>CM076186.1:57994158-59397333 GCA_038277355.1 Encarsia formosa
TGATTATTAACTATTTACTAGGGATAAAAATTTAATCTTAATAATCAAAAATTTATGATTTTATTATTGAAATTATTGTTATTATTACCTTTTTTCTTTTATTTTATAATTTTATTGCTAAAATTAATTTAGAAGAGAAAACTTTATGAACTTAGGGTATTAATCGAACTTAGTATTTAAATTTATTTTAGTAAATTAAATAATTTATAAAAAAAAAAAATTACTTCAAAAATATTCACGACAACGCGAATAAATTTTTTCTTCTTCAAACTGCTACAACGACTGCACGTGCATCATCGTCAGCAGATTAAAAATACTCTCCGTCACCGGATGGTAATCGGAGCCTTTTTCGCGCACAAAATTATTACTTTTATCCTACTTTATATTTTTTTCAATTAGACTGTCTATCAGTACAAAGATTTTATATTATTTAACTATATTATTAAAATTATTTCTATCTGACTTAACCTAGACTTATTCTACAGAACAGTAGCCTACGCACTGTCCTGGCAACAGAAAAATTTAACTTCGAAAAAAATCAAAATTTTAACCCTAAACTATTCTAAAACTTTATTTCCGCGGGGGGCCTGAACTACGCGTTCTGCTACCATTTGTTAGATGTCCCCGTGGACATCTACACCTACTCCTAATTTTTGCAGACCCGGGTAGGAGTGGAAACCGGGGGCAGAAGGCTCCCCTCGTGTGGGGACGGGAAATTAACTATAGTTACCGAAGAGGGAAAAAAAAACAAGGGAGAGATCTTAGGACTAACGTTTTATTACTTGAGACCTTACCTTACTTCCTGTTCTCTCCTTTCTCTCCTCTCTCTCCTGGAAATAGGGTGACTGGTAATGAACGTGCACGGTTGTTTAGGTCTTTTTTTTTATTATTCACTTGGTCACAATTAAAAATATAATATAAATGATGTTAATTTAAATAAGAAAACCCGACACACTGTTATATAGTAATTAGAATATAAAATTATATTATATTAAAATTAAAACGACGCGCTATTACTTCCTAACTATAATATAAAAATATTAGACTAAATTAAAACACGATGTTTTATTAATTCAACTTCGTACTGAACTGTTCCTCCAGCATACGTCTCCCAAGAGCCCGGCTGTCCCCTCCTCACCTCAATCCAAAGGTGCTGATTAGACAGCTTAGACTCCCTGGGAACGTATGCTGATTTAACACTTTTTTCCTTTGGTCGTTTCAACTATTTTAATGTTTGACTATATTAATAATGTTGCGTCACGTAACATCTTCTTTCGTTTGTAAGATTTTTTTTATTAAACTATACTTTATTTATTTCTAGACGATTGCATTTTTTTTATTACCGAAAATTATTTATTTCTCCCTCGATCCCTAGGCAAAACATTAACACCCGCGGCACATACGTGTACTGGTTCAGTTTTGTGGATACAATATAAATATTCTTTAATTTCTAACGTCACATAAACACCAGAACCTCACAGGGGTAAGACCAAATCCAGTACTTATAGAAAACGTTAAGCGGTGTCCTGTTCCCAGGAACCAGCGTAACGTGAGAGAGTTCTTGGGACTCACTGGTTATTACCGAAGATTCTTGCCGAACTTCTCAAAGAGAGCTAAAGTCCTTAGTGACCTCTTGAAGAAAGACAGTGAATTCAACTGGACAGCTGAACATCAGGCAGCCTTCGAGGATTTGCGTGACGCACTTTGCGAGAGACCAATTTTGCAATATCCCGATTTTAATCGACCATTTATTCTTACCACTGACGCCTCAAACACTGCTATAGGAGCCGTGCTGAGTCAAGGACCCTTGGGGAGAGATTTACCTATAGCCTACATATCAAGGATTTTGAACAAAGCCGAACAAGATTACTCTACCAGTGAGAAAGAATGTCTGGCATTTGTTTATGCAGTAAATCACTTTCGACCATACCTATTTGGTAGAGAGTTTATTGTTGTGACTGACCATCGACCTCTCGTTTGGTTACATTCAGTTAAACACCCCAGCTCGAGATTAGTGAGATGGCGATTACGCCTCTCCGAATACCAATATAAAGTAGTCTATAAGTCAGGAAAGACTAATTTAAATGCCGACGCTTTATCAAGAAATCCAACGGTCGGGCAGGTAAATGCTCTACCCATTCAGACAAACGATGGGAATGAACCTCCCAAAAGAGGTCGAAGAAGACCTAGGAAAGTTCAAAACCCAGACGAGCCTGGTACGGCAGAGCCACCCACTTTACCTAAGGCTACTGAGCTACCTGAGCCTGTAGCAAAACGAACGCGATCGAAAGCCCAACTACCTGGTGGAAATCCCGTTAATTACCGGGAATCATCTAGATCGGAGGAGGAAGACAATGACGGCGAAGTCGTAATAAAAGACCCCTTGCCGGAGCAACGACCCTCCCAGGAGAACTTGATGGCAGGCAAGGACACACCCGAGTTTCCAGAGGATTCTGAGTCGTTCGGAGAACTCTTTAGAGATCTGCATCCGCAGAAACTCTTCGGGAGGCCCGACGATGAATCTGAGAGTGACTCGGACAACGACTCATCCTCGGAAGACGGAGAGCATGGTCTAACTAAAGATCTAGATAAGCTAGAGGAAGCCACCGAATTTGTAAGGTTCGAATTGCAAGATTTAAAGAAGCAAAGTAAGGAACTTCAAGACAGATTGAAGCTCCTAGGTAAACCCTTGATTGGGCCTAGTTCCGATCAAGGCACCTCTGGGCAGTCAGAGCCGCTGATGGACATAGCTCCCTTGTTCGAGGAGTTTTCCGATATCGTCCCGATAGGTACATCTACGCCAAGTAAGCCAATACTCACACCTCGTGAGAACGATCGGCAGGACGAGACTCCTGCGGAGGAAAACCCCGAGCCCGATACTCAGGACGTTTCTGATCTGGTTGAACCTCCTTCGATCCCATTGGGGAATTACTTATCCATTCCTTACGAGCTCGTCCTATTCCCGGAGGAAGGTCCAAGCCCAGACATATCTCAAGACTCCGGCAAAGACAAAGCCAACATCCTTGGAACGAGCGAACCCCTCATGTTCCGGAAGTCCAACGTGGTTCACTTCCTAGCCGCCAATTGCGAAATAATTAAGCCGGTGACGAAACTCTTGCGAGATATAGGAGCGTTCGATCCGCATGACCTGCAAGAGCAAAAACCAAGAAGAGGGGAAGTCATCGTCACCAGCAACGGGAAGTATAAAGTATTTAACGTTTTCTGCAAGGAAAAATATTATGATAAGTTGGAACTGGAAGACTTGAGACATTGCCTGGTGGATTTACGCAAGCAACTTATACTGGCAGACGTGAGTCAATTCAGATTGTCAAGACTGGGGGACGAACTGGCAAACCTGCCGAAAGGTCAACTGCTTGGTCTGCTCGACGACATCTTCATCAACACTCCGATGGAGATAACCATTTGCTATGGAATGAACACCATACCCGATGAAACCCTTAGGAGTGTAATCATCCAGGAAGCTCATGATAGTATGATAGGTGGTTACAAAGGGATCGTCAAGACCTACAACAGGATTCGAGAGAAGTTTTATTGGCCATCAATGAAGAACGATATCACTGAGTACGTTCGGACATGTGAGGAATGTCAAACGCAGAAACTTACGCGTGTGAAAACCCGCATGTCCATGCACATAACAGACACTCCCTTGAATCCTTTTGATAAAATTGACCTCGATACTGTCGGACCGATGATCGTCACACCCGATGGCAATAGGCACATCTTGACCATGCAATGCCTCCTGACGAAGTACTGCGTGGCAGTGCCTATTCCTGACATCAAGGCCACTACGATAGCGCAAGCCTTCTCGGTCAATTTCCTGGCCATATATGGCGCTCCGAGAGTGGTACTCTCAGATAAGGGAACTAGTTTCCTGAATCAAATTTTTAGAGAACTGGCAAAGATTTTTAAAATAAATCACATTACTACTTCAGGATACATGCCTTCCAGTAATGGATCTCTGGAAAGAAGTCATATAGTACTGGCCGAGTATCTGAAGCAGGCTGTGGATTGTGTTGAAGATTGGGATAAGATGGTCAGCTTCGCAATGTTCTCCTACAATACATCTGTTCATGAATCTACGAACTTCACACCCTACGAAATGGTCTTCGGGCGGAAAGCTAGAGCCCCTAGCTCTCTTCCCGAGGAACAGTCGTTGGAAACGTACTCTGATTACGTGGTGGAATTGGTTCGAAGATTGAACGAAATACACCGTTTGGGGGCGAAGAACCTAAATCGCGCGAAACTCCGCGAGAAATATTATTACGACAGACTCATAAATCCGGTAACGTTCAATCCCGGTGATCAGATCCTTGTCCTGCGCGAACCGTGAAAGAATAAGCTCGAAAGCCAATATCACGCACCTTACGAGGTCGTAGAACTTACCGAGCGCGGAGACGTGATTTTTGTGGATTCCGACGGAGTACGGTACCTTAGACATCCAAGTTAATTAAAAATTTTTCACGTCAAATAACGAAATTTCTAAAATTTTTCAGATAGAGAATGATTTGGGGACTAATCCTCATAACATGGGCCATCAAGACCGTCATCGGCCAGGACTTGATCGGATACGATTGCGGAGGACGAGGACTAAACATAACGCGAATATCATTGCTCGAGGTCGGAACGTGTGACATTCCTCGCCAAGAAATACAAGTAACGCACCTGCGAATCCGACTGTTACAATCAAGAAAATATAGCGCGACCGAAATTATACAATATAAAATCGTAGTATATCGCGAAATTTTCCATTGCGGTTTCAATGATTGGCAGTCGGCTGTCGACGGTGGTTTGGACGAGTACATCCAGGACGTCACGCGGGGAGAGTGCAAAACCATGCATAGACATGGATCTTTTCAAGTAACGCCCGGGAAAATAATCAGCGAACTTTCCGTAAATTCTACCGAGCGCAGGAAAATTACTTTGGCAGGAACAGTCCACTCTAACGCCGACTGCGGGGTAGACTACTCGGATCGTCACGCCTCCTACAAAAACGTAGTTGTCAGAGCAATCCTAAAAATCACTCTAACATCCTATACCGCGAAAGCTAACCGCGAATCTAACATTATCCACCTGAATTCTGGAGTGAATTGTGCGCTTGATAAGAATAAATGTATGGATAATGTTGGAGGTCACACTTTCTGGATAAATAGCCCGATTGATAGTTGCAATTTCGGACAGTACCATATATTATATGATGGGGTAGCCACAAAAATGATTGCTAACGGTACTGAGGGTACTCCATTATATACGGTAAAGACAAACGGTTCAACTTTCTCTATTATGGCGAAAAACACTTTGAATATTTGTGGTTATTCAATTTTTACCACTGAGCACTCCCGGCTATTTATCCACGAACTTGACCGGAACGCCTTAACACCTCTCTACGGGTTACCTAATAACTCTAAGAAAATGCATGCCGAATACGGCATGCTTCCGGAAAACGTAGACTTAATAACTTACATAAATGCGAAGGTTGTATACGTTGAACGACACATAAGATCGCAGATAGAAACCTTATACTATGAGTTGATGTATCAAAGATGTCAACTCGAACGTAAAGTGTTACGCAATCTTTTATCAATCGCACTCGTCAAACCAGACGAGTTTGCCTATAACCTGATGGACGGTCCCGGGCATATGGCCGTTATCACTGGCGAGATAGCCAGATTGGTAAAGGGTACCCCTGTGGAGGTCACTGTACTCAGGAGTACAACCTGTTACCTGGAACTCTCTGTCCTGTACAAGAACCAGACCTACTTCATTACACCCAAAACCCATATCCTTGTGAGAAAGGGCAGCGCAACCTCATGCAACGATGCCATACCATCAACAATTAAAATCGGCAGCATTTTGTACGAGATTACTCCCAAAGCCTACCGTGCTCACGAGCCGGAGGTGCTCCACCCAATAACCACAAAGACCTGGACGTACGAAAACCCAGGATCCTTGGCAAATACCGGAATTTATTCCCGAGAAGAATTGGAAAAACTGCAAGAAAGGATTCTATTCCCTATAGAGCAACCCGCAGTTCTCAACGTAATTGCCAGAAGAGCCTCTGGACACCTAGTAAACAGCCAAGGTGTCTCACTGGAGACCCTCCTTGACGAAGAATCAATAGGAAGAATGATAGATTCCTTTTGGAGCAAAGCCTGGAATAAGTTTTTCCTCTTTGGAAACACAATGGCAGGCCTGATAGGGATATTTCTGGCATTTAAAATGATCAAAGGCGCAATCGATACCTTATTGCAAGTTATAGCATTACACAGCGTGTATGGATGGTCACTAAAGCTGCTAGGAGCAATATTCACTTCGGTGACACAGTTCCTCCTGCACATGGCCAGCCAGAGAGAAAATCGTCAACCCGTACCCCAAGAATGTCTGCCTGAAGAGATCGTTGTGTTGCAGGAACGAAATAAGCCTGAACCTAAACCTAGAACGCCTGAAAACCTAGCTGACTCCATTATATAATCATCACCTCACACCCACCCCACCTCCTAAATAATTCTAAAAAAAAAAATAAATAAATAAATAAAAAAAATAAAATAAAAAAAATAAAAATTACGTACTTAGAGCTAAATTTGCTTACGACTTTAATAACACTAGAGAATTATGAAACTGCATCGACACTATACTTTCGAGTCGGCAACTAATTATTAAGATAATTGTTAATCGTAATTACTTCTTAAGCATACTAATCAAATAAACACAGTAGATAATAAAAGAGAGGTGGTGGAATAACCCATTTATAACCAATAGTATCTAAGTTTTATCCTATCTTATCTTATTTCATTTTCTTTTATTTATTTGTGTGTTTTAGCTTTCATTGTAACCAACGAACGAAAATTCTAAACGGTTTACAAACACGATTGCTATAAAGCTTTGGAGTGTTTTGATTAAATTTCGCGTAAACAATTTAAATTTTGCCAATATTCGGCATTCTTTCCACAAAACAGCCCAAAATTTTAAATTTCTTCGGTTCCCTAAACGAGATTTGTTCGGCCAAACGTTTATTAGTTTTTTTTTTCGCGTTTGGTTGTCCCCCACCGAGGGTACCATTTGGAAGGCCACTATTCGAGTATGAAACCCAAGTGCAACTACTTGGATCCGGTCTTCCTCGAAGTATGTTTTCTTCGATAATTTTTCAATCAAAATATACTTTCATTAAATTTAACTCTGATTTTCAATAATAATTCATTTGTGTCCTGCTGGCTCAAAGTTTAGAAAATTAAAATATGAGAAATAAGATCAGATAGAGAAAAAAAAGTAATGAGTGATTTTAAATAATCTGACTTGGTTGAATTATTACTAGCCAAGCAAAAAAAAAGTTTATGGTGGCAATTCAACTATGCGTAATAATAAAAGAATGAAAAGAAAAAAAACCGTAAGTAGATTACAAGAAAATATGAATTAAGTAGGTTTAAAAAAAAAAACGAATTAATCTAAATCAGCTTGACGATATACTCCTGAAAATAAAGTGTGCAAGCGGGAATATATGTAATGTAATGAAAAAAAAAGTTCAATGTAATAATGATTGAGATTCACTAATATACTTTCATTCCATCGTGACCGCTACAAAGTTTAAATTAATTTGAAATACTAAGACGTTCGGAGGCTATAAACGAAAGTGGTATGAAACCGTGCAGTGAGCGTTTATTCAACAGAGAAAAGAAATAAACGCAAGTTTCATTCGTGCATTACAAATTTCGGCTGATTCGGACGTATTTATTTTTTACTGTCAAAAGTCCCGGTAGTTTTTTTTTTTTCTTTTTTTCTTCTCTTTTTTTTTTTTTTTTTTTTTTTTCTTCTTTTTTTAGGGTGAGAGTGTACCAAAAAAATGTAATAAATTTGTTAATTGTTTGGATCCCAGGGGAGATGCACGCATCTCCCACTCAATTGAAACTGACGTGCTATTGCACTGTTTATAATGTGAGTCGGGACCAAACAATTATCAAACAACAAAAAAAAAATGTTAGTCTCACCGGTATGAATATGAAACTTACGGGTTTGTCCTTCGGTAGACTCCAGAAAAGTAAGAGCATGAAAACCCGAATTAATCCTTTCGAATTTGTCCGTCCTCCGGGAAACCCAAAGAAAACGCGCGGTGCTGCAATTCGATTTTCTTGACTTCGAATTCCAAAACGCGTCACACTTTGATCACGAATTGAGTCGCATCGCGATGTTCAAGATCTTGAACAAAATCTACCTACTCTTCGAACTTTAAATAATGATTTTGAGATTTATTCAGATTTAAGTGGAGAGTAGAGAGGTAGACAACTTAGTGCCCCTAGTTATGAACTTGGGTCGACAGGATACCTCGGTCCTGATTATAAAATAGGTGGGAGTGCGCGAGTTTTAATTATGTTATCGTAAATCTAAATACCGCGTCCCGACAGGTGAGTGGAGATAATCAACCCCTTCTTCCCGAATTATTGATAACGGAGTGGGATTGCGGTGCTGCCGAATTTTTCTATTTTTCCGCCGCTCACTGCATAATTTAAATTCAGCGTTTTAAACTCTAAACAATTAAATAAATATAGAATTAAAAATGAATATATATATATATATATACTCGGGGATACCCCCCTGCTCGCTTCGCTCGTCAACCCCCATAAAAATAGTTATAAAATATGGAGTTTTTTGACAGTTAATATTTAACATGTTTTTTGAGTTGAGTTTGTGTATTGAATAAAAGTTCAAACAAGTTTAGGTAAAATTGTTGAGTATGATTTAAATTGAAAAAAGAAAATTTTATATTATGGTGAGTCCAAAAAAAATAGTTATAAAAATTAAATAGTAAGTTAAAATACTTCAAGTACTTGAAACATGTTAAATATAATATTTTTTAACCGTTTTGAAGTACTCCTTTAAAAAGGACTTTTAAAATTACGACTCCTCTAGGAAAAGCGCCCTTCAAAGAGGTTAAACATGGAGTTTTTTGACAGTTAAGGTGCTCGTACAGGAGAAGCTCCTATAATTTAGAATCAACTCCTCCGGGAGGAGCCCCTTAAAACATGTTGAATATAAGATTTATTGACGTTTTAAGGGGCTCCTCCGGGAGGAGCTCTGAAAATTACGGCTCCTCCCGGAGGAGCCCCTTAAAATATGTTGAATATAAGGTTTTTTGAAGGTTTTGAGGGGCTCCTCCGGGAGGAGCTCTTTTTTTTTGGCTCCTTCCGGAGGAGCCCCTTAAAACATGTTAAATATAAGGGTTTTTGACGTTTTAAGGTGCTCCTCCGGGAGGAGCTACTAAAATTGGCTTCTCCGGGAGGAGCTTTTAAAATTAAGAGCTCCTCCCGGAGGAGCACCTCAAAACCTTCAAAAAACCTTATATTTAACATGTTTTAAGGGGCTCCTCCCGGAGGAGCCGTAATTTTCAGAGCTCCTCCCGGAGGAGCCAAAAAAAAGAGCTCCTCCTGGATATAACTATATAATATAGGAAGATATATATATATATATATATATATAGCGAGCGCACGATACCCTCCCCCACTCTCTCATGCCAAGGCCCACGCGTAACTATCAAACGAAAATAATTTTTTTAGTGTGTAAATCCATAACAAATAAGAAGAAAATAACAATGATTTAATATTAATAAAGTTAAGAATATTTAAACAAAACCACAATATAATTAAGCTTTATAACCAAGCCCCGAAGGGGCACAACTTAAATATTAGTTCCAAACTATAGCTTGAAAATAAAGCGCGTGGTCTAGTGGCTAAGGTCTCCGACTTCTATTTTGCCGCCGTCGGTTCAAATCCTGACAATACTTTTTTTTTTTTGGTCTCTTTATACATTTTTAATTTATTGTAAGAGATTTATGGGAGTTATGAGGTTTTTTAATGTTAAAAGATAGCAAAAGTCGAGGCAAAAATTATAAAAATTTGATCATTTAAAACCTCGAGTATGAGCTTGTGAAAATTATTTTAAAGAGTCAATCGAATTAGTCACCTAAAATTATATTATAGCATGAGTTGTCCTATATAGCATTATTTCATTAACCCGTATACGGATTCATTAATACTGTGCACTTAAAGCCATTTTTATCTAAAAACTTTGTTTTTATATACTTTATTTATAAATTTCGTATTCAGGTTTTTTTTGAGTACATGAATTCTCTTGTATTATTAAGTTTGTTACGAAAGAATTAAAAATTATTTGGAAGGAGAAGTGACTTTGTATAGATGATCCAGGCACAATAATAACAAGATGTAATTTGCTATCAATTTTTTATTGCAATACAAAGTCACTTCTCCTACTAATTTACTCCTAAGCAATACAAAGTTGATTTACTACATTAAAAATTATTTGTTTGAGTAAACATTTTTGATTGGCATGATTAAATAAAATCTTGCAAATTGAAAAAAAATGTATTAATTAGTTTATTTTTTTCGAATAAAATCTTATGAAAAAAATGTGTAACTTTTTTTTTTTTTTTTTTAAGTTGATTATTAATGAAAATTATAAGTTTTTATGACATTTACCTTTCAAAAATATTGAGTTTTTCTACAGGGTCCTATTCAGTGGCTTCAGCGGAATACACGAGGGGAATACATTACGATTATACTACATTTAATCATTCACCAGCTTTAACGTCAGCACCATGAACTATCAAAAACTCATACTCATAACAAACTTGTTTTTCACGTGTAACACATTATGGTCCATATTTAAATTGAATTACGAAGTAATTTAAAAAGCTATTGTTACAGTTGTTATAAAAAATATCATTCTTTTCAAAATATATTAACAAACTCAACAATTAGCGGAGTCAGATTTTTGTTTTGCTGGTATTGAATATAAAATAATTAAATTTTTTAAATTGTCACATCATAATTAGATGTTTATTTAAAGTCTTCTAAGCAGCACGGAAAAAAGAGTTACTGTGCGAAGATGCACGGTCTGAATTCGTATGGCAGCTGAACTAGCTCGTGCGATATTGCACAGCTTGAGTCCACGCACGTACAGGGAGGAAACAAATTAGAGAATCTGCCGTATAATGAACGCCATAAAAAATGAAGTGAAGGGATAGCGTAAACTTATGGTGAGCCAATAACGTTAAAATACCATGCATCTATGTCAGCGCAGATTTTCTGTGAGCTTACCGAAAAACTACTCGAAAAACTAAGCTCCGTCTGCTTACGTGCAGTAGGCCCGTTGGCGGTTCCGTAGGATTACGAAAAAATGTTTTCGTAATGAACTAATACTAAATACTTTGGAGGTATGTTAGCACGATAGATTTTCGGATTTGTTCCCTCCGTGTAGCTGATGAACCGGTGCGAGGGGCGGAGTGACTAATAAGTCATCACCTTAAATGTGCGCACTCGCAGTGCAGCCAATTTCATAGATCGCTGAAACCGCGTCTCTCTTTGTAGACCTCGCTGTATGAAAATCTTCACACGAGGTGGCGCGCGCAGAGAGACTTAACCTACAATCTTACTTCGCCACAGAGTTCACTTGGTGCTCATGATTACTCTAGATTTTTTTTTATTTCTTGTGTGATTGTAGGCACGTGTATACGTTTTTGAAACTTAAAATACTTATTGAACTCTTTTATAATTAAATTTTGTCATATTTGGATCTGTCTGGGACGTCGTCGAATTGCATCATTAAAAGGTAAGTACGCAGGAAGTTTTTTTTTAATTTTATCTTAGAGCAAATTATTTAGATGAACAAAACTACTTGATCATTTCAACTCTTTTCTGTAAATACCTGAGCGAACGTTTTATATCGGCCACTGAAGCCGCGAAGTCAAAGCCGAATTCGACTGTCAGCTCGGCTGGGGTTTCGGCCCTAGCACGCTCCAAATGTCTACATTGACCCTCTTGGAGTCAAAATCAAAACGTCTTGGAGATATCATTTCCTGAAGCACCATGTGTCCACCCTGACTACACTGGATTTGTAACCTCTTGTAGTAATCATCTTTATAGCATAACTTCGGCCAGTTGAACCAGTGCGCGCTCGGGTCAAAACCCCAGCCACATCCTCAGCGTAGTCGAGCTTAAGTCGTGCCGCATTAAAATGTTTGCTCTGGATAATTATGTTTTTTGTTAAACTTTCTCTACTAACTTTTTCTAAATAAAATCCGTTCTTACATCTCATACCTATCACTCACAAAATATTGTAGTATGAAGAGGAATTCTTTCTATATTAGAAAATAATATTGCTTCCTTAAAGAGGTCCAAAACCGTCCAATGATAAAGTTCAAATTAAAGTTTGATGCTTCAAATAAGTTTTTTTAAGTAAATAAAACTGTCCTGAATACATTAGTGCAATAAAAAATATGGGTCACCGAGAATTTTATCGAGGAAAAACAATTTTAAAATTTTAAATATTTCATAATCTATAATAGAGGTTAAGAATTTTGTGCTCTTTAACAAAGAATTTCAGTTATTTCCCGAAAAGTTTACTCTTACAAATAGAGTTCAAAATAATCCTTGGAATTTTAATTTTCAATACCCGGAATAAAAACAATGAGTTGCCGATCATTTGAAAAAAAATTCAATCGATGAACACCGCAAAACACTGACAAAATGCCATTATAACCTCAAACTGCACAATTTAAAACATGATTTTTTTTCTCAAGTTGCTTATCTTTTATACTAATACATTAAAAATTCTTGAAAAATCCTTTTTTAGCATTAAATGAATTCTTATCACATTTGAATTGTACCCTTTTAAATTTTATTCCGTAAATTTAAGCACTCAACTGATCCCACGGCATTTAGGACTACCTTAATAGAAAACATTTTCAAATTTTTTTTCGTTAAAGTTTTGTTATTGCTTTTACATTCAAAAACTTTTGATCATTACTCGAAAAATTTATTTTTTCCAATGACCACGTCTATCAATAGTAAACTTTAATTTCTTTTGTTGTGGTAAGGTAACGAATAATAAATAATTTCATTGAATGGTGATAGTACATATTTAAATTGATTATTTATTAATCAGTCTATTTAAAAGTTGTTTTCAATGGTTTGATAGTGAAATAGACATTTTTCTTTTCAAGTATAAAAAATTATTTCTGCATTGACTTCGAATATTTAATTTTGTCGCAACAGATTCAACATTAATAAATTTTTAATCATTCAAAATTTTAAAAAAGAACAGTATCAGTAAACAAAGAAAAGAAACTTTTTAAAAAATTAAGAAAAATCATTGAACTTTTTTCTGATTTTTTAATTGAAAAGTAGTGCTGAAATTGTTTGAAAAACCCATAAAAAATTTTCCAAAAACATAGCAATTTGTTCCTCAAGGCTTAAGGAATAACGTGTCCAAATTTCAAGATGATTCACATCCTGGTTCAAAACCTACAGCGAAATGAAAACAGCATAGTTCTCCTATAAGAGCCTATGTTGAATCATCCGATTTGGAGCGATTTTAGCCCAACTTTGAATTAAAATATCTCAAAAACCGTGTTGTGAATGTTTCTGAAATTTGGACACGTTATTTCTTAAACCTAAACTTAAAGATTGCAATAATTTTCAAACGATTCTTATGACCTTCGTCATGCTTCCTTAACTAGTTTTACGTCAAAAATGGAATTAGATAAGCTCATTAAGAAAAAAGAAGACGCCCACTTCGACGCTTACCTTATTGTAGAGTAGGCGCTGCAGGATTTAAAGTATGCTCTAAAATACTTACAAGTCTCTCTGAAAAACTTTTTTTTACATGCTTTTTTAACATGTGGATGTCTTTTTTTTTTTAGCTCTTTAAGGCGAGCTGGGGAATTGTCGACTTTTTTTTTGGCTCAAATGAAATTTCGGTAGTTACAAAACCTTGCTTAGAGTAATGTCTGGAACACCCGTACGGAATAAACTCTCAAAAATATCCCCAAAAAAAACCCCAAAACCACTCTCAACTGGTAACCCTCAATTAAGTCTATATTTTTTTCTAGCAACCCCCAAAGTCACGAGTGAGCCAGCCTCGAGAAAAAAAGTCAAAATTTCGAGCTTTTCAGCTGTAAAACATAAACTAAAGGTGTACTCTTGTCGTTACTCATTCAATACATTGCGCTTGACCATTGGAACAAGTATGCTCAGTTGCAGAGAGCATACACCCCCCGTTTTTTTTCTAGCAACCCCCAAAGTCGCGAGTTAGCCGGCCTCGAGAGAAAAAAAAGTTTAGTTTTGTGGTTTTTTGTTAAACGTCCTTAAGATTGCTTTGAATTTCCCTAGTACAGTCAGAGTTGAGACCTTCGTTCTAAAAGAAATTACTTTGTACATTGATAAACTAATAAAAAAAATTTTTTTAGTCATTTGAATAAAGGCAAGAGCGGTCAAGGATTCAGATACGATGCAGTCGAAGGAATGAAATATGCTTGTTCGTATATTCGTATTTTAGGAGGACGAATTCTGTATAGTTTTCTTAATAGAAACTTGCCAATACCCAATGATACAACAATTAAAAACATGATTGGTAATACTGTCGAAAAAGTTATTGAAGGTTCCTTACGTGTCGAAGCTTTGAAGAAACATCTTACCAACTATAACACATCATTAGAAGTTTGGTTATCTGAAGATGGATCTGGAGTTGTCAACAAAGTCGAATACGATCCGACAAACGATACATTAGTTGGCTTAATTCTTCCTAAGGATGAAAACTCAATGCCAATTAAGATGCATTATAAAGCAACATCGGCCAAAACAATAGAAGATCATTTTCAGAAGAACAAAGTTTCAACTCTAATGTACGTTTACATAGCTCAAGCCAATAATCCAGCTGTTCCCCCTTTTTGTTTATTATTTTTTGGTACAGATAATCGAATGTTATTTACTGATGTAGAAAAAAGACAAACTTATATTTCCAATGAATTAGAAAATGTCGGCATTAGTGTGCTCGGTTATTCAGGCGATGGCGATCCCAGGGTTTTGAAAGCCATGAGAATTAGTGCTGGTTTAGGATCCAGAAGTTTTGAAAATGATGAAGATTCAAGAGAATATAGTGAAATACCAGATTTTCACGCTAGGTTTTTGACAAAATCCACGCCCATACAAGATACTGTACACATGGCAAACAGAGCAAGAGTTCGTTTATTTAATTCCATACTTTTACCGATGGGAAATTATATTGCATCATCCAATGACTTGGTTACTCTCGTACAGCTCTGCACCAAAGAGAAACACATGTTATGTACAAAAGATCTTACGTTAAAAGATAAAATGAACTTCGCAACAACAATGAAAATTTGTCATTCGAGGATTTGGAACTTGCAAGAAAAACACGTGCCTGGAAGTGAAGGAACGCAGATTTATTTGAAATTGATGTTTTTTTTTTACAAGCATTTTTATCGACAGCTTTGTCTCCTCTTCTGCGTCTTCATTGCATGTATTATTGTATTTATTTTTTGAGAATGTGGAGGGAGTGGTTGAAGTCGAGCAAACATTATTCTGAAGTTAAAAATTTTATAACAGTAAATCTTTATACGTGTTTAGAACTTAACGCACATGGCTTAGTAAATTTGATTCTTAAAAGCATGAAAAGAAAGGATTTCAACAATTTTTATCCTTGGATATATAGCAGTCAAGCCTGTGAAGGCTTTTTTAGAATGGTAAGATCGATTGCTTCTACTTTCTCTATGATGGTGAATTGTTCCATTTTGCAGTTCACACACAAAATAAAACAAATAGAAATGTTAGCTACCGTTGCTAGTTTCAAGTTTAAAGAGTTCGATTTGGATTTTCCTGCACCAAGATTTTTAAATGGCTCATTCGAGAAGCAGACAGGTAAATTCGACGTTATTAAACAGTTTCAAGAAAATAATAGTGAAATAACTGTTCAGTCTATTATAAATGTCCTCCTGGATGCAAAATCTATGGCTCACCATGACTGTATTCGATTGGGAATGTCAATTGATATTTCTACTGCCTCAGAAATAAAAATAAAACTTAAAAACTGTACAGCTGACAATATTTCATTTCGTGATGTTGAGAATAATGAAGATGATGAAGATTATATTGAAGAAGATGACTTTAACAGCGAAGATCCAATGCTTGAAGAAGCACTGGGCCCGGAAGCAAGAAATTTTTTCGAAGGAAATGAGCTTGCAAATGAAGCGGATGACCAAGCACTTGATCATACTCCAGTTCCTTCTCCAGAAGAATTGGAAATATTCTCTGCGTTTGATGACGAAATAGATGTTCCAGAATGTTTACAATCTGGTCCAACGACTCTTTCGTCAACAAGTCGTTTTGTATCTATTAAGTGTAAAAACAACAGAACAAAAGAAGTTCGGAAGTCTACGTTATGTTGGTTTTTCAACAATCATCATAAATTAAGCAGCGACAGATTGAGAAGAGTTCAACAAAGTGAAAAGTCTGAAAAATATATTTATTCAGTTCTTCAATCACGAGTGACTATGCCTAATAAGGAATCAACCATTCGTATTTCCGATTGCTGTGTGTTCGAAATACCTGAAAAAAATTGTTACTTCATAGGCTTAGTCAAAGGTTTTGCCAATGTCCTGGAAAAAAATGAAAGAAAAAGGATTTATTACCAACAAGACGTTGATATAACCGATGAAAATAAGGAAAACATTGGAGTTTCTGCTACGTGGTTTGGCATAAATCATTCAGATAGAACTTTGAAAATATTTCCCATGGAGCAACATAGTCATATCCTTTTGAAAAATTATCATCTGACAATTCCACCCCCTATTGTAGTCAATGGAAAAAGAAATGTTCTTGAAGTAACCACGTTCTTGGCAATTAGCAGCAACGATTCAATAGTCTGTGTAAAACCAATTTAAATGTCAAAGATGAGAATTTTCGTAATGTAGCATTTATAATGGAGTCATTGAAATAAATTTTTAAATTATAATTAAATTGATTGAATAATTGAAGTATGTAATTAATGTGATTATTATTACTATTTTTCGTTGTTAAGTTATATAACGGCAGTTATGTAAATAGTCCAATGTACATATTATTATTTTTGGTTAACCAAAACATTGCTAAAAATAAAACATCGAAAATAAATACTATTCGTAATAAGACTATTTTGTAACAATAGAAATACTGATAAGATAAAAAAAGTTATTAAATTGTCAAAGCTCTATTTATTTTTAAACGTACAAATTGCTAAGTTGCTATAAAGTATCTTTAATATGAAAAAATGAAACTATTAAAAAAATATCCACTAATTATTCATATTATTATTTTGATTAGTACCGTTTTTATAGTATAATCATCGAGTTATTGCAGGAACCGAACTTATAAAAAACGCTTGAAAATTAGTTCAAAGATTTTTTTAAAGATGAAAATTGAGCGGAGTGAAAAACTTTTTTCAACACATAGTGCAGAAATTTCAAACTTTCCTCCTTGTCCCAAGCAGGGGGTTTGAACTTTCCTTGCCTCGTGATGAAAAATATATTACACACGAGGAAATGCAAAAATGAGCAAACCCTTGGGTTTGCTAAGGGCTACCTAATTTTGGACTCCCTCGGGTGTATAAAATAGTATGTATTTATTGCGAATTTTGAATAACTATAGAGTAAGCTACTGTTAAAGACTACAGAAATCACTGGTTTTTTCGGTCTTCAACCGACTTCGCGCGATTTGCTCAATCATTAATTACAAACTAAAGGAAAAATTTGATTTATCTGTAACCAAAGATAATTTATCAGTCATAGCTTGGATGTCGAAAATTATACACAAGAATTTTTCTTAAACTAAAAATTGAATGAGCGAGTGAATAAGAAATAAAAATTGTTAACTTCAACAACTAAGAAATTAATTGGCTGAATGTTCACAAAGAGAACGCTTTTAATAAATCAGCTGAAGAACCAAGTGCGAGAACTATTACGTACGTGATCACGAACGCGAACCATAAAATAAAGTTCGGGTGATTTTTTTTTTAATCCACCCCGAGGCTGAGCATCTTGTAATGATATTCGACGGGTAGCCGACTCGACATAGATGGTGCATACACGCTTAAAGAAAGACACGAAATTGAAAATCCAACGAGCGGCTAGAATATAATGTACTTGGTGTGCAAGAGAAAATTAAATTTTACAGAAAAAGTGTGAAAAAGGGACACATTACAATTGCGCAGTTTTGGCTTGTTCGCGTGACGCGCTTTCTTTAGAAAATGCCTCGGAAAATGCGAAAACTGTGAAAAATCTTCCAGTTTCTCGCGCAGGGTATAACCCAAACCGAGGAAACAAATCTCGCTTCACGCGATCATTGACAACAAGCTAAAAGTGCGCAGTTGTAAAATTTTCTTTTTTCTCGCACTTGACCGAGGACTTTACATTCTCGCTCAGTCGCCAGATTACTAATGCAGTGTATAAAAATAAGGCCAACATTTAAAATAAAATTAAACTCGAATTAATATTTTTTTACATCAAATTTAATTAACAACAGAAACCAAAATTCAGCCATCTCGAGTGATTGTGATCTTATATCTTATGCTTTTTCAAGAAAGTTGTAGGGATTTTTAATGAGTGGAGAATTGAGTTTTTTGTGCGAGCTTCACGAGGTTTATTGTGTAGTTTGCGTAAAAATAAAGTGATATTTATTTTGTTAATATTATGTTTTTTCTTTGGATTTTTCCAACTTTAAAGTTACTAGCTCTTCTGAGCCCGATTCAAGCGCGCATAGGAATAAACAGTAAGAGTAACCTGAAAATACACTTTTAGAATATTTTAAAAACTTCTTCACCAATCAGTTCACAAATAAAAATCTTACACTTACGCAAGATGTCGATACCTCTCTTTTATAAAGGGATATAAAAACTTTTTAACTTAAGAAAAAATAAAAAAGATAGAAAATTTACAATTGCGTCTCACAAATTCACCAAATTTTGAATTTTATTTCAAATAATTTTTTATGACAGCTTCACTAAAGTATATTTGAAGAATCATAACTATAAGTTTTTGAAATCTTCAAAATTGAAGCTTATTTTTTAACGAGTGTTGAGAAATAGCTGGAGAAACTGTTTAAAAATTTATATTCAAGAAATACTCAATGATTTATTGAAATCAAATGTTTATTTTATATACATTATTTTAATTTCTAAATACGCGTATATATATATATATACTTATATATTTACTGACGTAATTTGAAAACTTATAACCGAAACTTTAATTTGTAAAAAACTGTACAAAACGAAAAAAAAATTTAGAAATCACTAACAAATTTGGAGCCTACTGAGACTGGGCTTAAAATCGAAATTTACAATTAAATTCTTCTTAAGTAGAGACACTGAATTTTCAAAAAAATCTAGTATGCACATTTGGTGAGAACACAATTTGAAATAAATCCAACCTTTTTGGATTTTAGGAAGAAAGGAAAAGCTTGGTTCAAAGACCTAAATGTTCTAATGAAACGTTCAGGTTAGAACAAAAAAATTTTTTTCAGCTAAACTTTTAATTGGATGGAAATAAAATAGTATTTCATAATAAAAATTATTTTCTCTTCGTACAGTCGATTTTGACAAAATGATCCAACGAGGAAGAAATTACTCTTACACACATGTACAATATTTTATCACTCAATGCATGAAGCTAGATTTTACGTACTCGGCTTAAGGTTAGCATGCGTTAAATGAAGCCTTCACGCTTCACTCCACAGACTAAAGTGACAAAAAAATTGTTTCGTCCATCTGAGAAAAAACTCCGAGAGCGTACGATTTAAAATGGTTTCGGCCAGATACATAATGCTTTATGCGCTTCATATATATGTCCAGAAAATATTCATTATTGCTTCGAATTTAATGTTACTAAGTATTAACATGTAATAAGCCTAATTAATAAATAAGTAGAAAATTTTCTGAATAAAAAAAATTGATTGGTTTTTCAATTTAAGGGTGAGGTATCCATAAAGAATAACAAGAAGAAACGTTGTTAAAATACTAAGCTTTTTTTTTTAATATATAAGAAAAACACAGTTTCGTCCTACGCTACATTATATACCTTTCGTTTCTTTGACTTTACATTGGCTTCTAATACATTATCATCTTCGCTATCGGTAGATCTTGTGGAAGATATTAAGGTGAAATGCGAGCTGGAATCTACGACTATTGAAGACATTCGATCTATGGAGTAGCAGAAACTGACTTTCTATTTGAGCGTCTTCGGCAGAAACGGGAATTTTGACAAAATGAATTTTTTGGCTGCTTCGTAAAAAAAAAATCATAGACTCTCATAGAATAATATTTTTTATAACAACTGTAACAATAGCTTTTTAAATTACTTCGTAATTCAATTTAAATATGGACCATAATGTGTTACGCGTGAAAAACAAGTTTGTTATGAGTATGAGTTTTTGATAGTTCATGGTGCTGACGTTAAAGCTGGTGAATGATTAAATGTAGTATAATCGTAATGTATTCCCCTCGTGTATTCCGCTGAAGCCACTGAATAGGACCCTGTAGAAAAACTCAATATTTTTGAAAGGTAAATGTCATAAAAACTTATAATTTTCATTAATAATCAACTTAAAAAAAAAAAAAAAAAAAAAATTGTTACACATTTTTTTCATAAGATTTTATTCGAAAAAAATAAACTAATTAATACATTTTTTTTCAATTTGCCAGATTTTATTTAATCATGCCAATCAAAAATGTTTACTCAAACAAATAATTTTTAATGTTGTAAATCAACTTTGTATTGCTTAGGAGTAAATTAGTATCTTTTAACATTAAAAAACCTCATATCTCCCATAAATCTCTTACAATAAATTAAAAATGTATAAAGAGACCAAAAAAAAAAAAAAGTATTGTCAGGATTTGAACCGACGGCGGCAAAATAGAAGTCGGAGACCTTAGCCACTAGACCACGCACTTTATTTTCAAGCTATAGTTTGGAACTAATATTTAAGTTGTGCCCCTTCGGGGCTTGGTTATAAAGCTTAATTATATTGTGGTTTTGTTTAAATATTCTTAACTTTATTAATATTAAATCATTGTAATTTTCTTCTTATTTGTTATGGATTTACACACTAAAAAAATTATTTTCGTTTGATAGTTACGCGTGGGCCTTGGCATGAGAGAGTGGGGGAGGGTATCGTGCGCTCGCTATATATATATATATATATATAACTCGTTGGGGTTTTCATATGAATATATACCTAATTAAAAAATAAAATGTAAACCAGAAAAGACTGAAGAAGCTTTTCAGAAGTAAGGGAGGTAATTTGACACCGCCCTTGCTTCGATATATTTTGGTAAACATGATGACGCATAGGCTCCGCCGCGCGGCTGCCTCTCCTAGGAGAATTCTTTGTAAGTCTCGGTAAGTCTTGCAAGACTTACAAAACTGTAAGTCTCTGTAAGTCTTTGGAATTCTTGGCTGACTTAGGAGTTGATTACCCCTCGATCTTGACGCAATTATCATCAAGCATATGAACTGTGCCAGCAACGACTGACAGAGGTTTTACTTTAAACAGTTTGGTAAGTGATATTTCTGGGAAGGTTTTCCAATCATAGTTTTCATACTCTCCAAACCTGTTTCAACTGCTAGGTGACAATTAATCTTGCTATCACCAATTAAACCTGTAGATAACGACATTACTGAACAATCTGATGGGAAAGGGTTGTGTTGTTCGAACCAGAATAATAATTTATCGATGTCCATGTTATCTTTGTCCGTTCGGCTGTTGGGAAGATCAATATGTTGTTCGCTGGTGTGTGGATGCAAATTAAGATATTCTTCTAGATTATCCATCATACGAACGATTGCTGGCATTGGTATCAAATAACGAGCAACAACACTAGCCTCGACCCCTCTGCCATGCGTCAAGTTAGTTCCAAAGAATCTGTTTAAGGTTTGTTCTATTACTTGGTCAGTAGCGACTCCAGACCAAGGTTTGTCTGACCTACGCACGGTGAAACCTCCTTGCCAAGTGTACTGGATAAATTCTTCACGGTCCATTCTTTCTTCCAAGGTAGCCATATCTTGCACAAACATTTGAGCGCTTTTGGCATACGCGTAACGACCGGCAGTATTGAAAATAGGTAACATGTCCTTCAAGCTGGATAATTTCAATCTCCAGTTGCCAATCCGTTGAGCTTTGATGTGTTGAAGTAATGTTTTTATGGTTTTGAAATACTGTACCCAAAGTTTGGCAGTATCACTCAACTTTTTCAAACGTTGGAGTTCATCGTTAAACAAATTTGTTAATCGTTTAATTACTGGATCTGCATTGATTTCTCCAATTGAAACCTTTTCAGAAAAATTATCAACATTGTTATCATCTGCACTGTTGTGACGATCATAGGATGTATTTTTTTCCTTTGTGAAAAGACACGAGATGTGAATAATGTCTGTTATCTGAACTTTAATATTCTTGCATATGATTATTCCTAGAGATGTAAAAGTTAATGTGTGTGCTCTCAAAGCTCTCGCGTATGCGTGTCCAGACATCATTTGTTTAATAGAGTCTTTAGCGTACACTGTACCCCAAAGTTCTTCTAAGCCACTACCTTCCATTATATAGCCCTCACATCCCATAGAAGACATGTCTGTATGGAAATCTCCAAGTATTACTTCAACATCTTTTAATTCTTCAGCTTGAGAAACTAGTGCCCTAGCTTTATGAAATAATGGCTGATCAAATGTACTGAAGCTCGTTCTCTGTTTCAACCTCTTGGTTTCATTTTTAGCATAATACAAGGCTGAATTAATTGTCATTGATTGAGATGGTGGCGCGTTGATAAAAGGTAAATACTCATTATGACACGTCGAAAATGAAGTGTCGTCGCTGTAAATGGTTTCAAAGAAACCTTTCCAGGTTGCTATGGGCAATTTGACAGTTTTGCCCCAAAGGTAGAGTCCATATGCTTCAGGAACAGGCATCTCTTCTCCAGGAATGAGAGAATTTGCGTCTTCAAAAACTGTATCATGGAAAGCTTGTTTTGTACTATCTTTTGGATATTGAAGTGCAATAGCCTTTGCATTAGCTAAATCTGAGGCTTTGAGTTTTCCTTTGAACTATTTAGTTTCACCATTGAAAATAATACCATAACCAGGTATATAAATAGCTATACCACCTAAACAATGGAACGTCTTTTTCCCATCCAATGTGGCAACATTATGATCCGTATTGTCAAATACGAACATAACAAAAACTTTATCTACATCACTAGAAATAACCATTGTCGGTGGATCCATTATAACGGACTCCTCAAATTTTCTGAGCTGATAATACGATGAAGAGACTCGAAGCTTGGATAGAAGATCTATTATCAACCGGGAACCAGTTTTTCTAAAAATGTATGTGGCCACTGACAACTGCTGTATGGAAGTAAAGCTAGGCGGCTGCAGAAAAGAAATCATGGACAAGGCAATGGTATTTAATCTAGCACGTCTTTCTTTTATTTTATTTTTTTGGTTATTCTTACGATCTATATAGTCTTTGTTTTTAATGTCAAGGGCCTCTCGTAAAAATAAATATAGTAATACTGGAATGCAATTTCTTATATTTTCTGCTAGATCAGATGAATAGGAGTAAGAAGTTGTTGAATATTTTTCTTTCATTATTTCTTTTTTTAATATTCTTCCTGCAATCGTCAAAATGGTTTCTTTTTGCAATTCACTCAAACTATTCTCCTCGGTACAGAAATCGGTGGCAACTGCAGAAAGGTTTACAGTTTTGTAATAGACAACTGGTTGTGTGCCTGATTTTTGAATTATCAAAATGTCATTGTTGAATCTGTCCCGTAGATGTTTAAAAAGCATTTCATTATAACAAGAATGTGGTTCCAATGCTTTCTTTAATTCATCGAGACTAAATTCAAATTTACCGCTGGTTTCGATATAATCGTACTGATTTTGAAAGCACTGCTTGACCATAACAGTGTGCTTCGATGGCCCCGCTGTTTTCTAGAATTATTAAAATAAAATTAAGACAGTTAATATCGGCAAGTTATCGATTAACTCTGAAAATTATAAATATACAAAGTACTGTCAATAATTGTCAATTAATACAGAAAATATTTTATTTGTGTTAACTTTTAAATGTTTATTAGCGTTAAAAGAAGTCTACTAATTTTTCACATTTAACAATGAATTGATTAGTCTTCGTAACTCGTTTTATTTTGAACAAAAAATTATTTAAAAAAAATTTATCAACATACAGTTTTCAAAAATTACCTGTTTCTTTATGTAGTTTTCAGAGTTAAAACATTAAAAGTAGAAAAATATGCCAATGCAAGCGTAACCTTACCTTTGATAAATTTTTGTAGCATTGCTCGTGATATGAGAGTTGGTTGCAGTTCGAACCAAATGCTATACGAATCTAATTATTTTCTCAATGTCCTTATCTTGACTATCTCTGATGTTATTCACAATAATTTCTTCCGTTGTTTTCGACGAGAATGATCGAACCTTTTTATGTTTTCTGTCTAACTTGTTTGAGCAGAAAACGCAGAATTCCGAAAAATCGAGTGAGCAATTTTCTGGTTCTTCTGAAGTGCCAGTTTCACTAGTAGGTGTTGATGCTTCATTCCTAATACTAGTACAAATAACAGGCTGTACATTATAAGTAAGTGTCGTTGCAGTAGTAGTAATAGTTTCAGATGATCCAGGATTTACCGTAGATTTTGTTGTTGATGAAGAAATTGTAGTTTCATAGGGAACTTCAAAAACAGATTCAGGAGACAATAATTTTCTTCTTTTCGGTTGCGGTAATTCATCCAAATAATTCAACTTGCACTGATTATGTAAATAGAGAACCGATTTACCAGACCAATCTTTCCAAAAATCATCTGCCGATTCTTTGCTTTTTTCTATCAAAATCTCAACCTCATCTTCCTTTATTTCATGAAAATCCTCAAATTCTATTTGCAACGAGTCATTGCAAATAATACAGGACTTGCCTGCATCCATTACTGAAAATTGATAAAAATCGTTAAAAAAAACCAAATTTGCACACAGGATAAAAATTGTTAAAGAAAGTTGTATTAACGCACAATGTAAAATTAGTTGATTGACAATTTACATAAGTAGTATTTAATTTAAAATAAACTTCAAAACTTTGAAACAATCTGACTTTAACATTGTACAGATTTGAAATTTATTTATTAATGTAATTACTGATTAATTGATAAAAAATAACTTTGGGATACACCCACAATCAAGATTCAGATTTTTTCATCCAACTTTTAGTTTTTAATGATTGGAGCTAAATAAAAAATTGTATAATTTATCTAAAATAGAGTCAGACATGATGCCAAAGTTTCAAAAAGGTAGTGCTATAAGTTTAAGAGAAACAAATACTCCCTCAAAAAAGAACGATACACCCAAAATCAAGTTTCAGATTTTTTCATCCAACTTTTAGTTTTTAATGATTGGAGCTAAACAAAAAGTTGTAAAATTTATCTAAAGTGTATACCTAAAATAGAGTCAGGCCTGATGCCAAAGTTTCAAGCAGGTAGTGCTATAAGTATAAGAGAAACAAATACCCCCTCAAAAAAGAGCGATACACCCAAAATGAAGTTTCAGATTTTTTCATCCAACTTTTAGTTTTTAATGATTGGAGCTAAACAAAAAATTGTAAAATTTATCTAAAATAGAGTCAGGCCTAATGCCAAAGTTTCAAACAGGTAGTGCTATAAGTTTAAGAAAAAAAAAACACCCTCTCCACTTAATGATACACCTGTCATGTAGTTTCTAAGTATTTTATTACATTTATTCTTTTCAATAATAACTTTTACTTTATTATTTATATGTTTAATAAATTTTTTGGCAAAATACTTTTAACAGGCCACTATATCTGGGTTCATACAAGAATTTTTATTGTAATTGTATTAAAAATAATAGAAACAATACTCAAACAGCATTGAGTACTGGATGTATACCTTTTAATAATAAACAATGTGCATTAAAATAGAAAGTAAAAAAATGATTATATTCATTAATGTAATTACTTACTATGACTTCATAGGATACATTAATGCCTTATTGATTCAAATGAAACGTCCGCTAACAGACCTCCACGATGAACATAACAAAAATTACATTTTTAAAATACCAAGTTAAAAAAAATGAGCACTATGATTGTTAATGACATAAACAAAATAAAATGTCAATCGAAGCAATCGTTCAGGTTATGTCTACCGATGCCAGCCGATGCCGATCTGCCACCTGCTCTACCAGCGGTGGCCCCGCAGCAGCTGTTTTGATATAGTTTGTGCTGCATGCGAGTGTACCCAGCTGAAAAAATCCATATGGAAATCCGTAAGGAAACCCGTACGGGGACCCGTAAGGGTTCCCGTAAAGGACCCCATACGGGTTTCCGATACTGATATTTGGTCAGGGTTTCCGTACGGGTTTCCATACGGGTTTTTTTTTTTTCATTTAATTTTATTTTCACACTATTTTTTTATTTATTTAATTTAATATTACTATTAGACATTGATATATTATTCTTCAAAAGATTTAATTATTAATAATAAAATTATCGAAGAAAAAAATTTTGTTCGACTGAGATTCGAACCCACGACCCCAGGCATGGCAGGCAGACACTCTACCAACTGAGCCTTTGAGCTAGCTTGCTCGAAGACTTTAATTAAACTACTTTAACAACTGTTTTATATTTGATTTTTAACTAGTCTCTCTCAGCGCGCAAACACGAGCAATTGTATTGCATTATCTAAATCTAAAACAAATTTTGTCGAAGCTTCATCTAAATTAAAGGGCTTAACCGACAATAAGTTGTATATTAAAGGAGTTTAATTGAGGTCTTGATGCATGATAGCTCAATGGCTCAGGTGGTAGAGTGTCTGCCTGTGATGCCTGGGGTCATGGGTTCGAATCTCAGTCGAACAAAATTTTTTTCTTCGATAATTTTATTCAAAATAATTTTATTATGAATAATTAAATCTTATAAAGAATAATATATCAATATCTAATAATAATATTAAATAAATAAAAAAATAGTGTAAAAATAAAATTAAAAGAAAAAAAAAAAAAAAAAAAAAACCCGTATGGAAACCCGTACGGAAACCCAGACCAAATATCAGTATCGGAAACCCGTATGGGATCCTTTACAGGAACCCTTATGGGTCCCCGTACGGGTTTCCTTACGGATTTCCATATGGATTTTTTCAGCTGGGTATACCTATATATACTCGAATGTTAAACTTTTATTTGTTGAATTATCATTAATTCATCACGGATTAAACAAAATACGTAGATTTTTGTAAAATTTCACGGGGAACACGATGGTGACGTTATTTTTTACCTAACCAGCCTAGTTTCTGAGAAAATCGCGAAAAAAATTTCTTTTTGATTTTTCTACCTGACGCCGAGGTTTGCGACTAAAAATAATAACAAATTCGGATTCCTGAGGCTCAAATACATAAATATCGACTGGTCTCGTGGATGCCCCAAAAAATTCGTGGTTCAGCATAGTTTCTTATTGGACTAAGTAGAGATTATAAGATATTATCATGATAAACAATCGTATATAAGTAATTATTTACAGTGAACTAAATAATTATTAACAATTTAAATTTCCTTACATTTCTTAAAATGAAAATAGTTCCTTTTTATTAAAAATTTCATTTTAATATAATTGATAGGTTAATAACCTCAATTTTTGCTACTCGCGTTCACTACTCGCTATTAGTTAAAAAAATCCAACTAATGAAGCGAATAAAAATCACTCGCTGCTCTGGCCGTTTCAGCGACTTTTTGTTAGTCACGTGACCTCAGATTTTCATTCGCTAGCGAATACTCGCCATCACGAAATTGGCCCTTAAGAGCCTAGTAATAAAAAGTTAGTGCAATGGTAAGAGTAAGGGAAGTTACAAGGGTTTGGAGTAAGATGAAAGGTAGGAACAAAGGTAGGCATACAAAACGTGCAGGTGTAGTCACAAGCTATAAGAGTAGAAACATTGGTATATATCAGAGTAGGCACAGAGGTAGATACAAGGGTATGTGTATAAGCGTAGGTACAAGTGTAGATAAGATTCAAGCATAAAATTCTGGGGAGTTGGCGAGCGGAGCGAGCACACTGGGAAAAATGTGATCCGTAATCGAGCCACCCGTAGCGCCGTAATGGAATCGACAAGGTGGATCGTTTCTTCTCCACGGTGCAACAAATATGGCGCACGGTGTTGAAAATTTGCACCACTACGTAGTACCAATTACCAAATCGCAGCCGATCGCAGCGCGTGCGTCAAATTCGGCTCACATATGAAGCAGTTACTGAGCGCGGCGTAGAGACATAACCTCTTCATTTTTGAGCCGTAACTCGAGCACATTTTTCCCAGTGCAGGGGGGGTACCCCCTAGTATATATATATATATATATATATATATATATATATATGGGTCAAAATAATACTTTTTTAAAAAACCGTCCGCACGAGGTTCACCGATTTTATTGCAATTTTTTTTGGCAAAAGTACTATTTAATAGAAGACTTTTGCCACAAACTAGAGGTCTCCATCTTATTTCTGCTTGGTGCTAGATTTTTTCAAAGATTGAAAAATGGCCTATTTTTAAGCTGTTTTAAGCAATTTTAAGGTATTTTTCGAAAAATTCTAACTTTTGATCAAAATGAGATAGAAACCTCTAGTTTGCGGCAAAATTTTGTTCAAAATAATTTCTTTTTTGTAAAAATATTTTGACAACATAGTTTGGTTATTTTTATAATAATACAGTCCTACACAGATATTGCTATTTTTGCTCATTTGCAGGTATCTTCAAACGATCGTAGCTTTTTCTAGGCTAAATTTTTGCGCATATTAGAAAATTGTTAAATTTTTTTTTTGAAAAAACAAAAATTTGGCGACCAACCGGAACCCTGTACGATCTTCCACTTCCAAGATACAGCTGTTTAGAGTTGTCAAAAATCACAAAAAACGCGTTTTTTACGATTTTTACACGCATTTTTGAATGGTTTCGACCTTTTTTTTTTCTCTCAAAAATATGTGGAATCTTCTCTTTATATGTTTCCAAACAAGCTCCCATAGTAATTGTAGTGTGGATTTGGGGTTTTAGTTGATTCCAAAGCATACACTTTTGACACATTTTATGTGCTAAACTATTGTTTTTTTAACAATATACACGCTGCATTTTACTTTTTCATTCATTATAGATGTTTTGAAATTATTTTTTGACTAAAAACTATTCAAATTCCAGCCAAAATTAGGTCACCTGCTTTGAAAAAATTGACACTCAACGAAATATTGATCTCAATATCAAAATGATATACTACTTTTATTCAGTTTTTTAGTTTTTTGATTCGTTAAAAATCTATGTTCAAATATTGTAAATAACATACCACTTGTTTATTTATTTTTTTCTATTTTTAAAATTACAAATAATTGATCATAGTTTATCAATTATTCTGATAAAACAATCATGGATTACTATTGCTTACTCTGAAAAAAATGAGTCCAAATTAAAAATGTTATTTTTTGAATTCTATGAAGCATGCAACAATCTACCAATCTACATTCTACTTATAATTATGTCCACTTATGAAAAAGAGATTGAGAGATTCGATTAGAAAGTCAAGTCGATATATCGAGTCGAAACTTGATCTTTGATTCTTGGAGCAAGAAAGAGCGCCGCCTTAAAGGCCTCTCAAAAGTGTGAACCAGCCAGACGCGCCAAATTTAAAATCTTCAGGCATGCTTGATTTGAATTTTTTGTTTTATTTTTAATTAATAAAGTGAGTAACGAAATTTAAATTTTTAATAGACAAATAAGCGGACAAGCTTACAACCCCATAACCCTAGGCGTAGTGAATAACAAATAATTAACTTTTGTAATAAACAAATAAGCCGATAAGCTACAACTCCAAAACACTGGGCGTACTTAGTAAAAATAATTAATTTTTTTTAATAAACAAATAAGCCGATAAGCTACAACACCATAACCTAGCGCATGGCTGAAAAAAATGTGAATATTTTTAATAAACAAATAAGGTGATAAGCTACAACCCCATAGCCTTGGGCATGTCTAAAAAAAATGTTAATATTTTTAATAAACAAATAACGCGATGAACTACAACCTCATAAACTTGGGCATGGCTAAAAAAATGTTAATATTTTTAATAAACAAATAAGGCGATGAGCTACAACCCCATAACACTGGGCGGAGTGAATGAGAAATAATTAAATTTTTTAATAAACAAATAAGCTGATATGCTACAACCCCATAACATTGGGCATGGCTCAAAAATTTTTTTTATCCATGTCCAAGGTTATGGGGTGGTAAACTTGTTTGCTTAGTTGTTTATTCAAATATTCACATATTTTATATTCGCTGCGCCCAATGTTATGGGGTTGTAGCTCATCGGCTCATTTGTTTATTAAAATAATTAATTATTTTTCATTCACTACGCCCAATGTTATGGGGTTGTGGCTCATCGGCTTATTTGTTTATTAAAAAAATTAATTTTTTTTCATTCGCTACGCCAACCGTCATGAGGTTGTGCTTATCGCCTTACTTGTTTATTAAAAATATTAACATTTTTTTTAGCCATGCCCAAAGTTATGGGGTTGTAGCTTGTCGCCTTATTGGTTTATTAAAAATATTGATATTTTTTTCAGCCATGCCCAAGGTTATGGGGTTGTAGCTTATTGGCTTATTTGTTTATTAAAAAAAATTAATTATTTTTACTAAAGTTAATTATTTGTTATTCACTACGACTAGAGTTATGGGGTTGTAAGCTTGTCCGCATATTTGGCTATTAAAAATTTAAATTTCGTTACTCACTTTATTAATTAGAAAAAAAAAAAAAAAAAAAAAATCAAATTAGTCATGCCTGAAGATTTCAAATTTGGCACGTCCAGCTGGTTCACACTTTTGAGAGGCCTTAAAGGCGGCGCTCTTTCTTGCTCCAAGAATCAAAGATCAAGTTTCGATTCGATATATCGACTCGACTTTCTAATCGAATCTCTCATTCTCTTTTTCATAAGTGGACATAATTATAAGTAGAATGTAGATTGGTAGATTTATGCATGCTTCATAGAGTTCAAAAAATAACATTTTTAATTTGGACTCATTTTTTTCAGAGTAAGCAATAGTAATCCATGATTTTTTTATCAGAATAATTGATAAACTATGATCAATTATTTGTAATTTCAAAAATAGAAAAAAATAAATAAACTAGTGGTATATTATTTACAATATTTGAACATAGATTTTTAACGAATCAAAAAACTAAAAAACTGATTTGATTTGATTTGATTTAAGTTTATTATTTCAAGCAGAGGGTTGCACCCTGTCCTGCTCGTTCAGGTTTTTCATTGGTGTACATTAGATGTAATTTATATATGAATTAAATAAAAGAGTTAACATAAAGTTCTGACATAAGATAAGGTACAGTAGATCAGATAAAGTGATTTAATTTTCATTCTTGCACTGTCATAATTTCCAGTGAAAGGTATGTGCTGGCGAGCTGTTTAACAGTGCACTAATGGAAGGGTGTTAGAGTCGGGCTAGAGAAGGATGCAGTATAGGTGTTCAGAGGCAGGAGAGGTGAGGGGGGATGATGGTGAGGTTTTCCGCTTTTGCTCTCTGGACCCAATCTGCACAGTCAATCATAAAAAAAGCGGTTTTGAGGGAGGTTTTGTAGGTTTGGAGCGAGTTGCTATTGTAGAAACAGGACCGGTGTTTGTTGATAGTGCGTGAGGTTTGAATGGTGAAGGAAAAGTTTTATATGGATGTGCGGGGTGTGGAGTAAATTAGGGGTGGTCTAGGCCGTCGGTTTGAGCGTCTGATGAACTCCTTGCCAGGGTCCAGCCTGTAGTTTGCGTACAGGTGTGATGGTGTTTGGAAGGGTATGATGGAGTAGGCAATGGAGGTATTTAGGTACTTGCGACGGGAGGCTGCAGAGAGCCAGTTGATGGAGAGGCGGTAGGGGGTAACATGCGCGGTGCGGGGGATGGATCCAAAAGCAAAACGAGTACAGGCATTGTGAAGGGTGTGGAGCTTTAGGTCTTGTTTGTGGGTGAGATGGGTTAAAAAGGGTGCGGAGAAGTCGAAAAGAGGGAGGATGAGTGAGTTTGCGAGAAGGATGCGTGTGGGGCGGGATAGTGCTTTGCGGAAGTGGCGGAGGGAATAGAGGGAGTAATTTACGCGCTTGGAAGTTTCATTTATCTGGCGGTTCCAATTTAGGGAGGAGGAGATGTGCGTACCGAGTAATTTTATAGATTTGGAGTAGGGAATGGTATGACCATTTATGATAAGGGGGGAGGGAGGGAATTGAAGTCGATTTTCGATAGGTAGTGCTCACTGGCGATGATGATGAGGGTGGACTTGCTGGGGTTGAGGTGAAGGTGATTTGCTGCAGCCCAGACGGCAACAGACTGGGCGTCGGAGAAAATGAGGGAAAGCATGTAGAGGGCACGTATGTAGAGGGTGGAGTCGTCGGCATAAAATACATGAAGAAAGTAGAGTATGAAGAGGCAGAGGTCATTTATAAAGAGGATGAAGAGGAGGGGGCCGAGGACGCTGCCTTGGGGTACGCCAGAGGTTGCAGGGAGCCATGGAGCGTGAAGACCGTCTTGCGACCGGACGGCTTGGGTTCTACCCGTAAGGTACGAGTAGAACCAGCGCACCACGGTGTCCGAGCAACCTAGTTGACGTATCTTGGAAAGGAGGATACGATGGGGGATAGTATCGAATGCTTTGGTAAAGTCGAATGAGATTAGGATGGTGACTTCGCCTTGTTCTATGGCAGAACGTGCATCTTCGAGGATACTGAGGAGGGCAGTTTGGGCGGAGTGGTGTTTTTTGTAGGCGTACTGGGAGGGGTCAAGGAGGTTGTGACGGGTTAAAAAGGTGGTGAATTGTGATGCGATGATTCTTTCTAGGAGTTTGGATAATTGCGGGAGTAGGGCTATGGGGCGTGTATCAGAGGGGGTGCGAGGGTGAGGGGTTTTGGCTAGGGGGATGATGGACGATTTTTTCCATGAGGTAGGGAAGTGACCGAGTGAGAGGGATGTATTTATGAAGATTGTGATGGATGGAAGAAGGGAGGGAAGGGCCAGCTTGAGCATTGAGGAGGTGATGTGGTCAGGACCCATTCCCTTTGGGTTGTGCTGGTTGAACGTTTGCAAAACTATGGTTTCGTTCACCTGTGTGAATTCAAAAAGGGGGAGAGGGGGGATAGGTAGCGGGATGGAAAGGATGTCTAAAAGGTCACGTGGTGAAAGGGAGGGCGATGATTGTGATACTGCAGCGTAGTGTGTGTTGAGTGTGGGGCTGTCGAAGATTGTAAGAGGAGAGGGTCGGCTGGGCTCGAGTACTCCGGTTTTGCGGATAGCGCGCCACTTCGCGGCATGATTGCTCTTTTCGTCTTCCACAATGGTCTTGATGTGGTCATTTTCTAACCTGTCAAGGTCCGTTATGACCTGGTTCCGGAGAGCATTGTATTCGGACAGGAGGCGGGCAGAGCGGGATCTTGTGGCTCGTCTGTAGAGGTTGTCGCGACGGTTCATCTTGTCTAGTATGGCGGGTGTGATGTAGGGTTTCACCAGGGGTTTTCTTTTTATAGTTTTCTGGGGCGCGAGGGATTCAAATACTTCGAGAGTAATATCAGTGATTTTTGAGATGTTGAGGTCAAGTAAATCAGAGTTTGCAGGGGGGGGGGGGTTGTACGAGCAATTCGCGAGGCGTGGGGTTGGGGGAAAGATGGTTGAAAGTTTTGTAATCAGTAGGTTATGAAGTGTGGGTGGATCTATGGATTTTAGTTTACGGACAGTTATCGTTCCAGCGATGGGCGGTGGAGGGTTGATGTTGAGTTTTACTGAAATGAGATCGTGGCCAGGAGTGAAGGGGGTTGTTGATTGAGAGAAGGATTTAATCTTGTCTAACGAGCTAGTGATGAACAGGTCGAGGCATGAGTGATGGGTAGAACCATCATGCCATAGTGAATGATGGGTTGGCTTGTTGCTGACTAGGGTGAGGCAATGTTCAGTAATTAGGTTGAATAGGAAATGAGATGAGAAGGAGGGGATGGACATGTCAACATTGAAGTCGCCAGTTAGAACGACGTTTTCATATCGTGGGAGAATATGAGTGAGCGTGGAAAAAAGTGAGAGGGGAAGGCGGTGTTGGGTGGTCGGTAAACGACAGAAAGGAGTAATTTAGTGGGTTTAAGGTCGATATCTAGGGTCATGAATTCAGGGTGCGCCTGGTATGTTGGAGGTGTAGGTGATACGGAGACGATTGTGGGTGAGAAGTGGTTACGGATGTAAATGGCAACGCCACCTCCTGGCTTGCCAACACGGTCGTGGTGGAGCAAAGTGTAGCCAGGTAGGTTGTACATATGGGGGTATTAGGCGGGATGAAGGTTTCAGTTAATGCTATTATGTCATAGTTTTCGATGGAGTTTTTGTGTCGTAATTCATGAAAGTGAGTTGAGAGGCGGTTGATATTGATGTGAGCAATGTAAAAAGTGCGTGTAGTGGGAGGGGAGGGGCGGGGGAGGCGGAGGGAGGGGGTGGAGAAACTTTATGGGTGAGGGTTGGCTGAGATGTGCGGGCGATGTTGGCGGGGGGAGGGGGGGGGGGTGCATGGCGTATTGCTTGTATTTCAGGCTGAAGGTTGAGTATCAGGGTTGTTGCTGTTGTTGTTGGGTAGGAGGGTTTGGAGCGGGGGAATCTCGGTATCCAAATCGAGAAGTGAGGTGTTGGGAGATTGGTTAGGTGCAAGTGATTGTTTAAAAAGGTCGAGATCTTGTTCGGTGAAAATCTCGAAGGGCTTGCCATTTTGGGTTTTGCGCGGCAGGAGTTTATTTGGGTGGGTGACAATACCAGGGAGTTTGAAGTGTTTGGTGATCTCGCGGGCTCTTTTGGCGAGGGCGTGGAGGGAGGGTTTGCAGAAAGAATTCATGTAGATTGGGCGGGCGGTACCGTAGCCGAAAATCTGGACATCAGTGACGTCACGAAGTCTTGATTTGTTCATAATGACGAAATCACGGGCTTCGGGGCTGGCAAATTTTAACATGATGGAGTGAGGGTTAATTGTGGGCCGGGCAGGGTTGTCTGGGGATTGGGGTGGCTTAAAAATCCAGGAGCGGGTATTAAGGATATGGGGCGATCGATATAATTGGGGATTGCAGTGGCAGCTTCTAGGGGTTCGATGGGTGGAGCTGTGGGGATGCCGCTGATACGGATTTCGCAAGGGTCGGATTCCAGGAAGCGGTGCTTGAGGGTCACAACTTCCGCCCTGAGGTCCGCGACCTCAGATGCGGTGTTTGCGACGGTGGACTCAAGTGAAGCTAGCTTTTGGAGGGGGGGGGGCGAAGAGGGATACGAGGTCTTTCATAGGTTGAGGGTTGTTGGGATTATCAATGAAAGTTTTTACGTTTGAGGCGAAGTTGGTGTCGTGAGAAGGACTTTGGTTTTGAGGACGGGGGACGGTGGGACGACGGGTTTGGGGTTGGTGCTCTGGCGAGGATTCAGGAAGACGCTTACGGGAGTTTGAAGGGGTAGGTCGGGGGAATATGAAATTGGAAAAAAGGGGGGGTATGGGGGTGGGGCCAGGGTGATGGGGGTAACAGAAGAGGAGTTGTTTTGGTGGCTGCTAGGTGAAAAAAAAACTGAATAAAAGTAGTATATCATTTTGATATTGAGATCAATATTTCGTTGAGTATCAATTTTTTCAAAGCAGGTGACCTAATTTTGGCTGGAATTTGAATAGTTTTTAGTCAAAAAATAATTTCAAAACATCTATAACGAATGAAAAAGTTAAATGTAGCGTGTATATTGTTAAAAAAACACTAGTTTAGCACATAAAATGTGTCAAAAGTGTATGCTTTGGAATCAACTAAAACCCCAAATCCGCACTACAATTACTATGGGAGCTTGTTTGGAAACATATGAAGAGAAGATTCCACATATTTTTGAGAGAAAAAAAGGTCGAAACCGTTCAAAAATGCGTGTGAAAATCGTAAAAAACGCGTTATTTGTGTTTTTTGACAACTTTAAACAGCTGTATCTTGGAAGTGGAAGATTGTACAGGGTTCTGGTTGGTCACAAAATTTTTGTTTTTTCATAAAAAAAATTTAACAATTTTTTAATATGCACAAAAATTTAGCCTAGAAAAAGCTACGGTCGTTTGAAGATACCTGCAAATGAGCAAAAATAGCAATATCTGTGTAGGACTGTATTATTATAAAAATAACCAAACTATGTTATCAAAATGTTTTTACAAAAAAGAACTTATTTTGAACAAAATTTTGCCGCAAACTAGAGGTTTCTATCTCATTTTGATCAAAAGTTAGAATTTTTCGAAAAATACCTTAAAATTGCTTAAAACAGCTTATAAATAGGCCATTTTTCAATCTTTGAAAAAATCTAGCACCAAGCAGAAATAAGATAGAGACCTCTAGTTTGTGGCAAAAGTCTTCTATTAAATAGTACTCTTGCCAAAAAAAATTGCAATAAAATCGGTGAACCTCGTGCGGACGGTTTTTTAAAAAAGTATTATTTTGACCCATATACTAGGGGGTACCCCCCTGCTCGCTTCGCTCGCCAACCCCCATAAAAATAAATATAAAATATGGAGTTTTTTGATAGTTAATATTTAACATGTTTTTTGAGTCGAGTTTGTGTATTGAATAAAAGTTCAAACATGTTTAAGTAAAATTGTTGAAAATGATTTAAATTGAAAAAAGAAAATTTTATTATTGTGAGCCTAAAAAAATAGTTATAAAAATTAAATAGTAAGTTAAAATACTTCAAGTACTTGAAACATGTAAAATATAATATTTTTTAACCGTTTTTAAGTACTCCTTTAAAAAGGGCTTTTAAAATTACGACTCCTCTAGGAAAAGCGTCCTTCAAAGAGGTTAAATATGGAGTTTTTTGACAGTTAAGGTGCTCGTACAGGAGAAGCTCCTATAATTTAAAATCAACTCCTCCGGGAGGAGCCCCTTAAAACATCTTGAATATAAGGTTTATTGACGTTTTGAGGTGCTCCTCCGGGAGGAGCTCTGGAAATTACGGCTCCTCGGGGAGGAGCCCCTTAAACCATGTTAAATATAAGGTTTTTTGAAGGTTTTGAGGTGCTCCTCCGGGAGGAGCTCTTTAAAGTACGGCTCCTCCGGGAGGAGCCCACTTCAAACATAATAAATATAAGGTTTTTTGATGTTTTAAGGGGCTCCTCCGGGAGGAGCTTTGAAAATAACGGCTCCTCCGGGAGGAGCCCCTTAAAATATGTTGAATATAAGGTTTTTTGAAGGTTTTGAGGTGCTCCTCCGGGAGGAGCTCTTTTTTTTTGGCTCCTCCCGGAGGAGCCCCTTAAAACATGTTAAATATAAAAGTTTTTGACGTTTTAAGGTGCTCCTCCGGGAGGAGCTACTAAAATTGGCTCCTCCGGGAGGAGCTTTTAAAATTAAGAGCTCCTCCCGGAGGAGCACCTCAAAACCTTCAAAAAACCTTATATTTAACATGTTTTAAGGGGCTTCTCCCGGAGGAGCCGTAATTTTCAGAGCTCCTCCTGGATATAACTATATAATATAGGAAGATATATATATATATCTAACTATATTATATAGTCACTTTTTTCATTTTTTTCCCATTAACTCCCCATTCTTCCCCACTACCTCCCCATTTCTCCCCACCCTAAATTCTTTACTTTTAAACCGTAAAACATATCAATTTTTTAATATTTTTTTTATTCAATACCTCCCCATTTCCTCCACATTCTTCCCCACCCCTCCCCTTTTTTGGCTGATCCATTTTCGGCCCCACCCGCCCCACCCTCCCCACTCCACGGTGAAGAGTTTTAATCGCTTGTAAAAAGAACTTGAAAAAATAATAGAAAAATACAATATGGTTAGAAAATAACAATTACAAAAAATTAAAAATTTCATTAAATTAAATAAATCTAAAAAAATTTTTTATATTCCATGTTCTGCTAGGTGATTCTCAAACATTTTTACATTTTTACCGTTTTTTTATTCTTATTCTTATTCTTTTAATTTAAAAATTGCTTAACATTTGTTGTTAAGCAAAACAAAAAAAAAGATTAAAGATAAACATAACCATTTAATTTAATATTGAACCCCTAGTATATCTCCCTATATTATAATCTGGTTTTTTTTTATGATCCTCAAAGTTGAGTCCTCAAAATTGAAAATCAATAAAGACATGGTCAAAAGACACGTAAAAAAGATACTTATGAGTCCTCAAAGTTGAGTCTACGACGGGAAAGTTGAGTCCTCCTTTTCTCAAAACGGTGATTTTTAGATTCTCATATAATATTTTCTATTGAATTGTGTAAATGTAGTTATTCAGTACAATGTTGAGCAATTCATACAGAAAATTAACAAAACATAATATATAAAGAAAATGAAGAAGAAAAAAGTTAAAAAATTGGAAAACAACTTTAACAGCTTATTTTGAATTGAATAAAACTGATATGTTAGAAATATTAAATACGCCAATATACCAAATTACTAAAGATTCCTAGATGATAAAACTTTTGTTGGATAGAAAAATAAAAAAAATTTCAAGCTATAGGTAGAATAAACGTTGTTTCTTTTAAAGATTTAGAGAGTTTTTACTTAAAACTAATATATGATTAAGTAAAAGGTCATACTTCTCACGAATATTTGAGAAAATTATTTTATAAACATATAGAGAAGGAGCTATTTAAATTGGTTTAATAGAAAATGATAAAAATGTAATGTCATTTTTGAAGAAGCTATAAACTATTTAACTCTGAAAAAATTACAAGAATTTTTTGGATTTTTTTGATTGTCTGAAAAAATTCCTGGTAATTTAATTTGGAACAAATATAAATTACATTTTAGAAAAGATTTCAAAGATAATGCAGAAGATGGAGGCTTAAATGAAATAAACCAATTTCTATCTAGCGAAGATTCTAATTTAAGTTATAAATATTTTGGTTTACCTTTTGGTATAGCTTAGAAAATATTTCTAATATTTCTGAAAATTATGATATGTATGATTATAATATGTACTTTATAGATGGACCAGGTGATACAGGTAAAACATTTTTTCCTATTTGTCGTGTCGACACCAGCTCCCCTTTTTAATATTAAAATAGTTTTCAGATAATTCTTAAATTATTTACAAATAATTTAATTATTAGTTAAATAAGATGAATTAATAAGTATAAGTAAGAGAGAGTGAGAGAGAATGAAAAGAAGAAAAACAGAGAGGGAGAGAAAAAGCGAACAGGAGCTGGGAAAAGAAGAGAGGGAGAAGACAAGAGAAACGCGTCAGCACAGGACGCCTGGCTGAGGGAAGGAAAAGCCAGCAGCGGACCCAAACAATACAGCGTCACGGCAAGGAGGCTGGAGGCCATAAACAAACCCCCATGATCACCGGTCAGTGACATTGACCCAATGAGGCATCAAAGAAACGGGTCCCATAATAGTTTAGGCGGACCGTACCTGTAGGAGAGGGAATTCACACGTGAGGAGTATTATAATAAATTAGGCCAAGGCCAAACCCTCTTGGAAAAGGGGCCAAATCATTGGTTTTTCCCCCAGATTCGGACTTACATGGGAGGGTCCATGATCCCCTCTACGGGAGTGGGTCCTCATATGCCAGGGTATAAATAGGGCCGTGAACGCGGGCCCAGCAGCTTGATTATTCAGTCGCGATCCAGAACTCGACCCACGCACATCGTTCGGCGAGGAAGATCTCCACGACTTGACTCACGGAAGTTAGAGATTTTCAAATACCTGATATTTTTAAAAATAGATCGAGATCAACCTTAATGACTATTTATAGTCTCATTTTAAGGGCATTTCTGAGTTTACGAATCAGTGCACCTGATTCGCGAGCTTTCGAATAAGTGCGAGGGTTGGTAAAAAAATTAGAGTTCTGGCAGTGACTATTTGATTTTGAAAGACTTTTAAAGAAATAGCAGCCTTTGTGTCCGACTAGAGAAAAGAGCCTGGAATCTCCTTCAGGCCTGTGTAAGAACCACCGGTTCACCACCTCAAGCAGCCCAGCGGGAATCTTCGAGTTTCAACACCGTGTGGGCTCCGCGCTGCGAGACCACGGTAGTGCGAGTGAGAGAGAGGCTTTCGTAATGGCCTGGAATTTCTACGTCGCGGACATCCCATACTCCATCCTTGGAGCCGACGTCCTTAGTCATTTCGATCTCCTCCCGGATTTGAAACGCAAACGCCTGGTAGATAAAGTGACCCCGTTGCACGCCTCTGGGACTCTCCGTGAGCCTTCAGTTTTTGGCGTGAGCTCGGTAGACCCTGGCCACAAGTACTACCCATTCTCTCTAAGTTTCCTCGCGTTCTTGGCCTTGAGCCAACCACTCAGCCAACCACTTCAGGAGCGTGGTGTCTTTTACCATATCAAAACCAATGGCTCCCCCCGTGGTCCAACGTACCCGTCCACTTTCTACTGAGAAACGGAAGTTTGCCATCAAGGAATTCAATCGTCTCGCCCAGGCCAGTATCTGTCACCGATCGAAAAGCCCCTAGGCCTTGCCCATCCACATGGTACCTAAGGGCGATGGGTGGCGAATCTGCGGGGACTTCCGCTGGCTTAATGAAATCACAGTTCCCGACAGAACGTCCGTGCCAAACCTTCGGGATTATACTGGTTCCCTGCACGGCAGGAAGATTTTCACGAAGCTTGACTTACGGCGAGCTTATCGCCAAATACCAATCCACCCCGACGACGTCCCCAAAACGGCCGTAATAACTCCATTCGGTCTTTGGGAGTTCTTGGTAATGATGGAGGGTCTCCAAAATGCAGGCCAGACTCTTCTCCGGTATCTATCGAGAGCCTTCGGTGACCTCGATTTTGTGTTTTCATTTCGACGACATGATCATAGCTTCCTTCACTCCGGAAGAGCACGAGGTCCATCTCCGCACAGTCCTCGAGAGGTTGGATAAGTTCCACTTGCACTTGAACATCGAGAAGTGCATACTTAGAGCCCCTGAGGTTCCCTTTCTCGGTCACATCGTTGGCCAGCAGGGCTTGCAGCCATCCCCAGAGAAGGTCGCCGCGATTCACGATCATCCCAAGCCCAAGACTCTCCAGGGTCTACGTAGTTTCCTTTGTTTGTTGAACTTCTACCACCCTTTCTTGGACCGCACGGCTGCCGTCCAGATGCTCCTGAATGCCTTCCTCAAGGACGTGCGCAAGAAAGATCAGCGACCAGTTCCCTGGACTCCTGAGGTGGAGCTCGCTTTCAGGAAATGCAAGGCCGACCTCGCGGACTGTGCTCTCTTGGTCAACCCCGAAGAAAGTGCTGAGATCCACCTGGTCACAGATGCCTCTGACGGCGCACTGGGTGGTACCCTCGAGCAGCGGAGAGCTGAAGCGCCCTGGGCGCCTATCAGTTTTTTCTCCCGCAAACTAACTCCGGCTCAAGCAAAATACTCGACTTTCGACCGCGAGCTGACAGCGGTGGTTGAGTCCTTGAAGCACTTCCACTATCTTCTTGAGGGTCGTCAGTTTAAGATCTTCACTGACCACTAGCCTCTTGTCCACGCTCTCAGGCAGGACTAGGTCCACGCTCCTCAACGACGCCGTCGTCAGCTGTCCTACATATCCGAGTTTGACACGTCTATCAATTACTTTCCTGGCGAGGAAGACGTCGTCGCGGATGCCTTGTCTCACGCCCCCACCTTTACATCCCCAGCCACCCTCGACTGGAGTGCCATGTCCGTTGACGCGATTCAACTTCCGGCAGTTCAGTCTATTATGGCAAGGATCGACGCGTTTCGTCTCCCCACGACGTTTTTCCTTGCTGAGCTTGCGGCAAGCCAAGCAGCCGACTAGCAACTTCGTGAGATCCTCGCTGACCCTAGTCATCCTCTGAAATTGATCAGGTTTACTCTCGGCGAGAATCACACGCCAATCTACTGTGACAAGTTCGACTACTCCATCCGTCCGTACGTTCCACCTCCTTTACGCAGAGGGATTTTCGATCTTTTCCACTCAAACTCGCACCCTAGTGCCAAAGTTTCCGTGAGACTCATACGTAGGAGTTACCTTTGGCCAGACATGTCCCGTGACATTTCTCTCTGGGCCAAGGCGTGCATCCCTTGCCAGCAAGTTAAGGTGACCCGCCACAACCGGTTCTTGCCCCAGGAATTCCCGGTCCCCGACGGCCGTTTTGCTCATGTCCATATCGACTTGGTCGGTCCCCTTGTCAACAGCCACGGCAAACTGTAAGCCTTCACCATTGTCAACCGGTATTCACGGTGGCCCGAGGCTGTACCTATACCCGACATGGAGGCCCCGACTGTTGCCCGGGCATTCTTCGACACGTGGGTTTCCCGTTACGGAGCGCCCGAGATCTTGACTTCTGACCAGAGTTCGCAGTTCGAGTCGCAGCTCTTCTCGGCCCTTTTACAGCTGATCGGCTGCGAACGAATTCGCACCACGGCCTATCGACCTCAACCGAACGGTTTGGTCGAGCGATCCTACCGGGACTTGAAGGTGGCGATAATGTGCTACGGGGACAACCCAGAATGGGCCCGGTTAATATCGTCCGTTCTTCTTGGCTTGCGTACCCGAGTGCATTGAGACTTGAACGCGAGCCCGGCTGAATTTGTCTTCGGCACCGTCTTGCGCATTCCAGGCGAATTTTGCATTCCTGGCGACTACGAGCCCAACCGGAGATTTTTCCACGAGGAATTCCGTGGCTTTATAAGAGAGGTGAAGCCCGTTCCCTCTGCACGGAAATATAACTACAAGCCGTTCATCTTCAAGGACATGGCCACACGCACTCACGTGCACATGAGGTCTAAGCCTGTCAAACGCTCCCTTGAAAGACCCTACCACGGACCCTAAAAGGTCATTTAACGTCTCTCGAACCTCGATTTTCTGATCGACGTGGGCGGTGAGCACGAAATCGTGAATGTCGAACGCCTCATTCCGGCTCACTTTATCCCGGAAGGTTTCGCGCACGAGATTCTCGGCCCGGCATTCGATCCTATGTCAGTCAACCCTGTAGCTCATGCGGAGATCGAAAGCCCGCAGCCCATCGAGGACCCTGTCCCAAGCGGACTTCCTCTGAGCCCGATGCTCGATAGCCCACCCCTTTCGGAGCAACCTCCAACTCGCGAGCCTCCTCCGGCTGATATTTCACCCCTAGCCTCGCCGATGTTTCCCTCGGGACCTACCCCGTTTCCGCCTGGTAGCCCCGCTCCGTCTGTTAGTCACGCTCCGGTTTGCGATCAAGGTAAGCGCGCGTCTCGCGGCAATTCCGTTCGTTCGGCTTTATTGCCTCTAACTACGCTTACCACCGAGTATCGTAGCCCACATACCATTCCGATTGGTCCATCTCCGGTGCTCCCCACCCGCGAGAAGGCTTACCCTCGTAAGCGAGTGCATTTCAAGCACCCTTATGTGAAGCCTCTCGATTCGATCTCGCGAGAACTTGGAGAAAAGTTCGCGCTTTTACTTCATTCGGGGGGGGGGGGGGGGTACTGTGGGCTAGGGTGAGCCAAAATTGAAAATTTTTGGAATTTTGTTACGCCTTAGGTCTCAAAAGTTGTCTTTTAACAAGAAAATAAGAAAAAAATTTTTGTACACGCAAAAAAAAAATTTTTAGGTTTGCCCTAAGTCCTTGAAGTTTTAGTAAAATTTGTTTAAAATGAGCTAATTTGAAAAAACATGTTTTTTTTTTCAATACTCGATTACTTTGCGAAAAAAAATCGTAGAGACGCGAATAAAAAAAGAAAATAAAGCTCTTTAGTTATAATTTAAGCCTCTATAAATTAGAACATCATAAAAAAACTGTTTCGCAAGTACAAACTTCATTCTTTTTTTTCTTTGTTTGTAGTGGTTGTAACCCAAAAATCGCTGAAATGCGATTTTTTTTTTTTAATATTAATAACTTTGAGAAAAAAAACCGTAGAGATACGAATAAAAAAAGAAAAGAAAGCTCTTAAGCGCTTTGGGCTAACCTAAAATTTTTTTTTTTTTTGCGTGTACAAAATTTTTTTTCTTATTTTCATGTTAAAAGACAACTTTTGAGACCTCAGGCGTGTCAAAATTCCAAAATTTTTCATTTTCGGCCCACCCTACTGTGGGCTCCGCGCTGCGAGAACACGGTGAGAAAGAGAGTATGGCCGCCTGCAGCTCACTGCATCGAGCCTACCCTGCCGGCCCACCAGTGCATGCCTAGCTACCGAACGGCACAGACCTAAGCGGCTCGCGCCTCGTGCGACAGCTTGTACTGAGAGTATAATAAATAAACGTTATTAATCCTACACCTTGTGTAGGTCCTGTACACCCTGTAGTCAAAAGAGGCAATGAAAAAATTATTGTAGAAGATACGATTAAATACAGTAAATTGTGGAAAAATTTCAAAATTCTTAAACTCTCTGAAAATATGAGATGTAAAGATAGAAATTTTTCTACTTTATTACTAAAAATAGGAGAAGGTGAAATTGAAAATTTTAAAATACCTATGAAATGGAAAAGTAAAGATGTTTGCAATTCAATTTTTGGAGATATTAATGAAAATAATAACTTAAACAAAGTTATTTTAGCTCCAAAAAATGAAAATGTTGCAATGTTAAACAGAAAAGTATTAAACATATAAAATGGTCCAAGTAAAACATATTACAGTATAGACATATTATATTTACGGAGTAGATCAAACTGATTCACATATATGTTTAGATTATCCAATTGAATACTTAAATTCAGTAAATGACGGGCTTTCTACTCATGAACTTAAATTTTAAAAAAATGCAGTGGTAATGTTAATTAGAAATCTAAGTAAAAAAGATGGTCTATGCAATGGAACAAGATTGAAAATAACAAATTTATATGAACATAATATTGGAGTTACAGGTAAAAAAAATAGGAAAAGTAGTATTTATTACAAAAATAAGTTAAAGTACCAATGAAAATTCAAATCATCCATTTATAATTCACAGAAAACAGTTTCCAATTATTTTAACTTTTACAATGACAGTTAATAAATCTCAAGGACAAAGTTTTAATGAAGTAGGTTTGTATTTAAAAACAGAATTTTTTTTCTCATGGACAGTTATACGTTCCATTATCAACATCTAAAAATTCTGATCTCTCTATATTATATTTCCGTTTTTTATTCTGATCCCATAAATTGGATTCTCCAAATTGGATCTTCGAAAATCTGAAATTCTTAAAAACACGGTCAAAACACAGTTAGATATCGCACTTTTTTGATCCTCCAAATTGGATCTTCGTCAAAAATATTGGATCCCCTTTTTTTCAAAATTTTTTACTGAAATATAGTATCTTTTATTATCAAAAAAATAAATAATTAATGTTAGTAATTTATAAATAATAATGAATTTCATTTGAAAATTTTTTATTTCAATTTGAAACAAACTTTTTTAAATCTAAACCTAACCTTTACACCAATTTTTACTTTTTAATATAAAACATTTACTTAGAAATTAAAATTTGTGCCGTACGAGAAATTTTTCCGGGTAATCAAGGGACACTTAAGTGGGCAGATTTGCGCAATCTCAAGCGAGCTGGTTAGATAAGCGAAATACGTTAGTTTAGTTAGAGCTAATCATTTCAGTCGGTTCCGGCTGGTAAGGTAGATGAGGTTGGTTAGGCGGAGGTTATGGGGGAGGAGCGTGGAGAGGGGGGGTGAGGTGGGAAGGGTTTGTAATTGCACTTAAAAATATTAATAGAGCTTACTCAATATTTAAAGTTAGTGACTGAGTTGATGGATAAAATGAGTAAGATTTGTTCGTAGATTGGGTGAGATAAAATTGGAGGATAAAATACGGTATTTGAAAATAATCAAATTAGTGAGGTCAGTAGAAGATTGAATTAGGTCAGGTAGTTGAAGATAAAAAAGTAGGTGTAGTTAGTAAGGTTCTGAATATGGGTGAGAATAGTAAATCGTGTTAGATAATGCGAGTGTGTGCGGAGGGTAGAGTGTAGGTAAGGTGGTTGTGGGCTGGTAGATCAGATATTAAAATTATAACTTTGGCTCTAATTTGAATTTTCATATGAAATTATATATCATCAAAAGGTCTTGGGCTCAGCTTTCTAATTATGTCATTTTATGTCATTGAAATTTTTATTAAATACTTTTTATTGTCATCAGAGGGTGCTGAACAAAGCCGTTTATCATTTTGAATCCAACTCTACCCCTACAAAATCATAAATCAGCTTAAACGCAATTTCGCAAGCTGTTACTACGCAGGAAGTAAGTTCATCTCATGAAGAATCTGAAAAAAAAAAATTTGTGGATTATTTTCCCGAGCTGGATTCTAATCAATAGGAACGCTGCATTTGACATGTGGCGGAAGGGTGTGGCTAAAATTATTTCGATAATTTGTCGGTATTTCCAATTCGAACGTTTTGAGTCGTATAGCAACTTGAATCGTTAGACTTACTTGAATCAGCTTTTGAGTTAGACCCGAGTCACTGCGGTGTATACCTATATATGAGTATTCATGGGTATATTCATAGTAAACAAAGAGTAATAGTACTATTACCGCAAAAATGTAAAATACAGCATTTCTATGAGTTGAAATTCAGCTGGGGAAAATAATCCAGCCGAATACCCCTCGAACTTCAAAATTTTGGGTAATTTTCCTCCAGTCTTTTTGCACAGCAACTTGCTGGGCAAGTTTGACAAAAAATCACATGTGTAACAAAACACAGACGGAAAATTATCGACAATTTTGAAGCACTAGGGGTATTACGACTGAAAATCGAGGCTTGCTTATACGAGATTGAGAAATTTGAAAATAATCGTGATTTTTTTCACTAGTTCGCTAATCACTAGAGTAGTTTTCAGGGTGGGCAGTTTAAGCTAGAGATCCAAGATAAGGAAGGTCCAGAATGAATAAGGTGAGTAGGGTTTGTTGGGAGAGTGAGTAAGAGATGAGTTGGGGATTAAGTGCGGTATTTGAAGTAAGTGAAATTAGTAAGGTCTGTAATGTGGCTAAGATTAAAATATGTTATATTACTAAGGATGAAAAATTAAGTAGGGTTGGTAAGGTTATTAATCAAATTATGATGAGTAAGTAAAGAAACTGAACTCTCGTGTCTAACTTTTATTGATTTTGAGCACTTAAGTCTTTTTATTATTTTACCAAACATAGAGCTTACGTATTGTTTCGATTAATTTTTATAGTCATCAATTATAATTAGGGGGTTGGCGAGCGGAGCGAGCAGGGGGGTACCCCCCTAGTATATATATATTAAGCGGTCACTGTCGTGAAAAATTTCTAAATACTGGTCACTACCCTGACTTTTTGTTACTATCATGACACTGTCATGATAGTAACAAATTTTTAAATTCCAAGAACTCGAGTGCCAGAAAAAACCAAGTTCCAGGAATTGGTTGATGGGTTATTTGGGATGGGTTATTGGAAAAAACATTAAAATTAGTAAGGGAGAAAACCTAGGAAAATTATTTATTGATGGGTTATTGGGGGATGGAATACGTGGGAGGATTGCGCCTGATTTGCGCTTGAGGAGGGATATTTTTGCTTTAGGTATTTTTATAAAAATCATTGTGTAAACAGTCATTGAAACTGTCTGTCATGATATTGTACGGCTCATTTTATATGTGTGTGTGTGCGTGCGTTCCTGTGTCTCCCTATATTATATTTCCGTTTTTGATTCTGATCCCCTAAATTGGATCCTCTAAATTGGATCTTCGAAAATCTGAAATTCTTAAAAACACGGTCAAAACACAGTTGAATATCGCACTTTTCTGATCCCCTAAATTGGATCCCCTAAATTGGATCTTCGTTGAAAGTATTGGATCCCCTCAGTTGGATCCCCTTTTCAAAGATCCCTTTTAATTCTTCGTTGAAAGTATAATATAATTTAAAATCCAATAATTATTTATATATATTTATATACCGATTTAAGATCAACGAACGATTGGATTTTAATTTATATTATATATATTAATTACTAATTTATATTATTTATATTAATTTATATAACCCATACCTAACTTAATACCAATGTTTACTTTTTGATAAAAAACATTTACTTAGGAATAAAAATTTGTGCGGTACTAGAAATTTTTACGGGTAATCAAGGGACACTTAAGTGGGCAGATTTACGCAATCCCAAGCCAGCTGGTTAGATAAGCGAGATACGTTAGTTTAGTGAGAGCTAATAATTTAAGTCTATTCAGGTTAGTAAGGTAGATAAGGTTGGTTAGGCGGCAGGAGGGTGGAAGGGGAGATGAGGTGAGAAAGGGTTTGTTATTTTACTTAAAAATATTAATAGAGCTTTTTCAAAATTAAAAGTACTTCAACAAAACTTTAAAGTTAGTGACTGAGTTGATGAACACGGTGAGTACGATTCGTTGGTAGATTGGGTGGAATAAGTTTGGGAGATCCCTACCCCTTAAATCTAGCTGGACTTGAAAAAAAAATTTTTTGGTTAATATCGCTTAAAATCAAGTTATTGTTCATTTTTCAATTTGTCCAGCTGGATTTCTAGCTGGACAGATCCGGCTGGAAAATTAAAAAAAAAAAAAAAACTACGATAAATTTTTTCAAAATCATTGAAAAATGAATAATAACTTGATTTCAAGCAATATTGATTTTCACCAAAAAATTTCTTTTTTGAAATCCAGCTGGAAATCCAGCCGTCATATTGAAACTGAAATCCAGCTAGATAGCCAGCTGTAAATCCTGCTGGAAATCCAGCTGGATCTAAGGGGTAGGGATAAAATACGGTATTTGAAGTAAATTAAATTATACGCTAAGTATGATCTTTAAAAAATACTTTTAAAAAAGTAATATTTACGGCGATTGGTTTTTTTAAAAGGAGTCTAAATAAAAAGTTTTACGCTAAATATAATAATCTTTATTTGAAAATGAATTAATGAAAGAAGTGAAATCAAAAAATTTATTACGGACGACTTGAGGCCGAATTACTTATTATTTAAAAATAATTTTCTCTTCTAAAAGATGATTATATTATGTTGAATCACCTTCGATCAATATACGTAAAGTTAACATTTTTCAATTATAGCACATACATGGGAAAACACATGCAAATTGCTCACAACTCAAACAGTTTTTAAAATTAAAAATTAAAATATGTTGTTAAGAAGCACACTGAGCATTCAAAATAAAATTTAAAAAACACAAGTATCAATGCTTTTTTTCGAGATAATTTAGTTCAAAGAATATTAAATTTTTACAGGTCAAGTATAGCCATACATTGTGATTTAGTTGATTTCTAACTCAATTACAACATGTTTTAATTTTAAAAAGTGTTTGAGTTGTGTGCAATTTGCATGTGTTTTTCCATGTATGTGCTATAATTGAAAAATGTTAACTTTACGTATATTGATCGAAGGTGATTCAACATAATATAATCATCTTTTAGAAGAGAAAATTATTTTTAAATAATAAGTAATTCGGCCTCAAGTCGTCCGTAATAAATTTTTTGATTTCACTTCTTTCATTAATTCATTTTCAAATAAAGATTATTATATTTAGCGTAAAACTTTTTATTTAGACTCCTTTTAAAAAAACCAATCGCCGTAAATATTACTTTTTTAAAAGTATTTTTTAAAGATCATACTTAGCGTATAATTTTTTATTTAGATTCCTTTTTAAAAAACCAATCGCCGTAAATATTACTTTTTTAAAAGTATTTTTTAAAGATTTTATTGCGTAAATTCGGTAAATATTTAAATGTATTTCCTTTTTGTCCACAAGTTCAAAAAAACCAAACTCCATAAATACATCATTAATATTGTTGAAATATGTCTTAATAAATGATTTCACGATCTTAACAAATTCTAAATAATTTAACAATAACTAAGATATATTCAATTATTCTGATGTAAAACCACGACATAAACCAGAACCCATAAAAGTCCTAGGTAAATCAATTTCATATGTAAAAAGAAAAAATTCAATTTAGTATTTACCTATTTTTTAAATGTACATTGCATAACTTTATTTTAATGTAAATTTACATTGAAATGTAGCAAATACTCATTTGTAACCATAAAATGATTAAAAAAAAGATTAAAATTTTCAATGATTGGTTCATGTTAACTTAGATAAATCTAGTTCTTCTGTTTAAAATTTCTTTCATATAATTTTATCATTAGCCAGAACACATAAAAATCATAGACATAATTTTTGTTATGAACTACTTTTGAATTCGTTTTGCATACATAATAGATGGACAAACTAAATCCACTCTAAAAATAATGGAGCAAATGCTCATCCGTACTTTAAAAATCCATGCCAAATAGAATTCATAATTTTTGGTCCACTGGATACCTAGACCCAAAACTATCTATTTCTTTTGTACTTTTTAATTCTTGTAAAAAAAAAATTAACCAATTTTAAAATTTAAAATCACTTTGGCCTCATAACTTAAGCTTGCTTACAGAAAACAAAAAAGAAAAAAATTTTTAATAATTGATTCATGTTGACTTGGATATATCTAGTTCTATAGGTTTAAATTTCTTTCATATAATTTTATCATTAGCCAGAACACATAAAAATCATAGACATAATTTACTGTTATGAAGTACTTTTGAATTCATTTTGCATACATAATTGATGAACAATCTAAATCCACTTTGAAAATAATGGAGCAAATGCTCATCCGTACTTTAAAAATCCATGCCAAATAGAATTCATAATTTCTGGTCCACTGGATACCTAGACCCAAAACTATCTATTTCTATTGTACTTTTTAATTCTTGTAAAAAAAAGTAACCAATTTTAAAATTTAAAATCACTTTGGCCGCATAACTTAAGCTTGCTTACAGAAAACAAAAAAGATAAAAATTTTTAATAATTGATTCATGTTAACTTGGATACATCTAGTTCTTTAGGTTTAAATTTCTTTTATATAAATTTTATCATTAGTCAGAACACATAAAAATCATAGACATAATTTACTGTTATGAAGTACTTTTGAATTCATTTTGCATACATAATTGATGAACAAACTAAATCCACTTTGAAAATAATGGAGCAAATGCTCATCCGTACTTTAAAAATCCATGCCAAATAGAATTCATAATTTCTGGTCCACTGGATACCTAGACCCAAAACTATCTATTTCTATTGTACTTTTTAATTCTTGTAAAAAAAAGTAACCAATTTTAAAATGTCAAATCACTTTGGCCGCATAACTTAAGCTTGCATACAGACAACAAAAAAGATAAAAAATTTTAATAATTGATTCATGTTGACTTAAATATATTTATCATTAACACTCTGAGTGAATGTAACAGTTACAATCAAAATTAAAATTCATTGTCAGACATCAAGTTTATTTTAGAAAAAAAGTGGGATTACAAAACTTTCAGACATCAAGTTTATTTTTGAAAAAGGGTAGGATTACAAAACTTTAACAGTTCAAGTGTATTGGCTCAGAGCATATACATTTCTATGATGATTCTATGAAATTAAGCGATAATGCGTATGACAATGACATTATGTGCTGCAATTGCACCTTTTGCAATTTGCAAGTTGGGTGGATTATAAAAAAGTAATTTGCAAGTCCAACCTGACACACACACACACACAAACACACTCATTCAGAAAAAACTTTATTTTTAATATTGCCAATATGCACCTCCAGTCATCAGGTTCCCAACACAACCACAGCACAATTATTATCAACTCACAGGGCACACCACAATAATTGAAAAATCTTTGATGATGATGATCATAGAAAGACTGTAGAGATTATTTATTTCATACTCTTTTATTGAAATTAAACAAATTAATAATTGTAAATTCTACCACTTATTTAATATATAATGAAAATAAGGGTCTTCAGTACTGTTTTTTCTATGACAATCAATTATTTATAAAAAAGTTATTGCTCATAACACATTACAAGCTGCTCGGCTCAGCGGCTCCGCAGTCAGCTGTAGTCAGCTCACGAGTCAGCTGTAGGGAGCTGCTAATTGATACAGCGCCACTAGTCGCCTCATGGCTACAGGCTCGGGCCTACATGCCCCCGTCTGCCGCTGTAGGTAAGCAGTAAGAGTGAGACAGCAAAAATAGACACGCCCACCGCATACGTCACGTCCGGTTAAGTCTACAGAGAGCGCAGGCAGAGAGACCGGATGCTCGAAACTGAAATCGAATTCCCCTGACCAAAGGGAATCAGCGTTTCGAAAAATGAAACGTTCATAACTTTTCAATGCGGGCTTTGTTTGGGTTAATTTTTTTTTTTAATTACTCAGGGGATCATCAGCTACGCGCGGGATGTATAATATAAATGAAATAATCATCCTAAAATAGTTTTTCTTTGAAGCGTCCTAACCTAAAACCAAAAATCAAAGTATATAAAGCCCTGCAGGCTTTCACGGCAGTCGGTTTAAAAAAAACCAAATCGCCGTTAAAGCCCGATTGGGCTTTAGGATTAGTGAAGTCAGTCATGTGGCTAAGATTAAACTAGGTCATGTAGTTGAAGATAAAAAAATTCGAAGTCTTAAGAGGAGTTGCAGAATTTGCGAAAAAAATCATTTAAAATCAAACGAAAACGAAAATAAAAAAACTTCCTAAAGATTCAATAAATATAGATGTATAGCAAATGCTATTAAGATACAAAAATTTACAAAACTGTTTCCCATATTCTGACTTAAATTTTGATCCGATTTTGATGAGGTTGGGCTTAAAAGATATATTAAGATAGTAGCTCCAGCGCTACAGAGCCCTTTTTTCATTTTCATTTTTAATTTTACTGAATCTTCAATTTTTTGTTAAAATGACCCTAATAACTTCGCCTTAATACGGACGAGAATAGTAAAGAGACTTAGATGGGGTGAGTGATGGTTGTGTGGTTGTGGGCTGGTATAGACATATTAAAATTATAACTTTGGCTCCAATGAAAATTTTTATATAAAATTATGTATGATAAAAAAGGTCTTGAGCTCAGCTTTCTAATTATTTCATTCAAATTTTTATTAATTAGTAGATTACTACAATCGGCTGCGCCTCGGCTGAAAATTACATGTGATCTGAGACATTTCTTATTTTCGTGGCCACGTGTGGTATAGGTACTACTATTTTTCTGCTCGACGCATTTTCTGGCCTCTGAGCGCGCCAGTCCTTGCTACTTCCTGGCCGGAGTGCAGAAAATACTTTTTGTTGTCATGACTCTCATGAGAGGGTACTGAACAAAGCCATTTATCAATTAGTCGGTTCAAACGCAACTTAGCAAGCTCTTACTATAAAGGAAATACGTTCATCTCATGAAGAATCTGTAAAATAATTTTGAAGAAAATCAAGGTTCGTTTGTACGAGTTTGCGAAATTTGAAAAAAATCTTGATTTTTTTTATCATTCGGCAAATTACTAGAGTAGTTTTCAGGATGGGGAGTATAAGCTAGAGATCTAAGATGAGTCAGATCAAGAATGAATAAGGTGAGTAGGGTTTGTTGGTAGGTACCGCGACTGTTCGTCAAACGACAACTCGTCAAACGACATTTCGTCAACGACAATTCGTCAACGCGACAACTCGTCAAACGACAATTCGTCAACGCGACAACTCGTCAAACGACAATTCGTCAACGCGACAACTCGTCAAAATATATTATTTTATGCGTTCCTATGATTACGGAAAAGACCAGGGTTAATAAAATAAAAAACACTAAGGGTTATTTTTAAAAAAAATGCGCGCCGTGGGGCCCGAAGGGTCCCCGAAGAGGCGCGCCATAAAATTTAGTTCCAAGCAAAAGCTAGTTCTATTTAGTCAAAATATATGATTTTATGCATTCCTATGATTACGGAAAAGACCAGGGTTAATAAAATAAAAATCACTGAGGGTTATTTTTTAAAAAAATGCGCGCCGTCAGGCCCGAAGGGTCCTTGAAGGGGCGTGCCATAAAATTTAGTTCCAAGCAAAAGCTAGTTCTATTAAGTCAAAATATATTATTTTATGCATTTTATTCATTTGACGAGTCGTCGCGTTGATGAATTGTCGTTTGACGAGTTGTCGCGTTGACGAATTGTCGTTGACGAATCGTGGTTTTGACGAGTTGTCGGGGAATCTGTTGGTAGAGTGAGTGAGAGATGAGTTGGGAATGATTTACGGTATTTGAAGTAAGTAAAATTAGTAAGGTCAGTAATGCGGCTAAGATTAAAATAGGTCAGTGGTTAAAGATGAAAGATTAAGTAAGGTTAGTAGGGTTCTCCAAATGGGTGAGATAGTGAAGTAGGTTAGATAGTTAATGTGATTAGGTGAGTGACACTTGTGGGCCGGCAAATATAATAAAGTTTGTAATATCGATCTGAAATGAATCTATTTAATATGCCCGCCATAAGCAAAAGAAACTCTAGAAAATATTTTTGTGTGTGTAAGATCTAATGAAATGGTTCAAAATACCAGTGGGCTTACTAAAATATTCCTTATGAGTCATCAAAAATTTATGTATGTACCTTACATGAACACTCTAACTATTTTAAAATTGATTTATATCTTCATTTGTCAATTTTAGATCTATTTTAGCCCTGGATAGATTTTGACTAAAAATTATTAAAAAAAAGAAATAAAATTCTATACCTCATGATTTTGCCTAAATAATTAAAAACTTTTCTCTATAAGTCTGATTTTATGAATCAAGTTATGATGAGTAAGTAAAGTTCAAACTGAACTCTCGTGTCTAACTTTTATTGATTTTGAGCACTTAAGTCTTTTTATTATTTTACCAAACATAGAGCTTACGTATTGTTTCGATTAATTTTTATATTCATCAATTATAATTAGGGGGTTGGCGAGCGGAGCGAGCAGGGGGTATATATATATATATACTTTTTTCTTAAAAAGATGCCTTTTTTACTCTAGTTTACTTTTATATATATTTTTATATACTTTTATTCAATATTTATTGTAAAAAATTCATAAAACATAGAAAAAATACAAAAAATGCCCCTTTTTTACTCAAAGAATATAGCCGGGTAAGATAGTCGAATCGGCCCTCACGGCAAACCCTTACAATATATATATATATATCATTCGAAAGGGCATAAAAAAAGAAAGTTTTTGGCGCAATCCGCATCTCCCTATTTCTTCCCTAGGGACCCTAGGGTCTAAAATAGTGATTTTTCAACTTTAATTCATGTCTCAGAACCTATAAGAGCTAGAGACATGCGGTTTGCGGCAAAATTATCTAAAAAAAATGTAGTTTGCCTATATTTTTTAATATTATTCTAGCAGCAGGAAATCGCAGAGCGGGCTAGAGTCTGGGCCCGTGCGGGCTGCATTCTTGCAAGTACGAGGCCCGGCCGGGCTGAACCTCTTAAGGGCACGTGAAAAAAATAAAAATGAAACGCGGCGCGGGTCTGGAATTTTTTGAATGAAGAAATAAGGTTAGAAATGAAACATAAGTTACAAAAGCATCTACTGTTACTGATTTTTACATATCAGTGGCACTTATAAGTAATTATTTATTAGTATTTTTTTATTTTAGTTAATTTTTTTTAAATTAACCAAACAACCATAAAATATTTTGAAAGACAATCATAATATTCAAATGATCAGTAATGGTCGGGTTAGCGTGACATGTGTCATTTGAAAGGCAGTGGATCAGACTAGTGTCGCCCTAACCACTCGTTTACTTGATCGAGCGTCTGCAAGATTGTTGGGGAAATTGTTCTGGTCACGTTTGTTCAACGATTCCGGGTGCGACGTTCCAGAACACGGTATTGTTTCAGGTTGTTTGGTCACCTCCATTTTGAAACTGATCAGGTCGACTACCTCCTCAGCTGGACTAAAATTTGCATTTCTTTCTTGATTTATCTTTGCCCAATATTGGTTTTGTCTCGTGCATATTTGTTCATGGTATGCATACGTCTTGTCATTGATCCTGGCGCCAGTGGAGTGTTGTCTTAACTGTGCGCAACTTTGAGATTTTTGAGATGGAAAGGCGCGTATTGGGCTTTATAGCGGGGATCACTTTCACTCAACGTTTGTGCAGCCTGTTGCGCTTTCATATAGCGAACGTATCCCCAACCCAAATCGCCTTGGAGGTCCAGCATGGTCCGGTGATACTTCAGTCTTCCAATACAAGCGAATCCCTTAAAGAATAGCTCATCCCGGTATTCCCGCGGAATACTCCTTGGTAATAAGCCCAAGAGTCGGTGGTGGTCTTGTTTTCCCGCACCCGCTTGATATTTCTTTACGGTCACTTGGTTCTTGGTTTCGTCAGGCCCATGGTAAGGGAGTGTTGTTCTTTGTGTTGCCCTTTCGCTCTTTCCTCTCATTTTTGCAGGGCTCGGTTGGCAGTCTTACTAGGAACTGCGATATTGGTTGATTAAAAGATACTTGTTTCCTAAATTTTTCCGTTCACGGCAGGTAGTTCCTTTGGTTCAGGTGTTTTGACCATTGTTAACTGGGACAACTTCTCAAGCCCCTAGTTATGAGGCCATGTTATTTGTCTGCCCAACAACCGAGTCACTTAGATTGTGTAACGTAAGGTTCCACCCTTATGTCCACGACCAATGGAATTACTTAAAGGTGGAAGGATCTTGGCTTTACTCACTAGCTAGTAAAGATATCATCCAAATCCTTTGCCTTCAAATCGCCACTACGGTCACAGTGAAAGGTCTGGGAATTCTGAAAATAGCGTCCAACTGTGTGGGAAGAGCAAATGGGATTACCCTACCTAATCCCAAGAAATACATACAAAAGGAACAGTACTATTATAGGCCGAAAGTTAACCTCACCCTGACTGAACTATACTCTGAATTACTCAACCATGTGGTCCAGCTAAAGCAATTACGCTGGAGAAAAAGCGCAGAAAAGAAAGGTACGGGACAGACTCAACAAGGACGTTCACTTCAAGAAATAATAAATGAATTAGAAGAGTTGAAAGAACACCAGCAAGATTTCAAATGCATACTGGACTAGGAGTGGGCACCCTCGTCATCACTGTTCTAAGAATGACCGTGATAGGGTTATACGTATATAGACGTAACACCCGTTCGAACGTATCGAATGAACGAAACAAGGACTGGACAAGACAAGAAGATAAGACCTCTAGACGACGATCAAACAAGGATGCCCCCACCGAACACACTCAACGCAGGAAAGACAACGTGGAAAAATCATTTTCGACCGAATCCTTGATCCAACATCCTGAACTCGATCAATGACCGAAATTGGACCTATGAAGTTGGACCGATAAAATGAGAACCTTACTAAAATGGAGGTAACACCCTCTTTATTACAGGATGAAGGAGGAAATATGAACATCTCTAAGACTCTACGACCAAACCAAAGGATTCTGGAAGAAATTCCGGGTCAGGACCAGCGAGAAGTTAGAGTCAGTCACCCAAAGGAACTGGAAATGTGGAAAATCCTCAAAATTCTGCGATCCTTCTGAGCCATACGAGGAGGATACATTGAATCAATCGGCCTCAAAAATAATGTTACTCTTGTGACCTTTTATCATCTCACGGACGCTGATCGATTAAGGAAATGCCACCGACAGTATGAGATCGAGGCGAGAACTCAAAACTGCCCTATCAAAAAGAAAGCCGAAAGAAAGCAAGAGCCGTGAATTGAATTGTCACGAATTTGTCTGTCAGAAAATATATGTAAGCGTTTTTTAATACAAAAATTTGAAAAGGAAGTCAAATAGGAATTATTACATAGTTATTTTTCAACCTTATAAATATTATTATCATGGAATTTTTTATCAGAAAGTAAAATTGCTCTGTCAACTAGATTATAAACAATTTTAGTTTTCAGACTCTTAGGATGGTTGGAATTATAGTTGATAAAACGACCAGATGAAGTAGGTTTTGAATACCAATTGTAAATGATTTTATTATTAAAAATAGATATTTTCGTGTCCAAAAAACTGATACAACTATTTGTAGGGAGTTCATAAGTAAATTTTAAATGACTGTCAAAAAATGTTAATAACAATGGCTAAGTCTGATCCTTTTATACATAAACTTGTGTCATCCGCATAGCGAAAATAGAAGGCGGGTATACAATTGTAATCATTTTTTAATATTTCAAGATATTTAGTTTCAAGGTCAATCATAACAAGTTCAACGAAGGTGGAAGAAATAGGAGAACCCATTGGAGTTACAAATATTTGTTTATAAATACAATTATCAAATATAAAAAAGGTATTATCAAAAAAATATTCATCACATCTAATTATGTCCAGAGCTGGAATCTTGCATGAAACATGTAACTTATCAAGTCTTTTTAAAAGGCTATCGAGCACTAATTATTTAGGTATGGAAGTATAAAGAGAGACTACATCCAAATATATAAGAATGTGATTATCGGGTATGTGTATATGTTTTATTTTGTCAACAAATTCTGAGCTATTACTAATATGTGATTGTGCTTTTGGTAGAGCTTTTTTAATTTCTCTGCAGATAATTTTTGAATGAAAATAAGTCGGTGAATTAATGGTAGAAACAATCGATCTCAACGGATCATCTTTTTTATGAATTTTTGGTAAACCATAGCATTTAGGAAGAACAGTGTCAGTTTGTGTAAAAGAAAAATAATTGTAAAGTCTATCTAAAAATCTATTGTTGTTCAAATATCTTAAAATATCTTTGGTCTCATCTCTCATCCTTTTTAGCGGATTCTGTCTAACAATTTTATAAGTATTATCATCACTAAGTAAATCACATTTTTCTGTTGTAAAGTTCTTTAGAGATACAAATAGTGACGAACTCTTATTCGAGGAAGTGATCAGTAGATCTGGGTTGTTAAAAAGAAAATTTCAGAAGGAAAGGTGGTTGAGATTAGCTTCTCGAGTGGCAATAGTATCCAAAAGCCAAATTTGTAATCTAAATAATGTAACAGCTAGCGCGTTGATTAAATTCGAATTCGGCGCTAACTGTTATGGAACAGATGCGGATCGGTAAGTCAGGTGATGACGAGATCTACCGATTAGCATTACTCTAATTTCGGCGCTTGGCGCGATGACACGTGTGTCAGAGAGCGAATATACTTATTTACTTTTTTGTGTTGTTAGATAACTTTATCGCGGTTGTGTTAGATAAAGTTATCAGTGAGAAGTTGTGTAGATTTTCCTGTGATCCAGTTGTCATTGGATCGGAGCGGGGAAGGCGAACATCTCACGGAAAGTCAGCGCGCGGCCTTGAAAGGCATTGTCGTCTTGTGTGAAGCCAATCGGGCTAGTAGTAATTATCATTATTATTGTTTAATCAAGCGAAGGTGCACCTGCTAGAAAAGTAAGTCCGCGTAGCGGTTAATCATTGAGTATTTGTTCGTGTGATAGTTAGATTCGGAGTGTGTGTGTGAACTACAGTAAGTACTTAGATTTTGTATCGGAGTTAGTCCACGCCTTTGTTCTTTTGGCGCGCTGCAGCAAGCAGACGAGCGCGAGTGTGTGTGTGTGTACGTCGGTGCGTTAGTAGCGACCACAACACAGACGACGAACTTTATTTTTGTAAAATCAATTTTCGTCGACTTAAGACTTTGAGTCATTCGGGTTTATTTGTTTGTAAACAATCGGGTAGAAGTAATTTGAGATATCATGTAACTTTTTATTTTTTTTATTTTTATTGTTAATTAAAATAGTTAAAATTTACATTTGATCATTAATTTAATTAACCGGTGTTCCTGCGATCGGTCCACGTAAACTCACGCCACTACCGACGAAGGAGAGCAGCCGCGCCACGTAATAATAACATTAGTTCACGTACGCGTCTTCCTCCCAGTTTTCAGGATTGAAGAAAAATCGACGGATTGTCGTGTGCGCAGAACGTGCATTTTGTCAGCAGGTCAGAGGAGTGCGGACGACGATCGCCGCGGGTTCTCGTGATTAACCACGATCCTCTGCAGGATTAAATTCCTTAATTCGAGCCCTGTGACAATTGGCGCCCAACGTGGGGCAGGTAGTTAGGTAACAAAAACAAAGGTAGTATTATATTGTACTCGGTTTGATAAAGACGCTTAGTCGTAAAAACATGTTACCATTTTAAATAAATTGTGTAGATCACATAAAATTAAAACGTTGTTTTATTTTTTATTAACCATTTAATAATTGCTATGGATCTGCATTAAGTATCACCTGATCAAATTAAAAAAAAAAAAAAAAAAAAAAAGGTTATTGGTTAGTGTGAGTGATCGCAGGTGTGCGCTGACCGGCGGGGGTTCAAGGTCGGTCGGCAGAGTTAATATTAGGATAAAAACAAAGGCGAAGAGCTTGCTGCTGCTATAGTGTAACACAGCAAGTCGAGGAATTTTTTTTTCCTGTTAATTGCTCGGTGGAGTGCGGGTGCTTGCTGGATTTTAGTTAAAATCGTTAATTTATTTTTTTTTTCTTTTCTCGGGTTTGAGAGTTTTGCAACTCGAAGTTGAATTCACATCGGAGTTGTTTTGATTAAACCGTGTTGTCATACGGTAAGGTGTTTGTTTAGGCATAGCCTGGTAATTTAACTCCGACGCGGATATTTCGAGCTGCGTTTTTCGATTTTGACTTGTTTTTTTTGGTTTTTTTTAGAGCAAGTACTCCACCAAGCAGAACCTATACGTGACAGTAGCGAGAGTAGAGCGCCGAATAATATTAATTGATTGTATGATAATTGTGAAATATTATTTAGCATACAGGCTGTTATCGACTAACTTTCGTTAACAACTGTGATTTATATTTCTGAGTTGAAAAATCGGGTTTTGAAACTTGTGGTTGATTCTATATTGGCTTCAACGGGTAATTCGTTTTTTTTAGCCAATCGGGAGTTTTTGTTAAAACCAAGCGTGGTTGGTGGACTTTTTGGTCATTTCGGATTATTGCTGTTGAGATCAGTGGATCGATTTTATTTTTTTTGTTTTCTTACATAACTCAGAAATATAATTGGAATTTTGTCGTCTATTTCAGAATTGCGAGATATATATTTTGTGTAAAATGTTAATAAATTAGAGTGTGTTGAAACTGTCACGTGGGTTAGGGTACTGTTTTCTTTGTAAGCTAGGTGACATCGGACGCAGTTATGATGCAGGAACTTGCAAAGGAAGACTTGGTCTTTTCATGGATCGTGACCGGAGGGGCAGATGTCGTTTCCGAGGCTTTAGATGAGCTTGAGCTCAAGCCCGAAGGTACGTTGATCGAGAAAAGTGGTAGGTTGCTGAAATGGCTGTTAGGTGATTATTCAGCGGAAGACTTTATCGCAACCGAGTCCGAGGATCCAGACGAGATAAAAGTTAAGCGAGAAAGTCTGAGAGCTACTTTCATAGCAACAACAATGTGGGAAAAATCTGGGTCGGCAATAATAGATCCAAATTACACCACGAGTTGCACACACCCCTTGGCTGTCCTCATGGAAGAGGAAATGGTCCGGGAGGCAGCTTCAAGAATCCATGAAGAATACTCGAGCAGTCGGACGCATGATAGCAACCCGGAAGGTGGGAATTTGGCTGGACATGGACAACTGGACCAGGTTGACGATATTAACGGCGAGGTGCTCCAAGCCATGAAGTCGTTGACGGAAGAATTCAAGGCGTTGAAGAGGGTATACGAAAACTTGTCAACCAAAGTGGCAACTATGGAGGTTGATAGATATCCCCAGCCAGATCGGAACCGGGGAGCAGGAGATCCCGTTTCCTCGACAATAAGGCCGGAACCGCAGAATTCGTTGAAAGACTGCAGTAATTCGACCGATGGTCATGTGCCGCACACTAGGGTCAATTTTTGTGAGACGACAGTGTGGGATGCGAGGAAAAGTTCTAGTCTTCTAGTTGTGAGGCAGGACAGAGAACAAAAACTCGAAGGACAGATTAAGGCCTTGCAGGCCGAGCTCGAACAATTGAGAAGCCATGGGCAGACGGCTGATTTAGCCACTCAGGAGTAAATCCAGGCTCAAGGCAATCTGATGAAGCCAATCGACGTTGGCATAATTGTTCGAAGATGGAATATTAGATTCAACGGCGATAGTGAATCTAGTATTGAACAATTTTTATTGTAGATAGAGGAATACAATAAACTCGCTGGTTTGACCGGTTCTCAGTTATTGGATGCCTTACCAACGATGTTGACCGGTATAGCGGCTACGTGGTTCCGTAACGTGCGGAGCATAATCAACTCATGGGAGACATTTGGTCAGGAAGCCCGTGAGTGGTACGGAGTCGGAGACTACCAGCAAGTCACAAGGATGGAAGCGACTACCCAGACTCAGGGTGAACATGAGTCAGTGCGGAATTTCATGACTTGCTTGCAGTCATATTTGCTGAAAATTAGACCGGTACAGACTGGGAAAGAACAGATTGACTTTATGTTGACGAACATGTTGCCTCAATTGCGTAGACAGGTCAGGCGTGAAAAGATTAAGTCAATTAAAGGCTTATTAAGCCAAGCGGTCGAGGTCGAGAGAATTACTAATATGGAATTGGTGTATAAGCCACCTCCATCACCGTCTACGTCAGTATGGCCTAATCTGGCTTATAGAGATGATAGAGCTAATAGAATACCGAAAGTTAACATAGCCGCAACGGCTGTGGAAGGTAGGTCTGCCGAGAATTCGGTTATTAGCCGTCTCGAGACTGTGCTTAACAAACTAGAGACTAATTGTATGTCGTTTGGAAAGCCTACGGATCCAAGGCACCAAGGTTCATACAAGGCCAGAAGGACCAAAGCAAGACGTAAGTCGACGGATGACGAAGAGGCTAGAAGCTCATCTCCAGGATCGAGTAAGAGTGATGGAAGTAAGGGAAGTCCTGGCAAAGGTTCTCCAGTTAAGTGCTGGGAATGCGGGCAAAGAGGGCACATAAGGTTTAGTTGTCCTGAACGGCCGGAAAACTTGTATTGTAATTTGTAATTTGGTAATAGAGCATAACAGAAAACTAGTACATAAATATATAAATTTTTCATTTATTGTTTATTAACGTTTCGACACTACATATGGACACTACATACTCTTCAGGATATCTATATTATAAAATTTTATTAAAAAATGCTTAATGTCAACATACTACTTTGCACAGCGCTTGCACGCAGAAGATTTTTACTTAGATGGGTCTTGGGTATGAAATCACTTACTCAATCTTTTTGGGATTGGCTCTGAAACCGTCCTTGTTGACTATCACTCCAAGCTACGCCACTTGCAGAAACCATTTGTCCGTATGGAATTCCGTATGGAAAATTGAAACAGATTTCCATATGGATTTCCATATGGAATTTCAAAAGCAATGAATTTTTTTTTTTAATAATTTTTTTTTTCCAAATGTTCTTTATTATTTAATAATAATTAAAAAAATTTGGTTAGCATAATTATTTTTATGCTTTTTTCCAAAATCATATTTGTATATATATTTTTTTTCTTTATTCAAATTTTTTTTTTTTTTTTAATTCGATTCTTTTCATTTTGATTTTATTAATAATTTAAAAATTAATATTTTACAATCTTCATGTTTGATTTTAATTATTGATAGTTATTGATAGTTATATAATTTAATGTAACCAATCAGTATAATTAATTGTGATTTTTTTAAATTTGATTGATTATTTTTTTTAAGGTATGAAAAGATTAAAAAATGTAGCTTAAGGTTGATCCCTATAGTTTTCGTGTTTCTTACAAATTTTTTCTAATTTTGCACAGAGCTAGTTTATTGGGTCCCCTACACGTTGGTATTTTACATATTAACAAAAACAATGAAAAACACGTGACTTCAAACATTAAATTATATAAGTATCAATAATTATCAATAATCAAAATAAAATACTCGATAAAATATGAAGTTTGTAAAATATTAATTTTTACCGATGAGAATAAAATCAAAATATAAAGAATTGAATTAAAAAAAAAAAAAAAAAAAAATTTGGATAAAGAGAAAAGATGTGTACAAATATTATTTTGAAAAAAGGCAGAAAAATAATTATGCTAACCAATTTTTTTAAAATTATTATTAAATAATAAAAAACATTTGGAAAAAAAAAATTATTAAAAAAAAAATTCTTTGCTTTTGAAAATCCATATAGAAATCTATATGGAAATCTGTTTCAATTTTCCATACGGAATTCCATATGGATTCTGTTATGAATTTCCGTATGGGGTCTTGCATGGATTTCCATATGGATTTTTTCAGCTGGGTTATTTTAAACCATTAAAATTACTTGAATAAATATTTTTTAATGAATAAAGTGCCTGAAATGATTAAAAAATAAAATGTATGTACATAGTTAAACTAAAGAACGTTTTTTCAAACCTATAAGTTTATGTTGAAATGAAAAAAACTAATTAAAAGCAAAATTTATCGCCAGAATATGATTAAAATTACAATAAACCGCAGATATAGTCAAAACAGTATCTGTATTAAAAACTAAAAATTTTTTTTAAACTTTGTAGGGCCGCCATTTTACGGAAAAAATCGTAGAGACGATTAAAAATAAAGAATTAAAATTTGAAGTCCAAACACACATTAGTACAGTTTTTAATGTAGAAAATTTTTTTTTCCTGTTTTAATTAAGATTTTTCAAAAAATGACTAATTTTTCGGCATTTTTTTGTTGAAATTGTAAATTAACAATTGAAAATAAAGCTTTACGTTAATTTAAACTACGTCATCGTGTAGAGCATACCTGAAATTAACTTTTAAATAACATTGGATCTTTTATTCGATACTCACTTTTTGGCGACAATTTGAAATTATATAGAATTATGTACATTCCTGAAGATAGTGATTTATTACAATCTGGCATCGATTCCATTTGCAATTGGGACCGTAATAACTGCATTCATTTGAACATGAAAAAATGTAACAATAATTCGTTTCGCAAAAAACTTTGAGAAAATTTTTATAGTATCGATGGTGCAACTATCGAAAAGTTGATTGAGTTTAAAGACCTTGGTGTCATAATTGATTGTAAATTCAACGTTAATTCAAACCTGAATTTTGTGAAAATTTCGGACTTTCGTGGTTCTTCCGTTTCTAAGAAGGAAACTTCGATTTCTCAGTCTTTTAGCAACAGCATCCACACTTCTCGGGTCAACCGTTTCAATGAGGGTGTTGATTTGTTTCCAATCTTCTTATTTTCTGTGTTTGAGGTTATCGCATTGTGCACATTTGTAGACTATCCATCTTTCGCTGGTTTATTAGGCTAACTTCGAAAATAACAAAGATTCAAGATTCAGCTGAAGTGTACTTTCTTTTCCTCATGTGACTTTCAGCTTTCACAGCCTTTGAGCAGAGGGAAACGACATCTTTGCTTTCCTCTACTGGAACATTTTGCCGTATCTCTGAGAGCAAGTTTTAAAATATTATATCTACTTTTTCTTGTTACAGGGATGGATGAATTAAAAAAATTAATTAGTGTAATCTCGTCAGGTAATCTCGTGCAGGCTTACCAACTTTCTGCATACAACTCAAAGATTCCTCCTTTAATCTCTGTTAGGCCAGCTTAGAATTATACCATACTCTGGCTTTATTCTCGGAATCATGTCACAATTTCCTCTCTGAACGGTTGCTGCGGTACCTCACAGCTGCAGCGTTTGTAATCATTTCTGACAACGAGTCTAAAATTTGATCGTTATAGGGTTTTTTTTTTTTTTTTTTTTTTCATCTTTCTTTTATACCGCTACAGCGTACTGTCCTGATAGCGGTGGCAACCTTCACTATCTGTGTGTGGAAGTATATGTCTGTGAAAATTTTCTTTTCGTCTGTATACCTACTTTCCCGAAGAAGGTCTCATCATGGAGTGCAACTTTTATGGCCTACCTGCCCCCGCCGGTAAGGCCGGCGTTCGCTGCGTGAAGTATATTTGAGAACTTCGCATTTAGATACCTGGAGGAAAGCAGGTGATATATACGTTGGTCGAACATATGTATGCATCAGATCAGCTTTTTCCTCAAGCTTTCCTAGAGGAAGCCTTAGATGGATTGCATCCACCTAGGAGTTCCCGCTCTAGCCGGTAAGACCAACATGTGCTGAAGCACATCAGGTTGGTACGTACCCTAATTCTATTTAACCTCCCAGCCCTGCTTCGTATCCACAAAACACCCGATAGTTGAACCTTGTGGGGCATTAAAAGGAAATCCTGGGAAAACTGCACCCAAAAGCAGTCGGGGTAAATGCTGGGTCATGACCCCTGGAGTGGAGTTGTTTCTAGAGCTACTACTCTAACTACTGAGCCAACTACGCTCTTCCACAGAGTTCTTTTTCTGTACTTAATAAGTAGGGCCGGGAAGCTTTTTATCCTACGGCTCGAAGGTCCCATAAAATGTCTCATGGTGTGGCCATCATCCTCTGTAGATACCTTTGCATCAACCCGTTATTGATCAGTTTTCGTCGGAAGCGCATTCACTGAAGCTTTTTTGTCAGTTGTTTGCGGCCTCCGACTGAAAAGCTCAATCTGAGATTTCGTATTCCACTCCGGTAGTTGATTTACTCCATCCCGAGCCATATTAATTCCACAAAAAGATACTATGGTCTCACTCTTCTTTTGGCTTTTTGACCAAGATTCACGGCTCTTACGATGTCTTTGACAGATTTTCTTTTTCAATGTCTTGAATTTGGAGTTTTGTGACGAGTGTTAACTAGTTGCTTTTTCCAGTTCTGAATATTTTTCAATACACTTGCCTCAACTCTCTTTGGGACTTTTCGTATGCTTGTTTAAGTTCACTTATTCTTTCGAGTGACTTATCATAAAGCTATCGTGATCTCGGTAAACCCAACCAATAGATCTATTATCATCTCAAACAAATCGGGTGTAAAGTCATTCCAACCTCCAACTATGCTTCTGCATCGCCAGCTACAACTGGCTAATTTAAAGTTAGATTGTCCGACGTAACGTGTTTTACAGCGATAAATAAATTATATTTAATAAAGAAACAATTAAATGACAAGTCCAGAACTTCAATAACGCTGGGCATGATGATAAATAAATTATTGCTACGCCCAGTGTTATTTGGGTTTTCAGCTTGTCGGTTAATGATTTGTTTATCAAATATAATTTTTTTATTGCCATGTCCAGTGTTATTTGCAAGCTTTAGGCTTGTCAGCTAATTTTTTTTTATTAAATATAATTCATTTAACGCTATGTTCTTATTTATTGAAGTTTCAAATATACCAGTTTTTTTATTTTAAATCAAAAGAAATTTATTTAATGCCTAGCCTAAAATTATTGGCATTATTAATTCAACGATCAAAGGCTTGAATTTTTATTTTTTCTTGTTAATGGGAACAAATAAAGATTTCCCTGACTTCTCATAAAAAAATCGAATTCCCTGACTTTCCCTGGCCCTTTGCAATTCCCTTACTCTCCTAGACTTTCCAGTTTTCTTTAACGGGTGGCCACCATGAAAGCAAAAATCACCCATTCAATTTTTCGATCAGAAGCTTAAATATTTTGCTACGAGTACTCAAACATGTGAAAATTATGCTTTTATACTAGTGATTTCGAACTCACGAGATTAGATTTATGGTTCGGCGCGATTGAGAGCTATATTTTTGGCTTAATAACGAGAACTCTATCATAACTCATCAAAGGCTCCACATAAATCTTGAATTCTTACTTTATAATTTAGAACTACAAAATTGGTGTTGAGAGGAATAGTGGAAAAATTTATTTATTGTTTTCGCGTTTAGACTCTCGCTCGTCACTAAACTTGAACAAATAAGTAAACATGGCCGTGATTCTTGCGTCCCGGAAACTTGATCATTCGCTTTGCGACACACCTGATCTTTTTGGTTCATTTTATGCGGCTTGTGAAGTACGATGAGTGGACATTCTTTTGGATTTTGCAACCGTTAGTAAGAGTTTATTAACAAGGCGATATTTGTTTTGATCTCTCCTCTCTGACAATCTGTATACCTTGCATAAACGGCACTTAAGCTACAGTTTCAATCGAGTGGGAGATGAGCTTCATCTCTTCTTGGATGAAGGCTCAGAAAAATTATTAATCGTTGTTACGGAGTGAACAATAATTTAACTCGGCACACATCATCGCAAACTCATCTTCATAAGTTTGTAGACTGCGTAGCTCCACCTCTCGGATCACGCAGAACTACAGGGTACTGGTGCTCGCGCACCGCGGTCTATGCAGTTTGGGGCGCTCGTTTTTGGCACTGCTGCCGTCGCTGACACCGCCAGCCTCGCGTGGATCTTCTGCTTCTTCTTCACTTCTCGTTTTGGCGCTCTCGTAGTTCACAGCAGAGAATTTTATTGTTAACTTTAAGTTAGTTTTTCTTTTGGCTTTAAGTTCATCTCATTATTGTTTAAGTTTATCTTGTGAAATTCTGGGTTAAAAGTTCCTTGGAGTGTTCCTAGTGAAGTGATTGTGGTCCAGCTCATCATCGTGACTGCAATCAGTAATATTGCAGTCAGTCCTTCAACTTCGTAGCCAGAGTGCATTCACAGGAAACGTTCTCTCAGGTGGATCAAAGAGCTCACAGGACAATCTCATAGGATATTTACAGGTATTATTCTGGCTCAAATGACAATAATTTATTTGAGCCGCTCATTTTAGTTTAAGCACAGTAATTGAATTTACTGTGCATTCTTCTCCTTTTTTTGAAAGTGCCAACTTGCACGCGGCCATTTTCCTTTTCTTTCTCTCAAGGCCATTCTCTGCTGCTACATTAATTTCTCTCGGCCATCGCTATCACTCTCTCCTTTTTCAAGGCCATACTCAGTGGTTTGCTTATATCATTACTATTCTACTTAACTCTTGTTTATCTTTTGAATTAACAGAATCAAAATTGTAAGGAGTTTTACTCAAAGTAATTTTTCTCAAAGTTGTTGATTTCTTTTAAATGGCAGTGAAACTGGATAATTTTTTATTCTTTGTTTATTAATTTTTTCCATAAGTTATTTATCAATATAAAAAAAAATAAAATAAAATCGATACCAGCAAAGTTTCTTGCAGTTGATCAACATAATATGAATCATTCTGAAAAATTTTGAAATCGAAGTTTTAATTATTTTCGGTTTACCATTGTCAGTCATTTTTACAAAACACTGTTTTTCAAGCAAAATTTCGATAAAATACGGCTGACAAGGTTTTTCCAAATGTAATCAAAATTTTGATTTGAAATTTGGCAGAAAGTTCCATTACTTGTATATCTAGTGCAAGTATCTCTTCATTTTCAATAATATTGTTTACTGCAGTTCAAGTTTGAGACCAATATTTAAGTTATTTTAGTTCTTCTTTAACACAATATCTTTGATCTGATTTTGATAGTTCTTAAATTATTATTTTTTCTTAAACCAAACAATATTATTGAAAATGAAGAGATACTTGCACTAGATATACAAGTGATGGAACTTTCTGCCAAATTTCAAATCAAAATTTTGATTACATTAGTAAAAACCTTATCAGTCGTATTTTATCGAAATTTTGCTTGAAGAACAGTGTTTTGTAAAAATGACTGACAATGGTAAATCGAAAATAATAAAAACTTCAATTTCAAAATTTTGCAGAATGATTCATATTATGCTGATCAAGTGCAAGAAACTTTGCTGATACCGATTTGATTTTTTATTTTTTTTTGTATTGATAAATAAGTTATGGAAAAAATTAATAAACAAAGAATAAAAAATTATCCACTTTCACTGCCCCTTAATGGATATAAATCTTGAAAATTCTCATTTGTGACATTGTAACGGGTAACCCCGGTACATCTCCCCTGGGCCTCACATAAATAAAATTGTAGTTAGCATTAACGCTAACCCCTTGTCAACACCGATAAGCAGCAGCTCGAGCGAGTGCGGAGCACGAGAGTGAGAGAGACAGAGAGGGGGAAGCTACGCGCTGGTTGACTGGCAGTAGGCTCGGGAGTTGAGTAGCAGCAGCGCCCACGTTTAGATCGCGACCGCCAAATATTGTACGCGTCGTTAAATAGTGCTTTGTTCACGTGGGAATATTGCGACCTTTTGCTGCCTCAACCTCTAACTCTGCGCCAGGGTGCCGACAACGTCATCGAGCATCATTGTATACCCGGAACCTCCGCTAAGGACTTCAGGAGCCGACGTGTAAGTCTTCGAACTCTCTCTCTCTCTCTCTCACTGGGTTAGACCCCTGCTCGCTTGCACGGTCTTTTAGCCGTTTATAATTTACTAATAAAAATACTGTGTTACAAAAGGTAACAATCCCAGTGGTTTTTCTTCACAACTTCCTTACGAACCCGTTCATTATTATTTTATTGATTGTTTATTAATTATCCGGTGCGTGTAACAAAAGGTTACAAATTGGCATCCCTTGGGGTTTGAAAATTAGGAAGAAAAATCACGATAAATAACTAGAAGAAGGAAAGTTTTCTTAGAGTGATGAAAGATTGAAATTTGAGAGTGAATAAAAATCGGAGTGTGTTAGTTCGTCGCGCGCCAACAAAGAAAGAGTAGGCGCGGATTTCGGGGAAATGGCGATGTAAACAAACAAGTCCGGTTAACAGTGCGTGTTTTGGTCGGCTTAACGTAAAGCCGACAACGAGTGACCTTGTATAGTGCGAGGGAGACAGAAGGTGGAATTTTGATTTTGTGATTTCTTTGTTGTGAGAAATTTTAATTTTGTAGTTCACAGCGTGCTGTGAGAGGGCGCAAATAGCGCACTACTATCTTCTCTCTCTCTCTCTCTCTCTCTCGGACAAGGCGGGGAGAAAACACGTTTGCCGCATGAGAATAAATGTTCCACGCAAGTAAACTATTGTGATTTTGCGTTTTCTGTGTTCCGAGTAAAATTTTGTCACTCACTTCAAATAAGATATAGACTGGTCTCGAGTTAATCGATTTGACGACAGTCAAGAATCACAATAGGTTTCTTGAACTAAACGAGTGTGATGGTAAGTGTAATATTTGTAAGTGGGTAGTTGAAGGAAATGAATAAGTACCTTTTTAAATTATATTTATTAATCAAACATCATTGAATACATGTTACTTTGAACGCGGCCGTAGTGCGACTGCCGCGTCCGCAGGTGCGCCGAGGCTCAAACCCGAAAAGTGCTAACGCTTGCACATCTCTACTTTCATACATTACAACTTTCCGCCTCTTTTAAATATTGCTTCTCTAACAACCGTGAAGAGCGTCGCACTTTTACACTTTCATCATTACATTTAATTATCTGATCTATATGGCGTTTTACTTGCACATTCTTATCATTTATAACAACATACGTAGACGGTGACAATTGTTTCGCAATGGTCCCGCCTGATCTCTTATCGGACCTCACGCCATGCTCATCTATCATAACGCGGTCTCCGGTTGACAATGCGACCTTGCGCCTGCCTGGTCTCGCTACAATTTGCTCACGCTGCTTTTTCGCTACTTCCACCATAACTAAATTTTCTATATCGCGATCAATGTTCGGCCACCAAACATATGAGTGCGCAAACATTTTGATTTTTACAATTCCTAAGTGCGTAGCATGCAATTCGCGCAAAATTACACTTCTCATTTTTTCTGGAATCACTGCTCTAAGTCCCCAGAATAGACACCCTTTCTCTACCGTTAATTCCAACCTTCTATTGTACAGGCTTTTTTCTTCATTAGTCAAATTTTTACTATTATGAGGCCATACCCCCAAAACTCGTTTGATTGTTGTGCTAATCAATTCATCTTTTTGGCTTAGTTCAGCTAACATTTTATAATTAAAAGTAGTTATACCTTCTTCAAAAAAATTTACCTGTGAAAAATCTGTCTCTACCGGTTCTGTATCATCATTCTATTGGTAACCTTGACAACGCATCACAATTCGCGTTAGCCTCCGATTCTACGTGTTCTATTTTATACCTAAATCCCGACAAGTAGTAAACCCATCGTTGAAATCGGTTATCAGCTGTCAATGGGATCCCTTTTCTTGGGCCCAAAATCAATCCTAAAGCCTTATTATCGGTTCTCAAAATAAATTCTCTCCCAAAAAGAAATTGATAGAAATGTTTAACTCCGAAAATTATTGCCATCGCTTCTTTATCTAATATTTTCCTATTCAATTCATTTTTTCCGATTTTTTTAGACGCGTATGCAATTGGTTTCTCTGAACCGTCTGTATACTGGTGTGATAATATAGCTGACAACCCGTAATCCGACGCGTCACATGCTAGTATTATTTTCTTTTTCGGATCGTAATTTACCAAAACTTTCGGCGAAATTAATTCTCGTTTTAACCATTCGAAAGATATCGTACAGTTTTTGTCCCATTCAAATTTTTTCTTTTTCAATAAATCGTATAATGGCTTTGACTTTTCCGACCTTTTTTCAAGAAATCGTGCATAAAAATTTATCAAACAAAAAAACGACTCTAACTCTTTAACATTTGTCGGTTGTGGCGCGTTAACCATTGCATTTACTTTGGATTTAGCTTTGTGTAGTCCCTCTTTATCAATTACAAATCCCAACACCTCCAATTTTTTCTGCATAAATTTACATTTCCCTTTATTCAATCTCGATCCGCATTCTTGTAATCTTTCACATACTTCGTTTAAATTTTTTAAATGCTCTTCGTCCGTTTTACCCGTAACATAAATGTTATCAAGATACGCTATTGTACCATCAATCCCTCTTAAACACTCATCCATTTTTTTCTGCACGTCTGATGGTGCAGGCGATACCCCTTCCGGTATTTTTGTATATCTAAATAAACCTTGGTGAGTAATAATAGTTAATAATTTCGAACTTTCTTCATCTACCGGAAATTGCATGTACGCATGTGTTAAGTCCAGTTCAGTAAAGGTATTACCACCCTGCAGTTTTGCAAAAATATCATCTATCGTATGCAAAGGATAATTATCAACAATAAAATGTGGGTTAGTGGTCATTTTAAAATCACCGCAGATTCGAATATTTCCGTTTTCTTTAAAGACTGGCACGATGGGTGTAACCCACTCACTCACGTCCACTGGCTTCAAATGCCCTAAATTAACTAACCTCTCAATTTCTCTCTTAATTAATGGTCTTAAAGCATGCGCTACATTTCTACATTTAAATGCAACCGGCTTTGCGTTTTCTTTCAAATAGATTTTGGCTTTGCTTTTATTGTAATTACCAACTGAGTCACTAAACAACTCTTTAAATTTTTCTTTAATATTTACTGCCACATTTTCAACATTCAATTTATTAATTTCATTCTCGTTTTTAACGTCAAATTTTAACGGCCATAATTCAAAAGCTGCTAACCATTGTCTACCCATTAACAACGGTCCTCTCCCCGGCAATACAAAACACTCCAATACGCAAGTTTTTCCCCGAAACTCTACAGTTAAATTGCATAATTTTCCCATCGGTTGCAAAACACTATTATCATACGTTTTCAATTTCCGCTCTGTTTTAACAATTCTAAATTTTTTAAAATTTTCATCGTAACATTTCTCCGATATTACAGTCGCATAAGTACCCGTATCAATCTCCATTTTAACCGTAGAACCGTTTATTTTCACATTTTCAAACATTGGATTTCCTTCCATATTCTTATCATTAATTACCTTACCTATGAACTTTCTTTCATCACCGCCGTTCATGTACAGATACTCACTTTTCGCTGCCCACTCCTGCGTTTGTCCAGCGCTTCTGCCGTTGACCGCGCTGATACCGCTGCCGCTGCTGCTCGTTGCCTCCCCGTAATAATCGTACTGCATCCGCTGCACTTGTTGCTATCCACCCGTTGGTTCCTTGCGGTTTCGGCAAACTCTTTTTAAATGTCCTTTTTTATCACAAAAATCACACTCAAAATCGATATACCTGCACCTGTTGGCTAAATGGTAGGGGTGTCGTGTATCAACCTTTAACACAAATAATAATACTAATAATAATCATAACCAATACCCATCACCCTCCTAAGTTGCGCTAACGACTTTTCGAATATTCTTAATTACTCCCGCCGAAAGAGTGAGGAAGGGGGCCCGTCGCGAGCCAAGCTAAAAGCTCGAGCTAATTGGATGCAGCTCCGATCCTTAAGTCCTAGGTGGGGATAATCGGCGACCTCCCGGCTCGCGCGAACCTCAAACTCTCTCTCTCGTTCCCGACACCAAGCGACCCGGAAGCCAGCGCAAGCCGAAGGTCGCAGAGGCACACCTGGACGGAAGGAGCCGGAGTTCCACGGGCTTCGACAGGCCACTGTACTCGACAGCCCTGACACGTGGGTCAACCATAGGGATCACCGGGCTAGAAACCCGGACCCCTCTCCGTCTAGCCTAGGTTCGCACCTAGTTACAAGTAAGATTTTTTATTGTTAATTTATAACTTCGTCGAAGGACGATAAACTTGATTCGTAAAAATTTCTATTTTATAATTATTAATAATAAAATTTACATTAACTTTAAAAATTACATTTATTTTTCCCCAAATAAATCCCACCCAAGACAAGCGAAAAGGGTGACGAGCAGATTACTGCGTAATCTGCTCATAGCGGGTAAGTTCCCACTTAAATTAAATTAAACTCAAATATAATTAAATAATTATTGTCACGTTTGCACGCAACATAAATGGCATCCCTGGTGGGGAACCATACCTGCCTTTTCGCTTAAGCTCTTTGGTTGGATCTTGTTTTGGGAATTTAAATTTATTAAAATTAAAAATAAATTACTTAATTTAAAATCTGGTTTAATTAGTTCGTGAAAATCAGAGCTGAAATTTTATTTCATCATATTTTTCGTGTTCGAGAATTTCAAGGAGAAAGTTTAGCGACTTATTGCTGACGCGCACATTCTTTGTTTCTTTCATTCTTTCAATCGCCGTTCATTTCTTTCAATTCGCTTTTACGAAGACTCCGAATAAAATTTGTTTCTTTTGTTTGACGTGTAAATTTTATTGTTCGATTCGAAAACTTTTGTTTGAAAATTTGCTACCCACTTTGTTTAGCTCATCGCCCCGAACAGTAAACTTTTCTTTCAACCTCCTCTCGGACTCTTGTCGTTCATTGATAAAACTTTATTAGGCCCTATTCGAAGATGGCAGGTGCAAATTTGACACTAGATGAAATAGAAGCCCTCACGGACGAAACCCTGAAAACCCGGGCTCGACTCGAGCACGGCCGCCGCATGGCTGAGAATATGTCGGTCATGGCCGCGACCCTGAACGAGTCTCGTGCCGCGTTCGCGAACTTGCAAGCTTCCGCCCTGATGCAAAGCGCCCTCGCATCCATCCCTTTTTATTCAGGTAATTCTCCCCTGCGAGTTTGGCTCCAGGATGTCGAGAATTATGATAATCGGTTAGCAGACCCAGAACTTAAAGGAGTGTTTTTGCAGGGAGTGATTTCACGCCTGACCGGCAAGGCGAAATCAAGCATTGAAGGCAAGACCTTTAATACCCTAGCGGACCTCCGCACACACCTCACAGATAGATTTAGCCAAAAGCGTTCTCTTTCGTACTACCTTAATTTAATATCGGAGTCGTATATGAAACAAGGCGAATCCGTGCTAAACTTCTTTGATCGTCTTTCATCCATAGTTCGCGCCGCCACAAAGTTGAAAAACGAAGGTGCGGCCAACGATCAAATTAAGGAACACAACAAGACCCTGTTTGAAGATTTGGCTAAAGAATACTTCATACGTGGTCTGCCCTCGGCTATTCGTAACCAAATGGCTACACACACCCCGGCAACGTTCAACGATGCCCTGGACGCCGCTGTTAGCGCGGAGGAGTGGGTAAACATTGGGACGACTAACCGTGCGGACATCGAGTACTCGCCCTCGCCACGACCACCCCGGTCGCGATCTCCGAGTCCGTACCAACGCCCTCAGACTCCGGATCGAGAAACTTCTTCGAGAAATAACGTACGTTTCTCAGATTTTGACGACCCCCGGAATTACCATCGCACCATCCCTTATTCTTATGACAGAGATGATACCCGAATGCCCAAAACTGTTATGTACACATCGGATGGTAAGCTAGACGCCCACCCGTCTCTTCGCTATGACCAGCCGACTGGCATACTTAAACCCCCCGAAAGGACTAGCAGACCCGGTCGCCCAGGTTCGCCGAACGATCGACCCAGACCCGAAAGCCCTGGGAACCGATATCAAAATTATGATAGACCGAGAGAACCTTCACCCTACCGAAGTCAAAACCCTTATTTCGCTCCGCCCTCGATGCATTACTACCCACCGCCACTACCTTATTACTATCCCCCAATGTCTATGCCACCGTATCAAATGCCCTACGCAAACCCTTATGCTTATGGGTACCCGCACGACTCGCGCGGTCCAAACACATCACCCAGACATGCATCCCCTGGTCCATCAACATCTGCGAACAACCCGAATATCCCTCGCCCGGTTACGCCTACAAAGCCTGCGACTGTAGACTCTCCTGATAATTTAAACTGGGGAGCAGCTCGCCAGAACGGCGCCCAGGCGAGCTACCAACACCCGGAGCGCCGGTCAGTGAAAACATACAAGTCCGGGAAGTACGACAAATCGTCGGAACAAGGGGCGCACCATCAGTCAAATTAAACCACCCCTGGTTCAATAAGGGCAATATCACCTGCTCTGCAGCGCTTTCTAACGAGGTAAATTTGATAAAAACCTCAGTCCTTAAAGACTCCGCATACTATCTTGAAAATCCCCCTCTCATGATACAGAGTGAAGACGGAGATAAAACAGAGTCCACTGGCCGAGTACCCTTAAAATTTTACAAACAAAAACTTTTATTTTACCTTGTTGGTGACGACGCCCCTTTTTCTCAAGACGCCGTCATTAGCAGAAGATCTTTAAAAAAACTCCGAAAAGCAAGTTTATTAAAAACAAAATTAGCTGAAAAGATGCGGAAAGACTTCCCAGATTCCCTTTTTGAAAATCTCTCTTCCGAATCAGACTCCTGCTCCGATTCTGGATCAGAATCCGAAAACTCTACCCAAAAATCTTGTGACACCTCTGAGACTCCCTCCGACTTCAGCCCAAACTCTGAGTATCAATCCCCTCAAATATTAGATCCCAAAAACCCAGGAAATTTGTTTAAAAAGGGGAGGAAACGATCTTACGGTACCCCTAAAATGACTATTACAAACGAGATATTTCGAACCGGAAAAGGTAGAGTCCTTATCGACACGGGCGCAGACGTGAGCGTGATAAAAATTCAATCTCTAAACCCTACGTACCCTATTGACAGGTCACGAGTGTTGCAACTCACCGGGATCGGAACCCAGCCCGTCTACACACTCGGTACCGTCCTCTTTTGCGAAAGCGGGAGAACTCATCGAATAGACGTCCTCCCCGAACAATCCTCGTTAAAGGATGATGCCATTCTAGGATCCCGCTACTTGCAGAATGAGAAAGGCCGCATCGATCTGGCTAATAATACTTTGATCACACAAGATAAAACCCGAACTATCTCTTTCTCAAGTGCATCAGATAGTAGCGACTCGGAATCCCAGAATTCTGACGACAGGCAGAGTACCCAAAATCATACACCTTCTACTACCTGTGATGCTCACCCCACATCTAGTAAAATTCCACCTACAGTTTTTCATTATAGGGCTCGTCGACTGAGAGGTAAAGCCCTTCGTACTAGATACGTCTTGCCAGCTCGCGCTAGAGTCGCGATCGAAGTCCCCGTTACGCAGAAATCTCCAAAAGGGGAGGCGTACCTACCCCGAATTCAGACCCCTACGGGAATTTTTATCGGAGAAGCCGCGGTGACTAACGAAAATGGCTCTTGTTACGTCTTAGCCGTGAACACTAAAGAAGAACCCCAAGAAGTTGAAATCCCAGTTCAGGATCTGTACCCTTTCGAATTTGATGACTCTGAAGACTTCTTCGAATCTGAAGGTGAAGGAACCCCTTGTCTTCCTGAAGAAAGAGTCCCCAAAATCATTGAACTTCTAAAAAGAGAACACCATGATTCCGAATCTTTGGCTCAACTTCAACGAGTAGTAGAGAAGTTCCCCTACCTCTTCATGCTACCTGGCGATGATCCACCTCGCACACACCTAGTGCAGCATAGTATCCCTTTAAAAAACGACACACCCATTTATACCCGTCAATACCGCTATCCTCCTATGCTACAAGAGGAAGTTAAGAAACAAATTAACGAGATGTTGGAGAAAGGAGTCATCCAACCATCTTCGAGCCCTTGGAATTCTCCCCTCTGGATAGTCCCTAAACGCCCTGGCCCAGACGGTCGAAAACAACATCGCCTTGTGATTGATTATCGTAGAATCAACTCTTTAACGATCCGAGATTCCTATCCACTCCCCAACATTCAGGAGATCTTGGAATCTCTGGGAAAATCAAAATACTTTTCAGTCTTCGATTTGGTAAACGGGTTTCATCAAATTCCCATGAACCCTGACGACAGAGCTAAAACTGCTTTTTCTACCCCTTATGGCCACTACGAATTCACAGCAATGCCCTTTGGGTTGTGCTGCGCTCCACCTACTTTCCAATGACTCATGGATACAATTATGACAGGGCTTCAAGGAGTCGAACTATTCGTCTACTTGGACGACCTAATTATCTTTGCCGATTCCCTGGAGACTCACGAGCGCAAGGTTAATGAAGCTTTTCAAAGGCTGTTCAACGCCGGACTGAAGCTAAAAATAGAAAAATGCGAGTTTCTTACCCCTGAAGTCAAATACCTCGGTCACCACATCGACCAATTTGGAGTCAGACCCGACCCCGGAAAAATCGAGGACGTCAAAAACGCCGCTCCTTTAAAGAGCGCACATGACGCCAGATCTTTCCTTGGGCTCTGTAGCTATTACCGGCGATTCATCCATCACTTCGCTGATATTGCTAAGCCCCTTAACGACCTCCTTAAAAAGAACGTTAAATTTTATTGGGAGTCTGAACAACAAAACAGTTTTGAACGGCTCAAAGAAGCTCTATGCTCCGCACCCGTTCTAATTTGCCCCGATTTCTCCCAACCTTTCATTCTTACAACAGACGCAAGCGCTTACGCCATAGGCGCAGTTTTAAGCCAGGGAGAACCCAACAACGACCGCCCCATTGCGTATATGTCTCGAACTTTAAACAAACACCAGCAGAATTACTCTGCTACAGAACGAGAGTGCTTGGCCGTAGTCCTTGCCATAATGCACTTCAGACACTACCTTTACGGTCGAGTCTTTTACGTATACGGCGACCATGAGCCCTTAGAGTGGATTGACTCCATTAAAGACCCTATGTCTAGACTAAATCGCTGGCGAGCCAGACTCCGTGGTTACAGGTATATTTTTCGATACAAACCTGGTAAACAGAATACCAATGCGGACTGGCTGTCCCGAAATCCAATCGATAAAGAACATCCACCCGGAAAAACCTCCACAATCACCCCCGGAATCAATCCACCCGCGAGCAAAATAAAATCCAAAACGATGCTGCCGATTCGGCACCCTAAACCCACCAAAACCTCTTTAGCTCGCGAAGCCCAGAACAAAAGCATGAGCGAAAAATCACCCACTAAGGCTGGTCCTCCAAGGAGAGGCAGACCAAAGGGGTCTAAAAACAAGTCACCGATACCTTTGAACGCTTCTGGTCAAGGCACCCTTCAAGGTGAAACCATAGCCTCCCGTCTAAAACTCAGACGCAACCAACGACTCACAGAGACCAGGGAAAAGGCACGCTACACAGAGCCTGAAACAGAGAGCACGACTTCAGAAGCAGAAAACTCGGAAAGTACCGAGTCAGACGTCTCCGACGTGCCCGTTCCCTTACGTCATAGATCTCTGCTTCCCAGTCTAGTAGACCCTTCGCCCACACCGACAACATCTTCTGCCACCGAATTCGAAAATAACACCCCTGAGCAAGCCGCGCCAACCCTTGACGTGGACGAACTCGATGAGACAATGATACCGTCCGACGAATTCGAAGAGGTCGTCGCCCAATTTGATAAATCGCCCCAGAGAAAGGCTTTCTTCGACACTCCTTCAAAAAGAGTAAAACCCTCGGTTGACGACGACTCTTCGTCATCGGATGAAGAAGACCTCAGTCCACCAGAAACGCAAAGTCGGAAGCCGAAAACTCCATCGCCCTTGAAACCCACAAACTTTACCCCGGAACAAAGGAACGAATTCATCGAAGGGTTCAATTCCCTTTGGTGGGATTCAGGAAAATGGGAAGAACTTCTAGAAACCACCGAACCAGGACCAAATTATTTCGAAGCAGACCACTCCGTCGCTCACAGTGACCCTGGTTATTTAGAAAATGATCTAATCGACCCCCATGATCGGCCTACTCTTAACAAAACCCAATCTCTGCTTGATTTGTCAAAATGGCAGCTGGCCGACGAGTCTGAATTAAGAACACCCTTGCTCTCGTCCACCATGATAACACCAAGAATACCACCTATGAATCCAGATCTGCTTTCTCAATCTAACGCTTTGCCTTTAGACGACACAAAGATCATGTCGAGCGAGGAATCCGATTCATCTGCGAGTTCCACGTCTACTATCCTATCTAAACACGATACCAGAGAACCTCGTAAATCTATCATCACCACCAAAAACGTAATTCCTTCGCCGGTAACCGTCCCCCAGAGAACTCATGCGTCTGCCGATCAACTGGAAATTACCGAAACGAGAACAACACTTGATAACCTTGAAAACTCGATTCACTCGCACCACGACTCAAATGGTTCTGTTGATAATTTGAACTCGTTTAATTTAAAACCCCATAGCAATCTTTTCGTAAAACCCGACAGCATTCTACCGATAATACTACCTGACTCCAGTATTTCTGGAATTCACCCTGATCCCAGGAAAACCATGGTGATCAGACCTGTCAGAGAGTCCCTGACCGGTCACAAAGATAATATAATTCATTTCATACCTGCAAATTTAAATCTGAACACACCCAACAATCAATTGCTAAACGAGTTGAAATTAATCTCAAAAATCGACCTCAGTGACGCGAACCCGACGGTGGGTGACGTGCTCGTCTCCACAAACAGGGGGAGAACCATCTTTTCGTTAGTCGTAACCGAAACGGAGAAAACACCGATTAGACAAAGCCCTTTGAGAGAATGTTTTTATAACCTTTATCATTTGCTACTTGAAAGAGAAATAACTTCAGCCAGGATAGCACGAAAAGGCGAGCTCACAGACGCATTGCCCCGCGGTACCCTTAATCTGAAAATTCGAGACCATTTGAAAAATGTTCCCATGACCCTTACAATCTGTCTAGGATCCTGCGTGATACCGCCGCCCGAGTTGCGTGATACCATCTTAAAAGAGCGTCACGACAGCTTGTTCGGAGGACATCGCGGAGTTGAAAAGACTTATCGTAGAGTTAGGGAAAATTTTACTTGGCCCGGTTTACGCAAAGACGTAGTCGACTACATACATCGCTGTCGAATATGCCAAGAGTTTAAACTCATCGGTTATCGCACCAAAGAACCTATGGTAATCAGCGATTCTCCTGCAGAACCCTTTTTCAAGGTTGCAATCGATGCCGTTGGACCTATGCCCAGAACAGTTAAGGGTAACGCCTACATCCTAACCATGCAATGTTTATTTTCAAAATTCTGTATCGCAGTCCCTATACCGAATTTAAAAGCCCTCACCGTAGCACAGACCTTAGCGATTCACCTCATAGCCACCCACGGAGTCCCAAAAATTATTCTAACCGATCAAGCAAAAAGCTTCAGAAACAGACTGCTCAAACACCTCGAAAGCATGTTTGACTGCAAGTTAAAAACCATGACATCCTGGCACCCGCAGTCCAATGCCTCGTTAGAACGAAGTCACTCTGTATTGAAAGACTATCTTCGAACTAACGCCCCCAAGTTTCAAGATTGGGATGAACTCGTCCCTTTCGCCATGATGGAATACAATTCATCCGTCCATTCTTCTACGGGATTCACTCCTTACGAGATCGCGATGGGTCGCAACCCCCGCACCCCTTCTGCATGCTAGGATGACTTCGAAAACGACACTTATAACGGCTATATTTACGACCTAGCTTCAAGAATAGCCGAAATTAGGGAAATCGCTCTGAAAAACTTAGAATCTTCAAAAATCCACAATAAAATGTATTATGACAAGTCCGCTAAGCCCCTTAAAATACAACCTGGAGAAAAGGTTTACGTGAATAAATTACCACGGAAGAACAAGCTTGACAAGTTTTACAACGGAGTCTTCGACGTTCTTGAAGTTCGAGATAATAAAACAGCTTTATTGCGCAGTCAAAACGGCAAAACCATTTTAGTACACAAAGATCGTTTAAAAAAATTTTATTAAAACACATAATCATCATCTCGACCTATCTTCGACGTTTACTATTTCTACCTATCTATAGCTTTCCTATCATCAACAATTACAGTAACAAGCCGTGCTGAACCTGTTCGAACGCCCGATCCGAGAAAATACTTTGGTTTGTCTTGTTGTTTTTGAGCTCGACCTTAGTTGACGTTGAGTGCAAAGACGAAAACCCATTATTTGAATTGAAAGATATCCACAACAACCCCGGGATTTATTTTGAGCACGTGGGAAAGGTGAAATTAATTAGAACAAAAGTGCATTTTGATATTTTCATGAATTGTCCGCCAATAGAGAGAGATTTCGACGTGGAGTACAGAGATTTCAAAAATTTTATTGATAAAATAGTAGAAACCTTCCCCAAAGAAGTCGTCCCAAACTCCGTTAGAGAATTAAACTTAAGATGGAAACTAGGCGATATTAAAGACCTACATCAATCCATACGTACTTACTTTATCCTACCAAAACCGAATCGCGAACCATCGAGCCGACACGCACGCGGAGCACCCATCGAAATAGGTGGTTGGGCCGCTAAATGGGTTTTCGGGATCATGGACGCCAAAGATAGAGAAATCATGACTGCAAATATAGACCAACTGTATTACAATCAGAAAAATCTAACAAAATTAGCCCTCGACACAACCCATTATATGAAATCCGAACTTGAAAACTTACACAAAGTTGGTGAAAGCAATGCAAAAGAGATGAAATACCTACTCGCTGTAATTAAAGATATCTCCAAAAATTATTCGCTCAAAGAATACAACATTGATTACCTGAATATTTCCACCTGGTGGAATAAGTACGAAATCGAAATTGACGAATTGAAACACAGCTATGAAACGCTGTTAGAAGTGCTGCAAACAACAGCCCGCGGTCACCTGCACCCCTTGATTTTATCCCACTCACAAATTACAGATTTGCTTACTAAAATTAACCACTTGAGCAATATTTATAAACTCCCGAATGCGACTGAAATCACTACTGCATTATGATTACATGATTACACGAAAATAACCTTAACAAATAATTCTAATTATTTTAACTATTTACTACTTGCTTAATTTTACTTTACCTTATATTACACGTTTTTTTTTTTTAAATAAAATAAAATTTAAATGAAATCTAAATCTGGGAATAATTTTAATATACGAATTATAGTTTGTTAATCCCTCGTCTAAGTTTGAATTACAATAACTGTCCTTGTAAACTAACCACGTGCCAAGCCAAAGCCTACTGCACTACTAAAGCAACGTCAACTAAAGTATAGCTTAATTACGACATGATAACTAAGCACTGCGTTGCCAGCCGCGACGCACACACCATGAAAGCAGCAGCCACACACACGTACGAGATAGCCGCCCGATACTGTTACACCTTCGTGCGATAATCACAATATTATCGCTACACGAGATTCTTCAACCGCAAGGAAATTAAAAGTGAACAGTGAATATATAGACTTTACAGACTACAGACTTTTATTTTAAATTTATTTTATTACATGACCTAAAATTTTTATGATTATTTAAGAATTATTTTTACTGCGAACGATTTTCACAACATGAAAATACCTATCATTATTATTTAACTTATTCTAATCAAATTTTAAAAATTGACTTTTCAATTAAAAATTATACTTGTTAATAATCATCTTTCTTTTCTTTATGCGTATATTCGAAAATTTCATAACTATGTCTACATTTTTTTTTCCTCGTTAAATAGCTAATAATCAAATAATTGAATAATTAAAATCGATTAATTTTTTTTATTTTTGCAATAATGTACTTACTCTGTTTTTTTTTCTCTTTACGGCAACCTATTGATTGATAAAAATCTAAAGACTTGGGACCTGTCTACGTGATAATTGTGAACCTTTCTCACTCTTAGCATTTTATAATATCTGATATATTTTTTTTTTTATCAAAGCGCGAACGCAACAACTCCAACTCCAACTCCAACCCAAAACCAAAAAAAAAAAAAAAAAAAAAAAAAAGAAGAAGAGAGGAACTTTGATTTTCTGTTACCTGACAACACTCAAATTACGAACGACCATCTTTGTCTCGATTAAAAAAAAAAAAAAAAAAATTTTTTTTCTTCTCATTTATTCAGTCTTCAAAATGAAAACCGTCATTACCAGAATTCACCGCTGATGATTATTATATTGTTAACAATAACAACTATGATTTTTCAACAATAATTGATAAATCTAACCGATCAAATCAAGACCAATTATCGACCTTCTTGGTCATAAACCGATTTTTTAATCGGTAGCACCACAAACAGTGCTCTGATTGATCATAGTGCAACACGAGCTGAATGCACCGCCGCTATAAACGCATAGGTCATTCAAACGCGTCATGCACACCCTCTAACACTAGCCGCTTCGATATTGTTTAAAATCACACTTTCAAAATAAGGTCGATACACCTTTCTATCTTCGATAAAGGACTGCACTTCCTTAGTTGCGCAGCCCTGCATTGTTGAGGACAACAATGGACTAAGAGGGGAGGCATGTCGTGTATCAACCTTTAACACAAATAATAATACTAATAATAATCATAACCAATACCCATCACCCTCCTAAGTTGCGCTAACCACTTTTCGAATATTCTTAATTACTCCCGCCGAAAGAGTGAGGAAGGGGGCCCGTCGCGAGCCAAGCTAAAAGCTCGAGCTAATTGGATGCAGCTCCGATCCTTAAGTCCTAGGTGGGGATAATCGGCGACCTCCCGGCTCGCGCGAACCTCAAACTCTCTCTCTCGTTCCCGACACCAAGCGACCCGGAGGCCAGCGCAAGCCGAAGGTCGCAGAGGCACACCTGGACGGAAGGAGCCGGAGTTCCACGGGCTTCGACAGGCCACTGTACTCGACAGCCCTGACACGTGGGTCAACCATAGGGATCACCGGGCTAGAAACCCGGACCCCTCTCCGTCTAGCCTAGGTTCGCACCTAGTTACAAGTAAGATTTTTTATTGTTAATTTATAACTTCGTCGAAGGACGATAAACTTGATTCGTAAAAATTTCTATTTTATAATTATTAATAATAAAATTTACATTAACTTTAAAAATTACATTTATTTTTCCCCAAATAAATCCCACCCAAGACAAGCGAAAAGGGTGACGAGCAGATTACTGCGTAATCTGCTCATAGCGGGTAAGTTCCCACTTAAATTAAATTAAACTCAAATATAATTAAATAATTATTGTCACGTTTGCACCCGACAGGGGGATGCACAACGAAAGCATACTCTTCCTTGTTGATTTTTGACTTGAAAATTATCACCATTAGTAGCTTGCACGTTTTGTTCTAGCTTTGATTTCATAGTCCTCCTTTCACCTGGCCGCGTGGAGCTATTTGAAATTCTAATTGCAAATACTTCACTTTTTGTCTCTTTATTTTGTAGAATTTTTTGCGTACCGAGTGCATCCTTCTCCGCTGATTCTTGAACAACTGCTTCTTTATAAGCCGTCTCAAATGTCAACTTTTCATTTTTTAAAAGTGCTATTCTTGTATCATTATTTTGAAGTCCACATACAAACTGATCTCGTAATGCCGAGCTCAAATTAGTCTCAAAATTGCAGTTTAGCGCTAATTTTTTCAGTTTAGCTGCAAACTCTGCTACTGTTTCAGACGCTTCATGTTTTGCCTTATTAAATTTACATCTTTCCATAACTTCTGAAGGTTTAGGGTTTAAATGTTCACTCATCACTTTGACAATGTCCTCGTACGATTTTTTACTTATTTTGGATGGTGATAACAGTTGTTTTATTAATTTAAACGCTTCTGTATCTACTTGTACCAATAATTGTGCTTTCTTCTTTTCTGGTTTTATGTCTTTTGCTTCAAAAAACATCTCCATTTGCTCGACAAACGTTTCCCAGTCATCTTTATGCAGCACAAATTCTACTCTGAATCCCATTTCACCGTCGTTTTCAGGCTCTGAATCAGCTAAATCGGTTGCGCTTGTTTCCCTCAAGTTGGCTCCTTCAATTTCAGCTACTGACGTGTCCACTCCTTTTCCGGTGGGTGCTACGCTCTGAATTTTATCAATTATATCTTCAGTTTGAGTGCTTCTGCTGAAACTTTCTTCAAAAGTTTCAGTATTATCGTCTTGCAAATTTTGTTGCTCTTGTGCTCTTTTTACTACTTTTTTTACTACTTTTCTTAATTCATGACTGTATATCCACCCCAGTAATTTTTGTGCCTTTACCTGGAAGAATTCGCACAACAATTCTACTAAATCTGTTTTTTTTCCTTACTTATCCATGCACTATTAGTAATTCTTGGGTCAGTCACTAACATTTCCTACTTGAGTTGCGCTCCCGTAGCAATTTACTCCACTTTCCTTTCAACTAGATCCGATAATCCTCGTCGCCATTGTAATATTTGTAAGTGGGTAGTTGAAGGAAATGAATAAGTACCTTTTTAGATTATATTTATTAATCAAACATCATTGAATACATGTTACTTTGAGCGCGGCCGTAGTGCGACTGCCGCGTCCGCAGGTGCGCCGAGGCTCACACCCGAAAAGTGCTAACGCTTGCACATCTCTACTTTCATACATTACAGTAAGAATGTGGTGAGTAGGTGCTGCAGCAGCGGCGACAAAACAGCTGCAGTGCAAGCAGCGGAGAGGGGCGCCGACGAGCGCAAGCACGAGGAACGTGGAGTACTTTCTCTGCTTCTTCTTGCCAAACGCGCGGCAAGGAGCCTACGTCACAGTGTAAACAGTCGCTAGGTGCAGTAGTGGAGCGAGCGCGACTCGAAGTATTTTGCGTTTTTTTCTTTTCTTCTTTCATTTTCTGTCCCCGCTTTAGGTTTTGCAGATTCAAGAAGTGCTGCAATCGGGCAACGGAGTAGGGTGGGAGGCTGACTGAGAAATTAGCGTAAAGAATTATCGTGGTCAGCAGTCGACGGTTGTTGTTGTTCTATTTTATTAATAGTGCTGTTAAATATTGCTATTCCACGGAAAAAAAATATTTAAGAGACATAGTGACCGGACTGACTGATTGTGATTTTTCGAGCTCACCGGAGCGGCTTCGCCTTGCTGTCTCGCGACTTTTTATCTTCTTTTAATTAACTACTACTGCCCGAGGGACTTTAGGGAATTGCGCGATGCAATCATTATTCATTAGCTGTTTGTTAAAGAGTGTGTGTGCTGTGTGGGAGTGTATAAAGCCATGGACTTTTTTTAAGCCGGATTTTAGGTCGGAAGCGATAGAGGACGTGGCCTCACTGTATGTTTGTACCTCCTAAATTACGGACCACGAGGTTGGGGTGTTCTGCAATAGCCTGGGGCTGAAGGTCACGGGCGAGGATGTATAGTGCAGATGGCGCATTTACAGGTGCTTGTCAGGCAACTACCTGCCAGAAGACTTTGTACCGGGAGAATTGACTGAGGATGAAAATTCTCTGTTGCGCCACCGGATGATTCTGCGCAAACACTTCCTGGACGTATTTTTGCAAAGTAAAGAATACCGCTAATAGCTCGTGGGCGGAGGAATCCACGGAGAATCCCGGGATCCAACCGACGTCCGTGTACAGCAGTGACGAGCATATTAGCGCTCGAAGGGAGCCACTAGCTCAGTTGTACGCAAATCCATACGGACAAGCATAACCCCGTGACAAATTCCAGGCTGAGACGGAGCCTTCGGCCATGATGCCATCGGGCAAACAGCCGAATTGGCTCGAATTTAAAATCAACGGTAACGACTACACGGTGTCGACTGACGTACTAGAGGTCGTATTTCAGTCGTTACGCGTAACTCCAAACGCGTCGATAGCGCGAGCAAGTGAAAACACGCGCATAGAAAATTCCGATATGGTATTAACAGCCGGTGCACCGGTCTTGACTACGACCAGAGGACCAAGTCCTCGGACGACGACAAAGCCTCCGCAGAGGGTTACGTTTAGTGAAACCATAACCCAGCAGATGTGGGAGTCTATGGGCTCCACGGCACGGACAGGGTTTAGTCAGCGAGCGGCTGACGTACCACAAAGCACGAAATTGAATGCTACAACGTTAAACCCTATCGTGGCACCGTTCATCCCGGATAATCGAAATCCTAGCCCGACAAATGCGTTCTCCCATGGTCCGCACCGGTACACGGATGCTGGGGGAGGGGGGCGATACGCGACATTGATTCACTGATTGACCAGGCCCAGGTCGTAGAGGGTACGATAGTGGCACGAAGCTGCTACCAGCCACCCCCGCCGCCCGAAGAGTCGTTGATGCCGGACGTGGCATACGACGGGCGGAAGAAACGGAACGTGAACGTACCAACGATTGCAGCAGTGCAAGAATCAACCACAGCCAAAATCGATATCAAAAAACTGGTGGCTCAGACAATGAATGAGCGCTATGAAGAACTACGTAAAGCTCGCGCTAAGAGGGAATCAGATCGAAAAGCAGCCGGTCCCTCGGAGAAGCCGAAAGTATCGCCACCAAAGAAAAGTCAACAGGACAAACCATGGCCCCCGAAGCCACAGCAAAGCCTCGGGGAGGAAAAACCAGCCTCCGAGCCCGAGAGCGGGAAGAATCCCAGCGCGGGCAAGGGAAAGAAAGGCTATTCTGTTGGGATTGTAAGCTCCCGGATGACACACGTAGAACTTGTCTTCGGTACAATCCGGAGAACCCCAACGGGAGTGGGATCTAGATAGTCCGTCCCGCTCCGAAATCGAGAAGAGAACCTCGGAAGTGAGATACGCAGACACCGTGGAAGTTGAATCTCAGGTGGTGGTGAAAGAATGCTCGTCAGCGGACGAAATCCCCATGGCTAGCTCACAGGTAAACAGCGACCAGGGTCGCTGGTGGCTGCCCGTGAATATAGGGGAATTTCGGTTGAGAGCGCTTTACGATCCTGGCGCTGCAAGGACGATTGTCGGCAAAGTGGACGCCACTATTGCGACATTCCTCCGAGCCAAGGTCGAGCCTATGTACGGGCCGGGGGCGAAGATGGCTAATAACACCACAGCGCCCGTAACTGGCGAGGTAGTGCTACCGCTCAGCGTGGTACTGTGTCCTAATTTCCAGCTCCGCACTTTACGGCCTACATCGGTAATATTTGCCGATGATGTAGGCGCACCTTGGTGGTGCGACGGTGGTTGATGGTTTCCGTTCCCCCACTTTGGTTGGTGCTTCATGCCACGCGTTATAGTACCCGCGTGGTTCCGGGGACTCGCGCCCCCCTCCCCCAGCATCCGTGTACCGGTGCGGACCATGGGAGAACGTATTTGTCGTGCTAGGATTTCGATTATCCGGGATGAACGGTGCCACGATAGGGTTTAACGTTGTAGCATTCAATTTCGTGCTTTGTGGTACATCAGCCGCTCGCTGACTAATCCCTGTCCGTGCCATGGAGCCCATAGACCCCCACATCCGCTGGGTTATGGTTTCACTAAACGTAACCCTCTGCGGAGGCTTTGTCGTCGGCCGGGGACTTGGTCCTCTGGTCGTAGTCGAGACCGGTGCACCGGCTGTTAATTCCATATCGGAATTTTTTATGCGCGTGTTTTCACTTGCTCGCGCTATCGACGCGTTTGGAGTTATGCGTAACAACTGAAATACGACCTCTAGTACGTCAGTCGACACCGTGTAGTCGTTACCGTTGATTTTAAATTCGAGCCAATTCGGCTGTTTGCTTGATGGCATCATGGCCGAAGGCTCCGTCTCAGCCTGGAATTTGTCAAGGGGTTGTGCTTGTCCGTATGGATTTGCGTACAACTGAGCTAGTGGCTCCCTTCAAGCGCTAATATGCTCGTCACTGCTGTACACGGACGTCGGTCGGATCCCGGGATTCTCCGTGGATTCCTCCGTCCACGAGCTATTAGCGGTTGGGCCATCTCGCTTTATGTACTCTACCGAGTGTTCGGTCAGGGGTTCTTTACTTTGCAAAAATACGTCCAGGAAGTGTTTGCGCAGAATCATCCGGTGGCGCAACAGAGAATTTTCATCCTCAGTCAATTCTCCCGGTACAAAGTCTTCTGGCAGGTAGTTGCCTGACAAGCACCTGTAAATGCGCCCCCTGCACTCTACATCCTCGCCCGTGGCCTTCAGCCCCAGGCTATTGCAGAACACCCCAACCTCGCGGTTCATTTACTTTTTTTACAAGTCTTTATGTTTGAGGTATTCTTGAATAGTATTTTTCGTATATAGAGCGTAAAATACTATTTTACTCTCGCGATACGAACATTTTTTTTTATAGTTTGCGAACAGTCATCTTTTACGTAACGATTTTAGTGTGTTGAATGATCGCTTGACGAATACTGAGGAAAAATTAAAAAATGTAGAAAATAGTAGTTTTAAAGCTGATTGGGCTGCTCGAAGTGTCGTAAACGCTGCGGAGCAGCGCCTACAAGACCTTCAAGTGGTCCCATCAGCTTTAAAACTGCTATTTTTTGTGTTTTTTAATTTTTTCTAAGTGTGCGTAAAGTGATCATTTACGCATTAAAATCAATGTAAAAGAAGACTTTACGCATACTATGAAAAAAAAACTAAAAACAAAGAATTTTTTTAAAGTCACGTATACTTAATAACAGCTATAGGTTTTGGTCCTGGAGGAGAGCTCCAGGTTAAAAGGCTGGTACCTATATATACCTGGCGTGTTCTGGGAAGGACGTAAGGACGGGTAGAAGCAAAAGGTGAATAATGAGAGAGTCGGTTACGAGGAAGCTTATGTTTATTATCTGGCTCTCAAGACAGCTCAGACTCGACTAACTCCAGCGCTCTCGCGGCGCTTGTACAATGACTCGCTCTTAGGCCTACTCTATATTCGCTCGCATCCAGGCATAGCCTACATATTTCCCCCCAATGATGTCGTGACTTTTTAATTAAAACACCAAAAATTATAAAAGTCATGGCATCATTAGAAAAAAAATATATATTACAAAAAATGAAATGATATAATGATACAATTTTGTTAGTAAATGAATAAATAAGAAAAAATATGTGAGCTTATCTACCTAATGATTTTTCTTTATTATTATTCACAAAGTACGTCACCAATTTTTTAGACTCTTCTGACGCCCCCCCCCCCTGTAACAGATAGTCACATCTTCGCAAACCCCTCCCCCTAAAAGTACGTCACCATTTTATCATTAACCCCCCCTTTTTCTGGGAAATGAACTATTATAACTTTTCATAAGTGTTTAATAGTATATTACAGTCCCGAGGGAGTCAAAAATGAGTTAGGCTTTAGCAAACCCAAATTGATGTCCGAGCCGAAGGCGAGGTCATCAAAGGTTTGCTAAAGGTTAGCTCATTTTTGCACTCCCAAGGGCTGTATACTATTTTTCACGCTACTAGTCAGAAAGTACAATATTCGTTTCCGGTACGAGCCCGAAAATCGTACTTTCGGGCTACTAGCGTGAAAAAAATTAACAGTAATAATAAATGAAAACAAAAACTTTTAGATGGTATGCTTAGTTTTATTCATAGTTATAATGTTACTTATTTTATTATTACTTTCATTTTTATTTTAATACTTGGTGCAATAGAGTTAAATCAATAGTTAATTAAGGATGTTTGGTACTTACAAAAAAATGCAACCGTTTTGTCAATTTTAATCGAATCTTCTAATAATTTATATCAAAATAATCGTTGGAGTTTTTCCATATTTTTGTCCATCTTAGTTTTTAGAAAAATCGAATTATTTGTTTAAACAATTGAAGAGGTGGTCAAAAAAAATCAAGCATTTTTTTTTCTTTATCACTTGTAACTCTCTCAAAAATGCAGAGATCGCTGAAAAAACTATGAGGTCGTTTCGGTGACACTTCAAAGAAAATTTTAATATTTTTAAAATATTAAATTAAAAATTTTTTTTATTTAATAAAATTTTTCATAAGATTACGTGTGCAATTATTTAAACAACTATTTTAATTTTTGAAAAACCAAAACGGAAAAAAATCCAACGTTTATTTTAATATAAATTATTAGAAGATTCAATTAAAATTGACAGAATGGCTGCATTTTTTTGTAAGTACCAAACATCCTTAAAGTAAATTAAAACTATAATACTTTTTAGCAGGGGCGCAACAACTCATTCCAGCTAGGGGGTGTCCTGAGGTCCAACCCCCCCCCTCCCCCAATGAAACTGACGTCTAAAAAAAAAAAAAAAAAATGTGGGTTTAATAAATAGACTGGGTAATCATCCCCCAATCTCTAAACCCCTAAAACCCTGGGCGTCGAGTTCAATAAATAATCTGATCAACTATCCCCCAAGCTCTAAACCCTCCAAATACCCTAGGCGCCCGAGTTCAACATAAAAACTGATCAGCTATGCCTCAAGCTCTAAACCAGCAAGACCCTGGGCGCCCGAGTTCAACAAAAATACTGGTCAGCTATCCCCCAAGCTCTAAACCACCAAGACCCTGGGCGCCCGAGTTCAACAAAAAAACTGGTCGGCTATCCCCCAAGCTCTAAACCCCCAAAAGCCCTGGGCGCCCGAGGTCAGCAAAAGAACTGATCAGCTATCCCCCAAGCTTTAAACCCCCAAATACCCTGGGCGCTCGAGTTCAACAAAAAAAAACTGGTCAACTATCCCCCAAGGGGGAACTCGGGCGCCCATGGTATTTGGGGGTTTAGAGCTTGGAGGATAGCCCACCAGTCTTTTTGTTGAACTCGGGCGCCCAGAGTATTTGGGGGTTTAAAGCTTGGGGGATAGCCGACCAGTTTTTTCGTTGACCTCGGGCACCCAGAGTCTTGGGAAGTTCAAAGCTTGGGGGATAGCCGACCAGTTTTTTTGTTGAACTCGGACGCCCAGAGTATTTGGGGATTTAAAGCTTGGGGGATAGCTGATCAGTTTTTTCATTGACCTCGGGGGCCCAGGGTAGTTGGGGCTTTAGAGCTTAGGGAATAGCCGACCAGTTTTTTTGTTGAACTCGGGCGCCCAGGGTTTTAGGGGTTTAAAGCTTGGGGGATAGCTGACCAGTTTTTTCGTTGACCTCGGGCGCCCAGAGTCTTGGACACCCCTAAGTAATTGTAAAGGGTGTCCTCTACTAGCTTAGGGGGTGTCAGGACACCTCCGCCCCCCCCCCTCCGTTGTTGCGCGCCTGCTTTTTAGTAATACTGAAAAATTTTGACGGTAACATACAAAACCAATTTTCATATCTCCGGGCCGAAAACACCAAATCCCCGGAGCGAGAATTTGGGTTTTCCTCCCGTCGTTATGAAAAAAACATTACACACGACACTGGAAAAGTATTAGCAAATCCCTAGCAAACCCTTAACACCCTCGCCTTCGGCTCGGGCGTCAATTTGGGTTTGCTAGGGCTTGCTAATACTTTCCAGCGCCCGGTGTGTAATATACTATTTTATCTTTCTTTTACATCTTGCCAAGGATTTTCCATGCAATTTTCAATAGATTCTATTACAGGAATATTATTTGATGGATCAGTTTTATCTATATTTGAAGAATCATACTCAACATCAGATTCTTCGATCCATTCAGTATCTTCTGCTCCTGTTTCTTGATCTTTTATTATAATCATTAATTCGCGTGCTTGTTGAGCTGCAATTCTAACGGGTCGAATTTTGGTAGTACGAGCCGATGTTTTTTTGTACGTTTCTTTAATATGTTTTTTAGAAGACGTGCAATTCATTTTGGTGCGATTAAATCTTGAGAAAGAAAAAGAAAAGAAAAAAATTGTATGCATGTGCGATTTAATTAGTTTTAAATTTTCATCAACGAGATTCACATAAGTATGATTTATTTATTTAACTTTTTAGCAAAAAATATTTATTTTTTTCAACATAAATCATTTCTAAAAAAAAACTTTTGTTTGTTAAAAAAAAATTTTTTTTTTGTGACGTAACAATCATATTAACCCCTCCCCCTCCCCAAGTCACCAATAGTAACATCTCAAAAACCCCTCCCCCCCTCCGCTGTGGTGACGTACTTTGTGAATGACCCCTAAGAGCGAGTTGAAAATCAGACAAAATAAAAGTGTTTCTTTTTACCATTTATACAATTCAATTCAGTCTTCCTTACTTTTGTTATAATATTATTACATAAAAATCTTCCTATTATAATCTATCTTATTCTTTTTTTTTTTTTTTTTTTTTTTTTTTTAAATAATTACAATTACTATTGTTAGTATATGGATTAACATTTACAATCAGTGATAAAAATAATCTTTCTATCAAAAATATATATTTGTACAAAACATAAGTCGTTCAAACTATACAATACAGAATACTGAAAACTAAAAATTCTTTATATATAATGAATCTTTTCAACCAGATTAAAAGTAACGCATTTGGCTTACGCAAAATTCTAGGAATGAATTTTTTTCTTTCAGGTTTTAAGGACGAGGGTTGGATTTGTGGGGTCCAACAACTCTGATTTTCATCCTGGATCTCTGGGTTTGTAGTCTTTGTTTGAGCCACCTGATTATTACCAAATGGAATATCGACGTCTCGATTATCCATCTTGTGGACTATGACCGGGGCTCGGAAAGAATTTGGAACTGTCGAGTGTTCCAAACCCTCAGACATTTTCAAACTAGATGGAATAGGTGGAACAGGCTCCGTGATGTCCGGGTCGTCTGTTCTAGTAAAAACGGTTTCCGGGTCATCCACGTCGTCAGCCATCAAGTGAGCTGGCTTTAATCGTTCAACCGACATTGCCTTATCCTTGCCTTTGATGTTTATTATAAAAACTCTATCATTTACTCTACGTACGACCTTATAGGGACCGGAATGCGGTGGGTCAAGACTTTTCCTCTTAACCTTATGTCGAAGAAAAATGTGTGAGCATGTGGACATCTCTTTGAAAACGAAGGCATTGTCGGTATTTTTATGCAAGACTGGGACGGGTTTTATCGAGTCCATGTAATCTCTGAACTCACAAAGAAAAGTGCTTGCCTAAGGTTTTTCTTCCTGTTGACAGATTCCCAATTTTTCAAATTCCGCTTTTGCTATCTTAGCTTTCCACGATGGTAAAGGACGAGCCCGGTGTGCCAGAGGTGGGCCTTTTGTTCGGATGTGATGGACTATTCCACGTTCTAGCAACGGAGCGTGAGGTTTTAAGCCTATAACGCGAGGAAAATTCATCAAAATGTCCGAAATCGGGGAATCAGGTTTCAATGTATGAACGTGAATTGAAGCAGGCTCGAGCACACCAGGATCGGATATTTCATCCGTGTCCTTGCGGATCAAACGTTTTGTTACCAAATCTGGTAAAAGATAAAAATGTCTAAGAGCATCGTCTCCAAAGACTGGGTACTGAACATCAGCAAGAACAAAATCCCACTCGAGGGAATCATGAAAGCCGAAATCAATTTTCTTACGACCTATGCCATAAACATTAATCTTACTACCATTTGCGGCTACCAAAGTAAGAGGAAGAGAGGCAGACTGATCCGAATTGCCACGCGGGTAAACAGATACTCCGGCACCCGTATCGATAAGGTAGACGTCTTCCGTTTTCCTATCCTTAAGGTGGAGACAAACGTCACCTGCCCTGCCGAGCGTCTCCTTCAAGGCGGAGGTTACTCGTTTTCCCGTTCAGTCGCTTAGCACTCCCAATCCGTCTTTTTTCCTGGAGCAGCTGGTGATTTATGACGTCTCTGACGTTCCGATTTCCTATCAACCCACGAGCAAGGAGATTGACACTTTTTTGCTTTTGTCAAATAAGTACGATTGTAATAACAAAGTTCAGTCCTTGAATTTCCCTTCGCCGGACTTGAGGTTTTATCGCAACGACGTTTATCTGGAGATCTAGATCTCGATCGTGAATCGGTATGACTACGTGCATGGTTAATACTTCTATACCTCGACCTAGATTTTCTATCATTCTTTCTAGGGGTTTTGTTATTCGAAAGAATTCGACTGATAGCGTTAATGTCAATCAAATTCCCCAAAGCACCATCAGGTGCAGCTGCAATGCCATTTATACTATTATTATCGCGAAGTCTCATTCTTTCGAATACCAAATCAGCCTTTCTAACCATCACGAGTTCATTATTTTCATCTACGGGATCTAAAAGATGAAGCTGATAATTCCCAGGAAGGCGTTGTTGCCAAGCCGCGAGTATGAATTTTCTAGTCAACTGACCATCACCATAAAACAACAAACGAGAAAGAAAAACTGAAGGTTTAGAACTTCCCAAAGAATCTGCGAAAAATTTATTTAATTTAGTTTATGGAGTGTCTGAAAACTTACGAATTAAAACCTGTTTTAACGACTGATACTTCTGAACTGCCTCAACTACTCTGAGCTCCACCGCAATTCGCCTGACTACTTCTGAACCTACCGTATTGTCCGGCATATAAGCCCCCCTGGCGTATAGGCCCCCATATGATTTCGTTATCGAGAATTCCGAATTTGTGTATACCCGGCGTATAAGCCCCCCCTCCCCCTCAAATTTGTTAACATAAGACAGACTGAATTACCTAATTACTGCTTCCATGAAGAAACTCAACTTGCTACAGTTAGCATTTGAAGTCTGTCTCGTTCTGATTGTTCTTTTAAATTCTAAATCTTAGTGATTTGTATTTAATTTTATTATATTAATTTTATTATAATAATTTGCGTAATTATGACTACTAGGTTAAAATACGACGCTGCTTTCAAATTAAAAGTTATACAGTATCAAAAAGAGACAAACAACCATCAAGCTGCACAAAAATTTGGCGTTGACAGGAAAAACGTACGGAGGTGGGTAGACAGTGAAACTATTATAAAAGAAATGCCTAAATGTGAGAGTCACTAAGAACTGTGTTCGTAAAATATCCGAACTTTGATAATTTATCTGTTTTTTTGAATTGATTTGTTCGCATTCTTTTATTTTTATTCTGTTTTTACCGCGAGTAAAAAGAACGCTCGACGTTGCCAAGCGCTGCATTATGGACAACGTCGTTCACTTACAAATTAACATTCGAAAAGTACCTTTTTTTTTGTTATAAAACTCGGCCGCTCAAGCGTCGAGCTTTGATTAAATGACTTATTTGTTCATTATTGAATTGTTTGTAAATAATTGTGAATAATAAATGTTAATAAAATCATTCACTCTAAAACGCACTTTATTTTAATACACTCATACATTCACACCTCAAAATCTTTGAAGAAAGCCGTTCTCAACCTCTTGGCTCTTCGAGACGGCTGATTCGCAAACATTGGTCCTTCGAACTCTGATAACAACTAACCAGCAAATAGTGAGTGTTTGGTACAAAAACTATAAACTCAAAAAAAAGGCACCGTCACCTAACCTACTAGTGACGCGCATCGCTATAACAAGCGCAATCAAAAACGCAACATCACACAAGACGTGCAGGCACGCCGGCGTCTTGTGTATTTTATAAAGCTCATTTTGGCCACAAAACGAACGCCAAACTGTAGTTCGAAGCATCTTACGCTGGCACGCCGGTACTTTGCTCTCGTGAATTCGTCGCCGATTCGAGTACGCTGGCACGCCGGTACTCATCTCGCAACACCTGATTAGAATCTCGAGCTATCAATCTAGCTGCAACTCCGTCGGTTTGGACAATTTTTCATCGCTGCTTGACTGAAAACTATACGCCAACCACGATACAGCAGCACTTCATCACGGTATTCTTGAGCTTCTCTTTCTTCGTACTACGATTACGGCAGAATCAACGAGATCTCCAGAACCGCTTTAACAGGACTTCGAGAAACTACAAGTCATCAGCAAAAACAAGTTAAATTGTAATATCGTTTAAGGTTACGGTTAAAAAATTTTGCGATTTTTATATAAACTAACGCGATAAAATTCGGTCGTAAACTTTTAGCTTGAATGCCTTTTGTGATTTTATTTATATGATCAAATTTTTAAACAACTTAAACTTTTTGACAATTGTATAAGTTTTAAAATGTCTTTAACTTTTGATGAGCTTCTCGTTGATCAGAAAAATATCGCGAAATGGATTGCGAACTTCATCGTTAACAAAACTAAGGCTAAGAAAGAAAACATCACAACTGGTTATCTGGGCAAGCGGTTAGACATTATTGTCGGTTACTGGGATACCTTTAAAAAAAATCATCACGCGCTCACACGCTACTCCGAGTTTGAAGATTCGGCTTACAGCAACGATAATTTATTTAGTACCACTGAACTCATCTATTTGGAATATGTCGCTGTGTTAGAGGCCAAAATTGCGAAACGGCAACCCCAAATGTCGACTTCCGATGCGCCCTCTGGATCGACCCCGGTAACTCAACGCGCGGCACCATCAGCTGCGGAAGCTGTCGTTCGGCAAATCCACTTGCCTCAGATTGAACTCACGTATTTTGACGGTAACCCCTTAGAATGGGAAAGTTTTCGCGATCTTTTTGATACGATGATCATTCAAGTTCCTGGAATAACGAATGTTCAGAAACTTATTTATCTAAAGTCCCGACTTAGAGGCGAAGCCGCTTCCTTAGTCAGTAACACACAAGTAACTTCAAATGCATTCAATGGCACGTGGGAGGACTTAAATTCGCGTTACGGTAACCCGCGGATCTTGTCGGTGTTTTACATGAAAAACTTGTTTGAAATTGAACAAATCGCAAAATCATCCCCTGGTGAAATCAAGCGGCTACTTGACGCGTTCTGTCAGTCGATTCGGGCCTTACGAACGCTTAAAAAACCCATTCATCACTGGGATGAATTCTTTGTTTATATTTTGGTGCAGAAACTCGATCTTATAAAAATTAATCTTATAAAAATTTAATTTTTTTTACGAATTTGTTTAAATAAATAATTTTTAAACAATGAAAATTGAAAAAAGAAAAAACACGTATCTACTATTTTTTCATGAGACAGGTTTTCCAACAGTTAGTTTTTTTATATCACTTTTAATTTTTCCATGGGCGGTATTGGGTTAAGCGAATTATTCAGTTGCAAATCATTCTGAATATGTTGATTAATAAAATTCAGGGCTTTGGGAGTCCGCGTCGAAAACTGATCTGTAAATGTATTGTCCGAATTATCGTTCGCGCCACCTTCGCAATTCACAAGGGGCTCTTGACGCGAGTCCAAATTTGCCTCTCCGAAAGGCAATTTAACGTTCGAACTGGAACTCGTCGTCCTTGGCACCGTGCCGTTATACGCGGAAGCAGATGCGGCCACATTGGTAGGCAAAGCAATGTCGGCAGAACGATTTTTTACCTGTCGCTTTCTCGGCGTCAGTGGCGACCCCAATCGATGGTTAGACCCAGCCAAACGGCTGCGAGTCAACGGCGGAGTCCGTGTTATCTCCCTCCGAGTTGCAAAGCCGGATGGACGGTTCCACATTGACACACGGTAAGCAGCCCGCAACGATGAGTTGCCACGATCAGGACAATCGAGCACCAGATCCACACGACGAATAAATCCAGAAACCAGGAGTTGAATCAGAGTTGTGAAACCGCCAAATAGACTGGAAATTCAGTACGTATCAGTATTTTGTTTCACTGTAGTAAGTTATCAGGTTCAGTTTTTTTTTTTATTATTTATTTCTTATTCTCAAAAAAAAAAATCTCTCAACAAAAAAATGAGGATAAAACTCATAAAACACTCAATCTGAAAACTAGACTTCGGGCTTGGTCTGACTCGAGGGCTCACGGGGACCAAGAAGTGGCCTACCCAATCTAAGGTGTGAGACTGCCGAAGGGATGCGTGGCACAGGGGGTGCTGTGTCTTGAACGGTTCCTCCGGGACACCGGGCCGAATCCCGGAGTACCTGAGGCCTTACCCGTCATTGGCGGTCCATGGCGGGTGGACATCATAAATCCGCCCTACTCGTGGGATCAAAATTGAGACTACAGTAAATAAACAAAACGAGTCGATGGATACGGGCTCTGAACCGACCATCGACTCGGAGACAAACAACCCTGGGGGCTCTGACCCCAAGGTCACCGAACCCCACTCCGGGACGGTCAGTAGACCGAAACCATTGAGTGGAGCGCAGCGAAGGAAAATCCTTCCGCGAAAGGCTAAGGAGGAGGGCAAACCACCTCCCAAGTTTCATAAGGGGACGAGGCAACGGAGGGGTCAGGAAGAGAAGCGGGCTAGCACTGCGTCCACTGACTCCGTCTTTGTATCGACACCCAGCATGGCTAAGAGGATGGCCTCCTCTAGCCTGGAGATACCCGAGAAGCAGGGGCTGCTGAAGCGACCTAAAGTGGACCGCAGATATGCTGCAGCTGCATCTAACTCTTCCAGAAAGGCCCTCACTTGTGGGGACAACCTAGGAAGGGAGATGCCTGACGCTGTCTGCACGAAACTGCAGGAAGCAGTAGTCAGCAAGGTACTTGCTATCGAGGGGGAGGGGGCCTTTGCACCCCGGTTCATGGACTCGTTCCCCAGAAAGGGCACGTTTGTCTTCGTCTGTGCAGACGAAGCCAGCAAGACCTGGCTGGAGAGCGAGGACACGCTACTCGACTTAGGGCAACCAAACCTAAAGGCGAGAGTAGTTTCACCAGAGGAGACTAGGATCACTAAGGTGATCACCTGGCTCCCTCCAGGGGTTAAGACTGCCGAGGACCTCATCAAAGTGGTCCAAAGGCAGAACGGGTCGGTCGACATGACTAGGTGGGCGATCCTGAGTAGGGCTCCTGATGGATGCCTAATTCTGGGTCTACACGAACCATCGGTCGAGGTACTCCAGAGCCAAAACTTCCAGCTTTGGGCAGGGGTCGGCAAAGCAACCTTCAGGCTGCTAAACCGCCCCTCTAACAAGGCGGGAAGTAGCGGCTCTACGGAGAAAGCAAAAATGGAGTAGCCCTCATGGCTACTTCCATACTGTGTTTCTCCCAGATAAACTTGCACCATTGCAGAAGCGCCTCTGCTGTTCTAGCAAGGCGCATGGCAATGGTGCAGACACACATAGCCCTTATACAGGAACCTTGGTTGTACAGGGGCAAAGTGAAGGGCTTGAACAGCCGTGGGGAACTGCTCGTTGGCTCCAGCAATGGAGACGCCCGGGCTTGCATCTCCATGAAGGGTGTTAACGGTATTTTGTTACAGGAGCTGAGTTCCCGGGATTGCACGTCCGTAAGGATAGAGATCGCGGACAAGGAGGGCCGAACGAGGAAGGCGGTCATCTCGTCCATTTACCTCCCCCAGGACGAGGAAGCTCCCACAAGGAGCATGATGAAGGTGATCGAATACTGCAGCCGTAGGAACCTTGATTTGATTATTGGTTGCGACGCCAACGCCCACCATGTGGCGTATGGAAGCATTATTGATGATAGATGGTCTGAGTTGCTTGAATTCATCACGGGCACACAGATGGACATTGCCAACAGAGGGAACACGCCAACCTTCGTTACTGCCAACAGAAGCGAGGTCCTGGACCTCACGCTGGCCTCAATGAACATCAAGAACTGCATACGTGGATGGAGGGTTGACAGCGAACCATCCATGTCGGACCATAGGACAATAACTTTCGGGATCGAGATAGCGAGACCGTGGATCGAGCCTAAGAGGCGACCCAAAGACACCAACTGGGGCGCATACAGCAAGGAGCTGGAGGAAGCCTTGGCCCAGGTCAAAGGGAGATACGGCAATGATCTTGAGCTTGACTGGACCCTTTTCCAGGTCTATAAGGCTATGATCAGGGCCTACGAGAACAACTGCCCACTAAAGCCTGGCAAACAACTCAATGGCACTCCCTGGTGGAATAAGACACTGGAGGAGCTAAGAGTGGGAGTTAGACGGGCGTTTAACAGGGCAAAGAAGAGGAAATCCACTGAAGGCTGGAAAGCGTACAAAGACACGCTGAAGGCCTTCAAGAAGGAAATTGCGAAGGCAAAGAGAGAAAAATGGCGGGAATTCTGCACAGGCATGGAAAACCTGGCAGCCACTGCGAGGCTCGCTCGAATCCTGACCAGAGATAACAGCGCCCGTCTCCAATGTCTGAGAGACAGATCGGGCGCCTACACTGAATCGGAGGAGGACACATTGGAACTTCTCCTCAGCAGCAACTACCCCAACTTCGTCAGGGTAGATAATGATACCCCGCCCACCATATCTGGAAGGAGGGGGACAGAGAATAAAGATGGGGACACGGCTGCCAAAGTCGTGACCATAGAAAAGCTTAAATGGGCGATTGACTCCTTTGAACCGTATAAATCTGCGGGCCCTGACGGCATCTTTCCTAAGATGCTACAGGAAGGAGGTGACTGTTAGGTATTCTGAGTTTAGGCTACTGTTAGGTATTCTGAGGGGCTGCATCGCCACAGGGCATGTGCCAGCTTGCTGGAAGGAAACGCGGGTCTCATTTATACCGAAACCTGGTAGGAGAAGCTACAACTCGGTGAAGGACTTCAGACCTATCAATCTGACCTCTTTCCTAATGAAGACCTTGGAAAGACTGCTGGACAACTACGTCAGGCAGAGTATACTGACAAACCGTCCCCTTCACCGAGCGCAGCATGCATATACCTGTGGAAAATTTACGGAATCTGCACTGCACTCAGTGGTCAATTACATTGAGGAGGCTTTTGATGCGAAGGAAACCGTAATCGGGGCCTTCGTTGACATCGAGGGTGCCTTTAACAGCACCAACAGAGCAACTATAGACAAAGCCTTGACTAAGCATGGTGTACCTTATACCATCAGAAGATGGATCAGGGGAATGCTTAATGATAGGTGCATCTTTAGTGAGTGGAATGGCAAGACGATTAGGGGAACCATCAGCGAGGGATGCCCGCAGGGTGGGGTCCTTTCACCACTCCTGTGGATCCTGGTCGCGGACGAACTACTGCGCTTGCTAGACGAACTCGGATTCTTCACCATCGCTGATGCAGACGACTTCACTATACTTGTCAGGGGCAAGTTCGAAGAAGTCCTACCCGATCTTATTCGGAGGACGTTGGAGAGGATCTGCGAATTGTGCAAGGCTAAATCTCTGGCTGTCAACACTGATAAGACGGAGATAGTCACGTTTACGAGGAAATACAAATGTAAGGTCAGTAAGAAAGTCTCCGTCAACGGGAAACAAATACCGTACGCGGAGGGTGTGAAATATCTGGGCGTATACCAAGATAAGAAACTAAAGTGGGGACAGCACCTGCAGACTCAATGCAGCAAAGTCCTAAACATATTCATGCAGTGTAGGTCAGCAATCGGGACTTCCTGGGGGCTAGAACCCCAGGTCGCCTTGTGGTTACACGAGGCGATTCTGAAACCGAAGCTTACCTATGCCGCGGTGGTATGGTGGAAAGTGACCGAAAATAAGACCTCGAGGCGTGTACTGGACCATGTTCAGGCTGTCGTCTTGAGAGGTATTTACGGGCTTAAACGAAACACACCCACAGCCGCCATCAGGATGTTGCTGGATGTCCAAAGCCTAGACCTGGACATCAAACTGGTTGCGGCCAGAATAGCCTACAGACTGAAGTGCAGCGGGGAGTGGGTTGGAAATAGTAATGGGCATGCAACTATCCGAGGGAGAATGTTGAAGGGCGAGGTCTTTAACTCGACCCAAGACAGAATGGATAAGACTCTACTGTTTGGGCAACGTTTCAAAACGAGGATACCAAACAGGGAGGAATGGAGCAACAACCAAGTGCTTGGGCACGGAGACATCTGGTTTACCGATGGATCCAAGACCATTGAAGGCACTGGCTATGGAATTTACGGACCTAGCCTTAGGGAATCCTACGGGCTCAGGGAATTCAACACGGTGTTCCAGGCCGAGATGGCTGCGATAAATACGTGCGCTAACTACCTCACCCTTGGGAACGTCAGTAAGAAACGCATCTGCATCCGCACTGACAGTCAAGCCTCCATAGAGGCCTTGGAAAACCCAGTTACAACCTCACGGTTGGTTAGGGAGGCTAAGAATACCCTTAACGCGCTGGCAAGATCTAACCAAGTAGTTATTACCTGGATACCCGGACACTCCGGGTTCAAGGGAAACGAAAGGGCAGATGAGCTTGCGAGGAGAGGGGCCTCGACAGATATACGGCCGGAGCATGGGGTGGGTGTACCGTTCTCGGAAGGCTACAGTATCCTGGAGAAGTACTCGAAGAGGCAAAGATGAGAACTCTGGGAAAAGTCCCAGAGCTACAGGTGGATCAAGGAACTATTGGGAGGTTAGACTACCGGTTGGGCCAAACTGATCACCAGGCTAGACAAACGAAGGGCAAGAGAGGTCAATGGCATTATGACCGGACACTGCAACCTTCGGTGCTACACACACAAAACGCAGGGGCGTAGTTACCTGTGTAGATGGTGTGAATCAGAGGAAGAGACCCCGTGCCACTTCCTATGCAAATGCCCTAACCTGATAGGCCACCGCCTGAAATGGTTGGGAACCGGGATCCTGGATTCTGAGAGCTTTTACGGAGTGAGTGTGGACAACATACTCGCATATTGCAGGGCGTTAGGACTCACGAACACTCCAGAGGTATAGCAAGGGGGACAGGAATACAATGGTGAAAACTAAGTGTCCCTAAGCTTAGCACCCGTACGCAACTGATTTAATAATAATAAAATAATAATAGATGGTCTGATTCATCAAAAACTGGTTTAAAAATATTTTTCCTTGAAAAAAGATGAAAAAATAAAGAGAATGCGAGATTGTAGAATTCAGTACGTCCAATGGAGTTCAAACAGGAATTTTTTTAAAATTTCGTTAAGATCGGTGATTGTGACCTCTCCTTCTGAGTGTAGATTTGCTTCCTGTAGATATTTTTTAAAACATTGTATAAGCTAATTGAATTGACCTCTAACATTAAAGTTTCAAATCATAATGAAAAAAATTATAATTTTGTCAAAAATTGTAAATTTTTCTTAGAAATTTATTATATATTTATAAAATTATAAAAAAAAGTTATAGAGATTAAAATTATGTAGGAATAAAAAAACTTATTATTAATAATTAATAAGATACGTATATAATTAATAAGAGACGTTCATTAATATTAATTTATTTATAAGAATTTTGACAAATAATTTGGGTGTAAATTACAAGTTGATTTTTTTCTTCTTCTTTTCATGACAACACTTATGACAAGATGAATTATCTAATCTGTTAAACTCACAATTGCATTCTGAACATTTGTAAGTTTTTGAATTTTTATTTATTTGATTGTGACGATAAAAGTTGCATTTATACTTGATGATCTTATGACAAAATTTGCATTCGTAAAGTTTATGTCTTTCATGACATTCTTAATAGTGTTTTCGATAATGCACTTTCGTTAAAAATATTTTACTACACCAATTACAGACTCTTTTTAAATGAACTTTTTTTTATGTTCTAAATATGACTCATCGTTTGAAAAAGTACATCTGCATTCGCCGCATTCAACACAATCAACTGGAAAACTGTGTAAATATAATATATATTTAAAAAAATATATTTTTTTTGTAATAAAAAAATTAAAACTCACTTATCCATTGTATACAATAGAAAGGTTGTTTGTTTTACACCCATTAAAAAAGTTAATTTTCAGTTAAATTAAAGTATTATTGCTTAGAAAAATTTAAGATTAATATGTTTAATATTAAAAAAAAATTGCAAATAGTAAACAAAAATCATTTTTTTAAACAAGACAAAATTTTCGAGTCCACACGCATTTAAAATTATTGATTATAAAAAACTTTTAAATTATTGTGGATGTTATATTAAAAAATAGTATAACCATAAAAAAGGTTATGAAACTTACGATGCATTTTAAAATTTGTTGATTTCTGTATCACCAATCTATGCAAATAAGAAAACTCAAAAAAAAAATATTTAACTTCGTTGTTGGCCGATTTAATAGTGATGAATGAATTACAAATTTTTATTTTTATTCTTGAAAAACTGTAATTTTATGAAACAATTTTTGGTAAGTGACAAAATATAGGCTATTACAGCAACAACGAACAGTCCATTTAAATAGTAAACATAAATAGTAATAATCGCTTATTCGCTGCATATTTAACATTTAATAGAGTTTTTTTAGGATAATTTGTTAAAAATTGTTTTTATTCAAACAATTTTTACAACAAAAAATTTTTTAGTCGCCAGCCATTAAGTACTCGCCCCTATGAAATTGAGCCTCAAGGCTTTTACAGACTTTTAGATAAAGACAAATTTTAAATTGAAATAAAAAATAAAAACAGATGAATTAATTTTAAATAAAATTAAGGGTATATTGTACTGATACTATAAAGCACCAGTAAAAAGCAGCCAAAAAAGCAATAATGATAACATTTTTTTTATGGTAAAATTAATTTTTATAATACCTTTCGGACCATTTGAAAAAGATAACAAAGAAAAACAAGCGCGCAGCGATTAAATTCAATGCACGTCTGAACAAGAAATGCTCTAACTTTTTTTCTATTGCATCTTTTGATCTAAAAATTTGTACACAATATCTTGAGGTCTTAATTTTTTAAAACTTTTGTCGCAGAGTTTTGTAAATTAAAAATTAGATTATGTTTTCGTGATTTTTCCTAATTTTTAAAAATATTTTTTAAACATAAAATTCATACTACATGAAAGTAGAGACTTTCAACTATGTTGCGTAAAATTTTCAAAACAATTCATTCATTGGAGTTAAAGTACTGATGAGTTGAAAATAAAATCGTCTAGTCGGGCGTTGCGGTGCCCGTCCCCTCCCCTCTTTTCCCAGACGATTCTATGTCTTTAAATCGGCTTTGTAAGGGTTTTTTAATTCCTCTTCTGAAAAAACAAATAAAATAAGGAAAGTGGGTAGTGCACTGGGTGAACGAAATTATAACTGCACAGTTGCTTTTGCAACGTAACAATTTATTCATAAAATAAACACAATTCACTCTTCTGCAGGAGTAGACAGGGGCCCTTGGCCCAGCAGATACGGAAAGGTACTCATGATTCAGAACTGGTGCGTTTATCGCCTGGACACAATTACTTTTCAATAATACAACTACTTTTCAAAGCGCGGGGTCTCGCGACAGCAGTTTTACGCTCGCAGCTGATAGGTACGTGTCTAACTCAGCTCACTGCTGTGGCGACACTGCCCGCGTTCACCGTAGTCTACTTCTGCTACGGTGCCCTTCCGTTATCTGCTTCCGCTCGGCCGTCTGCTCCTGCGGTTACAAATGGGCCGGCCATTAGCAGGTACATTTTATTAATCTAAAGTTAATCAAAGTAAACTATCGAGAAAAACCTCCGGGGGAGCGGTAGCGGGCCAAACGACCGTTACAACGCCCCTCCCCCAGAGGCTGGTAGACTGAGTATAAGTAGCTCGACCTCTTCGCCCCCTGGACCGACAGCTCGACCTCTTCGCCCCCTGGACCAAGGTTTTTCTCCTCAACAAGAAAAATAAGATTTTTCACAAATAAAATAAAATAAACATATGCTTCTGTGAGCACTAATAAAGAAAATAAGACACAATCAAAATAATCCCCCGCTTACTCCTTTAATCATCATTCATACTTCATAGCACGCAGTTATCAATCGACGCATTTGTGTGAGTTACAATAATCAGCGTGTCATACAATTTTAAACTATCCTTACATTTCAAGTAAAAAAAAACTCTACATACTATAAACTAACATTGCAAAAAAAAAATTTTTAGTGAACTTTTTAGTAAGGTAGGACTATAATCTAGGTAATATAATAATTAGGAAAATAATTAGGAAAGACAAAAAAAAATTTCGTAGAAAAACTTTTTGTAGTACTGGCATAACGTGGTTGCCCGAACTGCAAATTGTCTCCGTGGACATCGTAATTTGGGCACTGGTTTGGTGAGGCGACTCCTACTTCTCCGCAAATCGGACATTTGTCCCTGGGACGTAGGAGCCCCTCTTCGGCCCTTTTTTCATTCTTCTGTTTTTGTATTCTCATGAACATGAGGTCGGCTAAGCGCTCTACTTTTCTTTGCGCCCACGCCTTCTCTTCCTCATCTTCCGTATTGTTTCTGGCGCGCCTGGCTTCCTTTGCTCGGCGCTTTAGCCTCTTCTTTCCCCTTTCGGCCTTGTCCATGGCCAGGGCTCGCTCGCGGTTCCTCGCGTCTTCTTCCGCCTGCTGACGTTCTAGTGCAGCCCGGCGCTCTTCGTCCTCGCGCATTCTTTGCGCTGCCTGGGCTGCATGCCGTTGCTCGGCGTTGATCTGCAGCTTTTCTTTGGAACTCTTGCTGCTTCTCTATATGGACCAGGGTCCACTCCATTACTATGGGGACCACAAACCTTGGTTTTCTCTCTGCCATCTCCTGTGAAGAACACACATTTTTTTTTTTTTTTTTTTTTTTGGATGTTAGGGTTAGGAAGAAGAGAAGAATTAAGGATAATTAATCCAGGACGTGCATTCTGTGAGCTTAGAAGAAGCTTGACAAATAAAAAAAATCTTTAAACAAAAAAAAAAACAAAAAACAAAATTTTCTAAGATAAAGTTTTTCTCACTCGCTAATTCTGACTTTTTACAATATCTCACACACACACACTATCGCAATTTACATATTTTCAACACCTGTCGGTAGTTTCGTTCGCGCTCTCGTCCGTCGTGGGGACAAGGATACTGGACTTGGTTTCCTCTTCACCGATCCCTTCGGACGACCGGGCTTCCGTCGTACCACCAACATTTCGGGCGTTTTTCCGGCTGAAAGCTCACACTCTTCCATGGTGCTTGCTTTCTTCCTGTCCTCGCGTGGATTGGCCGTTTTACAACGACCGCTGTCTTCCTCGGCCTACCACGCTTTTTGCCGGTTTTCTATGTTCTGGGCGCCTACCGGACGGCCATCTCGGAGTTTCCGAGTTGTCCTAGGGTGTCGTTCTTACCTCCACCCTCGTGTGGTGCAACCGTCTCTTCACGCTCGCTCTCACCTTCCACGACCGGGGGCTCGAACCTCAATTTCTCCTCGTGGTAGGCTTTCAAATACTCTACGTACTCGGGCCCAACGTAATTGCCCTCTTCGTCATATAGTACATATATGTATGGACTCGTCTTCTTTAGGACAATGAATAGCCCGTTGTATTTCGGGGCCAACTTGGCAGCGATTCCTTCAGACGATTTTGACAATATCCGGTTTTTCCGCCAGACCTTTTCGCCTACCTTAAGGGGGGGGGGGGGTATACCCTAAGAGGCTAAAAAAAAGGTAATTTTTGGGAATTTATATTGAAAAAACGGTTAATATTATTTAAGTCATTTATTCACCATATAATACAACATTTCAACTACCTTCCATAATTTTTGCAAGTAAAAATATTAATAAATAAGCCAATGCCAGTACTTTTTCGGTGACGCTTTCGCTTTTCGATTTTTTACGGTGAGGAACGCCATTTTGTTCAGGATCACCTAAAATCAATTTTGAAAAAAGATTCTGTTAGAAGATAAGTTTATCTTGGTAATAACACGAGGGTTTTTTTTTCATTTTTGACGATTTGGTGGTTGTTTAAAGTGAAAAACCGTTATTTCGGCTAAAAAATCCGCCATTTTGTTGACGCCACAGCCGTAAAAATGAAATTTTTTTAAAATCCTCGTGTTAATACCTAGAAAAATATATATTAAAGAAATCCTCAAAATTTCAGAACGATCGGTGCAGCGGTCGCCGAGATATTTTCCTCACTGACTTTAAAAAGACTAGTTTTGAGAAAAACGCGTTTAAAGTTTTGAACAAGATAAAAATAATGAAATTTTTTTTTTTTTTTCCTTAAAAGGAATCATCGATTCCTGCACCATAAAGCACTTCTTCTGCTGCTTCTGCTTCGTCTTCAGCTTGTTTTTCTTTCCTTCTACGCTTAACCCTGGCATCTTTACTCTCTTTGGTATCTTCTTTCTCAGCTTTGTCTATACGGCTTTCCATCCTCGATCATTGCACGAAAACTGCTTTAATTTTCTGAGATCGACTCAGAATTACTTGAAATTTTGACACAACATTCTTGAGATGTTGTACTTTAAGAAAAAAAAAAAAAAATCGATTTTTTAAAGTTGCTTAGGGTATACCCCCCCTCCCCCCCTTGAAAGTCACATCGCGCCGTGTCTTATTAAAGTATTTGGCCTCTCTTTCTTGGGCAGACTCGCCATTTGCTTTTGCATGCTCGTAGAGATCGGGTAGTTTTTTCATACATTCCAGCCATTCTCTGATGGCTTCTACCTCAACCTCTTCTTCGAGCTCGTTCTCAACTTTTCTACGCAGTGTATTTACTTGCGTTGGCTGACGCCTAAGGTTGAGAACAGCCGGAGACAATTTTAACATCTCCTGACTTGCAGTATTTATGCAAAATGCAAATTCTGCGATATTTTCGTCCCATTCACTGTGGTGTTCTTCAATAAAGGAAACAATCATGGTTTTGATTGTTTGGTTTATTCTCTCCACAGTGTTGGGACGAGGGTGTTTTGGCGGGGTATGAGGATGATACATCCCACTGTTTTCCGAAAACCCATCGAGCTGAGCATTATCGAATTCGCTCCCATTGTCGCTCAAAAATACTCTTGGAGCTCCGAAGTGATAAATCACTCTCTCTTTCAGAGCTCTCACAATATTAAATGCATTTATTCTCGCTAGAGGTATGCATTCAATCCAGCGTGTGAACATATCGTGGTAAATCAATAGGTATTCTTTCCCACGCTTGGATCTGGGTCGATCAAAGATCCTTCTACCCATCAACCCTGCGGGCGGTAACCTCTCGACCTTACATTGCTGACATATAGTACAGCTTCTCACGTACTTTGCCACGTCTTTACACCTGCTAGGCCAGAAATAATTAGTCATCGCTCGTTCCAGAGTTTTACATCGGCCCAGATGTCCTGACGACGGCTCATCATGACACTCATATAATACAAGCTCACGTTTCTCGCTCGGTATCACCAACTTCTACGCCGTCTCGTCGTCAATCACATCGTCAATTTTCGCATTCGGCCTGTATGTATATAACTTTCCACCCACGATTTTCCAATATGGATATTCGGTGGGGTTTGTCATAATCTTCTCGCACATCGAGTTGTACCACCTGTCACTCGTTTTTGACATCTCGACGCCAGCAATGTCGACAATACACTCATCCTCGTACATTCTCGATAGCGTGTCAGGGACTACATTTGCAGTACCTTTACGATGCTTGATCGTAAAGTTGTAGCCCTGCAAAGTCAAAGCTCAACGGGCGAGTCGACCAGTGGGGTTATGTAAATTGAATAACCACTTAAGACTGTCGTGATCTGTGATCACTTTAAACTCAAAGCCCTGTAGATACGGTCTGAATTTTTCTACGGCCCATTTTACGGCTAGATACTCACGTTCGGTGACGGAGTAATTCCTCTCGGCCGGTTTTAATAATTGACTCGCAAAGTATATTATACGCTCGACACCGTCGACCACTTGCGTCAATACGGCCCCAGTTCCTACGTCACTCGCATTGGTGTGGACGTTAAACGGAATCGTAAAGTCTGGCTTGTACAGCATTGGGCAGGTGGCCTAGAGCATCTTAACCTGTCCAAATGCAGCCTCTTGCTCTGAGCCCCACACGAACGCATTCTTAGCTTTCGTTAACTTTGTCAGGGGCTCGGCAATTGTTGCAAGGTCCACCGAGAATTTCCGCAGCCAACTTGCTAACCCGAGAAAACGGGTTAAGGCCTTTTTCGCCTTTGGTGCTGGAAAATCCAGGACTTTTTCTATCTTACCGGGATCGGGATAGAACCCATCACGGGTTACCATTATCCCCAGGTATTTTACCTCAGACCTGCAAAACACACATTTCCTCACGTTGATTGTCAGGTCCGCCGCGAGGATCCTTTTTATTATTTTTTCGAGCATTTTCAAGTGCTCTAAAAAGGTCTCTGTCGCGACATATACGTCATCCAGGTAGGAAAAACACCAGGGTTTCAGTTCCGGTGGAATCAATTGATCCATCATTAGTTGGAACTTGGAGGGCCCATTCTTCACCCCGTTTGGGATTCTTTTCCACTGGAAGTGGTCCAGACCAGGCACTGTAAAAGCCGTAATAGGTCTGGATTTTTCTTCACCTTTATCTGGTAGTACGCTTTGGACAAGTCAATTGTACTCATGTACTTTGCCTTAGTTAACTTCCGGAAAATAGCCTCAATTTGTGGTATCGGATATGCTACTTCCTCAGCCACGTCATTGACTTTTCTATAATTGATACACATACAATACGAGCCATCTGGTTTTTTCACCATAACAACGGACGATGACCAGGGTGACTCTGATGGCTCGATGATTTCCTGCGCCAGGAGCATTGCAACCTGTTTATGCATCTCCTCTTCTATCTTTGGCGATACTGTATAGTATCTTTGTTTAATGGTTTCACTCGACTTTAATTTTATCTCGAAGTCGACCAGGTCTGTGCAACCCAATTCGTCCGACTCTGGAGGTAGTAGATCCTTCAAAAATTTGTCCAGAGTAGCCTGCTCATCGGCCGTTAAGTCAGCCAGACCAATCGGAGCTACCGCACCATTTCTTAGCATTTCTATCGATGCGACCTCAAGGGGAATTAGATCTGCCGCCCCCTCTATTTCGAGAACATTCTCTCGTGGCCGAAGGACTGTATTAAACAAGCGGATGAAATCTGTACCCAGATAACAGTCACCATCAAGGTCGGGCATTATCAATACAGTAATGTTCTTTTTTATTCCGGCGACTTCGAACGGCAGAACCACTTTTCCAGTCACGGGCGCTGTTGAATTATTCGTCATCTTTGCGCTTGGTCCAAAAGTCGGCTCAACTTCCATCCTTAAATACGACGCGATCGTAGCGCCACACTTTCCAACGACCCGAGTCGCTATTCAGGTTAGAACCTGCCACCGGAATTTCTCCTGCTTCTGTCGTTCGCTCACTCACCTGAGCAGGTAGATCCGTATCCTTCTCCACGACCAAGTTCCTTGCGTCGATGTTGGGGCGAGACGGACCACTTAGTTCTCGCCCCCCTTGCCTATTCCCTGGTTGCACCTTGGACAAGTCCGTCTTGTGTAACCCAGCAACTTGCAAGTATAATTTTTCTTTATTCTGCTCGGCAGGGGTTGACTTCCCCCCATTATTATTGTTATTATCTTTCTTCGGTTCGGGCTTATTGCTCGAGGTAGGTGCCGCGGGCTTCAGCGGTGGATTCGTCGGTTTCTTTGGAAATTTGGGTTTATTCGAGCTTTGTGCGTCCTTGGCGCCCATTCGCTCCTTCCGATCTCTTTTAATTTCTTTGTTCCTCTCGCTCATTGCCTTGGCAACGAGCTCTTTGATACTTGTATTCTCCACCTGCCCGGGATTCACTGCTGCCACCTTACCTCTAAATTTACTCGCAGTCTGGTTAAAAGCCAGTTCAGGCATGACTGACTCTTCAGGCAATGGTGGTGGTTTATAATATCAATGTAACGTGATCGATCCTTCCGCCACCTGCGCCTGCTCAATCAACGAATTCAGGTCCACGATTGCACTCCGACGTAACACTACCAATCTCAGGGTGTAGATTTCGGATAATCAAATCTAACTCTGCCGTGGGGGTTAGGCGCGGTATTAATCTGTCCAATATCGCACGTTTGAACGTCACAAAATTAATAACCGGCTCACCCTCATCTTGTGTCCATCGTTCTGCTTCATGTCGCAGCGCCGCCTACTGCCATTACCCGGGGCAGTATATTTCACCCCGTCAATGGTAAACTTGACTTGCCCCGTCTTAGTCGACTCTCTGGGCGCATGACTGTCCGTCACCTTGCTGCGGACCTGCTCACGCATACTTAAATTGTAATAAGGATTTACAAATAAATCCTCCAGCGGCTGTCGTTCCGTGTCCGCAACCCCTTCCCGTGTGCCTGTCGACTCACCTTGGACCATATTTCCCTCCATGCCGTCCGCCAGTGAGCCGTTCACGTTAGGTATCAGACCTGCCGTCAAATCCATCGACTATTCTTGCCGATCGGTTCCAGCCTCACTCTGCGGCGTGGTGAACTGCTTCTCCATAAAATAGTGACGCAATATTATTCTGTGCCGGAGGAGAGCTATCTCATCCTCCACCAATGGGTTCGGAAGAAAATCATTTTCCGTGTATATTTCCCCGAGGCACCTGTACAATCGACCCCTCTGGTCGAATTCATCCCCCGTCGCCAACAGGTCCAAACTATTCAGGTAAACGCCCAAATCCCTAGGGTCGATCGTTACGGACCACTTATGAAGGGTGGCTTTGTCCTCGATCGCCCCTTGTCCAAAATCGGGATCTTCGTAATCAGCCTCTCGTGGCCACCACACTCGGTCCATCGTCCTAGGATCCATCATTACGTACTACCGATCATTCACGCATGCACTCTATTATCATAAAATTCACGCGCTTTACGTGCGCTTCGCACAAGTTGTGTTAAAAAAAATTTATCGATTACCACCGACGTAGTCGTGGAAAAAGAGGAAAAGAAAAAGACAGAAACGGAGAAGAAGAAAGAAAAATAAAAAATCCCCCCGTTGACTTCCAACGATGATCTCCACCTAAAAAAAATAATCGCAAAAAGAACATAAAGAAATCTCTACCTAAAAAAATTAATCGCGAAAAGAAAAATAGAGTAGAGAACAAGAGAAAACAAGACGAGCATAAGCTCTACACCACTTGCCAGCACACTCATGTGGTGGTAGGACCCACCCCCTTTTTTCCGGCCGCTGCCACGTGGGGGGGGGGGGGGAGATAATGAGAGAATTATTGTCAACGACAATCAACAATAAAAACAAGCAAAAGAAAGAAAAAAAAATTCTTTCGTTATTCTGCAATTTTTTTTTTTTTGGAGCGCCACCACTAACACACACACGTGTTTACAAAAAACAATTTCAAGTAAGTAAAACACCCAACTTGAATTTATTCAAGTTGCTTGAAAACCAAAGTCAAAAATATATCAAAGAAAAATCCTGCTGACTTTAATCCAGTCGGTCTCAATACTTGAAATTCTTATTTGTAAACACTAACTTTCATAAATTCACTTCTCGGTATTCTCGATCCAATGAAAGCGAGAGAGACAGAGATATTCACCTTTGCGGTGCGAAATCAAAACAAAGACGATTGCGGTCGTCTCTCTCTATCTCTGTCGCTCGGCTGCTTTCACACTACACGCACACTTACGGTCGCGCACACGTACACGAAGCCCAGCCGATTTTCAGTCGAGAGAGAAGAGGCGTGTTATCAAAACAAAGACCGATCGACGGTCGTTACACCCTCTCTCTCTCTCTCTTTCTCGCCCACGCGAGAATCTCAGCTTACCGATCCAAGGACACCTTGTCCTCACCGCGCCACGCACGTCCTCAGCCGTGCACCACTCTCTCGAGGAATTTTCTCCTCCGTGCTTAATAAAATTAGGAAAGTGGGTAGTGCACTGGGTGAACGAAATTATAACTGCAAAGTTGCTTTTGCAACGTAACAATTTATTCATAAAATAAACACAATTCACTCTTCTGCAGTAGTAGACGGAGGCCCTTGGCCAGCAGATACGGAAAGGTACTCACGATTCGGAACTGGTGCACTTATCGCCTGGACACAATTACTTTTCCATAATACAACTACTTTTCAAAGCGCGGGGTCTCGCGACAGCAGCTTTACGCCCTCAGCTGATAGGTACGCGTCTAACTCAGCTCACTGCTGTGGCGACATTGCCCGCGCTCACCGTAGGCTACTTCTGCTACGGTGCCCTTCCGTTATCTGCTTCCGCTCGGCCGTCTGCTCCTGCGGTTACAAATGGGCCGGCCATTAGCAGGTACATTTTATTAATCTAAAGTTAATCAAAGTAAACTATCGAGAAAAACCTCCGGGGGAGCGGTAGCGGGCCAAACGACCGTTACAGCTTTGAACGCGCGAAAGCAAGTTAGCTTTACGTTTTATCAATTCTTAAAGGACAATGAAAAAGAACTAATCTTCGACTAAAAATATGGTTTTTTACAGTATAGCTCATTAAAATATAAATAAGTAATTTTATGTATTTTAAATTGATGACAAAATTTTTTTTGATAGTTTAATTAGGACATTGATTTTTTCCACGATTTTTTCATTAAAAAAAAATAGTTTAATTTATACTGTTGGTAAAAATTTTCAAAACCCTAAGAATTTGCTTGCCTAATTGAGGGTTTTGAGTATTAGGTTGAATAAAATACGTCTACGAAAGTGAATTCAAGACCCTGAAACTAACCTATAAATGAAAAATTATTATAAAACGGTTCTTTTAAAAATATTCTTGTTTAAGCATAAATTTACAGCAGTATTTTATAATTTATGTACAAATATTATGCTTGAATTGGGGAGTTGACGAGAGGAGCGAGTAGGGGGAACCCCTCCTAGTCAAATATATTCTTCAATTTAAAAATTGATTTTTGAATTGAAAACTTGGTGATTTTGATGTGAGAGTAAGAGTCAAAATTTTTATAACAATCAGTTTAGTGTAAAAATAGTTCAGAATTTAGCTTTAAAAAAAATTTTTTTACTTAAAATTTTACACACAGTTAATACTTACAGAGCTGTAATTAGGTCTTGCTAAATTAACATTACCTTCGAGCCCTTTGGATTAATTTAAAACGAACCTGATGTTGGGCCCGCTGCCTAGAATTAGCAAATTCTCAAAGTAGCAAATGTTTTAAAAACGTATTGTAAAAATAGATTATTAGAAAAACTGAAATGAATTTATTATTTGTTTAAGGATTGAACAAAATGTGATGGTTTTTAGCACCTACCAAATTTTTCACATCACTTGCGTATTTTATATTTCTTCAAAATAGATTAAAAACATTGAAATTTAAGTTCATCGAAGTTTATTTAAGAAAAAATTAAGTTTATATTGAAGCGATGGCTTCATAAAAATTCTTTTTTGTTTCATGTACTAAATATTTATTTTAAAAGTAACTATTATGAAGAAAAATGAGTTAATCCAAAATTATTCACTCATTTAAAACATTTATCTGCACAATTAATTTAACAATAACTAGTTCATTTAATAAAAGTTTATTAAATAAATAAATATTTTTTTTTTACTTATGATGTTTGATTGATTAAATTACATCATAATGCAGCAGTTGTCAAGTGATCTGAATACCCAAGCACAAGAGAAAAAAAATTTTGTCGTTCAAAAAAGGTGTTTGTAGTGTACCGTAAAAGTATGCGTAAAGTGCAAGCGCAGCAATTAAGAGCGGTGACTTGCGAATTGGCAGCACATCAGAGTGCTCTGGGCAACCGATGATTATAATTTAGTCATACTAATATCAATAATAATAAATCTTTTATAACTAATTGAAGTGTTCATTTATTCATAATCTGCCCATAACTAATACATAACAATTGGCGATGAAAAGCTAGTGAATTCAAAAGTTTATGTGTATACAATGAAAGATTAAATTGTGAAAGTTAAGTGAATGAAGACTGTATTCGATGACTTAAGTGTATGCGATAATATTTAAAAATACAGAGACCCTCAAAAAAGTGTATACGTTATTAGTGAACTATTTAAAGTTGTATACGTAACTTATAAAGTTTTTTAATGAGTGGAATAGATAAATATTCTTACTTAGAAGGAAAAAGTGTATGGTGAGCTCATAACGTATCGAAGAAAGAACTTATTAATTTTTTGTGTATTTTTAAGCGTGACTATGTGCTTGGACTTTTTAGATTAGATGAATTGAAGAAAGCTTGTAGAAAAGTTGACAAAGAAGTCCGTGAAGATTAATTCGTAATTTAGCTAATTTTCATCTGCAAGAAGTTCTCGATAGTTTTTTGCTTGATGAGCTAAGAAAAATATCTTAAGGGGGTACATATACCTAAAATTTTTCAAAAAATCAATTTTCAGGTTTTTGTGTTTTTTGATGTACTTTTACATCAGCTTTCAAATGCCGCAAACCGCGTTTCTTAATTCGTTAAGGAAAAAAAGTTACAGTTAATTTAATAAAGACATTCAATTGATTAAATTTACGTTGAAATGGCTTTTTTTGAAATTCAAGAATTTCAAGTCAGTTCTAGTAGCAGAAATACTTTCTACGATACTATAGGTACAAATGCTTTTTCGATGTATTTTTTCCTTTTTTAATTTTCGCAATGTAGGTATAATTTTTTTTTTCTATCCACGAACAGAACTGTAAGTATTTATATCGTTTTCGTCTAATAAAAGCGATGAAAAAAAAGAAAATTTTTTTATCTGTGATTAGATTTTTTCCGTGACATAATATCTTAATAATGAAAATTAAGAATGACAGATTAACTTTCATTTCAAGTCTAATGCTAAAAACAATTTATTAAGTTAGAATCGATCGCATGAAAAAATTTATAACCTTTATGACATAATATATGACATATATGACCTCTACGAGTCTACTTTAGTATATTACACCAATATCGATCTATCGATATCAAATTAGGTATTTCTACGCAGCGTTGCAAGTTCATGACGACTTTTTTGTTCTTTGAGTCATCTTTCTAGTGAAATTCTACTTTACTTGGTTTTGTTTTTGTTATTATTTCAATCTGAAGTAAATAAGTTAGTTTTATTCAAAAAAAAAAAATTTAAGAATAAATGACCAATTCTTACCAGGTAAACTAATGAAGTTTTTTAGTTGTTAAAAAAAAGGTGTTTATGTACAAATGTGAAGTGAAAAAATAATTCTGTGATTTAAAATTAAAGATAATTTTTAGATAATTGCATGTGAAGACTCCGCTGACTCAAAGTCTGAACTTGCTCTTGGTGCCTAATAGTGTGTGATCTGTGTTTTTGATAAAAAAGCTAATTGGATCACTTTAGGAGCAGGAGAAAAAAAATAAAGTATCCGACTATGTGCAAAAGAGTATTTACATCAAGCAAGAGTCCTGCGACAAGATATTTTCAAGATATAAATGTTTATGTGTTGGTGTGCTACATTATATTCATCAAAATCTGTTCAGAACTTTAAAAGCCATTTTCTCAAATATGTGATTTTTGAGAAAATGAGGGCATTGCTCGTAAAGCCAAAATTTTTCCAGACAGCGGATGGACCCAGGACTTTGCACACTTGTTGTACATGTGAACCCTCATGAGCGCAACCTCAGGCAACCAAATCTAAGCATTATTAAGCTGATGGCACACCATAAATTGACTAAAATGATAAAAACTATCAAAATTTTAACCACACTAAGCAATTTTAGAGTATGCAAGTAGCTTAATAAAGCTTGGATTTGGTTGCCTGAGGTTCCGCTCATGAGGGTTCACATGTACAACAACTATGCCAAGTCCTGGGTCCATCCGCTTTAAGGAAAAATTTTGACTTTACGAGCAATGAACTTTCATAGCCTAAATAAGCTGAATTTTATAACAATTATAAAAACTCTTATTTTAATTTTCTAAATGTAAAAAATTATGTAAAAATGTGTGTATATTATGGAAAAAAAATATCTTTTTAAATAAATCATTTTTAAAAAACTTACAAAATTTTTTCTGAGTTTTTTTTTTTAGGTATATGTACCCCCTTAAGTAATTATCGAGCGAGGGCTTAAGAGTAAGGAAGATTTTTGAAATCGGAAGAAATTGAAGCAAAGAAAAATTTGGAAAGTTTACTGAACGTAACCTTAGTAAATGAAGTAGATACTTATGTAAACGAAGATTCTGGTAGTGAAGACTAAAAAAGTCAGAAATTTAATAGTTATATCCGAAAATAGAGATTTGGAATTTAACATCAAACGTGACGATTGGGACAGGTACACTGAAAGATTGGAGCTGTTTTTCGCAGCACATGACGTTACAAATAAGAAGAAAGTACCAAGATTGCTTACAAAGTATGGCTTAGAAACTTATAAATTGGTGCGAGTACTATGTGCACCAGATAAACCAAAAGATAAATGTTTCGAAGAAATTGTGAAACTGACGAAAAATCACAAAGCGAAAAGAAGCTATGGAAAGATGCAAATTTGCTAGCGCATGTCAGCAATCGACAGAAAGTATTTCGTAGTTCATTGGCCGACTCAAGGAATTGTCATTACATTGAAACTTCACGGAGTTAAACAGTGCATTGAGAGATCAACTTATAATCGGGGTAGCAGACCAGCAGAGTCGTATTGCACTTTTTAGTGAAGAAAATTTGACGTTCGAGAAGGCAGCAAAAATTACAACGAGAGAGACAGCGTTAAAAAAATTCAGCCAACACAGCAAAGCAGTACACGGATGCCCGAGGTTTGACGTCCAGAGAAAGAAGGCGAGGTTAATTTCTGCAATTCACGTGAACATAAAAATAACAAATATTTTGTAGGTCAAAGTTCGAAATTCTCGATAAACTTTAATTCTTATTTTAAGTGATAAAAGTAAGAAGGATGTAATTAGTTTTTGTTGTGGTAAAAGAAACCCCCAAAAAAAACTTGCCAAGGTAAACAAGCTTAGGAGAGTTTTTGCCATAGTTAATTTAACAAAAAGAAGTGATATCATTTAAATAATTTTATAACAAGGTTTTTCAACTTATATACGTAAAATAGATTTGCAATTTTATAGTATGATTTTTTTCAGAATTCCACACAACTCTGCCAAAATTTGATAAAATAGAACCTATAAAATGGTTTGGCAGAGTTATGTAGAATTCTGAAAAAAATCATAATATAAAATTGCAAATCTATTTTACGTATATGAGTTGAAAAACCTTGTTATAAAATTATTTAAATGATATTACTTCTTTTTTTTGAATTAACTATGGCAAAAACTCTCCCAAGCTTGTTTACCTTGGCAAGGTTTTTTTGGGGGATATCACAATTTTTTGTTAAAAAAATTTAATTCTGACAAGTTTCAATTTTTCAACGCCATTGCACCAGTTCGTCAACTCTGATTATAGGATAAAAAGTTCAAGACAGAACATCCAAAAATCATAAAATCCAAAGTTTCCCTAAAATTTAAAAATCGAATAAATCTTATTACAGGTATTAAATAAAAATATATATGTAAGCTTCGTGCGTATCTCTGGTTGTGCTGTCAGAAAACGGTCTCGTGCCGGTTACAGTGTATGCACGACACGAGCCTTATGAAAGAGTTAAACAGGAGAGAAAACATGTGCTTGGACGCACGAGATAAAAACTTTGCATGAACATTACGTTTAGTTAAAACGAGTGAGGTTGATGGAAAGTGGTCAGAATCGTTATAACAATTCTGACACAATATAATTAATTATAATACTGTATGATTGTTTAGAGATAAGCAATAGTCTTGATTGTTGATTCTCTATTTTTAGGTTAGTTAATTACATTTTATTTTGTTCATATTGTATATACTGTAATCATTGTTAATAATTACTCTATTTTTAGACGAATCTTATCGCTGTTGTTTTACTGAATAACCTTTGTCTTACATATATATTGAGACTACTTTGAAAACGAGCTTACAGATAAATAAAGTCTTGTCTAACCTCGAGTCTAACCTCTTAAGTTTTGAATGTCCATGGGGTTCATTGAAAGATTTGTAAGCGTTGTATAGTTTTTTTTTTTTTTTTTTTTTTTTTTTTTCATATTGTGAGACAACTTAGGCGTCACGGCAGAGGTGGTTGCTTTGCTTTTTTCATAGCGTCTCGATTGATGTTGCCAATGATTTTCAGAGCTTCAACCTCTTCAGGATCCGGTTCACGAGATGTGTGTGTTTTGCGGAGCCACTTTTTTAAACAATATTTTAATAACATTGAAAAATACACGTGTACCCGCGCCTCCGACCGATCTCGGGTCGCGTTCGGCAGACGAATTCAGCTGCGGTCAATCCAAATTCGCGGCATCGGTGGCCACATCAAAATGTTTGTTTGGGATAGACCGGTTTTTTTAAAACAAAAAATTATTTCAGTGTCTTTCGACGAAAATCTATACTCAAATTTCTGTTTACAATAAATTTTTATGACAAAATTTTCGTTTAATAAAACGCTATGGACCCATTATCAAAATTAATTTATTATAAGTTGCGTTGAAAATTGTTATCAATTATTTTAATTAGTATTAGCGTCAAATTAATAAATTCATTAATAAATTAATTAATTGTTCATCGAAAAAAAATTCTAAATTTCACCAACTGCCGCCACGTCATCTGTCGTCAAATTTCTGAAATGCCGAAATTTTTAAAAAATCTGAACGTCGTCGAAGGGTGAAGAATTTTTTTTCGGCTGTTTTTGAAAAATGTGAATTTCAAATTAATTATACAACAAATTTAGGCCGCTAAAGTGGTTGAAATGATGAATACTATACAAAAGTAGAAACGTTTAAAGTGTTTCTATATTTATTTTCTTTAAAATATTTGATAAAACCATTAAATGAAATTTGAGTGAGGTTACGGTAACTTTTGTTACTGTAAATAAAGCACGGTAGCACTGGCTACTTTTTTTGGGAAAACTCTCCCAAGTCAGCTACCGCTGGCTTTGATCATTTTGCCGATAGATGTATTCATCACAATAAAACTTGTAATTTTTGCGGAAAAAAGGGCATTTAGAATAAGTTTATTTGAAAAAACAAGGTAAAAATGTAGTTCGAGGGAGTTAATCTAGTGAAGATAAAAAAGTACATAATTTGCATGAAAATGGTAGTGTGAAAGTTGAGAATGATGTACGCGAGAAAGATTTTTACATTGTCAACGACGTTGTAATTGATGATGATGAAAAGTATAATGTTATGTATTCTTGTGAAGTGAAGGCAGATCCAATGTTTGTAAACGTAGAAATAGACGGTAAAACATTATTGGCATTTTTTGGCAATTTCGGAAGTTAATAAAAACATTTTATTTTCAGATATGCATTTAGATCCATCTGACTTACATTTAACGAGTTATGGTAACGTGAAATTAGAACTATTGGGTGGAATGAAAAATATAGTCGTGAGATTTCAAAATAAAGTGAAACGTTTGAATTTATATGTTATGAAGGGTAAAGCACCGAGTTTAAGAGTTCGACAGAGGTTGAAAGAATTTGATAATGGGCCTTTAAAATTTTCGGAATATAGTTACCGTACCGAAAGTGAAATTTTATGCGTTCAAGATGATTTTAAATGAGAATTTTTGAGAAAGCTTCCTAGGTTGTTCTTGGATCAACAGGGTTGTTATAAGGGCAGGAAAATAAAATTATATTTTAGAGATAATGTGAAGCCGATTCAACTTAAGCCGTATCATGTACCATTTGCTTTGACGAAGAAAATAGTAAACGAAATTAATAGATTAGTTAAAATGGGTAATTTAGAGCCAGTCCACTGTCATGTAGCGCGTGGACTACGCCGGTTTTTTCCGCGATGAAAAAGAATAGTGAGGTTAGATTATGTGGAAATTTTAAATTGACGGTTAATCCACAATTAATTGTGAAATAGCCCGCGTTTCCTATTAAGGAAAAAATTTTTTAAGACTTTACAAGTAGAAAAAGAGTGGACATAGATTGATTTGAAGCATGCGTTTATGCAATTTGAAGTTGAGGAAGCATCTCGGAATGCAATGACTATAATTACTGCGGAAGATTTGTATAGGTACACGAAAATTCTAGAGGGAGTATCATCGAGTCCAGCAGAGTGTCAGAACACTTTAAAGTAAATTTTGAAAGGGTTTCCTTATTTTGAAATTTATATCGATAATATTTATTGTACCGGTAGAACAAGGGAAGAACATATTAAAGTATTTACCGAAATTTTTGTAAAAGATTTTAGGTGTAATTCAAAATTGAGATTTGAAGCAAGTACTTATGTAGAGAGCTTATGATGTGATTTCTGCAGCTGTAGATTATTTAGTCTTGCAAACTTGAGTAGAATGTATAAAGATTTATATATATGAATATGGGATGAGAATAAATACAACTGCAAGTGGTAGGTGGCGTCTAGAGCTTTAAGGAGGTGCCTTACTGCACTAGTCAAGTCGAAGGCTAGTTCGCTCAGTTGGAGTGAGAGGTAATGTGTAGCAGAGCGTGATCAGCTATTTCGCACGCTCAACCAAGCAGACTTACTTTGAACTTACTTCAGTGAAAAATAATCGATAGTTAGATCAAGAATCATTAAAAACTACTTTTATTATGAATCAAAAAGTGTGATAAATACTCATTAACAATGAATTTTCCGTTAAAAAAGATATTTGAAAGATTTTATGCGAAGACCTCTACCATAGCAGACAGCTGCGCGCGCTACAGCTGAAGAGACATGTTGCTGATAAAATCGGGATTTTCGTAGTATTTAATTATTGCTATATTTTTTCTGCAAATAACCCATTAAATTTTATGTGAAAAATATAATTTATTCAGTGAATACTGCTTCCTACTAGTGATTTTTTTTTATTAAAAACTCCCTTATTGAAATGTTTTAAAACATTAGTCAAAGTGTAAAAAATATGATTTTCCCATAAGCCACCGTGTAAAAAGAGCCAAAAATTGATTTTTTCATATTTCGTAAAATATCCCATGAATTGCTTCAAAAATTTAGCTGTGAACTTGTATCTTATTTATAAAACTTTCTGTGAGGTTTCATTAAAATCCCCTTGTAATTCGTTTTGAGTAGTAACCTCCTTAAGCACTAATAATACAAATAAACAATTTGGCTACTTGGGCCCAGTGTCGATCTGCCGGTCGCGTCTTCTGCTGCTCACAGCTGCCTTGCTAGGCGTTGCAGCTATCCCATGTGCGAGATTGAGACAGCAAGTCCAGCGTTACGTCACGTCCGGCTTAGGCCGCAGCGTCTTGCAAGGGAGCATGCATAGAAAACCGGATGCTTGAAGCTGAGATCGGATGTCACCCGAATCCTCAGCGAAAAGAAAACAGCGCTTCGGAAATCAAAACATTGATAACTTTTTAATTCGGGATTGTTTCAGGACTTTTTTTTTTTTAAATAAATCAGGGGATCATCAGCTACAGCTAAGACGTATTATTAAGAAAGATATAATCATCTTATTGTTATGTTGATGTACAACCTAACTTAAAACCAAAAATCAAAGTATATAACTCGCCGTTAAAAGGCTGCCGCCCTTTAGGATGTTACATTACATTAATAATAAATAATAATCTAAAATTTTTTTTTTGAAATTTATCTGTAAACATTTCACAAAGTTCAAATGATTTGTATTAATTGATTGCAAAAATCAGTATATAATATATGCCTTATTAATAATCCAAAAAAAGGCTTTATATTTTTTACTAAAAATAATTTTCAGTCGCAATATCACGAGCGCTCCAGAGTTGTCGAAAATTTTCTGTTTTTGTCATAGCAACGAGGGGGGCAAATTTAGTAGGTTAAAAATCGCAAGCTTGAAGCTCGCGTGATTTTTTGCCAAACTTGCCCCGGAAGTTGCTATGACAAAAAAACTGAAGGAAAATTTTCTACAATTTTGGAGCACGAGGGGTATTCGGCTGGATTATTTTCCGCAGCTGAATTTCAACCCACAGAAACGCACTATTTCACATTTTTGAGGGATAATAGTCTTTTTATTTTGAATTCTTTGAATTACAGAGGATGTAATGTAAGTTACTAATTGTTTACTGATAATTTTTTAGTTCCTATGAGACTAGTTGGAAATTACCGAAAAATTGTCGAAATAATTTTACCCACACCTCTCCGCCAAATGTCAAATATGTCGTTTTATTTTTGTTGGTTGAATTCAGCTCGGGAAAATAATCAACGTAAAAATTTTGATTTTTCAAAAATTTGTAAATAATTTGCATTAAATTATTACAAAAACAAACAATTTTTATACTTATATTAATATATCTAAATAAAAGACTCCATTTTTGAGCTCAAAATTATTTTTCATTCCAAATTTTAGATTTTATTGATTTTTCAAAAAATTGTTTAAAAAATTATTGTTTATTAATTGTCGGCTAATAATATTTTTCACTTCTAAACATTCAGTATTAATGAAAAAAATTACTTTTGTCTATTTATTAGAAACTTTTTTTACGAATTTTCTAGAGTACCAAAATGACCAACTGTTTTAATTTTTATGAACAAAAATTTTAATTTTTAAATAATGATTTTAAAAAACTGAAAAAAATCTATTAAAAAAACTTTTTTTATCATTTTTTTGAACTGCTTTTAAAAATATAGAGTCGATATCTTTGAACACTTGTTCACTTGATCTCGCTGCATTTATATAATTGTGTATTCCTTGAAGGGCGTAGTAATCCACTAATGGTTGTGTTTGTGTATGATAAGAGATAAGACGTTTTTTTAATGCTCCTGCATTATCATCTGATCTTCTAACAAGAGGTTCTCCAGTTACCTAAAAGTTATAAATCTATAATATTTTATCTTAGTAAAAAAAATTCGATTACTTACGTCATCTTTCATTAAATTTTTTGGTGGTGCAAATTTTTCGTGATAAGATCTTCCACTTGGTGCATGAATTAACCGACCAGATATTCTTTGGACTAATAAATCATCATCAATTCCAAACTCAATAACAGCATCAAGTTTTGTTTTCCGCTTTTCCAACATTTCATCCAACTATTCATAAAATAATATCAAGATGTTGAACAACATATTTCATTTGAGGGGACCGTGGCTCAGACGGAAGAGTGATTCGTCATGTTAAGCGAGCTCGTAAGAGCCGTATTAAAGAGAGTGAAGTGGGTAAAACTTATAGTTCCAAAACTCGTCATTAATAGACACGTTTACGGGTAGATTTAAATTTTTTTGGCGCTGGTAGTGGCTTAACATGATGCATAATAGCACTCTCAACGCCTGAGGAACGCTCCCCCTAAGATCTCGGGTTTGAGCCTCGTCGTACTTTGTAACTTATTATTTCTGGGTTTTGACGATAATCAATCTTTGAGGCTTCGTTCATCTTTGATACAGGTTTTTCTACTCTACAATTTGGGTTTTACCTATACCGCAGTTGTGTAAGGAAGATTTTGGAGTAGGTGGAGGTCAAAGAATTATTTTTGTCTGCTAGCTCAGCTTACAATCATAAGTTTTCTACTTTATCTACTGTCCATATTTGTAGGGAGACTGCGAAAAAAGGGGCAGTTTTTCAGAAAAAAGTGGAACTGGTCTCAAAAAAATATAAAACTTCCACTTCACTCCACCTTCATGCACATGTATAGTATTTATTTGGACATGTTCGATTATGGGGGTCATATACGGGCGTGTGTTTCTAGGAGTACACGCTCGTATGTGACTCCCACGATCGAACATGTTCAAATATATGCTTTTTAAGGCTCCAATCAATTTTAAGTCCTTTATGAGTGATGTTTTCTGAACAAATGACAGCAAGTTTAGTCATAAACTGTGTTGCCGCATTCTAAAGTCTGGCACCTTAGTCGTTTTCATCTTTAAGTAAGTGTTTGATCGCGTATTTATTTGGACATGTTCGATTATGAAGGTTATAAACGGGCGTGTAGCACGCGCCAATTCTAGCCTGCGGTACCGTCCACGATCGTATATGACTCCCACGATCGAACATGTTCAAATAAGTATATGCTTTTTCGGCCTCCAATCAATTTAGGTGCTTATGAGTGTGGTTTTCTGAACAAATGACAGCAAGTTCAGTCATAAAATGTGTTGCCGCGTTCTAAAGTCTGGCACCTTAGTCGTTTTCATCTCTAAGTAAGTTTTTTGATGATCCGATAGATGGCGACCGCAAAAGAGACCATGTGGGGCTCGGCCTCGTCGAGCCACGGTAGAGCGAGAGAGATAGCGAGTGTGCTAGTGAGAGAGAATTTGTGTGAGTCACAACACGGCTTGCTGCGCCAAGCCGAGCGCGTGTAGTGTAGTATAGCATAGTATAGTACAGAGTAGTGTGCCTCGAGCCAACGATCTTAACGTTACCGCCGTCCTTGTTCCTAAGCCTAATAAAGTATATCAACATAATCATCCGTGTTTTAACTGTCCTCGTCCTTACTTCTGGAGCGTAGGCCTCTGCAAGCATCCTCTGGATACCCAGAGCCTGCAATTGGTGACCCCGACGTCGAGGATCAGTTTTTTTCGCCAGCGAAGAAAGCGCGCCAAGAGCTTCCTTTGTCCGGCGTGCAGGCTCGAGCGTGTTATCACGGTGCCTGTCCTTAACACCCGTAACACGGAAATTTCGGTGTCTTGTCGGTCAAGCACGAGGACACCCGAAATTAATAAAAAAAAAAGAGAAAAAAAACCATACAAGGTTCCGCCTTACCGGCTCGGCCGCCCGGCGAAGACACGTACATCTGGGTACGTGTTGGCTTCGTAGGAGCACCTGGGAGAGGCAGCCGTGAAGTCACTCCCCGAAGAGGGAAGCGGGAAACTCGAAGAGAGGGCCCAGACGCGAAGTCACCCTCGTGGCTGGAAAACCGGCGACTTCGAAGCCGGCACCTCGTCGCGTGCAGCAGCTAGCAGCTACGAGCCAGCCCGCCACCGTGTCGACCATCATCGCGGTTGGCGCACCAGCTCGACCATCGAGATCCATCAGGAGTATCCTTCTTTTATTTTTCGCTCGTTTTGTGAGGAATTTTCGCGGTGAGGTAGAATTTAAGACTGTGCGTGTGTGTGCTTTTTGTGTGAATCACGTGCGTGAATCCCTCCCCCTTTTCTACGAATTGGCCATGCTTGTCTCAGCACGCTGCACATCTGTTCTCCACAGCGGTCGCGTTTCACGTTTTTTTTTCTAGACTATCGCGTTTCAATATTCTTCACAATTAAACTGTAAATATTAGATTAGGTGTACATATTATATTTAGATTTAGGTTTTCGCGGCCCGTACGCAATCATTTGCGGTTTCCTCTGGAAAATTTAGATTTGAGAAAAAGATAGCTATTCACACTGCGTGTGTTTAGCTCGCGGTCGCGTCGTGGTGAGTTTGGACTTGTCCTTGTGAGCCTCTCTACACCCATCGGCGAGCGTAAATCGCGGGCTCACTGGCCAACTCTCCGAGCCTTATCGTACTAGGACGCAGGCCCACAGCCAAACTCCCGGGCCTCCTCGCACTAGGTTTTGTCTTTTTCTCGCTATTGTCGCACCTGACACCATGGCCGATGACATCGGCGACGACAGCAAGGGTTCGGGCAAGGACGCTAAGACCTTCCCCCTTGCAGCTGGTGGATGACCAGGATCGCCGTCCCGAACAGTTCGACCTTGAAACACGCTTGGCGCAGCAGAGAGCCAAGATCGAGGCTTCTTTCACGAAGTCCCTTGAGGGTTTATTTTCAAAGCTCGGGCTCGTGAATCTTGGAGCCAATACCGCTGGCCAAGAGAACGCCCGTGTGCCAATCTCCGGTCAGCCGCCCCCACCGGGAACCGAGCAGGATCCGGCGATCAGCTCAGATCACAGGATTTTGCCCAACCCTCACGCTCCGAACTTCGTTCCGGGAAACGTTACCCTTCGGCCACATGTTAGTGACCATCCTGGTCTCACTGCTTCACAGCAGCTTTCGGTTCCTCCCCGCGTCCCCCCTTTCGACATTTTCGGGTTAGGGTTACCTAACCCCACCCCCCGGACTGTGGACAGCCGATTCGTTCGAGATTTTCCAGATGCGTCCCAACAGTCCCCGTTCGAAGATCTCAGAAATTCCCAGCAAGGCTTTTCGTCAGCCCCTGGGAACACAGGTCGTGGCTCTGGTGACCACGGTAGCCACTCTACTCTTAAATTTATCCCATTCATGAAACGACACCCAGCATTTTGGGTTGGACTCTTGGGATCACGCTTCATCGACGATAACGTCCGATGGCGCCCGTTAAGGTAAAGGACCCAATTGTGGACCCCTTACCCCAATTAATGGTCCCCTTCAGCAAAAATCATTTTTAAATATTTTTTTTAAGCAAATATTGGCATAAAACTATTTTAAAATAAACTTATGTTATCAAAGAATATTTCGAAATTTTTTTTTCAAGTTTACGTTAATAATTCCGTTTTATTTTGAAAGTCACAATGTTGGTTGACTCGAGGGTTAGGTTGGTGTTCTCGTTGCAGCGAATCAAGCAAGTTTCAAACTTGAATTTCTAGGCATACTTTATTTATTTACGCAATGTATCACTGATCAATGAAAAGCTTGGACTTCAAAAATTAGTATAGTATCAATTTTGTAAGTTAAAAATATAAATCTTCAAATTAATAATGCAGTTCTCATAATTGGGCCCTAGTCTCAAGGTACCCCAATTAATGGTCCTGAAGAGCAGCGGTCCATTAATACGAACCTTTAAATGAAACCCCGAGTACCCCAATTAATGAGACGTTAGTTTTGGCTTTCATACCGAGTTTTATACACTAAAATATCAGCTTCATAAATCTTCTAATGTGGTTAAATTACTTTTGTCAATGAAAACTGTAACTACTTTTAACTTCAATGTCAACAAAAATCGTAACCTCAAAAGCCAATAGTTTGAAATAAAATCACAGGGTCCATTAATTGGGTTGAGAAAAACGTTAAGGGGATATCGCATGTAAAAAAGGTCCATTAATCGGAGTACTTTGACACACAGTCTCAAAAATACGGTCCAAAAGGTCTCTACTTTAAACATTAATTACTCTGTAAATAAATAAAATTTTTTAATAAAAAAAATTGATTTTGATTTTTAAGACCACTAAAATTAAGTATGTACAAAAAAAATTAACCACAGTTGCTTGGTTTTTTCTATAAAATTCAAAACCCCGAAAGTTGTAATTTTTGGGGTCCACAATTGGGTCCTTTACCTTACTGGGCTGTCATCCACAATCTGCCTCAGCCTATTTTCAAGGACATGAGTGCAGCAATCAGGGCCGTCACTCCCCACGATCGGTCCGAAGGCTTAAAAAAAGCCCTCATAATTCGTTTCGCTGAGACCAGAGACTCGAGCGTCTCTTGGAGAGTTGCAGTCTCAATGACCGCCGCCCATCCGAACTCCTTCAGCATATGAGGAGTCTCGGAGGCATCGAACTTGCTCCATCTTTGATCCTGAAGCTTTGGTAGAGGAGACTCCCCGATCAAATCGCGATTGCGGTCGACCCGGAAGTTTCCGAGGCGAACGTTAGCGGAGCCCGGTGCGCTCACACACGCTGGGGCCAATCAGTTTTTTGGAAGTTTCCTGTATTCCTGGTAATCCAGGGGAAACTCGTTTTTCCTCGCGAAATTCTTTGTTGCCGATATTCCCTATTCGATTCTCAGAGCTGACGTCCTCCGTCACTTCGACCTGATACCTGATCTGAAACGCCAACGACTCATGGACAACATCACGAAGCTCCACGCCGACGGTATCCTCCAGGAACCACCCCTCGCGGGCGTTAGTATCTTCGGTACTTCTCAGAAGTACGGTCCTATTCTCGCGGATTTTCCCCGCGTCCTTGGTCATGAGCCTCCAGCTCCTCTCCAAGATAATGGCATCAGCCACAAGATTAGCACGACCGGTCCACTTTTAGCTCAGCGCCCCAGGCGTCTTACTCCCGAGAAACGTAAGTTTGTCAGGGCGGAGATAAAAAGTTTGTACGACGCTGGCATTTGTCGTCCTTCGGACAGCCCTTGGGCTTCTCCGATCCATCTCGTACCCAAACACAACTCTTGGCGAATGTGCGGCGACTTTCTCTGTCACCATCCCCGACAAGTTCAACGCCTCGAATTTGCGTGATGCCATCAGTTCGTTGTCCGGGAAGAAAGTTTTCACTCTCATCGACCTGGTTCGCACGTATCAGAAAATTCCGATCTCCCCTGAGGACATCCAGAAGACCGCGATTATCACCCCCGAGGGTCTTTTCGAGTACCTGGTGATGATCGAGGGTCTGCGTAACGCCGGCGCAACCTTTCAGCGCCACCTGCTTAAAGCCCTTGGAGACCTTGACTTCGTCATCAAGTATTTCGACGACATTGCCATCGCTTCAGCCTCCCTCGAGGAGCACGAACGACACTTGCGCGTCGTCTTCGAGAGGCTTGACAAGCATCACATGCAAGTCAACCTCGCCAAGTGTATCTTCGGCCAGGCTAAAGTTCCCTTCCTTGGTCACGTCATCAACGAGGAAGGAATTCGTCCTAACCCCGAGAAGGTAATCCTCGATTACCCCAAACCTAAACCCCTAAGCGAACTTCGTAGCTTCCTGGGGTTAATAAACTCGTATAGACCCTGCTTCAAGCGGGCTGCATCCACCCAGTACCCGTTGAACACCTTGATGCGCGACGTCAGGAAGAAAGATTCGAGGCCAGTCCCCTGGACTCCCGAATCTGAGCAAGCCTTCCTGGACTGTAAGAGAGAGCTTGCCGAGTGCGCTCATCTCGTGTACCCAGACGACGAGGCGGAGATCCACCTCGTGTCTGATGCGTCAGACGGTGCAATCGGCGCAGTTCTGGAGCAACCGAAACCCCCGGAGATTCCTTGGCAGCCCATTAGTTTTTTCTCAAAAAAACTTTCCCCGTGCCAGCAGGCGTATTCAGTCTTCGACCACAAGCTTACCGGCATCTTCGAGGCCGTGAAGCATTTTCACCATTACCTCGAAGGTCGCCACTTCGATATTTTCACCGATCACAAGGATCTCACTTACGCGTTCGTCAACGACCCCACACACGCGCCCGCGCGCCGTCAGCGGCAGCTCGCGTACGTCTCCGAGTACACTACCTCGATCAGGTATATTCCTGGTCAGGTGAACGAGGTCACGGACGCGCTTTCGTGTATTGAGATTCCTGCCCGCATTGATGCTTTTGCACCCCCAACCACTTTAAATTGGAGTGGATTTTATCTTGACGTAATCCAACTCCCACAGGTCTAAGCAATTTTGGCTCGGATGGACGCCTTCAGATTGCCAACCATTTTCTCTCTTCCTCATCTCAAAGCTGAGCAAGCGGCTGACGAACAGCTTATGGATATTGTCGCGGATCCGTCCCACCCCCTGAAGCTGATTCCTCTGACCTTCGGCGAGAATCATACGCCGATTCGGTGCAATACTTTCGACCACACGATTCGTCCTTACATTCCCGCCTCACTCCGGAAGGACGTGTTCAACCTATTCCACAAGAACTCGCACACTAGTGCGAAGGTCTCTCTCGAGCTTATTCGGAGGAGTTATGTGTGCCCGGATATGTCTCGTGACATAACTTGGTGGTACAAAGCTTGTGTCCCTTGCCAGCAGTGTAAAGTGACTAGGCATAACAAGTCTGTACCCACCGAATTACCAGTTCCCGATGGCCGTTTCGACCACGTCCACATCGACCTGTTTGGGCCGCTCGCCGAGAGTGAGGGCATCTATTATGTCCTAACCATAGACGATTAGTATTCACGATGGCCTGAGGCCGTAGCCATGCCCGACATGGAGGCAAAGATCGTCGCGCGAGCCTTCTTTGATACTTGGGTCATGCGTTACGGCGCCCCAGTGATCCTGACCACCGACCAAGGCGGCCAGTTCGAATCCCAACTATTCATAGCTCTATTGCAAATGATAGGCTGTGAAAGGATTCGGACGACACCTTACCACCCGCAGTCAGACGGCTTGATCGAGCGCTTTGACCGAGATCTGAAAGCCTCGATCATGCGCTATGGCGATAGGCTTGATTGATTTAGACGTGAAGGGCGAGCGAAAGGTATTGAACGTGGAGCGACTGATTCCAACCCACTTTATCGCTGAAGACTTCGCCGACGACGTCCTCGGCCCGGAGCCGTCAACCACACCTCCAGGAAACTCGACTCCGCCACAAGTCGCTCCCGACTTCGTCGCAGAACCCCCGAGTTCCCCCGTTCTTCCACCGTCATCTTCCCTCGAGCCTCCTCCGGCTACACCACCGACTCCGACAGTTAGCTCGTCCGGGAGCTCTCGTTCGTCCGCTCGAAAATCGGCACGGTTTGCCGATCAACCCGGCCCGTTTCCGGATTCTGCTCACGCGCGATCTCAGCCCACGAGCAAGGGTTCATTGCCCCCGTGCACGCGTACTACCCCTTACCGCAGCCCTCACCCTATTCCGATAGGTCCTCCTCCAGCACGCCCGACAGCGGAGAAGACCTATTGACGAGTCCATCCCGATCACACGTACGCCACCGCTGCTAGACAGTGCTACCTGATCGCGATCCGCGCGTAGGAGGGAGAGGGAAGGTAGAAAAGAAAAGAAAAAAAAAATACGCTTTTTTTTCGTGGGGGCCCCGGCCTCGTCGAGCCACGGTAGAGCGAGAGAGATAGCGAGTGTGCGAGTGAGAGAGAAGTTGTGTGAGTCACTACACGGCTTGCTGCGCCAAGCCGAGCGCGTGTAGTATAGTATAGCATAGTATAGTATAGAGTAGTGTGCCTCGAGCCTTCGGCGAGTAACGATCTTAACGTTACCGCCATCCTTGTTCCTAAACCTAATAAAGTATATCAACATAATCATCCGTGTTTTAACTTTCATCGTCCTTATTGTACGTGAAATACCCGAGATCAACCTAATTTAACTTATTGCTCATTCATATTTTTACAATTACTTTTTAAGCGTGTGTTCTCTCCCGCTATCTATTCTTTTAGAAGCTATTCAAACAGAGAGAAAACACTTTCGAATCGCTGCTGGAACGCGCGCGACTTCACGTTCGATGCGAGTATTGTTTTAATACACCTTGGCCACCGAAGAGTGGATTCATTCTTTTTCTGACAAGCCGACCGAACTGTTGTAGGTTTGTGCAAATGCACTATTTTTGTTGTAAAATTAACTAATAAATATATAATTGTTTTATAAAATAAAAAATCATTGCCATTCACTCATTTCACTTAAAACTACGAAATTCAAGAATAAGCCGCGCTCGACCTCTTCGGTACTTCGAGACGGTTATTCCCCAACATTGGTCCTTCGAGCCACCGGATATCAAGTAACTGGCAAAAATTGAGTGTTTGGTGAATCAATTTTAAGAAGCGGAAAAAGGCACCGTCAGTAACCTAACCGTGACGCGCATCGCCAACATCCAATTTAGTCGTTCGACACAGCAACTTCGAGTTGCAGGCGACTATCTTTTCCAGTTCGGTCAAATACGCAACGACACGAGACATGCAGGCACGCCGGCGTCTCGTGTACTCAAAAATCAAGATCTTCGTTTTGGCCACGTGACACCCGCCAAACAACGAATTCAACTCGAAGCATTGTACGCAGGCACGCCGGTACTTTGCTCTCGATTCAATTTCACCATTACACGCTGAAGTATTGCCAAAAATTCGATTCGAGTACGCTGGCACGCCGGTACTCGTCTCTAGGGCTGTTCGAGACTCGAGACTTTTCTCGGTCTCGGTCTCGGTTAGTAATATCGGTTTTAATAAGAACCTTTTTAAAAACAGCAACATTCAATCTTAAAAATATTATCAGAAACAATATCACTTTCGGTCGAATGTACTCGATTTATAATTGATGTGAATGGTCGTAAATGTTCAAAATTTTAATAACTGTTAAAGTTGAAATGTTGAATACTTTGTTATAAAGAATTTTGTTGCCATCGTTTTTTGAATAATTGAATACTTTATGTAAATAGAATAAATCAATTTGTAAATCAATAAATAGAAAAAATTTCTTTGCAGAATTCTATAAAATAAAACGAGAGTTCTAACAAAAAAATATCGAACAGAACTTAGTTCCAGGTTGCAAAAGATATGTGATGAATTAAGTGTTGTTATTATTTACAGTTTAATTGTAATTAAAATTTTCAGAGCATTTTCTCATCCTTGCTATTTTTGAAACTAAAAATAAAAATTATCGTTTGTTTATTTTCAAGATTAAAAATTTGATGGCGCTTATTAAAAATTCATTTCTCGCGTGTCGATTGAGACTAGTATCGTAAAAACAGTTAATTATTTATTTAAAAAATTTTTATTTTAGCTTTCAAATTAATAAAATTATCACGACCGATACCGAGACTTTGAAACCTATTCCGAGACTATACCGATACCGAGACCGAGAACGAGACCGGTAAAATTTTTCGAGACCAAGACCGAGACCGGATAAAAATCTCGTATCTTCTCGTCTCGAACAGCCCTACTCGTCTCGTATCAACCTTCGCTGCTGCACAAAACTCAAGCACAACATCGTCGGCTTGGACAATTTTCCATCGCTGCATCTTTGTCTGGAAAAGTACACGCCAACCACGAGACAGCTGCACGGCATCTTCGGAGTCTTCTCTCTTCGCGTTCAACTACAGCAAACAACGAATCAACGAAATCTCCAGAATTGCTTCGACAAGGCATCGAGTAATATCCAGTCGTCGTAAACTACAAACCGAATCGTAATATCATCTAAGTTTGAGGTTGAAAATATGCGATAATTATTTAATTCTTTTTTAAGTCGAGTTTTAATTGCTTTTGGTGAAATCGATTTATTTAAAAACGTAAATGAACGCGGTTAAAAATACCCACGTGGTGCTAAATTCATTCGTCGATCGTCCTACGTCGATGATTTTTTCGACGGTGCTGACACTTTAGAAGAAGCCCTCGAAGTAAAAAATCAACTCATTGCAATTTTAAAAGCTGGTGGCTTTGAATTGAGTAAATGGGCCTCAAATGACCCAAAAATCTGCCCTCATACCGAAAGCAAGGTTAAAACATTACCTTCCGAAACAATTACTACGTTGGGTTTGGTTTGGAATCATCACAAAGACACTTACTCTCTGAAAATAAAGATGGATGACTTTCAGAAATGCAAGCCCACAAAACGTTCTGTTCTGTCAGACATAGCTCGTCTTTTCGACCCGCTTGGCTGGTACAGTCCCGTTCGGCTAAAATTCTTATTCAGGATTTGTGGTTAATCGGCCTTGACTGGGATCAAACGCTTCCTACCCGACTCGCAGAACTATGAGAAAGTTTTAAGTCACAATTGCCTGTTCTCGAAAACATTACTGTGCCTCGATGGTTAGGTACTAACTCAGATTCTAGTACTGAAATCCACGTTTTCACGGACGCATCAGAGCGTGCGTATTCGGCAACAATTTATTTACGTACGATAGTGACTGATCACGTCAGCTTCGCCAAATTGTTACTTGCCAAGACCAAGGTCGCGCCAGTAAAAACACTTAGCATTCCACGGTTAGAGCTTTGGGGTGCTCTTTTAGGTGAAAAGCTCGTCGATCAAGTGCGACGAAAACTTGACTTTGAAAACATCCCTACCTACGCATGGGTTGACTCACAAGTCACTTTGTCCTGGATTAAAGCGCACGCTTCGAAATGGACTCCCTTTGTCGTGAATCGCGTTAGCAATTTTGCCACCCAATGTTTGGTATCATGTGCGCACCCACGAAAACCCTGCTGACCTTGCGACTAGAGTTATAACTCCGAATGAACTGAAAGCTAGTTCGCTGTGGTGAAATGGACCAGACTGGCTCTCGGATTCAAATTTTATTCCTAGTAACTCTGAGACAGTCGAACTTACTTCACTCGAGCTCAAACGCCGTGATACCGGAGTTATTCACGTTTTACAAGCTTCTAGAAATGTGAATATTTTTTATCGTTACTCTGATTTGAATACATTAATTAGAATCACAGCATATGCTTTGCGTTTCGTTGATAAATTTAGGAACCGCCATTTGATGAAAAATCGCTCTTTACATAATCAAATTGAACCCTTAACCACGACAGAACTTGAGAACGCACGTCATTGTTTAATTTCGCTGTCTCAATGCCAATTTTTTTCGACCAAGATTGATGCTCTTCGCAGAAACAAAAAACTCTCAGTTGGTTTGTCTATTCGATCCTTACGTCCTTTTATTAACGATAAAGGGTTGCTGCACGTTAGTGGTCGACTTCAACGTGCAAATTGGAGTTTCAATGAAAAGCATCCAATTATTTTGAGCAAAGATTCTCGACTTTCATATTTGATTATGCACAGTTCGCATATCAAAACGCTACACGGTGGACCTCAGCTTTCCGTTAGCCATACTGTTAGGAGGTACTGGATCACACACGTGTAGGTCCTTGCAAAACAAATTTATGGTGAATGTGTTACCCGTGCTCGATTTTCAGCCAAAACACTTACACAAATCATGGGTAACTTGCCTGAATTCAGGATAAATTCCTTTCGACCATTTTTGGCCTCCGGTGTTGATTATGCTGGTTATATAATGCTTCGCACGACTAAAGGTCGCGCACACACAATGCTTACAAAGGCTACATTTGTGTATTTGTTTGCTTGGCAACTAAAGCGGCGCATTTGGAAGCAGTTTCGGATTTGACAACTCCGGGCTTCCTCGCTGCTTTTCACCGCATGGTGTCTAGACGTGGTCACGTTCAAACGCTTGCTAGCGATAACGGTTCAAATTTTCTCGGGGCTGATAAGGAGCTTCATAAGATGTTTAACGAAGCCTCCGATTTTTATAGGAATGCTTGCGTTTCGTTGGCCAATGACGACACGGAATGGACTTTCATACCCCCTTCTGCCCCTCACATGGGTGGAATCTGGGAAGCAGCAGTTAAGTCCACCAAACATTACCTAAAACGTGTTATCGGGAATACGACTCTTACTTTTGAAGAGATGACGACACTCTTGTGTCAAATTGAGGCTTGCCTTAATTCTCGCCCATTGATCGATATCAGCAATCACCCTGAAGACCTTGCTCCTTTGACCCCTGGTCACTTTCTCATCGGTCACGCGTTGACAGTAGTCCCAGAAGCAGGGACTATCAATTTCGATCTCACTTCCTCGAAACGTTACGATTTACTTACCCGAATGCGTGACGATTTTTGGCAGCGCTAAAAGGCCGAGTACTTAACAACGATGTAGGTACATACGCGTTGGTGCGATCCTCGCGAGAACCTTAAGCTTGGCTCGTTAGTTCTTGTAAAAGATGAAAACACCCCCCCAGTTAAATGGCCTCTTGCTCGCGTTAAATTAATAAATACAGGCCCTGATGGTAACGTCCACGCGGTTTTGGTGAAGACAGATACCAGCGAATTTACGCGGCCGATACACAAATCATGCCTTTTGCCGGTACCAGTAATCGACGAGGTGTCTAGTCCGTAGGTCACACGAAAGCCTTCAGATTTAATCATTTACTCACTAATTAAAAAATTAATATGTATACTGTAAGTCATCACGGCGAGCGGTACTCATTTTAAATTAAACAACAATTCAAATGACTGTAAAAAAAAAGAAAAATGTGCGCTAGATGGTGTAAGTCGTCATGGCGGGCGGCAACTAGCCTCTGAAAAACATTAAATTTTTTTGTACAAAAGGAAATATATTTTTTTTTTCTATTTATGTTAGCTAAACAACTACTAACGAATTGCGTTAAAATACGTAGTAAGCGATCCGTATTTGTAGGTTTCTTCTGTTTGAATTGAAATATTTATTGTTATTCATTTGATTTCACTTTATGTTTCATCATCCCTTGGATGAGGCGGGCGGAATGTACGGGAAATACTCGAGATCAACCTAATTTAACTTATTGCTTATTCATATTTTTACAATTACTTTTTAAGCGTGTGTTCTCTCCCGCTATTCTTTTAGAAGCTATTCAAACAGAGAGAACACACTTTCGAATCACTGCTGGAACGTGCGCAACTTCACGTTCGATGCGAGTATTGTTTTAATATACCTTGGCAACCAAAGAGTGGTTTCATTCTTTTTCTGACAAGCCGACCGAACTGTTGTATTTTATGCAAATGCACTATTTTTGTTGTAAAATTAACTAATAAATATATTTTTTTTATAAAATAAAAAATCATTGCCTTTCACTCATTTCACTTAAAACTACGAAATTCAAGAATAAGCCGCGCTCGACCTCTTCGGTACTTCGAGACAATTATTCCCCAACACTTATATCTGGAGCGTAGGCCTCTGCAAGCATCCTCTGGATACCCAGAGCCTACAACCAAGTATCGGAAAACAGGACAAATAACGGAAAATATTTGGTCTGCAAAACAGACCACACAGGGTGTACTAAAAGTATGGAGTCAAGCAATTATCTCCGAAAATACGCAATTTTTGTAAAGCACATGTAGTGTGAAAGTTTCCTATAAAAAAAATTACAATTTAGTGGGCCCTATGAAATAGGGACTTATTTTAGGCCCTACGACCCTTAACTTTGGTTTTTCACATTGTAACCCCTATTTTTGACCCCGGATTCGAAAAGAACGGAAAATTTGACGACTTATAGATATTTTTTGATAATTTTTTGGGCCCTTTTCCCCTTTGCCCCTATTATCTCCGAAAATACGCAATTTTTGTAAAGCCCATGCAGTGTAAAAGTTTCCTGAAAAATTAATTACAATTTAGTGGGCCCTATTTCATGGGTCCCGAGCCAAATGTACTATACAAAATTTGCGTGTTTTCGAAGATAATAGGGGCTGAAGGGCAAAGGGCCCTGTGGGGTCCTAATAGGGGCCCAAAAATTTTCCAAAAAATACCAAAAAAATTGTAAAATTTTCCATTTTTTTCAAATCCAGGGTTAAAAAAGGGGTTCCCATTTGAAAAAACGAAGTTTGGGTCCGTAGGGCCCAAGATAAGGGCCCGGGCCTTTTTTCATAGGGCCCACTAAACCGTAAATTTTATTTTAGGAAACTTTTACACTGCATGTGCTATACAAAAATTACGTATTTTCGGAGATAATAGGGGTAAAGGGAAAAGGGCCCTATGGGACCTTAATGAGGGCCAGAATTTTTTCAAAAAATACCTAGGTATTGTAAAATTTTCCGTTCTTTCCGAATCCGGGATTAAAAATAGGGGTTCCCATTTGAGAAACCGAAGTTAAGAGTCGTAGGGCCCAAAATAAGGGCCAGGGCCCTATTTCATAGCGCCCTCTAAATTGTAATTTTTTTTTCTGGAAACTTTTACACTACGTGTGCTATACAAAAATTGCGTATTTTCGGAGATAATTGCTTAATTCTATACTTTTAGTACAGCCTGTATATATACACCTGTTACTTGGTCACAAAACAGCACCAATAACGCACCGATAATTGGTTGCTGACCGAAAAATAAACAAAGAGGCATTAGGGCTGGCTAGAACCGTCTCTGCAACAATGAATTCCTAATAAATCATATACATGAAACTTACAACGTGAAAATGTTGTTAAAATTACGTAAAATAAGAAGGGGTAAAATCCCAACTCGACAAAATTCCGGGGAAGGTTGAGTTTTTAGGGTTGAAAGCGATTTTTGCGTCTTTCAACGAGACTATACGTTTCAGGTGAAAATTTTCTCTTCACTGTAACTTCAAAACTAACGAGATAAATGCTTACAACTGGTTTTTTTTTTTTTTTTTTTTAGAAAAATCAATATATGTTTAAGAAATTTTAGTGAGATGTATTTTTTACGCGAAAACTGCCCACATAAGAAAGTTATCATATACATTTATTAGATAAGTTATAAAGGAAATTTCGTTCATTCAAGATTTATGTAAAAAAATGAAAATACATTAATTTAAAACAATTTTATGTACAAAAATCGTGAAGTTTGTCACAAAAATGGAGAAATCGATTGAAAAAAAATGATTTTTCGGCTTATTTCGATTTGAGACATTATTTTGCGTATGAACAATACTTTTTGTTTTACTGCGGCATTCAATAGGTACTTTTCGATGCGCCCTCTCTGGGAGCAAAGTGTTACTTTGACACCCGCTCTCCCGAAGCGGGAGTCAAAGTAATTTTGACTCCCACTGTAACGGGAGTCAATGTAATTTTGACTCCCTTGGGAGTCAAAGTAGAGATTGACATCCACTAAGAGCGGGCTACCATTTCTCTACAACGGGCATCTCGTAAGGTTGTGCTATGCGCGTGCAATAAACCATACCACGCGCGCTATTAAAAACATATCGTGAAATAAAATAGCACAGCTAGAATTGTATACAGTGGAACTCGCTTACTGGGGACACATTTGGGAAGCCTCTTTTGTCCCACTAAAGCGGGTGTCCCCTTTAAGCGTTTTGAAGAAAAAAATGCGATTTTTAGAAGTTTTATGTAAATGATTAAATACGTTATTTATTTAAATACATTATTTATTATTTTAATTTCATCAAATTACAAAATTAGAAAACTCTTTGATAAAATTCACGTTACAATAAATATTTATTCATGTACAAAGAGAATTTAGAAATGAATTAGCATCCAGTGTTGAAATAGTCAGTTATTGATCTTTGTTTCATTTCTTTAATATTAATCTGGTTTACAAAATCGAGACATGCATCCAATTTGTCCGTAGGTGCTTCTTCATGGCCTCCTTGCATAAAAAAAAGTCTCAGCTTTTTTATCAAAAAAAATTTTTATCTGAATTTGTCCCATTTAAGCGTTCTTAAAATGTACGCATTAGATACATTTGATTCGGGGAAACTCATTTTGTCCCTAATAAGCGATTGTCCCCTTTAACCGGTGTCCCCAATAAGCGGGTTCCACTGTAATTTAAATAAATAATATGATTTCTTTGTATAAAAAAAAAAAGAAAAAAATAGTAATTTTAGTCCGTGTAAAATTTTCTATTTTACCGACCCTAGTAAAAATCCTTCGTAAAAATTACTACCCAAGTAAAATTTTCGTATTTTTGCTCTCCCAATCTTTGCCACTCAAGTTTCTGGTACAGGAAGTTTCAAATCATTAAAAATGATGCAGCTGCAGTTATACAACCCTACGTCCTTAATGACACCTCGCAATGAGTTCGCCCACTGGAGGTCTTCAAGCCGAGGTGTCTATTATTGAGTATTCCAATAATTTAATTTTCTACCTTATCGACGCCAGAAAATGAAATCATTTTACGTAAAATTTTCAAACTATGGCTAAAAATTTTATGACAACAATTACAATTCTTTTTTTATCGTTTTCTTGGTTTCTTAAAGTATCTATTGAATGCCACTAGCGGAACAAAATATGATGTTAAACATGGAAGTTAAGCGCCACAGATCTCTCGAGAGGAATTTCCTACCTGAAAATTTCTCTCTCGACGTCAATGTGGCGCTTGCCTCCCATGTATAACAATATTTCATTAATATTTTAAAGTATTATATTTAATACTTTTTAATATCTTAAAGTACAATATTTTAAATTATTCTATTTAATACTTTTTAATATCTTAAAGTACACTTTTTAACAAACCACTGATCAATGCAACACTGACTTTTTCCAAATATCGAAAATTCTACCCTATAATTCTTTACTTGAACACATAACCTTAAAAATAGGAAAAATAAAATATTTCATGAACCACTTGGAATTTTGAAAAAAAAAAAGAATATGGTGAGATTTGGCGTTAAGGTAGTAGTTCCGCCTCAGTGCACAACTCAAACTAATTCTGAAATTAAAATATGTTGTTATAAAACACTTGATCTTTCTAAATATCACTTAAAAAATACAGGTATCCATGCTTTTTTCCGAGATAATTGAGTTAGAAATTCACCAAATCACAATATATAGTAATACCTAACCTGTAAAATTTAACATTTTTTGAACTCAATTATCTGGTAATCGAGGTCGAGGGTTTCAGAGCAATTTTACTACAAAGTGGAATTCCATTAAAATGAGTTTTTGCTGTCTATTGTCTCGGTCGATAAAAAAAATATTTAATCAAAGCGATTAATCTTGTATTTTCCCGCCAGTAGTCGACGAACCGACAACTGGCGGTTCAGTCGGAACGGAACCGACAATAGAGGTCGTGCCGGGTAGAACTGGGCTGGAGGGCAGCAGACTACTTGTTGCTAGTGAGTGACACCGTTCGCTTCTTTTGTTTGCTCTCGTCTAATCTTAGTGCGTATAACCGGAAAGCTATCCGCGCACAAATAAACAATTTTGTTTATTCATAGGGACGGGTCATCACTGTATGCCCGGGACCCTCGAAGTCAGCCCCTGATGACAACGCTGCTTCCGCGGTGTACTAAGTACGTATTGTATACACTCTTTCTTCTGCTCTGCACCTAAAAACGATGCCTTGTCGATCCGCGAAGTTAATTTATTTAAATAAACAAATGGGTATGATTTATTGCACGGAAAAAAAAGGCAATGCACGGTAAATTTTTATACAAATGCAGGGGAGAAGAAGAAAATGCACGGGAAAAAAAGTGAATGCACGGAAAAAAAAATATTTCAACGGGAAAAAAAGTAACGCAAAGCAAGGTATTTATGTCTTCTTTTAGTTACGCGCGCAAACTAGCCTCAATCAACCGCAAGTATTTATTGACATTTTTTATGACATGGTAGAAACACAATAGGCGAATTTCGGGTGCACCAAAAACAGAGGTACAACCATTGGTTATTGCTTCACTGCCATTAGCCAATAAGACCGTTGGCTTACATTCGGGAACAGCTTTCTTAAGAGCTCGAAATAAAAATTCAAAATCTTCTTCGGTCTCGCCTTTGGTTACTGCAACTGCAAACGGATGGAACACGAAACTTGCGTCACTGGTACCCACTGAAAGGAAAGGATAACCCTGACATATTAGTTTGCACGTGGCATCTGTTTGCACCAGTTTTTCAAATTTTTTCGCTATTGACAATGATCTCCGCGTTGATATCACGATTTTCAGGTCTTGCTGTTCGGATTCATAAAATTCGGCACAAATACAAAAATCAACTACTTAAGGCTGGTCTTCGTCCTCTGGAAGTTGGGTTCGCTTACTGTACCATTTTTTAAAATCGATTGCCGATATTGTAGGAGTGCCTTCATTAGATCGCAGAGCTTTCTGAAACGCAACAAGTGTCGATTTCTCTGGTTCTTTAATATTATTTAGGCGGCAATGGTTTAAGATAGTATTTGGCTTCTTGATTCCTTCAAAAAACTTTTGTTGAATTAACAGTTTCAAATCTGAGGACTCTACTGTCATCTGAATGATTTGCATGCTCGTTTTCTGTCTCGTATAAGGATACAGAAGCGCTAGAACAATGATAAAATAAGTACAGTTCTGCTGGATATACCGACACTCTGTATTTTCCTTCTTTGCACCGATACTCAGCCCGTTTTCCTGTTGTAGTTGATTTTGAAGAACTTTTCTTCCAAATGTTCATTTCTTCGACAGCTTTTTCAGCCTCTGATGCAGATGAATAAGTCTGGCGTTCATGCCACTTACGTGTTATGCGCCTGCGTTTTTTGACAGGCTGAATCGGCTCATCTTCGGACGAATCTTTAAAAAAACGTTAGCTCCTCACTGGCCATAATGCTCGTCGTTTGAACTAAAACTGAATTTATAAGTCTGAGTGTCGACGTTATGCAGTTAGTTTGTTGGGAGGAGCAACTACCTGAACTATAGGAAAGATAATAAGGTGCTGAGTGCCATGAGAGTCTTCAGTAGGAGCAATAAGCTCTTATACTTAATACAGATATCACTCCTAACACAGAAATTATTAATTATTTTCCCGTGCAAATTTATTTTTTTTTCCGTATAAATTTATTCTTTTTCCCGTGCAAATTTATTTTTTTTCCTGTGCAAGTTTATTTTTTTTCCCGTGCAGTGCCCTGTCGTTCAAACTCTTTCTTTTCCCGTGCATTTTAATACTCCCCTAAACAAATTATCACGGCGCGAGAATGCTCGACCCTCAGTCGAAATTGCTCGGGCGACGAGTCTAGGAGAAGCGGAGGAATAGATGTCGGATGTAGTCAGTGAAAGAAAGCATTAAATAAATGACATTTAATAGACTAACAACTTACGACTACTACACTATTTGTCTGTCAGTGCACGCCGCTCTGATTGACAACAAATAATTTAAATAGTTCAAAAACAAAAGGAAAATATTTAACGGTCGTTCATTTCGACCCGCGAACGAGAGAGGGAGAGACAGGACGTAGGCTGCAGCGCGGTTGGCCGCCTCGAACTTTACAAATTGATTTATTTAACTAAAAACTTACGGTCGGGTGTTGATTCATCCTGTACACCAAGTGCATACTCTTTCGCTCTAGTGTGCACTCTCACAAGCACACAACACTCAGTAATTAATTAGAAAAAAAAATCAAATTCACAAGTGAACTCTTAATATGCTCCTGCTAGCTATTCTGCCGGAGCGAGATTGGAGCTGTGCGCGCAGCTTCAACCGACGCAGGGCCTTACACATACATAACAGCGACTGCAGCTCGAGCAGGCCCGCAAGCTGCTGCCCTCTAGCCCGATCCCTACCGATCCTAAGAAACCGTCAATTCGCGATACGGGATGCATATCCCGTTACACGCATCGCGTTTCATTTTCATTTTTGTAAAAAAAGTAAATCGAAACACCGGCGCTGCTTTGCAGAAATAAATCACAGGTTTCTCCAGACAAGAAAAGAGTGTAAAGTGTGTGTGGCCGCCAAGCGCTGATATCTGTAGAAGATCTCCACACGGTTCGAGGAAGGTTTGTCAACCGTCATATGTAAGCGTGTGCTAGTGACCGGTATGCGGAAGATACGCGCGGAGAGTGAGTGTTGATAATTTACTCTATCTCAATCTGTATTTTTCTCGGTTCCACCCGTAGATCATCGAGAGGGTTTACGTGCGGGAACCGACGGGTTGACGATCGTAGTCGTCAACCGATTTGAATGTGATTATTCGATCGTCAAGTTTTCGTACGTTGACGATAAGTTAGTTTTTTTTGGTTGTGAAGTAATTTTTAGATGATTATAATTTCGGATGTAATTATTGTAATAAATTAGAACTTCCGCAGTTAATCCTTTTTTTATTAAATTCAACAACCGTCTCTTGATCCGATCGTTTCCCCCGATTGATTTTAAAGTAAATAAATATACTTGGAATTTTTTTTTTATACTAGCTTGGGTGATTAGCCCCTCTTACTCTTGAAAATTAGAGCTAACTTCGCGAGTGCGTAAATCTCCAGGCATTTACAAATTTGGAAGCGATCAAAAAATTTTATTTAGGGCATAAACCATTGTATACAGCTAATTCATGGATATGGTGCTAACAGGGCCCGAAAAACTGAGACAAACTTACATTTTTAGACAGCCTGACGATCATAGTTGAACTCTGCTCGTCATTATTTGGTTTAAGTATCATTATTTTATAAAATCTATACGAACTAAACGTTAAAACACGACTGCGACGCTTTGATTGCCGCCTTTTTAATTTTCACATGTATACATTTTTTTTTATTTTATACCCTTTATTTTGAGCCTTACGTTTTTTCAAATGAGGACCCCTATTTTTGATCCTGGATTCGAAAAGAGTGGAAAACTGTAAGATTTAGAGGTATTTTTTTGAAATTTTTTGGACCTCTCTGAGCATTGGGGCCCAATAAAAACTCAAATTAACAGCACTGTAACTGAGGGCGCCGAGGCCCGAACTGTAGCAGGTTGGATTTTAAGGTTTTATTTGACCCTGTCAATAGAGATATTGGTATTGGTTATTGGTAATGAAACTTGACCAGGATGCCTTTTGGCTCAGGGACACTGAGCTTTCGCCATTGTATCCCTATCCCCCCCGATTAAGTGGCCATGCTTCTAGAGCCTTTTAATTTTTGCTCCAGAAGGGACCTCTTCCCCCCTATAATCTCAGTCTCCTTTACATAGCACGAAAGCCGGTAGGTGCAATGCTAAGCGTGCTATGGGTATAGTAAAAACCCACATCGTAGGGAAAAAAACCTATACCTGGATGACCGAGGCCGTAAGTACGGCGTTTCGATGCCATGAACTCCCGTTGGTATCGGTTCTCCCGTCCCTGTGCACCGGACTTTGCATCGGACTCCCATCTTCCGGCCTCTATGGGGATCACGCTTCAATCGAGAGAGCGTTTATAGGTCTCCGACCGAGCCGTGGTCCCCCATTCAGAGCCACGGTAATAGGTACATGAAAAATTATTTTCAGAGGTGCCAGCAGCGGGAATCGATCACGGGCCCTCGGCGTGAGAGTCCGGTATCCAACCCGTCGAGCCACCGCGGCTCGTCAATAGAGATAAGACCTTAAAAATTTAGAATAATCCTATGGTTTTTGACCTAGAAGGTATTATTTATTTTGAAATTGCAGAATAAAACTCATTGACTATGATTGCGTCTCTACTCATCGAAAATTGGTAAAATGTCTTAAATTTCACTTCGATTGTAGTCTGGCATTGCACTGACACAAATGATAACTAAATACTTAGTTACAAAGGGTATAGCCGGGTAAGATAGTCGAATCGGCCCCCACGGCAAACCCTTACAATATATATACATCATTCGAAAGGGCATAAAAAAAGAAAACTTTTAGCACAAACCGCATCTCCCTATTCCCAATCTAGGGACCCTAGGGTCTAAAATAGTGATTTTCCAACTTTAATTCATATCTCCGAACCTATTAGGGCTAGAGACATGCGGTTTGCGGCAAAATTTTTGTAAAAGAAATTGTAGTTCACCTAAATTTTTTAATATTATTTTTGGCGCCAAATTTAAACCGTTTGAGCCATTTTTCGAATTTTTTTACCTGAAATTTGCGAAAAAAAAAAGTGTGGGTCTATAAAAAATATATGTGACGTATTTTAACTAAAATTAACTGCTCTGATTTTTTCAGATTTTTAAAAGGGAGGGGGGGATTTTTGTGACCGATTTATCAAAACTTTTTACATAAAACGCCGCCTAGCGGGAGCATATTGAGTCAAAATTAAAAATTATATATACGGTTGAACTACAATTTTTTTTTAGAAAATTTTGCCACAAACAGCGTTTTTCTATCTATTTAAGGTTATGAGATATTAATAAAAGTTAAAAAATCACTATTTGGCTCCGCACATGCGCAGTTGAGGGAAAAAACTTTGCTGTTTGCGCCAAAAATTTCCTTTTTCAAAGACCTTTCGATTGATATACATATTGTAGGGGTTTCTGCGAAAAAATTTTGACTTCTTTATCTAGCCTAATTATTTATAACCTTATTTTAACTTTATAATCACGTTGAGTGGCCACCCAGATCGCCAGATCTTACAAGCCCGGATTTTTTTTATGGCGGTACCTCAAAAACGTCGTGTACACTGAAACACCAACTGACAGAGAGGACATGAAGCAAAGAATAAGAAACGCCTGTCAAAACATTCCAAGGCATGTTTTGTTATCGATGGCTATAAGTTTTGATCGCAGGATTGAGCTCCGCATAGTAAATAATGGAGGGATCTTTGAACACTTAATTCGTTAAAAAAAACCTTGTTCCCTAAAAATCTTTTTGCTATTTTTAATTCTTTGAACATTTGAAAACCAGATTTATTCTAAATTTTCAAGGTCTTGTATTTATTGATAGGGCCAAATGGAACCTGAAAATCCAACCTGCTACGTCCTCGTCGTGGGTCCCGGACGTCAAGTTTTTATTGATGACTGAATGCAGGAAATGGTATTCCAAATAAGATTATAAGATAATTTCATCAATCTTATTCATTCAACGACTTTTTTTTGAACTTACAGGTTAAATGCGCCATAAAACACTCTTTCTCTTCAATAATGTTCACGACCAGAGCAAAATAGGCCGCAGTTGATAAAAAAATATTTAAAGAAAAATAAGCTTTGAAACTTATCAGCCTTAAGTTAACATTCTTAAATATTTCTTGTTTAGGCCTCACCAACCAGGCTTATGGGTTTGTTATTTTGGTTCCAATTTGAGCCTCGGCGCCCTGCTATACAGTGCTGTTAATTCGAGTTTTTATTCGGCTCCACAGTTCAGAGAGGTCCAAAAAATTTCAAAAAAAACCTAAAAATCTTGAAATTTCCCGCTCTTTCCGAATCCAGGGTCAAAAATAGGGGTTCCCAATTAAAAAAACAAAGTTAGGGTCCGTAGGGCCCGAAATAAAAGGTAAGGCTCAATTTGGTTGGACCCACCTGACTAGCCCCAAAAAATTCTGAAACTTTGGTCTCTACATTTTTTTCAATTTAGGCCTTCGCAAGCGAGTTATTTGAGTGCATCATTTAAAATGGGCCATCCTGTATATACTATTACAGCTGAATTTTCCTAATTATTTCCCAAAGGGAAAAACTGATGTTTCATTTTTCACTGAATTCGTATTTCTTTCCAGTATCGATGAAGCATTAAAAAGTTATATGTATACAAGGTGTAGAAAAAGTAGCGGAACCCCTGATTTTTTTTTTTTTTTAATACTTATTTATAATCGCGACTTTTTATGCTCCGTATGGGCTTATTGACGACTTTGTCCCTACACTGCTTCGCATCAGCCCATGGCCCATATGGACCATGTGGGGTACGGGAAACCCAGGGTATGTGCCTCAATCAAGTTAATCGTAAGACCAGCGCTGAACCGGCAGGCTCATTGGGACTTTTTATCCCACATATCGCGCCCAATCAGATAGTCTTGGATTAGACCAGTGCCGAAGCGGGTAGGCTCATTGGGAAGGTATGCCTCAAATATTGCCCCCGGTCGAGATAAACTTACGACCAGCGCTGAAATGATGGCCCCCGGAATCCCTGATTTACTCGAAAACAATGCAATTTTTGTATAGCACATGTAATGTAAAAAGTTTCCTGAAATAAAATTTACGATTTAGTAGGCCCTATGAAAAAGGGCTCAGGCCCTTTTCTTGCGCCCTACGGACCCAAACTTCGTTTTTTCAAATGGGAACACCTATTTTTGACCCCGGATTTAAAAAGAGCGGAAAATTTTACAATTAAAGGTATTTAAAAAAATTTTTTTTGGCCCTTATTAGTGCCCTGCAGAGCCCTCTCCCTTAAGTCTCTATTATCTCCGAAAATACCTTATTTTCTTATAGCAAGTGTAATGTAAAAGTTTTCTGAAATAAAAATTACGATTTAGTAAGCCTTTTGAAAAAGAGCTCGAGCCCTTAAGACCCAAAATTCGTTTTTACAAATGGGAACCCCCATTTTTGATCCCACGGAATCGTAAATTTTATTTTAGGAAGTTTTTACATTAGGGAGTACTTTTTCATTTTTACTTTTACAGAAAGGAGAAGACAGCCCTGCAAGGGAAAGGGAGGGGCCAGCGAGAAGGGGGCGGGGCCGACCCAAGACAGCAGATAGCTGGAGAAAAAGAGTAGGGAGTTGCAGTTTGGTGCTTGAATTCATCGGTAGGAAGAGAGAGCGCGCCGTCTGGGAGAGCGATACAGAAGGGGAAGAGCATAGAAAACCGAAAAGAAGCTCAAGCAAGCAGCGCAGCCCAAAAAAGAGAGGCAGCGATGACAACGTAAATAAGACCAAGATGAGCGTGGATGTGGAAAAACTGAGAGGTAAGAGCAACATGAGGGAAATAATAATTTATATCGCAGAGGGAATGAACAGGAAAGACAAAGAGAGGAAAAAGGAATTTGCACAGCTAAAGAAAGAGCTGAAAGAGGACAGAGGGGCAGATAGAAAGAAGAAAGAGGACATGGGCAAAATTGAGAGGGAGATGCGGAGCTGGGGGAAAGGATAGAAAATATAGAGAATGATCGAAGGCTAAACACCATGGAAGTGAGATTGGTCAAACTGGGGCGGAAAGAAAAAAAAAGGGTGGAGAACTTCATGGAAAGGAATGAGAGGGAATACACGAGGGATAATATAAGAATAAAGGGACTTGAGGACGACAAAAGGGGAGAAAGCGCTGAAGAAAGGATTGAGAAGTTCCTGAGGTCGAAACTAAATGTACAGGCAAAAGTTATGGGTGCAAAGACAATAGAAGACAAGGGATGAACTTAAGCCAGACTGACAAACAAAAAGAAAACGTGATGGCAAACAAATATCTACTAGGGAACGAGAAAATCTACATTGACCATGATAAAACAAAGAAAGAGAGAAAGAGATACAAAATACAGTGGTAAGGATAGCAAAGGCGGAGCAAAAGAAGAAAGCAGGGGAGAAAATAAGGATTGGATTCCATCGAATATTCAAAGATGGGGAATGGTATTTCTGGAACGACAGCGCCAAAACTTTGGAAAAAAAGAGTTTTGTAAGGTGAAGCAGACAACAACAAAATGGACATCAATAGCAGTGGGCTCTTTGTGCCCCAATTTCTCTAGTAAAAACAGACCCAAAGTCGCTTACCCGATCTCACAATAACCAGGGAGTTAGCAATACCTGTAAGCAAGCGGGGTTGAGATCGGTGGAGGCCAATGTGGTCCACTCACAAAGGGAGAAACGAATCGGAGGGACGTCTACTGGGGATAGTACAAGCCCAGGGAGACTCAAAGACAAAAATAGCTCTTTACTCTTTCTGATCCTCATAGCAGACATTGAGAATTACCTAAAAAGGAAGGGAAATGGGGGAGTGAAGATTGGAAGAAGGAGAATCTACTTACTGGCTTACGCAGATGACATGGCTATGATGGCGACGGGACAAGGGGAGTTAAAGAGGATGTTAAACAGCTTCAGAAAAAACCTGAATGTTAAAGCCTTGACCTCAACGGAGAAAAGTAAAAGATCTTGGTATTCGGGAAAAGGGACAAAGACTTTGGCAACAGGATATGGAAATGGAAAGAAGAGGATATTGGAGAAGTGAGGGACTTTAAGTACCTGGGCTATGTGGCAATTAAAGCGAATTCAGGCTCGTATCAGCCGTAAAAAGGGAAAGTGTGGCGGTGTAACGGACACTATCACGTATCGCGCCTTAAGGTGGCAAAAACATGACCCTGAGATCACTTATGCAAGACGTTGAAGGTAGCAAAGCTGCATGTCTGGAATGAATTCGGACCGTCTTCAATAAAGAAAAAAATCTTTTTTTCCATGAATAATTCTGCCAGAGAAAAGTGGGTAATAATGAATCTTATAAGGATAAAGAAATTCCTTGAAAAATTTATAAATATCGTAAAATTTTCAGCTCTTTTCAAATTCCTTGTCAAAAGTACTGATTTTGATTTGAAAAATGGACTTTGCCTTAGGGTCTTACTCGAGTCCTTGAGCCCGAAGAAATTTTCTTTTAACCATTTTGTTAGAAATTTTAAAGCAACACTTTTCTACGCATGAACTGCACAAAAAATGTTTTTTTTTTCCTTGAATAACGTTGCAGAGATAACAGAGGCTCAAAAAATTTTTTTTATGTACCTAAAAATCGTAAAATCATCATCTACTATATTTGTTCTATAACAGTATAATCAGTATATTCTATTTCATTCCAAAAAAATTCATATCGAACTAAGTAACAGCTTTTTGAAAATAACTTAATATCGTAAAATTTGATCGCAAGATAAAAGAGAGAACCCAAAAAGAATTCAGCATTTTATCCGTGATGTGACTGGTTGAAGACAAAATTTAAATTTTAATTTTTATATTACAATTCAATAAAAAAATTTAGAGAATAGATTTGATAAAAAATAATCATTTAATCAAGTGCTCGAAATTATCCGATTGAAATCATGAAAGTTATAATTATTAGTATATAAACTAAACCAATGAATTTATAACCACCAAAGTTTAAATGAACTCTGGACGTAGCGGCAAAGGGAAGAGTATATTTAACTTATTGTTGGTTAATTTTGGTGAAGCTTCGACAAAATTTGTTTAAGATAATGAAATACAATTGCGCGCGCTTGCACACTGAGAGAGACTTGTAAATTTATAAAAGTTAATATTAGTGGCTGCACCTGACTCAAAGTGATCGTAACTATATAAAAAAAAATAAAAATAAAAAAAAATTCATAAATTTTTTTAAAACGCGAAAACCTTAAGAGGTAAAGCATAAAAGTTTGAAAAAAACTCTATTTGTAATGAATATTTCAAGTAAGAATGAAAAAATCGTAAAAAATGACTAGGAATAAGGCCTAATAAGGAATAAGGAATAAGGAATTTTTTTCTTTATTGAAGACGGTCCGAATTCATTCCAGACATGCAGCTTTGCTACCTTCAACGTCTTGCATAAGTGATCTCAGGGTCATGTTTTTGCCACCTTAAGGCGCGATACGTGATAGTGTCCGTTACACCGCCACACTTTCCCTTTTTACGGCTGATACGAGCCTGAATTCGCTTTAATTGCCACATAGCCCAGGTACTTAAAGTCCCTCACTTCTCCAATATCCTCTTCTTTCCATTTCCATATCCTGTTGCCAAAGTCTTTGTCCCTTTTCCCGAATACCAAGATCTTTTACTTTTCTCCGTTGAGGTCAAGGCTTTAACATTCAGGTTTTTTCTGAAGCTGTTTAACATCCTCTTTAACTCCCCTTGTCCCGTCGCCATCATAGCCATGTCATCTGCGTAAGCCAGTAAGTAGATTCTCCTTCTTCCAATCTTCACTCCCCCATTTCCCTTCCTTTTTAGGTAATTCTCAATGTCTGCTATGAGGATCAGAAAGAGTAAAGAGCTATTTTTGTCTTTGAGTCTCCCTGGGCTTGTACTATCCCCAGTAGACGTCCCTCCGATTCGTTTCTCCCTTTGTGAGTGGACCACATTGGCCTCCACCGATCTCAACCCCGCTTGCTTACAGGTATTGCTAACTCCCTGGTTATTGTGAGATCGGGTAAGCGACTTTGGGTCTGTTTTTACTAGAGAAATTGGGGCACAAAGAGCCCACTGCTATTGATGTCCATTTTGTTGTTGTCTGCTTCACCTTACAAAACTCTTTTTTTCCAAAGTTTTGGCGCTGTCGTTCCAGAAATACCATTCCCCATCTTTGAATATTCGATGGAATCCAATCCTTATTTTCTCCCCTGCTTTCTTCTTTTGCTCCGCCTTTGCTATCCTTACCACTGTATTTTGTATCTCTTTCTCTCTTTCTTTGTTTTATCATGGTCAATGTAGATTTTCTCGTTCCCTAGTAGATATTTGTTTGCCATCACGTTTTCTTTTTGTTTGTCAGTCTGGCTTAAGTTCATCCCTTGTCTTCTATTGTCTTTGCACCCATAACTTTTGCCTGTACATTTAGTTTCGACCTCAGGAACTTCTCAATCCTTTCTTCAGCGCTTTCTCCCCTTTTGTCGTCCTCAAGTCCCTTTATTCTTATATTATCCCTCGTGTATTCCCTCTCATTCCTTTCCATGAAGTTCTCCACCCTTTTTTAACTGTGTAAACACGTGGGTAAACTGCGAATGACACCGTCACACAACCAACATGTGCTAACTATGCAGTCCAATTTGACAAAGTATCTGATAGCGATCCCTCTTCCGGACATACGAGCCAGTACCATTGCGGACGCGATAGTACGACATCTGATTTGCCAATTCGGGGCGTCGAGAGCTCTGCTGTCAGACCCAGGAAAAAGCTTTTTGTCAGAACTGATTGATGAACTACTGCGACAATTTAAAATACGACGGTTATGCACCTCCAGGTACAGGTCACAAACGAATGGGTCGCTCGAGCGAAGCCATGCCCCTTTGATGGATTTTATGCGGGTGTATTCAGAGAAATACAATGATTGGGACCGTCTTATCCCTTTCGTGGCTTTCACGTACAATACAAGCGTGCATTCCGCAACTAATTTCACGCCCTTTGAGTTAGTTTACGGACAAGTGGCCAGATTCCCAATCACAATCCCCACTGAAGAAAAATTGAGGACCTATAATCTCTACCTTCAGGACCTGATTCGTCGAAATGCAGGCACAGGCTGGAGAACGGAAAATTGCAACAAAAATAACGACAAAGGACCGTTATGACCAAAAGACCAAAATATTCCGTGTCAGCATGGGTGTAGGCTGAGCCCCGTATTTCGAAATTCAACAGTTATTACAAGAAACCATTAAAAATTGTCGAAATACTGGGGCGGAACAATGTAATTCTAGAGTTGCCAAAAGGCAAGAAAATTACAAAACATGCTGACAAACTCATGTGTGTCCCGACCGACCAAGAAAGAACCGAAAAAAGTAACTAAAATCTGGAATCTATTTACAGGAAATGTGGAATTTGCTTCGCATTCTATCAACTGGGGGTATGGTCTCAGGGGAAGGGACGTACAACATAATACCACTACAAACCAATCCGGGCCTGTACTACGAAAGGGTAAGGGTGGTACACCTCCGACGGGCCGATTGAAAGATAGTTGTAGGTATCAGTGGAAACTGGAAAACTGCTCAACAACCTCGAGATGGAGAACCAGATTGCCGCTCTCACCCTTAAATGTCAACAACAAGAGGGAGAGCCTCCCTGCAAAGGAATGGTTGATATAAGAACCCTTCGCAAAACTGCTCGAGACCTAGGAAAATTAAGACAAAAAATTATGGACCAACTGAAAGACCTAGAAATTGAGCGACCTATTCGGACCGAAAATATAACAAAAAGACGCCGCGAACGAATGGCATCTTTTGGCATACTACAGCAAAATAAAATCAATGAGATGGAACGCGCCCTCCAGAAAACACATGAGTCACGAGTTGCAATGGGACTACATGTACAATTCTACAATGTCAGGGCACATCTACGACAACTGCCCGAATTGCATGAGCAATTAAGGCAAATCATCGTGACCGGCTTAAAAAAAGAACTGGCGCCAGGACCAATTACCTCTGAATTCTTGTTGCAGATTGCAAGGGAGTGAATCCCTCGTCATGTTTGAATATCTTCTCTCTTACCTGGCAATGTCGAGTCACCTGGGAAACAACAGAATTTGTTTTATTTGTTTGTTTTCCTTTCCCAGGTGATATTGCTGAGGCCGACCACGTGGTGGCTGCCACCGCCGGCTAGCTGCTGCTGTAGAATGCGAACCTACAACTCGCTCACCGTTCACACATACACACTCACATGACACACACCCGGGAGGGCTCGCCTGGCCCCGGGACGCGCACGTACACTACACCAACACGCCACGCAGGTCCCGACTCTCCGTCCAGGAGTCTCCGGCGATAGAAGAGGTGCACAGCACGTGTCTGCAGACAACGCTGAGTATAAGCTGGCTGCGTTTGCAGGCGCGTGCGCGCACATAGAATAAACTACAAGATGATCGCGAGTGAGTGCTGAATTAACTAGGCGTGGTCTACTTGTGCGAGGTAGGTGAGAGAAAAACAACGAGTGTGTGTGTAAGCCATAGTTATTTTATAATTTAAGTACGGCGTGCACGGAAGATTTTTTTTGTATATTTCGCGCAGTGTATAGGAGGCGTGATGGTCGCCATCGGAAATTTATTTAAAAGTACGTGATTTGGATGGTATTATTGGAGTGAGTGTGAATGGTGGAAATTGTATTATACTGCCGGTGTGGATGGATGCTGAAATTATAAAATTATTTTGATTGGTCGCGGGAAATTTTTGAAAACGAAGAAGAAGGAAGTGAGGATTGCAAGACGCGAGGAGCATCATTCCAGTCTTGGCAGTTGTAGAGTGAAGTAGTGTTTTTTTTTAGAGTGACATTTTTCTAAGTTCTTTTCTTTGTTCTTTCTTTGCAACATTTGTAGACATTTTTCCTTAGTTTTCTTCTCTTCCTTTTCTTTCAGCTAGCTCATATAATCAATAATTTCGAAAGAGATTTGGGTTGTTTGCGAGAAACTAGCAAGTTGGAAAATAGTAATTAAAAAAAAAAAAAAAAAACAGATTTAATAAAGAGGCCGTTTTTGATCAAAGAGAGATTGTAAGATTAGATAATAATTTTAAGATATAATAAGATATTAATTCGTTTTTTTTGACGTATGTTTTTTTTTTCTTTGTGTGCGGCGAATGGAAATTTAATTGCGTTCATTTTTTTTTTTGTTATTACTGAAATCAATTAGGATTTTCGCGTGGCGTTGTTCTCCGCCATTTTTTTTTTTTTTTTTTTTTTTGATTCTTTCTTTTATTTCTTTGTTAAAAAAAAAAAATAAAAAAATAAAAAAATTATATTTTTCTTTGTGAGCTCGAAGACTGATTTGTAGACAAGAATAAACGATTCAAACCAAATTCTACAAGAAAAAAAATGATTTACTTTTTCTTTCAGTTTCACCCCGCCTGGTTCTTTCCGTGGGAACCCTAACCCCCAGAATTTAAAGAGAGTTTTCCCCTGAATTTTGGAGAGTGAATTTTCTTGTAATAGGAGGGCCCGGGAAAACTCCCTTGACAATTTAAGCGAGGCCCTTTTTCAGCGAAATACATCATTACAAGATTCATAACGAAATACGACAAACTGTGAAGAACCTTGAATTAACGATAAGTGAAAAACATTGGCGACTGAACGAAATATCAAAAATCACGAGGGTAGATCTAGTCAATGACTAACAACGCCTGCTGGTATACTTACATCTACGCTCAACGGACCAGCAGGTTTACTACCTGCATCAACTCTACTCCTTAGCAACGCGGCAGATGTTAAGTCCCAGCGTCAATGGGACTGCTTATGTGAACCCCAGTCACCAGTATCTGGGAATGAGTGAAGATCTACTTCAATATTTTATGCTTGATCAGGATGAATTTCTGAAATGCAAGGACCTGGGAGATGAATATTTATGTGACACAGAAATGGGGATTTGAGAAACTTCTCAAGCCCCTAATTGTGAGGCCATGTTATATGTCCGCCAATCGACCATACCGATAGTCCATCTCCTATCGATCATATACCACTATGGACCGATAAGGGGATTCTGGGTCAAGCCGGCATGGATAAATTAACCGACCAAAATAGTGTCTGTATTATATGAACATGAAGAAAGCTTAACTGCTATTTACCACACCAACGAGTTAATTAAGAGTGAAGTGACAGATGATGGTGACTGTAGATTAGTTCGCACCTCGGACCTATATCGATTATGAAGAGCTGCGGACAGCGTATAACATTCATGAACTATTAAAATAAGTACTAATAAATTTGATAGAAGATAAGCTTGGTGGAATGCGAATGAAAGAATGATAGAATGAGTCTGCGACTGGTACTGGACGTGATGAACTGAGCATACATAAAGACAAATCCTCCCTATCCCGACTTCTTTCTTAATAAAAAAAAAATAATATTGAAAAAAAATATATATATAAATATAAATAGATAAATAAAGTATTTATTTGGACATGTTCGATGATGGGGGTCATATACGGGCGTGTGTTTCTAGGCAATGCTGGGATGGCGCGAGCCATCCCAGCATGCGGGCATTGGCTAGGAATACATAGGTATTGCCTAGGAATACACACTCGTATGTGACTCCCACGATCGAACATGTTCAAATATATGCTTTTTCGGGCTCTAATCAATTTTAGGTGCTTTAAGAGTGTTGTTTTCTGAAAAAATGACAGCAAGTTCAGTCATAAACTGTGTTGCCGTGTTCTAACCCCAAAGCCTGGCACTTTGGTCGTTTTCATCGTTCGAGTAAGTTTTTTAATGATCCGATAGGTGGCGACTGCAAAACCGACCATGTGGGCTCGGCCACGCCGAGCTGAGCGAGAGCGAGTGAGAAAGAGTGTGAGAGTGTATGAAGCAGCCAAGCTGCCAGCGCTGCTCGCTGTGTTGAGCCTGCCGCGCACTTCAGTATGCCTCGAGCCTTCCGACAAGAGACACGCTCTGCGCCTTGTCGGTTCTGTACCTGAGATACAATAAAGAATAGTTACACTTATCTAATCCTGCTTATTCATTTAACACTACCTGGAGTGTAGGGCTCCTAATTATAATCAAGACCTCTGGTCAACCTTACAAACGGTGACCCCGTCGTTAGATACAGTGTTGAAGTGAGGTATCTGCAGAAAAAAAAAGTCACCGCCAAGACTCGCCATCGTTCTTGCACGCCGGCGCGAATACGTTGTTGCGTCACTCGCAATCGTCGCATCAAGGTTTCTTTTTTTATCTACTTGTGCGAGTTCACATCCAAAAAAATTGGAGGTGTTATTAAAAAAAAAAAGGTTTTTTGCGCCCAACCAGTACCGGACAATAAGGTGCACTAGCACTTTCGCTAACGAGGACGTCACCGCCAGCAACGGTTTGGTCCATCATCGTCACGTCATGTGAACGTAAAGGTAAAGGAAAATCGCTCGTCAATTGTGGGGAATTTTCGCGGTCACGTGTGTTAGTGCTGAGTGTGTATGTATGCTTCGCGCGCGCGAAGATTAAAACCTTCGGTGTTTTGAATCTTCTATTCGATCTCGGTTTTCGGCGTTCAATGTCTTGGAACTTTTTCATCGCTGACGTTCCTTATTCAATTCTCGGTACAGACGTTCTTCGTCACTACGACCTTCTGCCTGACTTGAAATGTCAACGACTCGTCGACAATATCACCCAGCTGTACGTTAGCGGTAGCCTTCGCGAGCCATCGTGCACTGGCATCAGCGTCATAGATCCCTCACACAGATATGCCCATATTCTGGCGAAGTTTCCCCGAGTCCTCGGACTGGAGCCTCCAGCTCTCTTGGAAGATCGCAGTGTTTATCACAGAATCGTCACGACTGGTCCACCCAGGGCCCAGCGTTGTTGACGTCTTTCGTCCGACAAACTTAAATTTGTCAAGTCTGAGTTTGATAGGTTATGCAAGGATATGATATACGGAATATGTCGCTCGTCAGACAGCCCCTGGGCTTCGCCCATCCACCTTGTGCCCAAGGGCGATTCATGGAGAATTTGTGGCGACTATCGGTACTTGAACTTCGTGACGGAGCCCGATCGATTCAACGCCGTGAATTTTCAAGATATTACTTGCGCTCTCAAGGGTAGGAAGGTCTTCACCCGATTAGATCTCGTACGCGCGTACCAATAAATTCCCGTGGCCCCTGACGACGTCAAGAAAACCGTGGTGATCACGCCCATCGGCCTCTTTGAGTCACTGGTTATGACGGAAGGCTTCCGATCACGCCGCGCTCGGGGACCTCCACTTCGTCGTCAAGTACTATGATGACATAGGAGCTGCTTCAGAGGACCTCGAGGAGCACGAGGAACATTTGCGGATTGTGTTCGAAAGGCTCGACAAATACTATATGAGGATACACTTGTCCAAATGTATTTTCGCCCAGCCCATTCATAGGCCACATCATCAGCGCCGACGGAATCCGTCCCGGTCCTGAGAAAGTGCGCGCGATTCGTGATTTTCCAAAGCCCGAGCCTTTAGAGCAGCTTCGCAGCTTTCTCGGTCTAGTAAACTCGTACAGGCCTTTCCTCGAGCGAGCGGCAGCTGTCCAACGTCCTCTTTACGCCCTTCTTCGTGATGTGAAGAAGACAAGTGAGCGGTTCCCTGGACTCGGAAGCAGAGCGGTCATTCCTCGCTTGCAAACAAAAATTGGCTGAGTGTGCTCTCTTCGTTTATCCTGACGATATCATTGAGATACGCCTAGTTTCCAACGCTTCGGACGGTGCTATCAGGGCAGTATTGGAACAACGCGATTTGTCTGACACACCTTGGAAACCTGTAAGTTTCTTCTCGAAGAAGCTTACTCCAGCCCAACAGGCTTATTCCGTCTTTGATCGCAAACTCACCGGTATCTTTGAGGCCGTGAAGTATTTCCACTATTACCTCGAAGGTCGTCAGTTCAACATATTTACGGATCACAAGGATTTGACGTACACTTTTGTTAATGACCCGGCTCATGCTCCTCCACGTCGTCAGAGGCAACTCGCCTATATCTCCAAGTACACTACCTCTTTAAATACATTAAATACATTCCCGGTTCAGAGAATCAAGCCGCCGATGCCCTTTCGCGGGTCGAGATTCCTCAGGTTGCACCGATCGATGCTTTCGCGTCACCCTCGGTATTGAATTGGAGCGCTCTCGCCCCAGACACAGTCAGGCTCCCACAGATTCAGGCAATCCACACGCCCATCTATTGTGCTACGTTTGACCAGACGATTCGGCCCTACGTGCCAGCCCCTCTTCGTAGAGCGGTATACGATCTGTTTCACAACAACTCGCACCCAGGTCCGAAGGTCACCGTAAAGCTTGTTCGTCAAAGCTACGTATGGCCAAACATGTCGCGCGAGATCTCCCAGTGGTGCAAAGCCTGTCTGCCTTGCCAACAATCCAAGGTTACTCGTCACAATAAGTTCCTCCCGGGCAAATTTCCAACTCCGGACAGCCGTTTCAGCCACGTGCATATCGACTTGGTCGGTGAGCTAGTCGAGAGCCACGGTAATTATTACGCCCTGACAATGGTCAACAGGTACTCGAGATGGCCAGAAGCCGTCGCTTTGCCGAACATGGAGGCACCGACGTTCAAGTGGGCCTTTTTTGACACTTGGGTTTCGTGGTATGGTGCCCCGGAGATCATAACTTCAGACCAGAGGAGTCAGTTTGAATCCGAGTTCTTTTCCACCTTGCTGTCAATGATTGGGTGTGAGCGGATACGCACGACGTCTTACCACCCTTCATCGGATGGCCTTGTAGAATGCTTTCATCGAGATCTCAAGGCCTCCATCATGTGCTATGGCGATAAGCCTAATTGGTCTCGTATCCTCTCCTCCGTGCTCCTTGGATTACGAACTCGCGTTCGTATTGGCTGAGATGCGAGCCCAGCGGAATTCGTGTTCGGTATGGTCTTTCGGATTCTTGGCTAGTTCTGCGTTCCCTCTGACTTCGAGCCGGACCGCCGGTTTTTCATCGAGGAATTTAGAGAGTACATGAGAAAAGTAAGACCGTCTCAAGCCGTTCGTTTTTAAGGAATTGGCGACTTGTACGCACGTACACATGCGGTCAAAACCGGTTAGGAAGTCCCTCGAGCGACCCTACCATGGCCCATACAAGGTCATCGATCGCCTGTCAGACAGGACCTTTCGGATAAACGTTAAGGGCGGAGAAAAGGTCGTCAACGTCGAGCGTCTCATCCCAGCTCATTTCATCGCCGAGGGTTTCGCCGAAGAGATTCTCGGTCCTGAACCTCAGATTACTCCGCAGGAGGCAGGCGAGATCCAGGTTGCACAACCTCCGGAAGTCGGTTTGAGTTCGACCGATCGTCACTGTCATCCCGAAAATCGTGAGTCCTCCGCGTCAGTAGATCGAGATATCTTTCCACCTTCCGAGCCTTCGCCGATGGTCGACCGCCCAGGGTCGTCCGGTCAGGCAACGAAAAGCGCTCGTCCGTCCTCACGCAAGTCGGTTCGCTTTGCTGATCCGATCCGCACGCGCCAACCCTTGGAAGCTCCGGCAGTATCGACGGGTTTCAAGCCAGGGCCCTTGCCTCTGTCAACTAGGACGACACCCTACCGTAGTAATTATACCATCCCCATAGGTACACCTCTCGTGCGTCCGACCACTTAGAGGACCTATTCTCGAAAACGCGTGGAACACGCTTATGCCAAATGCAATGCGATCGTGCCCGGTGGCGAAAAAACCGAGTTTTTTTCCTCAAACAAGGGGGTGTCCTGCGGACTCGGCCACGCCGAGCCGAGCGAGAGCGAGTGAGAAAGAGTGTGAGAGAGTATATGAAGCCGCCAAGCTGCCAGCACTGCTCGCTGCGTCGAGCCTGCCGCGCACTTCACTATGCCTCGAGCCTTCCGACAAGGGACACGCTCTGCGCCTTGTCGGTTCTGTACCTGAGATACAATAAAGAATAGTTACACTTATCTAATCCTGCTTATTCATTTCACACTACGTGGAGTGTAGGGCTCCTAATTATAATCAAGACCTCTGGTCGACCCTACAACCAAAGATCGGAAAACAGACCAAATAATGGAAAATATTTGGTCTGAAAAACAGACCACATATACACCTGTTATTTGGTCAGAAAACAGCACGAATAAAGCACCGATAATTGGTTGGTGACCGAAAAAATAGATAAAAAAATAGATGGTTGAATAATGTTAAATAGTTAAAAAAAACTCCCTCACAGGAAGTCTTTTCAACTCTCAATTTTTATGCCTGGTTTTTTAATCCAAAGTTTGAGGTTAGAAAAGTTGATTTTTTGATTTTTAAGATAGTTACAACTCATGTATACAAGTAACCTAAAATATAGTTATAGACGCTCTTTGCCCCCACTCCGACGCCACACGCCGCCGCCGCCGCCACCAGCGTAGCGCCAATTGTAGTGAAATCACACATTTTTCATTCTTTTCGATTCATTATCTCAGAAATTAATACAACTTGCTGAATTTATCTTTGTACCTCACAATTTTTCAGATCTTGCCCTAAAAGAAAATCTGTTTTTTAAAAATATTTTAAGAAATTTGAGTTTGCAAACCGAGAATAATCTTCAAAATTGTACGAATTTTTACACTCTGAATAGGGATCCCGTATAAAAAATTGAAACGTCTGAGCCCAATATCTCAAAATTAAGTATGGCTTGAGAGTATAGAAAAAATACCAGCGTGTAGAGGGGACAAAAAACTATCTCTGCACAGTTATAGAGATTTTTTAAGAAACTCAATTTTTTGGGTAACTACATTAATAGTTTATTACTCGGCAATGAAACACTTTAAAAATACCTGAACTATTCTGTTGGCAGCGGAAAGAGTTCAAAAATGTGCTGTTAAAATTGCATTCAAAAATATTCAGTAGTTTCCAAGTTCTAGTTTCGAGTTAAACACAAAACTTGATTTTCCTTCGATTTATAAATTTTTTGTTCAACTCGCAAGAACTCAGAAACTACGGAATATTTTTTAGTGCAATTTTAGCAGCACATTTTTGAACTCTTTCAGCTGCCAACAGAATAGTTCAGGTATTTTTAAAGTGTTTCATTGCCGAGTAATAAACTATTAAAAATCCAAAAATCAACTTTTTTAACCTCAAACTTTGGATTAAAAAGCAAGCATAAAAAGTGAGAGTTGAAAAAATGTTCTGCGAGGAAGTTTTTCATAATGCTTTGAAGAAAACTTTTGGAAAGTTTCAAAGCGATATTTCAAATAGGTAAAAAAATACAGCATTTTTGACGTAGTAGATGGACCTGCCTGAGCCGATTTTCGAGCGTCTCGAGCTCTAAGACGGTTTTTGCACCGGTGTCCACAATTATGACGGTTGTTTGTTTCGGTCTCGGTTACTTTAACTACGCCAATATTTATTAACTTAATAATTTATTATGTTATTTCACACTACTTTTTTAAAAGCAGTTTCTGCTAACTGCTAAAAAAAGAGGTAGAGTAAGGTGAAATTTGTTCACAAATTAATTGGCGGTAAATAAATTTTTTTTAAATACTAGTAAATAACCGCAGCTTTATTTGGAAGGTTTAGATCTTGTATGTTCGAGTTTTACATACTTTTTTTATTACAAGTTATCATCAACATTTTTGCTATTATTAATTAAAAAAATAAATAAAAATAAATTTAATTGTAAGAGACTTTAATAATTAAATAATTTAGTAAATTATTTAATATTTCAAATTTATAAATAAGAATTCAGTAACTAAAATCTTAAAAAAAACAAATAGTTTTCTAGGGTTTGTTTTTGTCAGCGCAGGAGGGAGACAGAGACGTAGCGCGTCAACGGCCAAAAGATGACGACATCAGGCTCAGCCAATAAGATGCGCTTCACCTCGATCTTACACCGCTCGCGGCACCCTTCATGTGGCAAGAGTTTGAAACTCTTTTCAGCTTTTAAGACCCTCACCCCCACCACCGGAGTGGCCGGACCTGTACGACCATGATTTTGAGTTATCTAAAAATAGTATGCGCTACGCCCTACTGATGCGAGTGAGAGAGACAGATGAATATGTTTAACGGATGACACAAACGCTTTTTTGATAATTAAAAATAAACGCTCAAAATAAAAAACGGCTTTAAATTTGCTAAGGGTATGGTTACATAGATCCCACACAATGAGTAAATCCTTAAAACGGGTAAAAAAGTATATTCCTTGACATTTATTTCAAGGTTAAAAATCGTAAAAACGGCATTTTTTAAACTAACTTAACATTTCTAAATTACTACCTTTAACACTCTAACTCCACAACAAATTACGAACGATTTTACTTATAAGGAATCTCTAAATGTTGAGATTGACGCCTTAAACAGGTACTTGATTAAATGTGATTTGGCGGTCATCACGGATGGAACCAGCTCACATAGAGTGAAAGACATCACTCATTGTTACGGAGTGGACCACTATTCGCTCGTAAATATTTCGGCTCATTTGCTCAACTTTAAATTGATAGACTACATGGCTCCATCTATGAGTCTAGGCGGGGACTTTAGTCCCAATTCTTACTCCCGCGCGCCGTAGTGCTGGGCAGTACCGCTGTCGCCGTTGCTGCTGCCACAGGCCTCGCGTGCTGGCTTCTGGTTTTGGTGCTCAAGTGTGTGTGTGTGTGTGTGCAGCAGAGAGTTCTCCCGGCTTTTTCACGGTTCGTCTCAACGGCTCTTCTCATCGCCTTTTTCACCAGGTAGTCCCGAAACCTGCCTTTTCACCGTGCACCAGCTCATCCGGACGATCACAGACAGTAATTCTGTGATCATCAACAACCTCGGAGCCGCGCCATTACCACGTGTATCAGCTACTCTTCACCGGTGGTCTACGGAGAATTTGTCTGGTTCAAGGACAATCCTCACTCATCGAACATCTCCAGGTATTCAGGTGCAAGGAACAGTCATTTCCTTGCCCCTTCTCACTTTTCATTTTCTCTAGCACAGAATTTACGACTCTGTGCTGATTTCGTCTATCTCAATGTGCACAAGCACGTAGCCATTTCGGCCATTTTCTCTCACTCTTTCTCTCTATCGGGCTATCTCTCTCTATTTTCAAGGCCACTCTTTGCTGCTACTCGACCAACGCTCACACCTTTTAATGTAAATAAGAAAACTCTCATAATTTAAGTTCAAATCGATATCGGTGTTTACATTTACTTATGACGTGACTGTTACGCTCGGGCCTCTCTCTCTCTTCAAGACAACGCTGGTGAATAGACGGTTTCACTCGCCATTTTGTGAAACTTCTCGGGTTTCTCTTGGTTCTTTCTCGTGACTCTTTCTCATCATCCTCAACGTAGTCATCTCATCAGTACAGTCAACTCGACGCATCATCTACTTAGTGTTGGCTCAACTCGGAAGACATTTGATCTTCAATTAACTCAAACGGCTCGGCTCAATTCAATTCTTGGGTTAATTGCTCAGCAAGGAGAGCTTTCACGGCGTGGCATCTTCAGGTATTTCGCTCAGAACCAGTAACAATAATTTACCGGTGCTTTTACATTGTCCTTCTCACAGCCAGAAAATCAATAAAATTACTGTGCATTCTCTTGCTCTCTCCCTCTCTCTTTTCTTTGTGCTGTCTTACACGCAGCCATTTTATTTTCTACTCTTTTCAAGGCCATTCTCTGTTGCTTTGTTTACCTCAACTGTACTCAAGCAAAACTCGTATTTATGGTTTGAATTAATATAATCAAATTCGTCAAGAGTTTTGACTAGGCGGTTTCTCAAATTACTTAAGTTTCTTTACACGGAAATTAATGCTGGCAATTCTCAATTCAACATATTCTCATATCTCAGTTTCTCTCTTTAATCAGTTATTATTCTCTCTCTCAAGCTCATTCTCAGCTCATTTGCATTAATTCATTAAATTCACCTTAACCTTCTGGATAGTTCTCTTAAGTATACTACACTGATTTATTTTATCTCATTTTACATTTCAACTGGACCTGGCTCAATAGTGATTCTCCATAATTTATAATTAAATTATTTTATACTTTGATGATTTGTCTTATTCTATTTTATAGTAATGAGCTCATGTTATCAACATCAAACTTATTAATCTGTCAATACACATTAACTACTTAAATTTCATACTTGTTGATTAATTATTAAGAGATTTAATAAAAGTTATTAAACTTGAACCTTTTTTTTGTAAATAATAATATATTCTTAGAAAATAAAATTCAAATAAACTTAATTAATGGTCTACTCAATTTATTTGACAACCCTCCCCTACCAGCTTTTAATCCAGCAAATAAAAATAAAATTAATGAAGCAGTAAACCCGCAACACTCATCCACAGAAAATTTGGAAGGAATTCAGCCACCTCGAAACCTCCCCTAATCCTGACTCCAATTTGGGTGGCGTCTCTGTGGAGGAGACGCTACTTTGCTTTTGTTTCTTACGATACCGTAGCACCAGATCTCTCTAATTTTCTAAATGACCTGGAAAATACGATGAATGATAACGACTTTGTTTTTTCAGATGTGACAGTGGGTGAGATATCTCGCACTATGAATCAGTCAACATCACAGGCGGTGGGCGTTGATTCTCTTCCGCAGAGCTTCATACAATCAGCATTCTTATCCATAGGTCTTTTCATTTGAAATATCTTTAATACTTCCTCACACACCTCGACCTTCCCTGAACAATGGAAGAAACCAATAGTGATTTTTTTTAACAAAAAAACCTTCTCCTTCATGTCCAAGTGATTTCCGACCCATGGCACTGCTCAGCTTTGTGTCAAAGATACTTGAGAGACTAGTCCAGTTCTTTTTTTACATAGAATCGCATGGACTAATGGACGGATATCAGGCAGGTTTCAGGAGTGGACATAGTACGCAGACTGCGCTTCTTAAACTCACTGACGACATTCGGGTGGGCATGAATAGGAGGCAGATGACCGCACTTCTGCTATTTGACTTTAGCAAGGCCTTCGGCTCTGCCTCAGATGTAAAGCTGCTTACTAAGCTTCAATCCCTCGGTTTCTCGCATGGAGTATTGAGATGAATTGCTGGCTACCTGTCAGGTCGTTCGCAAGCATTTGATTTTGATTTTGATTTATTCATTAATTGTACATTATGTTGTACAAAATTTTAATTTTGCAGCTTCCTGAATCATTATCATGATCCAGGCAGCTGCAAATTAATCCCTGCGACCCTTTGAGGTAAACCAGTCCAGCTCACGCCTGAAAGGAGTTATATGATCACTTCTTTTAACCCCATAAATATATCTAATGCCCGTATTGAGAACTCTCTACATCTTCAGATCCATCTCACCTGAGAAAGAATTAGAAACAGAAATGAATTCTTCGAGATATACATATATATTCCAAGGATTTGCCGTGGGGGCCGATTCGGCTATCTTACCCGGCTATACCCTTCAGTTTTTAAGCTCTTGCGTATGTTAGAAAACACCTTTTCACGCTAGTAGCGCCGAAAGTACTTTCGGGCTACTAGGTTTTTTGTACTTTCGGTCTACTAGCGTGAAAAATAGTATACACGCTCAGGGAGAGCAAAAATGAGCCAACCTTTATCAAACCCTTGATGACCTCGCCATCGGCTCGGACATCAATTTGGGTTTACTAAGGGCTACCTCATTTTTGACTCCCCGAGCGTGTAATGTACTATTTGATAATTTTGACCGTCTTATTTTTAATCTTGAATAAAAAAGTGATATCGAAAAAAAATATTTAGAGGAATAAAAAAAAGCTTCACGTACCCAGAGATACTGTTTCAAAAAGCTCACTTGATACTAAAAAAGTGCAAAAAGTAAGTTAACATCATAAGTTCAATTTTTTCAACAAAACTTTTTAAGTTATATTTACTATTAAAATTGAATAAATTTATTGAATTTTATTATTCAAAACATTTTGAAGCTTTTTGAATATTTTATGTTGTCCTAAATAAGTGAGAAAAAATAAAAAATGAATAAATATTAACCTTTTCTGCTTGAGGAACTGTACGAGGAAAACCATCCAAAAGAAATCCGTACTCACATTCTGGTTTATCTAAGTTTTTATCGATTAAATCAACAACAAGCTCATCGCTAACTAATTTCCCATCATCAATAACTTTTTTCACTTGATTTCCAAGTTTCGAACCTGATTGAATTTCTGCTCTCAATAAATCTCCAGTAGAAAGATGACACACACTATATTTTTCTTTTAGAAGTGGAGCCTGAAAAAAAGTGAATTATTAATTTTTAAAATATGATTATCGTTTACTATTTGATTTTTTATAAAATCATAAAATTCATATTCAAAAGCATTTCTCTATGCAGTCTAGTTATCCTCTGTCATAAAGAAGTTTATTTTCGTCGTCGTCGTCGTAGACTTTTTTATTTAAAAAAAAAAAAGTGACCTAGACATCTCAGATTAATTAGAAATTTAGTACTGGGGGTTTTTGGGGCAGCTGATCATGAATATTAAAGCTTAAAATTTGTTTTTTTTAAAGTTCTTTTCGGACTTCGACGTCCATGATTAATTAGAAATTGAGTAGTCAGAGGTTTTTGGGGTTGCTGATAACGACTCTGACCTTTATTTTTTTATTTGGCCTGTGTAAAGGCTACTTATTTAAGATAAAAATTTATTTTTAATAGCATTTCTTTGAAACTTCATTTATGGAAGTTTTTGGGGTTGCTGGTTACGAATTTGACCTTTATTTTTCAAATTGACCTACGTAAAGGGATACTTACTTAAGATAAAAATTTATTTTCAATAGCGATTTTTTGAAACTTCCTATACAGAAGTTTTTGGGGTTGCTGATTACTATGCTGACTTTTATATTTTAATTTGGTCCACGTAAAGGGCTACTTAGTTGAGGTAAAAATTTATTTTCGATAGCACTTTTTTCAAACTTTGTGTACACACGTATACGGGGGTTTTTAGGGTTGCTGATTACTAACCGAACCTTCATTTTTTAAATTGACCTATGTAAGGACTTTAAATAATACATTCCTTATGAAAATTTTAAAATTTAATATAATGTGTTTCTGTATAAATTATTTTTAGTGTGTATTTTATTTTAAATAATTTAATTAAATAACTATATTTTCAAACTTCTTGTTTTAATTTAAAAATAAAATAAAAATAATTAAATTCTCAACTGAGCAAGCGTTAGAGTAGCCAGGTATAGAAGCTAGTTATTATTTAATACAGTACTGCTCAAAAGTTTAGCGCACCCCCAAATTTCATATTATACATCTATGAAATTTGAGTTTGCGCATAAGCGTGACAGCTTAAATCGTTTCGTCAAGGTCTTATACTTTTTTTTTCACTCAAAGAATGCATTAATTTGAAAGAAAAAATTTTATCACCCTTATTTTTTATTTAAAATGAAATGCTCATTCATATTTTTTTTAGAAAAGTTATTTTTTGAAAAACAGCAAATTTCAGCCATTTTTGATTTAAAGGAACTTTTTTGAAATTAATTATAAACATCCTACTACATAAATTATTTTTTTTCATGCTTTTTCAATGTTCATGTTTAATGAAAAAAAATTTCAAATTTATATGTTGGAAATTATTCAAACCACAGAGGAAAAATGTAAATTTTTAGTCACTTATAAATAACTCTTTTTTAGTAATTTTACTGAGTTTTATTCCGAAATCTGTTACTTTTTTTTAAATATCATGGAAAAGTAATAATGTAGCATATTATACCATAGATGCCCTGTGCGCAAGTTCAAGTGTGTGTTCAGATGTTTTACGACAGAAGAAGAAGAAGGTTATTATTTTAAAAGTTAATCAATAAATAGTTTTGTTGAAAAGTTGACGTAATTTTGTATTTATGTAATCAGTTAGAATATTTAAAAGTATTTTCAACAATTTGTGGTCTTAAAATTATTTAACAACCTTACAATTATATAATAACGCATATTTATTGTATTTTCATTTAAATAATTTCAAATTACATGAAAAACTTACAAGATTTTATAAAAAGATACAATTTTTATACTAATAACAATAGTTTTTAAAAAGAAAAAAAAAACGTTAATTTTTTTATTGAACCATTTACTCTCAAAGACCCAACTAACATTGGTGATTATACAGGGTATAGAAAAAGTAGCAGACCCCCTGATTTACTCAAGAACAATACATTTTTTGTATAGCACTGATAATATAAAAGATTCCTAAAATAAAATTTACGATTTGGTAGGCCCAATGAAAAAGGGCCCGGGCCCTTATTTGGGGCCCTACGGACCCAAACTTCGTTTTTTTAGATGGGAACCCCCAGTTTTGACCCCAGATTCGAAAAGAACGTAAAATTTTACGATTTTTAGGTATTTTTTGAAAATTTTTTTACCTTTATTAGGGCCTTGCAGGGCTTTTTCCCTTTAACCCCTTTATCTCCGAAAATACGCAATTTTCGAATAGCACATGTAATGTAAAAGTTTCCTGAAATAGAATTTACGATTTAGTGGGCCCTATGAAAAAGGGCCCGGGCCCTTATCTTGGGCCCTAAAAACCCAAAGTTAATTTTTACAACCCTATTTTTGACCCCGTATTCGAAAAGGACGGAAATTTTTACGATTTTAAGGTATTTTTTGAAAATTTTTTGACCTTGATTAGGGCCTTGCAGGGCTTTTTCCCTTTAACCCCTTTTATCTCCGAAAATACGCAATTTTCGAATAGCACATGTAATGTAAAAGTTTCCTAAAATAAAATTTACGATTCAGTGGGTCCTATCAAAAAGGGCCCGGGCCAAATGTGCTGTACGAAATTTGCGTATTTTCGGAGATAATAGGGGCTAAAGGGCAAACGGCCCTGCAGGACCGTAATAAGGGCCCAAAATTTTTTTTTTAAATACCTTAAAATCGTAAAATTTTCCGTTCTTTTCGAATCCAGGGTCAAAAATGGAGGTTCTCATTTAAAAAAACGAAGTTGGGGTCTGTAGGGCCCAAGATAAGGGCCTGGGCCCTTTTACATAGGGCCCACTAAATCGTAAATTTTATTTCAGGAATCTTTCACATTACATGTGCTATATATAAAATGTATTGTTCTCGAGTAAATCGGGGGGTCCGCTACTTTTTCTACACCCTGTATACTCAACTTAATATTTTTTTATAACTTGTGACATTCTTTTTAAGATATTCTAATATTTTTTAGCTCCTCCTTTCGTAGCAAGCAGACTCTACGCACCATTGACTTTGCGAGGTTTGAGCAATAAGTTTGACTTAAATTTTTCCAAGCGGCCGCTATTACCAGTTTTAAATCTTTGAGATTTTTCAAAGTGGTTAAGTGGCAACAAAGTTCCCCTTTTGAAATGGCCGGTTTGTTCTCCGTATTTAAATGTTGTTGAAAATACTTGGGATCAAATCGAACGAATGATTCAAGACAAAAACTTGAAAAATGCTTGCGTTAAACTTCTTAAGGCTTAGCACAACTTATTCATGTGGAGGCCTTAAGGGTATCGAAAGATATTGAAAAAACTTGAGTGGAGTTGTGAATTCCTCAAGTCCTACGGAACCCCCCCTTAGCCACTGGACTACATACCTTTAAGGTTTACACGGCCATAACTTAATTTTATGAAAGTTTTCAATCAAAATTTATTAAAAATTATTAATGATTCACTAAAATATTATGTAATTTTGTAAAATTGAACTTACACTTTTAAACAACCTTTTTTTCTTTTTTGGATGATATGACAAGATTATTCAAAAATGCTTACAAATATATACTTAATATTTTGTAAATTTAAATTGTTATAAAAAAAAAAAATTGTCAAAAAACTAAAATTAATTAATTTTTTTTTTTTTTTTTTATGATTTTGCCAACAGTGTATAATTTAAAATTTTAGTAAATAAAACTAACGGGTATCACTGTTCAAAGAATTATTACTTTATTTTTTCACAAAGTTTCGCTACTTTTATACATAGAACCCTCTTCAGGTCTAAAAAATATATACCCATGTACAGGCCGCACCCATAGATAGGCCGCACCCCATAGATAGGCCGAACCCAGTTTTTTGTGGAAAGACAAAAAAAGTTATGATTAAAATTTTATTATTCAATATTCATTTAATTTAAGTTAATTATGATTTGTTTTTATTTAACTTATTAATTATTTTATCCTAGTACTATTTAATCAAATAAAAATGGTTTATTCTTCATCAAAATCGCTTTGCTCAGCGCTCCCTTCATCACTTTCCTTATCGCTTTCTTCATCATTGTCTGTTGGTCCTCTCCAGAGTAAATCATCTTCACTGCCATCAAGATTGTTAATAATGCAGCACTTTTTGAACGAGTGAATGATAGTTTCTTCATTGTTGTGTCAAATAGGAAAGTTTTTGTCACACTTCAAGGAATCTACAAGGATACTACTGACTTTTTCAATTATTCGGAATTTTCAGAGAGATCTTTAACAAAACAAGGGCCGTGACTAGTGGAACACAAAATAGAATCAAGTTTCATTTTTTTGAAAGATTGAAAAAAATCTGCTAATTTTGTCAAAATAATAGTTTATAAAAAAAATACCCTGCAAAGGATAGACCCTACACTTAAATGTCTAACAGCTATATTATTGAATATAACAATAGATTTTTTTGATTATTTTCCCGAGCTGAATTTAAACCAATACAAACGCCGTATTTAATGTTTGGCGGAGGAGTGTGGGTAAAATTATTTCGATAATTTTTCGGTTATTTCCAATTGTCACACCTTGAATTATTATACTTATTCGATTCAACTTTTGGGTTGGACCCAAGTCACTGTGGCGTATACCTATGTGTACCTATGAATACTCGTATATAGGTATACACTGCACTGATTCGGGTTAGCCTGGGTCCAACCAAAAAGTTGAATCGAAAAAAGCTATTAAAGTCATTCCATTGTGACCGGTCGGATATTTGTAAACCTTTTAAGTAATTTTAAACCAAGTAAAAAAAAATATTTACCACATATTATGTGATAATTAGGAAGCTGCTAGTGCGTAGATTAATTTTCACTCTTGACTTTTTTGATTATTCCAAATTTTAAGATAGATCTTCAACTAAATAGGGGCCATGATCGGTGGGACACTAAAAATTTATAAAAAATACCATGTTAAAGCCTTAATCCTTAACTTGATAAACTGAGTTTATAGCCAATTTGTATCTAACTTTGTCCATCAAAACATCAATAATTTCAGGGTTATAACTGTTATTATATGCCACCTGTTTCATCCAATTGAGTTCCTTGTTATAGTTTTCAAGTGACATTGAGACTAAAAGCAACCTGTAAAAAAAACTATGAAATGAAGCCATTTTATATGCATGTGGGTGTAAAGAATAGTTTTGGATCACTGCATCTGTATGAGTCGGTTTATGAAAAATAATAAATGTCAATTGGTCATCTTGTTTCGTAAATGATAAATCCAGAAAGTTCAGGGTGTCATTAGTTTCTCGCTCTACTAAATTGTATGTTTTTATGTAAAGAGTTTATGTATTTTAAGAAAATGTCTAGCCGTCTGTCTATGCCACTCCAATAGGAAAATGTACCATCAACGTAACGGTGCCAGATCAATAAATATTCGTTCAAGTGGTGACTCATTATTAAATCTTCAAGATAGTCCATGAAAATTTCTGCAAGGAGTAGGCTTAATAGGTTGCCCATAATTAGTCCATCCTTAAGTAAATACATCTTGCTATCAAAATCGAAATGTTTTGGTTCCAAGCAGAGTTTCAATGTTTGTGTTATTTCATCAATAATAATCGACTTAGTCTTTGTTTTTATTATTATTATTATTTTTTTTTTGAATAATTTTTCAATCAATGTCTGCACGTCTTGTGTTAGAACGCTAGGGCGTATAATAACAGTTATAACCCTGATATAATTGATGTTTTGGTAAACAAGGTTAGATAAGAATTGGCTATAAGCTCAGTTTATCCTTCGCCTGCTGGAAATAATGATAAAAAAGCTTTTCTTGTAATCACTTATACGGGAAGAATAACCGAGAATATTGTACAATTTTTTGAGAAATATGATTTGAATTTTGCATTTAAATCAAACGGGATCTTTCAATCTATGATTAAAAATAATAAACCTAGAACATCCAAACAATAATAAATCAGGAGTGTACAGCAAGAAATGTGGATCCGAAAATTGTAATTGTATATATATATATATATATATATATATATGTCACACAGGACGAAATTTTTGAACAAGGAATACTGAACACGAGAAGGCATATTTGAATAAGTACCCTGAAAAATCAAATTAAGCAAGCTACTTGATACAATCTAACCATAAGTTTGACAAGAAATTTAAAGTTTTACACACGTGTGACCAAGGCAAGAAGTTAGATTTCCTAGAGTCACTGGAAATTAATATAATCAAGAATTCTAATCCCAGTTCACTCTTTACTTCACAATTAGACTTGAATTCTCTTTTGTTAAATTCATTATAAACCATCGCAATAACACCGATGATGATTTTACTACAGATAGGTACACTGGTTGTATACACCTTCGAAAATTTGAGTTTAGTTTTGAAACTACTATCGTCTGAAGAAGCTACTGTATTGCAAAACATATGTAACGGTTACTTTATTTTCAAGAAGGGAAACTTTTTTATTGCAGAGATTTGACTTTCTAATGATATCTTACTCAACTTGTGTGTGAAGGTGTACATTCACATCAAGAGTTGTTGATACTCGAGGCGTAAGATAGCGAGCTTTTGCTCATCATTCAATACCAGAAAACTACCCCCAAAGTTTCATTAAAATCGGTGACCCAAAGTCCCAGTCATCTCCATGTTAGTGTCTATTGGGCTCAATCAAAGGCTCCAGGCTCAAATTTTTTGGGCCGATTTGGTGCTCAGATATTCAAAGACCTCAATTGCGTTCTCTTGACCGCATCGACATCCTTGCCTTTCAGATAGAGATATCCAGATTTTGCAGGATTGAAGGTAAGACCAACAGCTCGTACTGCTACTCTCAGAGGCCTTAATCCATTTTACTTTTTATTTACTTTTCAATTTTTTTTTTTTAAACAAATTTATTAAAATTTTAAAATTTATAGCCTATATTTTAAAACTTCAGCGGCTTGAAAAAGTTTATTTAAAAAAATACATCTTGTACTAACTGGAAAACGAAGTAAGTCTTGAATTCATATTCAATAATTAACTCCATACTAAATACTTATAGAGTTTTAAGGTAGGTCTTGACGAATTAACGCTACCTTTGATCCTTTTGTTTTTATTTGAGGGGGTACTTTGACCTGTTGGGTTTAAAAAAATGTGTATTTTTGCGATTTTTTTACAATGAAACAACTAAATTTTATTTAATAATTTTCATTGCACATTATAAAGTAACTTTTAGACATTATCCAGTCAAATTTTTGTAGCAAAATATTAAAAACCAAGCCAATGATAGTGAATCTTCGAAGACACCTCCGTTGTAAGTTTTTTTGCGGTTGCCATCGTAGTATTTCGCAGGGTTGTCCAACATGAAAAATTCAAAGTGGGTTTGATTAATAATAAGTTTTTCGAGGCCTTCAGGAGAGGATTTTTTTTTTTTCAATTTTGTCACAATGGCGCCGTTTTAAAGTGAAAATAGCGATTTTTACTGTAAAAATCTACCAATTATTGGCCGCCATTTTATTTAAAATTGATAAAAAAAAAAAAAATCCTCTCCTGAAGGCCTCGTATTAAGTGTATGGAAGAAGTACACCAAATTCTAGAACGATCGGTGCAATCGTTTTCAAATGCCGTTGGCAACCGATTTAAAAATAGTGGTTTCGAGAAAAATGCGATTTCTTGAGAGCTTCTCTAGAAACTTTTTTTGTTGTTGGCATCTTACAAGATAAAAAAAATACGGAAACACAAATTCACGATGAGTACATTTTTTAATTAAGCACACTAATAATGAAAACAAACAATAAACAAACGTCGTACAGCGCTCGTCGTTTGCTCATGCTTGAACGGCGTGATGATACGCTCTCTGCCTACTTGAAAGTACGGTTACTAAAAACTCTGTAACTTTGCGAGTTTTGCTCCAAATGACTTGAAATTTTGAGACAACATTTCTGAAACATTTTTTAGCAAAAAATGAAAAAAAAATTGATTTTTTTGAACCCAAAGGTCAAAGTACCCCCTTAATGAGCGTGTTCGGCAGAAACTGGATATCGTTAAAAAAAAAAAGAAAATTAAATAAAACTGATAAGTAAAATAAGTTTTTGATAGTATAACGTCTGTATTTAATCGATTCATCAATAGTTTATTTCTATTTTTATTTTATTTTTTTTATTTCTTCAGCTTTTCAAAAAAAATCTGCAGAGAGCCGTTTTTCTACCTAGGTCAGTAAATGTGTGAAAAAATGAACAAAAAACAAACAACGGATATGTTGTAAATCTTAAAGTGAAGGTTAGAAGTGTTACCTATCTAATGATCCAAGATTCACAGCTAAAAGTATTTTAATTATTGCTTTTTTATCTTTTTTTTTATTTGTAATGTCCGTAGCAAAAAGTTTTGAAAATTCAATTATTTCTTTATAAGTATTTTATAAAAGCTTTAAAAATCATAAAAGTAACCTCAACGTAGAGAATGAGTTATAAATGTTATTATTTGTTAGAGTTTTTTTTTTAATCTTATTTTTTACTCTTCAATTTTGTAATCTCCGTCACAAATAACTATAATGAAAGCTTGATTGTGCATATGAATTAAGTAACATCCTAGTTTTATGAAATCAATAAAACATCAATGCAAAACAAGTTTTTATTTCAACTGATTTATTTATTGATTTTAATTTATACTCCAATTAATTTTTATTCATACTCATTTAACAAATTTTTGTTTATTTTTTTAGAAATTATTATATCGTTTGATTATTATTTACTACTATTTATACTTAAGAAAATGTTTTAAAAAATTGTTTAATTAATTTTTTTTTTTTTTTTTTTTAACTTAGCTAAACAAATGTTAAGTAGTATGCTTGTAAACTTGAATATCAAGTAAAAAATTTTATTAAAAAATGTGTATAAATTTATAAACAAATAATAAATAAGTATTCTATTCTATTTTATTTTACTCTTCAGCTCTTTTAATTAAATTTCATTAATGATTATCTTGCTATTCATGAAATCTTAAAGTTAATCAATAAAGTTGACTGAAGATTATTGAAAGTAAATAATTCAAGAAAAATAATTAAATATTTTTGTTACACATAATATATGTCACTCCTGCCATCTATTTATTTTTAAAAAATTATTAAAAAACGATTAATTTTGGTAGAATTCAGCGACTATGTAATTTTCGTCACATGAAGAAAAGTTCAGATAATTAAATAGTCGTCATTCATTATTATTTGAAATTTCATGTTATGAATAGATTAAGGTGTCCAGAAAAGCTCAGCGGAAATTCTTCCCGATGAAGTACAACCTGCTGAGTTACCTAAGGACACGGTGAAGTGGGAAGAAATGCCAAGTGTTTTCCAGAATCATATTAAATCTGGAATCATAATAAACTTGATGCATAAAGATGTGAAATCTTTCCTCCAGGACTCTAGGGCATTGTTCGAGGAAAGGGTTAGTGATTCTTTAAAAATTCATAATGCTTTGATGGTTAGTGTTGAACTCTCATCGGAGTATGTGATTTTGAAAAGTGACATTGAGACCAATGAAGTGAAACATTTCAACACTGCGAGTCAACCTATATTTGAGACGACCGATTTGCGTTAGTGGTACGATCAAAACGTTATCGATCCTGTGCTACACCAAATTGAAGAGTTTGAAGGCTGTGGATCAGGTTGGACCTTGCGGCAGATTCTAAGCATGGTGGTCAGCATGAAGCACTACCAACCGATGCATGCAGGCTCTCACATTCCGTTACCACCTCCCATACAAAAGAAACAAGCATGTGTTAATGTTGACAACGAAGATGATGAGTGTTTCCGTTGGGCAATTCTTTCCGCTTTACATCCAGTTAAAAGAAATCCTAATCGTGTTGGTAATTATACTCCATATTCCAATGAACTAAATTTTTCTGGTATATCGTTTCCACTAAAAATGAAACAAGTGAAACAGTTTGAGAGACAGAACGATGTCTCTGTAAACATCTTTGTTCTGAAGAAGCGTGGTAACCAGTTTGAAGTGTGCACGGCTCATGTTACTGACTGTTACAAACCCACTCACGTCCATTTGCTTCATGTTCAAGACCACTATGCTGATGGGAATGAAGAACTCAATGAACTCGTAAACAACATCCCGAAGAGTCATTATGTCTGGATCAAAGATTTGAGTCGATTGGTTAGTAAGCAGTTGACTGACCACAACGGTAAGAAGTACTTTTGTGACCGCTGCTTACATTACTATGACACTGAACCAAAACTGGTTGATCACAGAGTCATCTGTCAACAGTTTAACACTTGTAAAATTGAACTACCCAGTGAAAAAGACAATAAACTTAAATTTAACAATTTTAAAAATATGGACAAAGTGAGTCATGTGATTTATGCCGATTTTGAAAGCTTACTGAAGCCCGCCGGTGATCCTCGCAGCCCACAAAAACATCAAGCCTTCAGCGTTGGTTATTACTTGAAGAATAGTTACGACGATAGCCAATCGTACTACAAAAGTTACCGCCAAACTGGAGATGGAGAGCAGTCACCGGCAGAATGGTTTGTGAAGGAGTTGAAAAGGATTGCATCTGAGATCGAGTTGCTGCATAAATATCCCAAAGAAATTATTATTACTGAACGGGATTGGAATAATTTCAATCAAGCAACGACTTGTTATTAATGCAACAAAGGGTTTTACAACAAGTCAGACCAGAAAGTGAAGGACCACTGTCATTTTACAGGCAAATACAGAGGCGCGGCTCACAGGTAAGTTTAAAATAATTTTGGGTCGGTAAAACAGTTTTCGAATTTTAAATAAAATTTTTCTTTCAGGTCGTGTAATTTGAAGTTTAAGGCAGCTAAATTTGTTCCTGTGATTTTCCACAACCTTTCGGGATATGACGCTCACTTTTTGATCAAGGAAATTGCCTCAAAGAAAATCCTTGATGGTGATATGTCTGTAATTGCTCAAAATAAAGACCGTTATATTTCATTCACGAAATACATCAAGGATTACGTGATCAACTTCCGATTCTTGGACTCGTTCCGGTTTATGGCGTCATCCTTGGACCAGCTTGTCAAAAACCTCCCCGACAAGGACATTGCCGTTGGAAATCTCCGTCAAGCTGGCTTAGAAGATGATCAAATTGAGTTACTCACGGTGAAAGGTCATTACCCTTACGAGTACACTGACTCTTTTGAGAAACTCAATGAGATGGAGCTTCCCGAACGAGAAAAATTCTACAGCAGTTTGATTAACGCCACTATTGGAGAAGATGAGTACACCCATGCCAAGGATGTATGGTCCAAACTCAACGTGCAAACTCTTGGAGAGTACTCGGACATCTACCTCAGGTCAGATGTCTTGTTACTCTGCAACGTTTTCGAAAACTTCCGTTCGACGTGTTTGGAAGCTTACAGCCTGGATCCTGCCTGCTATTACATCACAGCTGGCCTATCGTGGGATGCCATGCTTAAACAAACAGAGGTCGACTTGGAACTGATAACGGACATCGATATGCTTCTTTTCATTGAGAAGGGAATCAGAGGAGGTATCAGCCAGTGCTCCAACCGATACTCGGAAGCAAACAATCCCTACATGAAAGAAAGTTATGACCCTGACAAGGACGAGAAATACCTCATTTACCTAGACGCCAACAACTTATATGGGTAATTATGACGTCATTATCAATATTTTTTCATTTTTTAATTTCTAATGTTTTATTTACAGTTGGGCTATGTGTCAGTATTTTCCGTACGGTGGGCTCAAGTGGTTGGATGATTTGAGCGATCCAGACTTCTACGTCGTTCCAGAGGACAATGACATTGGGTACTTTCTGGAAGTGGACATTGAGTACCCAGAAGATCTTCACCTGGAGCAACAGGATCTTCCCTTCTGTCCGGAACATATGGCGCCACCTAACTCCAAGCACAAGAAGTTACTCACAACCATGTTACACAAGGAGAAGTACGTGATCCATTACAGAGCTCTGATTCAAGCACAAGAACACGGTCTCGAAGGTCAAGAAAATTCACCGAGCAGTTCAATTTAATCAGTCGCAGTGGTTGAAGAAGTACATAGACTTCAACACTGAGAAAAGGAGGTTGGCGAGAAACAAGTTTGAACGTGACTTCTTCAAATTGCTTAACAACATAATATACGGCAAGACGATGGAGTCACAGCGAGATCACATGGACGCAAGAGTGGTAACAACTTGGCCCAGTCGGTACGGAGCTGAGGCTTGCATCGCTTGTCCTAATTTTCACAGCCTCGTGGAACTTGCTAATGACGCTGTGCTAGTCCAGATGAAAAAGTGTAAAATTACGATTGATAAGCCGCTCTACATAGGTTTAAGCGTGCTTGATATCTCCAAGACCCTGATGTATGACTTCCACTACAACAAAATGAAGAAGTGGGTCGGTTCCAAGTGTAAATTGTTGTACACAGACACAGACAGTTTCGTCTATGAAATTGAAGGAACCGACGTATACGAGGTCATGAAAGAGCATCCGGAGTACTTCGACACTTCTGCTTACCCTCCAGACAATCGTTTCGGGATAAAACCTGACAACGAGAAGAAGGTGGGCCTCATGAAAGACGAGTGCAATGGCAAAATCATGACTCACTTCATTGGGTTACGTAGTAAATTATACAGCTTTCTGATAGAAAATGAGGCACCTGTGATGAAAGCCAAAGGGGTCAAGTCAACAGCACTCAGAAGACTAACTTTTGAGGATTACAGGGAGTGCCTTTACGAGAAATCCATTATCAAATGCCAGCAACACTTGATCCGTTCCAAGAAACATCAGGTCACGACAGAGTATCAAGAGAAAGTGGCTTTGAGCCTTTACGATGACAAGCGGTACTTGATTCCTGGAAGTACCGATACTTTACCATGAGGTCACAAGGACATTGAGAAGTACCAGGAATTGGAGAAAGAATTCCAAGTGGCAGAGCCAATGGAGGTGGCAGAAGGAGTGGGGACAGCTGTACTTATAGAGGCACCTCAGGCTCCCGAAGTCATTCCAGTTGTGAACGAGCCAAACAGCAGACTTCCAGCAGCAGACAGCAGATCTCTAACGCTCCCAGACGACGACGGAACAGCTCCACTACTTCCAGCAGCAGATAGCCGACTTCCACAAGACGACGCTGCAGAGTATCCAGACGACGACTTCCTGGACATCCCGTTGGACCTTGACTTCTACGAAGATTCACCACCTGTCAAGAGACCGCGACTATCCTGAGTAAGTTTGGTTTTCTCTTTTCCTTGAAACTTTGTTTAATGAAATTTTCAAAAATTAATTATAAATCTTATTTATTTTCCAGAAAAATGGATTTAAACAGCCTCAACAACCTGGCCTCCAACTCCTACCTCCCTAGGAAGTCCTGGAACGACCTGGCCCTGAATGAGAGCTACATGGTCACCGAGATCAAAAAGGTCACCACACGCTACGGACCAAAGATGGTCTTCGTCATCACCAAAGGTTCCAGTCCATTCCAAATTTTTGTTCCAACGCGCATCTCTGATGCCCTCTACGAGAACGATGACATGTTTAATAATTTAGCAGCTAAAGCGAATAAATTAGAATTATTCATTTTGAATTTGGGTGATAATCAATTCAAATTCATGTAAATATTAGTTAATAAACCAACAAATTTATTTTAATTAATCGTGTTTTTATTTATTCAAATATAATACAAATTTATTTATTCAAATATAATACAAATTTATTTATTCAAATATAATACAAATTATAAATCATTCTTGTGTATCCAGCTGTTTTGACTTTTGTCAAAACCTAACCATTTAACGTATAATTTATCACCTTGTTTTTTAATTACTTTTTCAACTAAAAAAACATCCGGATGTTTAACCCTTAAAAGTTCTTGTTCGTAAAAGCAGCCAGAAATTGGTTCACCTTTGTGATCCTTCAAATGATAGGTAACTGGTTTAGTCTTGAGTACTCTGGTAACCGTGAAAATTTCCGTTGTCCAATTAGGTGTATAACCTTTTTCAAACAAGTGTTTTATTTTGCTAACTCTAACTTTATCATTAACTTTAAATTTTATCTTAATTGAAAGCTTTCTATTGTCCATAAAGCGCTTGAGAACTTCAGCTTCGTTGGCAGCAGTGACGTCCTTGGGTTTCATGCCAATCGTCCGATGTTTGGTATTGTTGTATTTTTCAATTAACTCAGGTAATAAATCGAGCCACTGATAACTCCCTTGTAAACTGAATTGCTTCCACATCTTGTTTTTTAAAGTTCGATTAAATCGCTCAAGAATGGATGCTTTGAAATTACTGTAAGTTGAATACATGTTGATTTTATGATTTTTCATTAGACCTTGAAAATCTTTGTTGTAAAATTCCTTTCCACGATCAACATGAAGGTTCTTTGAAATTCGCTTCTCATAAAGAATAGAATTCATGGCTTCGGTAACGTCCTTACCAGATTTTGTTTTTACAGGCACACCCCCAGGAATACTTTGAAAAAACATCTATCGCGGTAAGCAAGTATCTGAATCCTTTGTTCTCCCTAGAGTAGGGTTGCATCTCTACGAGATCAGCTTGCCAGGTTTCACCAATACCCCGAACATCAAATTTTCTTCGAGGATAATTACGACGAGCAGGCTTGTGAAGTTCTTCGACCACCGACTCTTTTTTATTCATCTTTTTTAACAATTTTAGCGTTTATTTGCAGGATACTCTTGTCAATGTCGTCTCTGTGACCTTCAATTAATTCAAATAGTTCATCAACTTTCTTCTGAACGTTGTCGTTTATCTCAGTTTTGTGATTGCTTAGAATAGCACTCAAATCATCCACGTCACTTCTCAATTTTTTCGTAATCTCGTACAGACTTTGAAGTTCCAATCCAATCAGGTTTTTGATAGTTTCTAAATTAACGGCGTCGTTAGATTCTACAGGTGCAGCTAGGTTGCAAAGTCGTTTGCCTTCTACATCAAACTGACCGGTTTCGGTTAATTTATAACCTATACCCGGAGCACCTCGAACGCCCTCTGTATTCTTTTTTACAGCACGTCCGAACACGTCAACACTCATTTTGATAATGATGAAGAATCATTGAAATCAGATCAATATATATAGCCAGCTTCTCGGAGTTCTTCGATGATTGAGTGAATTTCGCTCTCGTGATTATAATTACCAGCTGATCTTTCGGCAACCAAAAGTTGAAGACGTTCCACGAGCTCATTAGGATTATCTCAGTAAACAAGATCCATACGGGTATTACGCTTGAGAACTTTGTATCGAGGTAAGAGTCTACTCCCGGTCGATTCGAACATGCGTTTAATTATATTATCGTATTTCCAACTGGAAATATGTTTTTTTAATTGACCGTTGGTATTTTTATGAGCATTTGATTCCTCAAGAATTTTTAGATAGTTGGATTCATCCTTCATAGAAAATTTTTCAGGATTCTTTTTTACAATAAGATCTTGCAACCCTTGAGTTCTTGGAAATGACTTATTGTTTACGAAAATCTTATCTTTCGAAAATCGTAAAATTGCATTCCCAAGCTCATACCCATGGTTGGTTTTTTTCTTAATTCCATATAGTTTATCTTGCTCTGCTGCAACGAGTTCGATTTCTTCTCCAAAAGACTCTTTTTCAATAGATTGATTTAAACTTGTTTTGTTTGGAATTCTCACAGAGTCATCAATTAAGTCTTCATCACTCTGAAAATTATTCTCAAATTTAATCAAATCACTCTTTAAATCCTCTAATTTTTCTTCTTTTATCGTAGAATCTGATTTTTTATGATTCACGAGTTCTTGGAGAGGAGTAATGATGGGTTTGAACATTTCATTCAAGGTTTGTTCTGTATCATCTCTTTGAGATTTAACCAAATTGTATTTCTGCTTTACAGCTTGGCGTGCTTTGACAAGCTGCTCCAGCATATTTTTTTCTTTTTCTATATGAGACATGTTGACCTCTTTAAATCTAACTGTAGACTGATGACACAGTCATTTAGTTAGTTATATTTATAGCAAAATTATCAAAGCATTTGCGATATCGACCAGAATTTATCGGTCTGTCCTTATCTATGACAACAAATGTATGATTATCTTTCCAACATTCCGAACAGAAATTCCTGAAACTCGTGTAAGGCATGTCAGTGTTGACGTGATCGTCGTACACATGTTTCAAATTTACATCATCTTGTCTGAAGAGTACGAGTAGATTAACGTTATCTCGTTCAAGATGTTTTGGCACTTGAGCATATGACTGACAAAGATAGAAAGAATCCACTTTAGCATGTCTACCCATGCAGAAGAAGGCTTTCACGTTGTCCATTTTTTCACAAGCAACGTCATCAAAAATCATTATTGAATTTGGTAGTGCATCTTTTGGTGATATTACATCTTCATGCTCACTAAATGGAAAATATTTTACACCATCTATGGGTTCTAAAAGATCTTTCAGAAATTTATATTTCGGTTGGTTGAGAGATTTCGAATAAACATACACATTCTCGAATCTGAGACCATTTTCTTGCGTAATGAGAGCCAATAAACTATTGGTCTTTCCACAGTTGGAAGGTCCGCAGAATACTGCTCTTATCGTATCTGGAAGTAAATCACCATGTCTCTTGATCTTTTTTTCCTCTTCGACTATTGTGTCGAAATTCATCACGGGAAGTTCTTGGAACTCGGTAGGAAATCCATGTTGATCATTTAAATTCTGAACAAAGACTGGTCCAAGGAGGTATAAATACAGGGCTTATATAGTTTTCAACTCAGTCATTCATGAACTTCTGAACAGCAATGATCATTCACGAGAAGAAAGGTCGTGGTCTGGTAAACAAGCTAATCAATAAACTCCCAGTTGAAGTCCATATCCCAGGATATCAGTATTGTGGACCTGGAACAAAATTGGCTAAGCGTTTTGCCCGTGGTGATCCAGGAATAAATCTATTAGACTCAGCTTGCAAGGATCACGACATAGCTTATTCTCAGAATCGAGAAGATTTACAAGCTAGACACGCAGCAGACAGAGACCTCGCAAATAAAGCTTGGGGTAGAGTACTTTCAAAAGACGCAAGTATCGGTGAAAGAGCTGCAGCGTACGCTGTTACTAACGCTATGAATTTAAAAACCAAACTCGGACAGGGTCTGAAAAAGACCAAAAGAAGAATCAAGAAAAGAAAAACAATGAAAAGAAAAACAAAAAAGGCAACTTTGAAACAAATAATCAAGGCTGCTAAACCAAATGTTTCAGGAAAATGTGCTAAAAAAGCTATAAGCTCAGCAATAAAGAATGCTCGGGAGGCCATCAAAAAAGCTGGTGGCAAGAAAAATGTTATAATTCCAAGAATTCTTCCAGTTTCTAAGAAAATCGGTGGGGTTTTGCCGTATCTGATTCCTCTTTTTGCTGGATTAAGTGCAACAGGTGCCCTTGCTGGTGGAGCAGCTGGAGTAGCCAAGGCAATCAATCAAGCAAAGTCATCGAAAGAACAATTGGAAGAAAATCGTAGACATAATCAAACCATGGAAGCTATAGCTCTCGGGAAAGGATTATACTTGAAACCATATAAAACGGGTTATGGTCTGTACCTCAAACCTTATATGGGTGGGAGCTTAAAAAAAAAAAAAAGCTCGAAATAAGTTTACCCAAAAGAGCGTTGTCTAACTTTGATTTGATTAAATATGCTAAAAAATTTAAAATACCTTATTTTCGTGGTGTATTCATGAGAAATTCTTTGCCATCAAATGGTCCTCTTTATCGTGAATCAGCGATAGTAAATCTTGATGACGATAAAGGTCCTGGAACTCATTGGGTGGCTTATCGTAAAATAGGAAAAGAAGTGATCTACTTTGATAGTTTTGGTGACCTTAGACCGCCTCTTGATTTAATTTTATATTTAGGTGTGGACAAAGTCAAATATAATCCTCAAAGATTCCAAGACTTTGGAACATACAATTGTGGTCACCTATGTCTACAATTTTTATCCAACAAACTCAAAGGTATATAAAGAGAAAGTTTAAGCTTAAGACCTCAGTCTACTTTGAGGTAGTATGGAGTCAATAACCTTAACTTTATCAGGTAAAACTTCTTCACTTGAAGCTCATTACTTTCCTCCTTTGGAACTTTCATCAAACAAAAACTACGTGCTTGGTTTGGTAGAATTTTTGTCATTTCATTCAATACCTAATATTGATGAAAAAAATAATAAAATCAAAGTTGGTAATAAAGTGATAAAAATACCTACAGACAGCTACGAAACTGAAGATATTGAAAAATATATAAAAAATCACCTTACTGATGACATAACATTCAGTTTGAAACCTAACAATAACACTTTAACAAGCGTGATCAAGTGTAGTGAAGAGGTCATTTTAAAATCTAAGGATTCTGTAGGTCGATTACTAGGTTTTACTCAAAGAAAACTTCCTGCTAACATCGAACACACCTCTGATTTACCAGTTAAAATTCTTAAAGTTAACTCTTTGAGAATCGAGTGTAATATAACGACTGGTGCTTACATAAATAATCAAAGCGTTCACACAATTCATCAATTTTTTCCTGCAGTCCCTCCCGGATATAAAATTATCGAAGCTCCTTCTCAAGTAATTTATTTACCAGTTTCAAACAAGTGTACAGATTACATTCAACTGCGTATAGTTGATCAGGACGGTGACTTGGTTAATTTTCGTGGAGAAACGATTACTGTTAGATTACACATCAAATCAGTTACGTGATGGGGATCGTTTTTTACGGGCGAGGGTATAAAAGGCCTACACCATGTCGCTCGACCATCAGTCGTCAACGAACTCTGAAAGCGTTAACACGACAAAACATAAAATTTCTGAAAAGTCTCGGTTTCCGAGTAAAACCTGGTGGAAAATAACTTGCATATTCTTCTGCTGCTACAAGAAAAATGGAAGAAATTCTAAGTATAGAGACACCTGTAGTGTTCGATGACAGTATTTCACATTACGAAGTACACGCTCATCAGCCATACACAGGTGCTCATTTCAACAACAGTGATGAAATCCGTATATCGATTCAACATCAAGACTTGTGTTTGTTACCATCTAAAAGTTCGCTGCATATTTGTGGAAAATTAGTAAAAGAAGACAATAGTGTATTAGCTCATACTGATTTTGTCAACAATGGAATTTGTCACTTGTTTGATGAAATTAGATACGAGATCAATGCAATCGAGATCGATCGTTGCAAAAACGTTGGACTTACATCACTCATAAAAGGTTGGTTATCTTTCAATCCCAGACAAACCTTGGAAAATGCTGGATGGGTCGATGTAGACGAAAAAATCAAGATCACTGATAATGGTTATTTCGATATATTTATCCCTCTCAGCATGCTTCTGGGTTTTGCAGAGGATTATCGAAAGATTGTGGTCAATACAAAACATGAATTGATTCTTCGAAGATCCAATACAGATGTCAATGCGATCAAATCATCATCTTATAAAGAGGGGGGAGAAGATAAATGGGAAAATTGGAAAATTCAATTATTTAAAATAGAATGGCTCATGCCGTACGTGTTTCTCTCCAACGAAAATAAAATTAACATGTTGAATCATCTGCAAAGGGGTAAACCAGTGGTTATGAGTTTTCGATCTTGGGAATTATTTGAGTATCCTATGCTTCCTAGTACTTCGAAACACGTATGGACAGTGAAAACATCCAATCAATTGGAAAAACCCCGCTTTGTTATTCTAGCATTTCAGACCAATCGCAAAAATCAAAAAGACAAAAACTTGAGTCAATTTGATCATTGTAATATCAGAAATGCTAAACTGTTTCTCAATTCTCAGTATTATCCTTACAGTAATCTGAATTTGGATATTGGTCAGAACCAGTATGCTATGCTTTACGACATGTACGTCAATTTTCAGAATTCGTACTATGGTAAAGAGTCAGAACCGTTGTTGAGCAAGGAAAATTTTATCAAGAAAATTCCACTGATTGTTCTGGACTGCTCCAAACAGAACGAATCTCTGAAAAACGCTCCGGTAGATGTTCGTTTGGAATTTGAATCAAGTGACAATTTTCCAGGAATCACAACTGCTTACTGCTTGATCATACATGATCGAATAGTCGAGTACAATCCTGTCAGCGGGGACGTCAGAAAGATCGCTTAGTATACTCCAAGATGTCGAAGAGTCAAGTAGTCTCCAAGTGCTGCAGAGAAACCAGTTGCAATATTCCTAGTTGCGAATATTATCCAGAATACAAAAAATCATTGGAGGGTTTAACTTGGCATAAAATACTTCAAACGTTAGTACAATTGAAGCTACAAATTCAAACAGCTGCAGTTCAGCGAGAAATCAAAGAAGTTCTAGAAATCGTTAATTTATACAAAGATTAAAATAGTTTAAAATTTTATATTGCAATATACGGACGTTTCACAGAACGTGAATGTTTATATCCACCTGGTGGCTACCTTCGAAGTAGTTGGAAAAATTGTCATGACATAAAATGTTCAAGTCCTCATCATGAATATGGTGACTTGTATGATGAAAAAGTTTTTGAGGATATAGCAGTGTCAGAACTCGTAGAGATAATCATCAAACATAAGGTTTTCAACATTAGATTTGGTATATCCAATAAACATTTGAGAGATTACAGTTTCTCTAAATAGGACACTCGCTGTCCAAAACATTACAGTGTACAAATATTGAGTCGTAATAAAATATACACGGAAAAAGGCTTAGGCAAGTTTACACACGATTCAACTTGTATGTACAAGCAATTAAATATATGATGGAGAACGCCGTGGATATGCAAGGATTTTTGCAACCGGGAAATGACTTTGTTGTCAAAGAACTTTCAATAATTTCATTGCATGATGATTCTGACGCAAAGGTATTCATGTTCCAAGAACCTTTTCCTTGGCAGAGATTATCGAATAAGTACAGAAATATCAATCGTTTACTAGAAACCACCAAGCATGGTTTGTCGTGGAGTTCCGGAAAAGTACCCTACACACTGGTGGTCAACGTGCTCAAGGAATACTTATCGGATGCCAAAAAAATTTATGTAAGAGGTGAAATGAAAAAGAACTGGTTAGAAAGATTCAACTTACCTGTTTGTGATGTGACGTCCATTGATTATTCCGAGAAACCAACTAAAGTTGCCACGGTATGCTTGAATCATAAATTTCTCAGAAAAACTACATGCGCACTACAAAATGCCCGAATTATGAAAAAAGTTATTTTGGAAAATTTGGAGTGGCAGGATATGGAGTGGGAAGAGATTCAGTCTTAATCCAACCTTCGAGCAAGATGGGCCAAGAACAGAGCTCCTCTGGCTATGACAAAATAAAAGATGAAAAATCCTCAGGTTTTAAAAGTTATTCGGAGGAAAAAAAGCGTCAAGATGAGCAATATAAAAGCTTTCAAAAGCTTCAAGAAGAACGAAAAACTTATGAAAAGAAAAATGAAAAAAAGATTAAATATGAAAAAATTAAAGAAAAAGAAAAAAATTTAATTGAATTCTAATAATTAAAATGTTGTCAATTAAAAATAAGTAGTATAAAAAGTAGAGCTACCGGCTAGCCAGCAGCGGCTAGCCCCTAGCACGACCCCAGGTGCCCGCCCTCAAAAAGGTACGGGCCCAAAACAGTACGAGAGAGCGGGCACAATACTGTACGAGAGAGCGAACCCAAAAAGTACGAGAGAGCGGGCACAGCTCTAAAACATACGAGAGAGCGGGCACGTGTGCTCGTACTCTCTTAGCTCTACTACTAATACGCCTCTTGGCAAGACCTAAATTCTTACGCATGGATTTTATAAAATATTATGTTATGCACTAATTATACGAAAAAAGAGCGATGAAATTTTGGACCAAAAATAGAAAAAACCTTATTAACCCATTAGGTCCCAAGAGTTATAAAATTTTTGTATTCTTTCAAGCTTAGAAATCATAGGGAAAAAATAAAAAAATGTATAAAATAATACCCTACTCCCCTATTTTCGGATATGCCCTACACGATGGTGTGGTTTAAAACACTCAAAAAAAACATTTTAATTTGTTTATAAACAAATAAAAAAATAGTTTTTTTTTATTTTCAAGGTGGTGAAGCGTGTTGAAAAAAATTTTTTTACCATAAAAAAACTTACTACAGGTGATCACATTAGTTGAACTTTACGTGTATATATTTTTTTTTTGGCTCCGATTTTTTTAAACAAAATGGCGGCCAAATGATTGAGACATAAATAATTACAGTGCAGCACATGACTGAAAGAATATGGGAAAAACTTTTTATTAAAAATTTATTGTAAAGAACCACGCAGTTATCCTTAATTACAAGCAGTATTTATTTGTGAATTCATCGGTGAATTCCTCGCTTTTTGCGGTGAAATCCTCGGTGAACTTAACAGTGAAATTCTCGGCGAAATCCTCGGCATTTTAACGAGATCGAAAACGAAGGGGTCAGGGCGTACACCTGGTGCAACTGGCGATACTTACGCCTTGGAGATGACTTCCCCAGGAAGTTTCGACACCGGAGGGATCAGGGCGAGCACCTGGTGCACCTGGCTATACTAACGCCTTGGAGATGATTTCCCCAGGAAGTTTCGACTTCGCTTGGGTCAGGGTGGACACCTGGTGCAACTGGTGATATGTACGCCTTGCAGATGATTTCCCCAGGAAGTTTCAACTCCGCTTGGGTCAGGGTGGATACCTGGTGCGACTGGTGATTGCGACGGGGTTTCCCGTCGCTTATTTATAAAAACGTGTAAATAGTTATTTTTCTATTGTAAATAGTATGGACGACGAAACATAGAAAAAAGTGACAGAAGACGACAGCAGCAAGAGCGACAGAGCGAGGACGACAGAAGAAGAAAGAAGGCAGCAGCAGCGGCGACAGCAGGTTCGAAGCCAACGGGGCGTTGTGATTGGCTCAACCGCCGCCGCAGCCGTTGCTGCTATCAGCGAACGCCGGACTTCGGCCCGCGCGGCGCAGTTGCAGTTGAGTGGCAAAGACGAGTGGTTGATGAGTTGAAGTGTGGCGGAGAGGAAAGAAGTGGATTTTAGAGAGCGAAGACATCTCTTCCTGCATCCTGGTAGGACCAAGACGGCAGGACCACCGAGAGATTCGGACGGACCTTCTACGTGGACATCACCCCGGCAACTCGCACCTTGGCAGCCCAGGACGACGATCGGGTCGATCTCGTGCAGGCCATAAGAAGAGACCGGAACCGACGTTCCAGCGTAGCATCCCCGACTCAACGCGTGGACATCTTGTTGGTAAGGACACTCATCGGGAAAACAGGAAGGACGACGAAAAGTGTGTGTGTAAGTAGAGTGTGGACGACTAATAAAAGAATCTCTTTTCTCTCGGCGGAATCCCCTCCGAGATTTTGTTGTATTTTAATATTTTTAGACAGGTGAATAAATTATATTAAACTTAATTTTTATGTTTCTTTATTTATTTCACCCCGTCACATGATACGTACGCCTTGAAGATGATTTCCCAAGGAAGTTTCGACTCCCGAAGGATCCAGGCGAGCACCTGAAGCACTTGGCGATACTAACGCCTTGGAGATGACTTCCCCAGGAATTTTCGACACCAGAGCGATCAGGGCGAGCACCTGGTGCACTTGGAGATACTTGCGCCTTAGAGAGGATTCACCCAAGAAGTTTCGCTCGCAGTTGACGGTGGGATAGTGGATCGTACCCCAGGTAGCGCCAGGTCGACCACCAGGTAACCTGATCAATTTCCTCAGGAAGTTTTACTCGTAGTTGAAGGTGGGATAGTAGATTTCACCTCAGGTAGCACCAGGTCGACTACCAGGTGACCGGATCAATTTCCTCAGGAAGTTTTACTCGTAGTTGACGGTAGGATAGTGGATGTTACCCCAGGTAGGACCAGGTCGACTACCAGGTGACCAGATCAATTTCTTCAGGAAGTTATACTCGTAGTTGAAGGTAGGATAGTAGATTTTACCCCAGGTAGCACCAGGTTGACTACCAGGTAACCAGATCAATTCCCTCAGGAAGTTTTACTCGTAGTTGACGGTGGGATAGTGGATGTTACCCCAGGTAGGACCAGGTCGACTACCAGGTGACCAGATCAATTTCTTCAGGAAGTTTTACTCGTAGTTGACGGTGGGATAGTGGATCGCACCCCAGGTAGCACCAGGCCAACCACCAGGTAACCGAGACATTTTCCCAAGGAAGTTTTACTCGTAGTCGAAGGTAGGATAGTAGATTTTACCCCAGGTAGCACCAGGTCAACTACCGGGTAGCAGGGCCGTTTTACCCAGGAAGTTTTACTCGTAGTTGAAGGTGGGATAGTAGATTTCACCCCAGGTAGCACCAGGTCGACTACCAGGTGACCAGATCATTTTCCCCAGGAAGTTATACTCGTAGTTGAAGGTAGGATAGTAGATTTTACCCCAGGTAGCACCAGGTTGACTACCAGGTAACCAGATCAATTCCCTCAGGAAGTTTTACTCGTAGTTGACGGTGGGATAGTGGATGTTACCCCAGGTAGGACCAGGTCGACTACCAGGTGACCAGATCAATTTCTTCAGGAAGTTTTACTCGTAGTTGACGGTGGGATAGTGGATCGCACCCCAGGTAGCACCAGGTCAACCACCAGGTAACCGAGACATTTTCCCAAGGAAGTTTTACTAGTAGTCGAAGGTAGGATAGTAGATTTTACCCCAGGTAGCACCAGGTCAACTACCGGGTAGCAGGGCCGTTTTCCCCAGGAAGTTTCACTCGTAGTTGACGGTGGGATAGTGGATCGTACCCCAGGTAGCACCAGGTCGACTACCAGGTGACCAGATCATTTTCCTCAGGAAGTTTTACTCGTAGTTGAAGGTGGGATAGTAGATTTCACCTCAGGTAGCACCAGGTCGACTACCAGGTGACCGGATCAATTTCCTCAGGAAGTTTTACCCGTAGTTGACCGTGGGATAGTGGATGTTACCCCAGGAAGGACCAGGTCAACTACCAGGTGACCAGATCAATTTCTTCAGGAAGTTTTACTCGTAGTTGACGGTGGGATAGTGGATCGTACCCCAGGTAGCACCAGGTCGACTACCAGGTGACCAGATCATTTTCCCCAGGAAGTTATACTCGTAGTTGAAGGTAGGATAGTAGATTTCACCCCAGGTAGCACCAGGTCGACTACCAGGTGACCGGATCAATTTCCTCAGGAAGTTTTACTCGTAGTTGACCGTGGGATAGTGGATGTTACCCCAGGTAGGACCAGGTCGACTACCAGGTGACCAGATCAATTTCCTCAGGAAGTTTTACTCGTAGTTGACGGTGGGATTGTGGATCTTACCCCAGGTAGGACCAGGTAGACAACCAGGTTACCGGATCAATTTCCTCAGGAAGTTTTACTCGTAGTTGACCGTGGGATAGTGGATGTTACCCCAGGTAGGACCAGGTCGACTACCAGGTGACCAGATCAATTTCCTCAGGAAGTTTTACTCGTAGTTGACGGTGGGATTGTGGATCTTACCCCAGGTAGGACCAGGTAGACCACCAGGTTACCGGGAACTTTTCCCCAGGAAGTTTTACTCGTAGTTGAAGGTAGGATAGTAGATTTTACCCCAGGTAACACCAGGTCAACTACTGGGTAGCAGGGCCGTTTTCCCCAGGAAGTTTTACTCGTAGTTGAAGGCGGGATAGTAGATTTCACCCCAGGTAGCACTAGGTTGACTACCAAGTAATCAGATCAATTTCCTCAGGAAGTTATACTCGTAGTTGACGTTGCAACAGAGGGCCAAATCGAAGGTCCATTTTCAAAAATTTATATCCCCTAGAATTTAAGGAGTAGAGTAAACATCTGGGAGCCATTTTCTTCGTTTGGTGAAGTACTTTGTGAAAAAATCCTGCTTTGTTTTAAAAAATTATTAAAAACAATTGTTATTGCAAAAAATTTTTTGAAAAGTGATCAATGAAGTATATGAAAAGATCGTCTTAAAAAAAGTAGTGCTATTCTCCCGGATCTTTTTACGTCAAGATATTGATTGTCAAGCATCTAAGTCGCACAAAATTTTCCGGGTCATTTTATCATCGGGAACAACCCCATCGAGCTGCAGGAGGTGGATGAAACGTTACTCAAAGTTGTAAAATGAAAAAATAAAAAATAAAAAATGCAGTTCTCTAAGCCCCCAAAACCCTGGGCGCCCGAGTTCAACAAAATACTGATTGACTACCCCACAAGCTCCAAGCCCCCAAAACCCTGGGTGCCCGAGTTCAAGAAAAAAAATTGATTGGCTACCGTCCAAGCTCGAAGCTCCCGAAACCCCAGGGCGCCCGAGTTCAACAAAATACTGATTGACTACCCCCCAAACTCCAAGCCCCCAAAACCCTGGGCACTCTAGCTCAACATAGAAACTGATTGGCTAACCGCCAAGCTCTAAGCAACCAAAACCCTGGGCACCTGAATTCAACAAAATACTGATTGGCTACCCCCCAAGCTCCAAACCCCCAAAACCCTGAGCGCTCTAGCTCAACATAGGAACTGATTGGCTAACCGCCAAGCTCTAAGCAACCAAAACCCTGGGCGACTGAGTTCAACAAAATACTGATTGGCTACCCCCCAAGCTCCAAACCCCCAAAACCCTGGGTGCCCGAGTTCAACAAAATACTGATTGACTACCCCCCAAGCTCTAAGCCCACAAACCCCTGAGCGTCTTAGTATAACAAAATACTGCTTTGCTACCTGCCAAGCTCCAAGCCCCTAAACCCCAGGGCGCCCAAGTTCAACAAAATACTGATCGGCTACCCCCCAAGCTCCAAGCCCCCAAAATCCTGGGCACCCTAGCTAAACATAGAAACTGATTGGCGAACCCCCAAGCTCCAAGCTCCCAAAACCCTGGGTGCCCGAGTTCAAGAAAATACTGATTGACTACCCCCCAAGCTCTGAGCCCCCAAAACCCTGGGCGCTCTAGCTCAACATAGAAACTGATTGGCTATCCGCCAACCTCTAAGCAACCAAAACCCTAGGCGCCTGAGTTCAACAAAATACTGATTGGCTACCCCCCAAGCTCCAAACCCCCAAAACCCTGGGCACCCTAGCTAAACATAAAAACTGATTGGCGAACCCCCAAGCTCCAAGCCCCCAAAACCCTGGGTGCCCGAGTTCAAGAAAAAAAACTGATTGGCTACCGTCCAAGTTCGAAGCTCCCGAAACCCCAGGGCGCCCGAGTTCAACAAAATACTGATTGACTACCCCCCAAACTCCAAGCCCCCAAAACCCTGGGCACTCTAGCTCAACATAGAAACTGATTGGCTAACCGCCAAGCTCTAAGCAACCAAAACCCTGGGTACCTGAATTCAACAAAATACTGATTGGCTACCCTCCAAGCTCCAAACCCCCAAAACCCTGAGCGCTCTAGCTCAACATAGGAACTGATTGGCTAACCGCCAAGCTCTAAGCAACCAAAACCCTGGGCGACTGAGTTCAACAAAATACTGATTGGCTACCCCCCAAGCTCCAAACCCCCAAAACCCTGGGTGCCCGAGTTCAACAAAATACTGATTGACTACCCCCCAAGCTCTAAGCCCACAAACCCCTGAGCGTCTTAGTATAACAAAATACTGCTTTGCTACCTGCCAAGCTCCAAGCCCCTAAACCCCAGGGCGCCCAAGTTCAACAAAATACTGATCGGCTACCCCCCAAGCTCCAAGCCCCCAAAATCCTGGGCACCCTAGCTAAACATAGAAACTGATTGGCGAACCCCCAAGCTCCAAGCTCCCAAAACCCTGGGTGCCCGAGTTCAAGAAAATACTGATTGACTACCCCCCAAGCTCTGAGCCCCCAAAACCCTGGGCGCTCTAGCTCAACATAGAAACTGATTGGCTATCCGCCAACCTCTAAGCAACCAAAACCCTAGGCGCCTGAGTTCAACAAAATACTGATTGGCTACCCCCCAAGCTCCAAACCCCCAAAACCCTGGGCACCCTAGCTAAACATAAAAACTGATTGGCGAACCCCCAAGCTCCAAGCCCCCAAAACCCTGGGTGCCCGAGTTCAAGAAAAAAAACTGATTGGCTACCGTCCAAGTTCGAAGCTCCCGAAACCCCAGGGCGCCCGAGTTCAACAAAATACTGATTGACTACCCCCCAAACTCCAAGCCCCCAAAACCCTGGGCACTCTAGCTCAACATAGAAACTGATTGGCTAACCGCCAAGCTCTAAGCAACCAAAACCCTGGGTACCTGAATTCAACAAAATACTGATTGGCTACCCTCCAAGCTCCAAACCCCCAAAACCCTGGGTGCCCGAGTTCAACAAAATACTGATTGGCTACCCCCCAAGCTCTAAGCCCACAAACCCCTGAGCGTCTTAGTTCAACAAAATACTGCTTTGCTACCTCCCAAGCTCCAAGCCCCTAAAACCCTGGGCGCCCAAGTTCAACAAAATACTGATCGGCTACCCCCCAAGCTCCAAGCCCCCAAAATCCTGGGCACCCTAGCTAAACATAGAAACTGATTGGCGAACCCCCAAGCTCCAAGCCCCGAAAACCCTGGGTGCCCGAGTTCAAGAAAAAAAACTGATTGGCAACCGTCCAAGTTCGAAGCTCCCGAAACCCCAGGGCGCCCGAGTTCAACAAAATACTGATTGACTACCCCCCAAGCTCCAAACCCCCAAGACCCTGGGCGCTCTAGCTCAACATAGAAACTGATTGGCTAACCGCCAAGCTCCGAGCCCCCAAAACCCTGGGCGCTCTAGCTCAACATAGAAACTGATTGGCTATCCGCCAACCTCTAAGCAACCAAAACCCTGGGCGCCTGAGTTCAACAAAATACTGATTGGCTACCCCCCAAGCTCTAAACCCACAGACCCTGGAGCGCCTTAGTTCAACGAAATACTGCTTGGCTACCTCCCAAGCTCCAAGCCCCTAAAACCCTGGGCGCCCGAGCTCAACAAAATACTGATTGGCTACCCTCCAAGCGTTAAGCCCACAAAACCCTGGGCGCCAGAGTTGAATTAATTCAAAAATATGTGTGCATTTTAGTTAACTTAAGCATGAAATAAATAATTCTGTAAGTATACTTAATTACGCTGCTCTGGTGCAAATACATCATGAAATTGTAAGTCTGAGATTTTAAACTCCTAAATGGCGTGGTTGACTAGAAAAACGCTATAAGTTTTTAACTTATTGTTTAACTCTGTTTTTGCAACGTCATCAACAATTTTATTTTTTAACTATCAATTGAATGTTTTAACGAATAAGACTCATTTCGAAAAAAGTGTTAAAATTTTCGTTTCTTAATTGGTTATTAATTTTTTTAATTTACATTGTTTTTTTGTTATTTTGTAATTTTTTAAAGCAGTGTAAATAAAAGTTCACCATTACGTTCTTGTGGAATGAAAAAAAAACATTTTTTATTGATTTGATATACAAATTCTGAATACGATCAACTTGTAAAATTATTCTACTGTGTAACCAGAGTTTTGGGAGCTTAGAGCTTGGGGGATAGACGATCTGTTTTTTTGTTCAACTCGAGTGCCCAGGGTTTTGGGGGCTTGGAGCTTGGGGGGTAGCCAATCAGTATTTTGTTGAACTCGGGCACCCAGGGTTTTTTAGGCTTAGAGCTTGGGGAGGTAGCCGTCAAGTATTTGGTGAGCTCGGGCGCCTAGGGTTTTGGGGGCTTAGAGCTTGGGAGGTAGCCAATCAGTATTTTGTTGAACTCGGGCGCCCAGGTTTTTGAGGGCTTAGAGAATTGCAATACTTTTTTTTAAACATTTTATAATTTTATGTAACGTTTCATCTCCCTCTCTGAGCTCGTTGGGGTTGTTCCCGATGGTAAAATGACCCGGAAAATTTCGTGCGACTTAGATGCATGATATTTAATATCTTGACGAAAAAAAACCTGGGAGAATTGCAATCCTTTTTTTTTTTTTATTTAATGATTTTATTTAACGTTCCATACCCCTCTTTGCAGCTCGTTGGGGCAGTTCTCGATGATCAAACGACCCGGCAAATTTTGTGCGACTTAAATGCTTGATAATCAATATCTTGACGTAAAAAAATCCGGCAAATAGCACTACTTGTTTTTAGACGATTTTTTCATATACTTAATCGTTCACGTTTCAAAAGTTTTGTTCTATAACAATTGTTTTTAACAATTTTTACAACAAAGTGGGACTTTTTCTCAAAGTACTCCACTAAACGAAGAAAACAGCTCCCGGATATTTACTCTACTCCTAATTTTCTATGGGATGTTCATTTTTGAAAATGGACCTTCGATTTGGCCCTCTGTGACCATCAACTAAGAGTAAAACTTCCTGGGGAAATTGATCTTGTTACCTGATAGTCGACCTGGTGCTACCTGGGGTAAGATCCACTATCCCACCGTCAACTGCGAGTAAAACTTCCTGGGGAAGTCCTCTCTAAGGCAAAAGTATCACCAAGTGCACCAGGTATCCGCCATGATCCCTCTGGAATCAAAACTTCCTCGGGAAATCCTCTCTAAGGCGTAAGTATCACAAGATGCACCAGGTGTCCACCCTGACTCAGCCGGAGTCAAAACTTCCTGGAGAAATCATCTCCGATGTGCAACTATCGTCAAGTGCACCAGGTTTCCGCCCTGACACATCTGGAGTTGAAACTTCCTGGGGAAATCATCTCCAAGGCGTAAGTATCACCAGGTACACTAGGTGTGCGCCCTGATCCCTCCAGAGTCAAAACTTCCTAGAGAAATCCTCTGTAAAGCGTAAGTACCACCAGGTGCACCAGGCGTCCGCTCTGACCCATCCGGAGTCAAAACTTACTGGGGAAATCATCTTCAAGGCGTACGTATCACCAGGGGCACCAGGTGTCCGCCCTGATCCCTCCGTAGTCAAAACTTCCTGGGGAAATCATCTTCAAGGCGTACATATCACCATATGCATCAGGTGTCCGCCCTGACTTATCCGGAGTCGAAACTTCCTGGGAAAAACATCTCTGAGGCATACGCATCACCAGGGGTACCAGGTGTCCGCCCTGACCCTTCCGGAGTCAAAACTTCCTGGGAAAAACGTCTCCGAGGCGTACGTATCACCAGGGGCACCAGGTGTCCGCCCTGATCCCTCCGGAGTCGGAACATCCTGGGGAAAACATCTCCGAGGCGTACGTATCGACAGGTGCAGCAGGTGCTCGACCTGATCCCTCTGGAGTCGAAACTTCCTGGGGAAATCATCTCCAAGGTGTACGTATCATCAGGAGCACCAGGTGTCCGCCCTGACCCTTCCGGAGTCGAAACTTCCTGAGGAAATCATCTCCAAGGCGTAAGTATCATCAGGAGCATTAGATGTCCGCCCTGAACCCTCCGTAGTCGAAACTTCCTGGAGAAATCATCTCCGAGGCATACGTATCACCAGGGGCACCAGGTGTCCGCCCTGATCCCTTCGTTTTCGAAACCGTTAAATTGCCGAGAATTTCGCCGAGGTTTTCACCGAGGATTTCACTGTTAAAATTGACCGAAGATTTCACCGCAAAAAGCGAGGAATTCACCGAGGATTTCACCGATGAATTCACCGATGAATTCATCGCTGATTTCACCGAGGATACTTGCGATGGGGATACACCAAATTTTAGCCAAATCCATGACCCAAATGTCTGGTCCTCTCCTTGTTAGTACATAAACTAGTACATTTCAGACTATGCTTGCGACAACCACAGCTTTGTTTTTCACACCCGGTCTTACAACTGCAGCAAATTTTTTTAAGTAAGTCATCTGGAATTAACTTATCTGCTGTTAATTTGCGATTTAAATTGTTTTTTGCATTGTGCTTCCAGCTCCATTCTATCGCAGATTTTTGAACCCCCAAACCACTGTTGAGTCTGAAAATAAACTTTTTTGCTGTGCTGAATAGCAGCTCCTTCAGTTGGTGGTAGTTTCTCGAGTTTAAATGCTTATGTTGTGACAGTCAGCGTTCGTAATTAAATCGTCGGTAACGATTTAGGATTTGGCGCGAGTCACGTGACTGTCGAACGCAGCTCAGAGCGGACCTCTGAGGTGGTAGAGCGGGAATCGGGAAGCCACTCGTAGTTTTCGTGTTCGTGAGTTCGCATGTACATGGAACTTAACTCGTCTCGTTTCGACGGCTAACCGGACTCCTCGGGAGTGGAATGTCCTCGAAGAGAGAGTTGGCAGAGACAGAAGGTGCGGGATCGATGGTCATCGCCCGGGAAGCATTCTTTTGTCTAGACGAGTCAACCGACTTTTGGAAGCCGTGGACGTCGGGGAACCTGACCGACGTCTGGCAGACACGCAAAGATCTGGAGATCGATTCATGGCAGATCTTGAAGCAGCTTACTCGTTACGGAAGTCAAGGCAATAATTGACATTCGCGTCGCGCGTTGTGGTAGAGCCGTAGTGTGAGAGTGTGGTGTTATTTGTGAAGTTGTCATTTCACGTCATCGCCTGGACCGCTTTCCGACGGCTACACGGCGACTCGAGTATGGTAGATATTACGGCTGGTCGGCATCGTAGCCTGGCATTTTGTTTAGCCTGACGGCTTGGTATGAGGTGCACCTTAGCGACTCCGTAAGTTAATTGTAAATGTGCCAGTGAGTGTGAATGCGTGTGAGTGTCCTTAGTTTACTGTTATTGTCATAATCTTTGTTTTTCTCTTGCGCGAGCTGCCGATAGCAGCAGGAATTTGTGTGCGCGCGCAACGATTTAGGGAACATTGAAGATTCTTTTGTTTACTGGTTTAAACGACACCGAGTCGTAATTCGGAATTTGTATTTTAGGTTTAGATTTGTTTTAATAAATTATTAAATTGTTAATTTAATTTTTATTGACTAAACCTAGTGTTCCTGCGAATCGATCCTGTTTTAATACCCGCACCCACTACCGATGAACGAACTAGCCGACCACGTCGCGAAGTATAGTAATATTCACGGACGCGATTTCCTTATTTTATTATTTCAGGTCGACGAGTTGCAGTTCGACGAGTGCTTGGATCAGCACTAAGTACAGGTGGTAAGGATTTAGTACGCACCGTGGGTATTTGTATCGGCTCATACAAACCCTTAAATCCACCCCTGTTACAATGTTTACACTCTTTACTCTGAAAGTATCATGTAAATATGTAATTTGTATTAAAAAATAGTAGATAAATAATCTAATGAGTAACTTGTATTTTTTTTTATTTCAATACCAATTGTAATTTATAAATAACCTCTTTAAATTAATATTACTGACTGAATATTACTGAAAAAAATTATTAAAATGATTATTTTCTAAAGTTTTTATTAAAAAAATTTAACGTAAACTTATCAAAGAAACATGTATTTTTTTTTAATGCAAATCCTCCTCACTAATACCTTTGTTTTTATAAATTTCAATTTTCCAACTTTCAATGATTTCAAGTTATTTTATACACTTACCATCGCTGTGTTTATTTTATAGTAATGTAATTTTTCATAAAAAATGATAGTCAACATTTGATACCAAATTCAACCGTAAATAATGATGAACAATAAAAAAATTTATAACAAAAACAATAATTATGATCAAAAATGCAGTTTTAAAACATCAATTTTTCAGTTTTTCGTGTTTTCTAATATTTTTTCCTCTGAAAACGTATTTTTATTATTATTTTTTTTTTTAAAGTTGCAGATTAGAGGAAACAAATGAGCCCAACCAAAATTTTTTTCAACCACTTTAATTAAAGATAAATAAATTAAATTATTTTATATAAACAAATAACTAACCAGCAAAATTTTAACCCCTGTAATGCTGGAAAAAAAGATAAATATTTTTCGTCCCTCTAACCTCAAAATCGGAACTTCACCCCTTGTTTTCGGTTATAAGGTCGAATAATAGTATATTTCCCTTAGGATCGAGGGTTCGATATACTATTTAATGTATATGATATACTATTTTTATAAACAAATAACTAACCAGCAAACTTTAAACCCCTGTAACGCTGGAAAAATATATAAATAAATTATTTTTCATAAACAAATAACTAACCAGCAAACTTTGAACCCCTGTAACGGTGGAAAAAAAATAATTAAATATTTTTTTATAAACAAATAACCAAGTGACAAGCTTTACACCCCTGAAATGCTAGAAAAAAGGTAAATGAATATTTTTTTATAAACAAATAACCAACCAACAAGCTTTAAACCCCCATATCGCTGGAAAAAAAGATAAATAAATATTTTTTTGTTATAAATTCGGTTGCCCAGGGTATTGTGGGTTTAAAGCATAGGGAACCATTTATTTATTATAAATATATATTTATAAGGTTTGTTTGTTAGTTATTTGTTTATAAAAAAATATTTATTCACCTGTTTTTTCCAGCGTTATAAGGGTTTAAAATTTGTCGGTTAAATATTTTTGTACAATAAATAAATTATTTATCTAATTTTCCGGCGTCATGAGGATTTTGAACTTGTTGGTTAATTAATTTGTTTATGAAAAAATATTCATTTAACTTTCTTTTCCAGCGTTACAGTGGTTTAAGGGGGGGGGGGTATACCCTAAGAGGCTAAAAAAAAGGTAATTTTTGGGAATTTATATTGAAAAAACGGTTAATATTATTTGAGTCATTTATTCACCATATAATTAAACAACATTTCAACTACCTTCCATAATTTTTTCAAGTAAAAATATTAATAAATAAGCCGATGCAAGTACTTTTTCGGCGACGCTTTCGCTTGTCGATTTTTTACAGTGAGGAACGCCATTTTGTTCAGGATCACTTTAAATCAATTTTGAAAAAAGATACTGTTAGAAGACAAGTTTATCTTGGTAATAACACGAGGGTTTTTTTTTTTTTTCATTTTTGACGATTTGGTGGTTGTTTAAAGTGAAAAACCGTTTTTTCGGCTAAAAAATCCGCCATTTTGTTGACGCCACAGCCGTAAAAATAAAAATTTTAATTTAATAAAATCAAAATTAATAAAATCCTCGTGTTAATACCTGGAAAAATATATATTAAAGAAATCCTCAAAATTTCAGAACGATCGGTGCAGCGGTCGCCGAGATATTTTCCTCACCGACTTTAAAAAGACTAGTTTTGAGAAAAACGCGTTTAAAGTTTTGAACAAGATAAAAGTAATGAAATTTTTTTTTTTTTTCCTTAAAAGGAATCATCGATTCCTGCACCATAAAGCACTTTTTCTGCTGCTTCTGCTTCGTCTTCAGCTTGTTTTTCTTTCCTTCTACGCTTAACCCTGGCATCTTTACTCTCTTTGGTAGCTTCTTTCTCAGCTTTATCTATACGGCTTTCATCCTCGATCATTGCACGAAAACTGCTGTAACTTTCTGAGATTGACTCAGAATGACTTGAAATTTTGACACAACATTCTTGAGATGTTGTACAGACGGCGGACATCTTAACTTTCCCGCATTTGAATTTGCCGCGGAAAGAAGATGGCCGCGAGAGTCGATATTTTTGTGGTTTGCCAACCCAGGCTAGGGGAAAAAAAATTTATTATATTCGAAGTGTAAGGCGCAAGTGAGGTTAGAGTTTCCCAGTGTTTACAAATAAACAGAGATTTATGATGAATGAAATCATATTAATCTTTGATTAGCTTCTAGCTATGATGCGGAAAGTATCAGGGTGATTTGTTGTTGTGTATAGAATTGTGAAGTTGGAGTGTTATCAAAACGGTAAATTGATACTAATTTTTATTAGTTCTCAATAACCCAAAATTTTCTTTAAAACTTTTTAGTGATAGTTATTAACAACAACAAATCACCCTGATACTTTCCGCATCATAGCTAGAAACTAATCAAAGATTAATATGATTTCATTCATCATAAATCTCTGTTTATTTGTAAACAGTGGGAAACTCTAACCTCACTTGCGCCTTACACCTGGAATATAATAAATTTTTTTTCCTCTAGCCTGGGTTGGCAAACCACAAAAATATCGACTCTCACGGCCATCTTCTTTCCGCGGTAAATTCAAATGCGGGAAAGTTAAGATGTCCGCTGACTGTACTTTAAGAAAAAAAAAAAAAAAAAAAAAAATCGATTTTTTAAAGTTGCTTAGGGTATACCCCCCCCCCCCTTAAAGATTGTTGGACGATTTTTGTTTCTACAAAAATATTTTTTTATCTTTTTTTCCAGCGTTATGGGGGTTTAAAGCTTGTTAGTTAGTTATTTGTTTATAAAAAAATATTCATTTACCTTTTTTTCCAGCATTACAGGGGTTTAAAGCTAATTGTCGGTTGATTCTTTTTTTTTGATTGATTATTTATTTATCCTTTGTTATAGTGCTGCAATTCAAAAGTGGACTCGGAAATACAACCCTCGAAGGCCCGTTGTCCTTGATGCCAGCGACTATAATCTCCTGTCACAGTCGGCTCCGTGCCGACAAACTTCCTGAAATAGGGAAAAATACCGTCCGCGTTTATAAATCCCTACACGATTTATTAAAACGGGGAGGGCGCGACAGCTCGTTATTTCGGTAGGTGGGCGCGGGCTATGGGATCGAGTACGAGGAACACCGGTTTAGAAATAAGTAGTTTCGCACAAGTTAATTTTCAATATTTAATAAAAAAAAGAAATTAACTTAAAAACTAATACAATATTACTAATTAACACGGTAACGAATTATTAATTGCTCGCAACCGAGCATTTAAACTGATAACAAACAAAATAGTCGATGTTCTCTAAATCAACCTGCGCGCGCACACAATAACCTGCTGCTATCGGTAGCTTACGCGCGCGTGAGAAAAACAAAGATTATTACAATAACAGTGTACTAAATACACTCACACGCGTTCATACTCACTCACACAGATACAATGAACTTACAGAATCGCTAAGGTGCACCTCATACCAAGCCGTCAGGCTAAACAAAATGCCAGGCTACGATGCCTACCAGCCGCAATAGATGCCACACTCGAGTCGCCGTACAGCCGTCGTGAAGCGGTCAAGGATTTGAAGTGAAATGACAACTTCACGAATTAACACCACACTCTCACACTACGGCTCTACAACAACGCGCGACGCGAATGACGATAATTGCTTCGATTCCCGTTCACGAGTAGCTTCTTCAAGATCTGCCGGAAATCGATCTCCAGATCTTCGCGCGTCTGCCGGACGTCGGTTTAGCTCCCCGTCGTCCTCGGCTTCCAAAAGCCGGTTGACTCGCCTTGACAAAAGAATGCTTCCCGGATGATGACAATCGATCCCGCACCTTCTGTCTCTGCCAACTCTCTCTTCGAGGACATTCCACTCCCGAGGAGTCCGGTTAGCCGTCGAAACGAGACGAGTTAAGTTCCATGTACATGCGAACTCACGAACACGAAAACTACGAGTGGCTTCCCGATTCCCGCTCTACCACCTCAGAGGTCCGCTCTGAGCTGCGTTCGACAGTCACGTGACTCGCGCCAAATCCTAAATCGTTACCGACGATTTAATTACGATCACTGACTGTCACACCTTTTTTTGCATCGTTATAGGGGTTTTAAAATTGTTGGTTAACTATTTGTTTATAAAAAAATATTTATTTATGTTTTTTTCCAGCGCTATGGGGGTTTCAAATTTTTTGGTTGGTTATTTGTTGATAAAAAATTTTCATTTATCTTTTTTTCCAGCGTCACAGGGCTTTTAGATTTGCTGGTTGGTTATTTGTTGCGATAAAAAATATTCATTTATCTTTTTTCCCAGCGTTACAGGGGTTTAAAGCTTGTTATTTTTTTATAATAAATTATTTATCTATCATTTTTTCCAGCGTTGCAGTGGTTTAAAACTTGCTGGTTAGTTATTTGTTTATATAAAATAATTTAATTTATTTATCTATTTTTCCAGCGTTATGGGGGTTTAAAATTTTTTGGTTAGTTATTTGTTTTTTATTTATTGCAATTTTTTTTTATATAAAATAAAATATATCTTTTTTTTATCATTTTTTGGCTTTGTTTTAAATTAAAAAAAAAAAAAAAAAAAAAAAAAATCCTTATTTTTGTAATTAAAATTTTTTTTTTTGTCCAAATTAGAATTTGGCGGGTGAAAAATTAGCAAGGTGCACGCGCGTAAGCGCACGAACGCGTTCGCAAAATATTTCTTATTTTACAGCATGTCACCCCAGCTCCGTCTATTATTGGACTTGCGAGTCCTTATGCTATCTGCCCCCCATTAGGGCATTCCGTCCGCGTAAGTCGTAGTAAGTCGTAGGTTGAAAATCTGTGTGCCTGAGTAACTGAATAAATCATACTTTTACCTAATACTGTGTCTACCTTATTTATTTCACCCACTACCCCAACACATTGTTCATCTGTATTTTAATTTAGTAAGAATTTGACCAAGAAAAAACCGAACCCACCGTAATTTTTACTTTTTTAAAAGTATGTTTTTAGATTTTACTTAAGTCGACAGAAAAATAATGTCTTTATACAGCTTTCAAGTTTTTTAAAGCATTTGTAAAAACAAATTTTTATCTATTCAAGTAGATCTCACAAGGCTAAAATTCAAAAAGTAATTTATAAAAATACATTCTTGAATAAATTGTTTAAAATCTGCTTCAATATTCTGATCTTATTGATAAAACTGGACTTCTGCATGTAGAAATTTTTTTTTATATGGATGATTCTACATCATCTTATATATTAATTAATTTTAAAATTAATTTTTGAATTGAAAACTTGGTTATTTTGATGTGAGTAAGAGCCAAAATTTTTATAACAATCATTTTAGTGTAAAAATAGTTCATAATTTAGCTTTAAAAAAATATTTTTTACACAAAATTTTCTCAAATCATAAAATTCATAGCTTAAACTTTATAACTTCAGAGAAAGCTTAAACAAATTTATTTAAAAAAATACAACTTATGGTAACTGGTAACTAATTGAGTCTTGGATCAATACTGCTTTTTTCATTTTTTTTTAAAAGCTTAATCTTTTAAAATTTATAACTTGAACTTTGAAACTTTAGAAACAGTTTCAACAAGTTTAATAAAAGAAATACGTTTTGTGGTAAGTGTTAAATCAATTGAGTCTTGAATTCATTTTTAATAATCGATTACATACTAAATACTTATAGAGTTGTCATTAGGTCTTGATAAATTAACATTACCTGCCCTTTGGTTTAATTTAAAACTAACCTGATCTTGGGCCCGCTGCCTAGAATTAGCAAATGCTCAAAGTAGCAAATGTTTTAAAATTTTATTGTAAAAATACACCGAAAGATGGTATCAGTCAAAAAATCATGCAATGCATTGAAAAACCCGTGAACGAGCAGTAAGGGTGTGCCTACACTAGATGCGTTCGATGCGTGCGAACGATGCGTTGACTGTGCAAGGTTATGTTTTCTATTAGATTTTCTCAAAACACATTTATTATTGTTCAAAAAGTAAGTAAATTTCATCCCTTGACACTTTAAAAGTATAAGAAAGCTTTTTTCTTACCAAATAAATATTAAACATAACCTCAATTGGTCAACGCATCGTTCGCACGCGCCACACGTACGCATCAAACGCATCTAGTGTAGGCACACCCTAAAAAATCAGTGCAACGCATCAGTTGCACACTGCATGCTGGGCCCAATGTTGGGCATGTCGAAAATAGGTTGTATTAAATGACATTTTTGACACGTCAAAAATTTAGTTTAAGACAGACGTAAATTTTTTTGACAAAAATATTTGTCAAAAAATCCGACGCTTTTTTCCGATTTTTTTTTTTTTCTTCTTTGAATTTGTTAAAACTATCATATAAATGCGTGCAGAGACTCTATATAATGAAAAAAAATTTATTGGTAATTTTTATTACAATCAAATTTTAAATTAAAATCTGACAAGTAAATAACATTGTATAACAGGGGCGCTACTACGTTTTCACCCCGGGTATGGATAACCCAATAACCCCATCCCGAAAATTTGCAATCCCAGAAATTGTTTATCCTCCAAGCTTTAAACCCCCATAGGCCTGGGTGTCGAGCACAAAAAATAAGTGACTAATTATCCCCCAAGCCTTAAACCACCAAAACCCTAGGCGCCCGAGGTCAACAAAAAAACTGATCAGCTATCCCCTAAGCTGTAAACCCCCAAACACCCTGGGCGCCCGAGTTCAATAAATAAACTGATCAGCCATCCCCCAATCTGTAAACCCCCAAATACCCTGGGCACCCGAGTTCAACAAAAAACTTATCGGCTATCCCCCAAGCTCTTAACCCCCATAAACCTTGGAAGCCCGAGTTGAATTATTCCAAAAATATTTGTGTATTTTAGTTAACCTAAGCATGAAATAAATAATTTTGTAACAATACCCTATTACTCTGCACTGGTGCAATAGAGCTTGAGGGATAGCCGATAAGTTTTTTTGTTGAACTGGGGCACCCAGAGTTTTGGGGTCTAGAGTTTGAGGGATAGCTGATCAGTTTATTTATTGAACTCGGGCGCCCAGGGTATTTGGGGGTTTAAAGCTTGAGGGATAGCCGATAAGTTTTTTGTTGAACTGGGGCGCCCAGAGTTTTGGGGTCTAGAGTTTGAGGGATAGCTGATCAGTTTATTTATTGAACTCGGGCGCCCAGGGTATTTAGGGGTTTAAAGCTTGGAGGATAGCTGATCAGTTTTCTTCTTGAACTCGGGCGCCCAGGGTATTTGGGGGTTTAGAGCTTGGGGATGTATGGGAAGTACCGCCCCTGGACTTTATAATATTAAAAAAATAGTAAATAAATAAATAGAAATAAAATTTGTAGACAATATTTTTGAAAAATTAAAAATAATTTTTTAAACTTTAACCTGCTATACAAGACAGATTGGAAATTATTAGGAAAACCATAAATTAACGATTCTATGTACCATTGTAGGCTTTAAAGACTACCTGAGAGCGTCCATTTTCAAACTAATTTGAATAATTTGTAAATAAAAAAAATCACTCTTTCTTTGCTAAACTTAAATGTTTTTTCACAATTGTGAGCTGCATTCAGTTTAAATATTTAAACACCATTAAATAAAAAATTGCAATAAAGTTTTTTCAACCTAGAAAATTTTCATGAAAAGTAGGAATATTAACTAAAAAAACTGAAAAACCAAACATTTATTGTTAACATATTTAATTTTCAACAATAATATAACTAATTTTTACTAAAAATTCATTAATATCTTGAAATTAAAATAAGAATAATATAAGCAAACAAAATTAATTGAGAAAAATCTAGGTTATGAGCTGAAATAAATCGTTTTTGAATTTTTTACAATTCATACATCAACGACAAGCTTTTATACATTTGATACATTTTCGACTTTACGACATGTCGAAAACTTCCAGAATTGTCATTTACCCAACACTGCCCCCCCTGCCAGCATTGCTGGCTATCGGAAACGTGACCTCTGCTAACCTCAAAAAGCATAATTTATAATTTAATGGTCAAAGTTTTTTAAAGACTTTTTAAAATTAAAATAATTTCAGTAGTATTAGTTTTTGAATAAACGATTTGTAAAAAATATAAATTTAAGTAGAAAATCGCAAGTTTGGAAGTATTTTACGAAATAAAAAATTAACCTCAATAAACAAAACTTCCATACCGACATGTCAGTAAAAATCATAGAAGCACTCTGGATCTGAGAATTTTTGTGTCATGCACGGGAAAAATCGGCAAGGCACCCAAGTTTTAGTGCATGGCATCAATATTGTAGTTTCAATTCAGTTATTTTCTGGTGCAAACTGAAAGCACTGTTTTTTGACTGACTCTTTCTTTCGGTATAGATTATTAAAAAAACAGAAATGAATTTACTATTTGTTTAAGGATTGAACAAAATGTAATGGTTTTTAACACCTACCAAGTTTTTTCATACCACTAGCGTATTTTATATTTCTTCAAAATTGATTAAAAATATTATAATTTCAGTTTTTAAGTTCATCAAAGTTTATTTAAGAAAAAAATTAAGTTTGTAACACATTTTTGTTATATTGAAATAATGGCTTTAAAAAAATTCTTTTTTGTTTTATATACTAATTATTTATTCCAAAAGTAACTATCATGAACATAAATGAGTTAATCCAAAATTATTTACACATTTAAAACATTTGTCTGCACAACTTATTTCACAATAACTGGTTTATTTAATAAAAGTTTATAAATCATACACATAGTTTTTGGTACAAGAATAGCTTAGCTAAAATTTTAAAGGTCTGAAGAGCTTGTGAAAAAAGTTATAAACGTTTTAAAATTCTCGACATATTATAGATTTTTGTGGGAAAAGTACTAAAATTGCAATTACTTAATTCCTAGCTAACAGATTTTATTGTTACTTGTCAAAAAAATTGAAAAAAATCAGACTATTGTTATTCTTTAATTTGTTTTTCTATTAATTTTGTTATTCTTTGTTATTCTTGTTATCCTATTATTTTTGTTATTCTTCTTTTAAAACATTAATTAGGAACCTGAAGCAAAAATTATAAACAATTGATTTATTTTTGTAAATAAGATTTCTCATTGGATACAATTAGAGGTTAGAAAGTGGCTTAGCCAATAAGCAGATGACTTCTTTTATCAAATGTATTATTGACTCATGTAGCTGGTAGGGAACGTCCTTAAAAGAGATTTATTCAATTTTTTTTTTTTTAACAAGTCTAAAAAATTAACAATATTCTTCGAATAACAATATTCTTTCTAAAAATTTATAAGTAAGAAATATTTTCATAAGTTAATAAAAATATTTATCAGTGCAATTTGCTCAACAGTACAATACCCAATTTCTTGATAAGAAATAGATCTAAATTTTTGATTTATTACTTGAAAATTTGATAAATTAATGAATTGATGAATTGATAGATTACAAATTTGATTTGATTAAAAATTTGTATGAAACAAAAATCATGGTTCAAATCTTCCAAAAACCTTAGAAAAACTTATGGAAAATTTGAAATTAAAAGAAAAAATTAACCAAGAAATAGTTATAACATGTGAGACATTGAAGTTAATTTCTAAGCCAAATTCTAGTTAACCTTACCAAACAAATTTCTAGATTTTTGCATAGAGTTCGATAGGGTCTAGAAGGATTTTGCAAAAATGTATTTATTTACTATAAATAGTAGGCTTCAAATTGAAGAATTAGGATAATAAAATTGAATGTGTGCTTTATACACTTTTCTTAGGTTTGAGCATGCTTGCAAAAAAAAAGACTAAAAATAATTTTTCTGATAAAGTTGAAAAAAATTTAACTTACATAATAAAGCAACAAATTATTTTTATTATTTTTTAAATTGTTTAGATGTAGTATAAGAATCATCATTTGTAAAAAAAAAGTAATAAGCTGTAAATTTTGAGGTTACATAAAATGACTATTCAATAAACTATTTATTAAATGTTTATTAGACAATGTACCTGCGTTCCTTTACCACTGCCAGGTGGCCCTAGTAAAATTGCTTTTATTCCACGAGTAGTGGAATTATTTTTATCTGTTGAAACAGAAGAGAGATTAGGAGACATGATATCTTAATCTGTTTTTATAATTTTTCAGCTGCAAAAAAAAGTTAGGAAATAATTAATTTAATTTAGAAAAGTCATAGGAAAAATAAGAATTTTTACAATTACAATTAACTATTGAAAATCACGTAAATAATACCAGTATTTTTTCCTTCCTTATATCTGTAAATCAAGATTCTTTTAATTACGATTCAAGCTTTAAAGTTTAAAGACCGGGACAAAGATAAAGTTATAAACGCTTGTGCATTGTGCAATGTGCGTCCGTGCACGGTTGCAAGACTCACATGTACAGTGTACACGAGTTATAACCACTTGGGACATGGTTGTAAACTCGAGTCGAGAATCCAATATCGAGTAACTCGAGTCGAGTCGAAACAAGTCTAGTCTACGCACAGCAGCTTATGCTTGGAACCTGCATACGCACAAGAAGTTTTTTTAACAGAAGGGTGAAAAAATATTTCGGAGAATGTTTGGACTCTGGAGGGGTCAGGGCAGACACCTGGTGCACCTGGTGATAATTACGCCTTGGAGATGATCTCCCCAGGAAGTTTAGACTCCAAAGGGACCAGGGTTAACACCTGGTGCTACTGGTATTAATTACGCCTTGGAGAAGATTTCCCCTGGGAGTTTAGACTCCAAAGGGGCCAGGGTGGACACCTGGTGCAACTGGTATTAATTACGCCTTGGAAAGGATTTCCCCAGGAAGTTAGGAATTCGGAAGGCTCAGGGCGGACACCTGGTGCATCTGGTGATACTGACACCTTGGAGATGACTTTCCCCAGGAAGTTTTGACTTCGGAGGGTCAGGGCAAACACCTGGTGCACCTGGTGATACGCCTTGGAGATGATTTCCCCAGGAAGTTTGGACTCCGGAGGGGTCAGGGTGGACACCTGGTGCACCTGGTGATACTGACACCTTGGAGATGATTTTCCCCAGGAAGTTTTGACTTCGGAGGGTCAGGGCAAACACCTGGTGCACCTGGTGATACGCCTTGGAGATGATTTCCCCAGGAAGTTTGGACTTCGGAGGGGTCAGGGCGGACACCTGGTGCACCTGGTGATCCTTACGCCTTGGAGATGATTTCCCTAGGAAGTTAGGACTTCGGAGGGGTCAGGGCGGACACCTGGTGCACCTGATGATACGCCTTGGAGATGATTTCCCCAGGAAGTTTGGACTTCGGAGGGGTCAGGGCGGACACCTGGTGCACCTGGTGATCCTTACGCCTTGGAGATGATTTCCCTAGGAAGTTAGGACTTCGGAGGGGTCAGGGCGGACACCTGGTGCACCTGATGATACGCCTTGGAGATGATTTCCCCAGGAAGTTAGGACTTCGGAAGGGTCAGAGTGGACACCTGGTGCACCTGGTGATTCTTACGCCTTGGAGATGATGTCCCCAGGAAGTTTGGACTTCGGAGGGGTCAGGGCGGACACCTGGTGCACCTGGTGATCCTTACGCCTTGGAGATGATTTCCCTAGGAAGTTAGGACTTCGGAAGGGTCAGAGTGGACACCTGGTGTACCTGGTGATACTTACGACTTGGAGATATTTTTTCAGGAAATTTCAACTTCGTAGGAGTCAGGGAAAATACTAGGTGTGCCCGGTAATAACTACACTCTGAAGATGCTATCCTAATCGTAAACTTGATGATGTGAACTCGCTGGGATCAAAACTTCCTGAGAAAATCATTTTCGAGGCGTAAGTATCACCAGGTGCACCTGGTGTCCACCCTGACCCCCCCCCCTCCCTCCCCAGAGTCCTAACTTCGTGACGAAATCATCTTCAAGGCGTAAGTATCACCAGGTGCCCCGGGTGTCCATCCTGGCCCCTCCAGAGTCCAAACTTCCTGGGGAAATCATCTCCAAGGCGTAAGTATCACCAGGTGCCCCAGGTGTTTGCCCTGACCCTCCGAAATCAAAACTTCCTGTGGAAATCATCTCCAAGGCGTCAGTATCACCAGGTGCACCAGGTGTCTACCCTGGTCCCTTTGGTGTCTAAACTTCCTGGGGAAATCATCTCCAAGGCGTAAGTATCACCAGGTGCACCAGGTGTCCGCCCTGACCCCTCCGGAGTCCAAACTTCCTCCGAAATATTTTTCACCCTTTTGTTATAAAAACTTCTTGTGCGTATGCAGGTTACAAGCATAAACTGCTGTGCGTCGACTAGACTTGACTCGACTCGAGTTACTCGATATTGGATTCTTGACTCGAGTTTACAACCATGACTAGGGATCTTTATAAGATCCCTAATAACCACCACATATGAGCGCCAACAGAGTAGTAGCAAGTTAGCACACACTTTTGTATGTAATAATTTAAATTTTGTTTAAGTTTTGTAATAATATAAATTTATATTTAAAAAATTGTTAGTTTCTTCCTCTTTACGAATATGTTATTTAAAAAATTGTTAGTCGATTAGTTTTTGATTTATTGATAAAAAAGTGACGGGTGCTGGAAAAAATAAAATCTCAATTTTTTGCATGAAAATATTTTTTTTTTCAATTTATAGTGCTTAAGGCGTAGTCATACGTGAGTTTCAGAATTTGCGTAAAAAATCAGTTGAAATTAAACTAAAACGAAAATGAAAAAAAGGGCTCTGTAGCGCCCAAGCTACTACCTTAAGCTATCTTTTAAGCCCAATCCCATCAAAATAGGATCAAAATTAACGTCAGAATATGGGAAACAGTTTTGTACATTTTTGTATCTTAATAACATTTGCTATATATCTATAGATATTGAATTTTTAGAAAGGATTTCCCAGATTCTGCCGTTAATTTTGATCCGATTTTTATGGGGTTGGGCTTAAAAGATAGATTAAGGTAGTAGCTTGGGCGCTACAGAGCCTTTTTATCCATTTTCATTTTTAATTTTACTGGATCTTCAATTTGTTGTAAAAATGACCCCTTATGACTTCGCCTTAATCGACAGATATTTCAACTAACAATTAGTACTGATTAGTTTTTTTAACTAAAAACGAATATTTTTGATAAAATTTATTGCTAAAATACTGGCTGATTTGATGCCTTCGTCCCCCGCAGTCCACGTTTCCATTCCTCGCTTCTAACATTTCAACTACCCATAATGGCGGAGTTTTGGCGCGTAAACGGTCCTTTTAGGAGCATCTCAAAGTTAGCACCTTTTTTTTTTTTTTTATTAAATTATGTTCAAAAAATTACTGGTATTTCACTGATTAAAATGCGCTGAAAAAAAAAAATGCTCTTCACTTGGTTTTTTTATAAATAAATAAAAATGGGTAGATGCGTGGCAACCACTGGAGTCGGTTTATTTTAATAAATATTAATTTAATTGGTACATTTTTTATGCTCAATTGAAAGATGATTTGACTAGAAATTAGCATCTTTTGGTTTCACGAAGCTAGCACAATTATTTTTTAAGATACATATTAATTTGTTTTTTCTCTGGTTCCAAATGAATTAAATAATAAGTAGTTCTTGCGTTGGTCAATTTTAAAAATAAATGCTGAATTCGTAATTTGCACCCTCAAGAACACACATTCCAAGTTTGAAAAAAAAGTTATTTAAGATAAATTTTTTCTTTAAACAAGTAGACCTTATCTAGGTCAATTTTAAAGTCGAAGGTCAAATTTCTAATGAGCGCTCTCAAAAACCCTATTTTAATGAAACTTTGGTGGTAGTTTTCTGGTACCGAATGATGAGCGAAAGTCTAACAATATTTCAGCTCTGAATGGGTTTTTCTACCGGTTTGCCATGTAAATTATCAGCAATTTTTAGCATTTTTTTCATTTCTTAGTTAATTTTTAAAAAATTCGTGTTCAAAGCCTATTGCATTTACAGTGATGCGAGACCTTGCATTTTTTTCGTCTTTCTATGATACTGGAAGTACCTATTAGCATTTTCTGAGTTTTAAAACATAAATTATTAATGGTCAAATTATTTGAACTAAGATTTGAAAATATTTTTCTCAGTTCAAAAAGAGACAAAAAAAAATGCGAGGTTCCGCATCTCCGTAAGTGCAATAGGCTTTGAATACGAATTTTTTGAAAATTACCTAAAAAACCAAAAAAGTGACCCAAATTTTTGGACCTGCCCTTGTGAGTTTAAAAAAAAATTGTATTGAGAATAAATTATTACTTTAAACAAATAATAGACCTAACGTAAGTCAATTTTAAAAATCAAGGTCACATTCGTTGTTAGCTTACAAAAAAATCCTGTAAATAATTGATTTTTTCGTTAACCAAGTAGCCCTTATGAAGGATAAATTAAAAATCGAAGATCAGATTTGTCATTGGCGACCTCAAAAATCTCCGAGTACTCAATTTTTAATTATTAATCATAAATGGCAGCCTTGAATAAGTAGACCTTCGGTAGGACAAATTTTAAAATTAATAAACATGATCTGATGATTTGACTTGTTTTATCAGAAAGAAAATTTTAGGATCAAAAATAAGCAAACGATTTTTTTTTTTTTTTTTTTTTGTCGTTTAAGTGAAAATATCAATTATGTAAATGCAATAAAAATTTTATACTTTTACCTTTTAAATTTACAATGATCAAAAAAAAGTGGATCTTCTTAAAAAGGGTTACTGCCTGTTTGCATTATAACTTTTAACATAACGTTCCAGCATCTAAACAATGTTGTGTTTTTACATTAATAGCTATAAAAACATTAAATTTTAAGTAAAAATTCATTGGGAGAGGCTGTTGTTTGATTTTTGAAAAAAAAAAGTAAGCGTCTATTTTTTACTTTGCACAGAAATTTTGGAATTCGTTTTTCTAATTACTTCAAATTTGTGATTCGGTAAATGTCTTTAATGACGAATTTTTGTAGATTTCACCGCAAGTTTTGTTGGTTGGTATTTGAACTAACCGACTATAATAACTCCTTTTTGATAATATTCTAAGCAGCTGAGAAATTTAATTAAAAAATTTTGCAGCAAAAAATTTGACCGAGAGCGAGAGTTTATAGGTTAAGTTGCTACTAAAAATTATAGTTTAGTTGATAAACTTTTTAGTGATATTCTTATCACAAAATGCAATGGTGAAGAGTGGACGATTTAGCAGCTTATATATTCATCAGCTAGAACAATTTGAGGAGAAATCCCGAGTTGCAGACAGTCGGCGCCGTAATGGCCCTTTTTCCCAGAGTTATAAATATCATGAACATGGGCCAGCCCATTCTGATTGCAACAATTTTTAGAATTTTACGTGTACACGTAAATGAACAAAATAAAACAATTCTGAATTTTCATGGTTTGTGATAAAATTACATGAAATACTTGAAAGTGATTTGAATTAACTTTTATTATAGATTTGGGTACTATGATAAATATCCAAACCAAATTTTATTAAACTTGGTTTTTCAATAATCTATTTGTTAACAAAGAATCTCCCTCATCAAACTTTTATATTTGCAATAATTTCCTCGTAAAAAAATAAGCTACGATAATAGATACTAATATTTTTCCTACAAACTTTACAAGCCAAGCTTTGAGTATATATAGTTTTTTATATAAATTTTTGATTTTTTTTTTTTTTTTTTAATCTATGATTTTTGACCTAATATACAAAGGGAATAACTTTGAAATAATTAATTTACCGGAACTCGTAAATATGAATTGATGTTCCGCGATAGGTCCCTCTGCAATAAACTTAAAGCGTTTTTGCTAATAAGGAGAGGACCAGACATTTGAGTCACCGATTTCAATGAAATTTTGGAGGTACTTTTCTGGTACTAAAGGATGGGCGAAACCATAAATATTTCCTCTGAATGGTCCTTTTTGCCGGTTTGCCATGCAAATATAGGCCATTTTCATCATTTTTTTCATTATTGCTAATTTTCAAAAAATTCATGTTCAAAGCCTATTGCGATTACAGAGATTAAGAACCTCGCATTTTTTTTAGTCTTTCTATGAATTTAAAGGGAAAAATATTTTCAAATCTCAACTCAAAAAATTAAATGGTGATTAATGTACAGGGAGCACTTTTCAACATTTTTAGAATTTAAAAATATAAATTGTTTATAAAAAAATTATTTAAATTTAGATTTGAAAGTATTTTTCTCTTTATGATCAAAAACAGACAAAAAAAAAGCTAAGTTCCTCATCTTTGAAAGTGAAATAGGCTTTGAACACGAATTTTTATTTATTTTGTAACATTTTTATTTCAATTTTCTTAGTCTATTTTTTAGAAAAGCATATTTTTTACAATATTTTTTTTACTTTCTAGACTTGAATTTTTTTAATAGAAATTATTTATTATTATTATTATTCATTTTTGGGAAATTTCATTTGGTTTCCTCAAAGATAGTGTCCAGGTACCATCATTGGCGACCTGGACATTGTCCTGGTCAAAAATTTTTTTATAAATTCAGTAAAACATATACAAACAAAGTTTCATGATTGAAAAATTTCATTTTTTTTCTCGAAGATAGTCCCCGGGTACCTCCGTCATCGGTGACCTGGATCTCCAGGTCTCAAACTGACCACGGATTATTGTATTGTCATCTGACCCTGAGGTCTGTACATAATTTCAGACCTCTAAGTTAAATGTGCTCAGATTTATAAAGCTTGAAAGAATCCAACATACCAAAAAAAAATACAAGATGGTGAGTTAAAGAAAAGCATGTACAGTTTATTCGGAAAAAATTTTTCTAACAACTATGTAAAACTCAGTAGGCAGCTGCTGTAACCTAATGGGGCAATAAAACCATTACGTGATGTAACCTAATGGGGCAATAAAACCAATAGACGTGACCAAGACGGAGTCCCAGAGCTGATCGTACGTCGCATTAGATGTAATTAGCCATGCCCCTCCCCTACCTGAGTTGAAACGTTACCCAGGTGTCTTTTGTCGTTTCATGCAAATGTATGTTTTCATGCTTTTGACCGATATTCTCAAACTCTACGTAAAATTTTTGACAAGATAAAAAAAAAATTAAATAATAGATTTTCAAGACTGTACTGATCTTGAAGATTTGAAAAATTGTACAATTTATATTTCAACTTCTAAATTTTTCCAAAAATAATTTTTTTTTTTTTTTTTACAAGCAATGAAAGGCATTTTTTTATTTGTTTATAACAATTTCTTGCAGTGTTTTGCTGATGCAAAGTGGTTTATCGGATTCAAACAGTGTTTCTGGACCAATTTAAAAAAAAAAACCTCTATACTTCGAATTAAAACATTTTCAATGCTAACTTCCACAGACTATTCCTCCGCTCAGCTCACCTAAAGGGAACTGCATCAGTGATATTCGGATATTTCAACTGCCTACGTAATTATTTTTAGAAGATAATATTTGATGTTTATTGTTCTCTTTTTTGAGTTTCATCATGGATTATAGGGCTCGAAAATTCGAAAAAAAAATTCCTAAATAAAGTAGGCCTTATGTAAGTCTAATTCAAAAATTAAGGTTTTATTCGTGATTGGCATTCTTAAAAACCCTCATAAATAATTTTTTTTTACCTTAGTAAAGTAGGCTTCGTAAAAGTTAATTTCGTGATTAGCATTTTTGAAAACCCCTGAATACAAAATTTTAAACAGTTGTAATGCGTCACAGTCACAATTTTATTCAAGTTTAATGTTCTTTGTGTTACTTGATGTAGCTCCACATTAATCAGGTAAAATTAGAACAAAACACAGTTACGTTTTATAAAGACTACACAATTTTATTCGATTCTAATAAAGTAAGTCTAATAAAAAAGAAAAGGTTTCATTCGCTGAATACGAATTTAACATTAGTTTTTAAATTTGAGCTGTGATAGGTCTACTTTACAAATTACATTTTTTTTAAATCGATGTAAATTTTTGCATAAAAAATACTAATGATTCTTTATTTCTACTTCAATCATACAATTCGAGGAAAAAAAATAGAATAAAATAAACAAAAGGTTAAAAATTCCTACAACCTTCTGATATATTTTCTTCGTCGTCGACTTTTCTTTTCAAAAAAGTGACTTGACTTCTCATATCAATTAGAAATATTTGACTCTCAGGGAGTTTTTAGGCTGCTGATTACGAATCTAACATTAATTTTAAAATTTGTCCTACCGAAGGTCTACTTATTCAAGGCTGCCATTTATGATTAATAATTAAAAATTGAGTACTCGGAGATTTTTGAGGTCGCCAATGACAAATCTGATCTTCGATTTTTAATTCATCCTTCATAAGGGCTACTTGGTTAACGAAAAAATCAATTATTTACAGGATTTTTTTGTAAGCTAACAACGAATGTGACCTTGATTTTTAAAATTGACTTACGTTAGGTCTATTTGTTTAAAGTAATAATTTATTCTCAATACAATTTTTTTTTAAACTTACAAGGGCAGGTCCAAAAATTTGGGTCACTTTTTTGGTTTTTTAAGTAATTTTCAAAAAATTCGTATTCAAAGCCTATTGCACTTACGGAGATGCGGAACCTCGCATTTTTTTTTGTCTCTTTTTGAACTGAGAAAAATATTTTCAAATCTTAGTTCAAATAATTTGACCATGAATAATTTATGTTTCAAAACTCAGATAATGCTAATAGGTACTTCCAGTATCATAGAAAGACGAAAAAAATGCAAGGTCTCGCATCACTGTAAATGCAATAGGCTTTGAACACGAATTTTTTAAAAATTAACTAAGAAATGAAAAAAATGCTAAGAATTGCTGATAATTTACATGGCAAACCGGTAGAAAAACCCATTCAGAGCTAAAATATTGTTAGACTTTCGCTCATCATTCGGTACCAGAAAACTACCACCAAAGTTTCATTAAAATAGGGTTTTTGAGAGCGCTCATTAGAAATCTGACCTTCGGCTTTAAAATTGACCTAGATAAGGTCTAATTGTTTAAGGAGGTTCCCTACCATCTACGTTAGTCAAATGAGTATTTGACTACAGTAGTTGTCTGCTCATTGGCTCCGATACTTTCTAACCTCCGTATGAGCCAATGAGAAGTCATATTTACAAGAATATAATATCAATTGTTTATAATTATTGCTACAGGCTCCTAATGAATGTTTTGAAACAAGTATAATCAAAGTCTGATTTTTTCCGATTTTTGTGCGTAGTTACATTAAAATCTGTGGGCTGGAAATTAAGTATTTGCTGTTTTAGTAAATTTCCCATTAGAACCCGCATGCAAATTTGTGAAATTTGAAATATTTATAACTTTTTTCACAAGCTCCTCAGGGCTTTGAAATTTTAGCTGAGCTATTTTTATACTAAAAACTATGTGTTCATTTAATTTGGACAAAATCTGTGGGCTAGATCTATTTGGTAGAAAACCTCCTTAAAGTAAAAATTTATCTTAAATAACTTTTTTTTTCAAACTTGGAATGTGTGTTCTTGAGGGTGCAAATTACGAATTCAGCATTTATTTTTAAAATTGACCAACGCAAGAACTATTTATTATTTAATTCATTTGGAACCAGAGAAAAAACTAATTAATATGTATCTTAAAAAATAATTGTGCCAGCTTCGTGAAACCAAAAGATGCTAGTTTCTAGTCAAATCATCTTTCGATTGAGTATAAAAAATGTACCGATTAAATTAATATTCATTAAAATGGAAGGGGGAATGGAAACGTGGACAGCGGGGGACGAAGGCATCAAATCAGCCAGTATTTTAGCAATAAATTTTATCAAAAATATTCGTTTTTTGTTAAAAAAACTAATCAGTACTAATTGTTAGTTGAAATATATGTCGATTAAGCACTATGAATTGAAAAAAGAAATATATTTTCATGCAAAAAATTGAGATTTTTATTCGTAAAGAGGAAGAAACTAACAATTTTTTAAATATAAATTTAAATTATTTTACATAAGTGGGTGCTAACTTCCTACTACTGCCAACTGGGGTGACATGCTGTAAAATAAGGAATATTTTGAGAACGCGTACGTGCGCTCGCGCAAGTGCGCCTTGCTAATTTTTCACCCGCCAAATTCAAATTTGGACAAAAAAAAATTTTAATTTCAAAAATAAGGAATTTTTTTTTATTTTTGTAAATTTAAAACAAAGCAAAAAAAAATCATAAAAATATATATATATTTTATTTTATATAAAAAAAATGGCAATAAATAAAAAACAAATAATTAACCAAAAAATTTTAAACCCCCAAAACCCTGGAAAAAAAGATGAATAAATTAAATTATTTTATATAAACAAATAACTAACCAGCAAGTTTTAAATCACTGCAACGATGGAAAAAATGATAATTAAATAATTTATTATAAAAAAATAACAAGCTTTAGACTCCTGTAACGCTGGGAAAAAAGATAAATGAATATTTTTTAGGGAAATGCTAGCGGTTGGTCAGATATTTCATTTTTCACGTTTCTGTATTCTCTCATCTCGGCTGGCGCGGAGCAACATGGCCGGTCATATGCGGGGGAAATTTTGAATTGAAAATTATTTTGAACTCGGGAGAACTATGAAAGATGAATTTTCATTACTCAAACTGATATACTTAGAGTCATTTTTAACATTATATATGGGATAAAAATTATTCAAAAATTTATTTAAATAAGAAATTTTTTTTGTTTGGAAAAGATGATTTTCAAATTTTTTTTTCATTTTTGTTTAATGAATATTTTTTGTTAAATACATGGATGACAAAGCATAACTTAATAGCTAAATAAATCTATTTTTTAACTAATATTTCTTTAATTTTTTTTTTTTTTTTTTTTTATCTGAATTTACAAACAAATTTTCAATATTTTTTGTTAATATCATTATTAGAATCGTTTTTTGTTTGGAAAAGATGATTTTCAAATATTTTCTCATTTTTGTTTATTAAATATTTTTTGTTAAATACATGGATGACAAAACATAAGGTTCCACTACATCTAGCGGGAAACGACATCGAGCGGGAAGTCGTTACATCGGTTGCTAAGGGAAAAGAAGCGGAGAGGGTTAGATTTTCTTTTTTGTGACAACGCGTGTGATTGGTCGTTTTAAACATGGTTCTTATTGTAACAATGTAATATGTGACAGTGCAAAGTACCGTCAGTTTTTTATCAACCGCGTTTAATTTTTTTTTTTTTTTATTTTTTTTTTTTTTTTTATTTTTTTTTTTTTAAGGATGTTTTAATTACGAGAGTTTTGGGGGTACTATAGGTGGTTGGTCACAACATCTGAAGCCGGGTATGCCCTGGCACCTGGACATCGTCTCCAAGGAAAAATAATTTTAAGTAGTAAGGACGGCTAGTGAGCCTAATGGGGCAGCACACTGGAGATGGGTTCACCCAGACACCTAGAAATCGTCTCCGAGAAAAAAATAAAAAATTTAATTCTCGTGGATTATTCAGGGGGGTTTTAGATGTACCTTTTCGTCCTAAATGCATTTAAAGTGATTTTTTTTAAATTACTAATTCTAGTAGATGACTCGGAGATGCTCTAGGTGGCCAGGGGGATCCCGGGGGCTGGCTAGCAGGACGCTGAAGACGAGTACGCCCCGTCACCTGCACATCGTCTCCGAGAAATTTAGTTTTAACTTCACGGATCACTCGGAGGTGCTATAGGTGGCCAGGGAGGTGCCCGGACGCTGACTGGGAGGACGCTGATGACGAGTACGCCCTGTCACCTGGACATTGTCTCCGAGAAATTTAGTTTCAACTCTCGTGGATGACTCGGAGGTGCTATAGGTGGCCAGGGAGGTGCTCGAACGCTGACTGGGAGGACGCTGATGACGAGTACGCCCTGTCACCTGGACATCGTCTCCGAGAAATTTAGTTCTGTGTCGCCAGGGAATGTACCCAGACTAATCTCTGGACTACCAGATAGCGAAAACAAGACTTTCGTTTGAGAGCGACTCTAGGATGAATTTACACATTAATTAATAGATTAAGAAGAATAGCTCGAAACTGAAAATTATTATAATCAGTAATTATTTAAAAATAATTAATCAAAAAATTTCGTTAAAGGCTGTTGATATTTCATTATATTAGAGTATGTTAAGAGTTTCTTACGCTTAAAATTTTTTGAACGTCCTAAAGTTAAAAAAGTCTCGTAAAAATCACGAATTTTTAAGATCCAAAAAATTGCTGGTACGATCTGAAATCGTAAGATTGTCATCGAGAAAATTAGTTTAAACTCTCGTGGAGGGCTTGAGGTGCTCTAGGTGGCCCAGCTTGGTACCCTGACGCTGTCTGGGAAAATGCTAATCCCGGAGAAGCCTGTCATCTTGAGTAGGACTCAAGGTCGCGTTAGGTGGTTTGGTGGTATCCAATCAAAAATAAAATTGTTTACATTGGTTCGATCCCGGTGAAACAAATCGTAGCAAGACGTGACTGACGTGTCGCGCGAGCGCCCGTGCGCGTAGATATGATGAGCGAAGTGGGCACCACGAAAAAGAGATTTTACTTCTCTCGGCCATGCAATACTGCTGAGCTAGCCTGGGTAAGTTTCTCTTTACTCTCGAGCAGTAAAGTGGGAGCATTTTACACCTCGCCGGGATGGAAAATTTTTTTCCATCCCGGAGGAACGTAAAATTTTGGCTGCACTATACGATTCCACGACGGTGCGTTCGTTTACAACCGTTACGTGCTACCGAAGAGCCAGGTATTAAGGGGAAAAACCATAGCGTCGACGGGTCGGACCCAGTCTAATGACCTACCTGGTCTGCAGCACCCTTTCCCAAAATTCTCCCGTAAGCTAATACCACCAATAAAACTTATGTTCCCACTTCACTTTTACAACGCTTCGCTTTTCTGAAAACTTCACGCACAAAAAATTTCCTGCAAACATTTTGCAGTTGAGGTAAGCGGTTAGATCTCTTCGGGCAGTCGGTAGAGGAACATCTCTTTTTTAGCCATTACTTACCTTTGCATTACAAATTTTTTTATTTAAATTCAATCGTATCTGTTAGTGGTTTCAAGTGCTGTGATAAAAAGTGTGAATAAATTCATAATTACAAAAAGCTAAAAGATGTCTTCTCCGATGGAAGTTGATGACGTTGATAATTTAGCTGAATAAGCTCTAAGTTCGATTATACCGGAAAAATCTAAAAAGATTTAATATTTATATTTTTAAGTTTTCTCAAAGTACCATATTGCATGCCCAGGAGAAGTAAAATATGAAACTATCCTTAAGGAGACGTCAAACATTACCGTCTCGTGCAGCGAACTAACCTCTCGACGGTAAAGTTTAACTTACTCCTTAAGGGCAGTTATATATCATTACACTGAAGAGAGAGGAACATCGATAATGGACAGCTGTTATTACGAAATCCATCATTCCCCCATCCGCGTTTTTAGCCACCCAAATAGCCGGAAAAAAATTTACACCCTTCAATCGTTCGACTAGTCGATTACCTTCATAAGCCACAGCCTCGCAAAATTGTATTTAAAGCTCCAACTCAGTGGTCTTCATCAGTAAAATTGACAACTGGAAATTCAAACCGAGCCTGCACGAAGGTAATTGATGCGGCGGTTTTTTGTCATCGCGAAAGAGAAGGTCTTTATTTTTTTTTACTCGTTACTCGATGACGATCTCGTTTTGTTAGGGGCAGCGACTCCAATAGGTAAAAAAGTAGCAGCGCGGGCTCGATTTACCCTGGCCTTATTATGCGTGTCCGTTCGATTGGTTTGAGATGAGTTTTGAATGTAAGATTCGAGAATACTGGGAAAATTAATTATGATTTTGAAATAGTTAGCAAAAAGCGAGGCGAAAAGTGTAAGCTTCCTTGTATGATTTTTTACAGAACCTTGAAATTCAAGTAATAATTTTTTCTTTCAACATTAAAGTCAATTTTTTGTAAGAAGTATTATTGATGAATGATTTTTAAGTGTTTTTAGATCGTTTAGAATTAATATTAACGCAGAAAAAATAATCAATAAACTTTCTACCAGGTTGAGCAGGATTTAACTTACAATTGTATGTTTTCATTAAAATGAAATATTGATAAAAAAATTTAAGCAACTATTTCGGAACTAAAAATTCAATCATTTTGGTGTACTGCAAACAGGCTACTACTACAATAAAAAAATAATAATAATAAATCAATAATCCATATAAACCAACACCCAAACATCAAAGTTTCACTGCTGCACTTATCGGGTAAATGTTTTTCAAGTTAAAAAAAAAAAGAAATTGCAATAGGTTGATAAGGTCTGTTGTGAGATTCTGAAGATCCATTTATCTTAAGATTCAAGCACTTTGAGTTTTATTTTAGATATTTGTAAGCGTTTATGATGGCGAAAGACATTTTTTAATTAAAATAATATAATATTTATTTTATAACAATAATATTTTACATAGTTTATTCTACATTACTCTTTATTCCAGTACCATACTAATCTTCTTCTCCAGCACTTTCATACTCTATAAAAAATATGGATTATTAATGAAAAATAAATTGTAAATTAAAAAAAATGCATCTTATTCTCCTACCATCGTTTAGAAAATCATCTAGGCTGTCTTCGTCACTCTCCATGCTGTATTCATCTTCACTTATTTCAATGCCATTCTCATTTTCAAATTCTACTTCATTTTCACTCTCACCATCGACCTGTTCTACATTTGATTCTTCTACTTTCTCATTTTCAGTTTCTAGTTCTTCGAAGTCGTCTTCCCTAAAAATGACAATGGACATTTTCTTGACCAGTTCCGTGGGCCTGAGATCGTTGTTGTCAAGTTGCTTCCACAAAGACTGAACATACATCTGTCTTTCAAAAGTTTTTTTCATCTGACCTTCTTGTTGATTGGTACTTTGAATTAACTCCTCCAAGTACATCCACTTGAGTTTAATTAACTCGAAAAGTTTTGCTGTAAATTTTTAGATGAAAGTTAAAACTTTTTGATTTGATGGATAATTGAATAATGATTTACCAGACATAAACACTCGCACTGAAAAAATTCACTTTATAATAATTTTTTATCGTTATAATATAAAACATAGCATGATTATCAAAAAATAAAAAAAATAAAAAATCCTTAGTTGTTTAAGATCATACAATAAAACAGAAATCAGCAAAAACTAGTAGTACACATTAGAGATGGAAAAAAATTTGTCTGCTTTAACCTTAGTGTAAAACGGGTCATCGATGAAAAATTTTAATAATAATAAAATAAAGTAAAATAATAAGAATTAGTCATCGTGCGAAAGACGAAGAGAGGATAAATCTATATTTTAAAAATTGTAACTAAATATGAAAATAAATGTATTCCGTACATCGTACGCCGGAAAAAAAAGCCGTGAATAATACAAACGAGGATAAACCAATAACGAGAAGCACGGTAAAAAATAACCCGGAATTACGTGAGAAGATCTTACCGGGATTAGACAACGTAAGTAAAAAACGAAACCCATCCAAACAGTTAAATTTAAACAAGTGTACCGATGAAAATGCGTCGAGTACATTGACAGTTCTAGTGTCAGGGGATTCATCGTTTGTGAATTCTCAAGATCCAATAAAAAATATAGAAAATTTTATACCAGATAAAACGAATCAAATACCAAACGTTAATAACACACAACAAATAACGTCGGGAAATAATTCGAAAATAGATCTCGAAGAAAGCTCCGAAGTAAAAGAGGTAGATAATCTATTAGATTTTATAAAGTTCACAAGAATGTCTAAATTTAAAATAACGGATCTGGTCAACGAAAGCCCATTTTTTAACGGTTCGCAAAAATCGGCGGAAGAGATAATTAAATACGTGACAGAAGTAGAATCATTAATTGCAAACGACGACACACCGAACTTTCTAAAATATCTAATTTTGAGAAAATGTGTTGAATCAGCGGAAGAATGGTTTACGGATAAAAAACCAACAACAATAAGAGAATTCATAACAAGTATTAAAAATTCATTCCCGACAACAGAAAACTACTATTCTTATTATAACGATTTATTAACAATAGCGCAGAAAGAAGACGAAGACGTACGTAACTATACAACGCGGTTGAAAAAATTAGTAAAAAAAATTAAAGAACTTGTAACGGGGTATTTCTTAAGAAAAGGGCCTCCCTTAAATAATTAACGGAGTTTCCCGGGCCCTCCCGTTACAAGAAAAAATCTCTTACAAAACTCTCGGGGAAAACTCCTTAATCTGGGGTCAGGGTTTCCACGGAGAGAAAACCTCCGGGAACGGTTGGTGAGCTAGAGAGAGAGAAAATAAATTATTACAAAATTTAAGGTTAAATTTGATTTTTATTCTTGTCTACAAAAAAAAATCAAGTCTACAATTACAAAAAAATAAAATTTGATTTGAGAACAAAGGAAATGAACAGAACTATAAGTCGTCTACAAAATGGCGGGTAACGACGCCGCGCCAAGGAAAAAAAATCTCGTTCGAATTTCTATAAGACACTTCCAATTATATATCAGTTTTCTTTCTTTTTTTTATTTAACGCACCAATACCCAAAATTAAAAAAAAAGAACAACCATGCTTTATGAAATTTTAAATAGAATAATGTAAACCTTACGTTCACCCAAAAATTTCTATTTCCACAATGGCCGCTTCAATCACTCTCTTTTGTTCCTTTTAATTTGCTTCCAACTCTCAAATTTTTTTAGTGGACTAACCCAAGTTTCGTTATCTGGTACCTAGCTAAAAATTTAAAAAAAAAAGAAAAATGTCTACAACTCAAAAAAACTCTTAGAACAAGTCTACTGAAAGATGAAGAACTTAGAAATTTTAAGCACACTCTCAAACACTACCTTACTCTACGGCTACCGAGAACAGAGTGACGCTCCCTGCGTCTCTCTGACTCGACTTCCTTCTTCACCATCCCCTTCAAACACTCTCCGCCAATCAACACAAATTAATCAAGTTAAGCCTCATTCATACTCGAGGAACAGTCATTTGTCCACCAATCATACACATTCACGCCACAACACCCAATCACGCTACCGTCTACAATCTTCCGGTGGCGATCGCCACGCCACCTATAATACGCGCGAAAACCCAAAATAAAGAATAAACTTAATGCACACGAGGCACTCACTGTGTTAATCTATTCCTCGCGCACATACTCTCTCTCTCGCTCTCCCCCCATACGCACACATTGTTCGCGCAACGTACATAATACAAAAAAAAAATATAAATCTCACTCACGCCCGTGTCTACTGTGTTGAGCGTGCGCGCACGCGCTTGGCGACGCAGTTGCATCGTCTGCCGACACGCGCCGCGCACCTCCTCCGTCGCCGAAAACTCCCCGACGGAGAAATCAAACCCGTGTGTAGTGTATGTGTATGTACGTGCGCGCCCTGGGCCGGGAGAGCCTTCCCGGGTGGTGAACATGTGTGTGTGGGTATGTGTTGTGCGCGCGCCGGGTGCTCGTGTTGCTGTAACAGCAGCGTCCAGCCGACGGCGATCGTCGCCACGTGGTCGGCTTCTGCTGCGCGAGAAGTGGCATGGTTATCACCTGGGAAAGTAAACAAACAATTTAATTATTTCCCTGTTTTTCCCAGGTGACGTGACACTGCCAGGTAAGAAAAAAAAACAATTTACGAGGGATTCACTCCCTCGCAACTCCCCCCTGCCAAGCCGAAACATATCCGTTATGTTTCGCCTTACAAAACACCTGGCAATGTCCAGTCACCTCTGGAAACCACAAAGAACAAGATTGGTGGTATACTCACTGCTCAGTCTACCTAATTTTCCTCACAATGGTCTACCCGTCTACAGTCCGTCAGTCTACAAATTGTCTACAAAAAAAAAATAACAACACACAAAAAAAAAAATAAAAAAAAATAATAATAATATACGTCTACAAAAAAAATTTCTTCCTACCCAAGTCGCCGACGTTTCAATCGCTCGTTCTCCCGCCATACCTGACGAATAACGTCGGGCCTGACATCGTCCGGGAGCCGCTGAGCCATGAGCAAAATCTCCATGGCACTTAATATTCTTGGCTCTACCGGATTCATTGGCTCCAGGCGATGCCAGACCGAAGCGTCTACCAGGTCGGCCGGAGAAGGAGCGACCGGAACCTCGATCACTTCCGCAAGCTCGTCCCCACCGCTGTCCCGGGCACGTTTCCCCGAGACCGATCCTCCCGCCACTGGTCCCGAACCCGGCGCTTCCACTCCGCGGACAACCTCGGTCGCAGAGCCCGGCGTGTCCCACCGAGTCCTTCTTCTGGCCCGGGACATGGCCGCAAATTGTTCGACAGGAAGGACCGCCCTCGCTTCGTCGCGTTCCCGATTACGCAGGCGTAATCGGTACGCCGAACTACAACGAGGGCACTCCTCCACCCGAACGCCTCGGCGACCGCAGTTGTCGCAGAAGGGCCTCACTAGGTAACGGGGGCAGTGGCGAGTCTCATGCCTCAGGGACCAGCACCCGAAACAACAATTTGGAGGTGGGTCTATGTGGGGGTCTGTGGCCACGATAGCCAGACCCCCGAACAATCGACCTTCGAGCTTGGCTGGAAAGCCTCGGTTATAAAAAGGTAGGTACCCGTTGGAGGGCGGGTCGTCGACGTCCATCCGCGCAGGAGCCCTGGTCACTCCCGCGGTCTCCATGGCAGTCGAAACTGGCACGGAGCTCGCTGGAGCGACCGGACTCGAACCCCGGACGGTACGCTTGACGGCCCCTCGCCCAACGGGAACCCGGGCCGGTCCGTCCGTATTCGTCGTGGTCGTCGGAGTCTGGTCTACTACGGGTAGAGTGACCGGGGAAAGAGGGCGAGGTGAAGAACGGCGAGGGGAAGGGTTGGAACCCCCCGAGACGTAGTCGTCCAGGGTAAATTGTCGTCGGGGGTTGTTCTTCTTCTTCTTCTTCTTCTTCTTCCTTCGCGGTGCCGCCTCTTCCCTCTCCCTTTGTGCCTCCTCCCTCAGATCGTCCTCGTAGCCTGCCGGGTAAATGTTTAGGGCCGCGTAGGCCACCGGGACTCCGTCGACCACCGTAGTCGAGACGAGCGGCTGGTCTCGGACGTCCTCCCACGGAATGGGCGACCCACTGGCAATGTTGGAGGGGGGGGCCTCCTCTATGAACTCCATGGCCTCTCCCCCTTCCGGCAAGACCCGGCCCGCGTTCCGCCGCTCGTAGGCCCTTAGCTCTTCCTCGGCGGCACGGCTCTCGGCCACCGGGTCGAATCCCGCCTCCGACTCGGTGACCACCTCGTCGATGACGCGCCACGGTCCCTCACTCTCCTCCTGCAAGAGGAGGACTTCCACCCCATGTAGGACTTAATTAAAGGAGGAAGTCTCCCTGTTCTCGCCCAGGGAGAGGGGGACAAAGTCCGGCAGGTCACTCGGCGGGGCGATCACCACCTGGGTTTGGGTCTCCTCACCCTCTGGGGCTTGTCGCTGCTCCGACGGCAAGGAAGCCACGCATTCCTCGGCCACTAGCTCATCCAACATGTCGTGGAAGCGATCCTCCACGAACATGTCGGTGAGTTGCTCGGACCAGTCGTTAGCTGCGTCTACCGCTTCTGCCATTCTGTGAACAAATTTCATAACAACAAAATAATAATATGTCTACCATTCATTTGATCCTTACCTTCCCTTGACTACACAGGACAGTACAGTCTACCCTTACGGACTTCACGTTGACAACGAATCCCTCACCACAACAAAAAAATAATATAACCAGACAACACAAGGTTAGTCTACACATACCTGGAAAAGAGAAAAAAAAAATAAAATAAAAAAACAATCGACTACACATTATCCATTCCTCGGCTTCAGATATTTCTTCAACCGACTCACGTGGATCATACTGTTAGCTTTAGATCCAACTCCCTCCAACCAATAAGTCACTGGGGGTTCGAACTTAACAATCTTGAATGGTCCGTCCCACTTGGGTGCTAACTTCCCAGACCTTCCTTCCGCCGCGTTCGATAACGTTTTAATCCGTCTCCATACCCAATCTCCGACGTTAAATGTCACCTGTCTACGACCTTTGTTGTACGCCCTTGCCTGTGTCTCCCTGGATTCGTCAAGATGCCTCGCCACTAGATCCCTCAAAGCATCCAATCTCTTCATCCGATCTATCCATATTTCTGGATTCATCTCTAGCTTCGGACCTCTCACTTCCAACTCTCGTCGAAGACTTTTGACCGGTTGCGGTTGTCTACCAAAGTTTAGATATGCCGGGGACACCTTTGTTGAACTTTGTATCGCCGTGTTCACCGCATGTCTGAACTCATGTAAGTGTTGATCCCAAGTTCGATGATCGTGTCCCACGAAGATGGCGATCATCACCTTGAGAGTTCTATTACTCCTCTCTACCGGATTTGATTGCGGGTGATACGGTGGGATCAAAGCTCTCTTGATACCGAATTCTTCCAGGAGTGTGTCCAGATCTTTGTTTTGAAACTCCTTGCCATTGTCCGATAGGAAGAAGTCGGGGGTTTCCCATCGGAACAAGATTAATTCTTCAAAAGCTCTCGCTATGCTCTTCCCTGTAGCAGTACGCAGAGGTTTCAGCTCCACCCATCGCGTAAATAAGTCCTGGAACACCAAGATGTATTTGTTTTGAGTTTTGCTCATTGGGAACTCCATCAAGTCGGCTGAAACCACTGCCCAAGGCCGTTCCACTATTCGCCTGCCCATGAGTCCCTGCGGTCCCAGTTGAGAGACCTTGTACTGCTGACAGAGTTCGCATTCATATATGTAGTTCTGGACATCGTGCCAAATGCCCGGCCAATAATATTCTCCGGCCACCCTATTGTAGGTCTTATTTCGGCCCAGATGCCCTGACGACGTCAGACAATGAGCATCGTGAAGAATTCTCTCTCTTTGGTCCGTTGGAATGACCATTTTCCAACCTTCCTCGTTGTTTGACACTGGATCTAACAACTGATCTCTGCGGTAACAATAAAGCAAATCCCCGTCTACCCTCCATTCCTTATACTTGCTTGGATACTGTCTAACCTCTTCCAATTTCTTGACATACCACGGATCTACACTCTCTACAATTTCTCCCACCTCGTCTACATCATAACTTCTTGACAACCAATCGGGTAAGTAATGATTAGCACCCTTGCGATGAATTATCGTGAAATCCCATTGTTGTAAAAACAAAGCCCATCTTGCCAGTCTACCAGTCGGATCCTTCAGATTTTTGAGATACTTCAAAGCACTGTGATCGGTTATTACCGTAAAATGAGTACCCTCAATATACGGCCTGAATTTCTCGATGCCAAATTTAACAGCCACCATTTCTTTTTCCGACACTGTGTAGTTTTTCTCATGGGTTTTTAGCATACGGCTGGCAAAACAAATAGGATGTTCTCCGTCTTCAAAGTCTTGGGTCAAAACCGCCCCAATTGAATCTTTGCTGGCATCGGTTTGGACCGTGAAAGGTAGCGTGAAATCTGGTCTCGCTAACACTGGAGCTTCAGTGAGTGCCCTCTTCAGAGTGTCGAAAGCTTCCTGTTCTTCAGTTCCCCAATTCCAAGGGAATTTCTTCGACGTCAATCTGGTCAGTGGAATTTTTATCTCTGACTCATGTTCTATGAATCGGCCATACCAGTTAATGACGCCGAGGAAACTTCTCAAACCTTTCATCCCTTTTGGCGCGGGAATCCTCAGAATAGGGTCTACCTTTTCTGGGTCAGGTCTCAACCCTTCCGCGTCCAGCAAATAACCCAGGAATTTCACTCGTGAACAACAAAACTCACATTTCTTTGCGTTCACAACCAAACCAGCTTCTGTCAACCTCCTCAGTACAAACTCTACCCAATACAGTAACTCCACAAAGGTGAGGGCAATGATGATTATATCGTCTAAGTAGGCAAACACATTTGGTTCTACATCCGGGCCAAATAACGCGTCTATCAGTCTTTGGAAAGTTCTTGGGGCATTTGAAAGACCAAAAGGCATTCGCAAAAATTCGAACAATCCTTTCCCTAAGACTGCGAAAGCTGTATACTTGCGACTCGCAGGATCCATGGGAATCTGAAAGTACGCCTGTTTTAAGTCTATCTTACATATGTACTTGGCTTTCCGCAACTTGTCCAAAACCGTGTCTACACTGGGCAAGGCATACGCGTCCTTGCGAGATACTTTATTCACATCTCTGTAGTCTATGCAAAACCTATAATCCCCATCACCTTTCTTTATGATGACCGGTGCACTTCTCCACTCACTATTTGATGGTTGAATGATCCCGGTCTCTAACATCTTGTCTACTTCTCTACGGGCTACTTCCTCCATAGCCGGTGACATTCTACGATGAGCATGACGTACCGGTACTGCTCCTTCGGTTAGTTCTATCCGATGCTGCGTTAGCGTAGTGAAACCCTGGAATTCTTCCGGTGGAGGCAAAATTTTCTTTGCGAGATCTTCGATCTGTCGTTTTTCTTCCTCGGAGATTTCGACCAGACCTGCGCATTCAGCCAATATCTCGGCCACCATTTCGACCCACCGTTTTTCTTCCGGTGTTTCCTTCACTCCTGCACATTCTGCAATGAGTGTTTCACCGTTCTCTCCATCCGCCTTCGTGAACTGGTGCCGTATGCCACTCGAACCACTTTTCCAGGAGCCATCCGCATAGTCGCAACAGATCTCAAACGCTTGGATGAAGTCTTGCCCCAGTATTATATCGTTAGAGATGCCTTTCACCGCTCTGGGCGAAATCTTCTCGACTCGGCCATCTATACTCATCATCAGATCTAACTGGCCTAGTACTTTGAGGTAGTCATTACCCACTTGTTTGAGACTTGTAGCGCTAGGTTTTAGTTTCTCTCGAAAATGCTCAGCTACCGACTCCCCCACAATAGACACCGTGGCACCAGTGTCGTGTAAGGCTTGGAATGGTTTCCCATTCAACAAGACTTTGAAGAAAATCCTGTTATCTCTCACTAAACCACTCACTTCATCGTCTATTTCCTCAACTGGGCTTCGCACAGTTCCACCCCCCCTTTGACGTGAACTAGTCTGAAAACCTTCAGCTTGTTCACTCACCCTTTCAGTAGGGGCTTTGTAAAACCTTCGATTCGGAGACCAGTCGGTTTGTTCCACAAATTTCTGCATTGCAACATTTATCTGTGTTAGTTGCTCATCGCTTATATTATCCCCACTTGCCAGTCTTTCAATCAATTGTCCTATCTCCTCCTCATTAACCTCTAACTCACCTTCCTTCCCCGTTTCCACATTTTCCACTTCATCCCTTTGTCTACACTCAACGCCGATTTCACCACTAATTTCACCAGCTTTTTCACCTGTAGTTACTTTTGTCTTGTCTACTTTGTCGCTAATACTTTCGTTTACCTCCTTGTAAACGATTTCTGTAGGATTTTCACAAAACTTTTCACTTGCAGTTACTCCTGACCTCGTTACTCTACTGCTAATACTCATGTCTACCTCCTTGTCTACATTTTCTTTAGCATTTTCACAGGTCTTTTCACTTCCGGTTACTCCTGCTTCTGCTACTTTATTACCATGATTACTTTCTTCCTGCGTTGGTGTTATTTCTTCCTCACTCCATTTTATCCCACTCTTACTCTTAGGAATTGCTCCTGTTCTCCTGGCCTTAAAATCATTCACCACTTTCCACACATCCCATTTTTCACTCTCCTCACTCTCATTCTCTGTTTCCCTAACCTCCTCTACTTCCTCATTTTCCTCCTCACCCGACCAATCTTCCTCCCACATTTCTTCCTCCTGTTGTTCCACGTCTACCTCCTTCTCTCCGTCTCTTTCCTTACTGTTGTCTATTGCTGTTGTGGCCCCTGATTGTTGTTTGGGAGTGTTGGGCCACCCGACGCTCCCGCCTTGGCGTTTCCCAGCAAGGCTAACAACTTTGAGCAATTTGCACAGTTTCTCACTGTAACACCCTTTGCTCCACAACCTTGACAACTTGTTGCCTGGGCATTCAATGGGCAACTATTTGCAAAATGTCCAGTCTGTCTGCATTTATAGCAGCATAGATCTGGGCATTCCCAAATCCGATGACCAGGTCTACTACAACTACGACAGTTGCCCATTGGTCTACCTTCACTTTGAGTTTGTTGTTGTCGTGATTGTTGTTGTTGGGTTTGTTGTTGTCTAGTTTGCTGTGGTTGTTGGTCTAGTTGTTGTTGTATTTGTGGACGTGGTTGATGTTGTGAATTTTGTTGTGTTTGTATTTGAGGACCTAGTTGTGGTGGCCTCATTTGTTTATTAATGTTTTGTTGGTTATACTGGTTGTTCTGCCAGCCATTTTGGTTGTTTCCGTTGTTTTGTCTATTTTTCCAGTTTGGTTGATTTCCTAACTGGTTACTTTGCACCTGAATACTTGCTACTTCATTTCCCTGTCCTTGAATTGGGCTGTCTACGTTTTTGTTCTTTTTGTTTTTCTTTTTCGTTTTCTTTTCTTCCCCACTAACCATCGCAACTTCGTTTACTGCCGCTACTTTACTTTTCGTGTTCGTAAATGCTGCTATCGGTATCCGGCATTTGTCTTTGGTTGGTGGTCCTACAAATCTGTTGCAATCCTCCTTCTGTCTTTCGTATTTTCTTCCGTAGTGCTCCAAATCGTCTACCGTGTCTACTCTTTTATTATCCAAGTACCACTTGTATTCAGGCTGCAACCCTCTTCTTATTATCTCTATTTGTTCGTCTTCTTCCAGAGGATGCTTTAAATATTTAAATAGGACTCCCAGACAAGTGATGTAGTTTGAGATCGTTTCTCCTTTGCCTTGAGTCCTATTCCTTATTTCATCCATAACCTCATACTGTGAGTATTGGCCAATAAAGTTCCTCTGGAACGACTTTTTAAATTCATGCCACGTTTCAATCTTCAAAATCGCCGTGTCGTACCATCTTAATGCCCGATCCTCCATCACACTCGCCACTGCGTTTATTATTTGAGTGTCCGACATGTTACTATTTCGTCTACACCTGTCTAGCTTGTTCAGGAATTGTTCTGGGTTTTCTTTTCCCTCATCCCCTGAGAATTTTAAATTCCAATCTTTTAAGATTCTCACACAATTGATATTGCCAGATTGTGTATACCCATGTCTACGATGTCTTACTGGTGATCGGCTGTCTGATGATGAAATACTGCGGTTTCGTCTTGAGACATGTCTATACTCTCTCGAACCGGATCTACTACGATAATTTCGTCTACGTCTACTATGTTCTCTGTCACATCTATGGCCTCCGAGCCACGACCCATGACGACGTTCCTCCGATGAAGAAGACGATCGGTGTCGCTGGCCTCGTAGTCTACTATTGACTCTTCTGTGACTCCTTTCTCGTGACGATGAATCCCTTCTCTTACGAGACGGGGATCCGTGACGATTGTGTCGAGTTATGGAAGTTCGTAGTTTACTACTATGTGAATGTCCATGATGTAGTTCTTTGGATATCGATCTTCGATCTCTTCTTTCTAGAGAACTGTGATCGAGTTCCCGAGATTTAACATTGACGTGACGTCTTTCCCGTGATGTAGATTTATATCTCTTATGACCTGGTTTCGATTTGTAGTGGTTCTCCCTAGAGGAGGATCTATAACGTTGTCCACGATGATGAGACGACTCATTCTTTTCATTGTTATGGACCTTCTTATTCTCGCGCCGTCTAGTTATCTCATCGTCGTTTGTTTCACTACCACTACTTGTACCTTGTCTGTGTTGTCTTCTTTCGTTGTACAGTTTCTTTTCTTTTCCGAATCTTTTCATCTCTTCCTGTCTACTTTCCATTTTCCCATTTCTAGTACTTCTCTTTACTAGCCGTTTTCTTCTTTTCTCTATCCTACCATCACCTGAATCTCCACTCTCATAGTTTTTCTCTGACTCATTAGCATATCCCCCAATCAATCTATTCTCTCCTTTCCTCCGGTCCATTGAGTTTCCCGTGTGTCTACTTGTGTCTACTTCTTGTTTTCTCAAACCCAAGTTTAGTTGCTTGTTTTCCCACTCCGAGTGAACACCGTGTGACGGAGACATAAACAAGTTTCTCACATCCAGAGGTGGTTGAATTATGGTTTTTCTTAGACCCGTTTCATTCATTCTCTTCTTTGTGCCATCGTTCTCTGGAATTGAGTAACTTATCTTAGATTCTTGTTCTATATCGTTAGCCACATTTCTTCCCAATTGATATTTCTCTCTATCCTGCGAATCATTCTCGTCTCCATCTGTCTGATATTCACTCCCGCTATCGTCTATCAACAATTTGTCTTCTCTCGTTCCCCGTTTTTGATTCGTTTGTCTCGATTTCCTCTGTCTGTGTATTCTCGTGTCCAGCACGTATTCTTTCGCTGGTTGGTCTTTCGGCTCCATTCCTTCATTGTCTACGGATGGTATCCACGGGATGTCCAACCTCTTTCCTTCCTGGATTAACTCAACTCGTAACAGTCTTTCGCAGTTTGTCTCGAAAGAGCCTGTCGTGCTTACCTTAGCCTTCACCAGCTCTTCCTTCACTTGATCTTCACTCATCGATCTTATTTCATTCAACCTTCTCCTAATGTCACGAGAATTTGTTAATAATCTTCTCATGCTGTCTACATATGTCCGGTATTCCATCTTCTCTGCCATTCCTCACGAGAACACAACCACAAGAAAAAGAAAAAAAAATAATACTGTCTACACTCAATCTTGAATCTGAGAAAACAAAAAAAAATTTTTTTTATGTCTACTTAATCTTGAACCTGAAAAGAAAAAAAAATTCACTGTCTACTATAGTCTTGAACCTGAAAGAAAATTTTCACTGACTCTAATTTTATTTATTCACAAAAAAAAAATTTCTGTCTACAATGTTCTTGAACCTGAAAGAAAATTTTCACTGACTCTAATTTTCTTAATTCACAACAAAAAAAAAAAAAATTTTTCCTGTCTACAGAACCTGAAAGAAAATTTTCACTGACTCTAATTTTCTTAATTCACAACAAAAAATGATTTTCGTGTCTACAGTGTTCTTGAACCTGTTTCTCCGTACCTGTTATTTTTATTTTATAAGCTCTTCTCTTTTGTATTACAAATAAATCTTCCTAAAACCTGGTAAAATCCAAAAAATAAAATAAATATTTCAGTTGGACACTAGCCAACAATTAAATTATTATATTGGTTGGACACTAGCCAACAATAAAAATATGAAAATCACAAAAATATTCCCAAATATCCATCACCAATTGTTAATTTCCATAAATTTACACTCATCCGTTTAAAGTTCAACCTTTCGAAATTTTCCTATGTACCACCTTGGAAAATTCTATTAAGTCCAACTGTCGCGAAAGAAGAAAAAATTCTAATTTCTATCACCGAGAAATTTTCTAAGTCCAACTTTTCGAAATTTTTCAATGTTCCACCTATGAAAAATTCTACTAAGTCCAACTTTCATGAAGGAAAGAAAAAAAAATTCTAATTTCTATCAACGAAAAATTTCCTAAGTCCAACTTTTCGAAATTTTTCAATGTTCCACCTATGAAAAATTCTACTAAGTCCAACTTTCATGAAGAAAAAAAAAAATTTTCTAATTTCTATCAACGAAAAATTTCCTAAGTCCAACTTTTCGAAATTTTTCAATGTTCCACCTATGAAAAATTCTACTAAGTCCAACTTTCATGAAGGAAAGAAAAAAAAATTCTAATTTCTATCAACGAAAAATTTCCTAAGTCCAACTTTTCGAAATTTTTCAATGTTCCACCTATGAAAAATTCTACTAAGTCCAACTGCTAAGAAAAAAAAATTCTAAGTTCTCTCGCCGAAAATTTTTCTAAGTTCAACCTTTCCGAAATATTCTAAGTCCCTAGCCTGTCTACCAAAAATTTCCTGGGTCCCTTTGTTCTCGAAAAAAAAACAAAAACACCTCTAGTCAAAACTAAAAAAAATAAAAAATTTGCAATAACCGAAAAAAAAAATAAAATATTTCCTCTTCTCTCACCAACTCTCCGTGGATTAATTTTTTAAAAAAAAATTAACAAAAAAAAATTATGTTCGGGCGCCATTTGTAACGGGGTATTTCTTAAGAAAAGGGCCTCCCTTAAATAATTAACGGAGTTTCCCGGGCCCTCCCGTTACAAGAAAAAATCTCTTACAAAACTCTCGGGGAAAACTCCTTAATCTGGGGTCAGGGTTTCCACGGAGAGAAAACCTCCGGGAACGGTTGGTGAGCTAGAGAGAGAGAAAATAAATTATTACAAAATTTAAGGTTAAATTTGATTTTTATTCTTGTCTACAAAAAAAAATCAAGTCTACAATTACAAAAAAATAAAATTTGATTTGAGAACAAAGGAAATGAACAGAACTATAAGTCGTCTACAAAATGGCGGGTAACGACGCCGCGCCAAGGAAAAAAAATCTCGTTCGAATTTCTATAAGACACTTCCAATTATATATCAGTTTTCTTTCTTTTTTTTATTTAACGCACCAATACCCAAAATTAAAAAAAAAGAACAACCATGCTTTATGAAATTTTAAATAGAATAATGTAAACCTTACGTTCACCCAAAAATTTCTATTTCCACAATGGCCGCTTCAATCACTCTCTTTTGTTCCTTTTAATTTGCTTCCAACTCTCAAATTTTTTTAGTGGACTAACCCAAGTTTCGTTATCTGGTACCTAGCTAAAAATTTAAAAAAAAAAAGAAAAATGTCTACAACTCAAAAAAACTCTTAGAACAAGTCTACTGAAAGATGAAGAACTTAGAAATTTTAAGCACACTCTCAAACACTACCTTACTCTACGGCTACCGAGAACAGAGTGACGCTCCCTGCGTCTCTCTGACTCGACTTCCTTCTTCACCATCCCCTTCAAACACTCTCCGCCAATCAACACAAATTAATCAAGTTAAGCCTCATTCATACTCGAGGAACAGTCATTTGTCCACCAATCATACACATTCACGCCACAACACCCAATCACGCTACCGTCTACAATCTTCCGGTGGCGATCGCCACGCCACCTATAATACGCGCGAAAACCCAAAATAAAGAATAAACTTAATGCACACGAGGCACTCACTGTGTTAATCTATTCCTCGCGCACATACTCTCTCTCTCGCTCTCCCCCCATACGCACACATTGTTCGCGCAACGTACATAATACAAAAAAAAAATATAAATCTCACTCACGCCCGTGTCTACTGTGTTGAGCGTGCGCGCACGCGCTTGGCGACGCAGTTGCATCGTCTGCCGACACGCGCCGCGCACCTCCTCCGTCGCCGAAAACTCCCCGACGGAGAAATCAAACCCGTGTGTAGTGTATGTGTATGTACGTGCGCGCCCTGGGCCGGGAGAGCCTTCCCGGGTGGTGAACATGTGTGTGTGGGTATGTGTTGTGCGCGCGCCGGGTGCTCGTGTTGCTGTAACAGCAGCGTCCAGCCGACGGCGATCGTCGCCACGTGGTCGGCTTCTGCTGCGCGAGAAGTGGCATGGTTATCACCTGGGAAAGTAAACAAACAATTTAATTATTTCCCTGTTTTTCCCAGGTGACGTGACACTGCCAGGTAAGAAAAAAAAACAATTTACGAGGGATTCACTCCCTCGCAAACTAAAAAAATTGACCCCAAACTTAGAGAATACAGAGTATCAAACTTTTGAAACTAAATTAGAAGCTGACGCGCTGAAAAGTTTTGCTGATGGTTTTGAATTTAAAATTAATGTTTAGTTAGACAAGACGGGAGATTTTTCAGCAATATTAAATAATGCACTGATCTTAGAGAAAAAACTAAATTTAATTGAAAATCAAAATAACATACAAGTAAATCATTGTGCTAATAATATGATGAAGAAAAATATACCGATCTGTCAAATTTGTACAGAACGCAATCACGAAGCTTTATTTTGTCCATCCGTGGCGTGTGTATACTGCAAGTCGCAGAATCATAGATCTTTTGATTGTAATAGAGCAACTAAAAAAATTAAACTACTGTGTAATTTATGCAGTAATTACGGTCATTCAATTAGCGCATGTGAATTTAATAAAATCGGAAGTAAAAATTGTCAATTTTGTCAAATAGCAGGTCACCAAGTAGATCAATGCGAGAACATAAAAGAATTTGAACTTTGTTGGAAATGTTTTAAACACGGACACACTCCGTATTTTTGCCCAAATAACCCGTAATGGTCACACGCGGTCGATTCGATTTTTGGGGGGCCGTAGGTCCCAGGTATCGATTCCGAACGGTATAGGTGGCGCCATCTGGTATTCTCTAGATCCCCAATTACGATGTAGGCTACTGTACGGAAGCCATTTTAGCGTCAGTGCGTCGGCAGACCTCATTGACTACAGAAGGTTTTTTTGCTGGGGTCGATTCAACCCCATATGACCATAACGTCGAAAAAGTTAAAAAAAAAATTTTTTTTTATTGACTCAAATTTGTGCTGTACGTGCGCTCTACAACGTAAGTATATGTGTGTGAGTATCCAGTATTTCATAACCTAAAAACTATTCTCTTTGGGTAAATGCAGATGGCTTACAACTTACGCCGAAGGACTCTCGCGGAATCTTTTCGAGAAGAAGATTGTGATCGGGAAATAGTGGGTAGTGATGGGTCAGAACTTGAAGACAATGTATCCGAAGATTCAGAAGAGTCTGATGAGTACGTCGTGACCAGATCAGAAGATGAGGGGCACACGTCTGCAGAGGAGGAAAACGAGTTGGATGCCGATCTTGAGAACGCCACCCTATCCGCACGTCTTTTACAATCTCGTGCACGAGGGCGACCATCGACAAAGTTGAGAGGAAAACATGGCTTCGTGTGGAACACGAAATTTCCTGAGCGACAGTCAGGTACGATTACCGAGAAATTTTTTCAGGAGCTACGACTGCTCTTTTTTTTTTTTTCTTCTTCTTTTTCTTCTTTTTACATAACTGCTAAAATGATAGCAAAAAAATTCGCCAAAACTATTGTGCAGCAGTTTCATCGGCAAATTAACTTACAGCGTACTTTTTTTCTATTCCTTAGCTCGACTTAGCGAAGTTGAACAGAATTTCACACCGGGACCAGCTGGCGCAGCCGCCAACGCAGAAAACATTGCAGACTTTTGGGAATGCTTATTTCCATCAGACATTATCAAAAACATAGTACAGCATACGAACTCTCAAATCGAGGAACACTGCGCGCAGCTGATTGACAGAGAGCAGGAAACTCAAACGTACCACCATTACACCGACGATTTGGAAATAAAAGGTTTGATTGCAATCTTATACTACATTGGTTCCTGGAAATCGTCTGGGGTTAATACACATGATTTATGGAGCCACCGAAACGGTGTAAACTTTTATCGATCGGTGATGCCGAGAGCACGGTACATGTTTCTGTTGTCATGCTTGCGCTTCGATTCAAAAGATACAAGGGACAAAAATGATAAATTTGCGCCCATCAGAGAAATTTGGGACATTTTCATAAAATCTTGTAGTGAAAACTATCAGGCAGGCAAAGACACAACCGTCGACGAGATCCTGCTGGGATTTCGCGGGCGCTGCAAGTTTCGTATGTACATCAAGTCTAAACCCGACAAGTATGGTCTCAAGTTTTTTTCACTAAATGACCCTCTTACGTCGTACTTGATTTTCGCGCTTCCGTACTTGGGAAAACAAAGTATCGACGATATGCTGCTCGATGAGCAACTCACGGAATACTACCTTCGAAAAACAACAGTACCCATACACGGGACTGGACGAAATGTTACCTGTGACAATTGGTTCACGTCCGTGCCACTGTTTCAACGAATGCTAAAAGAGCCATACCTTATCAAAATGACTGGAACAATAAAAAAAAAATAAAACGGAGATTCCAGCCGAAATGAAGATAAGTTCTAAAGAAGTGCCAGCATCGAAATTTTGTCACGCAAAAGATATGACCCTTGTTTCATTCACACCGAAAAAAAATAAAATTGTGTTACTTTTGACTACTGATAAGAATACAATCAATATCACCAGTGGAAAACCAGATATAGTATTGCATTATAATGCGACAAAAGGCGGTACTGATTGTTTTGACTGGTTGGTCCATTCTCACACTGTTGCACAGAGAACAAATCGATGGCCCCTGCGCGTATTTTTCGGAATTTTGGACATGGCAGCGGTAAATGCGCGCATACTGCTGACATGTAAAAACGTTAACCAGGGGATTCATAAATAAATTACAATGAAGAAATGCTTGTATGATTTATCCATGCACTTGGTGACTCCGATCCTCAAACGTCGTTTGACGGAAATGTCACTTAGAACTAGCCTGCGTGGAGCTATTACTACGATACTGAACGTTCCCTCTGCTGTTCGGAAGGATGAACCAATAAGATACACAAAAAGAAAACGCTGTGCTTTATGTTCTAGAGAAAAAGATTCGAAAACCGTGTTTGGTTGCTCCTCTTGTGAGAGGCCAGCGTGCGACAAGCATCGCGCGAACATGTGCACCGAGTGCCTCGGCCAAGAATAATAGCTCTGATCACTTTTTTATACTCTTGTAAGTGTGTAATAATATAATTGATGCATAAACAAATGTATTTTTACAATAAAAACATTTTATTTGAAAAAAAAACCTTCAGAATTTCACTTTCTTTTTTTTCACGAATTTGTCAAAACAGTTGATTTCAAAGTTCAAAATAAATATACTTTTTTCACAACCTGATATTGCACATATTTTTCCTTGAAAGAGGATTACTTCACGAGTAGAACCCATTTTGAGTTTTTCCTTTATCTCAAAAATTGAAGTCGGTAGAATTTTTTAAGTAAAAAACGGTAAAATTAAAAAAAAAAATTTCAAACTCTGAAAAATACATAAAAATTTCGAAAATTCTCATAACGAACCACAGGATCTTCTGAAGGACACTTCAAACTTTCTTCCTATACTAAATTTTCCTACGGAAACCCAAAAAAACAAAAATGGCAGAGATTTTCGTGCGCTGGGGTCGAATCGACCCCATGTGACCATTATGTAATTATTTGAAGGTGTGACCATTACGGGTTTGCTGATGGTTTTAAATTTAAAATTAATGTTCAGTTAGACAAGACGAGAGATTTTTCAGCAATATTAAATAATGCACTGATCTTAGAGAAAAAACTAAATTTAATTGAAAATCAAAATAACATACAAGTAAATCATTGTGCTAATAATATGATGAAGAAAAATATACCGATCTGTCAAATTTGTACAGAACGCAATCACGAAGCTTTATTTTGTCCATCCGTGGCGTGTGTATACTGCAAGTCGCAGAATCATAGATCTTTTGATTGTAATAGAGCAACTAAAAAAATTAAACTACTGTGTAATTTATGCAGTAATTACGGTCATTCAATTAGCGCATGTGAATTTAATAAAATCGGAAGTAAAAATTGTCAATTTTGTCGAATAGCAGGTCACCAAGTAGATCAATGCGAGAACATAAAAGAATTTGAACTTTGTTGGAAATGTTTTAAACACGGACACACTCCGTATTTGTGCCCAAATAAGGAAGAAAATCGCGAAAACTCCGAAAATTGCAAAAAAACGGGTCATACGGTTAATGAATGCCCCGAAGTTATTTGTCAAAAATGTAACAAGAAAGGTCATACTATAAAAAATTGTAATATTCAAGAAAATAAAAACAGATATCGTTTCTGTACTTATTGTGAAAATATTGACCATGAACTAAATGACTGCATTCAAGTGAAAACTTTAATAACGCAGCAAAAAAATAAAAACTCAGTAATTTGTCAAATTTGCGATAAATCGGGTCACAACGCTAAAGATTGCTTTAAATTTTTAAATATTACTAAAAATAAACAACAAAACACTCAAACTAATACCTATTATAATAAACGGGATCAAAATAGAAATAACGTATCACAAAAAATATGCGAATATTGCAATTATAAAGGTCATGATCTCGATATGTGCACTAAATATAAAGCCTTAAAAAATTACACAAGTAACAATCCTGAAAATTGCCGACACTGTAACTCTCCGGGACATTCGTTGCGAAATTGCTTAGACCTGCAAAATTTACAAAAATTAGCCGGGAATTTTTGCTCAAATTGTAAAAATATCGGGCATACTATTGAAAAATGTAGACGTGCACAATATTCGATGGAAGCAAATTATTTTTCTACAGACGTAGAATCTAGTGTCGTGTCGGCACCAGCTCCCCTTTTAAAATTTAAATAGTTTTCAGCTAATTTTTAAGTTACTTACAAATGATTTAATTATTAGTTAAATAAGATAAATTAGTAAGTATAAGTAAGAGAGAGAGAGAGAATAAAAAGAAGAAAAACAGAGAGAGAGAGAGGAAAAGCGAACAGGAGCTGGGAAAAAGAAGAGAGGGAGAGGACAAAAGAAACGCGTCAGCACGGGACGCCTGGCTGAGTAAAGGAAAAGCCAGCAGCGGACCCCAACAATAGAGCGTCACGGCAAGGAGGCGGGAGGCCATAAACAATCCCCCGCGACCACCGGTCAGTGACATTGACCCAATGAGGCCTCAAGGAATCGGGTCCCATAATATTTTAGGCGGACTTTACTTGTAGGAGAGGGAGTCCCCACATGGGGAATATTATAATAAATTAGGCCAAGGCCAAGCCCTCGTGGAAAAGAGGCCAAATCATTGGTTTTTCCCCCAGATTCGGGCACACATGGGAGGGTCCATGATCCCCTCTACGGGGGTGGGTCCTCATGCGTAGGGGTATAAATAGGGCCGCGAACGCGAGCCCGGGAGCTTGGTTAATTCAGTCGCGTACCAGAACTCGTCCCGCGCACATCGTTCCGCGAGGAAGATCTCCACAACCGGACTCACGAGAGTTAGAGATTTCAAGGTCTCGATACCTTTATTAAAAATAAATCGAGATAAACCTGAGTGACTATTTATAGTCTCGTTTTAAGGGCAATTCTGAGTGTACTAATCAGAGCTCCTAATCCGCGAGTTTCGGATAAGTGCGAGTAAAAATAAAAATTAGAGTTCCGGTAGTGTCAACTATATTTTGAAAGACTTTTAAGGAAACAACAGCCTTTGTGACCGACTAGAGAAAAGTGCCAGGAAGTTCCTTCAGGACTGTGCAGAACCACCGATTCACCACCTCAAGCAGCCCAGCGGGAGTCTTCAGTCTACAACAACGTCACACTCTCTCTCTCTCTCTGTGCAGTGTCCAGAACTTTAATAGAAGTAAGATTATTTTTAAGGAAGTAGATCGTGTAACGTTTGTAATGGTTTGGTTTTGATAATAAATAGATTTTTCTTAGTAGTCTTTCGGGTTCTGTAGTTTTATTAATTATCCTCCTCTCAGTTATTCGAGTCACCTACCCGGTTATAAAAAAAGGGTGAAGTAGATTCAAAATAAGTAAATAGATCTGTCCCGATTTTGGGACATGACACTGGTGCATCGGCCTTTTTATTTAAATAACTGAGAGATTAAATAAGTAAGAGAGGTAATATTAAAAAAAAAAAAAGAAAAGAAAAAATAGAGAGACGAGGGTTTTTCTTCAGTCGGTCCGATTTTCGTTGAAGTTAGAAAAAAAAAAGTTCCAGATACTAAATAGAGAAAAGTAGAAAAAAAAAAAAATTTTCCAAGTTCAATAATAAATAAAAAAATTAATAATTATAAATATACAAAAAAAGGGGTCATTACGAGAAATTAAATTGTGTTCAAATAATAATAATAAACAAATTAGTAAAGATTTTAGTATAGAAATTTTTGAAGTGAGAGATCAAATTTTTCTGTAAGCAATCACAGATATTAGTATAGAAATTTTCGAAGTGAGAGGTCGAATTTTTCTTTAAAAAAAAAAAAAAAGTAACTAGTATACTCTGTACAATTTTTGGTTTCAGTCCGCTGATAGAGAGTAACCCTTACGACGAATTGAAAGTATCGATGCACAAAGAGCTAGAGAAATAATTCTGAAGGGCACAACACTCTTGCAACTTGACTGAGGTTCAGATCTATATGCCAAAGCGCTGACAGGGTCTAACCTACATACAGTTGAGGCGATAAAAAAATAAATAAATTTTGTCTGATGAGTCCAGGAAATACAGAGTTTTATAATCTGTGATTCGGTGAAAATTTTAAAGCAGTATAAATTATAAATAATAAATATATATATATAAAATTTTATATAAACTGATAAACAATTTAATTTCTGGATGAAAATGACGAATTATGGATGCAGCTTCTAATGACTGTAGTCTAAGTAAATCCGGGATTACTATACAAAATAATAAAAATAAGCTTGAAGAGATTATAGCCCAAAAATATAAAGAATTAAAGCAAGAAAGTTCGAAAGGTCAGGAAGACATTAAAATATTACAATTACGTAGAGAAATTAAAAATTTAAAAAAGCTATTAACTAAATCCGTGGATAAATACAATATTTACATTCCGGTAAATTCATTTTTACACCCCCAAAACCAAAAGGATAATTTAGACAATAAAGATAAATTTTTACAGTACCGTGAGAAAGTAGTCGAGTCGGTTTCAACACTTTGTGAAATTTCAGATAAATCTGAACCGAACACTGTTATCGAGCGCCAAATAACACCCAAGAGGCCTATCCTTAAGCCAGCTGTATTAAATTTGACAGAAAAATTAGATAATTCTGAAATAATTAGCGAGCTTTTAGAAATAGAGACAAGCCCCGTAATAAGAAATATAGCCGCAAGCACACCCTATAAGGAAAATTCAAGCGATATACTATTAAAGAAGTTCGAACTAAACTTAAATTTTCAAACAATACAGGTAGAGGAAGAGGCTTTACCTGAAAAATTAATTGTTCAAATCGTTAAAGAAAGCCTGTCAGAAGAATTACCAACCGCGGTAATTAATTCGTTCTTCGAAGAAAAGGAAGGGTTGAACGAACTCGAAAAATCTTTAGTCAAAGATTTTAAATTCCCAAACGTACTGCAGTTTTTGAAAGATAAAATAATAGCTTTTAGTGAAAAATTAAATAAAAACAATAGTAATAGCCAAATCGAAGAGATTGATTCAACTTCGTCAATTGAATTTAATAGTTGCATTGAAAATTTATCAAAAATGAGCAACGAAAAAGTTAAAGTCGAAAATAAAACCTCCGTCGGAATGGAGTCAGTAATAATGCAAATGAGGGGTCTATCCTTGCGGGATATTATAGAGCTAGTACCGCGTTGGTCAGGGTCAAATGTTCAGATTGAACAATTTTTAGAGGGATGTTATGAAGCAAGAAATTTAGTTGCCCCTGAAGCCGAAGGTGAATTAGCTAAATTAATACGCATAAGATTATTTGGCGACGCACTCAGATGTGCGCGTGATCATAATTTTAAGACTGTTCGCGAAATTGAGGACTTTTTCATGCCGATCTACGGGAATACTAGAACGTATTTTGAACTTGCAGGGGAATTGGCAAGTATGAAACACAAAAGGGGGGAACCGGTTATGCAATTTTTAAACAAAATTAGAGCATTAGAAAGGGAGTTGATAAAAGCGATTTGTCGCGAAAGGAAAGATTTGGGGGAAGATTTAGCAGAAATCGAAATTAGAACTGACTGTTTGCGGTATTTTGTTAAAAACCTTTCATGGGAGTTACGATCACGATTAAATAGTCCCAAAAATTGGGAAAAAGCGCGAGAGCAAGCGCTGCAAGCGGAACGCGAAATCGCGGGAACATTAGTAGAACTAGATCAGTTCGATGATACAAATAGAAGTAGGAGCGAAAACCCTCGTGAAATAAGAAGAGTACATATTATGGAGAAAGAAACAAATAATGCTACTTGTAGTTTTTGTAACGGAATGAATCATTGTTTAATGAACTGCTGGCGATACGCAAAATTTATGTTTGAAAATACAAATTTAAGAGATAAACTAGTAATTAATTTAAAGCGTAAATTGGCCGAACTCGATCCAGAATCTTTCGGTACTTGGAAGCGAGACGAGGTATATGAAAGAGAATACAGCGTCCGAGACCACCCGCGGTATTTTACTTCAAGGGGAACTCCCAATGAAAGACCTAGGAATCGGTATTCAAACAATTATTGTAATAACCAAACGTCAGCCTGGCGAAATAATGAAAATAATTATAATAGAGATGGGCGTAACACCTCAAGCAATCAAAATTTTAATAGATCAGAATATTTTAATCGTGAAAACAATAATCAAAGATTTGATCAAACACAAAATAGGGGGGCATCCTATTATAACACTAACTCTAACTCAATGACGTGTTTTTACTGTAATAAACAAGGCCACGGAATTAAAACCTGTATGAAATGGCTACGCGATACTAATCAGACAAACGCAGGTAGCGGAAGCGCTCAAAACTTTTCAAAAAACCTGCACTCCCCCGCCGAACAGGCGGGGACGCGCGAAAATACCAACCAGAACCCAGCTCCATGGCGAGAGACTGGCACAATACCAAAATCGAGACTATAAACATAACGCAAGCTCTTACAAGCCCCACAGTTAAATTATTCGCAGAAGAGTTTAAAAATCCAATTATTTTTCTGTTAGATACGGGGGCATCGGTAAGCATAGTAAAGAAAAGCGAAATCAATGAGAATGTTGAAATTGATTTTACACATATAATTTATTTAAAGGGGATAACATCTCAGCTAGTGCAAACACTAGGAAAAATAACTTTTTATTTTAATGGTAGAAAAATTGAATTACATTTAGTTGATGATGATTTTAATCTTCCGGTAGGAGTTTTGGGGACAGATTTTTTTAGGGAAAGCTCTGCAAAAATTGATTACGGAAATAATTGTTTAAACTGCGATGGGAAAATATTATTTTTCGAGAATCAAATCCAATCTAAAAATGAAAGACAATTTGAACAAGAATTTAATTCAAAAAATAGGTATGCGCGAAATAAAAACTTTATGAATAATAATTATCTAAATGAGGTCGATTTAAAGAATGAAAAATCATTTACACCAATTAGAAAAGTCTGTGAAGACAGGAATGAGAAAACGGATAAATTCAGTGGTAAGGTAAAAAGCTATTTCGAGAATAAATTCAAAAACGAGAAAAGTACGCAGCAAGAAAATTTTGTAAAGAATCTAGGTACTGGTGTCGGTTATAATAAATGCAATTTAGACGAAAATTTATCGTTTAACTTGAAAACCAATGCGGTCGAAAGCGAGACGACCAAAGAAAAAAGAGAAAACGATGATGAAGAAAAAAAAGGAAGACGTTCAGGGTAGTGAAGGGCCACAAAAATCCTGTAACAAAGGGAGCCTGATCATGGGAAAAGCAGAATTTTTCTTACGAAACACGGAAAGCCTAGTAATGGCTTGCAATAACCGAGTAGAATGCGAGTTACCTTTAGAACTAAATGAAAAGGCTAAGCAGGGGGTTTTTAAAGACGACCCCGTAGACAAAAAGACGGTAGAGTTCGAAGAACAACCACGGCGCGTTGATCTGACAAATTTACGAGTGGGGCAGATTGATCTCTGGGAAAAAAGCGAGTCAGAAATTTTTGACGATTTTGAAGGTCTAGAAGAAATAAACACGTTTAAAATTTTTAAAAATGAAAGCAAAAATCCGTTTATCAATCATCAAATCAAAAATTTGTTCACTTTCGAAAATTCTCGGAGGGAAGAAGAAAACGCAAGTATCTTTATTTCAGACGAAAATGAACGGGCAGTCAAAATTAAAAATTTAATAAAATTAGATCACTTAAATGAGCCGGAGAAAATAAAAATGGAGGGGATGATCGAAAAATATTCTGATTGTTTTCACTTGAAAGATGAAAAATTAAGCGCTATTGAAATATTGAGTCATCGTATTAATACTACAGATGACAGACCTATTGTTTCAAAACCTTTTCGTTTACCACACGCGTTGAAGGGCGAAATTGAACGCCAAGTTCAAGAAATGCTAGATGATGGTATTATTGAACCAAGTAATAATAACTATTTAAATAATATTTTTCTTGTGGCTAAGCCATCAGACGGGACTAATAAGAAAGCTTATCGCTGTGTATCTGATTATAGATTGTTAAACAATGTAACTTTGAGGGACCAATATAGGCTGCCCTCGATATTAGACTGTTTTGATGCAATGAAAGGCGCAAAATATTATAGTAAATTTGATTTAGCGCAGGGTTTTTGGCAAGTGCCTTTACACCCCGACGATAGACACAAAACGGCTTTTGCGACTTCTGCGGGATTTTTCCAGTGGTGTAGAACTCCTTTCGGGTTATCAAACGCACCAGCAACTTTTCAAAGAATTATGGATAAAGCCTTTTTCGATATGCAGAAAAAAACAATTTTTATATATATTGATGACTGCATTATTTATTCAGATTCAATTGAAGAACATATTTTAAAAATTGAAAAATTTCTACAAAGAGTCCGAGAGGTGGGCTTAAAGTTAAAACCAGAAAAATGTGAATTTTTAAAAACCGAAATAATATTTTTGGGTCATCATTTAAGTGAAATCGGAATACAACCAGACAGTTCAAAATTAATAGCGGTCCGAAATTTTCCGAAACTAAATAACATTCGCTCAACTCGCAGTTTTCTGGGGTTGTGTAATTATTACCGTAGATTCATTCCAAATTTTTCTAAAATCGCAAAACCACTTACCGACCTGTTAAAGAAAGAAAAGAAATTCGAATGGACAGACACAGCTAATGAAGCTTTTGAAACACTTAAAAATAAATTATGTGAAAAACCGGTTTTGCAGTTTTTCGATGAGAACTTGCCCTTACACGTTTATTGCGATGCGGCTCAAGCATCGATTGGAGGATTACTTGCGCAGGGTGCTCAAGGATACGAGAGACCAATCGGGTATGTAAGCAGGGTATTACGCGGCAGTGAATTAGGATATTCAACATATGAGCGAGAATTTTTGGCAATTGTGTATACAGTTACCAGTTTTAAATGCTATTTACTCGGCAGAACGTTTACGGTCTATACGGACCACCTTCCGTTAACGTATCTTACCAAGTCTGATGATCCGACGGCAAGAATTAGCAAATGGTTGATAAAATTAAGTTGTTATGATTATAAAGTTGTTTATCTCCCAGGGAGGTCAAATGTACAGGCGGATTGCCTTAGTCGTTACCCCGTAGATGCTAAAGAAACGGAGATGCGGGATATAAGTATAATAACAAGATCTGCCGCAGGAAAAATTCTGAGGAAAAATTACAAAACAACACGTGGTAGGAAACCGTACGAAAGGCGGGTGAATAAATCGGGAAAGCCTGCTGTGGTAGCAAAACCCGTAATAGATACTAAAGAGCGCGTCAGTAGAAACGAGGAAAACGACCTAACAATAGAACCCCTCCGAATGGAAAGTCCCACAGCGGGAGATATTGGGGAAGGACTGAGTGAGACCTTACCAGCGACTAATAACAGCGAGTGCGACCAAGCGCAGGGGGAATTATTTGCAAAGTGTAGAGAAAAATTGTTTATGCGAAAAGATAATTATTTATATTTCATTACCACGGAAGGTAAACCATGTGACGAAGGCTCTAAACAATTATTTGAATGTAAAAAGTTACCTTATTTCAAAGATTTAAATGTAGGCGAAATAAAAGTTCATGAAGTAAGAGCACAGTCGTGCTTACGCAAACACAGATACAGTTTCGCGGTAGTAGTACGAGGAAAGGAACTCCTGAGTACAGAAGAGATTAAAAATAGTTTAAAGAATGCACTTAATGTGTTGAAAGATTTATTAACGAAGTACGAAATAGCTTCGGTTAGTTTAGCAGAAAGTAGCGAAATTGAAAATGTATTGTGGGGAGACGTACTTAATATTTTTACAGATACCTTCAAAGAGTGTTCAACAAAATTTATTATATGTAAAGGGCTGATAGAATACGTCCCGGTAAGCGAAAGAGAGCGAATATTGCGCGAAAATCATGGTACGGTTATGTCGGGACACCGAGGTGTACAAAAGTGTTATCAAAAATTAAAACAAAATTATTACTGGGAAAATTTAAAGGAGTCTGTACAAGAGTTTATACGAGGTTGTTTAACGTGTAATTTAAAAAAATTGAGAAGAGTAAAAACAAAACAGGAACTAGTTCTTACACCGTCAGTTCCTGAACCTTTTTTTTGTACCGCGATAGATATAGTAGGACCTTTTAAGCCTACACCAGATAATTATAATAATATATTAACGATTCAATGTACTTTCACTAAATATAGTTTAGCACTGCCCCTACGCGACGTGACCGCCGCAACAGTAGCAGAAACGCTAGTAAAAAGGTTTATCTGTGTATTTGGAGCACCCTCGGTTATATTATCGGACCTAGGAACAAATTTTTGCAGCAAATTGATGAAAGAAGTCGCTAAAATATTTCGGTTTAATCAAAAATTTACTACGCCGTATAGGCCAAGCTCGAATGGCAGTATAGAGAAAATGCATCACAGTTTATGTGAATACATTAAAACAATCGTTGACAAAAATAATTCTTGGAGCGATATGTTAGAATTAGCTTGCTTCTCGTACAACACGACGTACCACTCGTCACATTCTTTTTCGCCGCACGAGCTTGTTTTTGGTCGGGTAGCGACAACTCCCGCAGAGAATTCCCGTGGCGACCTTAGGAAAAAAATATTGACCTACGACCAATACATTGAAGGTCTCTGCAAACGATTAAATAGCGTGCAAGGAATAGCTAGGGAAAATTGATAAATTCCAAAATTCGTGCTAAATATTACTATGATAAAAAAATCAACCCACAAGAATTCAGAATCGGCATGTCCGTGTATTTGACTGAGAGTTTCGTATGTTGAGCAAGAAAGTTAATAACTTAAACGATGGTTTATAATTGACACATAAATAAAAAAAAAAAAGAAAAAAAAATTAGAGTAGTTAATGCATGAAGTAGGGTAAAAGGTTGAAGGGAAAAATACGATTAAGTCTAAATTAAATTAGAGTAATTTTTAAATTACAGAAAAAAAAAGGAGAATGCAGAAAACGTCGCTATTGCTCCTTGTTCTTTGGGCGAGTTATATTAAAGCTGACAGGTTAATAGAAATCGAAGCCTTAGATAATCCTGGATTAATATTTACAGAGTTACCTGAAATTCGCTTCGCGGAAGATTTTTGTGTTATAAGATTAATTTTTAATTTTGATATAGGACAATATTATATTAAAGAGGCGCGTGAAGATTTAATTAAGTTAAATACTTGCATACCACCTATGAGCAATGACCAAAATAAAACTGTTTTTGAAAAATTCGACGAAATTATAAGAAATTACGATGACATTTTGAGTAAACATGAAACCGTAATTAATTACTTTAACAAATCAAAGGTAACTATACCCAGGGAAGAAACTAGGAGGCGTCTAGGGAAAGAAGTAACGCAAAAGGAAATAAAAAGGGTTGTTTTTGAAAGCGAGAGTGACGTTTGGTGGGAAACTTCGGCAGTTATTGATAAGACTAAGGCATTATTAAAACTAAGCAAAATGGGGGAATCTAATATAGCTCGTCTATACCTTGATGAATATTATCACTTAGCTCAAGCAGCGAGAGAAGCATATAGATTGATGATAGAACATCTGGATAATTTGAAATTGATGATTTCTGCTTTTCAAAAGGGTACTGAATTGTCTACACTTCTGGAGAATAAATTGTGCGAAAACACCTTATGGAGTTTAGAATATGACATGCGTTTTACTAATAAAAACTTTGACACTCCTAAAAGCTTGCAAGAATTATTAAAATTTTTGACTTTGGTTGAAATAAAGAGAGGAATATACGGAACACAGGGCTTAGCGGAATATTTTATACCTAGGAAATTTGATGATGCAGCAAAAATTTACAGGATAATTCCCATACCTTTGCCGCAAAATATTTTTAAGGACTTCAAGTGTACAGCTTTTATCAATCCAACGGATAAATTTATTATTGTCAAAAATAAGGGACATAAATTTATTAGTAACAACGAACTAAATAAATGTCTAGTGAAAAAGGGGTTTCATCTATGCCCCAAAAGAACGTTCGAGTACTTAGAAACAAACAGCTGTGAAAAGACCTTGCTAACAAAACCACGTGACATAAATTTCCATGAGTGCGACATAAGAATTGCGAATAATTTTACGAATTACATGTTGAGGTTAAAACCATTCTATAAAACAATCGTGGGGACAGGGGACGAAAAGAAACTAAGCTTGAAGTGCGGAAATATAATAAAGGGGGCAGTAAGCACAAAAGGGTTGAGAATTTTATCTCTTCCATCGAACTGTGAATTTGAATTGAGTGGAAATTATTCAAATATGCACTTTAACGCAAGCCCACAAATTAAAAATATTGTTTTTCCGGAAGCCAAGTTAGATCTCAATGAACTATCAAGTATTTTCGCAAATAAAGCGCTAGAAAGAAAGTTTTATGAAACGTTAGAAAGCTCGCATAATCATAACTCCTTTTGGACAGCCGTGAGAGAAAGCGAAATTTACGCAGCTCACGACAAACTGAAAGACGATTTTGAAGAATCTAGACTTAGAATACAAATTATTTGTGGGATAGTAATATTAATCTCAGCTGGCGTTCTTATATTTTTGGGAATATTAGTTATAGTAGTAAAAGATACACCAAACGAGGTTGAACTCGAAATTAATTCAGAACGTATCGAGAGGGGGGGAGTAATTGAAGATAGTCCCAAAAGGGCTGTAGTTCGGTTTTTATAAAAAATATGATTTTATTTTTCAGATGGCGGTACAGAAATTTATCGGTATTTTCGCAATATTAAATCTCGTCAAAATTTCTGTAGCAATTTACGGGTTCGATTGCACGGGAGACTTAACAAACATTACGGCTATTTCCTTGGTAGAAGTGGGGGATTGCGACATACAGCCGCCTGTATTAAACGTCACAAACAAGCATGTTAAATTATTACAATTAAATGAATTTAGTTCAACTAGGGTACTCATTTGCTCAGTTCGTGTAAATCGCGAAATCACGGTCTGCGGAAACATAGCATCTTACAGTTCAAGGGTACAGAACGGGGAAATTACGTACTATAAAGATTTAACGCACGAAGAGTGTGCAAATATTCAAATGACGGGGGAATATACACTTGGCACAACAAAAATTACGGGAATAAAGCGAAACGGCACTACAAACTCACCAGTTAAATTTGCGGGAAGTACTGGTGTATCGGGTCACTGTAAGGGTGGCGGATTTACGGATAAATGGGGATCTTGGGAGGATGTCGTGGTTCAAGGTTGGGCAGAAATAATTTTGGAAGACTATTATGCGGATGTCCATATCGAAACTAATAAAATCAGGTTACAATCGGGTTTAACATGCCCCTTAACTATGACGACTTGCACAGACTACGACGGTAGCATGGCTTTTTGGGATATGTTACCACCAGACACGTGTGGATTAAAAAAATATTCAGTGCTATATGACGGAAAGGTGCAAATCGCTCACGAAGCGGAAGAAAACAAAGTGTTATACAGCGTAGAGTCGGAAGATTATATCTTTGCATTCTGGAAGACAGGTTACCTAAACACGTGTGGTTATAAATTAATACGCACTGAACATCCGAGACTGTTCTTTTTACAAGAACAGGAAGACGAGGAAAACATATTTAATACGGGTATAGCCACCTCGAATCTAGATCTTTTTTCGTATATAAATTCCAAATTTGTATACGTAGAAAAACACATAAAAACCCAAATTAATAATCTGTATTACGACATTTTAAAACGGGAATGTGAGCTTGAAAGAAAAGTACTGAATAACGCTTTATCAATCGCATCAATTTCACCAGACGACTTTGGTTATAAACTAATGAACGAGCCAGGGATATTAAGTTTGACGGTGGGGGAAATTATTTATACCATGAAATGTGCAAAGGTAGAAGTAGAGTTGAGACCTACTTTAGATCAGTGCTACGAGCAGTTACCTGTTTTTCGGGGGAAGGATGAATTCTTTCTAGCCCCACGAACAAAAATACTATTAGAGAAAGGTACAAGGATTGACTGTAATCAGAAATTACCACCTATGTATAAGGTAGGAGATACGTGGATAAAATTAGCCAAATCGAGTCCGTTCACAGGTGAGCCGAAGGTCCTTCAACCCCTAACAAAACCTTTTTGGAATTATACAGATGCTAAAACCCTCGCAACGGGAGGTATTTACAACCAGAAAGACACAAAACGTTTAAGAAATCACATCATGATGAGTTTAGAAAAAAAGGCGATTATGTCAAACGTTCTAAGGGGTTTTTCGGGAGCAAAGGTAACAGATCAGGGGTTATCAATCGAGGGGTTTTTCGACAATGACACACTAGAATCATTGGTAGAAAAGACTTGGAATAAAATGTGTAGCCATCTTTTAACACTGGGAAACGTTTCTTCTATTTTTATTGCATGTTTTATGATTATTAAACTTATTAAAATGATGGTTGACACCATCATAAGAGGACATACATTATTCTTAATTTTCGGGGTGAGCTTTAAACTGTTAGGCGCTTTGTTTAACTCGGTGACTCAACTTTTCGTTTACATGGGAAGAAATATGAAAGAACAGGGGAGAGAGAAAGGCGTAGAAAAAGACTCAGCGGGAAATCCGGAGAAAAACAAAAATGCAAGTGAATAGCTTACGCTTTAACTCAACGACCGAAATTAGACATTATGCAACAAAAATAGTAGTAGAATTTTAACAATTTTGAGATTAATATTTGTTTTGGTGATTGGCTCGTAGGAGAATGCAATTAAAAAAAAAAAAAAAAAAAAAAAAAAAAAATATATATTAGCAATTATAATGTTATAGTTAAGAAAGGAATTAATTATAAGTTGATATGTAAGGTTAAAGGTTAAGCATGTGAAACTTTATGTATTTTCGGGAAAAGCATGTAAGAAAAATATAGTAATAATAATAATAATAAAAATAAACAAGTAAGAAAAATTTTTTTTTTTTAAACGCAGAGACTTGCAAGAAAATATCCTGAGGCAAGCACTCCTTGAGAAGAAAATAACGCAGCAGGAAGAGACAAGGAACTTTTAATTTTAAGATAGTTTATAATTTATAATTTATAATTTAGTTTGTAATCTATTGTTAAGTACAAAAGAAAGCTAATAATAATCATAATAATAAGAAGTAAACAAAACAAATAAAATAAGATAAATAAAACCCTTGAAAAAAAAAAAATTATTAGAATTTAACATAACAATCAAAATAAAATAAAAGTACTTCTGTAAGTCAAAAGGTGTTATAGTAAACCGAGATCTAAACATGAGATCTTTCGCTAAACAAGTCTACTTTAAGTCAGCAAACGAGGAAATACTATGTTCTCGCTGCGTTTTACAACGCAGGGGAGAATTCGAACAGGTTACAAAAATAAAAGAGGACGATGGTGAATTAATAGTTTGCCAAGGATGCCTTAGAGAACTTGAAAAATTTTGGTTTGGAGGTCACGACAGGTTGGAGATAGGGGCATTTTTACACTCAGCGGGCATTATAAGATCACCAGACACAGTGATCGAAATAAAATATAAAATAACCTTAGAGGGGAATCCTACAGAAGAACCTCAATCACCCCAAGCAGCCAGTATCCATGAAGAAGAAAGTGCCAGCAATAATCCGGAAAGACAAATGGAATTAGAGCAGGAGTTAGCACCTTTTATAGCACTACCTTTTTTTTATGTAGATGCTCTAGTCGGCAGTGCCCTGAGTTACACTGGGCCTACAATTGAAGAGACAGAGGTCCACGCAAGGGTTGCAGAACCAACAATAGAAGAAATAGAGGAAGAAGTCGCGATTGATTACAACATTGAAAACATAAGGTTACAAACTTTTATTAATTGGCCAAACGAACTTTTTCACCCTGCAAGGCTAAGCGCGGCTGGGTTCATATACACGGGAATTCGTGATCAAACCGTATGCCCTTTTTGCGGATTACGACAAGAAGGGTGGAGTTACGATTCACACCCTTTAATAACACACATGTTTTGGAGTGGTAGGTGCACCTTCGTGATAGCCAACACTGATAGAATAAATACACTTCTCAACAGTATGTCGGATGATACGCGAATAATTACTCTGGAACAAGAGCTAGTAAATAATTTTGAAGCAACAGATTGGCCAGTCATCGACCACAACATAGATGTTCAAGGGGTCATTGATCAGTTGAAGCTGGAAGAAGAAGAAGAAGAGGAAGAAGTTTTAAAAGAAAAAGAACACCCCGCTGAGGAAGACGGTGAGAGTGACAATGAGGATATTCAAACAGAATTGGCATGTAAAGTATGCCTGACCAGAGAGTTAAAAACGATATTCCGACCTTGCAATCACGTAGCTTGTTGTAAAAGATGTGCTTCAATGTCAGAAACATGTCCGATTTGTAGAACTAAAATAACAAATTATACCATAGCTTTCGTCGCGTAAAATAGTGTTACAAAAAAATAAATAATAAAAATTAAATAAATAAATAGAATGCTAATAGTAAGATATTTTTAAGCGAGATATAGAATTTAGATCTCAATCTTTAAATTTAATTTAATGCTAAATCAAACTGTAATTGAAAACTATCCCTCGTTATAATTATGAAGCAAGTTCGAATGTCTTCGTTTTATAATTGATTTGATTGGTTGAGAACGTTAAATTCAAAATTTGAATTGCGTTAAAGTTGAAATATTGAAAATTTTGTTATTAAGATTTTTTTTTATTAATATATAAAATATATATTTCTGAATTTATTAACACTGTGCATGATGATATTGAATTCACAATAGAAATTAAAAAAAAAAAAAAAAAATTTTTGAAATTCTTGGACCTGACGATAACTAAGAACAGTAATCTTAATACAAATCACAATGAATTTAGTTTTGGCATTTATCACAAAAAGACACAAACTGATACTGTCATAAATAATTTTTCTTTCCACCCATACCCCATAAACTTGCATCTTTTAATTGCTACATTCACAGATTACTCTCAGTTCCTTTGTCTAGAATGAACTATTATAAAGAATTGAATTTCATAAAACAGATGGCTGTTAATAACGGTTACTCTTCGGAATTGATAGATAATTTAATAAGTAAAAAAAAAAACGGGAGAAAATGTTCTTTAACAAAATTTACCCACAAAATGATCTAAGAAAGAAAAATTATTTATCTTTTAGTTACTTAGGCAATTTATCAAATAAAATTAAGAATATTATCCAGAAGTTAGATAAAAATTGAGAATTTTTCATATTCAAGGAAAAAGTAAATTACTAGATTCGTTAGAATCTTTAGAAATAAACAGACTAAAACACAAGAACGTTTTATTGAATGATAAGTTAGATTTAAATAACTCCCCACTCCTAAATTTGAGTTGATTGACCGTTCGTATTCTACCCTGACTGTTTACTATCGTTATACTTAAACACTCTGTACACTCACTTTAGCTTTAGTATTATATTGTACTCGGTTTGATAAAGACGCTTAGTCGTCAAAACATGTTACCATTTTAAATAAATTGTGTAGATCTCATAAAATTAAACGTTGTTTTACTTTATTAACCATTTAATAATTGCCATGGATCTGCATCAAGTATCACCTGATCAAATTAAAATTATTAAGAATTTTTGCAATAATTTTTGAACAATTTTGTTTCAAATAATGAACTAAATTTCTTTGTCAAATTCTATATGATAAAATGAGAATCTTTATTAAAAAAAAAAAAAAAAAAAAAAAAAAAAAAAAAAAAAAAAAAAAAAACAACTTTAAGCCATAACCACAAAAATATCGAACTGAACTTAGTTGCAGGTTGCAAACGATAAGTAATGAATTAAGAGTTTAAAATTTTATTTGACTTCATTTTTTTTTTTTTTGAAAACAAAAGTAAAAATTTATCGTTTAATTACAAAATTAAAAATTGAGCACGCTCGCGTGCCGATTGAGACTAGTACGTGAAAAATTGAGATCTTGACAAAAAAAAATTTTTTAGTTTAACAAAAAAGGAATGTGATTAATAAAGAACGTAAAATGCAGAACTTTTAAACATTAAATCAAAAAGAAAAAAAAAAAATTAAATAAATGATAAGAAAAAAATTTTTTGAGATAAGGTTTTGAAAATGAAAATAAAAGAAAGTTGTATTTGAATTGAATTTTTATTATAAAAAAATAAATGAAAAAAATGATACATATATTTTTTTTTTATACACCAAAATTAATTATTTAATGAAAATCTTTCAAATAATAGGGGGATACACCCAAGTATATCCCCCGAATTGCTGCCACACCAATTACGGAGATTGAGAATTCGCTCACTCTTCCGCCACTCGCGAACGGCACGCCACCGCTCAAACTGAAAACAAAAAAAAGGGGGGGAAAACTATTAAAATAAAATAAAAAAAAAACAGGAATAAAGATATTTTTAACAAAAAAAACTTACGTTAACGGGAATTCTCATTCTCCGATGAAATAGGCGCTCACGCCAAATCTTACTACGGTACTGCTCGGTGATCTCGGGAGACACCGGGAGGCCGGCGGCAGTGTGGCCGATCCCGGCCCCGGTGGTACCGCGAAATTTGAAAATCTTCCGGCACAGATCAGGCAAACAAAAAACTCAATAACGCTGGGCGCCCAGCTTTTTTTATAAACTAATAATTCAATAAATATAATTCCCCCTAATTTTACAACCCGATAACGCTGAAGGTAAGAGTTTTTTATAAATAAAAAAATTATTAAACAAATTAACCCCCAAGCTATACAACCCAATAACGCTGGGCGTCCGAGTTTTTTATAAATAAAAAATTTAATTAAAAAAATTATCTCCCAAGCTATAAAACCCACTAACGCTGGGCGTCCTGGTTTTGTTATCAATAATAAAACTAATAAACAAATTATCCCCCAAACTCTACATCCCAATAACGCTGGGCATCCAAGTTTTTTATAAACAAAAAAATTAATGAACAATTAACCCCTTAACTGTAAAACCCAATAACGCTGGGCATCCTAATATTTTTATCAATATAAAAATTAATAAACAAATTAGCCCCCAAGTTAAACAACCCAATAATGCTGGGCGTCCGAGTTTTTTATAATTAAAAAAATTAATAAACAATTAACCTCTGAACTTAACAATCCAATAAGGCTGGGCGTCCTGGTTTTTTTTATAAATAAAAAAATTAATTAAAAAACTATCCCCCAAACTATAAAACCCAATAACGCTGGGGGTCCTGGTTTTGTTATCAATTAAAAAAACTAATAAACAAATTATCCCCCAAACTGTACAACCCAATAACTCTGGGCATTCAGGTTTTTTATAAACAAAAAAATTAATGAACAATTAACCCCTTAGCTGTAAAACCCAATAACGCTGGGCATCCTAATTTTTTTATCAATATAAAAATTAATAAACAAATTATCCCCCAAGTTAAACAGCCCAATAAAGCTGAGCGTCCGAGTTTTTTATAAATAAAATAAGTAATAAACAATTAACTCCTTAGCTGTAAAACCCAATAACGCTGGGCATTCTAATTTTTTTATCAATATAAAAATTAATAAAAAATTATCCCCCAAGTTAAACAGCCCAATAAAGCTAGGCGTTCGAGTTTAATATAAATAAAATAATTAATAAACAATTAACTCCTTAGCTGTAAGACCCAATAACGCTGGGCGTCCGAGTTTTTTTATCAATATAAAAATTAATAAACAAATTATCCCCCAAGCTATACAACCCAATAACGCTGGGCGTCCGAGTTTTTTATAATTAAAAAAAATAATAAACAAATTATCCCCCAAGTTAAAGAACCCAATAACGCTGGGCGTCCGAGTTTTTTATATTTAAAAAATTTAATAAACAAATTATTCCCCCAGTCATACAACCCAATAACGCTGGGTGTCCTGGTTTTTTATGAATAAAAAAACCAATAAACAAATTAACCCCCAAGCTATACAACCCAATAACGCTGGGCGTCCGAGTTTTTTATAAATAAAAAATTAATAAACAATTTATCCCCCAAGCTATACAACCCAATAACGCTGGGCGTCCGAGTTTGTTATAACCAAAAAAATTAATAAACAATTAACCCCTTAGCTGTAAAACTAAATAACGCTGGGCATCCTAATTTTTTATCAATAAAAAAATTAATAAACAAATTATCCCCCAAGCTATACAACCCAATAACGCTGGGCGTCCGAGTTTTTTATAATTAAAAAAAATAATAAACAAATTATCCCCCAAGTTAAAGAACCCAATAACGCTGGGCGTCCGAGTTTTTTTTATTGATAAAAAAATTAATAAACAAATTATCCCCCAAGTTAAACAACCCAATATCGCTGGGTATCCGAGTTTTTTATAAATAAAAAAATTAATAAACAAATTATCCCCCAAGTTAAACAACCCATTAACGCTGGGCGTCCGAGTTTTTTATAAGTAAAACCCAATAACGCTGGGCATCCTAATTCTTTTATCAATATAAAAATTAATAAACAACTCATCCCCCAAGTTAAACAGCCCAATAAAGCTGGGCATCTTAGTTATTTAATCAATAAAAAAATCTAATAAACAAATTATATCGAAGCTATACATCCATAACGCTGGGCGTCTGTTTTTTTGTTGTTGTCAACGGTAATTTAATCCTGGACATATCAACTGCAGTTTTTCTGAATATTAAAGATAAGTGCCTCGTGATAGTCTATTCAATCATATATTTGTTTATAAAGAGCCCCAAATTTTTCACTAGGTTTAACGATTAAGCCTGTTTATTTATTGAATTGTTAAATTAATTTGAAAAAGTCCCGTACTCCCAACGTTATTGGCTTGTAAAGCTTGAGGAATAATTTGTTTATTAGATTTTTTATTCATAAAATAACTAGGACGCCTAGCGTTATTGGGTTGTATAGTTTAAGGGATAATTTGTTTATTAGTTTTGTTATCTAGATAAAAAAGTTAGGATGCCCAGCTTTATTGGGTTTTACAGATAAGGAGTAAATTGTTTAATAATTTTTCAGTTACAAAAAACTCGGACGCCCAGCGTTTTTGGGTTGTATAGCTTGGGGGATACTTTGTTTACTGATTTTTTTATTTATAAAAAAATAAGGATACCCAGCGTTATTTAGTTTCACTGGAAAGGGGTTTATTGTTTATTAATTTTTTTGCTTATAAAAAACTCGGATGCCCAGCGTTATTGGGTTGTATAGCTTGAGGAATAATTTGTTTATTAATTTTTTTAATTATGAAAAACTCGGACGCCCAGCGTTATTGGGTTGTATAGTTTAGGGGATAATTTGTTTATTAGTTTTTTTATTGATAGAAAAACCAGGACGCCCAGCGTTATTGGGTTGTATAGCTTAGGAGATAATTTGTTTATACATTTTTTTGCTTATAAAAAACTCGGATGCCTAGCGTTATTGGGTTGTACAGTTTGGGAGATAATTTTTTCATTGGTTTTTTTGTTGATAAAAAAACCAGGACGCCCAGCGGTTTTGGGTTGTATAGCTTGGGGGATAATTTTTTTACTAATTTTTTTATTTATAAAAAATTTTTTATTCATACAAAAATTAGGATGCCCAGCGTTATTTATTTTTACTGTGAAGGGGTTTTTTGTTTATTAATTTTTTTGTTTATAAAAAACTCGGATGCCCAGCGTGTATTGGGTTGTATAGCTTGTGAGATAATTTGTTTATCAATTTTTTTGTTTATCAAAAACTCATACGCCCAGCGATATTGGGTTGTTTAACTTGGGGGAAAATTTGTTTATCAATTTTTTTATCGATAAAAAAACCAGGACGCCCAGCGTGAATTGGGTTGTATAGCTTGGGGGTTAATTTGTTTAATAATTTTTTTAATTATAAAAAACTCGGACGCCCAGCGTTATTGGGTTGTATAGCTTGGGGGATAATTTGTTTATTAATTTTTTTATTGATAAAAAATTAGGATGCCCAGCGTTATTTAGTTTTACAGCTAAGGGGTTAATTGTTTATTAATTTTTTTGGTTATAACAAACTCGGACGCCCAGCGTTATTGGGTTGTATAGCTTGGGGGATAAATTGTTTATTAATTTTTTTATTTATAAAAAACTCGGATACCCAGCGTTATTGGGTTGTTTAACTTGGAGGATAAATTGTTTATTAATTTTCATATTGATAAAAAAATTAGGATACCCAGCGTTATTGGGTTTTACAGCTAAAGGGTTAATTGTTTACTAATTTTTTTGTTTATATAACACTCGGATGCCCAGCGTGTATTGGGTTGTATAGCTTGTGGGATAATTTGTTTATTAATTTTTTTGTTTATCAAAAACTCATACGCCCAGCGATATTGGGTTGTTTAACTTGGGGGATAATTTGTTTATCAATTTTTTTATCGATAAAAAAACGAGGATGCCCAGCGTTATTGGGTTGTATAGTTTGGGGGTTAATTTGTTTATTAATTTTTTTGTTTATAAAAAACTTATACGCCCAGTGATATTGGGTTGTTTATCTTGGGGGATAATTTTTTTATTAGTTTTTTTATTCATAAAAAACCAGGACGCCCAGCGTTATTGGGTTGTATAACTGGGGGAATAATTTGTTTATTAATTTTTTTTTTAATAACAAACTCGGACGCCCAGCGTTATTGGGTTGTATAGCTTGGGGGTTAATTTGTTTAATAATTTTTTTATTTATAAAAAACTCTTACCTTCAGCGTTATCGGGTTGTAAAATTAGGGGGAATTATATTTATTGAATTATTAGTTTATAAAAAAAGCTGGGCGCCCAGCGTTATTGAGTTTTTTGTTTGCCTGATCTGTGCCGGAAGATTTTCAAATTTCGCGGTACCACCGGGGCCGGGATCGGCCACACTGGCCGGCGGCTCGTCGCTCGGCTAGCGCCTTGCGTAATTTACGCTTCTGGATCCACAACTCAAACTGGAAAAAAACAAAAACAAAAAAAAATAATAATAAAATAATAAATATAAAAATAAAAATTATAATGATAATAATAGTAGTGAAAAAAAAAGGGGGGGTATAATTTATAAATCATAATGTAGAAATAGGGTCGACAACCGGTACAAAAAAAAAAAAATATTTTTTAAGTACTCGATTTTTAATGAATTTTAACATTTTTTTTTTTTAGAATTTTTAAATCAAAATCGAGCAAGAATAATATTAAGAAAAGTTTTTAAAACTACGGGTTGATGACGTCATTAACCCGAAATTCCATTAAAAGTATATCTATATATATTGAAAAAAAAAAAAAATTTTTTTTAAACACTTGTAGTTCTTATAATTTTAGTTTTTAAAAAGAGAAAAAAATTCGTGTCGATTATTTTTCGATATTTTAACTAAATAAGCAAAAAAAAAAAAATATTAAAAATTTCAAAAAGTTTCCAACCCTATAGAAAAGTAAAATTTTACTTACCACGACAGTCTTTACTGCAGGCATCTTGGAAGAACTTTTTAACTTTAATACGAAACGCACTGTTCAAACTTTCAGCGGAGACTGAATCGTCTCCGTCGCGAGAAGGATCCTCGTCCTCAAAAATTTTCTAGCTTCTAATGTTAAATAATAGAAAAACGAAAAGAGTGGGGTTGTCTTTCCCTGTAAAAAAGGGAATAATAATAACCAGGAAGATATAACTTCCAAAAGCTAAAAAGAAAAAAAAAACCAAACCAGCATAGGAGTCTGTAGAGAAAAAAAAGAAGGAAAATTGTAGGTGCGACCTTGTCGCTTTGGTGAGAAAGGGAGGGAAAAGAAATCCTTGAGTAAAGTACGAACATAGTTTTAAGGGATTTCTTTTACAACTACCTATATTCAAAAAAAAAATACTAATCACAATTTTGTTCACAGAATATTTGAAGTAAGTCATTTGGAAAAAGGTACAGTAAATTATGAATTTAATTAGAGTTTGATCAATTTCGAGTCTTTTATATTAATGAATGAATAAAAGAACAGATAAGTAATACTATTTTAGTAGAGAATTAAAATTTTACAAAAAACCTATAGCATAAAACAAAAGAAAAGAGTTATATCATGTATTTCAAATTTTTACAACATAAGAAACACCTAATAAGTGAGAAATTCCTAAAAACAAATAGAAACAAAAAAATATTAAGCGAGACGACTTATTTTAAAATAAATTTAGAGAAATTTTGAATAGAATAATATTTTATTTTTAATACTACTTAAGTACTACGAAATAAGTCTATATCATAAATTAATCGAATTATTCATTATTCAAACAAAATTAATAATAATAAAATAAACTTGTTTGGCGTCCTAGATTCTAGTAAAAGTTAAGAAAAAAAAGGGGGTATAAAAGTAATTAAACAAAAATTTTTTGATACTAAGGAGTTCTTACGATAGTAAACGATTGGAGTTGTCTAAACAACCTCCAATCTCGAAGGGGAAGGAGAGATGTCGTGTCGGCACCAGCTCCCCTTTTAAAATTTAAATAGTTTTCAGCTAATTTTTAAGTTATTTACAAATGATTTAATTATTAGTTAAATAAGATAAATTAGTAAGTATAAGTAAGAGAGAGAGAGAATAAAAAGAAGAAAAACAGAGAGAGAGAGGAAAAGCGAACAGGAGCTGGGAAAAAGAAGAGAGGGAGAGGACAAAAGAAACGCGTCAGCACGGGACGCCTGGCTGAGTAAAGGAAAAGCCAGCAGCGGACCCCAACAATAGAGCGTCACGGCAAGGAGGCGGGAGGCCATAAACAATCCCCCGCGACCACCGGTCAGTGACATTGACCCAATGAGGCCTCAAGGAATCGGGTCCCATAATATATTAGGCGGACTTTACTTGTAGGAGAGGGAGTCCCCACATGGGGAATATTATAATAAATTAGGCCAAGGCCAAGCCCTCGTGGAAAAGAGGCCAAATCATTGGTTTTTCCCCCAGATTCGGGCACACATGGGAGGGTCCATGATCCCCTCTACGGGGGTGGGTCCTCATGCGTAGGGGTATAAATAGGGCCGCGAACGCGAGCCCGGGAGCTTGGTTAATTCAGTCGCGTACCAGAACTCGTCCCGCGCACATCGTTCCGCGAGGAAGATCTCCACAACCGGACTCACGAGAGTTAGAGATTTCAAGGTCTCGATACCTTTATTAAAAATAAATCGAGATAAACCTGAGTGACTATTTATAGTCTCGTTTTAAGGGCAATTCTGAGTGTACTAATCAGAGCTCCTAATCCGCGAGTTTCGGATAAGTGCGAGTAAAAATAAAAATTAGAGTTCCGGTAGTGTCAACTATATTTTGAAAGACTTTTAAGGAAACAACAGCCTTTGTGACCGACTAGAGAAAAGTGCCAGGAAGTTCCTTCAGGACTGTGCAGAACCACCGATTCACCACCTCAAGCAGCCCAGCGGGAGTCTTCAGTCTACAACAACGTCACACTCTCTCTCTCTCTCTCTGTGCAGTGTCCAGAACTTTAATAGAAGTAAGATTATTTTTAAGGAAGTAGATCGTGTAACGTTTGTAATGGTTTGGTTTTGATAATAAATAGATTTTTCTTAGTAGTCTTTCGGGTTCTGTAGTTTTATTAATTATCCTCCTCTCAGTTATTCGAGTCACCTACCCGGTTATAAAAAAAGGGTGAAGTAGATTCAAAATAAGTAAATAGATCTGTCCCGATTTTGGGACATGACACTAGTGAGAAAATAAACCAATTATTGAACGATAACGCCGAAAATTCTTTAAATGATACTTATGAAAATTTGATAGCATTAACAGACGTAAAAGACTATACGTGTGAAGAAAATATTATAATACCAACTTACGTAGTAAAGTTGGAAAACATCTTGAAACATATTCGAGTCGAGAACGTGAATCCGAAAAATACATACGAATTTTTAGTAGACAGCGGTGCTCAATTAAATATAATTAAAAATGATAAAGTTAGATAGACAGATATTGATCCGAGACATCAAATCATGTTATCAGGAATATCGAATAAAATTATGAAAACTTTAGGTACTACAAATATACTTATTAACGGTTTATTTTATGAATTTCATGTAGCTTCCGATGCATTTAATTTACCATACGATGGTATTTTGGGTATAGAATTACTAACTGAGGGTAAATTAAGATTAGATGAGGGCTATCTAGAAATAAATAATGTAAAATTTGAGCTGTTAATAAATAAGAATAGGATGGTCAACGAAATACAAAATAAAAATTCCATAAATGACACGCAAAACTTGGTCAATGATTCGCTTAGCTTGCAGGTCACTACATCGCATGATCGCGAAAAAATTTTTGAAAATGAAAACGATAAGGTAATGAATGTTTTGAAACTTGATTTTAATACAGATGAGATAAACACGGAAAAAGACACTTGTTTCACAGAAGAGATAAAAAAATTACTGAACACAGTAGCAGAAATCAGCTATAAAAATAATGAGACAGAGCCTAATAATAGTAAACCAAATTTACGCAGAGTGATAGAAACGGAAAATAATATGCAAACATTCGTAGCTCAAATAAACTGTGCCTTAGAGAGTGAAATATGTCAAGAAAATGTCGAAAATAAAGTATTATTACTTATGCGGTAAATTCTAATGATATAACTTTTGCCTTATCCTCAAAAGGCGCGATAACTCAATGCAATAGACAATTTATTACAACTGAACATCCTAAACTACTAATTTTCGAATCACAACTAGGACTTAATAATTTGTATTATGATAACGATATTGTCAAAGAGAATACTATAAATCTAGATATTTTTACATATATTAATTCTAAGTTCATTTATGTAGAAAACATCTAAGGATAGAATTAAATGACTTATGTATAAATTTAATTACGGAAAAGTGTAATCTTGAGAGAGAAACAATCCAGAACTCCCTAGCCCTTGCTACTTTATCGCCAGATGAATTTGCATACACAGTAATGAAACAACCAGGATACACTTCCTTGATAGCGGGTGAAGCTGTGCATTTTATAAAATGTACGCCAAGACCTGTAAAAATAAAGCACATGGAAGAATGTTATGAACAACTTCCAGTGACATTACAAAACGAGACGTGGTTTTTAACACCAAAAACACACATTCTTATTAAGACAGGCAAACAAGTCACCTGTAATAAAATCTTACCAAGATACTATAAAATAGGAGACAAATGGATCAAACTAGATCCATATCCAACTTATGACGTACAATCTCCACACATATTTCAACCATCAACAAAAATTCATTGGAATTATAAATTGATAGAAGCTCTGGCCACGTCCGGGGTATACTCATCATCTCAGCTTCAACGAGCTCAACAACAGATCACATTTCCTCTGGAACAACCAGCCTTACTCAATTTTTTAACAAGGTAAATGGCTGGAAAACACAATTATAACGAAGAATCCATAAGTAAATTGTTTACGAGTACGACTATAAAAGGAATCTTGGCAGATCTGTGGTCAAGTATTATCGACAATTTAATTAAAGGTAGATCAATTTCATCTGCAATAATTATGATAATTTTCTTGCTACATCTAATAAAAATAACTATAGATACTATAATAAACGCCTATCTATTACAACAATTATACGGCTGTGGTTTACATCTTCTAGCTGCAGTGTCAAGTTCAATAACGCATTTCTTTATAATCCTGGGCAAGGAACAAACACGAACTAAAGAGATGGCAGAACACTTGGAACCGCAAGAAATAAAAGTAGATCCTATTAAAATTACATCTAAAATTCCTCCACCATTACCATCCACGCTTCCTAACCAAAATAAAACTAAAATCAAACAAGAGACACCTTCCGTAAAAAAAATTAAGAATGAAAATTACGGTTTATTTAGTTTATAATTTTTTCTTCTTTTTCTCTGATTGACTTGTTCCTTAGAGTTTTTCAAAAAATCTTTTTATCAGGGAAGGAAACCTATGTATCTATGTTATAATACCACTAACAATACGTTATTTAATGGAAGTGTATAGGGACCAGGGCCGTGTCTCGATCACGGTGCACGGTACTCGGTACACGGTGCACGGTACACGGTGCACGGTCCACGGGGTCTGTGTAAGAAACTTTCCTTCAACTTTTGCGTTCACGGTACACGGCGCACCGTACACCTGGTGAACTTTTGGTCGCACGGTGCACTTAATTATACATGTGTTTGCGTACACGGTGCACCGAGCACGAGGCACTTTACTATGCATGTGCTTGCTTACACGGTGCACCGAGCACGAGGCACTTTACTATGCATGTGCTTGCGTACACGGTGCACCGAGCACGGTCCACTTTTAGTTATATGTGTTTACGTACACGGTGCGCCGAACACGGAACAGTTTTAGTTACATGTGCTTGCGTACACGTTGCACCGAGCACGGAACACTTTTAGTTATATGTGCTTGCGTACACGGTGCACTGAGCACGATACACTTTTAGTTATATGTGCTTGCGTACACGGTGCGCCGAACACGGAACACTTTTAGTTATATATGCTTGCGTACACGGTGCACCGAGCACGGTACACTTTTAGTTATATGTGCTTGCGTACACGGTGCGCCGAACACGGTACACTTTTAGTTACACGTGCTTGCCTACACGGTGCACTGAGCACGGTACACTTTTAGTTACATGTGCTTGCGTACACGTTGCACCGAGCACGAGGCACTTTATTATATATTTGCTTAGGTACACGGTGCACGTAGCAGGGTACACTTTCAATTATATTGTTTTCTATACAATGTGCACCTGGAGACACGTTGCTTGGTTTTCGAGTAAAAATTTTAGGGCTTGTTAGGGTACTTAACTTTAAACATTTTAAATAAGGATTGGTGACGGCGGTACTCTAAGCATTTTTAACAGCATTAATATTGCTTCGAGTCGTTTTAAGGTGGACGCGGCATCCCTTCCTTTGCTTAGCTCACTCAAAATTAAAGTTTATGTGCTCTGTAGAGCGTCGACGAAACTCGACAATAGGTAAATAAGCTTTTTATGACGACTTCCGTACACTGTAAACCACGATGCAGGTAGGGGTGTGTGAGTACTTGAATTCTTGAGTTCGAGTAGCTTCGAGTTTTTTTGTCCGTGTTCGAGCCGAGTACTCGAGTTTTCCGAGTACTCAAATCCTGTCGAGTAACTCGAATTTTTCGAGTACTTGAATCATGTCGAGCTGCTCGAGTTGTTCAAGTACTCGAATCATTTTGAGTCACTCGAGATGTAAAATAAATTTGAATCCTGATAAAGTTGGTTTTAGATTATTTAAATTTTTTAATCAGTTGGTTAACTTCTTGTTTTATTCAATAATTAAAGAAATCATAAAAATTTTACTTTTTACAATCTTAAAATTATTTTAATGAGTCGATTTTATTTTATGTCTTGAGTAATTCGACAAGATCCGAGTACTCGAAAAACTCGAGTATTCGACTCGAACTGTTCGAACTCGGAGAATCGAGTTTTTTGGTCGAGTAACTCAAGAATTCAAGTACTCGCACAGCCCTAATTTTATTCTTAGAATTCTAATGGTTCATTCCGATTTCACGGTTGAATAACGTGATACGACCGTGACCGATTTTTGCTCTAATAATCAAGTCATGTCATAGGTTTCAGACCACATTTTAGGTTGGTTATTTGAATAAAAAACATAACTTTCAACTGATCTATTACGGAAGCACTTCTTAAGCCCATGGACTTTTTTGATTCTTCACTAATTTCAAACTTAATGAATCACAGTATTTATTCGACACATGCGCACTTTTATACTTTGATTGGAAATATTAATGTCGTACAACAATAAGTACTTCAGAAAGAAAATTTTGATTCCTAATAAAGAATTAAGATGAATATTTAATTTACTCCTTTCATCCTGCAAATTATTAAATAATTAGTACACGTAGGTTAAAAAAAAAAAAAAAAAGAAAAGAAAATTCTTTGCATGTTTCTGAAATTTTTTGTCGACTATTTATAAGAAAAAATTTTTTAATTTGTGTGAAAAAGAGGTACGCTTTCTCTACTCGAATAAATTTTTAAAAATAAATTTTTCGTTAGAATAAAGTTACGCTTTTTCCGTATGGAAAATTTTTATGTTTGTTCAAAAAAGTTTTGAGATAAAAGTTTTTTTTTTTTTTTTTTTTTTTTTTGTTTTGAATGAACGTACATTAAAATTTCACATAATATACAGAGTATGTTGACGAATAAGCAGATTCGAAGTAAAGTTCATTGTGCCAATCAGGCGCAAAAGGAGTTGACGGTGTCGTGAGCTTACACATGTAATTAAAAATCTCAAATTTTTTATTACGATGGAATTCGAATAAGTTTTTGTAAATTTTAAAATTTACTTGTAGATATAGTCAATTGAACTTGAATTCAACTTTTAAGTTAAGTAATTGAAGTAAAACAGAAATTATTTATGAAATTAAGTTATTGGCTTTACTTTTCCAGCATATTTGATTTCATGGTATTTCTAACGTAAAATGGAAATTTATAAATCTATAGTATGAAACTGTAACTTTACCAGTAAAATTACAAGAAACAAAAAATTGAAAATTAGTAAAAAAAAATTTTGAATTTTAATTGGGATGAATTTATTAACTTATTAATTAAAATCAATTTGAAAATAAAAAATAATCCAAAAATGAAATTGCAATATTAAATTTAATGTTTAAGTGAAAGGTATTAACGCCCATACAGAATGCAATGCAATTTTAGAAAGTATGTTTTGAGACTAAGAAACTCGTAAGAATAAGCTATTGCGCGTCGTTTTACCTTTTTCCCAAAATCAACAATGCATAGCGAAAAAATAAAAAATTATATCAAAGCTTTTTATTCTATGGGTAGGCAAGCCGTCATAAAAAGCTTATTTACCTACTGTCGAGTTTCGCCCACGCTCTACAGAGCACATAAGCTTTAATTTTGAGTGAGCTAAGCAGTGCAAGGGCTGCCGTGTTCACCTTAAAACGACTCGAAGCAATATTAATGCTGTTAAAAATGCTTAGAGAACCACTGTCACCAATCCTTATTTAAAATGTTTAAAGTTAAGTACTCTAACAAGCCCTAAAATTTTTACTCGAAAACCAAGTAACGTGTCTCCAGGTGCACATTGTATAGAAAACAATATAATTGAAAGTGTCCCGTGCTACGTGCACCGTGTACCTATGCACATGCACAATAAAGTGCCTCGTACTCGGTGTACCGTGTATGCAAGAACATATAACTAAAAGTGTACCGTGCTCGGTGCACCGTGTTTACAAGCACATGTATAATAAAGTGCCTCGTGCTCGGTGCACCGTGTACGCAAGCACATGCATAGTAAAGTGCCTCGTGCTCGGTGCACCGTGTACTCAAGCAAACGTAATTAAAAGTGTTCCGTGCTTGGTGTACCGTGTACGCAAGCACATATAACTAAAAGTGTACCGTGCTCGGTGCACCGTGTACGCAAGCACATATAGCTAAAAATGTACCGTGCTCGGTGCACCGTGTACGCAAGCACATGCATAGTAAAGTGCCTCGTGCTCGGTGCACCGTGTACTCAAGCAAACGTAATTAAAAGTGTTCCGTGCTTGGTGTACCGTGTACGCAAGCACATGTAACTAAAAGTGTACCGTGCTCAGTGCACCGTGTACGCAAGCACATGTAACTAAAACTGTTCCGTGTTCGGCGCACCGTGTACGTAAACACATATAACTAAAAGTGGACCGTGCTCGGTGCACCGTGTACGCAAGCACATGCATAGTAAAGTGCCTCGTGCTCGGTGCACCGTGTACGCAAGCACATGCATAGTAAAGTGCCTCGTGCTCGGTGCACCGTGTACGCAAACACATGTATAATTAAGTGCACCGTGCGACCAAAAGTTCACCAGGTGTACGGTGCGCCGTGTACCGTGAAAGCAAAAGTTAAAGGAAAGTTTCTTACACAGACCCCGTGGACCGTGCACCGTGTACCGTGCACCGTGTACCGAGTACCGTGCACCGTGATCGATACACGGCCCTGGTCTCTATACACTTCCTTATTTAATTTTTAAAATTTATATACTATTTATAAACTTAAGTTGTAAAACTCACAGATTACTTTGTTATTACTTATTTTATCCACACATTTTATAAAAAACTAACAAGAAAGCGATAACAATAGTATAGTCAAAATAAACACTTAAAGAAGAGGATGCTATGTTATTAAAAAAAAAAACAAAAATAAATAAATAAATAATAATAATAATAATAAAAATAAAAATAAAAACAAAAACCAAAACAAAACAAAAACGTGGAGATAAACATCTAAAGGGGGGAGGTGTTGTGTCACGAAGACACATTTTGTAATTATAAGATCTTGTGTCATGAAAGACACATTTCGTTAACTAAGCATTTTTATGCTATAAGTAACCTCGAAATGAGGCCAGCTTCAGTCTTTTGGTCAGTAAAACTGCGGGACTCCGAAGCTGGCCACTTCGTAAGTAAAATCATACCTCTTAATTTTTACCGTAAATCGGGTCTGGAGTCATATCTCCTTATACATAAAATAAATAATAATCATAAAGATGTCTCAAATTATAAATAACTCTATATCTTAAGCTATGCATATATTTATATTATGTAATATTATATTATTAAAATTAAAATAAATAAATATAAAAACTAGATTATATCTTATTAATAAACTAATACATAATAATACTAAAAAAATTAATAAAATTTTATGAAGAAAAAAATCAAATTACATTATCTCCTAAATTGTGCTTAAATAAATATGCTTAGGAAAAGGGCTATTCAACTATAACGTGATCAAGTCCAGGGTGGAAGGAGGTGGCTGAGAACATCACTACAAATCAAACGGAGGAGGGAGTGCAGGTTATTTCAAATATAACGTGATCAATTGATTGTAAATAGTACATTTCGATACTGGTGCGACGTTCTCGCTGGAGCCATTTGAAGGCACCGATGGAGAAACAAAATTGAGCTCGAAGTTCTCATAGAGCACTGGAGACGATGTGCACCAGCTTCGAAGTACATTTTTCGACATGAGTGCGTAAAAGCAGTTCAAATTTCGTTTTATACGCACTGGTGTCGAATGTATTATTTTTTTTTTTTTCATATTGCCAAATAAGTTTTTAATGAAACAGCGAAAAGACCCAGTAGAGTAAAGAATGTTTCAGATCACGAGTACTGTTTATTTCGGTGTGTAACCCCCCCCCCCCTTCCGAATTTTCGTCCAAAAATCTAGAATTTATGCGTAACCGGAGTAACGACCCCGCCCCTTTTTTTTTCGTTTGCCTGCAGTACTCGAATTTAAATTTAATGACTTTTGAAGCGACCAATTTTCGGCTGAAGACCGAAAAATACGGTAATTGATATCGATACCTGGCAGTAATGAAAGAGACATCCACCAATTCTAATTGAGTTGCTGTCAGAAGAAAATACTCGTTTGATGGCATTCCTTAGTCCTTTTTCGAAATCTGTCATTGCAATTTCAGGAGAAAAAAACGGAAATTTTTTTTTTATTTGCTTAAAAACTTCAAAATAGTCTTCTTCATTTTTAGTTGACATTAAGACGTACACCGTGATTCAACTTTATTGCCCCAACTGAGATAATTATATTTTCCGATTCATTATTTTACGCTGATTCCGAAAATATACATAAGTATAGGTTTTTTTTAATCAGATTTTTAGTTATCGAGAATTAAAAATGTGTAAAAAGTTCCAAAAAAGCTCTGAAAAAGCTCCTCAATCTATACAATCAAGAAAAACAAAATATCGATCGTAACCTCTGAGACATGTGCGTCCCAAACATATATGCGATCTGCGCGCGTGGTGTACTATGTAGTAGGGGGTTCTACACAAATATGTAACACGTGTTTTAAGAAATTGTTTATTTTTTTTTTATTTTTTTTTTTTTTTCAATCGAGTTATCAATGAATGAAGAAGTTTTTATAACAGAAGGGTGAAAAAATATTTCGGAGGAAGTTTGGACTCCGGAAGGGTCAGGGCGGACACCTAGTGCACCTGGTGATACTTACGCCTTGGAGATGATTTCCCCAGGAAGTTTTGACTCCAAAGGGGCCAGGGTGGACACCTGGTGCAACTGGTATTAATTACGCCTTGGAGATGATTTCCCCAGGAAGTTTGGACTTCGGAGGAGTCAGGGTGGACACCTGGTGATACTTACGCCTTGGAGATGATTTCCCCAGGAAGTTTTGACTCTGGAGGGGCCAAAGTGGACACTCGGTGCACCTGGTGATACTTACGCCTTAGAGAAGATTTCCCCAGGGAGTTTAGACTCCGGAGGGGCCAGGGTGGACACTCGGTGCACCTAGTGATACTTACGCCTTGGAGACGATTTCCCCAGGGAGCTTGGACTCCGGAGGGGCCAGGGTGGACACTCGGTGCACCTAGTGATACTGACGCCTTGGCGATGATTCCCCCAGGGAGCTTGGACTCCAAAGAGGCCAGGGTTGGCACCTGGTGCAACTGGTATTAATTACGCCTTGGAAATGATTTCCCCAGAAACTAAGGACTCCGGAGGGGTCAGGGGAGATACCCGGTGCACCTGGTGATACTTACGCCTGGAGATGATTTCCCTAGGAAGTTTTGACTCCAAAGGGGCCAGGGTGGACACCTGGTGCAACTGGTATTAATTACGCCTTGGAGATGATTTCCCCAGGAAGTTTGGACTTCAGAGGAGTCAGGGCGGACACCTGGTGCTCCTGGTGATACATACGCCTTGGAGATGATTTCCCCAGGAAGTTTGGACTCCGGAGGGGCTAAAGTGGACACTCGGTGCACCTGGTAATACTTAAGCCTTGGAGACGATTTCCCCAGGGAGTTTGGACTCCGGAGGGGCCAGGGTGGACACTCGGTGCACCTAGTGATACTTACGCCTTGGAGACGATTTCCCCAGGGAGCTTGGACTCCAAAGAGGCCAGGGTGGGCACCTGGTGCTACTGGTATTAATTACGCCTCGGAAATGATTTCCCCAGAAACCAAGGACTCCGGAGGGGTCAGGGGAGATACCCGGTGGACCTGGTGGTACTTACGCCTTGGAGATGATTTCCCCAGGAAGTTTTGACTCCAAAGGGGCCAGGGTGGGCACCTGGTGCCACTGGTATTAATTACGCATTGGAGATGATTTTCCCAGGAAGTTTGGACTTCAGAGGAGTCAGGGCGGACACCTGGTGCCCCTGGTGATACTTACGCCTTGAGGATGATTTCCCTAGGAAGTTTGGACTCAGTTCACGATGGTCACAGCACGTGACGATATCAGTTTGATCTTTGAGGTCGGAAAAACTGACGCCTTGCCAGGGACCCTTCTTATATGTAATTTATGAATTTTCATAAAATTTAAAAAGAGTTCTAGGTTTAATTAATTTTACTTTTAAGTAAGAGACGAGACTAGAGCTATTCTAACTACAGTTCACGATAGTAACAGCACGTGCTGATATCTGTTTGATCTTTGAGGTTGGAAAAACTGACGCCTTGCCAGGGACCCTTCTAATATGTCATTTATGAATTTTCATGAAATTTTAAAAAATTTCTAGTGGGAATAAATTTTACTTTGAGGTTAAGAACAAAGCCAGAGCTATTCTCACTACAAATCACAATGGTAACAGCATGTGCTAATATCAGTTTGCTCTTTGAGGTCAGCAAAACTGACACCTTGAAAGGGACATCTCTAATGTGTTTCTCACGAATAATCATGAAATTTTAAAAAATTTCATGTTAATGAGATAATGAAATTTTTTAAAATGTCATGTCTCAAGTTAGATATTCCGGGCTCAAATAAGATTTTTTTTCAAAAAACTTTTTTTTCAAAAACTCTCGCTTGATCAAAAGGCATATGAATCAAAAAAATCATTCGTCATATGATAAGCACCTCTCAGAGTTGAAATTGAACAGCTCGCTCCAACGTTAACCTGTCTCAGGCTAGGTATTCCGGGCTCAAATGGAATCTAACTTTCTTTTCCGAAATTCTTGCTCAATTAGAAGGCATTTGAGTCAAAAAAGTCATTTGTCATTTGATAAGCACCTCTCAGAGTTAAAATTGAACAGCTTGCCATGGCCCTAACCTGTCTCAGGTTGGGTCTTCCGGGCTGAAATTAGTTCTGCCTTTTGTTTTAAGAATTCTTGCGTGTTAAAAAGGCATATGAATAAAAAAAATCATTTGTCATTTGATTAGCACCTCTCAGAGATGAAATTAAACAACTCGCCCCAGCCTTAACCTGTCTCAGGATACGTATTCCGGGCTCAAATGGTATCTAACTTTTTTTTCTGAAATTCTTGCTTAGTTACAAGACATTTGAATCAAAAAAATCATTTGTCATATAACCAGCTTCTCTCAGAGTAAAAATTAAACAGCTCGGCCTGACCATAACCTGTCTCAGGCTAGGTATTCCGGGCTCAAATAAGATCTAACTTTTTTTTTCAAGATATCTTGTTTAATTAAAAGGCATTTGAATCAAAAAAATCATTTGTCATTTGATTAGCAGCTCTCGGAATCCAAATTTAACTGCTCGGCCTGACCTCAAATAGATATCCCGGTACTGAAAAATGTCTAGCTTGATTTTATCATAATTTTAAATCCAAATGGAAGCCTCCCAGTCGAAACAAATCATTTGTGAATAAAATTGAAAAAAATTCAGTCGATCTCCAACAGTCAACTAGTCTCAGGTCAGGTATTCCGGGCTCAAATGAGATCTGACTTTTTTTCAAGAACTCTCGCTCGATTTAAAGGCATATGAATCAAAAAAATCATTTGTCATTTGATTAGCACCTCTCAGAGTTGAAATTAAACAACTCGCCCTGGCCTTAACCTGTCTCAGGTTAAGTATTCCGGGCTCAAATGAGATCTGACTTTTTTTTCAAGAGTTCTTGCTTGATTGAAAGTCATTTTAATCAAAAAAATCATTTGTCATTTGATTAGCACCTCTCGGAATCCAAATTCAACTGCTCGGCATGACCTGAAATAGATATCCTGGTACTGAAAAATGTCTAGCTTGATTTTTTTATAATTTTTGAATCCAAATGGAAGCCTCTCAGTCAAAAAAATCATTTGTGAATAAAATAGAAAAAATTTCAGTCGATCTCCAACAGTCAACTAGTCTCAGGTCAGATATTCCGGGCTCAAATGAGATCTGCCTTTTTTTAAGAATTCTTGCGTATTTAAAAAGCATATGAATAAAAAAAATCATTTGTCGTTTGATAAGCACCTCTCAGAGTTGAAATTAAATAACTCGCCCTGGCCTTAACCTGTCTCAGGTTAAGTACTCCGGGCTCAAATGGGATCTAACTTTTTTTTCTGAAATTCTTGCTTAATTACAATACATTTGAATCAAAAAAATCATTTGTCATATAACTAGCTTCTCTCAGAGTAAAAATTAAACAGCTCGGCCCTACCATAACCTGTCTCAGGTTAAGTATTCCGGGCTCAAATGGGATCTAACTTTTTTTTCTGAAATTTTTGCTTAATTACGAGACATTTGGATCAAAAAAATCATATAACTAGCTTCTTTCAGAGTAAAAATTAAACAGCTTGGCCTGACCATAACCTGTCTCAGGCTAGGTATTCCGGGTTCAAATAAGATCTACCTTTTTTTTCAAGATATCTTGTCTAATTAAAATGCATTTGAATCAAAAAAATCATTCGTCATTTGATTATCACCTCTCGGAATCCAAATTCAACTGCTCGGCCTGACCTGAAATTGATATCCCGGTACTGAAAAATGTCTACTTTGATTTTATCGTAATTTTAATTCCAAATGGAAGCCTCCCAGTCAAAACAAATCATTTGTGAATAAAATTGAAAAAATTTCAGTCGATCTCCAACAGTCGACTAGTCTCAGGTCAGGTATTCCGGGCTCAAATGAGATCTGACTTTTTTTCAAGAACTCTCGCTCGATTTAAAGGCATATGAATCAAAAAAATCATTTGTCGTTTGATTAGCACCTCTCAGAGTTGAAATTAAACAACTCGCCCTGGCCTTAACCTGCCTCAGGTTAAGTATTCCGGGCTCGAATGAGATCTGACTTTTTTTTCAAGAGTTCTTGCTTGATTGAAAGTCATTTTAATCAAAAAAATCATTTGTCATTTGATTAGCACCTCTCGGAATCTAAATTCAACTGCTCGGCCTGACCTGAAATAGATATCCCGGTACTGAATAATGTCTAGCTTGATTTTATCATAATTTTAAATCCAAATGGAAAACTCCCAGTCAAAACAAATCATTTGTGAATAATATTGAAAAAATTTCAGTCGATCTCCAACAGTCAACTAGTCTCAGGTCAGATATTCCGGGCTCGAATGTGATCTGCCTTTTTTTTTAGAATTCTTGCGTATTTAAAAAGCATATGAATAAAAAAATCATTTGTCATTTGATAAGCACCTCTCAGAGTTGAAATTAAACAACTCGCCCCGGCCTTAACCTGTCTCAGGTTAAGTATTCCGGGCTCAAATGGGATCTAACTTTTTTTCTGAAATTCTTGCTTAATTACAATACATTTGAATCAAAAAAATCATTTGTCATATAACTAGCTTCTCTCAGAGTAAAAATTAAACAGCTCGGCCTGACCATAACCTGTCTCAGGTTAAGTATTCCGGGCTCAAATGGGATCTAACTTTTTTTTCTGAAATTGTTGCTTAATTACGAGACATTTGGATCAAAAAAATCATATAACTAGCTTCTTTCAGAGTAAAAATTAAACAGCTTGGCCTGACCATAACCTGTCTCAGGCTAGGTATTCCGGGTTCAAATAAGATCTACCTTTTTTTTCAAGATATCTTGTCTAATTAAAATGCATTTGAATCAAAAAAATCATTCGTCATTTGATTATCACCTCTCGGAATCCAAATTCAACTGCTCGGCCTGACCTGAAATTGATGACCCGGTACTGAAAAATGTCTACTTTGATTTTATCGTAATTTTAATTCCAAATGGAAGCCTCCCAGTCAAAACAAATCATTTGTGAATAATATTGAAAAAATTTCAGTCGATCTCCAACAGTCAACTAGTCTCAGGTCAGATATTCCGGGCTCGAATGAGATCTGCCTTTTTTTTTAGAATTCTTGCGTATTTAAAAAGCATATGAATAAAAAAATCATTTGTCATTTGATAAGCACCTCTCAGAGTTGAAATTAAACAACTCGCCCCGGCCTTAACCTGTCTCAGGTTAAGTATTCCGGGCTCAAATGGGATCTAACTTTTTTTTCTGAAATTCTTGCTTAATTACAATACATTTGAATCAAAAAAATCATTTGTCATATAACTAGCTTCTCTCAGAGTAAAAATTAAACAGCTCGGCCTGACCATAACCTGTCTCAGGTTAAGTATTCCGGGCTCAACTGGGATCTAACTTTTTTTTCTGAAATTCTTGCTTAATTACGAGACATTTGAATAAAAAAATAAATATAACTAGCTTCTTTCAGAGTAAAAATTAAACAGCTTGAACTGACCATAACCTGTCTCAGGCTAGGTATTCCGGGCTCAAATAAGATCTACCTTTTTTTTTCAAGATATCTTGTCTAATTAAAAGGCATTTGAAACAAAAAAATCATTCGTCATTTGATTATCACCTCTCGGAATCCAAATTCAACTGCTCGGCCTGACCTGAAATTGATATCCCGGTACTGAAAAATGTCTACCTTGACTTTATCATAATTTTAAATCCAAATGGAAGCCTCCCAGTCAAAACTAATCATTTGTGAATAAAATTGAAAAAATTTCAGTCCATCTCCAACAGTCAACTAGTCTCAGGTCAGGTATTCCGGGCTCAAATGAGATCTGACTTTTTTTCAAGAACTCTCGCTTGATTCAGAGGCATTTGAAAAAAAAAAATCATTTGTCATTTGATTGGCACCTCTCAGAGTTGAAATTGAAAAGCTTGCCATGGCCTTAACCTGTCTCAGGTTTGGTCTTCCGGACTGAAATTCGATGTGCCTTTTTTTTCAAGAATTCTTGCGTGTTTAAAAGACATACGAATCAAAAACATCATTTTTCATTTGATAAGCACCTTTCAGAGTTGAATTTAAACAGCTCTCCCCGGCCTTAACCTGTCTCAGGTTAGGTATTCCAGGCTCAAATAAGATCTTATCATTTTTTCGAAAATTCTTTAATTAGACGACATTTGAATCAAAAAAATCTCGCCCCGACCTTAACCTGTCTCAGGTTAAGTATTCCAGGCTCAAATGAGATCCAACTTTTTGTTCGGGATATCTTGCTTGATTAAAATGCATTTAAATCAAAAAAATCATTTGTCATTTGATTATCACCTCTCGGAATCCAAATTCAACTGCTCGGCATGACCTGAAATAGATATCCTGGTACTGAAATATGTCTAGCTTGATTTTTTTATAATTTTTGAATCCAAATGGAAGCCTCCCAGTCAAAAAAATCATTTGTGAATAAAATAGAAAAAATTTCAGTCGATCTCCAACAGTCAACTAGTCTCAGGTCAGATATTCCGGGCTCAAATGAGATCTGCCTTTTTTTAAGAATTCTTGCGTATTTAAAAAGCAAATGAATAAAAAAAATCATTTGTCATTTGATAAGCACCTCTCAGAGTTGAAATTAAATAACTCGCCCTGGCCTTAACCTGTCTCAGGTTAAGTACTCCGGGCTCAAATGGGATCTAACTTTTTTTTCTGAAATTCTTGCTTAATTACAATACATTTGAATCAAAAAAATCATTTGTCATATAACTAGCTTCTCTCAGAGTAAAAATTAAACAGCTCGGCCTGACCATAACCTGTCTCAGGTTAAGTATTCCGGGCTCAAATGGGATCTAACTTTTTTTTCTGAAATTTTTGCTTAATTACGAGACATTTGGATCAAAAAAATCATATAACTAGCTTCTTTCAGAGTAAAAATTAAACAGCTTGGCCTGACCATAACCTGTCTCAGGCTAGGTATTCCGGGTTCAAATAAGATCTACCTTTTTTTTCAAGATATCTTGTCTAATTAAAATGCATTTGAATCAAAAAAATCATTCGTCATTTGATTATCACCTCTCGGAATCCAAATTCAACTGCTCAGCCTGACCTGAAATTGATATCCCGGTACTGAAAAATGTCTACTTTGATTTTATCGTAATTTTAATTCCAAATGGAAGCCTCCCAGTCAAAACAAATCATTTGTGAATAAAATTGAAAAAATTTCAGTCGATCTCCAACAGTCAACTAGTCTCAGGTCAGGTATTCCGGGCTCAAATGAGATCTGACTTTTTTTCAAGAACTCTCGCTCGATTTAAAGGCATATGAATCAAAAAAATCATTTGTCGTTTGATTAGCACCTCTCAGAGTTGAAATTAAACAACTCGCCCTGGCCTTAACCTGCCTCAGGTTAAGTATTCCGGGCTCAAATGAGATCTGACTTTTTTTTGAAGAGTTCTTGCTTGATTGAAAGTCATTTTAATCAAAAAAATCATTTGTCATTTGATTAGCACCTCTCGGAATCCAAATTCAACTGCTCGGCCTGACCTGAAATAGATATCCCGGTACTGAAAAACGTCTAGCTTGATTTTATCATAATTTTAAATCCAAATGGAAAACTCCCAGTCAAAACAAATCATTTGTGAATAATATTGAAAAAATTTCAGTCGATCTCCAACAGTCAACTAGTCTCAGGTCAGATATTCCGGGCTCGAATGAGATCTGCCTTTTTTTTAAGAATTCTTGCGTATTTAAAAAGCATATGAATAAAAAAATCATTCGTCATTTGATTATCACCTCTCGGAATCCAAATTCAACTGCTCGGCCTGACCTGAAATTGATATCCCGGTACTGAAAAATGTCTACCTTGACTTTATCATAATTTTAAATCCAAATGGAAGCCTCCCAGTCAAAACTAATCATTTGTGAATAAAATTGAAAAAATTTCAGTCCATCTCCAACAGTCAACTAGTCTCAGGTCAGGTATTCCGGGCTCAAATGAGATCTGACTTTTTTTCAAGAACTCTCGCTTGATTCAGAGGCATTTGAAAAAAAAAAATCATTTGTCATTTGATTGGCACCTCTCAGAGTTGAAATTGAAAAGCTTGCCATGGCCTTAACCTGTCTCAGGTTTGGTCTTCCGGACTGAAATTCGATGTGCCTTTTTTTTCAAGAATTCTTGCGTGTTTAAAAGACATACGAATCAAAAACATCATTTTTCATTTGATAAGCACCTTTCAGAGTTGAATTTAAACAGCTCTCCCCGGCCTTAACCTGTCTCAGGTTAGGTATTCCAGGCTCAAATAAGATCTTATCATTTTTTCGAAAATTCTTTAATTAGACGACATTTGAATCAAAAAAATCTCGCCCCGACCTTAACCTGTCTCAGGTTAAGTATTCCAGGCTCAAATGAGATCCAACTTTTTGTTCGGGATATCTTGCTTGATTAAAATGCATTTAAATCAAAAAAATCATTTGTCATTTGATTATCACCTCTCGGAATCCAAATTCAACTGCTCGGCATGACCTGAAATAGATATCCTGGTACTGAAATATGTCTAGCTTGATTTTTTTATAATTTTTGAATCCAAATGGAAGCCTCCCAGTCAAAAAAATCATTTGTGAATAAAATAGAAAAAATTTCAGTCGATCTCCAACAGTCAACTAGTCTCAGGTCAGATATTCCGGGCTCAAATGAGATCTGCCTTTTTTTAAGAATTCTTGCGTATTTAAAAAGCAAATGAATAAAAAAAATCATTTGTCATTTGATAAGCACCTCTCAGAGTTGAAATTAAATAACTCGCCCTGGCCTTAACCTGTCTCAGGTTAAGTACTCCGGGCTCAAATGGGATCTAACTTTTTTTTCTGAAATTCTTGCTTAATTACAATACATTTGAATCAAAAAAATCATTTGTCATATAACTAGCTTCTCTCAGAGTAAAAATTAAACAGCTCGGCCTGACCATAACCTGTCTCAGGTTAAGTATTCCGGGCTCAAATGGGATCTAACTTTTTTTTCTGAAATTTTTGCTTAATTACGAGACATTTGGATCAAAAAAATCATATAACTAGCTTCTTTCAGAGTAAAAATTAAACAGCTTGGCCTGACCATAACCTGTCTCAGGCTAGGTATTCCGGGTTCAAATAAGATCTACCTTTTTTTTCAAGATATCTTGTCTAATTAAAATGCATTTGAATCAAAAAAATCATTCGTCATTTGATTATCACCTCTCGGAATCCAAATTCAACTGCTCAGCCTGACCTGAAATTGATATCCCGGTACTGAAAAATGTCTACTTTGATTTTATCGTAATTTTAATTCCAAATGGAAGCCTCCCAGTCAAAACAAATCATTTGTGAATAAAATTGAAAAAATTTCAGTCGATCTCCAACAGTCAACTAGTCTCAGGTCAGGTATTCCGGGCTCAAATGAGATCTGACTTTTTTTCAAGAACTCTCGCTCGATTTAAAGGCATATGAATCAAAAAAATCATTTGTCGTTTGATTAGCACCTCTCAGAGTTGAAATTAAACAACTCGCCCTGGCCTTAACCTGCCTCAGGTTAAGTATTCCGGGCTCAAATGAGATCTGACTTTTTTTTGAAGAGTTCTTGCTTGATTGAAAGTCATTTTAATCAAAAAAATCATTTGTCATTTGATTAGCACCTCTCGGAATCCAAATTCAACTGCTCGGCCTGACCTGAAATAGATATCCCGGTACTGAAAAACGTCTAGCTTGATTTTATCATAATTTTAAATCCAAATGGAAAACTCCCAGTCAAAACAAATCATTTGTGAATAATATTGAAAAAATTTCAGTCGATCTCCAACAGTCAACTAGTCTCAGGTCAGATATTCCGGGCTCGAATGAGATCTGCCTTTTTTTTAAGAATTCTTGCGTATTTAAAAAGCATATGAATAAAAAAATCATTTGTCATTTGATAAGCACCTCTCAGAGTTGAAATTAAACAACTCGCCCCGGCCTTAACCTGTCTCAGGTTAAGTATTCCGGGCTCAAATGGGATCTAACTTTTTTTTTCTGAAATTCTTGCTTAATTACAATACATTTGAATCAAAAAAATCATTTGTCATATAACTAGCTTCTCTCAGAGTAAAAATTAAACAGCTCGGCCTGACCATAACCTGTCTCAGGTTAAGTATTCCGGGCTCAACTGGGATCTAATTTTTTTTTCTGAAATTCTTGCTTAATTACGAGACATTTGAATAAAAAAAAAAATATAACTAGCTTCTTTCAGAGTAAAAATTAAACAGCTTGGCCTGACCATAACCTGTCTCAGGCTAGGTATTCCGGGCTCAAATAAGATCTACCTTTTTTTTTCAAGATATCTTGTCTAATTAAAAGGCATTTGAATCAAAAAAATCATTTGTCATTTGATTATCACCTCTCGGAATCCAAATTCAACTGCTCGGCCTGACCTGAAATTGATATCCCGGTACTGAAAAATGTCTACCTTGATTTTATCATAATTTTAAATCCAAATGGAAGCCTCCCAGTCAAAACAAATCATTTGTGAATAAAATTGAAAAAATTTCAGTCCATCTCCAACAGTCAACTAGTCTCAGGTCAGGTATTCCGGGCTCAAATGAGATCTGACTTTTTTTCAAGAACTCTCGCTTGATTCAGAGGTATTTGAAAAAAAAAAAATCATTTGTCATTTGATTGGCACCTCTCAGAGTTGAAATTGAACAGCTTGCCATGGCCTTAACCTGTCTCAGGTTTGGTCTTCCGGACTGAAATTCGATGTGCCTTTTTTTTCAAGAATTCTTGCGTGTTTAAAAGGCATATGAATCAAAAACATCATTTTTCATTTGATAAGCACCTCTCAGAGTTGAATTTAAACAGCTCTCTCCGGCCTTAACCTGTCTCAGGTTAGGTATTCCGGGCTCAAATAAGATCTTATCATTTTTTCGGAACTTCTTGTTTAATTAGACGACATTCGAATCAAAAAAATCTCGCCCCGACCTTAACCTGTCTCAGGTTAAGTATTCCGGGCTCAAATGAGATCCAACTTTTTGTTCGAGATATCTTGCTTGATTAAAATGCATTTAAATCAAAAAAATCATTTGTCATTTGATGAGCACCTCTCGGAATCCAAATTCAACTGCTCGGCCTGACCTGAAAAAGATATCTTGGTATTGAAAAATTTCTAGCTTGATTTTTTCATAATTTGTATTTCAAATAGAGGCCTCCGGGTCAAAAAATTCATTTGTGAATGAAGTAGAAAAAATTTCAGTCGATCTCCAACAGTCAACTACTCTCAGGTTAGGTATTCTGGGCTCAAATGAGATCTAACTTTTTTTTCTGAAATTCTTGCTTAATTACGAGACATTTGGATCAAAAAAATCATATAACTAGCTTCTTTCAGAGTAAAAATTAAACAGCTTGGCCTGACCATAACCTGTCTCAGGCTAGGTATTCCGGGTTCAAATAAGATCTACCTTTTTTTTCAAGATATCTTGTCTAATTAAAATGCATTTGAATTAAAAAAATCATTCGTCATTTGATTATCACCTCTCGGAATCCAAATTCAACTGCTTGGCCTGACCTGAAATTGATATCCCGGTACTGAAAAATGTCTACTTTGATTTTATCGTAATTTTAATTCCAAATGGAAGCCTCCCAGTCAAAACAAATCATTTGTGAATAAAATTGAAAAAATTTCAGTCGATCTCCAACAGTCAACTACTCTCAGGTTAGGTATTCTGGGCTCAAATGAGATCTAACTTTTTTTTCTGAAATTCTTGCTTAATTACGAGACATTTGGATCAAAAAAATCATATAACTAGCTTCTTTCAGAGTAAAAATTAAACAGCTTGGCCTGACCATAACCTGTCTCAGGCTAGGTATTCCGGGTTCAAATAAGATCTACCTTTTTTTTCAAGATATCTTGTCTAATTAAAATGCATTTGAATTAAAAAAATCATTCGTCATTTGATTATCACCTCTCGGAATCCAAATTCAACTGCTTGGCCTGACCTGAAATTGATATCCCGGTACTGAAAAATGTCTACCTTGATTTTATCATAATTTTAAATTCAAATGGAAGCCTCCCAGTCAAAACAAATCATTTGTGAATAAAATTGAAAAAATTTCAGTCCATCTCCAACAGTCAACTAGTCTCAGGTCAGGTATTCCGGGCTCAAATGAGATCTGACTTTTTTTCAAGAACTCTCGCTCGATTTAAAGGCATATGAATCAAAAAAATCATTTGTCGTTTGATTAGCACCTCTCAGAGTTGAAATTAAACAACTCGCCCTGGCCTTAACCTGCCTCAGGTTAAGTATTCCGGGCTCAAATGAGATCTGACTTTTTTTTGAAGAGTTCTTGCTTGATTGAAAGTCATTTTAATCAAAAAAATCATTTGTCATTTGATTAGCACCTCTCGGAATCCAAATTCAACTGCTCGGCCTGACCTGAAATTGATATCCCGGTACTGAAAAATGTCTACCTTGATTTTATCATAATTTTAAATCCAAATGGAAGCCTCCCAGTCAAAACAAATCATTTGTGAATAAAATTGAAAAAATTTCAGTCCATCTCCAACAGTCAACTAGTCTCAGGTCAGGTATTCCGGGCTCAAATGAGATCTGACTTTTTTTCAAGAACTCTCGCTTGATTCAGAGGCATTTGAAAAAAAAAATTATTTGTCATTTGATTGGCACCTCTCAGAGTTTAAATTGAACAGCTTGCCATGGCCTTAACCTGTCTCAGGTTTGGTCTTCCGGACTGAAATTCGATGTGCCTTTTTTTTCAAGAATTCTTGCGTGTTTAAAAGGCATATGAATCAAAAACATCATTTTTCATTTGATAAGCACCTTTCAGAGTTGAATTTAAACAGCTCTCCCCGGCCTTAACCTGTCTCAGGTTAGGTATTCCAGGCTCAAATAAGATCTTATCATTTTTTCGAAAATTCTTTAATTAGACGACATTTGAATCAAAAAAATCTCGCCCCGACCTTAACCTGTCTCAGGTTAAGTATTCCAGGCTCAAATGAGATCCAACTTTTTGTTCGGGATATCTTGCTTGATTAAAATGCATTTAAATCAAAAAAATCATTTGTCATTTGATTATCACCTCTTGGAATCCAAATTCAACTGCTCGGCCTGACCTGAAATTGATATCCCGGTACTGAAAAATGTCTACCTTGATTTTATCATAATTTTAAATCCAAATGGAAGCCTCCCAGTCAAAACAAATCATTTGTGAATAAAATTGAAAAAATTTCAGTCCATCTCCAACAGTCAACTAGTCTCAGGTCAGGTATTCCGGGCTCAAATGAGATCTGACTTTTTTCAAGAACTCTCGCTTGATTCAGAGGCATTTGAAAAAAAAAATTATTTGTCATTTGATTGGCACCTCTCAGAGTTTAAATTGAACAGCTTGCCATGGCCTTAACCTGTCTCAGGTTTGGTCTTCCGGACTGAAATTCGATGTGCCTTTTTTTTCAAGAATTCTTGCGTGTTTAAAAGGCATATGAATCAAAAACATCATTTTTCATTTGATAAGCACCTTTCAGAGTTGAATTTAAACAGCTCTCCCCGGCCTTAACCTGTCTCAGGTTAGGTATTCCAGGCTCAAATAAGATCTTATCATTTTTTCGAAAATTCTTTAATTAGACGACATTTGAATCAAAAAAATCTCGCCCCGACCTTAACCTGTCTCAGGTTAAGTATTCCAGGCTCAAATGAGATCCAACTTTTTGTTCGGGATATCTTGCTTGATTAAAATGCATTTAAATCAAAAAAATCATTTGTCATTTGATTATCACCTCTTGGAATCCAAATTCAACTGCTCGGCCTGACCTGAAATTGATATCCCGGTACTGAAAAATGTCTACCTTGATTTTATCATAATTTTAAATCCAAATGGAAGCCTCCCAGTCAAAACAAATCATTTGTGAATAAAATTGAAAAAATTTCAGTCCATCTCCAACAGTCAACTAGTCTCAGGTCAGGTATTCCGGGCTCAAATGAGATCTGACTTTTTTCAAGAACTCTCGCTTGATTCAGAGGCATTTGAAAAAAAAAAATCATTTGTCATTTGATTGGCACCTCTCAGAGTTGAAATTGAACAGCTTGCCATGGCCTTAACCTGTCTCAGGTTTGATCTTCCGGACTGAAATTCGATGTGCCTTTTTTTTCAAGAATTCTTGCGTGTTTAAAAGGCATATGAATCAAAAACATCATTTTTCATTTGATAAGCACCTTTCAGAGTTGAATTTAAACAGCTCTCCCCGGCCTTAACCTGTCTCAGGTTAGGTATTCCAGGCTCAAATAAGATCTTATCATTTTTTCGAAAATTCTTTAATTAGACGACATTTGAATCAAAAAAATCTCGCCCCGACCTTAACCTGTCTCAGGTTAAGTATTCCAGGCTCAAATGAGATCCAACTTTTTGTTCGGGATATCTTGCTTGATTAAAATGCATTTAAATCAAAAAAATCATTTGTCATTTGATTATCACCTCTCGGAATCCAAATTCAACTGCTCGGCCTGACCTGAAAAAGATATCCCGGTATTGAAAAATGTCTAGCTTGATTTTTTCATAATTTGTATTTTAAATAGAGGCCTCCGAGTCAAAAAATTCATTTGTGAATGAAATAGAAAAAATTTCAGTCGATCTCCAACAGTCAACTAGTCTCAGGTTAGGTATTCTGGGCTCAAATGAGATCTGTTTTTTTTTCAAGAATTCTTGTGGTTTCAAAAGGCATTTGAATCAAAAAAATCATTTATCGTTTGATTAGCACCTCTCAGAGTTGAAATTAACCAACTCGCCCCGGCCTTAACCTGTCTCAGGTTAGGTATTCCGGGCTCAAATGAGATCTAACTTTTTTTTCAAGATATCTTGTTTGATTAAAAGGCATTTGAATCTTAAAAATCATTTGTCATTTGATTATCACCTCTCAGAGTTGAAATTGAACAGCTCGCCCCGACCTTAACCTGTCTTAGGGATTCCGGGCTCGAATAGGATCTAATTTCTTTTTTAAGTGTTCTTGCTTGATTAAAAAACATATGAATTAAAAAAATCATTTGTCATTAGATTAGAACCTCTCAGAGTTTAAATTAAACAGCTTGGCCCGACCTTAACCTGTCCCAGGTTAGGTATTCTGGGCTCGAATAGGATCTATCTTTTTTGTTAAGGATTATTGCTTGATTAAAAGGCATAAGAATAAAAAAAATCATTTGTCATTCGATAAGCACTTCTAAGAGTCCAAATTCAACTGCTTGGCTCGACCTGAAATGGATGGTTTGGTACCGAAAACTACGTAGCCTGATTATTTCATCATTTTGAATCCAGTTTGAGGCCTGCAAGTCAATAAAAACATTTGTCAATAAAATAGAAAATATTTGAGTCAATCTCCAAGAGTCAAACTCTCTCTGGTTAGATATTCCGGGCTCGAAGAGGAAATAACTTTTTTTTTAAGGATTATTGCTTGATTAAAAGGCATATGAGTCAAAAAAATCTTTTGTCATTTGATTAGCACCTCTCAGAGTTGAAAATTTAATAGCTCGGCCTTACCTTAACCTGTCTCAGGTTAGGTATTCCGGGCTCGAATAGGATCTAAAATTTTTTTAAAGAATTCTTGCTTGATAAGAAAGCATAAGAATCAAAAAAATTATTTGTGATTTGATAAGCTTCTTTCAGAGGCCAAATTCTGCTGCTCGGCCCGATCTGAAATTGGTGATGCGATACCAAAACTAATCTAGCTCGATATTTTAAAAATTTTAAGTACAGTTTGAAGCCTTTGAGTCATAAAAATCATCCGTCAATAAAATAGCAAATATTTGGGTCGATCTCCAGCAGTCAACTTGTCGCAGCTTAGGTATCCCGGGCTCGAATAGGATCTAACATTTTTTTTTAAGGATTATTGCTTGATTAAAAGGCATATAAATCAAAAAAATCTTTTTTCATTTGATTAGCACCTCCGGAGTCCTTAGTTTCTAGGGAAATCATTTTTAAGGCGTAATTAATACCAGTTGCACCAGGTGCCTACCCTGGCCACTTTGGAGTCAAAACTTCCTGGGGGAATCATCTCCAAGGCGTCAGTATCACTAGGTGCACCGAGTGTCCACTTTAGCCCCTCCGGAGTCCAAACTCCCTGGGAAAATCGTCTCCAAGGCGTAAGTATTACCAGGTGCACCGAGTGTCCACTCTGGCCCCTCTGGAGTCCAAACTTCCTGAGGAAATCATCTCCAAGGCGTAAGTATCACCAGGAGCACCAGGTGTCCGCCCTGACTCCTCTGAAGTCCCACCTTCCTGGGGAAATCATTTCCAAGGCTTAATTAATACCAGTTTTACCAGGTGTCCACCCTGGCCCCTTTGGAGTCAAAACTTCCTGGGGAAATCATCTCCAAGGCGTAAGTATCACCAGGTGCTTCAGGTATCTCTCCTGACCCCTCCGGAATCCTTAGTTTCTGGGGAAATCATTTCCAAGGCGTAATTAATACCAGTTGCACCAGGTGCCCACCCTGGCCAATTTGGAGTCAAAACTTCCTGGGGGAATCATCTCCAAGGCGTCAGTATCACCAGGAGCACCAGGTGTCCGCCCTGACTCCTCTGAAGTCCAAACTTCCTGGGGAAATCATCTCCAAGGCGTAATTAATACCAGTTGCACCAGGTGTCCACCCTGACCCCTCCGGAGTCCAAACTTCCTCTAAAATATTTTTTCACCACTTCTTCATTCATTGATAACTCGATTAAAAAAAAAAAAAAAAAAAAAAAAAAAAAAATGAATAAACAATTTCTTAAAACACGTGGTACCGATTTGTGCAGAACCCCCTACTACATTGTACATTACCCGCGCAGATCGCATATATGTTTGGGACGCACATGTCTCAGAGGTTACGATCGATATTTCGTTTTTCTTGATTGTATAGATTGAGGAGCTTTTTCAGAGCTTTTTTGGAACTTTTTACACATTTTTTATTCTCGATAACTGAAAATCTGATTAAAAAAAACCTATACTCATATATATTTTCGGAATCAGCGAAAAATAATAAATCGGAAAATATAATTATCTCAGTTGGGGCAATAAAGTTGAATCACCGGAACTGCCTAAAGATTCTTTTTATAACCAATTATCATTAAAAAGTTCTTTTAATTAGAAAACAGCATTAAGTCTATTTGTTTTAATAAAATTTAATTGAATATATTAATTAATTTATTTTATTTTTTTATCTTTCCAAATAAAATCAAGTTAAAAAATTTAAATTCTGTAAATGTAAACTAAACTATTTTTCATCCCTTTTTTAAAAAGTTTTACAAAATTTAATTTTATTAACTTGAATTCATTTGGCAATAGTAAGATATATTCATTTAATGACTTGTAACTAGTAACTAATAACAAGTAACCACAGTTTACTGTATTAAGAATTGCGAGGGAGTGAATCCCTCGTAAATTATTTTTCTTACCTGGCAGTGTCAAGTCACCTGGGAAACAGTGAAATAAATAAGTTGTTTGTTTACTTTTCCCAGGTGATAACCATGCCGCGTTAACGCGCAGCTGAGGTCGACCACGTGGCGACGGCCACCATCGGCTGAATGCTGCCACAGCAGCGCGCGCGCACAACACATACACACACGCACATTTTCACCACCCGGGAAGGCTCTCCCGGCCCAGGGCGCGCACGTACACACACATACACCACACACGGGTTCCGATTCTCCGTCGGGGAGTTTTCGGCGACGGAGCAGGTGCGCGGCGCGTGTCAGCAGACGACGCAACTGCGTCGCCAGGCGCGTGCGCGCACACTCACCACGGTAGACACGGGCGTGAGTGAGATTTTTTTTTTTTTTGTATTGTGTACGTTGCGCGAACAATGTGTGCATATGGGGAGAGCGAGAGAGAGAGTATGTGCGCGAGGAATAAGTTAACGCGGTGAGTGCCTCGTGTACATAATTTTTATTCTTTTTTCGTATGTTAGCGCGTGGTATAGGTGGCGTGGCGATCGTCACCGGAAAGAATGTAGACGGGAGCGTGATTGGGTGGTGTAGCGTGAATGTGTCTGATTGGTGGACATATTACTGTTCCTCGAGTGTGAATGAGGCTTGGTTAAATTAATTTGTGTTGATTGGCTGAGAGTGTTTGGAGGGAATCGTGAGGAAGGAAGTTGAGTCAGAGAGGCGCGGGGAAGCGTCTCTCTGTTCTCAGTAGCCAAGGTGTGAGGTTGTATTTTTGAGAGTGTGATTTTTTTTTTAGTTCCTCTTTAGTAGACTTTTTCTAAGTTTCTTTTCCTATTTTTCTTTAGTCGAGTTGCAGACATTTTTTTTGTTTTTCTTTTATTTACAGCTAGGTAGTAGAAGAAATCAAGAAAACTTGGGTTAATTTACTTTTATTGAGAGTTGGAAAAACCAGAGAGTAGCCATTTTGGGCATCAGATAATAAGTGAAAATTTTGGTAAACGTAAGATTTTTGTATTAATTAATAAAATTTTAATAAGCATGTGTTTCTGAAGATTTTGGTTATCGGTATGCTAAATGAAATTTTCTTTGTTGTATATTATTGAAGTTGTCTTTATATAAATTTGATCGAGATTTTCTTGGCGCGGCGTCGTTACCCACCATTTTGTAGACTACTTTATAGTTTTTGTTCATTTCCTTTGTTCTCAAATTAAAATTTATTTTTTTTGTAATTGTAGACTTGATTTTTTTGTAGACAAGAATAAAATCAAATTCAACTGAGATTTCTGCAATAATTTATTTCTTCTTCCTCTAGCTCACCGACCAGTCCCGGAGGTTTTCTTTTCGCGGGAACCCTACCCCGGAGTTTAAGGAGTTTTCCCCCGAGAGTTTTTGTGTGAATTTTTCCTTGTAATGGGAGGGCCCGGGAAACTCCGTTAATTATTTAAGGGAGGCCCTTTTCTTAAGAAATACCCCGTTACAGAATATTAATTTTTTTTTTTTTTTTTCATTTATTTCTTCAAATTAAATACGATTAGGAACGCTATTTCAGGTAGTAGTGCCGCCTCAGTGAACAACTCTTACTAAAAAGCATGGATACCTGTATTTTTTAAGTGATATTTTGAAAGATCAGATGTTTATTTACAACATATTAAAAATTCAGATAGTGTTTGAGTTGTTTGCATTTGCATGTGTTTTCCCATGTATGTGCTCTATATTGCGGAACTACTACCGTAAGTTTTCCATTGTTCACAATATTAATAAGATAAGTTATGTTTCACGTCAAATCTTTCACTAATCCTTTATACTAAACGAGAACGTTCGATTTTGCAGTCATCAGACTCAAAATGCGCGCGTACCCATACTCGAATTAGAACAGCTGATTCAAAAAGCCTGATTTTTGTTTCATTAAGTTGATAAAAATTAAATCGATTTTTTATCTGAATAATTTTTCGATTAGAGTAAATTTGTTTGAAAGAAAATTTAGACAAAACTAAAAGTGAACAATTGCTTATTAATGAAGTACAAATGACGTTAGAGATCATCCTGCAGGTGTTAATTATTTTATTCTAGCAAAAAGAATCACAGTTTTTTATATTTTAGGGCAATTTTTTGGTTCCACAACATCGAGCGAAAGGTTTTTTTTATTATTATTATTATTTTTTTTTTTTGTAAGTTCGTATGAAAAAATTTGTTTGATTTATTTACAGCGAAACGCAGATCTTAACGAAACTTTGGGGATCGTTTTCTTATGTCAAAAGATATCCTAGACCAACCACAACTCGCTGTCACTTTAGTTTTGTTTCAGTGATTTGTCATATTGGGCATATAGCAGATCACCAAAAAAAGCAAAAAATGACAAAAAGTTATTGTTGGTTCAATTTATCTTTCATCATTAGAAAACGATCTCCAAAGTTTTGTCAAGATCGACGCTCCACAAACTATGACCTCTCCTGGTTAGACGATCAGGGACTTATTTTGAGAGTTTCTGTTATTTCATAATATCAAACGATAATAAAAATAATAATAATTTGATATAGTAGTCAAGTATTTCAATAGCACACGTAAGATAAAATCATATATCGTCGGTGTCAATTGAAGATAATAAGAGAGTAAAAAATGCCAGAGTAAAAAAATTGAATATAGAATTTTAGTACGCGTACGCTATGTATAGCGCATGATATAAACCTAATACAACGTAGGCTATAGCGCATGATATAAAACCAATAAAGCGTACGCTATAGCGCATACTATGAGTTTGCAACGGATGATATAACATATTGAGTGTGTCTCAGCGAAAAAAAAACCTCAGGCCAAAAGCTGCCAGGTAAAGAGCTAGAAGAAGGGTTTGCCACGATTAAAAAAATCCGAAACCCCTACTTTACCCGAAATTTTAATGCGGCGAAAAAGAATTTTAACTAGTTACCCCCCAGCCAAGAAAAGAGCAACAATACCCCCCGCAGCCATGAATAAAAAATTCCTTAAATTACAAAATTCAAAAATGCTTTCCCACCACGTTAAAAGTACGCGGACAGTTTCATGCCACGTTAAGAATGCGAGCTTCTTGCGTGCTCAATCACCACGATAATAAACAATTAAATTATCGACCTTCTGCCAAGTTAAAAACGCGAAAAGTCGTTCACGCTTTTTTTGATTTATCCCTTGCTAAGAAATACGTAGCTTGTTATGTCGAATCCCTGCCACGAAGAGAATTAAAGCTAACACTAAAAACTTTGGGACCATCGAATATTTTTATTGCATATGAATACTTTTTATTTCATAAAGTTTAGCTTAGCGAAGTGGAGTTTTTGCCCTTACGGGCGTTTAAAGTTTTTGCATCTCCCATTTGGAGAGCGCAGTTATCATACAGCTTAGGGAGCGATAAATATATTATTTTATATAAACGATTAATTAAACCGCCAAGCTTTAAACCCCATAACGTTGAGGGGAGCGATAAATAAATAATTTTTTATAAACAATTAAATAAACCGACAAGCTCTAAACCCCCAGAACGCTGGGGAGAGCGAAAAATTAATTATTTTTTTATAAACAATTAAATAAACTACCAAGCTCTAAGCCCCAATAACGCTGGGGAGAGCGATAAATGAAAAATTTTTTATAAACAATTAATTCAACCGACAAGCTCTAAGCCCTCATAAGGCAGGGCGCCCGAGTTCAACAAAAAAGCTGATCGGCTACCCCCCAAGCTCTAAGCCCCCAAGACCCTGGGCGCCTGAGTTCAACAAAAAAGCTGATCGGCTACCCCCCAAGCTCTAAGCCCCTAAAACCCAGGGCGCCCGGGTTCAACAAAAAAACTGATCGGCTAACCCCCAAGCTCTAAGCCCCCAAGACCCTGGGTGCCAGAGTTCAATAAAAAAAACTGATCATTTGGGGATTTAGAGCTTGGGGGATAGCCAATAGCTTCTTTGTTGAACTCGCGTGCCCAGGGTTTCGGGGGCTAGCCAATCAGCTTCATTGTTCAACTCGTGCGCCCAGGGTTTAGGGGCTTGGAGCTTGAGGGGTAGCCGATCAGCTTTTTTGTTGAACTCGGGCGCCCGGGGTCTTGGGGGCTTAGAGCTTTTGGGGTAGCCGATCAGCTTTTTTTTTTTAACTTGGGCGCTCTGGGTTTTGGGGGTTTAAAGCTTGGGGTATAGCCGATTAGTTTTTTTGTTGAACTCGGGCGCCCAGCGTTATGAGGGTTTAGAACTTGTCGGTTTATTTAATTGTTTATAAAAAATAATTTATTTATCGCTCTCCCAAGCTATATGGGGGCTTAGAGCTTGGCGCTTTATTTAATTGTTTATAAAAAATTATTTATCTATTTTTCCAGCGTTACAGGGGTTTAAAGCTTGCTGGTTAGTTATTTGTTTATAAAAAAAAATTCATTCATATCTATTTTCCAGAGTGACGGTGGTTTAAAGTTTGTAGGTTGGTTATTTGTTTATGAAAAATTATTTATTTATCTATTTTTCCAGCGTTACAGGGGTTTCAAGCTTGCTGATTAGTTATTTGTTTATAAAAAATAATTTATTTATCTATTTTTCCAGCGTTACGGGGGTTTGAAGCTTGCTGGTTAGTTATTTGTTTATAAAAAATTGATTTATCGCTGTACCCAGCGTTATTGGGTTGTCAAGCTTGAGGGATTCCTGTACTAGCCCGCCAAACAACCTGAACCTAATACTTGGTCGAAAAGTATGCCCTGAACATATAGCTTAGTCCCCTGAGCAGAATATCGATACCAACGCTGGTTCAATCATGTTCATCACTATTAAATCGTACAAATTAGTTATTTTCAATCTAGGTCTGGTAGGCCAAATTTTTTTTGCAGAAACCCCTACAATATATATATATATATATATACTAGGGGGGGTACCCCCCTGCTCGCTTCGCTCGCCAACCCCCCAGAATTTTATGCTTGAATCTACACCTGTACCTACGTTTATACACATACTCTTGTGTCTACCTCTGTACCTACTCTGATACATAACATTGTTTCTACTTTTATAGCTTGTGACTACACCTGCACCTTATTTCGTGCCTACCTTTGTTCTCACCTTTCATCTTACTCCAAACCCGTGTACCCTTGTTCTTACCGTTGCACTTACTGCTTTTTATAACTAAGCTCTTACCCAGGAATATGCTCATGTTTATATATATATATTTCTATCATGGTGATAACTGGTGTTTGAATTTTTTTCATGCTTTTATTTCTAATTCTAAGACTACTTTGTTCTAATCTTTGATCATACTTTCATTTCAATCCTTTGTTAAACATCTGTTTCTATGCTTTTACCGACTTATTTTCGTCTTTTTATTTATTATCCTTCCCTGCTTTATAACCTTGCTACTATCCACGTGTGTTGAGTATTTTTTTCCGAATCTCTTTACTGCGTCTGTTGATTTTTTTACTTCCTACATATGTTAATAATCTTGTGCTTACTACCTATTTTTTACTCAAGCTTCTAACGCCGAACCTTCTGCACATGCATTTGTTTTTACATCTGTTTCTAGTCCCATGCTAACTCTAGTTCTTTATTTTTTCTTTTAATCTTCTACACTGAATCTAGCCTTGTGTATAATCTTTTTTATCCTCTTGTACTTACTACTCTAAATAACCCTATAACAAACCTTGTTCATAAATTTGTTTCAAACTTGATAACTACTGTGGTAACTTCATTGTACCTACTGCCGTACCTGGACTTGTCATTACGTTTGTAACTTTGAACCTACGCTCATATGTACATTTTTGCTTAATATTGTTTCTATCTCTTTCACATGAATCTACTTGCTTAAATTTTGGTGTTTGCTGTTGTTTTTTCTTTTTTTCATGCTTTGGTCTCTAACTTTGAATCTTTGTTCTCAACTTTGTGAAAACTATCTTTTCTATTGTTCTTCTCAAATTTTTTTGTAATTGCAATCGTGAAACTAATCATCTTCATACAATTTTGCCCACACAGCTCTTTAACTTTTTTGACAAATATTTCCTACATCCTTTTACATTTGTTATCAACGCTTTTTCTACGTAGGTCTGTCCCAATCAACCTATCTTGATTAATATCGAAGTTTATCTTACGACACCAGTTTCCAACCAGGTGTGTAGCCTCTTTCACTTTGTTATTATTTTCATACTTCAATTTGTAACTTTGAACGTATGTTGTACTTTTTTTTTTTTTTTTTTTCTCAACATCTAACCCTGAAACTAACATCTTTTATACTATTGTTTTCGATCCTGTACAAACCTTTGTAGATAAACACTTACCTACTTTTGAATCTACTGATGTACCTACCCTTTTGCCAAACCTTGAAGCTCTCTAAGCGAAGCGCACGCAACATTGTATTATATTATCTAAAACAAGTTTTGTCGAAGCTTCATTTAAATTAATCGACAATAAGTTATACAGTAGAACCTGTGTACATTGACCACCTCCCGTTCCAAGGAAAAGTGGCCAATGTATGCAGGTGGCCAATGTACAAAGGAAAGTGAAGGGGTGGGCTAAAAAAAAAGTTTCAAATTTTTAGTAATGTATTATAGTTTAATTTTCTAATTGAAATAATCTGTGATCTTCGTTTGCTTAGCAGCACAAGCTGAAGAAATCCACTTTGCTTCAATCTCAATATATAAATCATATAAATGTTCAACATTAATTTCAACTTTTTCTCAAAATCGAATGATATCGATAACACTCTTTAAAGCTTCATCGTAAGATAAATATTTGTTTATCGTTTGATTTGTGTCCTCTTCCTCATCTTCGTCAATTTCTTCATCATAATTCTTTTGAGGTTCGAGGAAAGATTTTAATACTTCTTCAACGGCTTCATCAATGGTAACCGGGAACGGCTCATGAACAAGCTTTCCTTCATCTCGCTGTTCGATTTTATTGATTGAAAGAAAATCATTTGGAAGAATTTGTAAAACTTCTGCTAGAGGCGCTTCATCATCAACGGTCTGAGATTGTTCAGATGACACAGGGAAGTCAGCACGACGAAAACACTTCTCAAAAGTTGACTGTTGAACTTCTTTCAAAGAAGCATACATCCATCTTATTGCGTGTAAAACAGTAATGGATTTTTGAAATTCTGCTCTTGAGCCATCTTTTTCAGCAATAGCAATTAAAAATCTTAACATTTTCGATCTGTAACGTGCTTTCACAGCTCTGATAATTCCTTGGTCCATTGGCTGAATTTCTGATGTTAAATTTGGTGGTGTATATACCCTTTACCTTTGCGGTACGTTCAGAGTTCATATTCATTTAAACTTTTGTGGTTATAGATTCATTGGTTTTGTTTCAGTTTGTATACTAATAATTATTATTTTCATGATTATAATCGGATAATTTCGAACACTTGATTACATAATTATTTTTTCATTAAATCTATTCTCTAGATGTTTTAATTGAATTGTAATATAAAAATTAAAAATTAAAATTCAAATTTTAAATTTTGTTCTTCAACCAATCACATCACGAATAAATGCGTGGGAAATAAATGTATTAAACGGCAATAGAATTGATCTCGCACGGGAAAACGTCATATATTTTCTAGTGAATGAATTATCCCACGATTCGATTCGATTTACTATTGCACCTGCCACACTTACCCAGTTAATAAATTTTGTTTCCTGCCCTATAAGTCACTTTGTTGTAAGTTAATTTATAGTACCCCTGGTCACTCTAACCACAAAATCAAATCTTTGATGCGTCTTTTCGGTGACTCGTACTATAAAATAGTATATAGTACGAGTGCAGTACGTCAACAGGGCTTATTAAGAACCTCGTGCTGTGCTTCGCTACGTACTTGGGTCCTTAAAACCACCCCGGTGACGATGCTGCACCTGTACTATAATATACTATTTTAAGTGCATTTATTATTCTACCTACGAGAACGTGTTATTATATATTATATCTTTGTTATTTACTTCGTTGTAATCTAGTTTTAAGTGCATTTAATTATCTATTTATGCGAACGTGTTACCATATATTTGTATCACTCGATGTACTTGTCAAGCGACCAAATAGGGTTATACCCCAAGGCCGAAATAAAAACCTTATATAGTCAGTCAGTCAGGGTTGGATAAGTTTTTTTGGATCATCGATTGCAGAAACTTTGGAAATTGCTTTCTGGTACCGAATGATGAGCAAAATCATCAATAATTTTTCTAAATGGTCCTTTTTTCGACTATCCACACAAAATGTTTGAATTATTTTTGTTTTTTAAATAATTTTCAAACAATTTGTGTTTAAAGCCCATTGCACTCCTAGACATGTGTATCCTTGCATGTTTTTGTCTCTTTATGAACTTTAAGAGAAAAATATTTTCAAATCTTAACTCAAAAAGTATAAATCTGAACAATTTATATTTCAAACCTCAGAAAATGCTAAAAAGTACTTCTAGTAACTAATTATTCCTGTTCAATTTTTTGAGTTTGGACTTGAATTTAAGTTGGTTGAGATCTTCTTTATATTGAATATTGAATCGATTGGGATCTGTCTTGAGTTTTATTTATTTTTTTTATTTTAACAAAGAACTTTTGAAGAAACGATAAGTCGACAGGTTAGATCAATAAGATAAATCTCGTCTATGCTGTGCAATAATATACGGATATACCTTATTGATCTAACCTGTCGACTAGGAAAGATATTTTCGACCGAACAAATTATATTATAGATTTTTTAAAGTATTTTTGGAAAAACCTCGGCCACGATTATTTTGGTCAATGTTCTTTTTACAGGCATCACGATACTGTTACTGCTTCAATAAGGCATGTTCAACAACGAATATTAATACACAACGTAGTCAATATTTATCTCATTGATCTAAATGTAGTACACAGTAAATTTCGTTTTAAATTTTTATCTTATTTTTTTTCAACAATCCACTTTTTTATTAGGTATTAATATTCGTTGTTGAACATACCTTATTAAAGCAGTAACAGTAATCGTGATGCCTGTAATGAGGACATTGACCAAAATAATCCTGGCCAAGGTTTTTCCAAAAATCTATTAAAGATACTTTTACAAATCTATACTATAATTTGTTCAGTCAAGACACATCCCAATTGATTCAATATTCAATATAAAGAAGATCTCAACCAATTTAAATTCAAGGACCATTTAAAAAAATTATTGATGATTTTGCTCATCATTCGGTACCAGAAAGCGATTTCCAAAATTTCTGCAATCGATGATCCAAAAAAAGTTATCCAACCCTGAGAGGAGGACCCGCTAGGACTAGACATTTGGGTTACTTCTTTGGGTTTTTAGCTAATTTTCAAACAATTTGTGTTCAAAACTTGAGCCAAAGGCGAGAGTATCAAGGGTTTGCTAAGGGTTAGCTCATACTTTTCCAGCGTCGATCGTAATGTTTTTTTCAACTCAAAGCAAGGAGTTCAAACTTCCTGTTTGGGAAAAATCAGAAAGTTTGAACTTTCTGCACCGTGTGTGAAAAATAAATTTTATAGAGTTAGGAAGTTTTTTTAATCACAATTTTAATGTTTAGAAGGACAATAATTTATGCATTTATCGCAACGTATTCAAAGTTTTTGCGCGCACGCGGAGATCTGAAGTTTTTGTGCACACGCGGAGTACCTAGGTTTGCGCGCACGCGGGATAATTTAGTTTGCGCGTACGCGGAACACCTAAGTTGCGCGTACGCGCAAATTTTTGTTTGAAAGGGTAAGTTTGCGCCTACGCGGAGACTCCTCCGCGTACGCGCACGAGTACATACATGAATACATACATGAATATATTTGGATGATAATTACAAAATAAAAAAAAAAATAAATAAATAAGGATTTAAAGTTTAACAAGAATTTTTTAAATAAAATTTTACAATTCATTAAAAAGAAAAAATTACTCCATTATAAATTTAATTTTTCTGAAAATAAAATCTTTTTTTCATTTTTTTTAAATTAAAAACTTGGATTTTTCTAATTAATCTTATAATGAAATTTTTTAAAATTAATGAATTCAAATTTTAAAATTTTATATAGTTTAATCATACCATTAAAAAAGAATTAATAAATTAAGAAAATATACAAAACTTGTAACAAAACATTAAAAATGGGGGGCGGGGAAAAAAAAGGGCGGGGGGGCGTGGGAAGGGCGGGCGGGGGGCGTGATTGGAAAATTATAGGAAAATTCAAAACTCATAGAAATAAGCATATTTCGGGTACACTTTTACGGCTAGTTAAGCACTTTTTTGAGAGGCCTGTGGGGGGCGTGTGGGGGGCGGGCGAGGGGCGTGGGGGGGGGGGGCGTGAGAGAGGAAAAACAACTATATAATATAGTAAGATATATATATATATATCATTTGAAAGGTCTTGAAAAAAGGAAGGTTTTGGCGCAAACCGCAACTTTTCATTCCTGAAACTGCGCATGCGCGGGGTGAAATAGTGATTTTTCAACTATAATTTTTATCTCGAAATCTAAGAGGGTCAGAAAAACGCGGTTTGCGGCAAAATTTTGTTTACAAAAATGTAGTTCAGCGATATAAATATTGTTATATTTTTACGCAGTATGCACCCGCCAGGTCGCGAATTAGATGAAAAATTTTAATAATTTGACCTAAAAAGTGTCTTCCACCACTTCAAAAAATTTGAAAAAATTTTTAAAGCTATTTTTTCTTGAAATACTTGACATATTTTTTCTCCAGAGTAAAGTAGTAAAACTCGTCGTTATTATTTCCTGATTTTACTTCTGGCAATAGTTTATATTACAAATAATAAAAATTGTAAAGAATTAATTAATATTATAAATCTTGATAAATTGCATAAAGTTGAATAAGTTAATTTAATCAATACAGGCACGAAGAAAATCTTGTCGTTATTATTGTCTGATTTTGTTTCAGTCAATAGTTTACTTCTGTCAATAGTAAAGCCTTAAAATTGTAAACAATAAATTATATAGATTAGTATAAAGTAAACTACAAATATAAATAAAATATAACTTTTAATTTTAGAAAGATCATATATTTTTGAAAGTTAAGAAATTATATCAATTAATTACTTTTTTATGATGCTACTTTGACGGATCAAAGAAATTTACTTTGTTAGATAGATTCAGACAGATAAAAACCACTCGCCGTTAATTTTTACTTTTTTAAAGGTATGTTTTTGTTAGATTTTATTTCTTTCGCAAGGCAGACCACAAATCATAAGTTTCATACATTTTGATGATTAATAATGTTATTTCTTTAAAAAAAAAAAAAAAAAAAAAAAAAAAACCGCTAGTCGAAAATAATCTAGGGCACGTAATCACGTAATGATAAAGTTTCAATAGTTATTTACGCAGTGAAGGGGACTACCTATGCCGTGTTTCTTTGGGTCGGATGATTCCGGGGGATATGGGGGGGGGTCGAATAATTTTTTAACAAAACAATGTATTTTTTAGTGATTGAAAAAATTTTTTTTATAAAAAAAACTCAATTTTAATGTAATTAAAAAAACAAAATTTTTTAATATTAACCTGAAATTTTCATTAATAGCTGTGTGTGGTATGTATGTATAAATTTTTGTCAGCAAAAATTTTCAAAAGTAGTTTTGATTGCAGACTAAAATTTTGCCATCTGTAGGATAGAAAATAATTAAAAAAATTTTTTTTTTTTTTTTTACTATGATTAAAGCTCTTTCCTGCTGGATTTAACTTAAGTGTTACTAGTTCTCTGATAACAGAGATCACAAAATTAAAATCATAAACTTCTAAGGAAATTAACAATAAGTTATTTTTTTAAACTCAAATAAGCCTTTTTTTTTAAACTCAAAAAATTAACTTAACAAATTTTACTTTTTATTTCATTTGAATCTGAATCAAAGAACAGTGCCCTTTATGTTATATTAATAGTTTGGGAAAAAAATTAGTCGCCTGAGTCTCTGTATTCAATAAAACTTATTCATTTGAATGATATTAGCCAAAAAATCCCAGCGATAGAGACTAATATGGAAAATTATACTTTTATAGTTAAATGAAACAAGAGCTCAGGTTAATCTACTAGTTACTAGTTCTCTGATAACAGAGATCATCAAATGATAATCATAAACTTATAGTGAAACTAACAAAAAGTTATTTTTTTAAACTCAAAAAATTAACTTAAATTTTACTTTTTTTATTTTATTTGAATCTGAATCAAACAACAGTGCCCTTTATTTTATATTAATAGTTTGGAAAAAAAAATAACTCGCCTGAGTCTCTGTATTCAATAAAACTTATACAATTCAATGATATTAGCCAAAAAAGCCCTGCGATATAGACTTATATGGGAAATTATACTTTTACAGTGAAATAAAACAAGGGCTTAAGTTAATCTGATTACAATTGTATTTTAAAGCAGTTTAAAAAATTGACTACAAAAATATCAGTATTCTTAGGAGAAAAAAAAACTATCAGCATGACTGTCTTATGGAGTTTAGTAAAACCGATTCAATAGAATAGAATGGTAATTTTTTAGTTTAAAAAAAAAAGATAATATTTAAGGGTCTTTATAGCAACACCTTTTTAATAATCTGATAATCAAATTTTTTTTATTTAACTACAATTTAACTGTATTCAATTAGCATAGATAAAAAACCACTTTGATTAAGTCAAATTGTTTTGGAATCAATTCTTAATCAATATAACCTATATCACCCAAACTAGACACAATTCATTCACTCAATGATACACAATAACACAACACAGATGATTTATCAAGAATTGTAGTAAAAAACTTTTTGATTGTAAAGTAATTGTTTTAAAAAACCATTTATTAAAATCACTTGATCTTGTTAATTGATTGATACTAGTGTCAACTGTCAAGTCAAGATCAACACTTAATAATTTTATGAAATTTCTAAATAACAGATCAGCTGCTTGCTTCTGCACCATGTGAGGCCGTCGGCCTTTTGCATACGCGCACCTTGCCTGCGCATCCTGCTCGCATGCCGTGCCTTGCTGCAGGCTGCAAGAGTGAGACAGAGCGAGTTAGGCCGCGGCGCAGCGTCTTGCAGGGGAGCATGCAAAACCGGATACGGAAACGCTGGTCTGAATGGAAATCTCCTGAATCGGCAGCAAAGAGAAATCAGCAAGTTGAAAATTGAAACGCTGATAACTTTTTAACGTGGAACTTTTTCGGGACAAATTTTTTTTTTATTCATTCGGGGGATCATTGGCTAGGCGCGGGATATTAAATAAAAGAAAAATAATCATCCTAATATTGTTTTATAGTGAACGACATGACCTAAAACAGAAAATTTAAAGTATATAAAGCGGTACGCTTTTACGGGAGTCGGTGTTTAAAAACCAACTCGCCGTAAAGTGCTACCGCACTTTAGGATTTTGCCGCAAACCGCGTTTTTCTAGCCCTCTTAGATTTCGAGATAAAAATCAAAGTTTAAAAATCACTATTTTGGACCGCGCATGCGCAGTAGTGGGTATAAAAAATTCTGGTTGGCGCCAAAAATTTTCTTTTTTTATACCCTTTCGAATGATATATATATTGTAGGGGTTCGCTCTGGGGGCCGATTCGACTATCTTACCCGGCTACACCCTTTAAATAATAAATATAATATCAAATATTTACTGATTCGAAACGGTGAAAATTTTTCCATTTTCATCCTGAAAAGTCACTTGCCAATTGTTGTTCTGCAATGAAGTGGCAATGAATTTCAAATATTTTTAAATTAATGTGGCGTTGTAACGTGCGTGGACCACCCAATTTAAAAATTTTTTTTTTCTCTTCTGAGAATTTACATTGCTTTATTTAAGTTTTTTTATGTGAGTTTTTTTTTGCTTGACGATTTTCCTTTTTCAGTTCACTTTAGAATAGTGCTGCTCCCAAAAAGAGCAGGAAGACACGTAAATACACCGACCCAGGAATTTTTTTTTTTATTTTAAATTTTTTTTGAATAACTTTGGTACTGAGGGAGGCCCAGCTCGACTTTTACGACCGTCTAGTTGAGGCCTATTGTTACGGCAGACGCCTAGATGAAAATCGCAAAGGCTTGCGGCGGACGAGTCGTTCGGGACTCCCCCTCGGGTGGATCTTTGTCGCGACACTTTACGACCTTCTTTACTTAGTTTGAAAATTTTGTCCCATTTCTTAAAATTCCTGCGTCGGTAAAAATAAGAAAAACAAGATTCGGTTAAAATAATTTAGTTTAATATATTTTTTTTTTGTTTCTTTTTCTTCATAATTTAGGGTTAAATTTATACATTAACTAAGAGTTTTTTTTGGTATAATCATTTTAAATAATCGATTTAATATAATTTAAGGCAATCATTCATTAACTCTTACTTAATATAAGCAAAACAAATTAATTTTTTTTTTAGAAAATACTTTGTAATTTTATTTGTAAGAGGTTGAAAACCACTCACGAATGGAGTTGTTATTGTTATTTGTCTGTTTTTCTTAAATTTCTATTTTTCCGAAAACCAGCATAAAAAAAAAACTCTCCATTGGTAAGTGGGGACTAGACTCTAAACCCACAACCTGGACCGGAGGGCGGAGTGAAAAGGTGGGGAGGGCCAATGAGGAGGTCAGGAGGATGCCTACGCTTTCCCTAATTGGGGAAAAGGAAAATTGGGATGGGCCCAGGGGTGCAAGACAGCGCCGCCTGGATCTGGCCCCTGTCCACCTGACCCTGCGAGCAGAAGTCACTTCTCTGTTCGCAGGTCAAGGAGCAACATCAGTCACTTCTCTAGGGCCTTGTGACTGTGGGACGACTCCGTGGACTTCGACGGCGACAATCACCAGTCTCCTTAGGGCAGACTCATTCTCCTGGGATCCTTAGCGGCTTCCCTCACCCAACTCACGCCTTCTCCTAGCCAGGAGTTGTAATATTAAAGTAAAAGGTAAATAAATTAGTTATACTGATAAATAAATAAGAAGTTTTTTTTTATTTTATATTGTTTGTTGTTCTAAGCGAAGCAATTCGCTAACCAAACAATTTAATTTAATGAACTCAAAGCGAAGCAATTCGCCATTAAAAATTGTTTCTTAATTCAAATAAAAGTTAAAGCGAAGAAATTCGCCACTTATTATTTGAGATCATTAATTTAAAAATATAAATTTTTTTTATTATTATTTTATATTGTTTGTTTTTCAAGCGAAGCAATTCGCTAATCAAACAATTTAATTTAATGAATTTGAAGCGAAGCAATTCGCCATTAAAAATTTTTTCTTAATTCAAATAAAAGTTAAAGCGAAGAAATTCGCCACTTATTATTTGAGATCATTAATTTAAAAATATAATTTTTTTTTTTATTATTATTTTATATTGTTTTTGTTGCGAAGCAATTTGCTACTTAAACAATTTAATATAACTAACTTTAGCAAAGCAATTTGCTATTCGAAAAAGTTTCAAAAAAAGAAAAATTTAAAATCAAAATTAAAGCGAAGAAATTCGCCATTTAATTTTGAAATTTTAGTAATTCTAATACTCTTTCCTTCTAAGTGAAGCAATTCGCTATTTAAACAATATTTATAAAAGGTAAAAATTATAGGTCTGGATTTACTTAAGTAATTTAGAGCACGGACCGGGCCCCGCGCAACTGAGGATAAGTGCTTAGCTAACCGCTCGGCAAAGCACTGATCCTGCGTATATTTACTATTTGGTTTTGTTTTACTCTGAAATAGTTTTTTTTTATAATAAAAAAACATTAGGCAGATGCCACTGCGTAATCGTTACTTTACTTACGATTTTTCGAGTCGTATCGTTATATTACTTTCACGTGCGTTAAAATTAGTGAATAAGCCCCCTGTTAGCGTACGCTTTTTTTTGCGTACGTTACAAACATCTCCTAGCGTACGCTATATTTATAGTTCATATCATGCGCTATATAGCGTCCTAACGAAACGAAATCACAAAAATTCTACAACATCGCGTCGCACACGGAGGCATGGACTAATTTGTTCTAATATAGATAAAAAAAGCACAATATATCAATGCTGTTCAAGTTACAAAGATACTCGACAAACCCTCGGGTCTAGGGCTGTTCGAGACTCGAGAATTTTCTATATTTCTATACATATTAGAGATACCGAGACGAGACTGAGCTGCCAGGAGTCCCGGTCTCGGTTAGTAATATCGGTTTTAATAAGAACCTTTTCCATATTTGGTTCTTGGTCCACAAGTGACTTAGAAGAACTTGTTTATTGTAATATTTGTGGGATCGGTACTGTAACTATAGGTAAAGGGATAGGAATGAGAGAGAGCGAGAGAGATGGGTAGTCTGCAATGACGTAGATGGAGTGTCTGTGTGAAGCAGCCAGGTAGCTTGTATCTTCCTAAAACTGCGAGCAAGGTTAGCTTGGTGTGAGTGGGCGGGCCCTTCGAGGGACTTAGCAGCCGCGCGCCGAAGAGGGCAGTTGCCGAAGGGTGCTTGAGCTGACAGGATGCCATTCTCAATGCAAGTTGTAATTCGGAATGATGCATAAAGATTTTAAAACTTAGAGCTTAAGCCTTTTTATTTACACCCTCACCCATGAACCCTACATATTTAACATTTTTCTTTGCAAATCAGTTAGATATGATAATTCAAATAAGTTATATGTAATAATTTTATTTAAAAAAATTATCGAACAATTATAAAAATAACTCATTTGTCATTATTTATTGAAAATCCATTATACATGATGAACGATGATCGAATATCCTCGATTTATTATTAATGTGATTGGTCTAAAATGTTCAAAATTTGAATAACTTGAAATGTTGAATACTTAGTTACTAAGAATATTTTTGCAATCTTTTGTTATAACTGAATACTTTGTTACAATAAATAAAAAAAATTTCTTAGTAGAATTCTATAAAATAAAATGAGAGTTCTAATAAAAAAAAATCGAACAGAACTTAGTTGCAGGTTGCAAAAGATATGCAATGAATTAAGTGTTGTTATTATTTACAGTTTGATTGCAATTAAAATTTTCTGAGAATTTTCTCGTTCAATTTCCTTTTTTTTTTAACTTAAAATAAAAATTTACCGTTTGTTTACTTTCAAGATTAAAAATTTGATGGCGCTTATAAAAAATTCAAAGTTGCGTGCCGATTGAGACTAGTTTCATAAAAACAGTTATTTATTTATTTAAAAAAAATTTTAATTTAGCTTTCAGATTAATAAAATTATCACGACCGTTACCGAGACTTTGAAACCGAGACCGAGACCGGTAAAATTTTTCGAGATCGAGACCAAGACCGGATAAAAATCTCGTATCGTCTCGTCTCGAACAGCCCACCTCGGGTCCCAAGTGGTTCTCATCATATTCCTTTGCTCTTGGATTATCCATAAAGAATATTCAGATATAATACTGTTATACTATTAAATTTTTTCTAACTTACATCTCCGGCATCAAGCCGTCATTACAAAATTTAATTAGATTGTTACGCTAGGAAATCTGAACTTGCTTTGAAACCTTCACCCTTTGCTTCATAATCAATTTTTTATTGAAAGGTTCGCCCCGTGAGTTTTTACCGACCTCATAAAACCAGAAATTTTAATTTTATAGACTTTTTTTAGAAAGGAGAGAAAAAATTAAATTATTGCATTCAATTATTAACATTTTATTTTCTTAGAAACAAAGGCATTAACTATCCAACCTGTCAAACCAAAAAATTTATAATTTTCTTTCAAAGCAATAAAAAAAATCACTCTAAATCGGTGCAGGTTATCTCTCAAGCGCTTCTCATTATATATCTTTGATCTTGGATTGTTCCCAGAGGATACATAATTGACGGGTACATATTATTCATAGTAAATGTTTGGACTGATGTGAGAAACAAGCATCAGTGCTAACATATATATGTGTGTGTGTGTGCGTCACCAGCGCTGTAAGCGCTGTTCACTTCAGTATCTGTGCTGACGCTGTACTATGCACATGTGTGTACCCCGAGTTTAAAATAAAGCCGAGTTCCTTGAAACACCCTGTGTCCTTTTATTTGCACCCTGTCCCTTCAGTAAACATTAAAATTAATTTTTTTCGAGTTTATTTAGCGAAGGTTAAAAATACGCTGTTATTTAATAAATATTTTTTATGTTTGGTATATTTCTCGTGGTACCTTTTTTACTAGTATGTAGATGTAGACACGCTGAGCCACAATACATATTTTTTACCTATAATCAGACTTCTATGAATACTTAATCAAACATTCATCAAGAAAGAGGTCGCTTCACGAGTACGAACGGTAACGTTCGATACTAGTACTCGATTTTCCTATAAGGCCTAAGCTGTATGATAACTGCGCTCTCCAAATCGGAGATGCAAAAACTTTAAACGCCCGAAAGGGCAAAAACTCCACTTTGCTAAGCTAAACTTTATGAAATAAAAAGTATTTATATGCAATAAAAATATTCGATGGTCCCAAAGTTTTTAATGTTAGCTTTAATTCTCTTCGTGGCAGGGATTCGACATAACAAGCTACGTATTTCTTAGCAAGGGATAAATCAAAAATAGCGGGAACGACTTTTCGCGTTTTTAACTTGGCAGGAGGTCGATAATTTAATTGTTTATTATCGTGGTGATTGAGCACGCAAGAAGCTCGCATTCTTAACGTGGCATGAAACTGCCCTTAAAATTCTTATCGCCGCATGAAAATTTCGGGTAAAGAAGGGGTTTCGGATTTTTTTAATCGTGGCAAGCCCTTCTTCTAGCTCTTTACCTGGCAGCTTTTGGCCTGAGGTTTTTTTTCGCTGAGACACACTCAATATGTTATATCAACCGTTGCAAACTCGTAGTATGCGCTATAGCGTACGCTTTATTGGTTTTGTAATACATAGCATACGCTGTATTAGTTTTATATCATGCGCTATAGCGTACGCTATAAATCTCTCACAGCGTACGCTATATTGTATTTTATAGCGTATGCTACAAACTGCTCCTAGCGTACGTTACGAACCTCTCCTAGCGTATGCTACAAACCGCTCCTAGCGTACGCTATTTTTGTCGTACGCTACAAACCTCTCCTAGCGTATGCTACAATTTCACGTGCGATATTAACATCTCAAGGCGTACTCTACGAAGATCTCACTGCGGAAGCTATATCTCATGGCATACGCTATAGCGCACGCTGTAAACATCTCAAAACGTGCGCTACGAAGATCTTATAGCGTACGCTATATTTCATAGCATACGCTATAGCGTACGCTGTAAACATCTCATAGCGTACGCTACGAAGATCTTATAGCGTACGCTATATTTCATAGCATACGCTATAGCGTACGCTGTAAACATCTCATAGCGTACGCTCGTGCGCTATAGCGTACGATATAGCGTACGCTCATGCGCTATACCGTACGCTTGAGATGCCCTCTAGACATACTCTTTATTTATTTCCTTTCTTTAGCCCTCGAAATTTTTACGAAATGTTATAATAGAACCATCAAATAGTTTTTTCTTACTTTTCTTTAGTAAAAGTGAAGGTTTTGAAAGGTTTTCCAGAATCGGTTTTTAGATTTTCCTTAAAGTTTTGTGCGAATAAAGCCTTTTTAGCTTTAAAACCATTCATACCACATGTATGAATGGTTTTTTTAGATTTTACAATTTCTTTAGTAGCTACAATAAAATCAGCCTTTGCCGAACATTCTTGTATTTTTTCTTCTCCATCAACTTTAAAACCTTCAATACAACGAAGATATCTGAAAAATTCAACCACGCATAAAATATAATTATCAATAAATGAGAACCAGGGGCGCAACAACCCATGTAAGCTAGGGGGTGTCCTGATCAATTTTTTTCCTGACACCCCCTAGTATTTTCAGGGGGTGTCAATGAAATTGTACAATCCTAAATCAAGCCTTAAGTCTAAATATGCCTAAGCACCCTGGGCACCTGAGTTCAACAAAAAAACTAATCAGTTATCTCCCAAGCTCTGAATCCCCAAATACCCTGGGCGACCGAGTTCAACAAAACAATGATCAGCTATCCCCCAAGCTCTACACCCCCAAAACCCTGGGCGTCCGAGTTCAGCAAAAAAACTTATTGGCTATCCCCCAAGCTCTGAATCCCCAAATAGCCAGGGCGCCCGAGTTAAACCAAAAAACTGATCAGCTATCCCCCAAGCTATAAACCCCCAAATACCCAGGGCACCCGAGTTCAACAAAAAAATAATCAGCTATCCCCCAGGATCTAAACCCCCAAATACCGTGGGCGCCCGAGTTTAGCAAAAAAACTAATCAGCTATCCCCCAAGCTCTAAGCCCCCAAAACCCTGGGCGACCGAGTTCAACAAAACAATGATCAGCTATCCCCCAAGCTCTACACCCCCAAAACCCTGGGCGTCCGAGTTCAGCAAAAAAACTTATTGGCTATCCCCCAAGCTCTGAATCCCCAAATAGCCAGGGCGCCCGAGTTAAACCAAAAAACTGATCAGCTATCCCCCAAGCTATAAACCCCCAAATACCCAGGGCACCCGAGTTCAACAAAAAAATAATCAGCTATCCCCCAGGATCTAAACCCCCAAATACCGTGGGCGCCCGAGTTTAGCAAAAAAACTAATCAGCTATCCCCCAAGCTCTAAGCCCCCAAAACCCTGGGCGTCCAAGTTCAGCAAAAAAACAAATCTGCTATCCCCCAAGCTCTAAGCCCCCAAAACTCTGGGCGTCCGAGTTCAGCAAAAAAACTTATCGGCTATCCGCCAAGCTCTAAACCCCCAAAACCCTGGGCGTCCGAGTTCAGCTAAAAAACTTATCGGCTATCCCCCAAGCTCTGAATCCCCAAATAGCCAGGGCGCCCGAGTTAAACTAAAAAACTAATCAGCTATCCCCCAAGCTCTAAGCCACCAAAACCCTGGGCGTCCGAGTTCAGCAAAAAAACTTATCAGCTATCCCCCAAGCTCTGAATCCCCAAATAGCCAGGGCGCCCGTGTTCAATACAAAAAACTGATCAGCTATACCCCAAGCTCCAAACCCCCCAGAATCCCTGGGCACCCGAGGTAATTGAACGAAATTTTTTTTGTTGCAACATAAAAAATTATCAACAAATTTTTTTTTCCAACTGGAAAATAAAATCCACAACCTTATTGTGAAACAAAAAAAAAAAAAAAAAAAAACACTTTTTTATGGATTTGATATTTAATTATATAAAGTACGCTTAACTTCGAGCTTAACTTCTAAAATTATTCCACTCGGTAACCAGAGTTTTAGGAGGTTTAGAGCTTGGGGGATAAATGATCAGTTTTTTTTTTTATTGAACTCGATGTCCAGGGTTTTGGGGGGTTTAGAACTTGGGGAATAGCTGATCAGTTTTATTGTTGAACTCGGGTGCCCAGGGTTTTGAGGGTTTAGAGCTTGGGGGATAGCTGATCAGTTTTATTGTTGAACTCGGGTGCCCAGGGTTTTGAGGGTTTAGAGCTTGGGGGATAGCTGATCAGTTTTATTGTTGAACTCGGGTGCCCAGGGTTTTGAGGGTATAGAGCTTGGGGGATAGCTGATTAGTTTTTTTGTTGAACTCGGGCGTCCAGGGTTTCGAGGGTTTAGAGCTTGGGGGATAGCTGATTAGTTTTTTCGTTAAACTCGGGCGCCCAGGATATTTGGGGGTTTAGAGCTTGGGGGATAGCTGATCCGTTTTTTTTTTTTGAACTCGATGCCCAGGGTTTTGCGGGTTTAGAGCTTGGGGGATAGCCGATCAGTTTTTTCGTTAAACTCGGTCGCCCAGGGTATTCGGGGGTTTAGAGCTTGGGGGATAGCTGATTAGTTTTTTCGTTAAACTCGGGCGCCCAGGATATTTGGGGGTTTAGAGGTTGGGGGATAGCTAATCAGTTTTTTTTTTTTTTGAACTCGATGCCCAGGGTTTTGCGGGTTTAGAGCTTGGGGGATAGCCGATCAGTTTTTTTGTTGAACTCGGTCGCCCAGGGTATTTGGGGGTTTAGAGCTTGGGGGATAGCTGATTAGTTTTTTCGTTAAACTCGGGCGCCCAGGATATTTGGGGGTTTAGAGCTTGGGGGATAGCTGATTAGTTTTTTTGTTGAACTCGGGCGTCCAGGGTTTTGAGGGTTTAGAGCTTGGGGGATAGCTGATTAGTTTTTTCGTTAAACTCGGGCGCTCAGGATATTTGGGGGTTTAGAGCTTGGGGGATAGCTAATCAGTTTTTTTGTTGAACTCGGGCGTCCAGGGTTTTGAGGGTTTAGAGCTTGGGGGATAGCTGATTAGTTTTTTCGTTAAACTAAAGGGTTTAGAGCTTGGGGGATAGCCGATCAGTTTTTTTGTTGAACTCGGGCGTCCAGGGTTTTGAGGGTTTAGAGCTTGGGGGATAGCTGATTAGTTTTTTCGTTAAACTCGGGCGCCCAGGATATTTGGGGGTTTAGAGCTTGGGGGATAGCTGATTAGTTTTTTTGTTGAACTCGGGCGTCCAGGGTTTTGAGGGTTTAGAGCTTGGGGGATAGCTGATTAGTTTTTTCGTTAAACTCGGGCGCTCAGGATATTTGGGGGTTTAGAGCTTGGGGGATAGCTAATCAGTTTTTTTGTTGAACTCGGGCGTCCAGGGTTTTGAGGGTTTAGAGCTTGGGGGATAGCTGATTAGTTTTTTCGTTAAACTAAAGGGTTTAGAGCTTGGGGGATAGCCGATCAGTTTTTTTGTTGAACTCGGGCGTCCAGGGTTTTGAGGGTTTAGAGCTTGGGGGATAGCTGATTAGCTTTTTCGTTAAACTCGGGCGCCCAGGATATTTGGGGGTTTAGAGCTTGGGGGATAGCTAATCAGTTTTTTTGTTGAACTCGGGCGTCCAGGGTTTTGAGGGTTTAGAGCTTGGGGGATAGCTGATTAGTTTTTTCGTTAAACTCGAGGGTTTAGAGCTTGGGGGATAGCTGATTAGTTTTTTCGTTAAACTCGGGCGCCCAGGATATTTGGGGGTTTAGAGCTTGGGGGATAGCCGATCAGTTTTTTTGTTGAACTCGGTCGCCCAGGGTATTTGGGGGTCTAGAGCTTAGGGGATAGCTGATTACTTTTTTTGTTGAACTCGGGCGTCCAGGGTTTTGAGGGTTTAGAGCTTGGGGGATAGCCGATCAGTTTTTTTGTTGAACTCGGTCGCCCAGGGTATTTGGGGGTCTAGAGCTTAGGGGATAGCTGATTACTTTTTTTTTTGAACTCTGGCGCCCAGGATATTTGAGGGTTTAGAGCCTAGGGGATAGCTGATTTTTTTTTTTTTTGTTGAACTCGGGCGCCCAGGGCATGGGGGATTCAGAGCTTGAGGGATAGCTGATTAGTTATTTTGTTTAACTCGGGCGCCCAGGGTTTTGTAGGTTTAAGGCTTGAGATTTCAAATTCCGTGGACACCCCCAAGAAACTGTAGAGGGTGTCGTGTACTAGCCCAGGGGGTGTGCTGACACCTCTGCCGCCCCCCCCCCCCGTTGTTGCGCGCCTGATGAGAACTGAAAGAAAAGAAAAAAAATAAAATAAAATAAAAAATAAATAAAAAAAAAGTTTTTAAAAAACATGCTTTTCTTTAAAAAGTTTTGAGAAATTATAAAAAAAACGTCCCTGCGAGAAATTTCCGCCAGAATATTGCCAGACAGCGGGCAGATTTAGCGAAATTGGGCAGAAATTTAGTATGGTTAATCGCCAGATTCTTGACAGAAGGCCAATACTTTACGCATAGGGATTCTGGCGAGCTATAACGTAAACATTTTTATTTTAAATTGTAACATTTATTACTAACAAAAATATGTTCAGTATCATAACTTGACTCTAAAATTTTTCTTTTTTATTTTTCCTTATGTTGAACATTTTTCTCATCCATTTTGATGTAATTTTAAAATATTATTCACACAATACCAGCCCTGCTGTATAGCCACACGTGTGGCACACGTATGCAACACGTGTGTCACATACGTGTTGTCCATGTACGTGTGCCACACGTACAAATGAACAAATTTTTTTTCTTTTGCTAAATATTTTAACACCTTTGGAGTCAGGGCGGAGACCTAGTGCATAGGATAGCGATTACAACCTGGACATGATTTCCCCAGGAAGTTTGGACTCCGGAGGGGTCAGGCTGAACACCTGGTGCACCTGGTGATACTTACGCCTTGGAGATGATTTCCCCAGGAAGTTAGGACTCCGGGGGGGTCAGGGCGGACACCTGGTGCACCTGGTGATACTTACGCCTTGGAGATGATTTTCTCAGAAAGTTTTGATCCCAGTGGGTTCACATCATCAAGTTTACTATTAGGATAGCATCTTCAGAGTGTGGTTATTACCAGGTACACCAAGTATTTTCCCTGGCCCATCCAGGGTCAAAATTTCTTGATAAAATCATCTCCAAGGCGTAAATATCACCAGGTGCACCAGGTATCCGCCCTGGCCCCTCCGGACTCAAAACTTTCTAGGGAAATCATCTCCAAGGCCTCAGTATAACCAGGAGCACCAAGCATCCGCCCTGGCCCTCTGGAGTCAAAACTTCCTGGGGAAATTATCTCCAAGGCGTAAGTATTACCAGGTGCACCAGGTATCCGCCCTGGCCCCTCCGGAGTCAAAAGTTCTAAGGGAAATCATCTCCAAGGCGTAAGTATCACCAGGTTCACCAGGTGTCCGCCCTGACCCCTCCGGAGTCAAAACTTCCTGGGAAAATCATCTCCAAGGCGTAAATATCACCAGGTGCACGAGGTGTTCAGCCTGACCCCTGCGGAGTCCAAACTTCCTGGAGAAATCATCTCCAAGGCCTCAGTATAACCAGGTGCACTAGGTATCCGCCCTGGCCCCTCCGAGGTCCAAACTTCCTGAGGAAATCATCTCCAAGGCGTAAGTATCACCAGGTGCACCAGGTATCCGCCTTGGCCTCTCCGAAGTCAAAACTTCCTGGGGAAATCATCTCCAGGTTGTAATCGCTATCCTATGCGCTAGGTCACTGCTCTGACTCCATAGGTGTTAAAATATTTAGCAAAAGAAAAAAAATTTGTTCAAGTCCATTGTACGTATGACTATACAGCAGGGAGAGGTTAGGATTTTTAAACAGCAAGCATGAAAAAACGTTTAAAATTTTTATAGTGGTTGAGGAGCTGCTTTTTTATTGTGGGCAAATTTTACTTTATTAATGAGGCCTGGGTTATCAATATAAAGTCAGCATTCAATTTGAAATTATTTTTAATTAGGATAATAAATTATTCAAAAAATTCTCACATTTTTGATTTATCTTTACTTAGGCCATTGTCCTTAAATGCGCAACCTTCAAAAATATACTCCAAGTTTACCTCGTGACCGCCTTTTTTTCCTCGGTGTCCTTTTTTCCCTTTTTTACCGAAATTTCCTTTGCATTTTTTTCTTTTTTTCTTTTTTTTTTTTTTATTCTGTTTTCCATTGGTACCTGGATCCAGCCATGGTTCAGAAGAGCAGGAGGACGAGGAGGAGGAGGATGAGGAGGAGAGAGCAGAAGCTGAGTCATCAGATATTGTGGGAGGATTAACATCATTTTTTGAACCAGCAGATGAGGTTGAAGGTTCGGGTTCTTCAATTAAAACGTTATTCGTCCCTAGATCTTCCTCGAATACTTCCACGATCACCTCCTTATTTTTTTTTTTTTGGGGTTTTCTTTGAAAATAAAAATTTAAAATATTCATGTATTTGTTCAATGGATTAATGTATTTAAAAAAAAACTGTACCAAAATTCAGGTAGAAAGATTTGTTTTTTAATTTAAATGACAAATTAGAAATAGTTTTACCTTTTTTTTTGTACTCTTTTTTTTTTTTGTCTTGATTAGTTGTCATACTCAGAGGGTATTTTGTCTGGAGAAATTTGAATTACATCGTTTGTCACTATTTCTTCAACGTTATCTCTGACGACCCCGGATTTGACTTCTTTTCCGCTAAAAAAAATCAGGAAATATACACAACATACTTGAATATTACATTACATAATTAAGCTTAAAATTATTAAATTATTACTTATTAAATCTGACTTTCTCAAATTCGAAACGAGAAACCGCCTGTTTTCAAGAGATTCTTCAACCTCGAAAACATGCCTATTTTCCACCCTCGCCTAAACAGCCATATGCTTTCGTTTCTTTCACAAGTGCTGGAAACGGCCGGCTCGGTTGCAAGTTTCTCTATCACGGAGACAATGATTCACGGTAAAATCTAGAGAACGAAATTGTTCACTGTGCGCAATGTGGTGTGCACCTAAAAAAAATATTACTTCACCAAATTTTCTGGTTCATTCACAATTTTTCTTAGGAAATCTTGTTCACCTAGCCAGCCGTTTTCAGTACTTGTGAAAGAAACGAAAGCATACGGCCATTTCTTTCACAAGTGTCGGAAACGACTGGCTCGACGAGAGTGGGGAATAGGCATGTTTACGAGGCGATGACTTACTCGGAAACGTGGTTTCTCGTTTCGGATTTGAGAAACATTTTACGATAAGAGCTTCAATTGAGAATAGGTCTGTTTCTCGTGTAGTAAAGAGAAACAAAAGTATTCTCGTATCAGATTTGAGAAACAGCTTATTCAACAAGCGTTTTTGTTTGCTCCATAAGTCAAAATTATTTAACATGAAGAGTCATTTATTGAATTGAAATTTTTTAAAAAAGCATACCCTATCTCACTTGACTTCTCTGAAGCCTTTTCATTTATCAGATGATTATCAGTCTTTTCCATGTCATTAACATCGAGTTCCATGTCAATGCCAGTGGCAATAGATTTCTTTTTCATTTTTTTTCTAATAAAGTTTTGAAAACGTTTTGAAAGAAAATTTGGAAATATATTAAATCATAAATTATTATTTTGTAAAAATTACACTGTATTTATATTTGTAATTCCTTTTGAAACTAAAAATCATGTATGAAAAAAAAAAAAAAAACATTATTTGAATGATTCAAAGGGCACTTTGAGTACACTTGGCTCTTTAGGTAAAGTTACCTAACCAGAAACAATTTTTAATAAATCCAATTTTTAATTGACCTTTTTTTACGAGGTAACACTTCTGGTAATTTTTCTGGCGACGATTCCACCGGAACAAGCTGTTCATTCATGATGGGACTTGGACCAACACAAGGGATATTTTCGGAATTAGTTTTTTTTCTCTTTCTTCATCTAAATAAAGGATTAGTTGTGACTTTAGTTTAAAATTTTCTTAATCTATTAAAAAAAAACATGTGCCAAATTTTATGATTAAATGACTTGGAAGTTAAGCAAATTTATAAACCATTAACTATTTTTTTTTTTTGCAATTATTTACTATAAAAAATGAATTAGAATGAAATTATTTGAATTTTGATAAACCTTGTTGTTTTTTTTATTTCCTGAGAAACTTTTTCTAATGAATTTAGTTGTTCTGATTGCTGTCCACCATTATTTGTCTTCTTTTTTCTCCCTCTAAATTAAGCATTACTTTCAAGTTAAATTTTAAATTCTTACTTTTTGGAAAAAAATATTTATTTAAAAAAATAATTAAAATTTTGTAAATTTTTTTAAAAATAAAAATTAATTTGAAAATTTAAAATTAAATAAAAATTTATGATGTGTAATAACAAACCTCTTCTTCTTCTGAGCTACCACTCCCGATTCTGTATTCATGATTGAGGGCACTAAGTCGTTCCGGTCCTCATTAACTGACACTTTTTCACAGCACTCGTCTAAATCATAAATATAACAGTCGGTGACTGGTTTTTTTATTATTCTTTTGGTCAAACGATATATTGTTAGTGTGTATTTTAAAACTTCATTATTACAATTTTAAAGATATTTAAAATAAAAATAAACCTTTTTGGACGAGCAGTGTTTTTCTGAACTACATGTGGGAGACGGTCGTTTGCACCTGCAGATTCTATTTTTTCTTGACTTTATAGTTAAAAAAATTATTTCTAAAATACTTGAAGTTTTAGTAATAAAAGATAGAACACTTAAAAAATTAAATTTATTTTACACGAAAACTTACCTGCTTTTAATATCACCTTGTTTTGGATCATTTTCCAATTGGAAAGAAGATGTCGGGTCCAACGGTACGATCGTTTCTTCAATTTCAAAACGACAATAATTATGGTCATTTAAATCTACCACAGAACTGAGCATCATAGTAAAATTAATAAAAATTATCAATTATTTATTCAATAATAACTTGTTTGCTGTCAAATATTCTTTTTAGAGTGAGGTTACTTTGTAAAAAAGTTTTTTCAAAAAAAAAATAAAAGAACGCTATCGTCAATGCTAGATTAAAGTTGAGCCGCTTAATCGAACGTAGATCACTTAAGATTCATGAGATGTATAAAAAATACTATTTATTCATTTTTACACTGAAAAAAATATTTATCAAAGAATTTAATAAAAAAAATAAAAAAATGAATGATTATAAATTTATAAAATTATAAACAAACATAGCTCAAAAAGAAACGGGTACTTTGAGAAAAATAAAGGATTCTCAGATTGCAGCACCTATACTTTCAAGTGGAAACAAGAGCTAGGAATCATACAATTTTCATGGGTTTTTTTTAACGACCCGCACTTGTCAATCACATACCCAAATTATTCGACGGCCTTTTTTACTTTCCCATCTTGCATGGAGCAAAATATACAAGGCCGTTGAGCTGACACACTCAACGGCATTATAATACTTGTCCCATCGTTTTCTCAATCGAAAAGTACCCTAATACATGCTCCGATTGAAAAAAGTATGGTACCTAACGTGAGTGAGAAGTTCTACATGGCTGTCGAGAGTTTGATGTGCTGCACGAGGTGGAGCGCAGCGTAGCCGAGCGCAGAACATGTGGGGTAATATACCATTTTTAAACTGAAAATTTAAAAACAAAGCCGTTTCTCTTGATTAAGAAAAAATTTTAAAGGACCTAAAATTCGGAAATTTTTCTTTTTTGATTCTAGAATGGATGCCCAATTCTCAGGTGATTTTTATATAATCGTGAAAATTATGCTTTTTGTTAAGTGACTTCGTTGGCACTTAACAAACTGGTTAAGTGCCTAGTTTGTTAAGTGCCAACGAAGTCACTTAACAACTCCCTAATTTAGCAGCCCGGGAAGGGAGTACGGACCGGGGCTCGCGGTCCGCGCACGTGTGTCGACGGGAGGAAAAACAGGGTCTTAATTTAATATAACTAAAATTCTTCACTTTACCTTAACTCTGGAGAACGGCGTGTCGGGTACGTCAGCTACAGGTGAGGTAAATGAGAAGCACAATCTTGGTCACTGGGTCCTTTATTTTAAAGCACCTAACTACACGAGCTATTTATAATTATTTTAATACAAAACTAATAACGAATATTACACACAAGAATACTTAGTAACTAATCGCGAAAATTCGTCCGCGCGCAATTATAACTTATATCGAACTGCTGCACGCGCTGCAGCTCTCTCGCCGGCCGGCCGGTAGCTTCCCCCGCCAGCACGACTTTTTCTCACCAAGGCGTTGGGCGGGTGAGGCTATCAGCGCGTGTTTCTAAAACAATTCACTTAATTAATAATTTAACTTATGTCTATTATGTGACAATACAAATATGTCACATAACAGCATCCCCTTCCCAAAGTGTTCACCGTCCTCGGTGAACTTAGGTATATGGTAGGTTCAAAGTATTTGGGAGAGAGATGGTGGGTTTTTTTTTTTTTTTTTTTTTTTTTTTTTTTTTTTTTTTTTTTAGGTTAAAGTCATTATTAGTTAGGTTTAAGTTAGTATTAGGGTCATTATTAATTGGTTAGAAGTTGCTTGTTTAATGTCTTAGGTGTAGGCTTCATTAAAATCGGGTTGGTTTCAGGTGTTCGTACATGTGTATAGTAAAGTTATAGTTAGGTTTAGTCTCAAGTATTATTAGGTCATTTAGTGCAAGATATGCTTTTAACACCAATATTATTCATCGTATTCTGACCCTTTTTGTATCTAGCAGAGAACGTTTGTTATCTCGACCAATGTACCGGAGGTAGAGCTACTTTCTTTCCGTCAGATCGGGCGCTACGCTTTACCCATTTAATTTCGGACTAATGAGTAAGGCTACTGCAAGGTCCCATGCTAACTCACTCGCACCTTAACCGCCGGACAACTTGGTCCAATGATTAGGGCTACGATGAATCGCAAGTCACGGTCTTGAGTGCATTTTGACTGAACTGTCCCAATGAGGGTAAGCTCTACTACCAAAACAGATCGAGTTTCAAAATGATAGTTCAACTGGTTTACTCTTGGATCTCTCTCTTTTTTTTTTTTTTTTTTTTTTTTTTTTTTTTTTTTTTTTTTTTAGGCGTAATATTGTGGTTGATTAGTAGGACAATAGAAGGAAGTAAAATATTTAGCAAGTTATCTTTAGGTAGGATCTGGCTAGGAACCAGGGTTGGTGAACACTTTTCATCTAGATACCTTTATTCTCTTTCCTCGCGAGTAATGGTTGCATAGAAAAATTAATTAACGCATCATTTTACATTTCTCTTTTTTTTTTTTTTTTAATGGTCTTCTTATAGAATAAAACACAAAACCAAGCACACCTACATGCATCCGGCTTAAAGTTTACAGTCTCTCTCACAATCACTCTGATTTTCCTCTTTAGTTATCGCTTAAGATTACACTCTGACATTCGTTCACACCGTATATTATATAAATTGATTTAAACTTTTCGATGATTTTCACTCTTTTCACTACTCAGGACACTTTTTATTATTATTATTATTATTATTATTATTATCATATTCTCTCATTCATTCTTTTCATACACACTTTTAGGTTGTACATGTACATTGTCTTAAGGTCTCTATCAATGTTTATCAATTTCGTCCGCTGCTGTTCTTGCCTTCTCCTTTGGTAACGGTTTAGGTCAAACTATATATTATTATTATATATATTTTTCATAGATATATTTCATACCCAGATTTCTTGTATTTTCTTTATCTTTTGTATGACTTTCAATTGGGTGGGAGATGAATTTGGTCCGTTGGCTTCCAAGGAGAGATCCTGTTGATTCGGTTTATCGATACCTGCGTTTACTGTCGTCGGTTGATGTTTTAATTCTACTGACGCTGGCGGTTTTGGTTTTGGTCTGTCCAAATTTTCTTCGAAATCTAAGTCAAGTAGATTGACTTCCTCGCTTGTGTTGCCTTTTTCTATGAACACAATATTTTCTTGGTTTAGATACTGGAGTTGCCTTGCGCAGATTTGGTCATGATACCGGAATGTCTTGATGTTAATTAAAGAACCGCACACATATCTCTTGGTTTCTTCACAGCTCCGTGACTTTTTGTGGAACGCGGCATATTGTGGTCTATATTCCGGGTTACTATATTTCAATGCTTTTGCTGCATCCTCGTGATTAATGTACCGCACATATCCCCATCCTAATTGCCCGTGACGGTCCACCAGGGTGTGGTAATATTCTAAACGACCAAATTTCGCGAATTCTTTAAAAAATAGTTCGTCTCGATATTCCGTGGGGATGCTTTTGGGTAGCAAGCAAAATAGTCGATGCTGATCTCGATCTCCATTGGTTGTTGACGTGCCTGTTTTCATTTTACTGTTGGTCCATACGGTTTGACGTGGCCTTACGTCGTTCAGTTTAGCGCTTTCCTGCGTTGGTTGTATTTCTTCTCCATTGTCTAAAATCAAGCATGCGTTAATTCCGATTTTACTGGTTAATTCTCTTGTTGCTCGTGGAGTTCGCAGCTCATACGGCGTTTGCATTGGTCTTTTTAAATTAGGAGTCTTTCTCATCGGGGATTTAAGTTTGTTCAACTCAGGAGACTCTGTGTTAGTTGCGACGTCTCTTTTAGGGTTTCCTTTTGTCTTAGTTCGCACCTGGCAGTCTCGAACTTTATCGGCATCCACCAGACGAGAGAATTCAACCAAGGACACACTGTCTGTTGATCCTATTGATTCCACTCTGCCCGCTTGGATAGGCCCAAATCTTTCGAAACCCCGCAGAATATCCCACAGTCGTACGTTATTAGAATGTTTTACCCGCACTATTCTCTGATCCTGCCCAGGTACTTCATCTAGGATTTCTTTAACTGGTTCTAGTACTTCTCTTGGATTCATGTTGTTGCTTTGGTCTGGTGTTCTGAAACAGTTTATTTTCATTGGTCATATATATAGTTCAAAAAAATACTTTTTTTTTTTTTTTTTTTTTTTGGTCTTATAGGGGTTAATTATCAACTTCAGGATGTTGGTAAGGGTTTTTGGCGCTTCTAGTTTCCTTCAACTGATGGGTACTTGACTCTCCTTCCTTTAGCTGGCTCTGTCTTTTCTTACATGCTTCAAGGGGAATGTTTTCTTGATTTTCTGATTGGTCTGGGGAACCAGGTTTTCTTGAACGGGTGGTACGTATATATAATGCCAGCCCGATCACAATAGTTACCAATGCGGTCAGAGCAAGGCTGCTTAGTCCAAGTCCGGTATGCCAGTGAATCGTCTTCTGGTGCTCCTCTAATGCGTCTAATTGTGTAATGATTTCTCGTAAAGGTTGTCCGGGAAGGGATTGCCAATCACCCACCGGTACAGGTTTCTTAGCCCAAGGTAATTGTTCCATTTTCATGGCGTGATCAGCCAACTTTGGGTATAACTTAGTAAGAGTAAGGTTGATTTTAGGTCTATAAAAATATTGTTCCTTTCGTGCATAATGTTCTGGATTTGGTAGTGTAATTCCTTCGGCTTTCCCCACGCATTGAGATGCCATTTGAAGGATTCCCAATCCTCTCAGTTCGATAGTGAAGGCCCCTTGTGGACAAAGCAGACGTATAGATTCTTCTTTGGTTAATGAAAATAACCAAGATCCTTCCGATGCCAAGTAACTCCATTGGTTTTGCACATAAGGGTGAAATCTCACATCACACAATTTAAGAGCTTCTGCAGTAGGTCGGACATACAGTGTTGCCTCGCAACTGGGAGCCTGGGAGGTTTCCCAAATCCCCATATCCGTATTACACAAATATCCTTGTTGTAACTTTTGACAGCTGTCAAAATTGCGTTGGTCGAATTGAAAGTATTGCAGCAGGTCTTCGCTGGTTCCTAAATATTGATGACTGGGCTGTACATAGGCGGAGCCATTAAAAGTCAGACTGATTGCTTGCGGTGCTGCCAATGGATGTACCCTATGCAGATTATACGTTAGATGATCCGTCAGTGGCACGTATAGTGCTACTAATAGACGTTGTTGATCCTTCACTAGCTCTACTCGTGAAAGTCGAGAGATTTCATCTAGACGCCAGTGGTTTTCGTCTATGGGTAATTCGAGATTTTTAGTAGTTTGCTGAATTTCGTTTCGCATTTGGCTCAAAAATTCTGGCGGTATCAACCCAGGGGCAAGTTCTCCCTTTTGTCCTAGCATCATGATGGTTAGCAACTTCTGATGCATTTCGGTGAGTTTGTTCAAATGGCGCATGATCCGTTGGGCTTGTAAGTGTAAAACCCATTCCAATCGAGTTTCGTGCGTTCTTAGTACCATTTGTTGCATTTCCTCGATTTTTTGTTTCTCTTCTAACGTGTCATTTCGAAGTTTAGCTAGTGTTCCAATAACAATGTGTGCTTGTTGTTTTTGCAATTTGATCAATTGGTTTTGGTCATGTTGCACTTGGTCAATTTGTTGTTGCGCCAACTCTACACCCTCTACCGTAGCGAGTCCGAACAGGCTTTGGCCTAAGGTGCCTATTATTCCAAACGGTGCCATTCGTTTATTGCGTTTTGATGTACTTATTTCGGTCACATTAGGTCGGTCAAATTCTAGGTCGTTCATTCGGTCTAGTATTTCTTTCCTTAAGTTTCTTAAGGCTTGATAGGTTGCATCTAGACTGCTCTCATCCACCACGCCTCCACAAGGGGGTTCTCCTCCTAGTTGCTGGCATCTATGGATGAGGGCGTCTATGTGGTCCTGTACTTCATGGTTGTGCAACAACTTTTCCACTTCCACTGATATGATTATTTTCCAATCAGCACGCCGGAGATGTACCACCCCCACTTTTTCATAGTATAGGCCTGGGTTGGTTTGGAGAGAGGTGAGGTTGTAGGTCTTTTCCCCCAAAACCCTTGTGAAGCTTGATAGTATCAGTAGTAGTTTCCACATTTCCTATAATCATAATATCAAATATTAGTTAGTCTCATGGGTTCTTTCGTGGTCTGACGGGACACTCATGAGCTTGTCGGCATGTTTTCTTATCTTCTTGCCGTTAGGCAGTTCTAAGACAACATTATTCCGTCCCAGTATTTCGACGATTTTCAGCGGTTTCTTATAATAACTATCAAATTTCGAAATACGGGGCTCTGACAGAACCCATGCGTACCCGCCAGGCTTCCCACAGAATTGTCTGGTCTTTTGGTCATATCGGGTTTTGGTCTTGATTTTCGTTGCAATCTCCCTCTCGCCCGCCTGTACTTGCATCTCGTCCAGGCGGCGTATTAGGTCTTGTAGATACAAATTATAGGTCCTCAATTTCTCCTCCGTAGGAATTTTGATTGGAAATCTGGCTACTTTTCCATAAACCAATTCGAACGGTGTGAAATTTGTTGCTGCATGTACGCTGGTATTATAGGTAAATGTTGCAAAAGGGATTAGCCGGTCCCAATCATTGTACTTCTCGGAGTATACTCGGACGAAGTCCATTAACGGAGCATGGCTCCGCTCAAGCGATCCATTAGTCTGAGGCCTGTATCCAGAGGTACTCAATCTATGGACCTTAAACAGCCTTAATAACTCGTCTATGAGTTCCGCTAGAAAACTTTTTCCGCGGTCTGACAATAAAGCTTTCGGCGCTCCGAATTGACATATCAAATGTCTTACCAATGCATCTGCAATGGTGCTGGCTCGTATATCCGGGATTGGCACGGCTATCAAATATTTTGTCAAGTTGCACTGCATGGTCAGCACATGTTGGTTCCCCGACGGCGTAGTACGCAGTTTCCCGACTGTGTCAACGGAAATTTTGTCGAACGCTTCGATCGGTGTGTCCATGAGAATCAACTCTTGTCTCGTCTTGCAACGGTTGATTTTCTTTTCCCTACAGCTCGTACAACGCCGAACGTAGTCCAGGACATCGTTTCTCATGCCTTTACAATAATATCTCTCACGGATTTTCTGATAAGTTTGATTGATTCCTTTGTGTCCACCAGCCAAACTGTTGTGCAGCAACTCTATGATTTTTGGTCTTTCCGATTCCTCAGGCAGCACAGCAGTGCCGAAGCATATCGTGATTTGATAAGGAGTTTTGTCAAAAACATCTCGAAGGAGTTCTTCGAGAAGACCGGGTTCCAGTTGGCTTGACATGTCCCCTTTTCGGGCTATTCGAAAACCTTTAAGATTTCGTCGCCCCAGGAGATGTTTTAGGCTTTGCATCGTCTTGCGCACCACTGCTGGGTCAATGGAGTCATAATAATGGTCCTATATTATTAAGGAGAGTACATTATGATTTTTGTAAGGTGTGATCAGAATTTGTCCCTTTTGAGGGCGTTTTCGCTTCAATTCAGCTGGGTCAATGGCGTTCAGATCTGCCAACAATCGGCTTATGGAACCATCGGGTATACAATCTCGTGCCATAAAGTGTACAAGGTTGTCTCGTTTATAGGTCAGGCAATTCCGGCTTCGCAAGATTTTACCCTTTACCCGTGCTTCTTCAGCTTTGGGTGTCTCCTCTTGGCTTGAGGCGCTTTGTCTGTTAGGATCCCAACATTGACTATAGTCCGGGGGATCATTTTGTTGCCAAGTGATTTCTGGTAAGAAGAAGGGTAAGTCCTCTTGGGCAGGCTGACTAAATTCCAACACAACTGGTGCGTTGATTTTACTCTCATCAATCGTCTCCAGGTCAGGTGGTTTGGATAGCCTCTACCGGTTGGTTCGAATGTCTGGAGTGCTACTTGCCAAATTCTTTTCCAATGTCACTCGGGGATCTATTGAAATTTCCGTTCGTTTTGGCCAACTGACAACGGATTGTTCGGGCTCCTGTTCATTGTCCGCTTCCTCGTTTCTTTCATCATCAGTTTCTGCCTGTTCGGAAGAGCGACGATCTATCTCCTGCTCCGTACTGACGTTGGCCCTTCTTACTAATTCTTGGATCCGTTGAGTCATAATACTGTCGTCCTGATTTTCTCCATCATAGGGGTCTGCCTCTTGCAGCATTTCCCTGATTTCTGGATCGACTTCCTCGCCTTCAGAATAGAGTCCTCGGTCTTCCGTTTCCTTTGAGACATATTTTGCATCACCATCTGAAAAGTGAGAAGGGGCCTCGCCCGGGTCTACTTCCGGTAAGCCGCATCATTCATGGGTGCGATCGAAATGCTCCTGTAAGCTTTGATTTAGCTTATCTTTTCCTTCTTGCAAGGTCTGCTTCAGTGATTCCATTTGAGAAGTTTCTTCTTGATCATCGTCCTCATTGACTGTTTCTGTTTCAGTAGGGGTAACGGCACTAACTTCAACTTCGAACGAAGCGATCATCGAGTCGTAATGGCCGCTGATTTCTTCTTCACTAAGAGACTCGTCCACCGTGGTCTCATCTCGCAACCCACTTTCCTTAGCGTCAGGGATAGGTACCCCTCTTTCTAGGTCGCTTGTCTCATCTGAGCCGCTATTTTCAGATGGGTTTTCTGAAGATTCGGTTTCCGGTGTCGGTTTTGAAGTCGTGCTATTGTCCGACTTCGTGTCATCGATCAGTTTCTTTTTATGGGGACTGACCAATTCTCGTAGATGGGGAGGTATAGTTAGTAAGCCGGGACGTGAGGTTGTTGGTAGGGTTTTCTTAGCCCTAGTGCGTTGGGCTATTACACTGTGATCTAATTCAGGTGGTTGCTTATTAGTTTTGGATCCCGGTGGCCTTCCCCGCCGGGGAGGATTTTCTTCCTTTTCCGGTTGACCTCGACGCTTCGGGGCGGAGGTTTCCCCACTCGTTGATGCTTTCGGTTGTCCCTGTTCTGACACTTTAGGTGTAGTCTTAGATGTTCCTGGATTTGAAGATTGCTTTTTTCCTTTCTTCTGAGGAGGAATTTTGTTCCGTTCGTGCTGGCTCTTTTCTAAGACGAGCACCTTGATCATGGGTAGGGTGAGGTTAATTTCCTCCTCGGGGATAGGTTGATCTGTCGGGTTCCGAGACAAAACATCCGCATTGATGTTTAGTCTTCCGGGTTTATATTTAAAATCATATTCAAAATCAATAAATCTCAGCATCCACCTGAGCATTTTCTTCCCAGGGTCTCGTTGGTTATGCATCCAACTGAGAGGCTCATGATCGCTGATTAAGGTAAATCTTCGTCCCAGAAGGTAGGTACGGAACTTCCGCAGCGCGTGCAACACCGCGACACATTCTTTCTCCGTCGTGCTATAGTTTAGTTCGTTTTTTCTCAAGCTTTGTGACAAGTAGGCTATTGGATGGTCGAACCCATCTTTTTCCTGACTCAGCACTGCACCTATTGCATATTCACTAGCGTCGGTAGTCAGGGTGAATTTCTTGTTGAAATCCGGGAACTGGAGGATAGGAGCCTCACAGAGCTTCTGTTTCAGCGCTTCAAAACTCTCCTCCTGAGCAGGGCCCCACTCAAACTTGACGTCTTTCCGGGTCAAATCGAATAAGGGTTTAGCTATCTTGCTGAAGTCTTTTATAAATCTTCGGTAGTATCCCACAAGTGCAGTAAAGGATCGGATGTGGGTAACTGTGCGAGGTCTTCGAAAATTCCTGATTGCCTCTATCTTATCTGGATTCGGTTCACATCCTCTTTCTGACACAATGTGCCCCAAGAACGGAACTTCCCTTCTGAGGAATTGTACTTTATCTGGTTGGAGCACAAGCTTCGCTTCTCTGAGTCGGTCAAAAAGTAACTGCACTTTACGCAGATGGTCCATCAGATTTTTTGCGTATATGATGATGTCGTCCAAATAGACCAACATTTCGACATTTTGCAGTCCCATGAGGATCAAATCCATCATCCTCTGAAATGTGGCGGGCGCATTTTTGAGCCCCATGGGCATTTTCTTGAATTGCCAATGCCCATTTAGCGTTGAAAACGCTGTTTTAGGTCTATCTTTCCTTTTCAACGGTATCTGGTGAAACCCGGAGGCTAGGTCAAACGTAGAGAAGTAGGTAGCATCTCCTAATTGGTCCAGAATGTCTGCTATGTTGGGTAGTGGATAGGAGTCTCCGATTGTTTTCTTATTGACTTCTCTGAAGTCTACGACCATCCGCCATCTTGGACGGCCTTGACTGTCTCTCTTTTTTGGTAAAATCCAGACGGGAGACTGATAGGGAGACGTGGAAGGCTCGATAATATCATCTTTCAGCTTTTTCTCTATGTCCTCTCGCATCACCTCTCGATGTACGGGAGGGTGGCGATATTGTTTCACATGTACAGGGATGTTGTCCTCGGTTATAATCTCGTGCTCCACCTTGTCCGTACAGGAAAGCTTATCTCCAGGCAGCAAAAAGACATCATGATATTTTTCAGCAATCAATTGCACTTGGTCTCGCTCTTCGTCACTCAGTAAGCTCGTATCCAAGAGCTCCATTACTTCTTTTACTCGCTGCTCGGGGTTGACCACTGGCTCGCATTCTTCACTCGAACTCGATTCGGTGTCGAACCCATTTGCCTGGTACTCACAAGGTATAAGTTCACTAGGATTCACTGTAATGGTAATATCTTCCTCAGTGGTGTTAACGGCAAAAACCTTACAGCTACCTCCCTCGTTGGTGACCAAGGCATTCCCAATGAATACCCCTGGGGTATCACTCAACGCCGGAAGATAACCCGTACGTACGGCACTGTTAATCAGATTCACACTGATCACTTGGTGGTTTCGCTTTTTTATAATCCATTCAACAGGTGATGCTTTCACTGCAGCATCTCCTGATGTTGGTCTATCTGATGGCCCGGGTTTTACTTCCGGGTCACTCGCCTTTTTGTTGAGGTCAGGACTAACGTCCGTCTTCGCGTCCGATGTCAGCTTCGCCGGGGCACTTGTAGAAGGTTGTTTTATCACCGGCCTATCCGCTCCTCGGTCACATTTTGGTTCCACCGGATTGGGGCATACTCCGCCCGAGTTAGTTTGGTATATCTCTTCACTGTTTTGATGACGAGGTGCCAGTCCTCTTTGTTGGTCCAATTCTGCGTATCATTCTTCATCAATAAAGGATATTGGATTCATAACATCTTGGCTAAGCATAACCTTGTTTTTGTAGTACGAGATCACGGCCTCATTTTCTTTCAGAAACGAACGTCCCAAAATTCTGTCATAACGGATAGGAAAATTTTCGGACACTACGTGGAATAGCACTTTTTGGTTACCTATATCCATCCAGGTTATTCCAAGGGTCGAGACTTCCTGCGCAGCTATTCCTATCAATGGTATGGCGGCTGCCGTTTCAATCTCCGCATCTAGGTCTAGGGCTGACAGTTTGATCAAATTCACGGCAGACCCTGTGTCGAGCATCAGCACCACATGCCGCTGCTCGTTTGAGAGGTATATCCTCACATGCGTTCCCGGATCTGGGTCTATTCCGAGTTTAGTAAGTCCCTGACTGTCCGCAAGGTGGACGGCCGAAGGGACCCAACTTGGATCTTCATGGTTTGTGCTGCTGGAGGGGCAGTCCCCTGATGCATCATTAAGTTTGGCGTTCCCTGCTGCTGGCTCGCCACCTGATTGGGGCGAGCCATCTGGTAGTTTAAAGGCTGTTGATATAGTGGGGTCGGGCGTAACTCGTGCTCCTCCATGGTGACTGCATGGCACTGCGCTGGCAACATTGGCAATGGTCCCGGCATGCGGGACTGCATGGGGGGACCGTTGGGTCGTGGTCCCGGTGTCGAACCAGGAGGTTGTGCCCAACCTTGGTTAGGTCCCACAGGTGGTCCTGAGTATCGAGGCCAGGTTTGTTGAGGCATCTGCGGAGGCCCCATGAATTTTGGCCAATTATAATTGGGTGCGGCCCCTCGAACTGGGGGAATACGGTTCGGGTCGAAGGTACGGGTCCTGGGTGCCGGTCCCGACCGTTGGCTTGGTCGGGGGGTCCCATAATTATTAAAATTATTCCCGGCCGGAATCTGGCCATTTGGGTTCGACATTCGGGGATTGTAAGGGTTAACGAATGGGGGTGCCCCGTATGCCGCCTGCGATGGTTGAGCTCTTGCCCAATTGTGTGTTTGTTGAGGAGCACCGTATCCATTGGTAGGATATTGGTAATAGACTTCGCAGGCCTGTACTTCGGGAGTCTCAGGTTCGAACTTCTCCTCATAAGTTGGCCATTCTTCCTGATTTTCATTTTCCTCTGTCCACTCCTCCATGATAGGTCCTTCCTGGACCCAGCCGATGTACGTGAGTCTTTCGGCCTGGCCGGTGCGAGGATCTTGTCGATAGCTGCCACCTCGAACCCGTCCATCGGGTATGATGTTGGCCTCTATACGAGACACAATTCGCACAGCCTCTTTATAGGCTGCCTCCAGGGTCGCAGGCTGTGTAGCGTCAACTGACCTCCCTAAATCACCAAATAACCCCCTGATAAAAACGTCTACCACGGCTTCGGTCAGAGGCGTCATCATGGCTTCTTCGAACTGCGGTCCTTTTTCCTCCTGAAGGGCTGATCGAGCGCAATTCAACAGGATATTAATTTGGTCTTGAAAACTGCCGATAGTGTCACCCTGCCTCATCCTCAGTGAGTGTAAGCAAGAATTATAGTAAGCAAACCCCTTGCCTGGGGCGAACCTTTGCTTGAGGTGGGTGCAAAGATCTTTAATGGAGGTAAAGGCCTTCCCATAGGTACAATCCTTCGCCTGTCCTCTCAATCGGCCTAAAACAGCCCTCAAGTAGTTTTTCTTCTGATCCTCCCCAACGCTGGCCTCGCCATTCTTGACGTCTTGAAGAAAATCTTTGAGGGGGATATTGCTCCCATCATACGTGCTTAAACCTGCGATAGAATTCTGTAAGCTGAGATTACTAGCGAGGCTGAGCAAAGTACTACCCATGGCTGCTGACATCGTGGCCGCTTCCACTTCGGGGGCAGTAATTCCACCGCCATTGGTTGGTTCTGTAAACTGGGCGTTGGTTTTACCCGTCATTTCGTGGCTTTTGAGCCCGACTCACACACACTCTCAAGGATAGGGTGTTTCGGTCTTAGGTCGGATTGGTCAAAAGGCTAGGTCAAGACAATTGGGTCCAATTCAACTTGGGTTTTAGGTCAAGATTTATATGTATTCTGATATCCATATATATATGGGTATTCAAGCTTAAAGTCTAATAAGGGGTTGAATTTATAACTCAATTAAAATTACAAATTAAAACAAAGCAAGAGATTCGGTCCTACGACTCCTCCGGGCTGCTAATATTTCTCCTCGCCCTCACTAAACCGATTAATCGGTGCTGATTCTCACTTTTCTTCTTTTTTTTTTTTTTTTTTTTTTTTTGATTACAATTAATATTTTAAAATGAATCGATTTAATTATTTATTCATTCAGGGGTCTATATCCTGCCTTAAATAAAATTATTCAATACAAAACTAAATTAGTCCTCCGTTGCACGCGCTTTACACGCCGGCCGACCGGCACAGCGGACGGATAGAGAATGAAGTGAAACGGCGATAAGCGGACAACGGCACAAAGAAGAACAGCGCTTAATGCTATATATTCGCTCCACACTCTCCCACCCGATCGACACGGCGGACGGATAGAGAATGAAGTGAAACGGTGATAAGCGGACAACGGCACAAAGAAGAACAGCGCTTAATGCTAAATATTCACTCCACACTCTCCCACCCGATCGACACGGCGGACGGATAGAGAATGAAGTGAAACGGCGATAAGCGGACAACGGCACAAAGAAGAACAGCGCTTAATGCTACTCTCGCACGTGCTACTGTTGTACCAGTGCTCGTTGGTCCCTACTTTTCCTATCCTAGTCTTAATCTACGCTATCTCACTTATGCCCCTGATAAATAAGAACAAACAAAATTTGAAAATTAAATTCTAACTTCGAAAATAATCCTAAATATCTCCGAAAAGTCAATAGTATAAAATTTAACTTAAATTTTAAAACACGCGAGAAAAATATTATTTTTAATAATAAATTATTAATAATTATGAATTTTGAAACAGCAGCAATTGAGTCTACAATTTCCAACTCAATTCTCACCGTTTATCGCTGACAATGTTGCACGTGCAACTTTGTCAGCGAGAACCCGGCACCGGATGTAACCCGATACTTTTACTAAATTATAATTATAATCTAAAATTAACTAATAATTCTATTTCAAATTATAAATTTTTTTTCTTTTAATCTTATTTAAAATTTACTTACGAAATTTAAATCTAAATTCTAATTTAAATATTCTACAGTTCTTACTATACTACAAGACTATTAAGCCGATTAATAGTCTTGGCAAAATTTTATATTTTACCTAAACTTAATGTTTTCCCCCGGGGGACCTAACTACGCTATCTGCTACCAGTTTGTTAAGTGCCAACGAAGTCACTTAACAACTCCCTAATTTAGCAGCCCGGGAAGGGAGTACGGACCGGGGCTCGCGGTCCCCGCACGTGTGTCGACGGGAGGAAAAACAGGGTCTTAATTTAATATAACTAAAATTCTTCTCTTTACCTTAACTCTGGAGAACGGCGTGTCTGGTACGTCAGCTACAGGTGAAGTAAATGAGAAGCACAATCTTGGTCACTGGGTCCTTTATTTTAAAGCACCTAACTACACGAGCTATTTATAATTATTTTAATACAAAACTAATAACGAATATTACACACAAGAATACTTAGTAACTAATCGCGAAAATTCGTCCGCGCGCAATTATAACTTATATCGAACTGCTGCACGCGCTGCAGCTCTCTCGCCGGCCGGCCGGTAGCTTCCCCCGCCAGCACGACTTTTTCTCACCAAGGCGTTGGGCGGGTGAGGCTATCAGCGCGTGTTTCTAAAACAATTCACTTAACTAATAATTTAACTTATGTCTATTATGTGACAATACAAATATGTCACATAACACTTTTTCAACGTGAACAGTCCCCTGAACGAAGTCCATCTAGTCGATAGCCTATAAAATCCAGCATTTTTTCTGGATCTTAAAAAATCGTGATTTTTACGAGACTTTTTTAACTTTAGGACGTTCAAAAAATTTTAAGCGTAAGAAACTCTTAACATACTCTAATATGATGAAATATCAACAGCCTTTAACGAAATTTTTTGATTAATTATTTTTAAATAATTACTGATTATAATAATTTTCAGGTTCGAGCTATTCTTCTTAATCTAATAATTACTGTGTAAATTCATCCTAGAGTCGCACTCAAACGAAAGTCTTGTTTTCGCTATCTGGTAGTCCAGAGATTAGTCTGGGTACATTCCCTGGCGACACAGAACTAAATTTCTCGGAGACGATGTCCAGGTGACAGGGCGTACTCGTCATCAGCGTCCTCCCAGTCAGCGTCCGAGCACCTCCCTGGCCACCTATAGCACCTCCGAGTCATCCACGAGAGTTGAAACTAAATTTCTCGGAGACGATGTCCAGGTGACAGGGCGTACTCGTCATCAGCGTCCTCCCAGTCAGCGTCCAGGCACCTCCCTGGCCACCTATAGCACCTCCGAGTCATCCGTGAAGTTAAAACTAAATTTCTCGGAGACGATGTGCAGGTGACGGGGCGTACTCGTCTTCAGCGTCCTGCTAGCCAGCCCCCGGGCACTCCCCTGGCCACCTAGAGCATCTCCGAGTCATCCACGAGAGTTGAAACTAAATTTCTCGGAGACGATGTCCAGGTGACAGGGCGTACTCGTCTTCAGCGTCCTGCTAGCCAGCCCCCGGACACCCCCCTGGCAATCTAGAGCACCTCCGAGTCATCTACTAGAATTAGTAATTTTAAAAAAATCACTTTAAACGCATTTAGGACGAAAAGGTACATCTAAAACCCCCCTGAATAATCCACGAGAATTAAATTTTTTATTATTTTCTCGGAGACGATTTCTAGGTTTCTGGGTGAGCCCATCTCCAGTGTGCTGCCCCATTAGGCTCACTAGCCGTCCTTACTACTTAAAATTATTTTTCCTTGGAGACGATGTCCAGGTGCCAGGGCATACCTGGATTCAGATGTTGTGACCAACCACCTATAGTACCCCCAAAACATTCGTAATTATGACATCCTTAAAAAAAAAAAAAAAAAAAAAAAAAAATTAAACGCGGTTGATAAAAAACTGACGGTACTTTGCACTGTCACATATTACATTGTTACAATAAGAACCATGTTTAAAACGACCAATCACACGCGTTGTCACAAAAAAGAAAATCCAACCCTCTCCGCTTCTTTTCCCTTAGCAACCGATGTAACGACTTCCCGCTCGAAGTCGTTTCCCGCTAGATGTAGTGGAACCTGCATGTGGATGAGGGGTCCGGTCAGCACTTCGGATTTCAGCTGCAGCTGAATGCTGCTCCTGCACTTTTGATGGGAAAAAATCAAGGTGGCGGGGGAAGGATTTAGATGCAGCGAGGAGGAAGAGCGCGGGACGTCGAGTCAGTATGAAATATAATTAAATAGCGCAAAGATCGCGAGCATTATTGAAGTTAACCTAATTACCTAATACTATATTTGCACATTTCGACCAATTAGAATTTGATTCTAGATTTTATTCTTTAATAATCATAAATTCATTTATCTCAGTGTCTCAATTGAGGAGACCCAAGTGACCGAGAGAAGAAGTGCGCGCAAGTAATCGCCGTTTCACTTCATTCTCCCGTTCGTATTCCCCCTAACGTGCAGTCCCCCACCGTGGAGTCGCAGTAGCACTAAGCCGTTTCTTCTTTGTGCCGCTGTCCGCCTATCGGCGTTTCACTCCATTCTCTCCTTCCGAGCGCCGAGCTGACCGGAGAGACGCCCGACCTATAACCGAAATGCTTTAGACGCTACTTTAAATTCAATAGTATTGGCAATCGCTACTTTGAAAATAAATTTTTTTTTTTTTTTTTAGTAGTAATAGCATTAGTAATATTGATAGGAGGTAGTGCTTAATTAATTTGATAGGTTCAATAATTAATAAAAAAAATTACTATAATTAATTTAATTTAATAATGATTGATAATATAATTAGTATAATTATAACGTATATTTAATAATAATTAATTTAAGAATAATTAATTTGGTAGGTTTGATAAAATATCGTGAATATTACCGAGTACAAAAAAAAGTAATAAGAGAGAGGAAGCCGCGCGCTACTGAGTCCGACCACTTCCCACCCTTGTGTGACGTCTGACTAATTCTTGACCTATTTTTACTCGCTACCCTTTTGGTGGCTGACCATCCCTTGACCTATTTCACCCGCCTGTGTTTTTTTTTTTTTTTTTTTTTCTTTCTCTTTCTGACCACGTTGACCTACTCTACTCGCCTGCTTTCACAGTCGAATAAATAAATAAAGAAAAAGGGGTCGTCATTCTCCTATCACCATGTGGGTTCCCTTTCTCGTGCCCAACCGGGAGTTCCAACCGAGGGGCGTTGTAAGCGACCCCGACTGGGGAATTGAATGCAAGGCGGCGCAGTGCGCCTCTACAGCCAGGAAGGGCTAGCCCTTGGGTTTCGGATCTTCCTGCGCAATCGATTCGAATTAAGAATCATCCGGATCGAGTTGACCCTATATGCAGACGACCTAGTTGTCTATCACCGTTAAAGATAGACCCAGACCGAATCTCGAACACCTACACCGGTAGTTCTTCCGTACCCCTAGTCCTTGGACAGTGGAGTGGCAGCTAAGCTGGTGTCTTTTGGGACCCCACGAGATGACCGGCGGGACAAATGCCAACGGGCAGGGCCAGCAGGACCTGACCCGAACCATGGGTACGACATTGCTGGCATTGACTAACAGTCTCTGCCTGCAAAATGCCATCGCGGGTTTGAGTACCTACGATGGCAGCAATATACTCCTCAACGACTTTATCCAGGATGTCCGGAATGGAGCAGACTGCGTCTCCGATGAACAGAAGGAGGGGTGAAAGCGGGCTGTTCTAAGCAAACTGAGGAGTGCAGCGAAAGACTGCGCTTGGGGGCAAGACTTTACCGACGTGGAGGAAATATGCAGCCACCTAAAAAAACGTTTGGCCCCCGGTAAGGGCTTCGCCTATTACAACAATAAGCTCCACACCCTGCATATGAAGCAAGGTGACTCGGTCGGGGGATTCAAGGACCAGATTAACATTCTCCTCTGGTGTGCCAGGTCGGCTTTGAAGGAAGAGAAGAAGGAAGAATATCATGAGAAGATGATGGTGCCCTTGACCGAAGCTGCCGTGGATGTCTTCATCAAAGGACTTCCCGCAAGCCTCAGCCAATGGGTGGATTCCAAAAAACCTACAAAGTTGGAAGACGCCTATGAGGAGGTCGTGCGACTCGAGTCAAGGATGGACGCCCGTATCATCCCGGATGCCCGCCAGAGATCCAACTACTACCAACCCGACGGGCGGAGACAAGACTCTCGCTATGGAGCGGAGAGCCAGACTGCCTACGTAGGATGGGTGCAAGAGGGGGAGGACGCGGGCGAGTGGTACCCGTGGTCTGAACAAAGCCAGCTGCAGGAGCAGGAGGAACCATGGCAGGGACTACCACCTCAGTGTGCTGAGACTGCCTGCGAGGTCTATTACCAACAGCCCTACCAGGCTTACCCAAGCCAAACACCCCGGTATACGCAACCAGGACCCCCCAGTTCCAGACGCAGAACGGACCACCTCAACCGCGTCAACAATACCCCCAGGGACAGCGATACCCCCGACCTCCGGTACCGAATCTGCAAGCCCCCCAGGGGTATTGGCAACCGCCCCCTGGGCATAATCCCAATTACGGACCACCCCGAGTGAATTACCGACTGTCTGGCCCACCCCGACCAAAAACTTATGACCCTGACCGTAGTCAACAGAATAAAGTGCCCACCTACCAATATCCCCGATATGAGCCCCCTAATGGCTGGTCACAAGGCCCGCGGATGAATACCCCTATGGGACAACCTACGATGACGGGGCCACCTCCCCCGAGCCGTAACCCAGCCATGCCTCCGGTGCAGTGTCAACCTGTAACCGCGGAGGACGTTGACCTACGACCTAATCCCCCATACCAACAGCCTTTAAAATGGCTGGAGGCTCGCCCAACTATGGTGGCGAGCCAGCCTCAAGGACCCTCCGGGCCACTGGTGAACCAACCAGGCCCCCCGCAGGCGGCACAGACATTGCAAATTCAAACCAAGGGAGTACCATCCACCTTGCGGTCTGCCCGTACGCTGCGGAGCTTGCAATAGACCCCGACTCGGGCACCCACATCCGAGTATATCTCCCGCAGAAGCAAAGACATCTGGTGCTCATGCTGGACACGGGGTCCGCCGTCAACTTGATCAAGCTTCAGGCCCTCAACCCGGATGCCCGGGTAGAAACAGCTGCGGCCATCCCCTTGGTGGGAATCGCAGCCCAGGAAGTAATGACCTTAGGCATCACCTGGATACCCATAGGCGACCAACCTACTCTTTTCCATGTCGTGCCAGACCAATTCCCCATTCGGTATGACGGAATACTGGGTCGAGTATTCTTAAAGCAGAATGAGGCCGTAATATCTTATTATAAGAATAAAATAATGATAGGTAGTGACGTTATGAACCCCCTACCCTTCCTAGACTCCGAGGGTTATGAAATGGTTGACCAAGAGCGGGGTTTAAACCCACGAGACCCCATGCCAGAGGGAATTCACAAGGTTGAGTTGGCCGAGCCCTCCCCTGTAAGTACGGGGTCGGCTGAGTCCCCGGCTGAGGAGGAAGGACCTAAGGAAACCCAGCTGGAAGCCCCTTTGAACCCCAAAGAAGGGAGTACCACGTGGACAATTAAAAAACGGTGCCGCCAAGTTATCAGCGTTAACTTGATCAACGCCCATACGGGAGTAGGATACCTGCCAGCCCTTAGCAGAACCCCAGGAGTGTTCATCGGAAATGCACTCGTCACCAGTGAAAACGGGAGTTGCAAGGTTTTGGCAGTGAATACAACCGAGGAAGATGTGACCATTGAGGTTCACCCCCATGAATTAATTCCCTGCGAGTACGACGCACCCCCGTTCGATCCCGATTCAGAGACCGAGCCTGAGGGCGAAAAAATCACAGATGAGGGAGAGAGAGTGAGGCGCGTGTTAGAGCTGCTCGACACGGAGCAGTTAAACTCCGAGGAGAGGGACCAAGTGCGGCGTGTCGTGGAAGAATATCACGACGTTTTCTTACTACCCGGGGACAAATTGTCCTGCACCGATCTAGTGGAACACGAGATACCTACCGAAGACAACATCCCTGTGCATACTAAACAATACCACCACCCACCCATTCACCGGGAGGTGATGCGGGAGGACATCGAGAAGAAGCTCCATGATGACATCATAGAACCCTCAACCTCACCGTACCAGTCTCCTGTGTGGATTTTGCCCAAGAAAAGGGACAGCTAAGGGCGTCCAAGATGATGTATGGTGGTGGACTTCAGAGCTCTCAATTCCAAAACAATTGGGGACGCATACCCGCTGCCATGCATCGCGGACATCCTGGACCAATTGGGCGACTCGGTATACTTTTCTACCTTTGACCTAGCCAGTGGGTTTCATCAGATCCCCATGAAACCCAGTGACAGAATTAAGACGGCGTTCTCCACAATAACGGGACACTGGCAATTTAAGAAAATGACTATGGGACTCAAAAACGCGCCCGCGACCTTCCAACGACTAATGGATCGCATCTTGCTGGGCCTGCAAAATGTGGAGATGTTGGTGTATCTAGATGATATCATCATATACGCCAGTAGCCTTAGCGAGCATCTGCGAAAGGTGAGACTGTTGTTTGACCGATTAAGGCATGCTAAACTGGTGTTACAACCCGACAAAGTACTCTTCCTCTGACGAGAGGTAGGATTCCTGGGACACATCGTGTCCGAGAAGGGGTGTGAACCAAACCCTGACAAAATCATGTCCATGAAAAATTTCCCCCGACCTCGCAATTTAACCGGTATCCGGTCGTTCACGGCTTTGGCCGGATACTATCGGAGATTCATAAAAGACTTTAGCAAAATAGCGAAGCCTCTGTATGACCTCACGAAGAAAGATACCAAGTTCGTCTGGACCGATGCCCAAGAGCAAAGCTTTAATCTACTAAAGCAAAAACTTTGCAAGGCTCCTATTTTGCAGTTTCCCGATTTTAATAAAAAATTTACCCTAACAACCGATGCTTGCGACTATGTTGTGGGAGCCATACTTAGCCAGGAGAAAGATGGCTTCGACCATCCTGTCGCCTATTTGTCACGAAGCTTGACGGGACCGGAACTTAACTATACCACCACCGAAAAAGAATGCGTCGCTGTGTTGTACGCCTTCCGCAAATTCCGAACTTATTTGCTGGGGAGGCGATTCTTGCTCGTGAGTGATCACGAACCCTTAAGCTGGATGCATAACCAAAAAGACCCCGGCAAAAGGATGCTACGATGGATGCTGAAGTTAACAGACTATGAGTACGACTTCAAGTACAAGCCAGGAAAACTTAACATCAATGCCAACGCCCTCTCGCGAAACCCGGCAGATCGGCCAATGGAAGATGAGATCAATACCACCCTGCCCACGATCAAGGTCCTGGTCCTGGAAGATAAGAACCAGAGAGACCAAGATAAGGCTCAGCGAATCGAGAGGCCTGTTCGAAACCCTTCGGGACGAATGGTTGGCAATTCACGCCCTAGTACCTCGGGAACAGACCCAAGACAACCAACCCTAAATAAAGCAAAGGGAGTCACGAAAACGACCTCTTTGACCCCTACTCCGTTGCGCCGGGAGCGGGCGAAATCGGTGGACGAGGGAATAAAGCCTCGTCGAGGTCGACCGGTAGGATCTAAAACAAACAAGAACCCGCCCCCGCTGGACCATAGTACCATAGCCCAACGTACGAGATCCAGACAACCGTTAGGACTCCCACCAAAGAGGGGCAGTTCCTTACCCCCAGCCCCGGGACTGAGTCCACTACGCTCACGCGTGAAAGAAATAAGGGACGAAGCCGAACCCGGAGATCGTGCCGACGGTGACGCTTTCGATCCGGAAGAAGAGGAAGAAACTCGGGGCGTTCTGACGGTGGACCCCATGAGTGACTGGGACACGTCAGACTCAAGACCCCCCGTGGTTGATCTGAAGGATAGCAGACTGCGAGATGAGACAACCGACGAAGTTTCTTCAGAAAAAGATGACCATCCAGAAAATCGAGAAACCGACCCCGATGTCGCCGCCACGGAAGTTAGCGCAGTGACGCCTCGCGAGACGGAGACTGTAGGGGACGAGAGCGAGGAAATTTTTGAGGATCCATCACACTCCATTAACCTGCAGGACTTGCAAGAGAGCAGCGATAAACTAAACCAAAGCTTATTGGACCACTACGAGCGTACCAACAATTGGTATGGGTTACCGAACCTCGAGGAAGATAAGTGGCCCACACATTTTTCAGACGGCGATGGAGATGTGAGAACTCCCGTACAGGGAGACAAGGACCGATTCTCAGAAGGGGAAGAGGTCGATAAGGAGCTGCAGGATCTGCTCAACCAGGCCGACCCTTACGATGCTGAGACTTTGGATGACAGCGTGATGAGTGAACGAGTGCAGAGACTGGTAACCAGCGCTCAAGCCCGCACGGATCGGGAAGTGAACCGGTGCATCTCGGCCGCATCGGACCCTGACACTGACGACGAGGCAGATGAAAGTGCTAGAGAAGAGGAACGGAGAGACGAGTCTTCCGGGAAATGGCCGGTGAAGACCGGAGTTTCAGTTGACCCAAGATATAAGCCTGACACCCCCAAGGGGAGTAGCACCCCCCAATCTGGGGCGTCAAGGGTGAGATGGTCCAAGATACCCGAACCGGAAACTGTACAGGAAGCAACCCCAGCCTCCCCCGTGAACCTCGAATTTAGTAAGCCAGCCCAAGAGGACCTACCCTTTTTTCTCCCTGAAATAACTTGGGCACTAGCTGATCCGCCAGACCATATTAAATGCTGGGATCCCGATAACCCGAAAACCCCAAGAGAAGATGACCCGTCTGACCGTGTGAGGAAGCAGCCTAACCGGCCGCTAGGTAAAATCGTGCGAAGCAGGAACTGTTTGACCTATAAACGAAGCAACCTTGTTCACTTCCTCTCAAAAGATTGTGTTCCGGCGGGACCTGTCAGTCGGCTGCTTGTAGACCTTGAGGCAATCGACCCGAACGCACTCAGGCGAAAGCGACCCCGGAGGGGACAGATTATGATCACCCCTTACAAGAACCACAATATCCTGTCATTGATTGTGGAAAATCATTACTATGACCCATTGGACATCGGCACGGTGAGAAGGTGCTTAGAGAATCTAAGGAGCGTACTGTCCAAGCGTAACCTCGGCGGGTTCAGAATTGCCCGCAAAGGCGACCTGGCTAGCCAACTGGAGCCAGGACTATTGGAAGAGCTCTTAAGAAACGTGTTCGAAAAAAGTCCGTTTGATATCACCCTCTGCTTTGGTACAGTAGCTATGCCCGAAGTCACTCAGTGCCCGGGGATCATCAAGCAGCTGCACGATAGCCTTTCCGGAGGGCACAAGGGAATAAACCAGACCTACCAGAAAATACGGAAAAGATATTACTGGAAGGGCATGCAAAACGATGTGCTCGACTATATCCGGCGATGCAGTACTTGCCGGGAAATGAAGATAAACCGATGCAAGACCAGAGAGGCGCTGATACTTACTGATACGCCCATCGAGGCCTTCGACAAAGTAACCATAGACACCGTCGGCAAATTACGGACGACCCCCTCGGGAAACCAACATGTAGTCACGATGCAATGTAACCTTACAAAGTACATTGTTGCGATCCCTATCCCCGATCTACGCGCCACCACCATCGCTGACACGTTGGTGAGGCATCTCATATGCCAATTTGGAACTCCACGAGCGCTCTTGTCTGATCAAGGTAAAAGCTTCCTTTCGGCCCTGGTCGATGAACTCTTGAGGTTATTCAAGGTACATCGTCTTACTACCTCGGGGTATAGACCTCAGACCAAAGGAAGCCTGGAAAGGAGCCATGCGCCACTCATGGACTGTATCCGGTTTTATTCGGAGAAGTATAATGACTGGGATCGTCTTGTGGCCTTCGCGGCGTTCACGTACAATACCAGTGTCCACTCCGCCACGAATTTCACGCCTTTTGAACTAGTGTATGGCCGGGTGGCTAGGTTCCCCATCAGGATACCAAACGAAGAGAAATTGCGGACCTATAACCTCTACCTACGCGACCTAATAGTCCGGTTGGACGAAATGAGACTAACCGCGGGAGAAAGAGAGATAGCCGAGAAAATTAAGACCAAGGACCGATACAACCGAAAAAGAAAAAAGTTCTGCGGCAAGCCGGGTGGGTACGCCTGGGTGCTAGTCGAACCCCGCATCTCGAAGTTTGACAGCTACTATAAAAAGCCGCTGAAAATTGTCGAGATCGTGGGAAAGAACAACGTGATTCTCGAATTGCCCAATGGAAAAAAAATTCGAAAACACGTGGATAAACTCATAGGCGTCCCATCCAGTTCCGAAGAATCCGACCTAAATAACTAACAGGTTCTTGTATGATTACAGATGCTAAACTATCTGACGTTTATGATGTGGGGAATTCGTTTAGTTATGGGGGAGGCGACCTACAATATAACTCAATTCCAAAACAACCCAGGGTTATATTATGAAAAGGTGGGAGTGGTACATCTTCGAAGAGCAGATTGGAAGGTGATAATAGCAGTAGAGAGTGGACAACTACTTCAAAATCACGACGTGGGTGACCGAATAGCTGCTCTCTCTCTAAGATGCCATAATCATGTGGACGATCCCCCTTGCGAAGAATTGGTTGACCTAAACTCATTGACCAATACCTATCGAGCCCTTCAAGGATTGGACCAAGAAATCACAGACCAAATAAACGACCTAACTACCGAAGAAACGACCGAAGGAGAAAACCCATCGACCAAACGCATCAGGCGACTAGCTCCATTTGGCATCATTGGATCCCTTAGTGAAAGCTTGTTTGGACTAGCTACGGCGGACGACGTGGAGAAAGCTCATCGAGAAATCGACCGGATGCAACAAGACCAGAAACAATTGATCAGTCTTCAAAAGGAACAGGTCCACGTCGTAACCGGAGCCCTATCGGAACTCCATAACGAGACCCTAATGCAAAAGCAAAAAATTGACAGAGTGGAGACCGCCCTAACCAAGCTGCAAACATCCCCAGTGCTCAAGGATCTGTACGTGCAGGGTCCAAACCTGGGTCGCCAGCTTAATCAATTAATGGAATTACGAACAAAACTCTTACAAATAATCACCCTGGGTCGGAAAGGCGACCTTGCCCATGGACTAATATCAAACAAGTTCCTAACCCAGATCCGACATGAGATTGGACAAACTACTAAGAACCTTGTCCTGCCCATCCCGGAGAAACGCTGGTACCTCGATGAAGTGGCCAAGATTTCGAAGGTAGAGATAGTGCACAACCGAAACCGACTACTAGTGTATGTACATATACCTCTAGTAGACTACACGGCCTACGAACTACATCGAATGCACTCCTTAGGGGCACCACAATCCCTTGGTACTGAAATCAATGGAACCGCATACATCGAACCCTCTCACGAATATTTGGGAGTGAGTGAAGACCAGCTCCAATACTTTAAATTCAACCAAATCGACTTTGAAGAGTGCCTGGACCTAGTTTACGGGTATCTGTGCAACAGCAAATTGGGAATCTGGAAAAGTTCCCATGCCCCAAACTGTGAGATAACGCTGTACTTACAACCTTCGGCAGAGGCGCTCAAGCTGTGCGATTTGCGGTTCCACCCGCAAGTCCTGGACCAATGGCGCTATCTGAAAGCGACGGGGTCCTGGCTTTTCTCCATGGCAAAGGAGGAGCAAATACGAATTCTTTGTCCCAGTAACACAACTATAATCTCGGTGAAAGGCCTAGGGCTTTTGCTACTAGCCGAGGAATGTGTAGGAAAAACAGATAAAATTACCCTGCCAAACCCCGAGATTCACCGACAAAAGGGAGAATTTTTCTACCATCCGGAGATCAATTTAACCCTTTCGCCACTATACCCCGAATTATCCAAAGGAGTCCAAAACCTACCGCAAGCCGATTGGAACAATGAAGGGATTAAAGACGACGGGTGGCAAACCCGGCGTGGGTTACCCTTGCGAGAACTATTAGACAAGCTCAAACGTTTGGAGCAACGACAAGGCGATAAGATAGTAACTACCGGACTGAGCCTGAGCGGGTTTATTATGGTAACGACCGTGATGACCGGGTTAGTCGTGTATATCCGGGTGGTAGGGCCACGGACTAGGGCGCTCACCAAGAACTCAACCGAGCCCCAAAGCACGAGTAACGAAGCCCCAACTGCAGGGGGGGACCGAAAACCCCACGATGTTCTATCCACTCCACCAAGGAAACCAACGACGCAAGAATCTTGGATTGATTCCTAATTTCTAGAACACCCCCCCCCCCACCTATCATCCATCATCTGAATGACGACCAACGGTTAACCGAGACCTAAATTAACTAATAAATATGATTACAGCATCACCGAGTCAAAAAAAAAAAAAAAAAAAAAAAATGGATCACCAAGTGTTGAAAGAAAGCCCCGGCCAAGACCCCTGCATGATCCGAGTGAAACACCCTCGAGATGTGGAATTATGGGAGGTCATTCGAGGACTGCGCCGTTATGGGCTCATTATAGGCGGGCATTTAGAAACCAACACGTCCAATGGAAACATCAGTCGGATAACCTTCCGAAATGTAAGCGACGCGGATCGAGTTCGACGAAACAACAAAGAATACGAAAAGAATAAGGCCCGAAAGCCGTCCAAGACTACACCCTCACCACCGGAGGAGCCTTCAAGACCCATCAGATCAGTAATCGTCAAACCGCCACCAAAACCCAAAAGGGAGGAAAGTCGAAAGAAGCAAAAAACTCCACCAGGAAACCTAGAGGAAAGACAACCAAAAAAGATATCTACCGAGACGCCACGCCTATGGAGCGAGCAAGCCCCCGATCCGGAGCTACCTAAAGCACCCACGGACCCACGGGAAGGAGTGGATCACCATCGCCTCTTTTGTATTCTCCCCGAGGAAATACCCATCGAGTACCGAGATGAGCTCTTCTTCAAGGAGTTCGCCCAATTCGGACCTTTAGAATATTACCAAACCGTGCGCAATAAGCAAAATCAGCTGGTATGGGGCTATGTGCGCTACCTCGACCCACCAGATGCGGAGCGCGCCCTACGACAAAGCCGAAAACCCTACCGTGCAAAATATGCAGCGTTTCACCGTAAATCGAGTGAAAACAAGGAGGTTGTTCAACATAGCTGTGGGCGATGGATTGGAGCCGGCACGTATCAACATCACGACCGAATTTGTGAAAGACAAGCCAACTACGTTAACCAACTAATACAAGGACTGACCAACCCACCACCGATCATCAATCAGTCCCCGAACCTAATGGACCTTGACTTCTGGGAAGAAACAAAACAACCTCCAAATACCACTTTAGAATTAGCACCGAGCCAAATGCATGTGTTGGCGGAACACATCGTCAAGCTTTGGGACCAGCGTCACCACCAAGTGTCGTCAACAACAAAGACCACACCGACGGAGAGAGAGGTCCCGAGCACAGATATAAAAGATCCGCCCACGACCGGAAATTTAGAAGGCAAACCGACCCAAACGCGTGGAACACCGAAGAAAGGATGGAAATGCAGATGGAAACACTTGTGTAATTAGAGACTGTAAGACCCAAGATAGAGTGACTAAAGGCAAGACCATGCTAGTGCGCGATAAAAGTGTGTATGAATGCATATGGCCGCGAAAACGGAATGTTTGTGTGAGTAACTGTCTAAGAGGCATAAGTTAGAATGACCCTAAGTCAATAATGTTCGATCTATAAAAATTATATATATAACTTAAATTAAAAAAAAAAAAAAAAAAAAAAAAAAAATTAATAATAATAATAATAATAATAACAATAATAATGATAATAGTAATAATAATGATAAAATATAACAATAATAATATGAAAGAAAGAAATGTATATGTATGATATGTATGTAAGTATGAATGTATGCATGTATGTGTGTGTGCACATTTATACATGTATAAACGATAGGTTGTATAAAAGGTAAATTTGATAAAATGTGCGTAGATAAGCGGTCGATAGAGGGGTTAAAGGAGAAAAGCGGCGAGTAGGAATGCATGTGTCACAGCCCTAAACCCTTCAGTCTTCTATTAACCATCCTTAATATAATTGAAACCACTATCCACCTCGTGACCTACCTCCTCTCAAACTGCTACCCATCACCAACCCCTCCCCAAGCGGAAAGCCCAATTCATCTAGAGTAATCAATTTATAACGCCTTCTTGCAGCAAACATAGCCTCCTCAAGACTTAGAGAGCAACTCGAACCCAGCGGCCCACGAAGACCGTTAAAGGATCTAAACGGGCACAAATTTGTGTTACGAGTCCTGGGAACGGAAATGGTGGGGGAAAATAAGGTTGGAATGGTCATCAATCGGCCCTTCGACGTCCGAGAACGCGGAAAATACCTGAAAGGGGTCAACCCTACTTTATTGGAGGAGCACGAAAATGAGGATAACCAAGAAGACCCCCTCATTTTTGTAAAGTTCCGATTCCGAACGCCTGAGCTGAAGCAGCAAGGCATCGCCCTAATAAAAAAATTGGAAGACGACCAACGATTGGTAGACGAGGGAACCCAATTGCTAGATGTGCGTGTACCCGTAGCCCGAAGCCATCAAAGAGTCTACCACGACCTGAAAACTCACGGACCCCTCTTGTGGCTGCGCTTTTGGAAAATGCCCACGCCAGGACGAGACGCACACCTAGACCCCCTGTATTTGGCTTTTGCCAAATATAGGCATCCCACGAGTGCGTTAATAGCAAGGGAACGGTTAGAAAAGGAATACGGAGCAAGACTTGGGAAACCTCATCAATGGAAGTGTGATTTGCGCGAACTCCGGGAACCTTTCCCAATGATCCATTGTGGATGTTGCGATACACAAGTGTCTCGGTTAGACATTAAGGACCACCGACAACTCCACACCCAAGAACGAATATGGAACAAAAGGGAATCAGACAAAAAGAGAAACAACGAATATGCGGCCACTCTCCGATTGGAAAGGGACTTGCAGCGGCTGAGCTTGGAAGACGAAAACACCCTCAAAGAGGACCCACCGTGCAAGAAGAAGAAGGAGGCAGACCAAAAGCCTCGCGTTTTCAGACCTTGGGAATAAAATACCTCTACCTAAAACCTCCTTACCAAACCAATACCTACTTCTAGCCCTATGCCTAAGTTCCAAAAAAAAAAAGACCTTCCGAACCTACACCTACTTCCGGCCCTATACCTACATTCACCAGGGACGGTGAACAGTTTAAGAAGGGGGGGGGGCTGTTACGTGACAATTAAATAAACTGTTTATTTAAGTTAAATACTGTTAAATTTAGTTAAATACTGTTACGTGACAATTAAATAAAATCCGCAATCGTGCATTCTCGCGCGAGTGTGCGTGCATGTGGATGAGGGGTCCGGTCAGCACTTCGGATTTCAGCTGCAGCTGAATGCTGCTCCTGCACTTTTGATGGGAAAAAATCAAGGTGGTGGGGGAAGGATTTAGATGCAGCGAGGAGGAAGAGCGCGGGACGTCGAGTCAGTATGAAATATAATTAAATAGCGCAAAGATCGAGAGCATTATTGAAGTTAACCTAATTACCTAACACTATATTTGCACATTTTGACCTATCAGAATTTGATTCTAGATTTTATTCCCTAATAATCATAAATTCGTTTATCTCAGTGTCCGATAATTGTAACCCAGTGTATTTGATTTTGACCTAATAAAGCATATGTACAACCTGCCGGGCTACACCCTGCTCCACCACGATCGGGTCGGCAAGCCAGGAGGCGGCGTCGCCGCCTACATCCGCGACCATTTCACACCTACAATCATCTCCGTATCACCCACACCCCCAAAATACCAAGCACAACCTGAATTCATGACTCTCGACATCGACCTGAAACCCATTAAATTACTCCTCTCCATCGTCTATCGCCCGCCCAACACCGCCCTCCCCTCTCATCTTTTCTCCACGCTCACCCCTCTGCTCCCACAGTACGAAAACGTCATTCTGACAGGAGACTTCAATGTAGATATGTCCACCCTTTCTTTTTCATCCTCTTACCTGTCCAACCTTATCACTGATCACTGCCTCACCCTAGTCAGCAACAAACCGACCCATCATCTTCTATGGCATGACGGATCCACCCATCACTCCTGCCTTGATCTATTTATCACTCGTTCGTTAGATAAAATCTCATCCTTTTCTCAAACATCAACCCCCTTTACCCCTGGCCACGACCTCATTTCACTAAACCTCAAAAAATCAAAAGCGAAGCGGGGGCAAGGAGTCAAACTTGCATTTGTTTATAAAAAAGTTGTTTAAAAACGGGATAAATAATTTTTTTTACACAATACTCAATTACACTTGAAGGTTTATTAATTTTAAGTCACGTTTGTATTTTTTTCAAATTTTTTTATGACTCATTTTAACCGTAATCAATTTTTTTCGAAAATCCTATTTTGCACAATTAAACAATAAACAATTGAATTTTTTTAAAACTATATGGCGGAATATTCTTCTATGGATGAGTACTTAATAATTATGCAACAATATTATATTTTCATGACTTCACAAAAATAAGTGTGCCCACTTGAGAAAATTTCACTCTTCTGCATCAAATTGACCAGTTTCGGTTAATTTATAACCTATACCTGGAGCACCTCGAGCACCCTCTGTATTTTTTTTTTAAAGCACGTCCGAACACGTTGACACTCATTTTGATAATGATGAAGAATTATCGAAATCAGATCAATATATATAGCCAGCTTCTCGGAGCTCTTCAATGATTGAGTGAATTTCGTTCTCGTAACTATAGTTACCAGCTGATCTTTAGGCAACCAAAAGTTGAAGGCGTTCCACGAGCTCATTAAGATTATCCGAGTAAACAAGGTCCATACGAGTATTATGCTTAGCAACTTTGTATTGAGGTAAGAGTCCACTCCCGGTTGATTCGAACATGTGTTTAATTACATTATATTTCCAACTGGAAACATGCTTTTATAATTGACTGTTGATATTTTTATGAGCATTTGATTCCTCCAGAATTTTTTGATGGTTTGATTCATCTTTAATTGTAAAGTTTTCAGGATTCTTTTTCACAATAAGATCTTGCAACCCTTGAGTTCTTGGAAATGACTTATTTTTTACGAAAATCTTATCTTTCGAAAATCGTAAAGTTGCATTCCCAAGCCATACCCTTGCTTCGTTTTCTTCTTAATTCCATATAGTTTATCTTGCTCTGCTGCAACGAGTTCGATTTCTTCTCCAAAAGAGTTTTCTTTAATAGATTGATTTAAACTTGTTTTGTTTGGAATTATCACAGAGTCATCAACTAAGTCTTTATTGATTGTATCACTCTGAAAGTTATACTCAAATTTGACCAAATCACTCTTAAAATCCTCAATTTTTTCTTCTTTTTTCGTAAAATCTGATTTTTATGATTCACGAGTTCTTGGAGAGGAGTAATGATGGGTTTGAACGTTTCATTCAAGGCTTTTTCCGTATCATCTGTTTGAGATTTAACCAAATTATATTTCTGCTTTACAGCTTGACGTGCTTTGACAAGCTGCTCCAGCATATTTATTTCTCTTTCTATATGAGATATGTTGACTTCTTTAAATCTAACTATAGACTGATGACACAGTCATTTAGTTAGTTATATTTATAGCAAAATTATCAAAGCATTTGCGATATCGACCAGAATTTATCGGTCTATCCTTATCTATCACAACAAATGTATGATTATCTTTCCAACATTCTGAACAGAAATTCCTGAAACTCGTGTAAGGCATGTCAGTGTTGACGTGGTCGTCGTACACATGTTTGAAATTTACATCATCTTGTCTGAATAGGAGATTAACGTTATCTCGTACAAGATGTTTTAGTACTTGAGCATACGACTGACAAAGATAGAAAGAATCCACTTTAGTATGTCTACCCATGCAGAAGAATGCTTTCACGTTATCTTGTTTTTCGCAAGCAACATCATCAAAAATCATTATTGAATTTAGTAGTGCATCTTTTGGTGATATTACATCTTTGTGCTCACTAAATGGAAAATATTTTACACCATCTATGGGTTCTAAAAGTTCTTTCAGGAGTTTGTATTTTGGTTGGTTGAGGGATTTCGAATAAACATACGCATTCTCGAATCTGAGACCATTTTCTTGCGTAATGGGAGCCAATAAACTATTGGTCTTTCCACAGTTGGAAGGTCCGCAGAATACTGCTCTTATTGTATCCGGAAGTAAATCACCGTGTCTCTTGATCTTTTTTTCCTCTTCAACTATTGTGTCAAGATTCATCACAGGAAGTTTCTTGGAACTCGGTAAGAAATTCATGTTAATTAATCATTTAAATTCTGAACAAAGACTGGTCCGAGAAGGTATAAATACAGAGCTGATATAGTTTTAAATTCAGTCATTCATGAACTTCTGAACAGCAATGATCATTCGCGAGAAGAAAGGTCGTGGTCTGGTAAACAAGCTAATCAATAAACTTCCAATTAAACTCCATCTCCCAGGATATCAGTATTGTGGACCTGGAACAAAATTGGTTAAACGTTTGGCTCTTGGTGATCCAGAAATAAATTTATTAGACTCAGCTTACAAAGATCACGACATAGCTTATTCTCAGAATCGAGAAAATTTACAAGCTAGACACATAGCAGACAGAGACCTTACGAATAAAGCGTGGGATAGGGTACTTTCAAAAGACGCAAGTATCGGTGAAAGAGCTGAGCGTACGCTGTTACTAATGCTATGAATTTAAAAACCAAACTTGGACAGGGTCTGGCAAAAAGAAAAACAAAAAATGCAACTTTGAAACAAATAATTATAACAGCAAAACCAAATGCTACAGAAAAATGTGCCAAAAAAGCTATAAGCTCAGCAGGGGCGCAACAACCCATGTAAGCTAGGGGGTGTCCTGATCAATTTTTTTCCTGACACCCCCTAGTATTTTCAGGGGGTGTCAACGAAATTGTACAATCCTAAATCAAGCCTTAAACGTCAATATGCCCAAGCGCCCTGGGCGCCTGAGTTCAACGAAAAAACTAATCAGTTATCTCCCAAGCTCTGAATCCCCAAATACCCTGGGCGACCGAGTTCAATAAAACAATGATCAGCTATCCCCCAAGCTATAAACCCCCAAAACTCTGTGCGTCCGAGTTCAGCCAAAAAACTTATCGGCTGTCCCCCAAGCTCTGAATCCCCAAATAGCCAGGGCGCCCGAGTTAAACTAAAAAGTGATCAGCTATCCCCCAAGCTATAAACCCCCAAATACCCAGAGCGCCCGAGTTCAGCCAAAAAACTTATCGCCTGTCCCCCAAGCTCTGAATCCCCAAATAGCCAGGGCGCCCGAGTTAAACTAAAAAGTGATCAGCTATCCCCCAAGCTATAAACCCCCAAATACCCAGAGCACCCGAGTTCAACAAAAAAATAATCAGCTATCCCGCAGGCTCTAAACCCCCAAATACCCTGGGCGCCCGAGTTCAACAAAAAAACTTATTGGCTTTCCTCCAAGCTCTGAATCCCCAAATACCCAGGGCGCCCGTGTTCAATAAAAAAAACTAATCAGCTATACCCCAAGCTCCAAACCCCCCAGAATCCCTGGGCACCCGAGTTCAACTGAACGAAATTTTTTTTGTTGCAACAAAAAAAATTATCAACAAATTTTTTTTTCCAACTAGAAAATAAAATCCACAACCTTATTGTGGGACAAAAAAAAAAAAAAAAAAAAAAAATACTTTTTTATGGACTTGATATTCAATTATATAAAGTACGCTTAACTTCTAAAATTATTCCAGTCGGTAACCAGAGTTTTAGGAGGTTTAGAGCTTGGAGGATAGCCGATCAGTTTTTTCGTTGACCTCGGGCGCCCAGGGTTTTGGGGGTTTAGAGCTTGGGGGATAAATGATCAGTTTTTTTTTATTGAACTCGATGTCCAGGGTTTTGGGGGGTTTAGAGCTTGGAGGATAGCCGATCAGTTTTTTCGTTGACCTCGGGCGCCCAGGGTTTTGGGGGTTTAGAGCTTGGGGGATAAATGATCAGTTTTTTTTTTATTGAACTCGATGTCCAGGGTTTTGGGGGTTTAGAGCTTTGGGGATAAATGATCAGTTTTTTTTTTATTGAACTCGATGTCCAGGGTTTTGGGGGGTTTAGAGCTTGGGCGATAGCCGATCAGTTTTTTTCGTTGACCTCGGGCGCCCAGGGTTTTGGGGGTTTAGAGCTTGGGGGATAAATGATCAGTTTTTTTTTTTATTGAACTCGATGTCCAGGGTTTTGGGGGGTTTAGAGCTTGGGGGATAGCCGATCAGTTTTTTCGTTGACCTCGGGTGCCCAGGGTTTTGGGGGTTTAGAGCTTGGGGGATAAATGATCAGTTTTTTTTTTATTGAACTCGATGTCCAGGGTTTTGGGGGGCTTAGAGCTTGGGGGATAGCTGATTAGTTTTTTTGTTGAACTCGGGTGCCCAGGGTTTTGAGGGTTTAGAGCCTAGGGGATAGCTGATTTTTTTTTTGTTGAACTCGGGCGCCCAGGGTATTTGGGGATTCAGAGCTTGAGGGATAGCTGATTAGTTTTTTTGTTTAACTCGGGCGCCCAGGGTTTTGGAGGTTTAAGGCTTGAGATTTCAAATTCCGTGGACACCCCCAAGAAACTGTAGAGGGTGTCGTCTACTAGCCCAGGGGGTGTCCTGACACCTCGGCCCCCCCCCCGTTGTTGCGCGCCTGAAGCTCAGCAATTAAGAATGCAAAGGAGGCCATCAAAAAAGCTGGTGGTAAGAAAAATGTTATAATCCCGAGAGTTTTTCCAGTTTCCAAGAAAATCGGTGGAGTTTTTCCGAATCTGATTCCTTTTTTGCTGGATTAAGTGCAACAGGTGCACCGCTGGTGGAGCAGCTGGAGTAGCTAAGGCAATCAATCAAGCAAAGTCATCGAAAGAACAATTGGAAGAAAATCGTAGACATAATCAAACCATGGAAGCTATAGCACTCGGAAAAGGGTTATAATTGAAACCATATAAAACAGGTTATGGTCTGTACCTCAATCCTTAAGGAGCTTAAAAAAAAAAAAAGCTCGAAATAAGTTTACCCAAAAGAGCGTTATCTAACTTTGATTTGATTAAATATGCTAAAAAATTAAAAATATCTGATTTTCGTGGTGTATTCATGAGAAATTCTTTGCCATCAAATGGTCCTCTTTATTGTGAATCAGTGATAGTAAATCTTGACGATGATAAAGTTCCTGGAACTCACCGAGTGGCTTAGCGTAAAATAGGAAAAGACGTGATCTTTTTTGATAGCTTCGTTGACCTTAGACAACCTCTTGATTTGATTTTATATTTAGGCGTTGATAAAGTAAAATGTCATGGAGTCAATAACCTTAACTTTATCAGGTAATACTTCTTCACTGAAGCACATTATTTTCCTCCTTTGGAACTTTCAACAAACAAAAGCTACGTTCTTGGTTTGATTGAGTTTTTGTCGTTTCATTCAATACCAAACGTTGATGAAAATAACAACAAAATCAAAGTTGGTGATAAAATCATAAAAATACCTACAGGCAGTTACGAGATTGATGATATTAAAAAATATATCAAAAGTCAACTTTCTGATAAGATAAAATTCAATTTGAAACCCAACATAAACACATTATCAAGTGTGATCAAGTGTAGTGAAGAGGTCAATTGAACACCTAAGGATTCTATAGGTCGATTACTCGGTTTCACACACAGAAAACTTCAGGCTGATATCGAACACACCTCTGATCTACCAGTTGAAATTTTTAAAGTTAACTCTTTGAGAATCGAGTGTAATATAACGACTGGTGCTTACATAAATAATCGAAGCGTTCACAAAATTCATCAATTTTTTCCTGCAGTTCCTCCAGGATATACAACTATCGAAGCTCCTTCTCAAGTAATTTATTTACCAGATCATAGATTACATTCAACTACTTATAGTTGATCAGGACGGTGACTTGGTTAATTTTCGTGGAGAAACTATTACTGTTAGATTACACATTAGCACGGGGCTTAGCATTTTTTTTATTTTTTTTTCATGAGTGCCGGGCAAAAATCGCTTCTACATATTTTGATATTAGTGCGCAAATTTTAAAAAACGTGATCGGATCATTTTCTTACGTGCCGCAAAGCACCTAAATTTACCGTAGGATTTGCATGCAAAAAGAGGTAAAAAATGATTATTTCATAATAACTTGATGGAAACATTGAAATTTTTTGTAAAAAGCACATAGATCGATGTATTTTTGTCCGCTGAATCGAAAAAAAGCAATAGATTTTACTGATTTGGCGATCAACATTTTTTATTTGCAAAAGATCCCTTAATATTGCAAAAAAATGAGTTAAATAATGGTTTTTTTTTGTTATATGAAGAAAAATTTCTAAATTTTTATGTAAAAACCACATAGATCGATGTATTTTTGTCCGTCGAATCGAAAAAAAGCGATAGATTTGACTGATTTGACGATACAAAATTTTTATTTGCGAAAAATCGCTACATATTGCAAAAAAAAAGAGTAAAATAATCGTTTTTTTTGTTTTCTAAAGAAAAATGTCTAAATTTTTTTATGACAACTATAAAAATCGATGTATTTTTGTCCGCTGAATCGAAAAAAACCGATAGATTTCACTGATTTGACGGTAAAAATTTTTTTTTTGCGAAAAATCGCTTCATAATGCGAAAAAATGAAGTTTTATGAATAATGTCGTGTCGGCACCAGCTCCCCTTTTTAATATTAAAATAGTTTTCAGCTAATTCTTAAGTTATTTAAAAATTATTCAATTATTAGTTAAATAAGATAAATTAGTAAGTATAAGTAAGAGAGAGAGAGAATAAAAAGAAGAAAAACAGAGAGAGAAGAAGAGCGAACCGGAGCTGGGAAAAAGAAGAGAGGGAGAGGACAAAAGAAACGCGTCAGCGCGGGACGCCTGGCTGAGTGAAGGAAAAGCCAGCAGCGGACCCCAACAATAGAGCGTCACGGCAAGGAGGCGGGAGGCCATAAACAATCCCCCGCGACCGCCGGTCAGTGACATTGACCCAATGAGGCCTCAAGGAATCGGGTCCCATAATAGTTTAGGCGGACTTTACTTGAGGAGTATTATAATAAATTAGGCCAAGGCCAAGCCCTCGTGGAAAAGAGGCCAAATCATTGGTTTTTCCCCCAGATTCGGGCACACATGGGAGGGTCCATGATCCCCTCTACGGGGGTGGGTCCTCATGCGTAGGGGTATAAATAGGACCGCGAACGCGAGCCCGGCAGCTTGGTTAATTCAGTCGCGTACCAGAACTCGTTCCGCGCACATCGTTCCGCGAGGAAGATCTCCACGACCGGACTCAAGAGAGTTAGAGATTTCAAGGTCTCGATACTTTTATAAAAATAGATCGAGATCAACCTGAGTGACTATTTATAGTCTCGTTTTAAGGGCAATTCTGAGAGTACTAATCAGTGCACCTTATTCGCGAGTTTCGGATAAGTGCGAGTTAAAATAAAAATGAGAGCTTCGGTAGTGACGATTATATTTTGAAAGACTTTTAAAGAAATAACAGCCTTTGTGACCGATTAGAGAAAAATGCCGGGAAGTTCCTTCAGGACTGTGCAGAACCACCGATTCACCACCTCAAGCAGCCCAGCGGGAGTCTTCAGCCTACAACAACATCACACTCTCTCTCTCTCTCTCTGGTGAAGTGACCAGAACTTTTATAGAAGTAAGATTATATTAAGGAAGTAGCGTGTAACGTTTTGTAATGGTTCGGTTTTTTTAATAAATAGAATTTCAAAGTCGTCTTTCGGGTTTGTAATTTTGTCAATTAACCCCTCCTCTCAGTTATTCGATTCACCTACCCGGTAATTAAAAAAGGGTGAAGTAGATTCAAATTAATTAAATAGATCAGTCCCGATTTTGGGACATGACAATAATTAGTATTATTATAAAGATAAATTATAGTGTAAACTTCCTTTCATTTGTAAGTATAATTAAAGTTCGGGCGGTGCGACACATGCATGCGAGTTTTCTCGACGTGGGCTCGTTTCGGTCTGCTGCTGCGTCTCTTGTACTTGACGCGTATGCTCACACACACACACACAGTATTCACGTTATGTAGATTTAGTCACACATCCCAATAAACCTCCTTAAACCCACATTTTAAGCTCATTATAAATTTTATTAAATTTCATTAATATTTCAAGATTTATTCATATTCAATTCATTACATAAGATATTTGCAAAGTTCAAACAATTTTCAGAGTTTTCCGAAACACTTCAAATTTATTTCTGCCCAAAGTTTTCGTCAGGATATCGGCAACATTATTCTCTGACTTGACTTTTACAATTTTAATAATTCAACGTTCATAACACTTATTTACGAAATGATAATGTACTTCAACATACTTAGAATTCTTTGTCATATTTCCGAATTTCGCAATCGCAATTGCACCAAAGTTATCTTCGTATATATTCACAGGCTTACCTTGCTTAATATTAAAATTTTTCAACAAATTCAGAATTACTCTCACTTTGCTTACTGACTCAGACAGTGCTACCTTGGATTCACGATTTCCAATAAATTACGTTTCCGCCTAATCAGCGACAATGAAACTATCAATAATATCAGCATGTAAATTCCTTCTATAAGTTAATCTTAGATATCTCTTCAAATATAAATATTTCAAAATTCTCAAAGCATACGCATAATGCGATTTATCATAACAGTTTTGAAATCGACTCAAATAATTCACACTTTAAAATGAATTTGATGGGGTGGAATTATAGAGTGGATAATTCAGTAGGTGGCGAGAATAAGCTTGTAAAACTGGATACTTTCGCCCTCTTTAATCAACCGTGGTCGATTAATAGTAAATAAGAATTACAGATGATAATCCTGAGATATATAACTGTGCAATTGAAAAGCGATCGTCCAATTGGCTAAGCCAATACCTTCCACTAGAGTGTGAAAAGTAAATAAAAAAAGTAAAAAAAAGACAATTTTGGGTTCAAAGGTATTTCCAAGTCGAATTAGTTAAAAAACGAGCGTTTAACATAATTGACGCATGGAGAACAAAGCCAAAGGCAATAGGTTGAATTGGTGTAAATAACTCGGTTTGGAGGCTGAAAATAGGTATAGCGGACCTATTTTCGGAGAAGTCGAAAGGCTGCAAGCCGGGTACTTGCTTATGAAAAGTACTTCAACAAATTCGGGGGCAGGACTCAGGTTTGTTTGACGCGATCTTAAAACTACTATATTACAATATTTACAAGGGTTTTTGCCAAGTTACTGGCGTTGATCTAAACAGAAATCCAGGTCTTGCAGTGATGAAGCTGGCTGAAGATAACTGTTTGATCTGATCAATGAGGTAATTAAACAAATTCAATTTTATAAAATCATAAAAGCAATTTTATAGCTGGAGTCGTTGAACAGTGATTGTTCAACTGGGCTAGTGCGTGAGACACACTGGATTAGATTTGGTTTGAATTTGTTTGGTTAAGTTGAGTTGACTTAGGCTTGTGGTTTCTGATTCTTAGACCCAATCCGATGGTTGATTTCAAGGTGAGCAAGGTACTCGATAAGGTAACTGATGGTTGGATGAAGCTCCTGGGCATTGGACAACCAGTGGCTGGCGAAGAAAGTCCAATAGGGTTATACGCTGAGGTTACCTGGAGTCCAGAGCCAAGCCAAATAGTTGAAGTGTGAATTAGCAGGGTGTAAACCTATAAATTCGAATGATTTCAGTACTTTGTTTGAAAATTATAGTTTAATAATGTATTGAAACTTGATATGAGTTAAAATAAAAATACTTGAAAAGGTAAACAAACTTCAAGGTTATTTTGTATGTGATAATAAATGTAAACAATCTTGTTTACTTTAGTCTGCAGCATTAAGAGCCAAACAGAAATAAAAGGCAATTTGATTGGTTTTGTGGTGAAAAACTAAGAAAAACAAATATAGAACAAACACACCAGATTACTTGATCCATCGACGCCAGGGTGTGCACTTCACGAGCTCCTGTTTGTTGCAAACGATGCTGGTGCGTGGGGTGTCAAGCTTCTGCTTGGCTGCGAACAGCTGACTGATCTGACCACTGCTTCCTCGGGATGCGTTTCTTTCCTGGTGTTCCAGGCTATCTCGCCGAATGAAGGCAGTATGGTCTTTGCGTGCAGGTGCCTTAGATGCACTGCACGTTGAAACTTGATGGGGCTAGCAAGATAGTCGTTCTTGCCAGCTGGTGGGTTGTTGTTGTATGTTGCAGCGAGACGATGCGAGCGCTTTTCAGAGTGTCGGCCGTCTGCTTGCTGCTGGTTTGCGGGCCGCATCGTATGGCTGGCACCGCATGGTTTGCATGGTTGTAGGGTGCGAAGAACCTCGTGATGGCCTTGGAGCGGGTATGTCTAGGGCGAGCTCTTCACGGTGTTGCTGACAAGATGGTTGCTCTTGTCAAAACTTAGCTGGTGCTCGCTGCTGTTGCGTGGCAAGGCTAGTGGTGTACGAACCGATACGAGCGCTGCTCCGAGCGTCAATCGGCTGCTTGGTGTGCTGCTTCTGCTTGGGGCCAGCTGTGTTCGCTGGACTTGGTGGGTACAGGAGAGACGCGGAGCGGTCAGGTGGTCGTCCATCTCTCTCGCTCCTACAGCGACTGCTTGCTAGTGCGTGGTGGTGATGCGCGCGCCACTTGTCGTTGCAGTCACTGGGTCTTCTTCGTTGGAAGAAAAAGATGGCAACTCCTCGTGGCGAGTTTTTAGCTTCACTTTTCTCCAACCCTTAACTCGCGTCGCGGCCATCGGTAATATGCGGGTCAGTTAGGACCAATGTTTGGAATTAGCGAGAAGTGGACTGTATAAAGAAAGGATATTTTAACCACAATCGCGAGGGAGTGGAATGGAAAAGAGTAAGGGTTTAAAAGGACAACACTGTGTAGTTTATGCTACACTTAAACTGATAGTTATTTACACTATACACAAACGAGGAGAGAGAGCTCGCCGTTTTGGCCGGGAGTCACTCTACCTCGGTGAAACGTCGCGGATAAGCGGGCGATCTCGCGTCGGTGGGTTCGAGTCCCATGATGCGTGGTTTTGGCATCACGGTTGCAGCAAGAATGGTGCGCGCGGATGTCGGCAGCTGGGAAGACTCGTGCGTCTGTCGCTCAACTGACCAACGTCGTGGTGAAAAAGAAGGCGGTTAATTTTGAACAGAAGCTAACATCTAGTCTCGTACTCGTACTAATATACAGGAAAGCTTCGATCAAATTTCTATATTTTAAATTAATTGAGGCTGATTGCGCAGGCTTCAAACTTAAATTCTGTTCCATAGGTGACTTATATAATTAAGCTCCAATCATACCAAATTTTCTTGCGAACGAATGGATATAATCAGACTGATCTAGCGTCATTTCACTTTCCTCTCGATCATACTTTATATTAATACCTAAATAAGTGTTTATTTCGCCTAGATCTTTCATACATAATTTTTCTGACAATTTTTCCTTTAATTTATTCAATATTTGTAGATCTTTGCAACAAATCAAAAGATCGTCTACAAATAAAATTATATAAATTTCATGATCTCTCTCGCGTTCTATGTTTGGGTTTACAAAAATAAAAGATGACGTTGGAGATTCGAGGGATCAACTCCACAGCGAGCAGGGAAAACGTGGAGATGGCCCTGATGAACCATCGACACGACCTGCAGGAATGGTGAAAGGTGAACAGCCCTCTTTCCACCAGGAAAGTGGGACGCAGGGCTGGATGTGATCAACCCCACTGAGGAAGACGCAGCCAGCATTGAGAAGGCAGGAAGGTTAAAAATCGGATGGTCCATGTGCCATGTCCGCAGAAGGGGGCGAGTAGTGCAATGCTACAAGTGCCTGGGATACGGACCCTTTGAAAAGGACTGCAGAGAAGAGACTAGGTCGGACTGTTGTTTCCGATGTGGGTAGACCGGACATAGGAAGACTGAGTGCGTGAAAACACAACTCTGTTTTCTCTGCAAGAAGGAAGGACACAAAGAGTGTGACTACGTCGCGGAAAGTGGATTCTGTGAGGTGTTCCAACGCAAGCTCGAAGCCTTGAAGAAACGCCGTGCAACCGTTCAACGGTAGGAGCAGGGAAAGGATGGATACGGACGTCCTCGTAGGAGGGGGCCAAACACGCCGCTTAGTCAAGAAGTAATGCTGAAGAAGCAGTTCCGGGTTGGGCGGGAGAAAAGGAGATGGGTGTTTAGTGGATATCAAGGTCGGAGTCCCACACGTAAGTGCGTAAGTGCATTCACCAACTCCATAAAAAAAAAAATAAAAAAAAAATTGATCACAGGCTAAAAAAATATTCAGAACTGTCGTATCCGGTCGTTCTGTGTGGTCCATTCAAGTCTGAATGTCTCTAAAATCTCGCTAGCCCTCGATCTGTTATTTTTAAAAGGCAAATGATTCATTTTATTGTGTATGCGAGTACAGCATATTAAATATGTCGACTCTAATTTTTTAGGTAAACCGTTCACTAAACCGTACTTACACATATGAATTAAATATTTAAAATTTACGTGACCAAGCATTCTATGTAATTTATCTTTTATTGTCATACCGGTTGGTTCTTTCTCGACATTATCATTTTCTCCGCAAAAGCTCATCATTCTGTATAGACCGTTCTTTTTATACGCAACTCCGATTAGATTATCGTTCGTATCAAAAATTTCAGCTGTACGATCAGTTGAAAAAATTTTATTTTCGTCCGTAACGCGTGCAAAACTTATTAAATTTCTATCCATACCTTTCACATAAAATACATTTGATATTGTTATTCTTACTCTTTCGTCATTGACCAAAAAATATGTCACGATCTTACTAACTTTTGTTCCTTTTAAAACTCTACCATCACCGACTTTAACGTTTATTGAATTTTTCAAAATTTTCGATTCACTAAAATACGATTCATTATTTACTATGTGGTCAGAACACCCACTATCTAATATCCAATCCATCTTATTCGAGTTATAACAATGATAATTTCTTACACTACTAACGCAATTTTCCTTACACGAAATCTCAGTTAAAAACGAACCGTGTTTATCTCCGTTGTTGTAAGTGTACCCTGCTTCATGCGTGTCGTTTCGGCGCTGCTGGTTTTCACCTCCTCTGCCGTAGCCTCGTTGTGCGTTACCTCTGCCGCTGCCACCACCGCCACGGCCCTGCTTGTAGCCTCGTGTCGTCTGCTACTGTTGCTCGTGCCACTGACTCAGCTATTTTTGAGCACCTCCTCGCTGGGCTCCGGCTTTGTAGTTTTGGCCACCTCGACCACCAGGCCCTATTAGCCATTAATTTTTGCAGTCCTTTTTGTAATGACCCGGCTTGCCACAGCCGTAACACACAAAGTCCTTTTTTCATTCGACTTTAAATACACTTGGTGATTTATTTTTAGAGTCACCATTAAATTTCACTTCCCACATTTTTATTTTTTGTTTTGAAAATTCACAATTTCTGTCTTCGTCCTTTATCATATCGATTAAATCACCAGTATAGCTTAACGAATCAGGCAAGGTTTTAAGCATGAAATTCAACTTATCTTGTTCACTCACACTTCCACCAGCACTTTTTAGTTCATTCACAGTTTTTTCAAAGTCTACAAAAAATGCGATTGATTCTTCAGAATCTTCTAACTTCATCTTGTCAAGTTTATTTTGTTACGGTCGGTGAAAATCTCCGTCTACACAATAGACTGTATTGATTTTCTTTGTGAACGCGGGCCAGCAGCCAAAGACGCGTGTAGATCGACGGCTAGAAAACACTCTATTTTTCTTGTTGCTTCCGTAGTTTACCAAAAATTTGTATCGCGAACGGTGTCGTGTTTGTTTGATCTTCACGAAAGATTTTGTGAGGTCGATGTCATGGACCGAGAGCAGAGTGAGCTATTGAGTGAGAAAGAGTGTGTGCGCTCCCAGCATCCGACTTCCCCTGCAACTTGGAGATCTCCACACTGGCGGTAAAGGTTTGTCAACCCCGTAGAAGCGTGCGAGTTTGAGTGCTGAGTCTTCTTCACTAATATATTGGAATTGATAATTAGTGATGTTGCTGTATAAAACGAGCATCACTTTTTCGTTTTTGGCGTCTTAGTCATCTGCATTTTCGTCTTCTCTTCATTCTCGTTTAGCTACTTCTTCGTACTTTTTGATTTTCAGTTCGAGCAGTATTTTCTTTTTCTATATCGTATATTCGCGACCATCAAAAATTTGCATTTTGGTTTCTTCATTTAACGACATTTTTATTTTTATTTTCGGTACAAATTCAGGTTTATTTACCACTTAGTCAATAACTAAACCTCTTTTTAAACCTTTCAGAAAAATTTTCCGTAAATAATTTTTATCTTCTAATTTTAACTCAAAATTTGAATTACTCACAATTTCGTTTACTTCATGTTCGTTTACTTTTTCTTTATTTAACTCATTGCCCATTTAATAATTTACAGTACTCAATTTTAATTCAGACATGTGCACACTTGACCTCACTTTTACCATGCGGTCGGCTCACCTCTTTTCGCCCCATGCGGTCGCCAGAATTTTCAGCCTCGAACATCTACTTTTTTCACTTTATTTTTCATATGGCCTTTCACGCCAACCAACACTTTTAATTTCGCACTATTATTTTTTCTTTGTTTTATACGCCTCTCATTAGCAGAACGTATAAAAAATAATTTTTCACTAACCAAGGACTGCTACCATGTTGTAATTCGTGGGTTCGTAGATCAATAAATGAATGTTCGTTCTTATGAATAATTAGATTCAAAGTATGCGTTGACTTTATATTGATGATCCGGGCAGGTGAAATAAACTAAAGATGTCGTATATTTTTAAAATAAATTTTTAAAATTTATTATTTTATCCACAACGTTTCGAGGGAACAACCCTCCTCTTCAGGTACTGTATATAAAATCATATTTTATTTACTATTAACGAATTTATATAAACATTGTATAAATAGTGTGTATAATATTAATATTTAAAAAACATACCATATAAATAGTTCTAATATCACAAAACAACACAGCCGTAGCTATCGAGTAATATTTACGTTTAAAGGTTACATTACAATTTATTCTAATCGAGGTAAACATAAGACTTCAGGTCGCGTCACAACTCCATTATTAGAGTTTAGTAAATACGATTAGAGTAAAATTAGAATAGAATAAATAAGTTAATTTAAGCATAGATGCTTGTTAATTATTCACTTGGTTTTTAATAAATGAAAAGTATTGCTGTATGAATCACTCAGGTCAAATGAATTAGTTTTCACATTGATAGCATTGTTATTGCAATTAAAAAAAAATGATTCAGAAATTAGTCGCTTATAATTATCTTTCTCATTATCTCCCTATATTATATTTCCGTTTTTTATTCTGATCCCCTAAATTGGATACCCTAAATTGGATCTTCGAAAATCTGAAATTCCTAAAAACACGGTAAAAACACAGTTAAATATCGCACTTTTCTGATCCCCCAAATTGGATCCCCTAAATTGGATCTTCGTCGAAAGTATTGGATCCCCTCAATTGGATCCCCTTTTTTCAAAATTTTTTGCTGAAATATTGTATCTTGTATTGTCAAAAAAAGAAAAAATTAATTTTAGTAATTTATAAATAATAATGAATTTCTTCTTCGTTGTGTTGGTTGCTCGTGATTATGGAAATATAAATTAAAATCAAAATGTTGGTTGATCTTAAATCGGTATATAAATATATATAAATAATTATTGGATTTTAATTTATATTTTAATAATGAATTTTATTTAAAAATTTTTTTTTCAAATTTCAATTTGAAACAAACTTTTTTAAACCTATCCCTAACTTTATACCAATGTTTATTGGTTATTGGTAGTGAAAGTTGACCGGGGTGCCTTTCGGCTCAGGGACACTGAGCTTTCGCCATTGTATCCCTATCCCCCCCGGTTAAGTGACCGTTCTTCTAGAGCCTTTTAATTTTTGCTCCAGAAGAGACCTCTTCCCCCTATAATAATTCCAGTCTCCTTTACATAGCACGGAAGCCGGTAGGTGCAATGCTAAGCGTGCTATGGGTATAGTAAAAACCCACATCGTAGGGAAAAAAACCTATACCTGGATGACCGAGGCCGTAAGTACGGCGTTTCGATGCCATGAACTCCCGTTGGTATCAGTCGCCTGTCCCTGTGGTACGTTACTTTACATTGAACTCCCATCTTCCGGCCTCTGTGGGGATTACGCTTCAATCGAGAGAGCGTTTATAGGTCTCCGACCGAGCCGTGGTCCCCCATTCAGAACAACGGTAATAGGCAAATGAAAAATTTTTCAGAGGTGCCGGCAACGGGAATCGGATCCCGGGCCCTTGGCGTGAGAGTCCGGTATCCAACCCGTCGAGCCACCGCGGCTCATACCAATGTTTACTTTTTGATAAAAAACATTTACTTAGGAATAAAAATTTGTGCGGTACGAGAAATTTTTACGGGTAATCAAGGGACATTTAAGTGGGCAGATTTGCGCAATCCCAAGCCAGCTGGTTAGATAAGCGAGATACGTTAATTTAGTAAGAGCTAATAATTTAAGTTGATACAGGTTAGTAAGGTAGGTAAGGTTGGTTAGGCGGAGGTTATGTGGGAGGAGGGTGGAAGGGGAGATGAGGTGAGGAAGGGTTTGTTATTTTACTTAAAAATATTAATAGAGCTTTTTGAAAATTGCAAGTACTTCAACAAAACTTTAAACTTAGTGACTGAGTTGATGAATACGGTGAGTAGGATTCGTTGGTAGATTGGGTGAAATAAGTTTGGGAGATCCCTACCCCTTAATATTGATTTTAACCAAAAAATTTCTTTTTTTAAATCCAGCTGGAAATCCAGCCATCATATTGGAACCGAAATCCAACTAAATAGCCAGCTGGATTTTAGGGGTAGGGATAAAGTACGGTATTTGAAGTAAATTAAATTAGTGAGGTCAGTAATGTGACTAAGATTAAACTAGGTCATATAGTTGAAGATAAAAAAGTAAATATAGTTAGTAGGGTTCTTAAGGCGAAGTCATGGGAGTTGCAGAATTTGCGAAAAAATCATTTAAAATGAAACTAAAACGAAAATAAAAAACTTTCTAAAGATTCAATAAATATAGATATATAGCAAATGCTATTAATATACAAAAATTAACAAAACTGTTTCCCATATTCTGACGTAAATTTTGATCCGATTTTGATGGGGTTGGGCTTAAAAGATAATATATCTTTTAAGGTAGTAGCTTGAGCATTACAGAGCCCTTTTTTCATTTTTATTTTTAATTTTACTGAATCTTCAATTTTTTGTTAAAATGACCCTTATGACTTCACCTTAATACGGGTGAGAATAGTTAAGCAGCTTAGATAGGGTTAGTAATGGTTGTGTGGTTGTGGGCTGGTATAGACATATTAAAATTATAACTTTGGCTTTAATGAAAATTTTTATATAAAATTATATATCATTAAAAAGGTCTTGAGCTCAGCTTTCTAATTATATGTCATTCGAATTTTTATCAATTAGTAGATTACTACAATCGGCTGTGCCTCGGCCGAAAATTACATGTGATCTGAGACATTTCTTATTTTCGTGGCCACGTGTGGTATAAGTACTACTATTTTTCTGCTCGACGCATTTTCTGGCCGCTGAGCGCCCCAGTCTTTGCAACTTCCTGGCCGGAGTGCAGAAAATACTTTTTGCTGTCATGACTCTCATGAGAGGGTGCTGAACAAAGCCGGTCATCAATCAATCGGTTTAAACGAAACTTCGCAAGCTCTTACTATATAGGAAATACGTTCATCTCATGAAGAATCTGTGAAAAAATTTTGAAGAAAATCAAGGTTCGTTTGTACGAGTTTGCGAAATTTGAAAAAAATCGTGATTTTTTTTACTATTCGTCAAATTACTAGAGTAGTTTTCAGGATGGGGAGTATAAGCTAGAGATCTAAGATGAGTCAGATCGAGAATGAATAAGGTGAGTAGGGTTTGTTGGTAGAGTGAGTGAGAAATGAGTTGGGAATTATTTACGGTATTTGAAGTAAGTGAAATTAGTAAGGTCAGTAATGCGGCTAAGATTGAAATAGGTCAGGCGGTTAAAGATGAAAGATTAAGTAAGGTTAGTAGGGTTCTCCAAATGGGTGAGATAGTGAAGTAGGTTAGGTAGTTAATGTTATTAGGTGAGTGACAATTGTGGGCCGGCAAATATAATAAAGTTTGTAATATCGATATAAAATGAATTTATTTAATATACCCACCATAAGCAAAAGGAGCTCTAAAAAATATTTTTGTGTGTGTAAGATCTAATGAAATGGTTCAAAATACCAGTGGGCTTACTAAAATATTCCTTATGAGTCATCAAAAATATATGCATGTACCTTACATGAACACTCTAACTATTTTAAAATTGATTTTATCTTCATTTGTCAATTTTAGATCTATTTCAGCCCTGGATAGATTTTGACTAAAAATTATTTTAAAAATAAATAAAATTCTATACCTTATGATTTTGCCTAAATAATTAAAAACTTTTCTCTATAAGTCTGATTTTATGAATCAAGTTATGATGAGTAAGTAAAGTTCAAACTGAACTCTCGTGTCTAATTTTTATTGATTTTGAGTACTTTAGTCTTTTGATTATTTTACCTAACATAGAGCTTACGTATTGTTTCGATTAATTTTTATAATCATCAATTATAATTAGGGGGTTGACGAGCGGAGCGAGCCGGGGGGTACCCCCCCCCCCTAGTCTAATATACGTGGCTTTTTAAAATTGAAAGAGTGTCCTAATTCTCTCATATGTACGGAAATTTCTGACTGTCTATTATAACATCTTTCATGTTCTTTGACCCGAGTGTTCAAACTACGGCCAGTCTCACCAACGTATTCTGCGTTACAATCATTATAAGAAAGTAGATATGTACAACCTTTGGTATTAAGAAAATCAGACTTATCTCGACCTAGCACAATGAATTTCTTAAGAGTATTGTTTATTTTAGGAACACAATTCAACTTATATTTATTGTACATTTTTTTAAAATCACCAATAATGTTCTTATTCAAAAAAGGAAAGCAAATTGAACTTTTTTATCAGCATGAACATCAGCTTTCAGCAAATTTTTGGATTTTAACCTAAGATGTTTTCTTCTCTTTGATATATATTTATCTATGTAATTCTCCAGATAATCATTTGGCAAAAGTAAAGTTTTAATAATTTAAAGATTTTTAGAATCTATCAATCTCTATCAACAAGATTGTAAATCATATTCCTCTTCAGACGATCTGGATGTGCAGATTCGAAATTAAGAAATCTATAAGAAGAAGACGGTTTTATATACCAATCATATTCAAGTTTATTATTCAAAATCCTGAAACTCACATCCAAAAAATTAAGACCAAAATCAGATTCAGTCTCATGGGTAAAAATGAACCTATCATCATAACTATTGAAAGTATTTAAAAAAATATCTATATTATCTTGGTGTATACACAAAAAGGTGTCATCGACATACATAACAAAAAATTGAATATCAACACCTAACTCCTCAAGTTTTTTAAAACAATGTTGATTTACAATCAACAAGAGTGTAAATCATATTCCTTTTCAGACTGTCTTGATGTGCAGATTCAAAATTAAGAAATCTATAAGAATCATCTAGAATCATTGTAAAATACCGTTTATTGATATAGTGGAAAGCATTGATATTTTATTTAATAACACTTATTTTTTATTCAATAATTCTACATACAAACAAATAGCTGGCACCCCTATGGGGTCACCTATATCTCCTCTTATCGCTGATCTTGTCATGACAGATCTTGAAGTTCATTGTTTTAAAAAACTTGAGGAGTTAGGTGTTGATATTCAATTTTTTGTTATGTATGTCGATGACACCTTTTTGTGTATACACCAAGATAATATAGATATTTTTTTAAATACTTTCAATAGTTATGATGATAGGTTCATTTTTACCCATGAGACTGAATCTGATTTTGGTCTTAATTTTTTGGATGTGAGTTTCAGGATTTTGAATAATAAACTTGAATATGATTGGTATATAAAACCGTCTTCTTCTTATAGATTTCTTAATTTCGAATCTGCACATCCAGATCGTCTGAAGAGGAATATGATTTACAATCTTGTTGATAGAGATTGATAGATTCTAAAAATCTTTAAATTATTAAAACTTTACTTTTGCCAAATGATTATCTGGAGAATTACATAGATAAATATATATCAAAGAGAAGAAAACATCTTAGGTTAAAATCCAAAAATTTGCTGAAAGCTGATGTTCATGCTGATAAAAAAGTTCAATTTGCTTTCCTTTTTTGAATAAGAACATTATTGGTGATTTTAAAAAAATGTACAATAAATATAAGTTGAATTGTGTTCCTAAAATAAACAATACTCTTAAGAAATTCATTGTGCTAGGTCGAGATAAGTCTGATTTTCTTAATACCAAAGGTTGTACATATCTACTTTCTTATAATGATTGTAACGCAGAATACGTTGGTGAGACTGGCCGTAGTTTGAACACTCGGGTCAAAGAACATGAAAGATGTTATAATAGACAGTCAGAAATTTCCGTACATATGAGAGAATTAGGACACTCTTACAATTTTAAAAAGCCAAGTATATTAGATAATGAGAAAGATTATTATAAGCGACTTATTTCTGAATCATTTTTTTTAATTGCAATAAAAATGCTATCAATGTGAAAACTAATTCATTTGACCTGAGTGATTCATACAGCAAAACTTTTCATTTATTAAAAACCAAGTGAATAATTAACAAGCATCTATGCTTAAATTAACTTATGTATTCTATTCTAATTTTACTCTAATCGTATTTACTAATCTCTAATAACGGAGTTGTTACGCGACCTGAAGTCTTATGTTTACCTCGATTAGAATAAATTGTAATGTAACCTTTAAACGTAAATATTACTCGATAGCTACGGCTGTGTTGTTTTGTGATATTAGAACTATTTATATGGTATGTTTTTTAAATATTAATATTATACACACTATTTATACAATGTTTATATAAATTCGTTAATAGTAAATAAAATATGATTTTATATACAGTACCTGAAGAGGAGGGTTGTTCCCTCGAAACGTTGTGGATAAAATAATAAATTTTAAAAATTTATTTTAAAAATATACGACATCTTTAGTTTATTTCACCTGCCCGGATCGTCAATATTAAGTCAACGCATACTTTAAATGTCGGCGCAGCTTTTCTCTTTCTCACGCTCGGGTACTTTCCGCGTACGGTCGCGTAATGTAAGGCTTAACGAAACCAAGTTGCTATTTATTCAATAAACTCAGAATTATATTTTTACTTATAACACACTACAATCTTATTAACTTTCCCAATCCTCTTTATTTACAACAAGATGATTTTAAAAAAGTCGTAGATTTTCATGCTTACTTAGTGTTGGTGGTGCCATCTGTAACAGTAACGTTGAAAGAAGAAGGTTATACTTCCATAAATTTTTTGGAATTCTGAGCAAAATTTTAGGAAATTTAAAACTGAATAGACAACTTACATAATCTCGTAAAATAGATATCAAAAATTTCAGCTTACTTACGAATCATATCTATCGATGGTACAAAATATATACTTTGATTTTTATCTCGTTACAAAATCTTAAACTACAGTTAGGACGCCACTTTTCAATGAAATAAAACAAATTGTGAAGTGTTTTGTTTGATTTTGAATTATTCTGTTTATAAACAAATTAGAGAAAGAAAAAGAGAGAGAGAGATTGGGTTTTAAAATTTACATTTGATTCAAGATGGCATGGGAAATAAATAAAGAAAAGCCAAAGTTGAAATGAATACAATAAAAAGAAGAGCTGACAGAAAACAATCTTGCGTACAGCTGCAAACATTTATACCAGAATCTTCCAAGCTTTTTTTTGAAGAGAAAATAGAAGTGGATAGAAGTCGGTCCAAACCATCTACTTCATTCTTTTCCATCACTCCGTCTACGTTGAAAAATACCTGAAAATTGAGAGAAATATGTAATCAAACGATTTAGAAAGTACAATTTATTTGTTGCTTTCATATTGAGGGGCATGCTAAATTAATGGGTATAACCGGGTAATATAGTCGAATCAGCCCCCATGGCAATCCTTAGAACATATGTTTATATCGATCAAAAGAGCATAAAAAAAAATTGCGGTTTGCGCTAAAAATTTCCCTTTTTTAAGACCTTCCGATTAATGTATATATTGTCGGCGTTTCTGCTTAAAAGTTTTTTAAGAATCATTCCATGACCAATTTAGAACTATAAAAGCCTAAAAATTATAAAATATTAAGCTAGACAAAATAGTTAAAAAAAAATTTCGCAGAAACCCCAACAATATTTATAACAATCGAATGGTCTTCAAAAAAAGAAATTTTTGGCGCAAATCGCAAATTTTTTTTCACTCCGCAGTGCATGCACGGAACAAAATAGTGATTTTTCAACTTTATTTAATATTTCAAAACATAATATGGCTAAAGAAACGCGGTTTGTGGCAAAATTTAGTTCACAAAAAATGTAGTTTAAGCGGGTACATAATTTTTAATTTTGACCAAATATGCGCCCACTAGGCAGTTGTGTAAAAATTTTTGATGAATATATGGACTGTATAGGGGCGGGTATAAATAATGAAAGACAGTCCAATTATTAATAATATTTTTAATTAAATTTTCAAAGTTACAACGGCTCTAGGGCCGAGATTAAGCTTGTGTGTGGTTAAAGGTTAGCTGTCGCTAGTGTCGAGGTTGATAAGAGACTGAAGGCGTTGCCTGGCTATGCGTGGCTCGATTGTTTACGACGTCGGTCCACAGTCGTGGCTGAAGTTGCCGCTTGCGCCTGTGTCCGCACGGAACGTTCTGGGGAGCGATCCCCACAAATAAACTGAAAAACGCTATTCAAATTTGTGTTTGGCGCACGCAAAAACCCCCGCATACCAAATTTTATCGAAAAGTGAAAAAAAAAAATTACCAGTCCTTAGGTAAGTACCACCCTTAGTTTAGGTCAAACTGAATAATGGACATCAAATTCATGTTTAGCGCGTGAAAAAACCCCCTAAATCAATTTTTATCAATAATTAAAAAAAAATTTTAATTTTTCATCCTCCTTTAGATAAGTGCTATAGGTCCAAATGAAAAACTAACGTCAAATTCGAGTTCAGTGCTCCCAGAAACCCCCATATACAAAGTTCTATTGATATCAAACATTCATTCATGGATATTTGGAAAAATAAAACAGCCTAATATGTTCTTGGCAGCCGGAGAAAATTATATTATAAACATCTCATCTTTAAATTGTATCTACTTTTTTGTTTCTCAACCGATTTGAGATTTTTTTTTTTTAATTGTTCATAAAAGCAATAGCTAAATTCTCTCTCGTGAGTTTAACCTTAACGCAATTTTTACGCTCTTTATCTAGGAAGAACTAAATTTTTGGGTAGAATAATTCAAAAAAGTACCTAAAAAAGGTCAAAAATGATTTTTACCCAAAACTCGATGCACCATCAATGGAGATACGTAAAAATGCATGTTGAATAAAATTTTAGGCCTTCTAGGTCCATTATTTCTATAGGCTGAGATGGTTCCTCTTAACGTGTGATGTGTTAATAGTTATCGTTTCTTTTTCTCAGTGTAGAAGTGAGTTTATAACTTTTATCAAGTACTTTGTAATAATTTATTTGAAAATGACATTATATTTCGAAACAGATGTAATAAATCAGTTAACTTTTTGTTAATGAAAAGTAGTGATACTTGAAAAAGCCTAAGTTTTTTATACCTTGTTGCCTTTTTTACTTCAAAAATTAAATTTTTATTGAACCCAGAACAGACTTAAAAAAAGTGGTACATTTTTTTCTTGTTAAAAGTTTTTGCATCAGTGAATTCTATTGTTTTGTAAATGACACAATTTTGTAAACGACTTCGGAGCGAGGTCATGTTGTAGCGATAGTAAGCAGTTTTTCAATAATCAGGCGTTTATCAAAACGCTGGATTGTCAAAAAAAGTCAGTCTATGTTTAACGAACCAGCTCCGGAGTCGGCTGCCCGAAAAAGGTAATTTTTATTGAGTCATATCTCACTAAACATAAAAAGAAACATATCTCGACAACTATAATAAAGAGTTACGTCTCTTTAAATATAAAAAAGTAATTTGTAAACTCACTTCTCAAGTAAACCTTATTGAATCCATATTAAACACCTAGACTAATAATATTAGAAATAGTTATGTTCTCTTAAAGACATAACAAATGGTTCCGGTACCGGGAATCGAACCCGAGCCTCCTGGGTGACAGCCAGGTATCCTAAGTGTGACAGTCAGCGATCGTAATTAAATCGTCGGTAACGATTTAGGATTTGGCGCGAGTCACGTTACTGTCGAACGCAGCTCAGATCGGACCTCTGAGGTGGTAGAGCGGGAATCGGGAAGCCACTCGTAGTTTTCGTGTTCGTGAGTTCGCACGTACATGGAACTTAACTCGTCTCGGTTCGACAGCTAACCGGACTCCTCGGGAGTGGAATGTCGTCGAGGAGAGAGTTGGCAGAGACAGAAGGTGCGGGATCGATGGTCATCGCCCGGGAAGCATTCTTCTGTCTAGACGAGTCAAAAGGCTTTTGGAAGCCGTGGACGTCGGGGAACCTGACCGACGTCCGGCAGACACGCAAAGATCTGGAGATCGATTCATGGCAGATCTTGAAGCAGCTTACTCGGTACGGAAGTCAAGGCAATTATTGACATTCACGTCGTGCGTTGTGGTAGAGCCGTAGTGTGAGAGTATGGTGTTATTTGTGAAGTTGTCATTTCACGTCATCGCCTGGACCGCTTTCCGACGGCTACACGGCGACTCGAGTATGGTAGATATTGCGGCTGGTCGGCATCGCAGCCTGGCATTTTGTTTAGCCTGACGGCTTGGTATGAGGTGCACCTTAGCGACTCCGTAAGTTAATTGTAAATGTGCGAGTGAGTGTGAATGCGTGTGAGTGTCCTTAGTACACTGTTATTGTCATAATCTTTGTTTTTCTCTTGCGCGCGTTAGCTGCCGATAGCAGCAGGAATTTGTGTGCGCGCGTAACGATTTAGAGAGCATTGAAGATTATTTTGTTTACTGGTTTAAACGACACCAAGTCGTAATTCGGAATTTGTATTTTAGATTTAGATTTGTTTTAATAAATTATTAAATTGTTAATTTAATTTTTATTGACTAAACCTAGTGTTCCTGCGAATCGATCCTGTATTAATACCCACACCCACTACCGATGAACGAACTAGCCGACCGCGTCGCGAAATATAGTAATATTCGCGGACGCGATTTCCTCATTTTATTATTTCAGGTCGACGAGTTGCAGTTCGACGAGTGCTTGTATCAGCACTAAGTACAGGTGATAAGGATTTAGTACGCACCGTGGGTATTTGTATCGGCTCATACAAACCCTTAAATCCACCCCTGTTACAGGATTAAACTATTGATAATAAACCTAAGTATAGACTCGTTATTGATTATAGGAGGTTAAAATTTTTTACTGTGCCTGACCCATAATTAATCCCAAATGTTACAGAAATTTTTAATGAAATGGGTTCAGCTAAATTTTTTTTTACGTTGGATTTGATATCAGGATTTCATCAAATAAAATTAGGTCCTGAAGATATGTCAAAAAAAACATTAAGTATTCATCCGTTAGGCAGACTAAAATTTAAAGTTATGCCCTTCGGATCGATGAATAGTCCTCGAACTTTTCAAAGAATTATGAATAGAGTATGAAAGGTTTAATAGGAAAAATTTGTTTTGTTTACATTGATGATATTTTAATTTTTGCAAAAACTATACAAGAATTAATTGAGAGATTTGAAATCATAGTTGATAGACTAAGGAAAGCAAATCTTAAACTTAAAAGCTCTAAATGTAAATTTTTGAAGACAGAGGTAGAATTTGTGGGTCACGTAATTTACAGGAAGGTATTAAACCAAATGAATCGATAATTGTATCAGTCAAACAATTTAAAACTCCAAAAAATCTAAAAAATATCCAGGAATATTTAGGCTTAACAAACTATTATAGGAAATTTATCAAAAACTACCCGAACTTATCGAAACCATTGAACGATTGACTAAAAAAAAATGTTAAATTTTCCTGGAATATAGCACAGCAGCAAGCCTTTGATGAGTTAAAAAATGCACTATGCAATGCACCGGTTTTACAATTTCCTGATTTCACAAAACCATTTATAATTTCAATTGATGCTAGTAATTGGGCCATTGCAGCTATTTTATCTCAGGGTAAAGTACCTGATGATATACCTATTTTTTACGCAAGTAGAGTTTTAGAGGAATCAGAATTGAAATTTCATACATACGAAAAAGAAGCTCTAGCCATATTTTGGGGAATAACACACTTTAGAAATTATGTTTATGGAAATAAGTTTACAGTTTACACTAATCATAAACCATTATAAAAATTTAGATCGGCTGATAAAAATTACGAGAGCAATTGTGATACTAATGATAATCTTGAAAAATTGGGCGATGCTAATGAACCTATGTGTAATGAGAGTGACGGGTTTGAGTCTGAAAGCGAGACTAATTCTATGAATGATGGAAATGTTGATGATAATGGAATTGTTAGAAAGTCTGAAAGACAGAGGAAACCAGTTAGTCGATATGGAAACCCCATAACTCATTGTATATATGTTCATTATGCAAATGCAAATATACCCGAAACGGTCGAGGAGGCGTTAACCTCCAAAGATAGAGCAAATTGGCATAAAGCTATGAATATAGAGATTGAATGTTTATTAAAAAAACGAGACTTGGGGAATGGTCGAAAAACCGAAGGATAAAAAAGCAATAGATGTAAAATGGATCTTCAAAAGAAAGAATGACGGAGCGTTTAAAGCTAGATAAAGTCAGATTTCGTTAGAAGTAAGTACGTAGTTTCACAGGGTAATTATTGTAAAATTTATAAGATGAATGATGATTTGATAGCTGAAGCTAGCACGTTTAATAATCTATAAGTAATGAAAAGTTATCATTCACAGATTGATTCGAATCATGTGTATGTAAATTCTGTGAAACTAACTGACAAGGAAAAATGGCATAGAGCCTTGGGACACATAAATTTTGATTACTTAAATAAATTAGTATCAAATAAATTGTTAAATGGATTACCAGCTAAATTAGAGAATTGTGAAATGAAATTTGCAAATTGTATTCAAAGTAAAATGACAAATATTCCCTTTGATAATGATAGAACTGCCTCGACAGAAACTTTAGAATTGATTCATACAGATTTAAAGGGACCACATGAAACTATAGGTTATAAGGGGGAAAATTATTTGTTAACATTTATTGCTGACTACAGTAAATGCACAAAAATATATACCATTAAAAGTAAATCAGAAGTGGCAGGTTGTTTTGAGAAATATGTGAACTTAGTAGTGAATCAGTTGAATAAAAGAATTAAAAAACTACAATGTGATAATGGTACAGAATATTTAAATAATAAAATTTATGATTTCATAGATAGGAAGGGTATAGAATTATTACCTAGTCCACCTTACGTTCACGAGTTGAATGGTGTGGCGGAGAGGTATAATAGGTCCGCAATGGACATGGTCAGATGTTTATTAAGAGAGGCAAAAATTGATAAAAAATATTGGCCTGAAATAATTACTACAGTAGCATATTTGAAAAATAGAAGTTTAGCAAACACGATAGAAAATAAAACTCCGTTTGAAATATTTTTTGATAGGAAACCTAATGTTAAATATTTACAAATCTATGGAAGTAGAAATTTTGTTTGAGTACCCGAAGAAAAAAGACGATCATGGGATGATAAAGCTAAAGTGGGTATACTTGTAGGTTATAACAACAATAGTTATAAAGTTTGATTAGACAATAAAGTAATAAATGCTAGACATGGAAGAGTAATTAATGATAAGGTTAAGTTAATTTACTTAGAAAGAATTGAAAAAAATAACGAGAGCGATTTTGATACTAATGATAATCTTGAAAAGTTGGGTGATGCTAATGAACCTATATTATGTAATGGGAATGACGGGTTTGAGTCTGAAAGCGAGACTAATTCTATGAATGATGGGAATGTTGATGATAATGGAATTGTTAGAAAGTCTGAAAGACAGAGGAAACCAGTTAGTCGATATGGAAACCCCATAACTCATTGTATATATGTTCATTATGCAAACGCAAACGTACCTGAAACGGTCGAGGAGGCGTTAACCTCCAAAGATAAAGCAAATTTGCGTAAAGATATGAATAAAAAAATTGCATGTTTATTAAAAAACGACACTTGGGAAATGGTCGAAAAACCAAAAGATAAAAAAGCAATTGATGTAAAATGGGTCTTCAAAAGAAAGAATGACGGATCGTTTAAAGCTAGATTAGTCGTGCGAGGCTTTCAACAAACTGAAAACATTGAAAATATATATTCACCGGTCGGGAAAATTCAAACGCTAGAATAATTATTGTCATACTGCGTTGTTAAAAATCTACATGTTCACCAGATGGACGTAGAAACCGCGTTCTTAAACGGCGAGGTTAAAACTGAAGTTTACATACATGAGCCGGAAGGTTATGAGACGGGTGATAATAAAGTATTTAATTGCGTCAAGCATTATACGGTCTGCGAGAAAGTTCAAGGGACTGGTACGAAACTTTTAACGAAGAAATCACAAAGTTAGATTTCGTACGATTATTGGGTTATTATTTTTTTACAACAAATAATAATATCTTTTTTAATTATCTGCACAACATATATACCACAAGCGCGAGCGAGTTATTTTGTTGCGCCGAGCACGGTCAAATCCCATAATCACGCCACGGGATAATCCCGCGACGTGGGATTTGACCGTGCACGGCGCTCGCGTCTGTCCCATGGCGCGTAGCACGGGTTGAACCCACAGTTTTTTTTTCCGTGCAGGAAGCGGATGAAATAATAAATAGCAAATTGGCTAGTTAACTAGCGGATCAAAAAACAAGATTGGCAGCCTATCTTGTATGCCTGGGCCAGGCTTGGCCGCAAACGTTGGGCCAATATTTGGAGTAGAGTTTGCGGTGACACCGCGCTAGCTGGGGTCAATGTTGCCATGTATATATGTATAAATGTACGTACATGTGAAGTTATTTAAGAGTGAAACAATTAGATTATTATATTTTAATTTGTTCATAAGCCTAATTCAAAAAATGTTTATAATTTTTAATTATTATAAAAAAAATATACTATTTTTAAAATTGAATTTCTGAATAAAACCGCTCACAACTTTTGAAGCCTACAAATATTATTTAAAATAAATTTTTTATGGGTGTATTTTTTTTTTGGGTACTTTTTTTTATTTATAAAACATTTTTATTGTTTTCTAGTACCTTTTATAGTTATGATATGATACTTATAAACAAAAATTTTTAATTGATAAAGTAATTTTAACGTTACTTTGAAGGAATTTGTAATTGACTTTACACATAAAAATTAAATAAACCATATTTTCAGATTCTGAGAGTCAAATTTAAAAGGAAATTTAGGAAAAATCTTTTGCTTGTTAAAACTTATATTGTGAACGAGATTTTTAAGGAGCTTTTTTAACTTCTAGGTAAGGTTTATGTCTTCTAAACATGCCAAGATTTGCCCAATCTAGCGCGGCGTCACCGCCAACCTCGCTGCCAGGCTTGCGCCAACATTGGCAAAGTGGGCGATTTGCCTGGCCCAGGCATACGCCAATCTTACTTTTTGTGATCTCAAGCATTCACATATACTTATGTGTATGCTTGAGATCATCAAAAGAAATGTAGGAATACTCTCATGCTTCTACGCTAATTTTGTCTCAGCTCCTCGGCAGAAGATAATTTTTTTAAATCCTTCCCTGCTGTAAAGCCACACGTGGACCACACGTATAGTCCATACGTGTGGCACACCTAAAATGGTCTTGAATAATTTTTTTTTATCAAATACCTGGCGCACTTGGTGATAGTTATGCCTTGGAATAATTTCGGAAAAAATCGTGTTATCACGATAAACCCAACTTTTATGAACTTTCACGCGGAAACAGTGCATCAAATCGAAAAAACACCAAGTATATTTTATTCTTGAAATGTTACGTAAAATACGGTACTATTTTTTATTTTCTGATTATTCTTTTTTTATTTGGGCCCCCACCGTAGTTTTGGGCCCGATACTTGGAATTTCGCGATTTAAATAACTAAAATATAATCAGTGCAGTTTTTAAAGAATTTTTATACGAATTTATAGCATTGAAATACTATAAATTATATTCATAAGTAAAAAAGTAACATAACTGCTGGTACATGGTCATTTTTCGGGCTCTTAATGCCATTTTGAGCGACATAATCTCAAAAATCGAAAAATGACAAAGCATATTTTGAAATTTCAAGAACTAAGTGCACCTCTGTGCACAATTTGAGAACCCTAAATCACCTTGATCATGCTAAAAAATTCGATTAATAAAAAATTATATCAAAAACTGCGATTTTTCTCAAAAATGTTGAAAAAAAATGTTTTAATGCAATTTTTTGATAATTTTGTCCACGGCAATCGAAAGAGCGACCTTGAAAATAGAAGAGAGGAGCTTTTAGAAATGTTTTTTACTTTTTTCGTAAGTTGCTCCAAAGGCTTGAAAATCAAGTAAATTCTTGGAACTTTTGCACGTTAAAGGGTTAATAATGAACAAAATATTATTAATCTTAATTAAAAGTAAAATTACTGCAGTTCGAAGGACCAAAAGTTTGAGAATAGAGTTAATTTTAAAGTAAAAATGAAGACACAAAGGATTGCAAATGAACGAAGGTAAAAAGACTAAATCTGTCTGATTAATCAACGAAAACAATATAATTAATCTTTATTTAAAGTAAAATTGCAGCAGTAGAGCAGCTAAGCAGCTTGATTTCTGTTCCAAGTGTCTAAGGTAACTGACTGACGTAAGCTGCGTCAGGCATGAAGTTGGCTCTCAGTTGAAAGCCCGCATATATTAAAATAGCTACAGGTTTTCAGATCACATAATTTTAAACAATAAGCTAGTCAATGTAAAGTTTAACAGTTTAACGATTAATGTTGTACCCATTTTGTGTTCAGCTCGAAAAAACTCGGAAACTACTGAATATTTTTCAATGAAATTTCAACAGCATATTTTTGAACCCTTTCCGCGACCAATAAAGTGGTCCAGATATCTAAGAAGTGTTTTAAAGTCGAGTAATTGAATTGTTATGTGACATATTTTGTGCACATAATAGCGTACCTTAAGTTAGTTTTAAGCGATGGATTTTTGCAACCCACCTGAGCACAAAATCAGGCGAGAGCCTTGCACTCTGCCACAGCTTGACACCCTGTCTGGGAAAATGCTGAAGTAGTGGTGGAAGTGCCGGACGGCCGGTGCATTGCAGGAGTGCGTGGGGACAGTAGACCAGATTAGAAAAGAGTTAAATACAGACGTTTTAATCCTTTGCCGGATAATCCGTCTTGTAATTATAAGTATCGATTAAGAAATAGTTATGCGCGTACCAGTGATCCTTTGTCGGATACATTGTGTTTTCTATATTTGTGTAAGAATACTGTGCAATATTAAAGTGTATTGGGACGCAATAAATTTACCATTTGAGTTTAATTGCCTGTTCTGGCTTAACGGTCACCTTTCACCTCCAAAGCAGCGTACTAGAGACTTCAGCTATCATCTCACAGCAAAGTTTTAGTTCGTAAAATCTAGCTTTAGAATTTAACATTTGAGCATTATTTTGCGCCCTTTAGTTTAATAATCTCTTTTTCCTCCCGTCCCGTTGTAATCAGGGAAAAGTTGAACGCCCACGTGAACACGTAACATAAATATTGATTAAATATTAAATAACAGAAATGAAAAATTTCTAACCTGACAATTGAAAAAGTAAGCATAAGAGTAAATAGTTGAAAAAAACCTTCAGCTTGAAAGTTTTTTATTATACTTTAAAGAAGTTTTATGCGAAGTTACAATGCTATATTTTTAATAGGTACAAAATGACAGCATTTTTTAAAAAATCGATGGGGCTACCAGAGCCGACGCAGAGCGTACGGACAGATCACGGAGAGCGCTCCTAAAATGCGGCTTGGTGAAATTACACTCCGTATTTCAGTGAAGATTCACCGAGCCAAAGCTTTAAGTTCTCACTACGGCTGACATGCGAGCTACATTGTCGGCAACCATTTAAAAGACTTTCTTATTCACATGCTTTTAAAATAAAGGTTGTGCGCCAGGCCGAAATTGTTGGTAACAGACAAGCAGCGAAAATAAATCACATTGATGAGAATAGGGCCTGGACAGAATAGGGCCCGATTCCTTACTGTGGGATCTACGATCTCCCTTTACCGACACTGGTAAAACAGAGCAGCAGCCCAACAAGAGAGCGCGCTCATCTACTGCGAACGAAAAGTCTACTAACAGTGGTCCCACCATTGAAATCCATAACGTGGATAACAGTATGAAACCTGCTTCGGATATTAAAATGAAGCAGCACAGCAAAGTCTTTAAAAAAAGAAAAACAGATGATGAAGATGACGAGGAGTCAATAACCATAGGAATGTCTTCCGCTCTTGAACCAGCTCGTGCTCACGTTGATGCCTTTGAAATTCATCTTAACATTAGTTTCGATAAATTTACTGATATGGTAATCAAATCACATGATTTGAAAGCAAGTGAAAAGAAAAACACAATCTTAGGAATTCACAACGATAAGAGTGCTGTTTTGAAGCTGATTAAGGAGACCCATGGTTTGGTACAAAGAAAAGTCAAGCGAGCATTGACGGATATGCGTAAAGCACTCGAATCTGCTACTGCAGACAATGCAGAAAGCTCAGCGGCTGATACGCAAGTATCAGAGCTTGAGTCATCAACTGAAAATTAAATTCAAGACAAAAAATCCAAATATCTAACGTACAATGGCCACTGGTAATGGTGAAGAAAATTTGTATGTTGACGATGAAATTAAAATTTTATTCTGGAATCCGAGGAGTGTAAATAATAAAAAAACTGAACTTGAGTACTTGTTGAGAGACATTGATGTGCTGGTGGCAGTGGAGTTCTGGTTGAAGCCCGGAACGGACTACGCAATTCCTGAATTCAAAATCTACAGAGTAGATAGGCCGTCGAGGGGAGGTGGAATCCTGTTCGTAGTTAGAAGTGGTATAAAGTTTAGACCCATTGAAATCTGTGGAAATACATCCTACTGTTGAGGTTGCCGCTATTAAAATTTCTGGTTATTCCATTTTGATAAATCTATTTGCTGTGTACAGGGCTCCGGCTATAAATGGACGGAGCATTAACCTTACCCCGGAACAATGGGACAAAATTACGGGCTTGATGAGTGTAGCAGAAGGCAGTTCGTACTTACTAGGTGACTTCAACGCCCATAACACCCAATGGAACTGCAAGGATGACGACACCAATGGTATCAGGTTCCTGTACTCGCTCATGGTTTCTAGCCTCCTCATTCTCAACTTCGATGGTATTACACATTTGGATGTAAGCACCAATGACACCTCCAATTTAGATCTGCTGATAGCCAACGCTTATCACTCGTCTTTGGTGAATCTTGAAATTCTAGACGAGCTTTTTGAATCTGACCACTTTCCAATTAAATTGAGTGTCTCACTTTCCAAGTTTATTTTCAGAAAAAAAATCTTTTAGATTAAGATCAAAGCAAACTAACTGGGATGCTGTAGCAAATGTCCTTGATGAGCGTTCTGTGGACTTCTTTAACAATTCCTACGTGAACTCCACTGCTACGGAAAAGTATGAGATCTTCGTAACTATGGTCAAGGATGCGGTGATCGATAACACGCCTAAAACAAGATATGTCTCAGATACAATCCACAGGAACCCTGTAGAGTGGTGGAACGAGGAATGCGCAAAACTCAAGAGACTAAGAAGAGCAGCTGCCAAGAAGTGGAGGTGGTCCAAAAAACTGGCAGACAGGATAATCTTCAAGAGAAACTGTGCTGTTTTCAAGATTGATTGATTTGATTTAAGTATTTTATTTCAAGCAGAGGGTTGCACCCTGTCCTGCTAGTTTAGGTTTTTTAGTAAAATACAGCTGATTAGAAGAGGTACAAAGAATAATATAATAATAAAATAATAATGCTAGTTTGAGTTGATTACATCGAATGAGTATACGTATTGTTTGCAATGTTTTGTTGCTTGTTGTGGTATGTGGTGGAGAGCTGTTCAACAGTGCCGTAATGCATGAAGGTGGGGAGTGGAGGGGAGGGGGTTGGAGTCGAGCTAAAGGAGGTTGTAACAAGGGTTTTAAGAGAGAAGAGAGGGGTGGAGGGATGATGGTGAGATTCTCAGCGTTGGCCCTTTGGACTCAATCTGCACAGTCTATGGTGAAGAGGGCGGATTTAAGGGAGGTTTTGTAGGTTTGGAGTGAGTTACTATTATAAAAAATTGAACGGTGTTTGTTTATGGTGCGTGAGGTTTGTATAGTAAAGAAGTACTTGTAGGTGGATGTACTTATAGGGGGTGGGGTAAATTAGGGGTGGTCAAGGGCGGCGATTTGAGCGTCTGAGGAATTCCTCGCCAGGGTCCAACCTGTAATTTGAGTAAAGGCGTGATGGTTTCTGTGAGGCTATGATGGAGCAGGCGAGGGAGGTGTTTAGGTAAACGCGACGGGAAGCGGCAGAGAGCCAGTTGATGGAGAGGCAGTAGGGGGTGACATGCGCGGTGCGAGGGACGGAGCCAAAAGCAAACCAAGTGCAGGCATTGTGAAGGGTGTGGAGTTTAAGGTTTTGTTGGTGGGTGAGATGGGTTAAAAAGAGTGCAGAAAAGTCAAAAAGAGGAAGGATGAGTGAGTTTGTGAGAAGGATGCATGTGGGGCGGAATAAAACTTTACGAAAGTGTCGGAGGGAGTAGAGGGAGTAGTTCACGCGTTTGGCTGTTTCGCTAATTTGACGGTTCCAGTTTAGGGAGGAGGAGATGTGCATGTCTAATGATTTTATCATGTTAGAGTAGGGGATGGTGTGGCCATTTATGATTGGGGGGAGGGGGGGGGAGTTGAAGTCGATTTTGGATAGGTGGTGGTCACTGGCAATGATGATGAGGGTGGTCTTGCTGGGGTTGAGGTTGAGGTGGTTTGCAGAGGCCCAGGCAGCCACGGACTGGGTATCTGCGAAAATGAGGGAAAGAAAATGGAGAAGTTGCGAGAAAGGGAAACATATATAAAGGGTGGAGTCGTCGGCGTAAAATGTATGAAGGGCATGAAGAATGAAGAGGCGGAGGTCGTTTATGAAGAGGATGAAGAGGAGGGGGCCAAGGACGCTGCTTTGGGGTACGCCTGAGGTCGTTGGGAGCCATGGTGTGTGTTGGCCATCCTGCGAGTAGACGGCTTGGATTCTACCCGTAAGATACGAGTAGAACTAGCGCACTACGGTGTCCGAGCAACCTAGTTGGCGTAATTTGGAGAGGAGGATGCAATGGATGATGGTGTCGAATGCTTTGGTGAAGTCAAATGATATGAGGATGGTGACTTCGCCCTGGTCTATGGCGGAACGCGCGTCTTCAAGGATGCCAAGAAGAGCGGTTTGGGCAGAGTGGTGTTTCTTATAGGCGTATTAAAAGGGGTCGAGGAGGTTGTGACGAATTGCGAAAGTGGTGAGTTGTGATGAGACGATTCTTTCACGGAGTTTGGATACTTGAGCGAGAAGGGCAATGGGACCAGTATCGGAGGGGGTACGAGGGTGGTGGATTTTGGCTAGGGGGATGATAGATAATTTTTTTCCATGAAGTGGGGAAGTGACCGAGTGAGAGGAATGTGTTGATGATGTTAGTAATAGATGGAAGAAGGGAGGGCATGGCCATCTTAAGCATTGAGGAGGTGATGTTGTCGAGTCCCATGCCCCTTGGGCTATGCTGGTTAAATGCTTGCAGAACAATGAATTCGTTCTCCTAGGTGAACTCAAAGAGGGGAAGGGGGGCATTGGTGACGGTATGGAAAGGATTTCTATGAAGTCGCGAGGCGTAAGGGGAGGATGATTAGGATACTGCTACGTAGTGTGAGTTGAGTGTGGGGCTGTCAAAGATTGTGAGGGGGGAGGGTCTGGTGGGTTCTAGTACGCCAGTTTTACGGATGGCGTGCCACTTAGCAGCATGATCGTTCTGGTCATTTTCCACAATGTTTTCGATGTGGGCGTTCTCCAACCTGTCCAGGTCGGTTATGACTTGGTTACGGAGTGCCCTGTATTCGGAGAAAAGACGAGCGGAGTGTGATTTCGCGGTTCGTCTGTAAAGGTTATCGCAGAGGCTCATCTTATTCAGTATAGCGGGTGTTATGTAGGGTTTCACTAGGGGTTTCTTTCTTATGGTTTTCAGGGGGGCGAGGGTGTCCAAGACTTTGAGAGTAATTTTTGTGATTTCGGATGTTTTAAGGTAAAGTAGATGAGTGTTTGTAGGAGGGCAGGGGTTGTACGAGCAATTCGCTAGGCGTGGGGGTGGTGGAAAAATGGTTGCAAGTTTGGTAATCAGTAGGTTGTGGAGTGTTGGAGGGTCAATGGATTTGAGTTTGCGGACAGTTATTGTATCTGTAGGAGGGGGTGGAGGGTCAATGGAGAGGTTTAGTGAGATGAGATCGTGGCCTGGGGTAAAGGGGGTCGATGTTTGAGAAAAGGATGAGATTTTATCTATTGTATGAGTGATAAGCAGATCAAGGCAGGAATGATGGGTGGATCCGTACTGCCATAGAAGATGATGGGTCGGTTTGTTGCTGACTAGGGTGAGGCAGTGATCAGTGATAAGGTTAGACAAGAAAGAGGATGAAAAAGAAGGGGTGAACATGTCGACATTGAAGTCGCCGGTTAAAATGACGTTATCGTATTGTGGGAGCAAAGGGGTGAGCATGGAGAAAATATGAGAGGGGAGGGCGGTAATGGGCGGGTGGTAGACGCCGGAAAGGAGTAATTTAATAGGTTTGAGGTCGATATCGAGGGTCATAAATTCAGGATGTGCTTGGTATGTTGGGGGTGTGGGTGATGCGGAGATGATTGTAGGTGTAAAATGGTCATGTATGTAGGCAGCGAAGCCGCCTCCTGGTTTGCCGACTCGATCGTGGTGGAGCAAAGTGTAGCCTGGTAGGTTGTACATATGGGTGGGGGTGTTAAGCGGAATGAAAGTTTCAGTTACAGCGATTATGTCGTAGTGCTCCGTTATGGATTTGTGCCGTAATTCGTGGAAGTGAGTGAACAGACGGTTAATGTTGATATGGGTAAAGAGTGTGCGCGGTGGGAGGGGGAGGAGCAGATGAGATAGCAGGGGGAGGTAGAGAAGTTACAGGGGTGGAGGGTGGTTGAGATGTGTGCATAATATTGGGGTGGTTGCTTAGCGAATTTCTTATATTTCATGCGTTCGGTTGAGCGTCGGGGTTAATGTTGGGTGAGGATGGGTGGAAGGAGGGAATCTCTGTTTCAAGATCTAAAAGTGAGGCGTGGGGGGATTGAATTGGCGCAAGGGATACTTCAAACTGGTCGAGGTCACGGTGAAAATCTCGTGCGGTTTGCCGTTTTGGAATTTGCGTAGCAGGAGTTTGTTGGTGTGGGTGACAACACTTGGGAGTTTAAATCTCCTCGTGATCTCTTGAGCTCTCCTGGCGAGCGCGTGGAGGGAGGGTTTGCAAAAAGAGTTCATGTAGACTTCGCGGGCGGTGCCATAGCCGAAGATTTGGACGTCGGTGGCGTCACGCAGTTTCGATTTGTTCATCATGACGAAATTCCGGGTTTCAGAGCTGGCAAATTTGACCATAATAGACTGGGAGTTGGTCACGGGTTGAGGGGGGTTGTTTGGGGGTTGGGGTGGTTTATAATTCCAGGGGCGGGCAGTGAGGATGAGGTTGATTGCGGTCGGGCGATCAATGAAATTTAGGATGGCAGTGGCGGCTTTAAGGGGTGCGATGGGTGAGTCGATGGGGATGCCACTGATACGGATCTCGCAGGGGTCTGACTCCAGGAAGCGGTGCTTGAGTGTGGCAACTTCGTCCCTGAGATTTGCAACTTCAGATGCGGTGTAGGTAGCGAAGGTCTCAAGTGATGATAGCTTTTGGAGGGGGGGAGCGAAAAGGGATACAAGGTCTTTCATGGATTGGGGGTTTCGGGGGTTGGCAAGGAAAGCTTCCACGTCTGAAGCGAAGTTGGTGTTGTGTGCAGGGTTTTGCTTTTGCGGGAGAGGAACCGAAGGACGACGGGTTAGAGGTTGATTCTCTGGCGAGGAATCAGGTAAACGCTTGCGAGAGTTTGGAGGAGGGGGTCTGATAGTGGAAAAGAGGGGAGGTATGAAGGTGGGGCCAGCATTGCGGTGGGTGAAGGGAGGAGAGTTGTTGCGGTAGGTGGAGGTAGGAGAATGAGAGAGGTTATGGCGCTGTGCAGAGTACTAGAAGGGTAGGTTGTATGCGGCTTGATTAGGCGAGAGATCAGGATTAGGAGTGTAGCAGCGTGAACAAAGGAAAGGAGTGTTTCTGGGATAAGATGAGGGAATGCAGGTGGTATGGGAGAGGGAATAGCAGTTAGTGCACTGTTTTGTAGGCTTACCACGTGGTACAATGTGAGAGCAGGACGGGCAGATGCTGGTGTGGCCGACGAACATTTTCGGGCTGTTGGCCCCTGATCGCTGGCAGCCGGCGATGCAGTGATGTTGGTGTGTTGACCGGGTAGAAGTGTGCAGGGGCGCCTGTGCAGCTGAGGGCCGTAGTAGTAAGGAGCAGGCAGAGAGACACAGGTAGCTGCGTGTGTGCCACTGAACGTGGCGCCCAGCCACGTGATGGTGAAGAGTTTTTGGCGGGCACTATGCAGACAGCGGTGAAGCAGCTAGGCGCTAGGCGTTGTAGCGGCGCGCAGCCGCGCAACGGTGTGGGTTTTTGGCGGGCGGCAGGCTGGCCACTGTGGAGCGATGAAATGTGCTAAGGTGGCTGACGATGCCAACTGCGTGGGAACAAATGCTGGGTGATTCCTTTGATGACTACTTAACCTCAAAACTTCCATGCTAGATTTTACGAGACCTCTAGCTCGATAATTTGAGAGCATGGCGTGAATTCTCGAAAAGCGCAAGAGCCAGAAAGGTCACCGGAAAATCTGAAACAAAAAAACTCGCGCGTGGCGGATGGTGGAGGTGAGAAGAATGCTGAAGTTGAGGAGCGGCAGTTAGAGAGTTGCACACTTACCATCAGCAGATGACGACACCCAAGAGAGCAATTAAGTCCAAGAAAAAAGCTTACGTCAGATTTACAGAAAGCATCGACTTGAACACTTAACGCAAGCTACGTCTGGAATAAGATGAGAACCTTCAGAAAGAAGTGGCAGAAAGTTAATCATTCAGCTGATAGCGACCAGAACCTCCACTTCACGAGGATGGCTACGAGGTTATGGACAATATCTGTTCTCCACCGTCAATAGATCAACCTTCCACAGACACCCAGGTTCAGACGAACGATTTCTTGAATCAACCCTTCACGTTTGCTGAGCTGAACTTTGCAATAGACTCTAGGAACATTAGCACGGGCTCAGGTCTAGACGGGATCGACTACTACACTATGGCCAAGTTACCTATTAAGTATAAGCTAATTGATATCTACAATGAAATGTTACGCACTGGTGAGTACCCTGATGATTGGAAAAACGTATTTGTACATCTTATTAAGAAGCCCGACAACAGTGGTTTGCGTCCAATGTCTATGACGCAGTGTCTTTGCAAAATAATGAAAATCATGATGAAAAACAAGTTACAGTGGTACTGCAAACACACAAGCGTCATTTCCAATAACCAGAGTGGTTTTCGTAAAGGACGATCTTGCGTGGACAACATTTTTAACTTAGCTCTCTGTGTCCAGGATGGATTCATAGGTAACAGAGACACTGTGGCAGTGGGTCACTGTGGGTTGTCAAGGGCGCCTTTGACAACGTCGTTCCTGCCATCCTCCAGCAGCAGCTATGGAAAATGGGGTGTTCTGATTTGTTTATCAAGTTTGTCGATCGCCTATGCTTAGTAAGATATATCACCAGAGTGGTTAACATCGACAGTCCCAGGAAAGTCACAAAGGGTGTGCCTCAGGCTGGTGTTCTTAGCCCCCTACTATTCAACATATACATCAGGTACATCGCAAATGAAATCTGTTGAGGTTTCCCATTTTGCGGATGACATAGCTTTCTACTGCAGTGCTGGAGACCTAAATACCAGCATTGAACAGCTACAGTTGTCTTGTAAGATCATCCAAAAAAACCTCAAAAAATTTGGACTAGAGCTTAATATCGAAAAGACAAAGATTCTGCATTTCAGTAAAAAGGAGGCTGTTCCAGGGAATATAGAGGTCTAAGTCTGCGATACTCTAATTAAATCCACTAATGAAGCCAGATTTCTTGGTATAGTTTTCGATTCTCAGCTCAAATTCGACCTGCATGTCAAGAAAGTGGTCAAGAAATCAAGGTCCATCCTCAAAGTTATGAAGATACTTTCCACAACATGGTGGGGAGCTCATCCTGGTACACTCCTAAGCCTCTTCAAAAGCTTTGTTAGATCAGAGATAGACTATGGTCTTTTCGTATATTATCTTGAGTGGAAGAAATTCTCCAACCTGCTGGATAGCGTCCAAATAACAGCTATTAGAACAGCCTTGGGATACAGGATATCAACCCCGAAGAATATCATTTTGGAGGAGTCTAAATTACTAGCTCTCTGCGACAGAACCGAAGAGCAAGGCAAAAAATTTATAACTCAAGTTATGGCTAATCTTGATAGTGCCTACCATCACACAGTCTCCGAATATTTCAACAAAAATGGAAAGTACAAAAACAAGAAGAGAGTTTTTGAGAAGGCCATTTATTCAGTGGTCAACCTGGTACAGAATCAACTTTTTGTTTCTAATAGAGACCCTGCATTCTCAATAGACTATGACATCAAGTTCAAGCAGATACCTGTGGATTTGGAATCGGGACTTAAACTCCCGGACTCGCTTAACATCAATCTGGAATTTCTTAACCTCTTTGGTGGAACCGAAGTCACACAGATTTTCACCGATGCCAGCAAGACGGATGACCATTCAACTGGTTGGGCCTTTCACATTCCGAGCATGGATGTTGATGTTAGTGGAGCTCTACACAAGTATGCTTCAATCTTCACTCGAAAAGCAGTCGCCATCAGTTCTGCATTGGATTGGTTAGCTCTGAACTTGGACAGAAGATGTTACATCTTCTCTGACTCTTAAAGTGTACTTATGGCCCTGGCATCAGACAGAAGTAATAAAAATCGCTACATCATGGAATTGAGGAAGAAGGTGATAGATATCATAGAAGTCAGTCCACTCGATAATCCCATCACGCTAATATGGGTACCTGCACATTGAAGTCTAGTAGGTAATGAGACTGTTGACCAGAAAGCCAAGTAGGCTGCCTTGCAGTCTCCTGCTTGGGCTGTACCCTACTCTGACTTCAGTGCCACTTGGAGGTCACAAGCTAAAGAACAAACGTTCAGCAACAATATACAAGAAGGTGATGTCAAGGGCATTCCTTACTTCAGGAACTATCTTTCTGTCAAGAGTCAACCTTGGTTCTAAAAACTCAGACTTAATCGCAGAGAGATTGTAATAATCAATAGACTAAGAGCCAATCACTACTCCGCAGCGGCTTCCCTCTTTAGAAAAAACATGATTTCATCGCCGAATTGCACATGTGGTCAACGTATCCAGGACGCTGACCACATTCTTTGGCACTGCAGTAAATACACCTAAGAAAGAAGCAAATTAGTGAGTGATCTCATGAAAATGAAACTCAGTGAACCATACTCGATTGAATCAATTTTGAATAGCATGAATCCAGATATTTTGAGAACCATTGTGAATTTCTGCAAAAATTGAAGACTGAATTTCTGATGTTTTGTGAAATTTATAAATATTATAATATGAAACCCTTATTTGGTGTGGAATAACGATTTGTAACCACTGTATAAGCCTTATGAAATAGAAAAAAGATATCTGTGTCAAAAAAATTGGTAGAAGTCGATGAAAATTTTTTTTTCAAATATTTTCAGTTTTTTCGTATGTTACTGTTTTTGCGCTTACCAAAAATTTAAACTTAGGACGTTTCTCACAAATCCGGAAATAATTTTTACCACTAAATGACTATTTTCTTTCATTGTTAATCCATAAATAAGTGATTTCCTGCAAACCGCATCAAAATCGATCTAAAACTAAGTACACTAGAGATTTTCGGCAAAAATGTTTACTTTTGACGACTGTGACTCAACGCCCGAAATTTCTATGAATTTTCACGCAAAAAGGGTACGGCCAATGAAAAAAACATCAAGTATAATTTTATTTTTAAATTTTACACAAAATACGATAGAAATTTTTATTTTTTAATATCTCAATTTTTTCGGTATACCTGCAAAAATATCCGTCTGGTTTCGAGTTTTTTATCACATTTTGCTTTTGTGCCACCTTAAAATCTTCTGCAATCAACTTGAAAATTTTTTTGGGGTGTCTGGGCACTATAAACTAACTAATGAAGGGTCAAGCTCCTTTAAGGGTTGGCTTTAAAAATTTTTAGCAAAGTTTCGGCCCACCCTAATATATATATGTAAGGGTAATATATTCCCTAATTCAAATTTCCCACGCTCTTACGACCGTGGCCAAGGTAGATCCCGTCTGGACCGATAGAGAGGGCTTTACCATAAGAGAGAAAGAGAGAGAGACAGCAGAATAGTAAAAATTATAAAAACATGTGCTATCACTAATTATTGAAAGAAATAGTATTAGTGTAAATTAGGAATTGACAATAGTGAATAATAAACTTTAATTGTCGTTTCTTTGTTTACAGGTAGGATGATATTGTAAAAATTGTAAATAGTGTAAATAATAAATCTTAAAAACTTTGTTTCCAGAGCAACCAAACAGTTTATGTTATTGTCAAATTCCTATCCTAATAATCAAGATTATTATAAAACGACAATTTTTGTCAACAATAGAAAAACTAAGGTTTGAATTTGTAATGAAGGCTGCACAGGATGAAAAAAAACAATTCTATGTATAACCTCAATTGAAACGCCCCATGGAAAAGTGTTCGCAATACCAAATGAACTGCAAAATTCAAACTTACACACAGAATTAATAACAGTACCAGCTTTTGGTGGAATAAAAAATACATTGAAGAAGAGGAACCATTTTAGAAAAATATGGATCTCAATGGATGATAATTTAGCTAAAGTTTACCTTGACAAAGAAAATAATTTAATGTTCAAAGATAAGTATTTGGAAGAAATAGCAGAACCACAAGCTGCACCAGAAAATTCAACCCTAGATAACACTTGGACAGAGTTGATAAAAAAACTCCTGAAAGAAAAAAATTTAAAATCTGAGCTAGAAAATTTAAGCAAAATTGCAAAAGACTTCATGATTGAAAAATTTGATGGGAAAAAGGCAAATGCTGGTCAGTGGATCAAAGAATTTGAGAAAGAATGTGAAAGAAACCTGATAACAGAAGATAAAAAAAAGATTGAAATATTAAAATGCTTTCTCGAAGGATCCAGTGCAGATTGGTATGCCAGTATGATCTTAAAATTTTCAGTACAATCGGAGTGGGAAAATTGGAGAGAAAATTTTTGTGAAACATTTGGAAATAAAGGGTGGTCCTGTTTCAGATTTGCGTACACTTTTAAATACCAGCTTTATTAATTTGCAGCAAAAGTTTTTGCTACAAATTAAAAAATCTTATAGCTATGGGTTTACCAAATTATGTGTCAGATAAAATTGACAGAGAAACATTAAAACAAACACAAGATTTATTTGGTGAAATTGGCACACTGGAACACCTGGCTAGCAAGAAAAACAGTGAAAATAAAAAGTTTATAAAAAATCGAGAAACAAAAGAAAAGATGGAAAAAAACCTTGTAAGATATGTACGAATAAAAACAAAGGCGTACGTTTCCACGCTGAAAAAGATTGCTGGTTCAACAAAGGTAACCAAAATCAAAATTCTAAATTGAATGACACTGATCCAAAAAACTAAATATCCCACCATTAATTGAACTCAAATTGTTACTGAATCAAACAACAGACATGACAGGAATTTATGATTCAGGTTCAAATGTTTCATTAATAAATGCAAAATTGTTGAAGTTGAGACAAAGGAAGAGAAAAAATAAATATAAGGCAAATTTGAGAACAATTAATGGTGTGAATAAGTCTGAAGGAATAGTTACTGTGAAAATAAAAATTCTAAACATAGAAAAAGAAGTAGATGTTTTTGTAGTGAATAATGAAAACTTCAAATATGAATTTTTAATTGGACTAGATTTAATCAGGGATTTTCATTTAATTCAAGATGAGGACCTGAAAATAACTCAAAAAAATAAGTCCAGAAATAAAGGAAGAAATTGAAATGGACGAAAGTTCCAAAACTAATATAGATAAAAATTTTTTAGAGAATAAATATAATAGTCTCTCTCATAAAGTAAAGACAGAGCTATTAAAAATGAAAGAAGATGTGAAATATGAACAAGAAATTCTAGTTAATTTTAACGAACATGTTAATGAAAAAGATTTTAAAATGAAAATAAACCATCTGAGCACACAGCAAAAAGATGAAATTAATAAATTGATGGACAAGTATGCCTCAATCTTTGCAAAAAATAAATATGATGTAGGGACAGTGAAAGATTATGAAGCCCGCATTGACTTAACGATAGATAAATACTGTAGTAAGAGACCTTACAGGTGTAGTCTAGACGATAAGAAAGAAATAGAAGGCCAGGTAGCACAGCTGTTAACAAAAGGGCTGATAGAAGAGTCATATAGCCCGTTTGCGGCCCCAGTGACAATAGCGTATAAGAAAGAAGAAAAAAAAAGTCCAGATTATGCATTGATTTTAGAGATCTAAACAAGATAGTTGTCCCCCAAGCACAACCGTTTCCACTTATAGAGGACCTGATGATAAAAACCAGAAATTTTAATTACTTTACAACTTTGGATATTAATTCTGCGTTCTTGGTTTTTTCCTTTAAGAATTGAAGATAGAAAAAAAACAGCTTTCGTAACTCAGGAAGGACACTACCAGTGGACGTGTCTGCCGTTTGGACTAAAAACATTACCGGCTATATTCCAAAGAATTTTTAGTAATATTATAAGAAAAAATAATCTAACAAATTGTGCGGTGAATTATGTTGACGATATTCTGATATTTTCTAAGTCGTTTTCGGAACATATACAACACCTGAATGCACTCCTGCAAGCAATAGAGAAGGAAGGTTTTAGATTAAAATTTCAGAAGTGCTCCTTCGCAAAAGACTATACCAAATATCTGGGTCATATTATAAAGAATACTACGATAAAACCGAGAAAAGATAATCTTGTGGCAATAAAAGAATTTCCCAAACCAGAAACGAAAAAACACATTAGGCAATTCCTAGGAAAGATAAACTTCAATAGAGAATATGTACCAGGAAGGGCAATGATTTTAGAACCATTACACAACCTACTGAGGAAGAATCAGAAATTTTTGTGGACTAAAGAATGCCAAGAATCCTTTGATAAAATAAAAAACATACTAATTTCGGAGCCAGTTCTAGAAATCTTTGATAAGGACTTACCGATCCATATCCATACAGATGCAAGCTTACTGGGAGTTGGAGCAGTGTTGAAGCAGGTACAAAAAAATGGAGAAATAAAACCGGTTGCGTTTTTTTCGAAAAAACTAAATCAAGCACAAAAAAGGAAGAAAGCTGTCTACCTCGAGTGCTTAGCTATTAAGGAAGCTGTACGATTCTGGCAATACTGGCTCATAGGTAAATCATTTTTAGTTTTTACAGACCATAAACCCCTTGAAGGCATGAATCTGAAGTCTAGAACAAACGAAGAAATGGGTGACTTGACTTATTACCTATCACAATATGATTTTCAAGTAAAATACTCGCCTGGGAAAGATAACGTAGAAGCAGATTGCCTAAGCAGAAATCCGGTATTAGAACGTCACGAAAATAAAGATGAGCAACTGAAAGTCGTGAACTTACTGGAAATTAAAGATATTGAAAATGATCAACAGAATAACGAATATATACAACAGAGAAAGGATAGGCTAGTAGAGAAAAATGGAATATACTTTAAAAAGACACGGAAAAAAGAGAAGATTGTTTTGTCAGAAGAGTTCAGCATAAAAATTATAAAAAATGTCCACGATAGCTGGTGCAACATTGGAGTAAAACAATTGCAAAAAAAAATATCTTCATTCTATACAGCAAAAAATCTAACAAAAAATATAAAATATATTAGCAAGACCTGTGAGACATGTATAAAAAAAAAACAAGAGGTCAACAAAAGGTGGGTCTGATGTCATATTTAAGTCCTGCTACAAAACCATTCGAGATAATTTCACTGAATTCAATAGGTGGATTTGGTGGGTCCCGCTCTACAAAAAAATACCTACACCTTTTGGTTGACCATTACACAAGGTATACATACATTCTGACGTCAAAAACGCAAGTCGCAAATGATTTAAAGAAACTAGTCAGAAATGTCACAGAAGACAACCAAGTTGACTTAGTTTTATCGGATCAATACCCAGGAATAAATTCGAAAGAATTTAAAGAATTTCTGGATGAAAAAAATATAAAAATGGTTTTTACAGCGGTGGATTCACCATTTTCAAATAGACTCAATGAGAGGTTGAATCAAACGTTAGTTAATAAGATAAGGTGTAAAATAAACGAAGAAGGAAACAAACGAGCTTGGACGATGATAGCGGAAGAATGCGTAGAGAAATACAATACTACAGAACACTCAGTTACCGGATTCGCACCAAAATACTTGTTGGAAGACTCAGATGTTTCGATTCGCTCAGATGAGCTAAAACAAGAATTAAAGAGAGAAAAATGGTTGGAAGATAAACAAACAGCCTTGGAAAACTCCATCAAATCCCACAACTATAATAAAAAAAATTTCGATAAAAACAGAAAATACCATGAATTTAAAGTTGGGGGTGCAGTTTTCGTGGAAAATGGAAATAAACTCAACAGAAAAAAACTCGACGAATTGAGAACCGGTCCTTTAAAAATTATAGAAAAACTGTCAGACTCAATCTACAAAATAAATATTGGAAGAAAAAAAGCCGAGTCTAATTTTTTCCACATAACGAAGCTGATTCCAGCACCTAATGAAGAAAGGCAGGAAGAAGATATCTGAGACAATTCTCGTTTGTGAATTTTCTTTCCCTGGAGGGGAGATGTAAGGGTAATATATTTCCTAATTCAAATTTCCCACGCTCTTACGACCGTGGCTAAGGTAGATCCCGTCTGGACCGATAGAGAGGGCTTTACCATAAGACAGAGAGAGAGAGAGAGAGAGAGAGAGAGACAGCAGAATAGTAAAAATTATAAAAACATGTGCTATCACTAATTATTGAAAGAAATAGTGTTAGTGTACATTAGGAATTGACAATAGTGAATAATAAACTTCAATTGTCGTTTCTTTGTTTACAGGTAGGATGATATTGTAAAAATTGTAAATAGTGTAAGTAATAAATCTTGAAAACTTTGTTTACAGAGCAACCAAACAGTTTATGTTATTGTCAAATTCCTATCCTAATAATCAAGATTTTATATATATATATATATATATTACTATATTATATAGAATCTTTTTTCATTAATGACCCACCAACCCCCCACCTCACCATTTCTCCCCACCCTTCATTCTTTACTTTTTAACCGTAAAACATATTAATTTTATGATATTTTTTTAGTCATTACCTCCCCACCCCCTCCCCACCCGTACTCACCCCTCCTCTTTTTTAGCTGATCCATTTTCTTCCCCACCCTCTTCATATTGTTCATTATTTCCATTTCATATATTATTCAAACTAAAATATTCAAATATTTTTAAATTTTTATCTTTTTCTTATTCTCATTCTTATTCTTTTATTAAAGCTATTGTAATGTTAATTAGAAATTTGAGTATTAGTGATGGTTTATGTAATGGAACCAGATTAAAAGTTGTAAAAACTTATGAATATAAAATATAAAATATTAACCGGAGATAAAAGAAATAAATTAGTTTTTATTCCAAGAATGACAATAAGTACAGCAGAAACTTCTAAATTTCCATTTGTAATACATAAAAAGCAGTTTCCATTAGTTTTAGCTTTTGCAATGACAATAAATAAATCACAAGGTCAAAGGTTTGATAAAAATAGGAATATATTTAAATAAACCATTATTTTCTCATGGACAACTTTATGTAGCATTATCACGATGTAAACATCCTAATAATTTATTTATTGAAAATAAAAATTGTTTACAAAATTATATAAATAATGTAGTATGGAAAGAAATTTTTATTTAAAGTATAAAAAATTCGTAAAAAATTCATTTAGAAGAAAGAAAAAAATATAAATCATTTAAATATGAAAAAAATAAATTTTTTAATATTTAATTTAAAAAATTTAATTAAAAAATCAAATAAATATATCTTTTCCGCACTCCGGCCGGGAAGCGCTACTTCCCTGCCGCTGCCGCTACAGTCAGTAGCGCTTCCCGGTGCCGTCGTGCGGAAAAATAGTATACTCAACTAGGCACCTGAATGGGAAGGTCTCAGATCACATGTTTGTCACACTCGGCTACGCCTCGGACGACAATTTCATGCGATCTGAGACGTTTCCCATTCATACTGCCTAGTTAAGTAATATACTATTACTATACAAAATATTAAAATGAATTAAGAACATGGGAAGAGAATTTATAAGAAAATCTACTGAAGAAAATCAAAGCAAAGACTAAAGAAGTAAGAAAATGAAAGAATATAATGTTTCGGATAATGAATATTTGAAAAATAATATTACTGTTGGAGACAGAACTGCGTATTTATAAATATTTTCTTTTGATATATATTTAATTATAAATATTTATTAAAAAAATTCATTATTTTATAGGTCTATGGTAGTATATATGCATGAAATTATTGGTCGAAAAACATTTATTAAAAAAATAAATGAAAAGGAATTTTAAATATTTAAATTCATTGTAAACAATAATAGTGGAACAAAAATACCATGCAATATTTATGATAACAATATAAAACTATTGAAAGATAAAATTGTTTTAAATAAAGTAAATTTCATAATAAAAATAAAATGAAAAAATTAATTTATTAGTTCAATTAGGGTAAAGGGTATAGACGATTAGGGGGGGGGGGGTAAAGTGCACCAGCGCAAACCCGTACAATATATATATTATTAGAAAGGGCTTGAAAAAAAAATTTTTGGCACCAACTATTAAAGGGTATCCACAAGAATATGTTTAAAGGTATAAATAATTTTATGAACAAGAGGAAGTATTTAAAAATGCCGGTTAAAGGGGGGGGGGGTAAAGTGCGCCAGGCGTAAGCCCCTACAATATATATATTATTCGAAAGGGCTTGAAAAAAAAAATTTTTGGCACCAACCATTAAAGGGTATCCACAAGAATATGTTTAAAGTTATAAATAATTTTATGAACAAGAGAAAGTATTTAAAAAAATACAATAGTAGGCAGAAGGGTAGGTACAATTGTATGTAAAGGGTTGCGTATCTACTATGTAAGAACAAAGGGTAGAAATGATGTGAGTTCCAAGGCTTTGAACAGGTCTAGGAAGATAAAAAAGAAAAAACTGAACTAATGGTAGAAACGAAAGTAGGCACAAGAATAAGAACAACATACGTTCAAAGTTACAAATAGAAGTATAAAAATAATAACAATGTAAAAGAGGCTGCTCATGGCTGGAAACTGGTATCGTAAGGTAAACTTCGATATCGATCAGGGTAGGTTGATTGGGAGAAACCTAGGTAAAAGAAATGTCGATAACAAATGTAAACGGATGTAGGAAATATTTGTCAAAAAAGTTAAAGAACTGTGTTGGAAACAGTGTATGAAGAAGACTACTTTCGCGATTGTTATTACAAAAAGATTTAAGAAGAGCAATAGAAACGATAGTTTTCACAAAGATGATAACAAAGGTCCAGGGTTAGAACTCAAAGCATGAAAAAAAGAAAAAACAACAGTAAACACCAAAACTGAAGCAAGTAGATTCATATGAAGGAGACTAAGTAAAAAATTGTTGTTAACAATCAGCATAGGAACAATACTAAGCAAAAGTGTACATATAAGCGTAGGTTCAAAGTTACAAACGTAATGACAAGTGTAGGTACGGGAGTAGGTGCAATGTAGTTAAAAGGTAAACATACGGAGTAAAGAGCGTGGAAAAAAAAGACTCAAGAGACGTGGATAGTAGCAAGGTTTTGAAGCAGGGAAGGTTAATAAATAAAAAGACGGAAATCAGTCGGAAAAAGAATAGAAACAGATGTTCAACTAAAGATAGAAATGAAAGAATGCTCAACGATGACGACAAAGTAGTCTTAGAGTTAGAAATAAAAGCATGAAAAAAATTAAAACTACAGTTATCACCATGATAGAAACAGATATATTAACGTGAGCATATTCCTGAGTAAGAGCCTACTTACAAAAAGAAGTAAGTTCAACGGTTAGAACAAGGGTAGTTGCAAGGGTTTGGTGTAAGATGAAAGGTAGGCATAAAATAAGGTGCAGGTGTAGTCACAAGCTATGAGAGTAGAAACAATGGTATGTATCAGAGTAGGCACAGAGGGAAACACAAGGGTATGTGTATAAGTGTAGCTAAAAGTGTAGATAAGATTCAAGCATACAATTCTGGGGGGTTGGTGAGCGGAGCGAGCAGGGGAGATCATGTGTATAAGTGGAGGTACAAGTGTAGATTCAAGCATAAAATTCTGGGGGGGTTGGCGAGCGGAGCGAGCAGGGGGTACTCCTTCTAGTATATATCTTCCTATATTATATAGTTACTAGGGTGGGGGGGGGTACCCCCTGCTCGCTTCGCTCGCCAACCCCCCTATATATACACGGAGAAAAGGTCCACTCTTCTCTCGTAGCGCCCCCTGCACGAGAAAAGACAGTGCAGCACGCGCACTCATCTTTGAGGTGCGTGGTACACTGTAAAATCCAGTGCACTCGTTCAACTCAAAACGAGCTGGTGATGCTGATTTGAACACGATGCGGTCTCTTAAAAAATCGCTGGCATTGTACATCTGAAACGAATATTCTACTGCGACTTTAGTAAAACATTCTTTGAAACCTAATGAAAAACTTCCTCGCTTGAAGTTTTTTCAACTCTTAATTTTTATATCTACTTTTTTAATCCAAAAATTGAGGTTAAAAACTATTAATTTTTGATTTTTAATAGTTAATTACTTGGCATTGAAACACTTTAAAAATATCCAGACCGTTTCAATAGCAGCGGAAAGAGTTAAAGAATATGTTGCTTAAATTTCATTAAAAAATATTCCATGGTTTTCGAGTTCTTGCGAGTTAAACGTAAAATTCATAAATCCAAAGAAAATCAAGTTTTGTGTTTAACTCGCAACAACTCGGAAACTACTGAATACTTTTTAATGAAACTTAAGCAGAATATTCTTAAACTCTTTCCAATGCCTATAGAATGATCTAGGTATATTTTAAAGTGTTTCAAAGCCTAGTAATTAACTAATTAAAATCAAAATTTCACTGTTTCTAACCTAGAACTTTAGATTAAAAAATTAGGTATAAAAATTAAGAGTTAAAAAAACTTCAAGCGAGGAAGTTTTGCATTAGGTTTTAGAGAATGTTTTACTAAAGCTACATTACAATATTCGTATTAGATAAAAAATGCCAGCGATTTTTGAAGATACCGCATCGGGCCCAAATCAGAACCACTCCAGCTCGTTTTGAGTTGAACGGGTGCACTGGATTTTACAGTGCACCACGCACTGACGCACCTCAAAAACGAGTGCACGTGCGCAACGAATTTTCTAATGCAGGGGGCGTAATACGAAATAAGAGTGGACCTTCTCTCCGTGTATACAAAATATATACTATGTATTTACTTGAGGTACAAATGAATTATTTATTAAATATTTATAAATCAAGTAAATTAAACTATAATATGAAATAAATTATGTTTTTTACTTGAATAATGCAGATTTCCACACCACCCAAGAGGTACTTACATGGTGCGTTAGGTTTTTTTAACAATTTTTAAAACAATATTCAACTAACAATATTTAAATAAACAATTTAACATGGCCAGCAAATACGGAATTTTCATTTATCTAAATATAGTTTTACATTTTAAAATGCAAACTGAAAAATAAATTTGAAGGGTCTTGCCAAACAAACAATTATAAACACGGAAGATTTTTATGAAAAATTATTGAATTATTCAAACGGAAGATTTTTTGATATTGAAGATATTATTGAAAAAACAATTTTCACGGAAGATCATTGTGAATATTTATTTTTCTTAGGAATATAGAATTGAAAATTATTATCAAACGAATTTTTTTTTAAATGATTTATATGTGGTTTATATGGCTACTGACGAAGGGTCCCACATAGAGTTTCTTTTTGTTGTTACATTAAATTAAAATATCGAATAGATATTTTCCCAGGAAGTTTTGACTCCGGAGAAGTCAAAATAGACACCTGAAGCCCTTGGTAATAGTAACACCTTGGAGATGATTTTCCTAGGAAGTTTTGACTCCATAGGAGTCAGGGTGTATACCTGGTACACTCGGTAATAGTAATAATGCCTTGGAGATGATTTTTCCAGGAAATTTTAACTCCATAGGACTCGGGGTGTATACCTGGTGCACTTGGTAATAGTAATGCCTTGGAGATAATTTTTCCAGGAAATTTTAACTCCATAGGACTTGGGGTGTATACCTGGTGCACTTGGTAATAGTAACGGCTTGGAGATGATTTCCCTAGGATGCTTTAAGTCAAGAGGGGTCAGGACAGACAACTTGTGCACTTGGAAATAGTAACGCCTTGGAGATGATTTTCCCAAGAAGTTTTGACTCCATAGGAGTCAGGGTGTATGCCTGGTGCACTTGGTGACAGTTATGCCTTGGAGATGATATACTCAGGAAGTTTTGACTCCATAGGAGTCAGGGTGTATACCTGGTGCACTTGGTAATAGTAACGCCTTGGAGATGATTTACCCAGGATGTTTTAACTCCAGAGGGGTCAGGACAGACCACTTGTGCACTTGGTAATAGTAACGCCATGGAGATGATTTTTCCAGGAAGTTTTGACTCCATATGAGTCAGGGTGTATACCTGGTGCACTTGGTGACCGTTACGCCTTGGAGATGATTTTCCCAGGAAGTTTTGACTCCGGAGAGGTCAGAATAGACAACTGGAGCCCTTGTTGAAAGCTGCGCCTTGGAGATAATTTCCCTCGTAAGTTTTGACTGCAGAGGGGTCAGGACAGACACCTGGTGCACTTGGTAATAGTAACGCCTTGGAGATGATTTTCCCAGGATGTTTTGACTTCAGAGGGGTCAGGACAGATACCTGGTGGACTTGGTCATAGAGTAACGCCTTGGAGATGATTTACCCAGGATGTTTTAACTCCAGAGGGGTCAGGACAGACAACTTGTGCACTTGGTAATAGTCACGCCTTGGAGATGATTTTCCCAGGACGTTTTGACTCCGGAGAGGTCAGAATAGACAACTGGAGCCCTTGTTAATAGTAACGCCATGGAGATGATTTCTCCAGGATGTTTTGACTCCAGAGGTGTCAGGACAGACACCAGGTGCACTTGGTAATAATTACGCCTTGAAGATAATTTCCCTGGTAGGTTTTGACTGCAGAGGGGTCATGACAGACACCTGGTGCACTTGGTAATAGTAACGCCTTGGAGATGATTTTCCCAGGATGTTTTGACTTCAGAGGGGTCAGGACAGATACCTGGTGCACTTGGTCATAGTACCGCCTTGGAGATGATTTTCCCAGGATGTTTTGACTTCAGAGGGGTCAGTACAGACACCTGGTGCATTTGATAGTAGTTACGCCTTGGAGATGATTTCCTTAGAAAGGATTGACTCCAGAGGGGTCAGGACAGACACCTGGTGCACTTGGTAATAGTAAGGCTTTGGAGATAATGTCCCCAGGATGTTTTAACTCCAGAGGGGTCAAAATAGACACCTGAAGCCCTTGTTAATAGTAACGCCTTGGAGATGATTTTTCTAGGATGTTTTGACTCCAGAGGGGTCAGGACAGACACCTGGTGCACTTGGTAATAGTAACGCCTTGGAGATGATTTCCCTAGGAAGGGTTGACTGCAGAGGGGTCAGGACAGACACCTGGTGCACTTGGTAATAGTAACACCTTGGAGATGATTTCACCCTGAGGTTTTGACTCCAGAGGAGTCAGGACAGACATCTGGTGCACTTGGTAGTAGTTATTCCTTGGAGATTATTTACGCAGGAAGTTTTGAGTCCGGAGAATTTGATTTAGTTACTTTTCAACTTTTACTCATGTAGACAAAATTTTTTTTAATGTGGAGGATACAAAAAAGAGCGGGGGTGAGAGCCGGGTGAGAGCGGGGTGGGAGCGGAATAGAAGTGCAATTTTTGACCTTTTTACGGTATAAAATGAAGAATTAAGGGTTGGAGCGGGGTGGGAGTTGAATGGGGTGAGAAAACAAAGGGTGAGAAGAGGCGGGGGTGGGAGTGGGGTGGGAGCGGAATAAAAGTGCAATTGTTGACCTATTTTACGGTTTAAATTGAATAATTAAGGGTGAAAACGGAATTGGAGCGGGGTGGGAGCGAAGAGCAAATTACAACTATATAATATAGTAAGATATCATGGAGGAGCACTATTTTTTTACGGGTTTTTGAAGACATTTTGCTCCTCCTAGCTTAACGAAGCATAATCATAAAGAAATTCCTTCAAGTTATTCAGTTCAAGGGTGCTCCTCCCAAATTATTCATTGCTTCTCCCAGAGGAGCAAATTTTCTTGCTCCTCCGGGAGGAACACCTCAAAACGTTTAAAAATCCTTATATTTAACATAGTTAAATGGTGATCCTCTCATTCAGCTCATCTCCTCATGCTGCTCCTCCCTGTTTCAAAAAAATTTGCTCCTCCGGAAGGAGCTGGGAGGAGCACCCTACAATTATGTGAAATATAAGGTTTTTTAGACGTTTTGAGCTTTTAAAAATTTGGCTCCTCTGGGAGGAGCTTTTTCAAATTATTGCTCCTCTGGGAGGAGCACCTCAAATGCTAACAAAGAAAGGATGGTGCTAAAGTGTCTTTCAGGCAGTTTTGTCATCAGATCTATGATGAATTTTTCATCTCGTTGCACTGGAAATATACAGCAAGTATTCTTTATATCTTAGGATTTACCTCATTATTTTGACCTCTCAAAGTATGTTTGTTGCCTTTTAATGATGCTTCAAAAACATTTTTCTTGCTGTCAGTGTATATTGCATAACAAATGGATCCTGTTATGCGTTTTCTTCTCTGTTCCAACCAGAAAGAACTATTTTGCTGCATGGTTTTTATCATAATTTCTTTAGCTTCTTCCATATAAACTTCAACATTACTATTAAAAAACAATGCATTTTCTTTGCTCTTCATAATCATTTTAAAATCTTTAAGATAACTTTGCCAACCATTATGACTTAGACATTTATTTATAAAATTAATTTTATCTTTTGGTAGATTAACTGGATAGGCATAAATTTTATTTAAGTTGACTAGTTGAGGACCTTTTTTGGTAGAATTTGTCCACTCAGCCAATGTTTCCAGAACTTGGTTAGGGATAGCTGGTGGCTTTGGTTTTTCTGCTGATGATCTGTACATTCTAACCGAATGACCAAGTTCAGAGTTAGGATCTGCCAGGGCTTATTACTTGAGCTCCATGGCAAAAAGAGTTGAATGGTTTCAAAGACAGTGCTTGATTTATTCTTTGTTTTACTTGTCCCCACTGCTGATGCAAGTCAGTACAACTTAATTCCTCAACAGTTTCTTTGGTTTCTCTACACACAAGAATGAATAAATTAAAAATCATGATTTTTTACTCATAAATGTGCAATTATATTTACCTACCTATTCAAATATAGTAGTGTGCCTACAATATCTTTACATTTTTGTGAGGCTCCGTCTTGAAGAGATAATCTTGAAGATATTTATATTTGTTATTTCTTAATTTTATCGAATATTCTTGATTCTGATAACTTGATTAAAAAAAATTTCATTCTTATCTTACGTTGATGTAAAAATATTTGTTTTACCCACTGCTAAAAAAGTTACGCATGCCTTTTCCACTTTTAATTATTTTGTACTTCCTTCTACTGAGGTTGTTTGAATTTCATGATTTCTAAGATTGGGTTCACAAAAAAATTTGAACAATTTTTCATGTCAAACCAACCGAATCGACAATTTTATTTTAACCAGCAAGTAAGAGGTAATAGAAATCATCTGCTTATTTAAAAGCCTTATAAACTGTTTGGAAAAATGGTGGTTTTTATATTAAGTAGCTCTATTTATTGATTTCTCAGGTTTAAGCCCATCTTGACGGGCCAAACTAGCTTGGAAATAAAATAATCGAAATCCAACACGAAAAATATAATGATCCACAATAAAGATATAGTGATTCACCTTCAAATTAAGTGGTTGAAAAATTGTTTCCCTTTGTTTATATGAGTGTGCCACCTACTTAAGGGGATAGTATAGTCAAGCCATTTTCAAAAAATCGATTTTTTTTACAATTTCTAATAGCACAACACCTCAAGAACGTTGTGTCAAAATTTCAGGTCGACCGGAGCGGCGCGACGCAACTCGTATGCCCTGGCCGTTAACAACACTATTTGAAAAGTCCCCCTTGCACCTTTGTGTTAAGAAGACCCTCCCTTTACAAATGCTAGAATTTGTACCTTAGCATTAGAACAGTTTTGGTCTCCGAGCTGAGCAGTCGCAGATTACAATTTTGAGTAAAATTTTTTTTTTTTTTTTTTTTTTTTTTTTTAAATTAAAAAATAGGAAGAAAGTGTTCAAGGCAGGATTGGATTGATGGTGTAAGACGGTTAAATAGACCTCACAAAAGGCGCCTACCTGATCAAGAACCTGAAGTTAACGTCATGGCAAGCAGTTCATCGGCGAAAAAAATGAAAACGACAACCGACGCAGCGGTCCCAGTGGACCAAACTAAAGCTTATCGTATCGTCGATTTTGTATATGTTTTTGATACCATCTCATCGTTTGTCAAATGTGCAGTATGTGGCACAGAAGTTCAATTTAAAACTTGTGAATAAGAAGGATTAGCTTTTAAAATTCAAATCAAATGTACAGAGTGTCAACCAAAATACATTGAATCAAGTGAAAAAATTGGTGGAATAGCTGCCAATGTTGCTGCAGCTACTTTTAATGAAGGGATTCCTGCTTTGTTTATTTTTATGAACGAGATGGGAATTAATCTTGGTCCTGCAGCCCACCACTGCTCGCGCATAGAGGACAACTTTCGTGTGGACTTGGCGAACAAAAAGTCTGCCACATCGACTAAAGAAGCTAGAATTCTGCAAAGACAGAAGCAAAAAGAAGTTCTGGACATAGCAGCTGCAGCAGGCGCATTACTTTATGGTGCTGGCATGGACGATTCAGTTTAAGGTAAAAAAAAAAAATTTTTCGTCATTTTTTCATACTTTTAAACTTTAAACGCGTTTTTCTCGAAACTACATATTTGACATCGGTGGCCTGGTTAAGCAGTTTCTGATTAAAGCCACAAAGTGAAAAGTAATAAGAAACTAAAAAGAAAATTATAAGTTTTTTAAGTTTATCTAAATGTGAACAAAACTTTCTTATTTCAAATTTATGAAATCTAAACTCTCATGCTTACGTTTTTAATTCAAAATTATAGGATTGAAACTGCCAAATTTTTGTTTTTAAATGTTAATTATACATCTCTCTAAACTTTAAAAATTTCGCATGTCCAAGTCCCATTAGAGGGCGTCACGGTGGCAACTGCAAGTTATACCAAAGTCACGTGACTCACCGTGGTAAGTTTGAATTGAGGCTGCAAGCATTTCGGTACTTCAGATGTTTGTTTATGTTTACATTTTAGCTTGTGCAATTGGATAAAAATGTCGATCGTGGAAGTATTTGAGATAATCGAATTTATTGGACCAGGGAGTAGGCCTTTTGAAGAAGGAAGTGAATGCCTTGAAGCAAATGGTTTTATGTGGTAAAAACAGTACTTCAACTGATCCTGGTGATTATTATATTGCTCTGTGCATCAGTACTTCTCATCCTACCACAGGCGAATATGCTCTTGAAATAATAGTCAACATTAAGTCTGCAAATAATAAAAAAATACTTTCTGCACATTGCAGTTGTGAAGACGGAGCCTCACAAAAATTTAAACATATTGTAGGCACACTACTATATTTAAATAGGTAGGTAAATATAATTGCAAATTTATGAGTAAAAAATCATGATTTTTAATTTATTCATTCTTGTGTGTAGAGAAACCAAAGAAACTGTTGAGGAATTAGGCTATACTGACTTACGTCAGCAGTGGGGACAAGTAAAACAAAGAATAAATCAAGCACTGTCTTTGAAACCATTCAACTCTTTTTGCCATGGAGCTCAAGTAAATGTAAGCTATACAAAATCAAGTGAATTAAAAACTGTAATATTTAGAATATTAGCCCTGGCAGATCCTAACTCTGAACTTGGTCATTCGGTTAGAATGTACAGATCATCAGCAGAAAAACCAAAGCCACCAGCTATCCCTAACCAAGTTCTGAAAACATTGGCTGAGTGGACAAATTCTACCAAAAAATATTTTGTGATTTCATAATCAACTGTTGAGTTCATGATTGAACAGTTCTTCAATCTTTCCATGGTGCGCTCTACATAAACCCTAGCAGCGGCAATAAATTTTGTTTCTAAGGAATCTTCTTTGGACATCTGTGGTTTTTGTTTAGCAAAAGGAGGGCGTATTAATTGTATTCTATGTTCTTCACATTCTTTATCGATTAAGAACCCTTTGTCAGTCATGATTGCGTCTTGACAAGGAATCGTACCATCCAAAATATGACTTTGAATGAAAATTGCTTTATCCGATGCTTTTCCACCATAGTATGCACTAGAATATGAAATTAAGCTGGAAGGAGTTGTTCCAATTAATATTTCGATTGTTTGTCTTCTTTTGTAGTGAGAGTACATTCTAATTCGGCACTCCACATATTTAAACTTTTGCAATGGTATCTCTGTACAATCCAACACAATCCTTGTATTTTTATTTATTTTAAAACAAGCTGGTATATTTTCAATAATTTCATCTTTATCTAGGAAATGTACAGCTTTTTTCTAAAACAGCATGAAGAAGGTGGATTATATGGCTGAAATAATTACAAGCTGTACTTTGACAAACATCAAATAATACTCCAAGGCAATCAAAAGATAATCCTAATCTTAACTTTTTGAGTGTTAATATAACTCTGTCTCTTAACGAACACAAACGTTTGTCAATTAAATGTTTTTTACTTATATCGTTTTCTAATACTTCACATTTATAGCAGAGTTTCTTCTTCCAAACATGCTAATACATGACTGTAGACGTTTTCTGAGCAGTGCTCTTGAATTCCGGCAAGAATCTCAGTATCTCTTAGATTGCGAGCATGAACTTCATGTTCTGTTGAATTTTCTTCACATTCGGAGTCTACGCCTGAATAATAAGAGCTGTCAACAGAATTTTCTAAGCCAGGGAGATTCAGCGATGGAACGACACCTTTTTTCAAATAACGTTTGGTAGCATCTGTTGAAAGAAGTAAATAAAAATTAGTAAATTTAAGGCCATAAAAAATATTCACAATTTTTATTTTTAAAACTTACTGAGATCACAATAATCTGACTCTTTGAAATGTAATCCACATATTATCGTATTTTTGGACACTGTTTTTACATCAGTGGCAAATATCCACACATAGTAAATTTTCTTCTAATAGGAATCTATGCAATTGAATGCCCATACCAGCGCATGTATTGCAATTAGCAATTCAACATTGTCTTTTTTCCTATAAATTATTGGTAAGTTTTATTTTTTTTGCAGGCGGATCTTCATTCATTTTGATTTATTTTTTATACCAATACTTCTAGTACACGAACAAATTAGTTTCCATTTTTTATTAAATTCCTAAACGCTAAAAATATTGATAATTTTGTCAAATAATTGCTTGATTTTAATCAAGCTTATCAATTACAATTAAAATTTTTTAAGTTGAGTATTGAAGGTTAAGGGATCTTTGTTTACTCTTTGGTATAACTTGCAGTGCTTTGATTTTAATCCGCTAGGCGAAGACTCTTTCGTTGGACATGTGGGCTCCGCTCTGCGAGACCACGGTAGAGTGAGAGAGAGAGCGAATGTAAACGGTGTTCACAACGCTCCCTGCGTCGAGCCGAGCGATAGCACTCAGTGTGCACCGGGCCTCTGCACCGAGCAGACCTGCCAAGCGCCCGTGCATTGTATCACCTATACCAAAGCCTAATAAATATTCTCATAATTATAATACACGCCAAGCGTTATTATTTATACAGCCGACTTGCCCCAGGATTGTTAGGGCTCCTGGATAAATAGACTACCATCAAGTCTTAAGACCCTACAGTGGTGACTCCGACGAAGAAGAAGACGCCAAGGATTCTTCTGTTGTTTCATAAACTTGTGCAAGTTTGTGCGTGTTCCGCCAACGACGGTCGAGCTCGTCTTTCCGCCGAATCATAGTTTTGTGTGCCAACAACGATCTCAAAACGTCAAAAATTCTACACCTCGACGACGACGAAGGAAAACCTCGCAACCTTGCCGTGGTTGATTTTATCATCCCGCCCAGAATCAACAAAGCTTTCTGTCTCGTGTTTCAAGATCGAGCTTTAAACACTCAAATTTTTTATCCTGTTCAAGGAAAACCTCGCTACCTACCTACGCAGTCTTTGTGTGCAAGTTGATCCAATTTTCAACGGCAGTTGAGTTCACTTTCCCGCCAGCACCAAAGCAAAATTTTGCCTCGAGCGTCAAGAACGAGCGCAAATCACCCAGAGAAGACAAAGAAAAAAAAAGCCTCCAATTTTTTTTTTACACCTGCAGGTGAAATTTTTTTTTTCATTGTAAAAAAAGGATCAAAACTTTTTATATCGCCCAAGACGTAGTTACCTCAGCGATTTTTTTTAGAATTTCGTGCACCTTGGGCACGCATGGCTTCGGTGGAGCTGCAGCGGAGACAGGCGTGAAGCCACTCCCCAAAGTGAGTTTCACCTGTGCGAAGCAGGAAATCGAAGACGAGGCCCAGACGTGAAGTCGCCCTCGGTGGCTGGCATTCTTCGACCTTTCGGAGATCGGCATGCTCATCGTCCAGGCAATCACCACCGAACAGTTTTCCATCGAGCCTCGGGTTAACACCGATCATCTTCACTAAGACAAACTTTTATTCGTGCCGAGTGAGGAATTTTTGGCGGTCAGTGTGTGTGAACGTGTGAGTGCGTGCGCGTTTTGTTTACTTTACCGCGCGTACCCTCCCCTTTTCCGCGAATCGCCTAACCAGCTTCTTGATTCGCCGTACCGGCAATATTTTTTTTTCTCTCGGTTTACCAAGATCCACGCTACCATTCGCAAAAACAATTCCTCACGCCTCGAATTTTGGAAGTTAGTATAATCTTAACCTTGTAAATATAGCCTTAAATTTTTTCGTGACCCTCGCGCATACCACCCGCGCTTTTCACCCAGTTTTTTCCAATAAAAATTAGAAAGCAGCACACTCCGTGTGCTCAGCTTCGTGGTCGCGGCGTGGTGCAGTAGGACTTGTCCTTGTGAACCTACTTACATCCAACGTCGAACGTAGGTAAAAATTTTATTTTTTTTAACTTCCGCGATTGTGGTCGATCTTCTTTATCCCCCGCGAAGTGGAAAACCTACGTTCCCACAATGTCCACCCTTGGGGCATTTCAATCAGCTGACTCGTTCGCTGAATCCGATCGTTACTCGAACACTCAACTGGCATCTTAACCTCTGGTCCCGTCAAGATTGACCAAGACCCTTGTTTTTACATCGCAAATGCCGTTTCGGTAGCCAATACCAACGGCGACCTAAGCTCGAACGTTAGTTCGGCTACCAGTTCTGACGAAGTCCTCGAAAGCGGAGATCTGCCTGGACTCGTCTGCGAGTCAACTGATCAAACCCCACTCCTTGAATCATCACCTGTTATGCTGAAAAACTCCACGGAAAGCCCCGTCGTCTTGGCCAGCGTCACCCATGGCGGAAATAAACACCTTGGCTCTCTCGTTGCCACCCGTGACAGCGAGCCTTCAAAATCCTACAATCACGCGACAGAGGTCGAGCCCACTCCCTCGATTCGCAAGCCCGACACCCAACAATCTCAACTGGACGACCCAGTTATGTCCTCGTGCGTCCTCAAGTGCGCACAAACAGTCTGGTCGTCCTTCATCAACTTCTCCAAGGTCGCAAGCTCTAGCTCCACCTTAACTTATGCCGTTCAAGATCTGGTAATCAAGTTCCTTAGGCCTGACATTTCTTCGCCCTTTGGACCTACAACCCAGCGTCTTGTTGTGAAGCTTGCGGTTGTTCAAGGTCCAGCTGAGATCCTCGATCCAACCGCGATGTTTTTTCAAAGGATCGAACCTTTTCTTTGCCCTTTCAAGGTCATGAGCCCCAGCTCACCCACACCTCGTAAGACCCCCGCAGTCAACGTTCTCGGGCCGAATACATCACGCCCCTCAGGCTGACGATTCCGGCTCTCATCTCGTGCCAAACGGTTGTGCAGAGCCCTATTCAGATCCTTGATCCGGCCGTAGTCTTTTTCAGAAACCCAAACCCCACATTTCGCTACCCTAACAACCACGTCTACCTACAGGCCACTACCCAGACCACGACTCCCATTCCACCTTTTCATATACATTGTTTTCGCGACCACTTCGCAAGCGCATACGTCACGGCCATTTTCGGACCCATTTAATTTTTCGTATTTGTTGTTACAGTGCTCGTCCGGGGAAAAACAACGGCGATCCGCGTTGTCGAACTAACAACCGTGCACAAATAAACTTTCGAGTACTCTCTCCTGAGTACTCCTGCTGTCATCGTTGATACCTGTAAATAATCAATCAGACATGCTTGGAGAGACGCGCACGCGAACTAGCTTTCAAATGCCGGTAGTGGGCGGGGCGAAATTCCCCAAGCTAAATGTAAACAGAAAAAACCAAATTTCTCAGAAAAGTGTCCTAAGCGAGGAAATGTCGAGCGGAGGAAAAAGATTAGTTTTCAATAACAAACTCGAAGAAAGTCAATTTTAATCTTTAATTTATTAATAATAATAACAAAAATAAATAACAAAGATTGTTCCAAAATCAACGGTCACCATCTTCGAATTTAAAGTTCGGCCGATCAAGCAGGCGGCCGAACAAAGAGACGTGTAGGTAAACAAAGAACCTGCCGGGCTATGCTCACCGGCTCGCAAGTTTCTACGCGTGATTTCTGACAAGAATTCACGCGTAGAACCTTTCGGAAATAAATCCAGATAGGGAGAGAAAAATCGACAAGTGCTCTCCCTTACCGCGACACACTCCTTCACTCTATCTGCACTCGAACGCGGTTACACAAACCTTTATAGGCGCGGGAGGATATCTCCAAGCGAAGGCGGGTGGTCTACGAAAACAGCACACACTCTTTTACAGCACTCATTCCTCGCGATGTCGTGTTTAACGAAAACCTCAACGCGACTCGCGATTACAGTACCTTTTCTCTCTGACGTTGAAAGAAAGTCGAGCGTCCGTGCTAACGTTCTACACACGACTGGCGCGCTTCCGTCCCGTTCTACCCGGTCCGACCTCTAACGGTCGGTCCATTCCGGAATGGTCCGCCAGCTGCTGAGCGTCAGCTGCTGGCCCACGTCCACACGGATAATCAATATCGATCGTGTGGACGGATGTTTTCACCGACCGTGACAACCCCCCCCCCTCCCCCCTAGATGCAACGTATCGACGTTGTATCGATAATACTCGACGCAACCTAGTCGACAAAGGATGCCGGAGGAATCAAGGTTGGTGAAAAAAAGTAAAGAGGAAGAATATCTGACTAAATGGAAACTAGGTTCCGTTTCGCACGGGTTTAACGTGGCAACGGTGTTCCCGCACGAATCGTTTCCTTACTCTTCGATCCCCGGCGTCTCCCTCTACCCCTTTCTACGGGAATCGAAGTTGTTGTCCAAGCCTGATCGTTTACAATCTCGCTTGGGACGATTGGCCTCACTCTCGGTTTCTAACCTAGGTGCGGATGCTTCCGCTGAAGACCCACTGGTCTCCGGTACATTTCCTACAATTACCTGGTGCTTGCTAGCGTCAGGGTTTTCGCTCGCATCCCTCAGCGGTAGATTTTCTTCATTTGAAGACTTTGGTTCCACTCTTCCGACCCAATCTTCTAACCAATGAAAATCTTCCAGCCGATGCCAGCTGTTATTAGCTCCGACTGTCCTGCCAGTTGTACAGCTCGAGTACCATCTCCGAGTAATAGCTTTGCCGGAATCGGCGGAGTAAAGGTTACATTCTCTACTCTGCCAGCTGATTGTTTCCCAGCCTTTCAGGACAGTTTGACCTTACGTGTCCTTTCTTCCTGCACTTGTAGCATCTAATCGGACTCCTTCTGTCAGGACTTCTTTCGCTTCCACTACTCTCACTTGACCTCGAAGATGGGCTCCCTGTACTTGATCTCGAAGAACTGCTGGTACTCCCATTCCTCGAGAGAACTTTGCTTCTTCCCCCATCCTCGCTCGAGCTTGATTTCGGTGATGAGCCTCTGGCCCTTCTACCGCCTTCAGACTTGTGCCCGGTTTTGGACTGCTCGCCTTTGCTCGGATTTTGGTGCCTTGGGCCCTTTGGCTTCCCAAAGTCCTTGCTGCCCTCGAGCTTTTTCAAGAACGCGTTGAGGTGACTGACGATCGAGTCAGCAGCCGATCTGCTGACAACAGCAGTTGCTGCGACGTGGACTCTCGCTTCTTTGTCAGCCTTGTTTTGTTTATAGGCGAGATAAGGCCACATAGACGCTGAAGGTGATAGTGGTGGCCTATAATTAACCTCGTTGAGAGAGGTACGCTCGATCTCAACGGCCTGGTTCATTAAACCTATCACCGATTTAATCTCGTTGCGTCGGATCTGCTTGCGCAGATTCGGCAACATATTTCTTAAAATGAAATCGATTTGTTCTCTCTCGCCTGGCTCAGGCCTGATTTTCAACAAATATGACTACAGATTAGTAATGTAGTCCCTGACTGGTTCGGACTCGCCCTGTGTGCGAGCGAAAGCCTCAGCTCGTACACACTGTTGGTAGTCTTCAACACCATACCATTCTCGGGCTAGACGACAGAAATCGTCCCAAGAAGCGATCTGCTTCTTGTTGTTGCGGTACCAAGTGGTCGCAACACCAGTCAGTAATAACGGTAAAGCATCCAACAGTTGCTTTTCCGTTAGTCCACCTAGACTGTTGTTGTCTACAACGTCTAACAAAAATTGTTCCAGGCTCGACTCGGGCCCACCGGAAAATTTCAAATTCCAGCGCCGGACTATAGCACCGACATCTACCGATTTTAAAGCGTTAATAATCGGTGGTGTTCCTACAGGAACGGTTGTCTCTTGGTCCAACCTGTGCAACCTCTCCTGTATTGCTTGCATCTGTTCCTGTAACAAACGCCTTTTGTCAGGAACAGACGCTTCTCGAATAGGGCTAGAGCTGTTTCGCTTTTCTGAGATAGAAGCACCGCGAAAACCCACTCTATTATTCGTTTGACCAGCATTCTCCGTGGAGATGCTATAATCGGCCATAGAGTTATTTACCAATAGCTCTGGCCTGATGGTACTCGAAACCGGTCCCCTTGAGTGTAGGTTTCTTCCCGGCCAAGGTTCCTTGACCCTGAGTCTGCCCTCGAACCTGTCCATCCGTTCGTGCAGCCTTTTGAGTTCAGCGGATATTTCCCTGAACAAGTCCAGTGTCTCGGGGTTGTCACCTAACCCCTGCGCATCGGCGTTGTTCTCCATGGCCATTGAATGGTCTCGGTCGTCCCCTTGGTCTGGCAATCGAAGATTCCGCGTGTGGGACTCCTGTAGTCTCGCTGTTGCTTGCTGAATCAGAGGTTCGTCAAGCAAGACAGCGACGGGGTGCTCACCCGAGTGTGTATAATCTGGATCCAAGATCGTGGATCCAAAATTTTCCCACATTGTGGTGGCGATAAACGATGCTCGCAACTGCTCACGTGACCCGTGCGGCAACTGTATCTTGCTCAGAATCGTCTCCTGTGGCTACAAAATCATCTGCCGAGTAATTACCCAGCAGCCACTTCTGGAGACGAGCGCATCGATCTTGGACGGACCCGTCGGGCTTGAGCTCCAGCTCGGCCAGGGCGTGCATGACTACCTCCGGACTTTCCACCAAAATCCAGGAGAAAATCTTGTCCTCCTTGCCTTCGCTCGCCATCTTCCTTCCTGTGGGCGCGAAGATTAACAAAAAAAATTCTGCGGCCTAACTACTCGCGACAGTACCAGTCCCTACTAATCCGTTCTTACTTTATTTATTCTCCCTCCCTTATAAATTTCCACAAGGAAAAAAAAAGAAAAAAAATCTATTGTATTTTTGAGTCCCATAAGAAAAAAAAAAAAAAAAAAAATTAAGTGGCTCCCCGATCTTACCCCGATTTTGACAAAAACCCAAGATCAGCCAATAACAAAACGAAGGAAAAAATCTGCCGAAAAAGAAAAAAAAAATGAAAAAAAATCACACACACGACTCAAAAATACAATCTTTTACAGTTGCTACTAAACACTAGTTAGTAGCAACTATTCAAAATAAGTAACGAGAATAATATACAAATAATTCCGACTGGCAAAGCAGTCCGCTGCACCGGTATTAAATCTCTGCAACGCGAGTACGCTTTTGCCACACCAGCGCTGTACTGTCACGCACACTTTCAAAAACAACTGTGAGAAAAAATAATAAAAAAAAACAAATCCCCACTCCCAGAAAATACTCTCGCGTCTCGAAATTATTCATAATTTCGAGTCGCAAAAACCGCGAAAGATTCCAGGATCAGCTGGCGAAATCAAATCCTAATTTCAATAAGCAAAAGGAAAGAAAAAATCATGCCAACCAGCCTCACAATTGTTTTGTTTACAAATTTAAGTGAGCTGATTGAATTATTCGAGTTCAAACAGCTCCTGCCGCTATCGAAGTGTCTGGATTTATTTCAAAAGACTAATTCCTTTGTCCGCGCTCGGACAAGGTCACAGCGCTATCAAAACAAACCACGCTGTCGAGTTATTAATCCCTAACTCTGTGGCTTAAATACGCAGCCGCGCTCGCTTTCCTACCGCTCGCGTCGAGCTGTCTCCCGTAGCTCGATCGCTACGTAATTCTAAAATTACAAAAAAAAAAAAAAAAAAAAAAAATCAACCGCGTCGTTGGGTACCGATTTTTACAGGTACCCGAACGCAAAATTTCCCTCACCACGTTGTTGGGCGCCAATTTGTTACGGTGCTCGTCCGGGGAAAAACAACGGCAATCCGCGTTGTCGGACTAACAACCGTGCACAAATAAACTTTCGAGAACTCTCTCCTGGGTACTCCTGCTGTCATCGTTGATACCCGTAAATAATCAATCAGACATGCTTGAGGAGACGCGCACGCGAACTAGCTTTCAAATGCCGGTAGTGGGCGGGGTGAAATTTCCCAAGCTAAATGTAAACAGAAAAAACCAAATTTCTCAGAAAAGTGTCCTAAGCGAGGAAATGTCGAGCGGAGGAAAAAGATTAGTTTTCAATAACAAACTCGAAGAAAGTCAATTTTAATCTTTAATTTATTAATAATAATAACAAAAAAAAAATAACAAAGATTGTTCCAAAATCAACGGTCACCATCTTCGAATTTAAAGTTCAGCCGATCGCGTAGGCGGCCGAACAAAGAGACGTGTAGGTAAACAAAGAACCTGCCGGGCTACGCTCGCCGGCTCGCAAGTTTCTACGCATGATTTCTGGCAAGAATTCACGCGTAGAACCTTTCGGAAATAAATCCAGATAGGGAGAGAAAAATCGACAAGTTGTCTCCCTTACCGCGACACACTCCTTCACTCTATCTGCACTCGAACGCGGTTACACAAACCTTTACAGGCGCGGGTGGAGATCTCCAAGCGAAGACGGGTGGTCTATAAAAACAGCACACACTCTTTTACAGCACTCATTCCTCGCGATGCCGTGTTTAACGAAAACCTCAACGCGACTCACGATTACAGTACTTTTTCTCTCTGACGTTGAAAGAAAGTCGAGCGTCCGTGCTAACGTTCTACACATGACTGGCGCGCTTCCGTCCCGTTCTACCCGGTCCGACCTCTAACGGTCGGTCCGTTCCGGAATGGTCCGCCAGCTGCTGAGCGTCAGCTGCTGGCCCACGTCCACACGGATAATCAATATCGATCGTGTGGACGGATGTTTTCACCGACCGTGTTATTGTACAACTAATTTTTGCAAAATTTTTCTTTTTGGGGGGAAGTATTGTGGGCTCCGCTCTGCGAGACCACGGTAGAGTGAGAGAGAGAGCGAATGTAAGCGGTGTTCACAACGCTCACTGCGTCGAGCCAAGCGATAGCACTCAGTGTGCACCGGGCCTCTGCGCCGAGCAGACCTGCCAAGCGCCCTTGCATTGTATCACCTATACCTTAGCCTAATAAATATTCTCATAATTATAATACACGCCAAGTGTTATTATTTATACACCCGACTTGTCCCAGGATTGTTAGAGCTCCTCGATAAATAGTCTACCACCAAGTCTTAAGACCCAACAGACATGCGAATTTATTGGATGCAGAAAAGAAAAAATGTGGACTTAAAATTTTATTAAAAATATTGAGTACTTTCCAAGTTTTAGCAAGTTAAACTAAATATTTGTATGATAAAAAAAAAAAAAAATTGAATTTTGGCTTCAGCTTGCAAGAATTTGGTACTCAATATTTTTGATGAAATTTTAGGATTAATTTTAGGATTTAATTTTTCGTTAATAATAAAATGTTCCAAATATTTTAAGAGTTTTGAAGAGCCGAGTAATTAATTAAAAAAAAAAAGAAAAAACAAAAATCACGCAGTTTATAGTTTAAAATTTTTTACTGAAAAGTAAACAAAAAGTTTCGATTTGAAAAAGCTTCTAGCAAAGAAGTTTTTTGGTAGGTTTTGAAGAAGTTTTCTGAAAAATATCAAGGCGATATTCTTAATGCGTAAAAAATGATAGCATTTTGTAAAAAAGACTGTCATTATCTGAATAAATCTATAACGTTAAGTTCATTATTGACCTTAATAAATCATAAAATTAATATTTTTAAAACTTTGATAATTTTTAACTTAGAATTCATACACTTTAGAGAAACAGTTGAAGAAAACTTTTTTCTCTGTTTTAATCAAAAAATTTTTTCAGGTGTAAGTAAGAAATTTCTTTTTACTTTTGAGATTTCTTAAAAATTTTATTAAACTAGTCTCTCTCAGCGCGCAAGTACGCGCAATTGTATTACCTCCCTATATTATAATCTGGTTTTTTTTTTATGATCCTCAAAGTAGAGTCCTCAAAATTGAAAATCAATAAAAACACGGTCAAAAGACACGTAAAAAAGATACTTGTGAGTCCTCATAGTTGAGTCTACGACGGGAAAGTTGAGTCCTCAAAAATGAGTCTTCAAAGTTGAGTCCTCCTTCTCTCAAAACGGTGTTTTTTTAGATTCTCATGTAATATTTTCTATAGAAGCAGCTTGGTGTATAGAAAGATTTGAATTATATAAATGTAGTCATTCAGTACAACGTTAAGCAATTCATACAGAAAATCAACAAAACATAATATATAAAGAAAATGAAGAAGAAAAAAGTTAAAAAATTGGAAAACAACTTTAGCAGCTTGGTTTGAATTAAATATACCAATATATCAAATAACTATAGATTTATAGATCGTCGCCCCAATTCAGAAAGATACTAACTCAGAAAGCGCGCGTGAAAGGTGCTAACTCAGAGCCGGTTCAGAAAAGTGCTAACTCAGCTTCCGTTTAGAAAAGTGCTATCTCAGACTAAATTTCTTTTTTCAAGCTTAAGTCGGTGAAACATTTTTTTTTTTTTTTTTATAAGTGTATAATTTATAAATTTGAACACTACTTTACATTAATTATTATTATTTTTTTTTTTATTAAAAATTCATTTTTTATAAAAACTTTGATTTTTTACCGTGTTGCAACTTTAACGATCGGGAAAAAAGTTTATTCAGCTGTAAAATTCGTGATTAAAATCACAATTTTATTTTTTTGCAACACGGTAAAAAATCAAAGTTTTTATAAAAAATGAATTTTTAATAAAAAAAAAAAATAATAATAATTAATGTAAAGTAGTGTTCAAATTTATAAATTATACACTTATAAAAAAAAAAAAAAAAAATGTTTCACCGACTTAAGCTTCAAAAAAGAAATTTAGTCTGAGATAGCACTTTTCTAAACGGAAGCTGAGTTAGCACTTTTCTGAACCGGCTCTGAGTTAGCACCTTTCACGCGCGCTTTCTGAGGTAGTATCTTTCTGAATTGGGGCGACGAGATGATAAAACTTTTGTTAGATAGAAAAATAAAAAAAAATTTCAAACTATAGGTAGAATAAACGTTGTTTCTTCTAAAGATTCAGGGAGTTTTCACTTAAAATTAATATCAGATGAAGTAAAAGGTGCTACTTCTCATGAATATTTTAGAACTCATAATAACATTATTCAGAGGAAGAGCTATTCAAATGGGTATAATAGAAAATGATCAAAATGTATATGCCATTTTTGAAGAAGCTATAAACTATTTAACTCCGAAAAAATTACGAGAATTTTTCGGATTATTTTTATTGTCTGAAAAAATTTCTGGTAAATTAATTTGAGATATAAAAATAAATAACATTTTATAAAAGATTTCAAAGATAATGCAAAAGATAGAGGTTTAAACGAAATAAACAAATTTCTATCTAGCGAAGATTCTAATTTAAGTTGTAAATATTTTGGTTTACCAGACCATGCTTAGAAAATATTTCTGAAAAAATGCTTTTTATATTGAAATAATTAATATTGATTTCAGATGGTCTGATTCATCAAAAACTGGTTTAAAAATATTTTTCCTTGGAAAAAGATGAAAAAATAAAGAGAAGGCAAGATTGTAGAATTCAGTATGTCCAATGGAGTTCAAACAGGAATTTTTTTAAAATTTCGTTAAGATCGGTGATTGTGACCTCTCTTTCTGAGTGTGGATTTGCTTCCAGTAGATATTTTTTAAAACATTGTATAAGCTTATTGAATTGACCTCTAAAATTAAAGTTTCAAATAATAATGAAAAAAATTATAATTTGAGTATGTCTAGAGGGCATCTCAAGCGTACGCTATAGCGTACGCTAGATAATATAGCATACGCTATGAAATGTTTACAGCGTACGCTATAGCGTACGCTATATAATATAGCATACGCTATGAGATGTTTACAGCGTACGCTATAGCGTATGCTATGATATGTTTCCAGCGTACGCTATAGCGTATGCTTTGAAATATAGCGTACGCTATAAGATCTTCGTAGATGTTTCCAGCGTACGCTATAGCGTATGCTATGAAATATAGCGTAGGCTATAAAATCTTCGTAGCGTACGCTATAGCGTATTCTATATAATAAAGCGTACGCTATAGCGTGTGCTATAAAATATAGCGCACGTTTTGAGATGTTTACAGCGTGCACTATAGCGCATGCTATGAGATATAGCTTTCGCTGTGAGATCTTCGTAGAGTACGCCTTGAGATGTTAATATCGCACGTTAAATTGTAACATACGCTAGGAGAGGTTTGTAGCGTACGACAAAAATAGCGTACGCTAGGAGCGGTTTGTAGCATACGCTAGGAGAGGTTCGTAACGTACGCTAGGAGCAGTTTGTAGCATACGCTATAAAATACAATATAGCGTACGCTGTGAGAGGTTTATAGCGTACGCTATAGCGCATGATATAAAACTAATACAGCGTACGCTATGTATAGCGCATGATATAAACCTAATACAACGTAGGCTATTGCGCATGAAATAAAACCAATAAAGCGTACGCTATAGCGCATACTATGAATTTGCAGCGGTTGATATAACATATTGAGTGTGTCTCAGTGAAAAAAAAACCTCAGGCCAAAAGCTGCCAGGTAAAGAGCTAGAAGAAGGGCTCGCCACGATTAAAAAAATCCGTAACCCCTACTTTACCCGAAATTTTCATGCGGCGATAAAAATTTTCACTGATTACCCCCCAGCCAAGAAAAGAGCAACAATAACCCCCGCAGCCACGAATAAAAAATTCCTTAAATTACAAAATTCAAAAATGCTTTCCCACCACGTTAAAAGTACGCGGACAGTTTCATGCCACATTAAGAATGCGAGCTTCTTGCGAGCTCAATCACCACGATAATAAACAATTAAACTATCGACCTCCTGCCAAGTTAAAAACGCGACAAGTCGTTCCCGCTATTTTTAATTTATTCCTTGCTAAGAAATATGTAGCTTGTTATGTCGAATCTCTGCCACGAAGAGAATTAAAGCTAACATTCAAAACTTTGGGACCATCGAATATTTTTATTGCATAAAAATACTTTTTATTTCATAAAATTAAGCTTAGCGGAGTGGAGTTTTTGCCCTTACGGGCGTTTAAAGTTTTTGCATCTCCGATTTGGAGAGTGCAGTTATCATACAGCTAAGGCCTTATAGGAAGATCGAGTACTAGTATCGAACGTTATCGTTCGTACTCGTGAAGCGACCTATTTCTTGATGAATGTTTGATTAAGTATTCATAGAAATCTGATTATAGGTAAAAAATATGTATTGTGGCTCAACGTGTCTACATCTACATACTAGTAAAAAAAAAGGTACCACGAGAAATATACCAAGCATAAAAAATATTTATTAAATAACAGCGTATTCTTAACCTTCACTAAATAAACTCGATAAAAATTAATTTTAATGTTTACTATGAATAATATGTACCTGTCAATTATGTATCCTCTGGGAACAATCCAAGATCAAAGATATATAATCAGAAGCGCTTGAGAGATAACCTGCACCGATTTAGAGTGATTTTTTTTATTGCTTTAAAAGAAAATTATAAATTTTTTGGTTCAACAGGTTGGATAGTTAATACCTTTGTTTCTAAGAAAATAAAATGTTAATAATTTAATGCAATAATTTAATTTTTTCTCTCCTTTCTAGAAAAAAGTCTGTAAAATTAAAATTTCTGGTCTTATGAGGTCAGTAAAAACTCGCGGGGTGAACCTTGCAATGAAAAATTGATTATGAACAAAGGGTGAAGGTTTCAAAGCAAGTTCAGATTTCCTAGCGTAACAATCTTATTAAATTTTGTAATGACGGCTTGATGCCGGAGATGTAAGTTAGAAAAAATTTATTAGTATACCAGTATTGTATCTGTATATTCTTTATGGATAATCCAAGAGCAAAGGAATATGATGAGAACCACTTGGGACCAGTGGTGTTAAGTGAACTGAACTATTTGAGTTTAGTTGAGGAGTTTAGTCGAGTTCAGTTGGGAAGTCGCATACCGCAGAGCTGTGCGCATGCTGGACTATGGTGCCCCCCGCTTTATTTGGGAAGATTGACCGTCACAGTTACCGCGCAAGTTTGAAAGCTGAATAAGAGAAACCGTAGCAAACAATTGATCAATGAATAAATAAATAAATAAATCGCCAAGCTCTAAGCCTCAATAACGCTGGGGAGAGCGATAAATCATTAATTTTTTATAAACAATTTAATAAACCCACAAGCTCTAAACCCCCATAACGCTGGGGGGAGCGATCAATTATTAATTTTTTATAAACAATTAAATAAACCGACAAGCTCTAAACCCTCATAACGCTGGGAACAACGATGAATAAATAATTTTTTATAAACAATTAAATAAACCGATGAGCTCTAAACCCCCATAACGCTGGAAGGAGCGATAAATCATTAATTTTTTATAAACAATTAATTAAACCGCCAAGCTTTGAACCCCCATAACGCTGGGGGGAGCGATAAATATATTATTTTTTATAAACGATTAATTAAACCGCCAAGCTCTAAACCCCATGACGCTGGGGGGAGCGATCAATAAATAATTTTTTATAAACAATTAAATAAACTGATGAGCTCGAAACCCCCATAACGCTGAGGGAGCGATAAATCAATATTTTTTTATAAACAATTAAATAAACTGATGAGCTCGAAACCCCCATAACGCTGAGGGAGCGATAAATCAATATTTTTTTATAAACAATTAAATAAACTGACGAGCTCTAAGCCCCCATAACGCTGGGGACAACGATAAGAAAATTATTTTTTATAAACGATTAACTTAACCGCCAAGCTCTAAGCCCCCATAACGCTGGGGAGAGCGATATATAAATTATTTTTTATAAATAATTAAATAAACCGACAAGCTCTAAACCTCCATAACATTGGGGAGAGTGATAAATAAATATTTTTTTATAAACAATTGAATAAACTGCCAAGCTCGAAACCCCCATAACAATAGGAGGAGCGATAAATCATTAATTTTTTATAAACAATTAAATAAACCCACAAGCTCTAAACCCCCATAACGCTGGGGGGAGCGATCAATTATTAATTTTTTATAAACAATTAAACAAACCGACAAGCTCTAAACCCTCATAACGCTGGGAACAACGATAAGTAAATAATTTTTTATAAACAATTAAATAAACCGATGAGCTCTGAACCCCCATAACGCTGGAAGGAGCGATAAATCATTAACTTTTTATAAACAATTAATTAAACCGCCAAGCTTTAAACCCCCATATCGCTGGGGGGAGCGATAAATATATTATTTTTTATAAACGATTAATTAAACCGCCAAGCTCTAAACCCCATGACGCTGGGGGGAGCGATAAATAAATAATTTTTTATAAACAATTAAATAAACTGATGAGCTCGAAACCCCCATAACGCTGAGGGAGCGATAAATCAATATTTTTTTATAAACAATTAAATAAACTGACGAGCTCTAAACCCCCATAACGCTGGGGACAACGATAAGAAAATTATTTTTTATAAACAATTGACTAAACCGCCAAGCTCTAAGCCCCCATAACGCTGAGGAGAGCGATATATAAATTATTTTTTATAAATAATTAAATAAACCGACAAGCTCTAAACCTCCATAACATTGGGGAGAGTGATAAATAAATATTTTTTTATAAACATTGAATAAACCACCAAGCTCGAAATCCCCATTGACGGTTCAATTAATTGTTCATAAAAAATAGTTTTTTTATCGCTCCCCCCAGCGTTATGGGGGTTTCAAGCTTGGTGGTTTATTCAATTGTTTATAAAAAATAATATATTCATCGCTCCCCCCAGCGTTATGGGGGTTTCAATCTTGGTGGTTTATTTAATTATTTATAAAAATAGTATTTTACACACCTGAGGGAGTCAAAAATTAGTTAGCCCTTAGCAAACCGAAATTGATGCCCGAGCCGAAGGCGAGGGTGTCAAAGGTTTGCTAAGGGTTAGCTCATTTTTGCACTCCCTCATGTGTAATATATTTTTCAACAGGAGGCAAGGAAAGTTCAGACTCCCTGTTTGGGACAAATCAGAAAGTTCGAACTTTCTGCGCCGTGTGTTGAAAAATATTTATTTATCATTGTCCCCAGCGCTATGGGGGTTTAGAGCTTATCGGTTTATTTAATTGTTTATAAAAAATTAATGATTTATCGCTCCCCCCAGCGTTATGGGGGCTTTTAATATGAACCTTTTCCATATCTGGTTCTTGGTCCGCAAGTGACTTAGAAGAACTTGTTTATTGTAATATTTGTGGGATCGGTACTGTAGCTATAGGTATAGGGATAGGAATGAGAGAGAGCGAGAAAGATGGGTAGTCTGTAATGACGTAGGTGGAGTGTCTGTGTGAAGCAGCCAGGTAGCTAATATCTTCCTGAAAACTGCGAGCAAGGCTAGCTTGGTGTGAGTGGGCGGGCCCTTCGAGGGACTTAGCAGCCGCGCGCCGAAGAGGGCAGTTGCCGAAGGGTGCTTGAGCTGACAGGATGCCATTCTCAATGCAAGTTGTAATTCGGAATGATGCATAAAGATTTAAAAACTTAGAGCTTAAGCCTTTTTATTTACACCCTTACCCATGAACCCTACATATTTAACATTTTTTTTGCAAATCAGTTAGATATGATAATTCAAATAAGTTATATGTAATAATTTTATTAAAAAAAATTATCGAACAATTATGAAAATAACTCATTTGTCATTATTTACTGAAAATCCTTTATACATGATGAACGATGATCGAATATCCTCGATTTATTATTAATGTGATTGGTCTAAGATGTTCAAAATTTGAATAACTTGAAATGTTGAATACTTAGTTACTAAGAATATTTTTGCAATCTTTTATAATTAACTGAATACTTTGTTACAATAAATGAAAAAAATTTCTTAGTAGAATTCTATAAAATAAAATGAGAGTTCTAACAAAAAAAAATCGAACAGAACTTAGTTGCAGGTTGCAAAAGATATGCGATGAATTAAGTGTTGTTATTATTTACAGGTTGATTGCAATTAAAATTTTCTGAGAATTTTCTCGTTCAACTTCCTTTTTTTTTTTAACTTAAAATAAAAATATATCATTTGTTTACTTTCAAGATTCAAAATTTGATGGCGCTTATAAAAAATTCAAAGTTGCGTGCCGATTGAGACTAGTTTCATAAAAACAGTTATTTATTTATTTTAAAAAATTTTTAATTTAGCTTTCAGATTAATAAAATTATCACGACCGTTACCGAGACTTTGAAACCGAGACCGAGACCGGTAAAATTTTTCGAGATCGAGACCAAGACCGGATAAAAATCTCGTATCGTCTCGTCTCGAACAGCCCACCTCGGGCCCCAAGTGGTTCTCATCATATTCCTTTGCTCTTGGATTATCCATAAAGAATATACAGATACAATACTGGTATACTATTAAATTTTTTCTAACTTACATCTCCGGCATCAAGCTGTCATTACAAAATTTAATTACCCGATCTCAAAAGGCGGCACGGCAAAGATCCGTTCCGGGCCCGGTTGCCGTGTTGCCGGGCTACGGATCGGATGTGGCATGTAACGCTAATCCGGACCCGGCACGGATGATTTGCCGTGCGAGTTGCCGTTTGATCAGATATATATACGGGTCATTCCAACATCTTTCAGCAAGATCGTGAGCACGAGGTCAACCGATTTTAAAAATTTTTTAGTATGTTAAAGTACCACTATTTTTAGGAGCTTTGCCAAAATTTTAGCCCAAAATATTCCATAGAACCCAAATGGCAGCTATTTAAAAATAAAAAATAGGCCTTTTTTCTAGTTATTTTTACCATATTTTCATCCTAACTTCTTATATTCGCCAAAAATAGAGTTTTAATCCGATTTTTATGCTTTACCTCTTAAAATTTTCGTATTTTGACAAAAATTTTGAAAAAATTTTTGTTGATGTAATTACGATCACTTTGAGTGAGGTGCAGCCACAAATATAAATTTTTCTAAATTTATCAAATTTTGCGATATTTAGCTATATTCAAAAAGCTGTCATTTAGTGGGGTATGAATATTTTTTTTTTCTTTAAACGGCAATTAAATTGTCTGTTTAAGACTTTTAATTCCTTTTTTGAAACGTTCAAAAATCTTTAAAAATGTCAAAGTTACAACTATTTCAAATTATCTAAAAAATGAAAAAAACGCGAAAATCGCATTTTTGCCAATATTGAAACTGCTGCCACTTTTTTCTCTGAGTCTTTTTTTTTCTGAAATTTTAAGGAAATATTCTTCATAGCTTGTTGAACAAAGCCTCATATTTTTGATAAACTTTTTCGGCTATTTTTCTACTGTTCCAAGCAACTGATTTTTGTCATTTTTATCGTTTTTTAACAAAAAATTTATACTAAAAGAGAGGTGGAAAAGTATCCAATAACGCTACTTACGTATTCTGGAACGCTTTTTATGATTTTTTAGAGAATATTTATTGAAATTAATTTCAATAACTGTTGATCAGTAGCGTTGCTTTTAAAAAAATGATGAAGAACTGATAGAATCTCAATCATTTAAAAATATTTATGACGTATAAATTTGTTTTAAAAACATTTTTTTTAATTTTTCATAACAAACTTAAAGAAATATAAATTTTTCTTAAAAATTTTATTTTTACATTTACCATATAACATAATAAAGTTAAAAATCACCAGATAGTTTATAGGAAATGAATTTTCCATTTAATGTTTAACTGGTTTTGGGTAATTTATTAACAATTTTTTCTTCTATTGCTGCTAATACTATAATGACTTTCGTTATTATTACTGCTAATCTTAGGTTTGGAATAATTATTAAAATTTTTAATTGTTTAATCTACGTATTGATGTCAAATATAAAAAAACTTTCATGAACAAAAAAAAAAATGGAAAAATATTCAATGACGAATTTTCGAATAACTTTTGTTTTAAATCATTTTAACACTTTTAGACGTAACGTCCTCAGAATATAATTTGAAACGCATTGTTGTGTCATTAATAGGCTCAATGCAATGATATTTTTTAGTATTTTGCACGGTTTTGACGAGTTCAAATCTTCTTTCTAATTTTTGCTTACTAAGTTTTACTTCTCCATTGGAAACATAAAGGAACCTAAAAGTTTAATTAATGAATCAATCATTAACATAAGTCTGAAAGCTGTCAATTTATGAGGAACATTTCGAACATATAAATACCTGATTCCTTGGACATTTTTTTTAAGATATTCACACATTTGTTCAGCATTTAGAATTTGTTCGTGTTGAAGTGAAGCTCTTCTTGCTGCTCTCTTAGCTACGGCACCTATTCCATCGCAAGAAGTTTTTCCGTGAGATGTCCCAAAAAAGTTATAAGATTTAAGCTCCAACTTATAATCTTTTTTATGAAATAACAGATTAATAAAGTGGTTTCTGCAAAAAATATTTTATTGCAATTTTAGTACTATAACTATTAATTAAGTTCTTTCGGATGAATCTTTTTTTTTTTTTTTTTTTTTAAATAAGCTCATATTTAAAATTGTTAGGAGTCATGCGAGAAACACGCATGAGGTCTAGTATGAATTTGTGTGTGTGCTGTGTGCATGAGCGCCACCAGCTCCACAGACGCATGTATAAGTATCCGCGCTGTCGTTGCATCAGACATACGTGTATCACAAGCTCCTTAGTAATAATTAAATTGAGTTAATAACACCTGCCTTCTTATTTCGTTGCAACTTAACTCTACAAAAATAGATTCATAAACAAACTCATAGATTTCGTAGACTCGTATTAAAAAAAAAAAAAGAATTTTAGAAATAATCTCTAACAATAATAATTATTTTCAATATTTATATCAAATAAATAATAAAATATGTGCAGTATCGATAAAAGATCCAATATTTTACTTTGTGAAAAATATTGTGAAATAATGAATTCAATTTTTTTGTTATACCAATAAATTAAATACTCCGAAGATAGATAAAACTGTCGTTAAACCTTAATTATTTAACATACTCTAAACTGAAAATTTAATAATTTTTTTTTAACTCACTTGTTTTTAAATTGTTGTGGAGCACCATCTGAATAGTAGATTAGACTATTTATAAATGTGTATTCTTGTTTAATGGAATCAAGTACCGTTTTTAAAAAAAGGTGTATTGCTCCAGCCGAATGATCTGTACCATCAGAAATAACACAGTAGCTAGCTACTTTTAAAAGCTCATCTTTTGGATCTTTATAGTGCAACGTAAGAGTAAATAATGAGGCATGTGTATTATTAAAGTAAAAAGCCTGAACTGAATTTTGACAAATGAACGGATAATTTTCTGCGAAATCCATGGTTATGAGTCCAGTTTTTTCATCTAAATTTTTTTTTGACTTAGAGTAAAATTCTTTTTGTTCATTTGAAATGAAGTGATGCTCTGATAAGCTCCAGACGTCGTTTGATAATTCCTCAATAATGTCTAGCATAGGTTTTTCCAAATTGAGTAGCGTGGTTCTTGTTATTTCTTTCCCATCTTCATCTTGTATTTTTTCAGCACCCCAGCTTGAGTATTTGACCATCTTGTTCGGATTAGAGATATTTTGAGTTAAAAATTTATAAACTTCTTGTTTATTTGGACAATCTTGACACTTATGCAGCATACAATCTTTGTTCTCTACGGAACACACAGAAACATCAAGTAATTCGTGATAATTCATTTTAGGTTGAACTGCTGATAGTTTTAATTTTACATTCTGATGTGTAGGGCAAATACAGATATTATGTGAGCCAGAACTTCCAGCTGATACACATTGTTCAGGTTTCTGTGCAAAGAAAAAGGCTAAACAAGGAATTTTTTCAGAGCTATTTTCTGAGACCCAGTTTTTATATAAAAGTTTAATGTCATATAGTAAATATCTCTTTTGTAGCAATTGCCTTTCCCCTTCGATTCTTACACTGATTTTTTCTTTAGTGCCACTGCACATAGCACTATTGGCGTCATCCAAATAATAGTTTTTTATATTTTCTCTTACTTCAAGCGAAATGCGATGATAGTTTTTTTTTACGCGATGAGTTGAACCTATATGGAGAGGTTATATAGTAAATTTAGAACATGTTTTGAATAATAAACGGATTTATGTATACTAAGAGGAATAAAAAATTTATGAACTTAACCCGCCAGCGCCGAGTGGCAAATTAACTCATCAAAATAAAATTTGTCAAAAATGCCGAAGGACAAGATAATTTGTCCAAATTACAGGCATGTAAAAAAAAACGGGTATTAATACAAAGTCAAGAAAATTAATGCACTAATCTTCAAAAAGTTGTAATTTAAATTTTTGTTAGTTGGAGTTTCTTTTAAAAAATTATATAAATTTAATAAATAAAAAACTACTCGATTAACTATTCATGAATTAAGTTGGACTAATTAAAAAAAAAAAAAAACTTTATTCAAAAATATCTTATAATTCTAGTTAATATAAAATTCATTTATTCTTACCAGATTCTTTCAATTTTTTCATCTCTTCAAATTGATATCGAGTACATTTTAAATAAATATTAACCGTGTTCAAGTTCCATTCATCTGGTAAAAATGTCAGGAGCTCAATTTTTTCATTATAACTAGTTTCAGGTGAGTTATATTTGATTTGAATATTTGAAATCATTGATAAAAACCAAGAACTTTCATTATTAATTTTCTGTAAATTATTAAATTTTGGCAATTCAACTTTCAGAGCAATTTCGAAGGTTTCTGAAGTTTTGTCGACAACACTTTGTAAAATTTCAACACCTTTTTTTTTAATACTTGATTCATTCAGCTTTTGTCTTTTGAAAGTCGGTAAGTCAAAAGCATCAAAAATATGTTCAAGTTTTCTTTTTTCTTGACTCTCTGTAGTAAATTCTGGGGTGTTTTTAATCTCTTCGCTTGGTTCAGACGAAGCCTCGCCTGATAAATTTTCATAGTTGAGACTTTTGTCTGTTTTAAAATTGTTTTCATAATGTAAGATATCTGATTTTAGTTTTATATCACAATTGACACACACTTTTTGACCTGCAATAATTTTTAAATCTAATACTTCCTTTAAGTAAGAAATAGCTTGATTATCTAAAGTCACTAATTCAGTATCAGTTTTGACTCTATGTTTTTGAAACGCATCAACACAGTATTTAAAATGTAAGTCTTTATAAATATCAATATCATTCCGGATTTTAGTTGAGCAATTTGCACAAATTTTTTTTCCAGGTATAATCTCAAGAGACAAACAATTTTTCATTTCTTCATAAAAATCTAGGGTAACAGAAACTAAATTTTTTGTAATATTTTTAGAATGCTTTTGAAAAGGATTGCAACACTTTGTTTCTAGAGACGAGTAGTAGGTATAAAAATTGTCATAATGATAATTACATATCTTTTCATTTTCAATATTTTTGATCCCAGGCACTCTTAAGTAAAGTAGTTTGACATCTTTTTCTGAAAAGTCACTTATTGCATGGTAAAATTTTTTGGAAGAAAATCTTGTGGAGTGACAACTATCGTTTAAAAAGTTTCCTACACAGCAATTAAAACTTGCAACTTCATTCATTTTATTAAACAAACTCTTTTTACGGGCTGAAATTGCTATTAACGCGACTTCCACGGTGAAAGCAGACTGGTTACTGATTGTTGACACTAGTAGTAGTTAAAAAATTGCTGCAGGTGGCGCCGCAGTCTACATTTATAATGATTTTTGATAGGATGATACAAATAAAATATTAGGCATTTTTCCAGATTAATAAGTTTGGTTTAATTGTTGTTGAATACTATGTATTATTTAAAAAAATATAAAAATAAACTAGATTAAACATTGTAACAGTTTTTTTCTTTTTTTCTGTAATTAACGTACTTATTGATACATTAGTCCAAAAAAAATTATGAATGATCAAACAGGATTAATAACTGCAAAGTTCTTGATTCATTTATAAAATATTAGCAGCAATAGAAGAAAAAATTGTTAATAAATTACCCAAAACCAGTTAAACATTAAATGGAAAATTCATTTCCTATAAACTATCTGGTGATTTTTAACTTTATTATGTTATATGGTAAATGTAAAAATAAAATTTTTAAGAAAAATTTATATTTCTTTAAGTTTGTTATGAAAAATTAAAAAAAATGTTTTTAAAACAAATTTATACGTCATAAATATTTTTAAATGATTGAGATTCTATCAGTTCTTCATCATTTTTTTAAAAGCAACGCTACTGATCAACAGTTATTGAAATTAATTTCAATAAATATTCTCTAAAAAATCATAAAAAGCGTTCCAGAATACGTAAGTAGCGTTATTGGATACTTTTCCACCTCTCTTTTAGTATAAATTTTTTGTTAAAAAACGATAAAAATGACAAAAATCAGTTGCTTGGAACAGTAGAAAAATAGCCGAAAAAATTTATCAAAAATATGAGGCTTTGTTCAACAAGCTATGAAGAATATTTCCTTAAAATTTCAGAAAAAAAAAGACTCAGAGAAAAAAGTGGCAGCAGTTTCAATATTGGCAAAAATGCGATTTTCGCGTTTTTTTCATTTTTTAGATAATTTGAAATAGTTGTAACTTTGACATTTTTAAAGATTTTTGAACGTTTCAAAAAAGGAATTAAAAGTCTTAAACAGACAATTTAATTGCCGTTTAAAGAAAAAAAAAATATTCATACCCCACTAAATGACAGCTTTTTGAATATAGCTAAATATCGCAAAATTTGATAAATTTAGAAAAATTTATATTTGTGGCTGCACCTCACTCAAAGTGATCGTAATTACATCAACAAAAATTTTTTCAAAATTTTTGTCAAAATACGAAAATTTTAAGAGGTAAAGCATAAAAATCGGATTAAAACTCTATTTTTGGCGAATATAAGAAGTTAGGATGAAAATATGGTAAAAATAACTAGAAAAAAGGCCTATTTTTTATTTTTAAATAGCTGCCATTTGGGTTCTACGGAATATTTTGGGCTAAAATTTTGGCAAAGCTCCTAAAAATAGTGGTACTTTAACATACTGAAATTTTTTTAAAATCGGTTGACCTCTTGCTCACGATCTTGCTGAAAGATGTTGGAATGACCCATTATACACATTCTATATAGACGCCATATATGTTGTCTGCTGTATCATTCATAAAAAACAATTGTAAATTGCTTAAATTACATTCATAAATGTAATTTAAGCAATTAAATTCATGAATGTAATAATTAAAAATAAATTAAATTTGAAACAGCCAATACAGTATGAGTTATATACTACCAGTATAAATATATGTATACTATACAGCATACATCCTGAAAAATTTTTAATTACAAACAGTTATTTTTCAAAGTAAGAGTGGCAGGTAGTTAAGAAAAAATAAATTTATACAGAATTAATTTTCATTTTTCTACATTATTAAACTGAGAGTACTTTTGATTTTGAAGAAGTTTTATAGTCAAAACTTTTAAATATAATACACACAGAATAAGAATAAACTTTATATAAATATTAGCTCAGTATATTTGGTTTTACAAGTAAAATATTCGTTGAAAACCTGAATTGCAATTGAGACATTGATTTTAGATGTTGTTACCTAGGCTTTGATACTGATTAATATAAATGAGTCGAATGTAGAGGTTATGTTACTCGTCATACAACAATCATACACCAATGAATAAATATTTTTCAAGATTCAAGAATTATTATTATAACAAATTATTTTGGTTAATACCTTTAACTTTATTAACTTATACTTAATATAATAGTATTATTTTAGAAATAACGACACTGCAACGAATATCACCGTGTAATTATGACTGTTTACACACTGGTATATTCACACACTGACACAAATATTTACAATATACATATTATATCACACGGCAACTCGCACGACTGTATTGGCTGTTTCAAATTTAATTTATTTTCAATTATTACATTCATAAATTTATAAATGTAATTTTAGCAATTTACAATTGTTTTTCATGAATGATACAGCAGACAACATATTTGGCGTATAGAATGTGTATACATATCTGATCAAACGGCAACTCGCACGGCAAATCATCCGTGCCGGGTCCGGATTAGCGTTACAAGCCGTGCACGGGCCACGCACGGCAAACGGGCCCGGAACGGATGATTTGACACGGTTGCCGTGCCACCATTTGAGATCAGGTAGATTATTACGCTAGGAAATCTGAACTTGCTTTGAAACCTTCACCCTTTGCTTCATAATCAATTTTTTATTGAAAGGTTCGCCCCGCGAGTTTTTACCGACATCATAAAACCAGAAATTTTAATTTTACAGACTTTTTTCTAGAAAGGAGAGAAAAAATTAAATAATTGCATTAAATTATTAACATTTTATTTTCTTAGAAACAAAGGTATTAACTATCCAACCTGTCAAACCAAAAAATTTATAATTTTCTTTCAAAGCAATAAAAAAATCACTCTCAATTGGTGCAGGTTATCTCTCAAGCGCTTCTGATTATATATCTTTGATCTTGGATTGTTCCCAGAGGATACATAATTGACAGGTACATATTATTCATAGTAAACATTAAAATTAATTTTTTTCGAGTTTATTTAGCGAAGGTTAAGAATACGCTGTTATTTAATAAATATTTTTTATTTACTCTCCGCTTCAGGAGTACGAACGGTAACGTTCGATACAAGTACTCGATCTTCCTATGAGGCCTCAGCTGTATGATAACTGCACTCTCCAAATCGGGGATGCAAAAACTTTAAACGCCCGTAAGGGCGAAAACTCCACTCCGCTAAGCTGAACTTTATGAAATAAAAAGTATTTATATGCAATAAAAATATTCGATGGTCCCAAAGTTTTTAATGTTAGCTTTAATTCTCTTCGTGGCAGGGATTCGACATAACAAGCTACATATTTCTTAGCAAGGGATAAATCAAAAATAGCGGGGACGACTTGTCGCGTTTTTAACTTGGCAGGAGGTCGACAATTTAATTGTTTATTATCGTGGTGATTGAGCACGCAAGAAGCTCGCATTCTTAACGTGGCATGAAACTGTCCACGTACTTTTAACGTGGTGGGAAAGCATTTTTGAATTTTGTAATTTAAGGAATTTTTTATTCGTGGCTGCAGGGGGTATTGTTGCTCTTTTCTTGGCTGGGGGGTAATCAGTTAAAATTCTTATCGCCGAAAATTTCGGGTAAAGTAGGGGTTACGGATTTTTTTAATCGTGGCAAGCCCTTCTTCTAGCTCCTTACCTGGCAGCTTTTGGCCTGAGGTTTTTTTTTCGCTGAGACACACTCAATATGCTATATCAACCGTTGCAAACTCATAGTATGCGCTATAGCGTACGCTTTATTGGTTTTATATCATGCGCTATAGCCTACGTTGTTTTAGGTTTATATCATGCGCTATACATAGCGTACGCTGTATTTGTTTTATATCATGCGCTATAGCGTACGCTATAAACCTCTCACAGCGTACGCTATATTGTATTTCATAGCGTATGCTACCAACTACTCCTAGCGTACGTTACGAACCTCTCCTAGCGTATGCTACAAACCGCTCCTAGCGTACGCTATTTTTGTCGTACGCTACAAGCCTCTCCTAGCGTATGCTTCAATTTAACGTGCGATATTAACCTCTCAAGGCGTACTCTACGAAGATCTCACAGCGAAAGCTATATCTCATAGCATGCGCTATAGCGCACGCTGTAAACATCTCAAAACGTGCGCTATATTTTATAGTTAGGGTTTCACAATACCAATACAATACAATAATTTGACTCAATATTGTATTGATATTGAAAAAATTAAAAAATGAAACTATTGTATTGCTATTGATATTGCTTTTTATTGATATTGACTCAATACTATTGACTATTGACTTTTCAAAACTCAAATTTAAAACTGAAACATATATTACCATAACGTAAATAAAAAAAATAGTACCGAACTTGCCGATCGATTCTTGATCCGCGATTTAAGATTGAAGCTTGATGTCTGTGTGCGTGGGGCAAAGAATTAGAAAATGAATCTAAAATTAAATTTTATGATCTTTTTAAAAAGAAATATTTCAAACAAACAGTCATGCAACCAGCTGAAGATCAATGTACGAATCATAATTTTGGCGATTTTTCTTCGGACTGTGTTAAGGCTGCTTTTAAGTCCATTTACAAACCCCAGCGTCAAATAGATGAAAACTGGAAAAAAGAAATCGATCGATATTTAAAAGCTGATCGCGAAACAGAAGATACAGATATTCTTCAGTGGTGGAAAGTCAATTCTAAGGTCTATCCTAATCTTGCAAAAATGGCCCGAGACATTTTAAGTATATTGGCCTCTGCTGTTCCTGTCGAAAGACTTTTCTCGCAAGCGTCTTTAGTTATGACTAAAACTCGTACTCGACTGAACGATGATGTTTTAAAGGCCTTAGTATGTATGAAAAATTGGATGTTCAGTGATCTTCGAGCTCAAATCTGCGGCACCGATTTTGGATTAAATATCCCATTAATTTCATTAGATTGTTCTAACGAATTATGTTAGAAATTGGATATTGTTATTATTATATATTGTTCAATTAATAAAGAATTATGTCAATAAATTGCAATTATTTTTTCAAATCTTTGAAGAAAGGGCAAAAGTCAATAGTAACTATTGAAATCAATAATATTGAGTCTCCACTATTGATATTGACACTCAATAGTTATCTTTGATATTGTATTGATATTGACCACCAATACAATACAATACAATACAATATCAATACTACTATTGTACTATTGTGAAACCCTATTTATAGTACATGCTATAGCGTACGCAATATTATATAGCATACGCTATAGCGTACCCCACGAAGATCTTATAGCGTACGCTATATTTCATAGCATACGCTATAGCGTACGCTGGAAACATCTCATAGCGTACGCTACGAAGATCTTATAGCGTACGCTATATTTCATAGCATACGCTGTAAACATCTCATAGCGTACGCTATATTATATAGCGTACGCTTGAGATGCCCTCTAGACATACTCTTATAATTTTGTCAAAAATTGTAAATTATTCTTAGAAATTTATTATAAATATATGAAATTATAAAAAAAAGTTATAGAGCTTAAAATCATATAGGAATAAAAAAAACTTATTATCAAAAAATTATTATTAATAAGAGACGTTCATTAATATTAATTTATTAATAAGAATTTTGACAAATAATTTGGGTATAAGTTGATTTTTTTCTTCTTCTTTTCATGACAACACTTATGACAAGGTAAATTATCTGATCTGTTAAACTCACGATTGCATTCTGAACATTTGTAAGTTTTTGAATTTTTATGTATTTGATTGTGACGATAAAAATTGCAATTATACTTGATGATCTTATGACAAAATTTGCATTCGTAAAGTTTATGTCTTTCATGACATTCTTAATAGTGTTTTCGATAATGCACTTTCGTTAAAAATACTTTACTACACCAATTACAGACTCTTTTTGAATAAACTTTTTTTTTATGTTCTAAGTATGACTCATCGTTTGAAAAAGTACATCTGCATTCGCCGCATTTAAAACAATCAACTGGAAGACTGTGTAAATATAATATATATTAAAAAAAATATATTTTTTTTGTAATAAAAAAATTAAAACTCACTTATCTATTGTATAAAATAGAAAGGTTGTTTGTTTTACACCTATTAAAAAAGTTAATTTTCAGTTAAATTAAAAAATTATTGCTTATAAAAATTTAAGATTAATAAGTTTGATATTAAAAAAAAATTGCAAGTAGTAAACAAAAATCATTTTTTTAAACAAGACAAAATTTTCGAGTCCACACGCATTTAACATTATTGATTATAAAAAACTTTTAAAGTATTTTGGATGAATATTAAAAGATAGTATAACCATAAAAAAGGTTATAAAATTTACGATGCATTTTAAAATTTGTTGATTTCTGTATCACCAATCTGTGAAAATAAGAAAATTAAAAAAAAAAAAATATTTAACTTCATTGCTGGCCGATTTAATAGTGATGAATGAATTACAAATTTTTATTTTTATTCTTGAAAAACTGTAATTTTATGAAACAATTTTGGGTAAGTGACAAAATGTAGGCTATTACAGCAACAACGAACAGTTCATTTAAATAGCAAACATAAATAGTAGTAATCGCTTATTCGCTGCATATTTAACATTTAATAGAGTTTTTTTAGGATAATTTGTTAAAAATTGTTTTTATTCAAACAATTTTTACAACAAAAAATTTTTTAGTCGCCAGCGATTAAGTATTCGCCCCCATGAAATTAAGCCTGAAGACTTTCACAGACTTTTAGATAAACACAAATTTTGAATTGAAATAAAAAATAAAAATAGATGAATTAATTTTAAATAAAATTAAGGGTATATTGTACTGATACTATAAAGCAACAGTAAAAAGCAGCTGAAAAAGCAATAATGATGAAATTTTTTTTATGGTAAAATTAATTTTAAGAAACCTATTTTCTTGTAAAAAGTATTTTAAAAAGTTTGAATAAAACGTAGGGTCTCAAGAGCACCTATCTTCAAGACTAATTTCTGGGAATTTTTTTAAATCAGCTTCGAAAGCCCGGTTCTAAGTTCACGAGTTTTCAACTTTGAAGGCCCATCGAAAAAAACCAAGAGGTGTACCCTCGAGATGAAGTTCCTGATCGGTCCCTACTTTAAGGATGTTTAGTACTTACGAAAAAAAGCAGCCGATTTGTCAATTTTGATCGGATCGATTTATGATTAGTATCAAAATAATCATTGAATTTTCTGCCTTTTTTTGTTCGATTTGGTTTTTTTAAAAATCAAAGTATTTTTTTAAATATTTCAACCCAAACTCTTATGGAAATCAAGCAATTTTTTTCTTTGATCGTATGTCACTCTTTCAAAAATACAGAGATCGTTAAAAGAATTATTGGGATTTGTAGATTTCATCTCGAAGAAGATTTTAAGATTTTTTTATAATACCTTTCGGACCATTTGAAAAAGATAACAAACAAAAACAAGCGCGCAGTGGTTAAATTCAATGCACGTCTGAACAAGAAATGCTCTAACTTTTTTTTCTATAGCATCTTTTGATCTAAAAATTTTTACACAATATCTTGAGGTCTTTATTTTTAATGTGAGATTTAAAAAGTTAACGTTTTTAAACTTTTGTCGCAGAGTTTTGTAAATTAAAAATTAGATTATGTTTTCGTGATTTTTCCTAATTTTTAAAAATATTTTTTAAACATAAAATTCATTCATTATTATTATTCTGGTGCGGAGTTTTCGGTTGGTTTCTCCCATCCGGCGCCTCGCTAGGTTGCGGATAAGGGAACGCTCACTACCTAGCAGAGGGTACCGAGGAAATAAAATACTCGGGGTGGACAGAAAAACCAATTTAGGGGAGGGATACCCCGAATTCGAACCCCCATCATGAACACGACTCTTAAAACAGACGTACCCCAGGCAGTAAATCTTCCTGTAGGTTTTGACTCGGTGCAAGCCCGGGTGGCCTACGTTGGCCCCATGGATTCTGAGGGGGGGGGGGGGCAAGAATGTGTAGATATGGAAGCAAAGGGACGTGTTCCTCAAAATACCAGCTCGCGAGGAACGCAAGGGAAGCAACGCTAGCATCGGCAGTAACGTTAGCGCTTTTAGTAACGCCACGGCGGATGATATAGGACACTGCGAGAGGACAGGCAGAAGTTCGTCAAAGCAAGGCAGGCTGAGAGAGATCTCTTGGAAGAGATCCAGCTTAAAGTCAACAAGATGATAGAGGCAGGCAAGTCGCAGAGGGGCGTCAACATGACCATCAAGGATGGCCTAAAGTTGGTGAAAGAAAGAGTGTAGATGGCATTGCGTGAGCATAGAGAGGGCGACGAGGGGGAAAAGGCCTATCATCGGGGCCTTACCTGGGCCGAGGAGGCTAGGCAGGCAAGGGTGAAGATCCAACGAAGGATAGAAGGGTAGTTGGTGTGGGACGCGATCTTCGCCACCCGCATTATGCAGAGGGAAGAAAAAAGAGAGAATAAAACCTCCCCACTCTTGAAGAAAAGAAAGAGAGACAATGGCGAAGCCGCATCAGGAAGGAAAGAGGAGAACGGAGGAAGAGAGAAGAGGGAAGAAAGAAAAGGAAGAAAAAGAAGCCGGGAAGGAAGAACGACGCAACCTCCAGCACACTGGTCGTCAAGGTTGGCACCGGCCAGACCTTCGCCGGTGTGCTAGCAAAGATGAAGTCTGAGATCCAGATACCAGCCGAAGGAGCATCCGTTACTGATGTTAGGAAGACTAACAGAGGAGACATACTCCTGCGACCTGGCAGCGGGGCCGACCTTGAGACATTCAAGTCCAGGGTCGAGGAGGCTGTCCAAGGCTTAGGAAGCGTCGAGAAACCACAGCGAAGGACAACGACGCTGGAGGTCCGAGGGATAGACCCAACAGCAAGCAGAGAGGATGTGGGGGCGGCCCTGACGAGCCACGTACATGTGCCTCATGAAAAATGGAAGGTCAACCTGTTCCCACCTGGAAAGTGGGGCACAGGATTGGCGGTCGTTGACCTCTCGGAGGAAAGCGCTGCCAAGCTGATCAAGGAAGAAAAAGTTAGGATCGGATGGACCGTCTGCAGCATCCGCCGTAGGGTATACGTAGTTCAATGCTACAGCTGCCTGAGATACTGCCACATCGAACGGGACTGCAAAGAGGAAGACTCCAAGTCGGACAGCTGCTTCCGATACGGTAGGGCTGGACATAGGAAGGCAGGGTCCGAGGAACCTCCATACTGTATTCTATGCAAGAAAGAGGGAAGCGAAAAGTGCGACCATACAGCTGGAAGCGGTGCCTGCCCCGTATTTCGACGCGAGCTGAACGCCGCGAAGAAACGGCAGGCTGCCGCATACCGATAGAGGGAAGATAATGACATGACTTGAGTGTTACAGTAAGTACTGCATGGCAGGAGACGACAGGACAGTGACAACAAGAAAGACTACACAACGGACGCGAGACTCCAGCAAGGCTTCGTCACGGTTAAGTATTGCTAACGCATTTCCACGTGACGGACGGAAGGAAAAGTGGATATTATTTTTCAGTTTCATTTGATGAAGCTGAAAAACTGGTTACACGGTCCCACTACACTGCATTATACGCTTCGCCGATATATACGTCTGCCGGCGAAGGTAGAAGCAGTGGGTGAACCCGTGAGAACTTTCGGCTTAGGTGAATTCCCAGATTTTTTACCACTTTAAAAAAAAAAAAAAAAAAAAAAAAAAAAAAAAATATTATTATTATTATTATTAATATAAAAAACTTACTGTGTTGTTGGTTTTTACAAAAGAGCTGTTTTTTTCATTTTTATCAAAAATACCACTGCAATCAAAATTTTGAGAAGAGTCTTCGAGATCTTTTTTGGAACCTGAATAATTCCGTAGTTTCAGAGTTTTATTAAATTTAGGCGAATAATCATTTCGGACGCTTTGTGTATTGAACATCAATCTTTCTAAATATTTAAATACATGCATACGTCCCTGTGAACATAACTAAAAAAAAAAATTATGTTAACAAAAGTAAAAATAAAAAAATTGTGTAAAAAGTTTTTTTTCGGTTTAAAAAAACGAAAGATCATTCGTTTACAAAATATCAACAAGAAACAACTGCTGTTTTTATTTTGATCATCTTCGGTCTTTTGATCGAGTGATCACTTTTGTAAGTTTTTTTTTTCACTGAGTGTTTTGGAAATAATATATGATTTTTCGGACTCCAATCAATTTTAGGTGCTTTATGAGTGTTGTTTTCTGAGCATATGACAGCAAGTTCAGTCATAAACTATGTTGCCGCGTTCTAAACTCAAAGCCTGGCACCTTGGTCGTTTTCATCTTTGAGTAAGTTTTTTGACGATCCCATAGGTGGCGACTGCAAAACAGACCAAAGATCGGAAACAGACCAAATAACGGAAAATATTTGGTCTGAAAAACAGACCATATATATATATTATATATACATTTTCGGCCGGATAGTGACCACTGTACTTACCACATGAAAAATTCCTAAAGCAATAATACACCCTCTTAAAGCGCAAATCAGGTGCAACCCACCCACGTATTCAAAAAAACCAAAATAACCCATCTTTTTTTTCTTTTTTTTTCCAAAATAACTCATCAATAATAGTATATTCCTGTATAAGCACGAGAACGGCGTCGTTTCTGCGAGAGTTGGATGTTTCAGTACGAGACCGTCGAGTTTACTGGAAGGCACGCGCTACGCGCGTGCCTTCCAGTTATATACTTATAGCCTTACAGGTATATATATATATATATATATATATATATATATACCTGTTATTTGGTCAGAAAACAGCACGAATAAAGCACCGATAATTGGTTGGTGACCGAAAAATTAATTAAAAAAGTTTTTTTAATATTCTTGAAAGCTTATTAAAATGAAAAGATAGTATCATATATTGTCACTTTTATGAGTCATTTATTGCGTAGAATTCCTTATACCCTTGGGGAGAACATCTTCGTGAATCTTCGTGAATCTCGTGAATCGTTGTGAATCTTAGTGAATTAATATGTGAATTTGTAATTTTTTGACAAAGATTAACATAAATTCACAACGATTTACAAAGATTCACGAAGATTCACAAAGATTCACAAAAATTCACAAAGGTATTTTCTGCAAGGGCAGTGATAGAGTCACTCCTTCAACTGCTGCTAGTCCAAAAATCTTTTTTAAACAAGAAAAAGAAAATTATCAGCCCAATCAACCTGTTTCAACAATACCTTCACCTTGGATTTTTGCTAAATCTGGTACACCTAATCCAACATCTCGTTTTACAAAACAAGCCCAGCCTAAAAAGGTGAGTTAGTGAAGACGGTTAAGATTTTAAGCAAAGTATTTGTTCAGAGCTTTCAAACATAAAAGGAAAAAAAAAACAATTTTCTGCACCAGAAATACCATTGAAAGATGAACTTTTTAGGAGAACAGTTGCTGCTGAGCTGACTCAGATAAAAGATAATATTAAAAAAAAAAAAAAAAGAAAAGCCAAGATTGTAAGCGCAGTCTATGCTCCTATTATCAGACCGAATACTGTTTTCAATGAGTCTCATAAAACCACTACTATCGAAAATTCCAGCTCTACTCTTAATACCAACTAACTAATCTGAAAGAATTTTTTATTAAAAAAAAAATTTTTATGGAACTTTAATTTTTGTTCATTATTTCATGCTTGTTTTCAACTAGCAATAATCGCACCTCGGTATGAACCTCGTTGGTTACGATATTGCCACTGCGCAAAGATGGAAGTAAGAAGACTCTACAACAGGTCTTACAAGACCAAAAAAAAGGTGGATGAAGACGTTTACAGACAGGCACAAAGGCTATACAAGAAGGAGTTAGAAAAGGCACCTGCACAGGGCTGGCAGGATTACTGCACGGAGCAAAAGGACGTTGCAGAGACATCCAGGCTCTGCCGTATCCTGCGCAACGGTCCGAGTCAGACACCAGGTATGATGAAGCTAGAATCAGGACAGTACGCTGAAAGTGGCGCGGACTGCCTCAACGCGCTGCTAAAGACCCATTTTCCCGACTTCAGATAAAGTAACGAACACCATGGGGCACACAACGCAGCCACCGGTAGACGGGATTGGGAACTGTCCAGGACCATCACGACCCTGGAGAGAGTCAGATGGGCTATCGGCACCTTTGACCCGTTCAAGGCTGCCGTACCAGATGGTATTTTCCCGGCGCTTCTTCAAAGAGGGCTAGAGGAACTGTTAAGCTCATTAGTCAAACTCTTCAGAGCGTGCCTGGCCCTTGGGTATATCCCGATTTGCTGGAGCACAGCGAAGGTGGTATTCATACCAAAACCGGGTAGAGTGGCCATAAGTTCAAAGGACCACAGACCTATCTGTCTGTCATCCTTCGTACTAAAGACACTAGAAAGGCTGGTAGACAGGTACATCAAGAAAAAGCCTCTGGTCAATCGACCGCTGCACTGTAAACAGAATGCCTACCAGGCAGGCAAGTATGTAGATGCAGCACTCATAGAGGCGGAATCATGGATAAGGAAAGGTATGAAAAACAAAGGATATGTGTTAGCAGCCCTGCTGGACATTGAAGGCGCGTTCAACCACACCAGGGTGGAAAACATCCCCAAGGGTGCGGAGGATCATGCCGTCCCACCCACACTGGTGAGATGGATGAGCCATATGTTGGGCACTAGGAGTCTGCTTGCCACATGGAGCGACCGTAGCCGAGTCGGAAGGGTTGGGAAAGGATGCCCACAGGGAGGAGTACTGTCTCCCACAATGTGGTGTCTAGTCGTTGATACCCCGCTGAGACTGCTAGACGACGCCGGCATTTTTACCTTGGCATATGTCGACGACGTTCTCATCCTCGCTAGAGCCGACGACCTAGATGTAGTGGCGGGCCTGACGCAATTAGCATTCGGGATCGTCGAGAAATGGTGCAAAGGAGTTCACTTGACAGTGAACCCAAGCAAAGTCGGTGTCATGTGCTTTACAACCAGATACAAGGTAGGCCCCATCAAGGGCCTACACCTCATAGGCAGGACATTGGATCTGACCAATGAGATTAAGTAGCTGGGAGTAACGTTTGATTCCAAGCTCAGTTGGAAAAGGCACCTAGAACCTACCTGCGGAAAGGTGATACAGTCCTTCTGGGCATGCAGGAGAGCTTTCGGCAGGACATGGAGACTGGAGCTCGAGAAGACACACTGGCTGTACACAGCCGTGTTAAAACCTAGGCTACTACACGTGGCGGCCGTCTGGGCACTAAGCTGTGTACAGGCCCTAGTCCTGAGAGACATGACGGAATGCATGGGCACTACACATCTGGCGGCGATGGAACGCCTGATAGGAACCCCTTCATGGAGTGCACTTGACTTAATTGTTAGATGTGCGGCCTTTAAGGCCGTTTGTCGATACGAGGGCCGCGCGGGAGTTGACCATCTGACAGATCGGCAGATGGTCAGAGGTTTGAATCATGGGAAGCTACCCAAACTCAACCACTCGGCTCGGAGCATCAACTTCGACAAGCCGTTCAGAGTCGAAACGGGCAGCAAGGCCAACTGGCCGAGAGGACGGCACAGGTATACCGAATAGGGGGTCGTCTGATTCACAGATGGCTCGAAACGAGCAGAGGGGGTAGGAGCAAGAGCCTGGAGACAAGGCTACACCAGGGAGATTGCGCTACACCTGGACGACTTCGCCACAGTTTTTCAAACTGAGGTGAGGGCGATTACGGAGTGCGCGTGGGTCACCCTGACGGAAGCGCACAGGAAAGGACCAGTCACGATTTGCTCGGACAGCAAAACAGCGCTCTTAGCGCTAAAAGACTAGACCAGACAAACTCCAGAGAAGTAACCCTCTGCAAAGAGGCACTGAAGAGTCTTACACCGAACCACTTAGTCACCCTACTATAGGTGCCGGGACATTCGATGATCACAGGCAACGAGAAGGCAGACAGGCTCGCAAACCGTGGTGCACTAGGCATCAGGGCCAACCACTGCAGTGTGGGAATGCCCGACTGTTCACTGCACAACGCCTTTGCCCTCTGAATGGCAGAGGAAGAGGATCGGAGATGGGCCAATCATCAAGAGCTGTGGCAGTCAAATGCCCTTTTCGGTAAACAGCCACCTAAGGAATGGCTACGTGACCTAAAGAAGACCGGTAGGAGGAAACTCAGAATGGTCATCGGATGGCTTACTGGCCACTGGAAGGTAAGACACCATCTATCCAAGATAGGGATAGGGGAGGTCTCAGAATGTAGGTGGTGTGGAGAAGCAGCCGAGATGACGGGACACCTCCAATGTGAGTGTCCTGCCTGGGCTATACTCCAGACTAGTAGGCTTGGCAGACCCATCATAGAACTAGGGGATCTAAGGGAAGCCAGCCTAATGGCAATCATGACGGTAATTGGCTCCATAGATAGGGCCATGGACAAGGAGTGAGTAAGGCAGGAAATTCCGCACAATGGGTGTATACCTGATCGCTGGGGTTGCATGTTCCCGAGCAGGCACTGCTAACACCTCCCACCCCAAACCTTACCTTCATGCTTGTTTTTTAGAAAATATAATTTCTCCAAATTAAAAAACATTGATAATTAAAAAAAAAATTTATTTTAACTTTGTTGTGATGATCAATATTTTTTCACCCTTCTAACCTCAAAATCGGAACTTCACTTCTTGTTTTCGGTTAGAAGGACGAAAAATAGCATGCCCTTAGCCAAGAGGGAATAATAAACTATTTACCAATTTCTTAGTTTTATAAACATGTGTTCTGTCTTGTCATTTGAGTATTCTTAAAATATAATTTAGATCATAAAAATAAGTATCAAAATGTTATGTGGATCTCGTTTAGTGTATATTAATCTGAATTATATCCTGCATGAAAACTATTACTGTCACAGTTTTTAAAATTAATTTTCGTTTGTAATCCATTCAAATGTAGTACTTTAATGAACTTTGTCAATAAAGTTAAAATCTCTCTAAAAACACTTTCATTTCACATTTTTAAGTTACACATAAAGTTTCTTTATAATTAATTAATAAAATTGCTTTCATGGTTACACGTACTATCAAAGGATGTAGTTCTTACTCTGCTCGAAAATGCATACGTGTAAAGTTTTTGCATGTTTGGGTTGGACCCGAGTTACTGCGGTGTATACCTTTATATACCTAAGAATACTCATATATGAGTATACACCGCAAAGACTCGGGTTAGCCCGGGTCTAACGGAAAAAATTGAATTTAACAGGTTTATTAGTAAACAAGTAGCGGCTGTAATTCAAAGAATATTATATAAAAATGCCGTTGTTCCGCAAAAATGTAAAATACAGCATTTCTATGAGTTAAAATTCAGCTGGGGAAAATAATCCAGCCGAATACGCCTCGTGCTTCAAAATTGTAGACAATTTTCATCCAGTTTTTTGCACAGCAACTCGCGGGGCAAGTTCGACAAAAAATCGCAAAAACTACAAAAAGTAACCGAAAAATTATCGAAATAATTTTACCCACACTCCTCCACCAAATGTCAAATACGGCGTTTCTATTGGCTGAAATTCAGCTCGGGAAAATAATCACGAACATTCACGAAGATTCACAAAAATTCACAAATAGTTGCAAAAGTTCACAAAGATATTATCTGCAAGGGTAGCTAACGATTCGACTTATAAGTTGCAGTAATTAACTTATCTTAACGGAGCATGATATTACTTTAAAACAAGAAGTAGATTTAGAAGCCCACCACACGGCGAAGTGAACTTTGTTGAAACGCAAAAAATATGCTTCAATAACTTTGCAGCAACGCTTGCACACGAACCAAATACAAAAAGAAAAAATTAATACGGCCATTTTTTTGCCGTTGAATCGATTGATCAATTTTTAGTACAGTACCGATAATATTTTTAGATGGAAGAATTGTTTCCTACTAAATGACTTTGAGAAACGATAGTTAAAGTGATGACATTTGAAGGAAAATTAATTTACAGAATTAAAAAAAAAAGTAGGGGTAGGGTTTTTAGGGGCGGGTTTTGGTTTTTTGCTTTTTTTGAAAAAACTATAAATTTTATCGAAAAATTTTAAACATATATACCACAAATCTACAACTTTAACACTTTTTTTACATAACCTCGAAATTTCCGAGAGAAATTCAAAAAACAAAACATTTGTAATTCACTTTTTTTACAATAAACTTTGAACACTACATTTTTATTAAAAGTATTCTGTTGGTAAAGATTTTGCACGTGGCTGAACTTCTTCTAAACTACTAACTGTGCTTCGAAATAGAATAAAGCAATGAGATGCTTGGGGGCTGGGCCCCTCAATATACCTATGGTATACACAGTAAAACTCCACAAAGACTTTCATTTACTGTAGCTACTGCAAAAGGGCCTGGACCCTGTTAAGATAAAGATTTGAAAATATCACGTAACCGTTTAAAATTTTAAAATATTCAACATACCGATTTATTCTTTACTTCCAATCTTTATATCCTTAATTTACTAGTATTTTTTTTAGTATTCCCATAATTAGTAACAAATCAATGTGAACGTTTAACATAAATTTTTAATAAAAATATTGATAAATAATAACAGTTATAGTCAGTTTAACCAATCGTCTATTTATAAATATAAGTTTTTTCGTTTTTCGTGATTTTTTCAATATTTTTTTCTGGTAGTGATATATAAATGTTTTTTTTCGATTAGATTAGATTTCGCCAGATTAGACGAAAAAAAGGGTCCAACCAGAATTTTCTGCCAACATTTCTCCATGATGCAGCCTTATATCTGTAGAAATTTTTTTTTGATCTTTTTGTAAATATCTTGAAAATTATTCAATATTTTTTCACAAAAAAAAATTTACTTATTTGACACACAAAATGACAAACTTTTGCAAAATTGTAATTAATTCAATTTTTGTGATCAGGAAAAATCAAAAACGTTTGTTACGGATAAAAATGAATACCTACTCATTATTTATTAATTTCATGTTGATATTGTTAGCTTATAAGTTAATCTGAAAGAATTAGCTTGATTTTTGTGTGTATATGTACGTGTGAATATACGAGTATCAAATTATTAATAAAAATTGTTAAAAATATATTGAAATGAAAGCATATGTGGGATTTAAACCGGTATTTAAATTTTGCCGAAATGGAATTAGTTTTGTGACTCTTTCGATTGTCCTTGGAGTTTGGTTTTATTGTTTAAGAGTAATCCTGTAAGTTAAAAAATATAACTCAGCTATGATTATCAGGACTACGCAAAGCAGTTGTTGTGAATTTACCCTTTGATTATTAACCTTGAACTTGCTATGACGGTTAGAAATGTTATCAACGCTGATAAACTTATCAGATTACTACTTATTTTTGATCAATTGATGCCTTTTATTAATTTTTATTCGAGTATATAAATTATTATGAATCTAAAATACGACTACTTGTATCCAATTTGTTTTGTTTTGAAAAAAAAAAACTCTTTCAAAAAATAAAATGAAAGGCGAGTTGTTCATAGTTTACTGTCATTGTGTCATTATAATTTTTTCGTCTCTGTAAACGGTTGCATCAGTAGAATAGTAAGAATGTCTACAGATAGGGATGGTTCCAGATATGTAAATATATCTAGTTCATCCCACTACCTCAACGATCCTTGCTATTCTATTACTTGCATCCTTTCCGAGCTGGATAACGAAGTTCAAAAGAGATATTAAAAATAAAACTCATCTACTTAAGCTTTTTTACATGTACTGGATGCACGTAAGCGCCGCTCACGCAGGCTGCACGTACGCGTTGCTTCGCTCTTTTATACACGCTGGCTGCAAGTACTCACGGTATCTTGTTTTTTTTTACGTGTACCAGCTACCCTGTCACTGGTATTAGAAATTTTCATGTGTTGGCAGTGTTGCGCCTAACGTAATAATCTTTTACTCCCTCCGACCCCTGCTTAAAGTAAAAATAACCCTTTTTTATCCAAATAACCCTTAAATATTCCAAAATAACCCATTTTTAAAAACACCCCAGAAATAGTGACCTCATATATAACATTATTATTATTATTATTTATTATCAACAACGCAAACGAGTCCCCAGCCACTGAAAATTTAACCAATCATTTAACATCTCTATTTTTAGTTTGTCTAATACAATTCTAACAGCTAACAGTTTTTTAATACTTTTTCTTTTTTCGGAAAAGTAAAGTCAAGCTGATCGACCTTACAGAGGACAAGGATGAAAAAGAGCAGCAGCAGAAGAAGCTGCTAGAGGAGCGCATGAAAATTCTAGAAATTTTTACGGGTAAAAGTAAGTTTATACTTTAAGTAGTTTGTTTATTTTTTATTTTTAGATTATTTTTATTAACAGATAATCTTGTTTTAATTTCAGTGAACAGAAGAAAACAAGTACTGCCAAGGGAGAGAATCAGACTGGTCAATATGGACAACTACATGGTTGGATTTAAACGCTTCAATATATAAAAAAAACTTAAATTAAAATTTTGTTTTTTATAAAAATAATTTAAATTAGATTAAGGCATCAAATACTATTGTGTGTCGTATTTAAATAATTGAAATTAGGCTAAGGCATCAAATACTATCCGACATACAAGATTACCTATCGTTTGCCCGAATGGTTTTCCCCGTACACCTATTTGCCCGAATACCCTTATGCCCAAACATATAACGACCCGAATTAGCATATAGTCGAGTTTTGATAGTTCGAAATTCGAATGTTTATAACCTTGATGATATAACCGCTTTTCGTGTACATATTCAAAATTTTAAATTTTCATGTACGTATTATATTCTAAGTTTTAAAAATTTTAAATTATTTTAGAAGCGTTTTTAAATGATATAATTAATCCGAAACCCGAAATTATTAATAGTAACCAACTTTTTCTCGACGGATTGTGCATTTTATTTTGTATAAAATACTATTGTATCATACCCTTTTTTCATTGATTTTATAATAAACTTCTGTAAATGAATTGTAACAAAAATAAGTAATTCGGGCGAATTTGGTGGCTGCTGATCGAGTAAAAGGGCATTCGGGCAAATGGGTAATGGGTATTCGAGAGAATAGATGTTCGGGGGAATGGATTTGGGCAAACGATCGGCCACCATATGTCGTATTTAAATAATTAAAAATAGGTGAAGGCCTCAAATACTATTGTGTGTCTTATTTAAATAATTAAAATTAGATTAAGGCATCAAATATTATTGTGTGTCGTATTTAAATAAGTAATGTGAAATTGTTGACTAAAGAAGTTTATGAATTTTTTTCAAGTGTTTCAGTGATAAATCCTCAGAATATTTAACTATTTAACTTATTTAAATAAAATTGTTAAGTAAGAATTTTACATTTACTTTTTCGAAGGTGACCATCAAAAAGCCGACAAAAAGAGCTACAAATGTTTTGTGATTGTTTGTTTGTTTTTTTTTTTGTTTTTTTTTTGTAAAATAACAAGTATTATTAAAAATAATTACACTAATCAAGAGCAAAATTAAAAAAAATAGAAAAAATAGTCATATACACGTTCGGCAGTATACGGACATTTCGACATTATCCAGACAGTCAGGATAGTGTTTGGTCCCATTTTTTCCGAGACCAATTAAAAATGAGTTCCAGGAATTGGATGATGGGTTATTTAGGAAGGGTCATTTTGGTTGGATCGCGCAAACCTAGGAAAAGTATTTATTGATGGGTTATTTTGGAAAAAATAAAATAAAAAAAAGATGGGTTATTTTGGTTTTTTTGAATATGTGGGAGGTCTGCTCCTCGTTTTCTCATGTCGAGGAGCACAATAGTTTTATTTATTTATCAATAAGTAATGTATAAACGTTTATTTTTTTTAGTCAATCAAAATTATTTTATTAATTTAAAGTAAATTACGTTTTGTAAAGGGAAAACTTCCTTACGACTCGAGCTAAATTTTTCTTTTTATCATTTCTTTTATTTTTACCCTTAATAAATAAATTAAAATAGTCAATAAATAATTAAAAATAAGATTTTTCTAGAATCTTTATTTCAGTTTGTAAGCAAGTTTGCGCTACACGTACCCTAGAGAAGGAGGCGCTAAGTTGGAAAGCTCTGGAAAAGTCCCACCTCCTCCGTGCCCAGCTACAGAGCTACAGGCACCACTACCGCCACCCCAAATTTGGGAGGGTCTAGGGCTAAAAATTGAGAACTTGCCCTCAGGGATCAGTTTAGTTTGTTGCGCTATAGTGGTACCTAGATCTCTGCTACGCGGATCCTATACTCCCGATACTAAGGTCTCTGGTAAACAAAGTTAAGTCGACTTGAACCGCGTACTTAGGTCTCGTGAGTGTTTGTGTCGTGGATCTAGGTCCCCATTAGTTTCACGTGAGTCAATCGCGCCATAATCCAGAGTTTTTTAGGACTACCCTGGTCGATTACCCAGACTTTCTTCGTGGCCTCTAGGGGCATTTGCAGTTAGCTGCGGCTTTATTATCTACGTAAGTTTTAAAACAATTTTTCATTAAATTGTATTTAACTAACATTGTAACAAATTTGTCTTTTGTAACTTCTTGAAATAAATAATAGCATTTACTTTTAATATGAATTTTAGTGTTAGGATGATTCTTTTCTGTTTACTCTCTTGCTTGTCCTTTCCCTATAATAAGATCAAATTCCCCTTTAGTAATGACTCAAATCACCCGGCTCGCTGGCGGGAATCTTGCCAACATCGTGCCAGGATACAGGTAATGAGTTCCCCGGGTAAGGTTTTCCCCGACGGTGACAAACAGGATCTTGCATTTTTATGGCACCAGCCCGGCTCGTAACGAGACGTAAAAGAGCGCCAGGCAGATCCTTGAGCCATGGTTGAGAAACGCAACCCTCGGGATCACAGGATAGGATTCTTTCAAAAATAGCTTACCGTGTAATTCCAGGCCGGTCACCAGACTAAAAAGGAGCCAGGTCAAGGTAAAAAGTAGAAAACCCACAGGGACTTGTATTAAAATATATATGAGGACTTTTATATAAAGTGCAATTTCGCTATTTTAAGAAAAATGGCTTTAAACATTTCAATTAGTTATAAAACCACAGAAATTTTTTTTTTTTTTTTTTTAAGTGAACACATAACCATATACTATTCCCATTTAGAGAAGTAATAAGCATGAATAAAGTTATTTCTCATCCATTGAATGTGTTTAAATCTTGATAAATAAACAACAGCACTTAGGTTGTTTTTACGGAAAACGGGTGGTTTACAGGTATTTTTCATTAAATAAACATTTTAACTGAAGATTAATGATTGTTTTTAACATGAATTATATTTGTAAGTTAAAAAACAATATTTTTACATAAATAAATTTAATTTTTCATAAATTTTCATCCTCAAAATCGGTTTCTTCATCCGAAAGTACATCGTCCGGTTCATTCCTACTGCTGGCTTCAATAACATCACTTAACCAATTTTTTTGTTTCTGCGCTTAAATAAGTACTGATAGTCATGTTCGAACTTGAAGTAGTCTCAGTCATGGATTCATTCATAATTTTGAGGTTAGCCAAAAAACGAGTTTAAACTTCAGTAACACGAGCGCGCTAAAACGAGGTTTTTGACGAGTACCTGATCAGCTGAGTGAGCGGAGAGCTTGCTTCGTGACTTTTCTCTTCTCTCTTAACATGCAATATACTTTATCTAAAGTAATATTTAAGTAACTTAAAAGATATATATCGACTAAATAGGGTTTACATATGCTAAAAAGGCGATTTATTGAAAAACGACCTAAGTGCACTGAAGTTGTTTTTACATAAAAGTCCTCATCTATATTGTTAGGGTACAGAAAGGAAAATCAAACAAAGATACAAAACCTTATTCCTCGTTCCCTACAAAAATTTGTAATAAAAAAAGAGACTATCTGGGTCCCCTTAGGGATTTAAAACGGCAAGTATCCACGTAAACCCCAAACGTGAGTGCTGGCTACCGCTCGGCGGTACTCACTATTGGGAGGAAAAGTGCCATCATAGAAAGGGAAGCAATATGGCTGCTCATAACTATTTTCAATGCGATCAGCGGGCATGACGACATAACCCTAAGTTCAACATGGCTGACCATAACTATTTAAATCCACTACAACAGCGCGTGAACCACGTGATCTCATCCCCACCACGACTGCACTTTTGTTCCCAATAACATCTTCTGCCACGCAAAACACCCAAGTTCGGCCAACACTAAGGCCGAACCATCACAACGGTCACCCTCGATATTTCGATAAAGGAGTTCAAAATACATCTTTTAAATTTGGGTCGCCGTCGTGGCGCAGACTTGCAAATGAAAACTCGTATGGCAGCTACATTATTAAAAAAAATTTTCTTATACTTTTTTTTTGTTTCTGTTACAGATTTAGAAATGCTTCATCAAGACTGCAATTTGAATTATCAAGACAATAGGAGCATTGCAGTGGTGTTACACAACCTCAGCGAGTCCGATGCGCATCTTATAATAAAAGAACTTCACACAGCTAAGTACTTTGGCGGTAGGGTGACCGCCATCCCCCAAACAAAAGAAAAATGCATTCCATTAACAAACATATCGATGGTAGTAAAATTTCATTAAGATTTATAGATTCTTACGGATTTATGGCTGATTCTTTAGATAAGTTAGCTTTATATTTTTACATTCGTTTCCCATACTCACAAGCATTTTTGAAAGCAATAGAAAAACTGAAGATGAAACAAAATTACTTAGAAAAAAGGGGACTTTTTGTTATATTTATGTTACAAACTTTGAGATTCTTTAGGAAGAAAAATTACCTGCAAGATGCAATTTTAAAAATGAACTAACTGGTCGCGAGATTACTGATGCTGAATGGAATCTTGCCCAGCAAGTATATGAAAAATTTGAAAAGAAAAATTTTGGAGGGTACAGCGATCTTTGTAATACACAAGACGCGCTTTAATTATGTGATGTTTTTAAGAAAATTCGATCCATTTGTATGCAAATTTATAATCTAGACCCTTGTAAATATTTTATATTCAAATTATAAAAGATCACTCATTCACATTTTTATATTCAAATTATAAAAGATCTCTCTCTTTTTTATGTTACAGATCGAAAATGTCTTCAAGCACTAATTTCTTCATCTATTCATTGAATGAATTATCGGAAACTACGTCAGAATATCTTTCCCAGAAAGAAGTTAGTGATTTAGATGTAGGATACAATTATTCAGTAACATGAAAATTGACAACACAAAGTTTGGCAAACGGATTGTGATTGCTCTTAACGAAAAGTTCAACATCTTTATCAGAAAAAAATTTCGCAGACACTAATCCAAGAAGAAAAACTATAGTTGGAAATAATGGGAAAAATATGAAAAAATTCTTTATTTTTTAAATTTTTAGGAAATTATAATTTTAAATTTGGTTATGATTTGTGGATATACATTAAAGAGATTAATATTGTAAGGAATAAATAATTAGTGAAAAATAAATATTCATTACTCAATTCAATCGTTTATTAATTTATTTACAAATCTTAATATATTACAAATAATTTTCATCTATGTAAGTATTATACTTATCATCACAATCTAACCACTTAACATTAAATTTATTACCATGTTGTTTTATAACTTTTTCCACTAAATTTATTTTACTAACACGAACTTTATCGTTAACTTCAAGCTTGGGCATCTTTATTGGGAGCTTTTTTTCAGATAATCGTTTTAGAACTTGCGCTTCATTAGCTGTTGTAACATCTTTCGGTTTCATATTAATAGTTCGATGCTTGGTATTATTATAAGTCTTCAATAAATCCGGAAGTATTTCAATCTATTCGTAGCTTCCTTGCAAGCTAAACTGCTTCTACATTTCAATTTTAAGTGTACAATTGAAACTTTCGCAAATAGATGCTTTAAGGTTGCTATAATATGAATATATATGGACTTTATACTTTTTCACCAATGTTTGAAAGACGCTACTGTAAAACTCTTTTCCTTCATCTACATGGAGATTTTTTGGAACACGACCTTGCAGGAAAATTTTTTTCATGGTCTCTGCTACATCCTTGCAATTTTTATTCTGAAACGGAACCACCCAGGCATACTTTGAAAAATGTCAATGACAGTGAGTAAGAACGTATGAGCATCATTATCATCTGGATAGAGCTGCACATCTGCATCAGCCTGTCAAGTTTCGTTTATTGGGACTGAAAGAGCAGCCGTGGTGGGGAACATGGCATATATATACTCGTATATATATGTATCCAATATAGCCGCCGCTGGGGGAGTTTTTACGTTGACTTAGGTGGGAAGTTTCACTGTTTAGTAAAAATATGATAGATTTGAAGAATATCACCGAATAGGCTGGTGATAATCTTTCATGCCAAAAATATCATGAAGGGTTTCGGTTATTTTCAACTAAAGACACCGAAAAACCGCATATCTGTGGTTGTGGTATTGTAGAGAACGAAGACAAAAATCACAATCATACAATTAAGGCTCTGTGTTTATATAAATGGTTTGGACGAAGCAGCTATGCACCCACTGCAGTCAGAACAAGTTAAACAATGCTACAGCCTGAATACTCCGGAATCAGTCAGCAACCGCAGTCAGAATAAGTTGAACGCTGCTAACGTTCAAGTTGAACACACTTTTCGCACAGTTAACTATTTCTTGAATTTTAACTTATAAAGCAACATGGAAGAAAGCACAAGAAAACCATCAAGACCTTCATCCAGAAGGTCTGGACAACATTTTACTTCGGCCGAAAAGTTAGAGCTGGTTAGAAAGGTACAAGCCGGTGAGTAAAAGGCCCAGGTGGGTCGAGACAACAACGTACTGGAGTCGACGTTCCGCGACTGGTGTTCAACCCTCGGTGAACCTCTGATAACGTTCAACTCCGGTCCCTCAGTGGCAACGACGCGGAGTTATACTCTTCCGAAGAATCGATCACCAGCAAGCTTAAAGACGTCAGCTACGACGCCTCCAGCGTAACCAGGAAAAGGAAGTTCAGTAACGAGTCGGGGACTCCGTGTCCTTGCTGCGGCTACTCAACGGACAAGCTCGAATCAATAATGGAATTCAAGGGATGCGGAGCCGATTTATCGCAATCTGGCTCGTCGGAAGACTTTGTGGTAAACCTCAAAGTGCCTATTACCTCAGACTGGACTCCTGCCTGCGCCAAAACCTTGCCTTTCTGCAACTACAATGTTAATTTTTCTCCAAATATCAATATAATTCGGTGTGAGATCTTGTCACCCAAGAACAACGGCAGCGAGGATTCTCATCCCCTGGATGTCAGCATGAAATCTTGTAAAAATTCCAAAAAGGAGCGCATGATAGAGTCTGCGGAAAGGTTCCTGAAGTGGCTCCCTCACTGCGATAGTCCAAACAAAATCCAGAAAGACGAGCAAGAGCTGAAAGAAATAATCGAGAGGTGCAAACGTTACAGCAGCAAGAGTTCTTATCCTCTGGATCTCAGCATGAAATCATATAAAAATTCCGAAAAGGAGCGCATGATGGAGTCGCATGAAAGGTTCCAGAAGTGGCTCGGTAACTATGATAATATGTTAATAATACTTTAAAGTGTTGCTGATATGTATTTTTAGAGTATGAGTATAAAAAACATATTGAAAATTTAAAATTATATAAATTAGTTATAATTGTTGTTAAATACTTATTAAATATTATGTGTATTCTTGAAAGTAAAAAACATAATTTTTAATTTTAATACCATTAAAGTAATTATAAAAATATTGTTGCTAATATTGTGAAATATTATATTTTCAAGCAGTCTGTACTTTTATGAATAAACAAAATTGTTCTTTCGGAAAATATTAGATTTTATTTATTCTCTGTTTTTTTAATTGAATATCAAATAAAACAAAATTATTACAATAGGGTGAATTTAGATTGAAAATGAGTCAAATAAGAAAGTATTAAAAAATTGGTTTTGGAGGTGAAATTTTAAATAATCAAAACTAAAAAAACAAATTATTTTTATAAGACTTTAGCAATTATAGATTACAATTTTTTCCATATTATGTTCATGATGTATTATTGTTTGGGAATGGTGAAGGATAAGCTTAAGGTTAAGGAAATAATCAACCGCGATCGCGAGGGAGTGGGAAAGGTAAAAAGCGAGGGTATTTGAAAGCACAACACTTGTAGTTTTTATGCTGCACTTAAACTATTTATTTAACAACTAAGTACAAATGAGGAGAGAGAGTTCGCCGGGAGTCTCTCTACCTCGGTGAAACGTCGCGGATACACAGGCGATTTCGCGACGGTGGGTTCGAGTCCCGTGACGCGTGGTAGTGGCTTCACGGTTGTAGCAAGACTGGTGAGGGCGGAAACTGGTCACTCCGGGCAGCTCTGGCATGGGTCGCTCGCATGACCAATTCCGTGGCAATAAAAAGCGGTAAATCTCAAACAATTATAATAATTCTTACAGTTACCTTGTTGTCATAAAAATATCATAATTTCAATCATTCTACAATTTTAATTATTTAAATTTTATTTTTCTTTATTTATTCAGGCATACTCAAACTAACAATTAAAATATGAACAAAAATTGTTATGTTTTATCCGTTAGATCTATCATAAATGTGTCATCTGCAATAATTGCAGAACTTAAATTAATAGTTCCACAAATATTTATAAAAATATCTTCTAAATAAGGAACTAACGCAACAGGCCATTATACTGCCAAGTACTTGAAAAACCTTTAACCGTTGATTTGATCACTCAACATGAACGCTTGCTTTTGCCACTGTAGCGGTGAATTCTGCTTCTGATTTTGAAAATCTTTTTTAATTCTGAAAAAAGGGGTTTGTACAAACTTGAATTGGTTTTTCTGGCGTACTTCCTTGATGAGTACTCCCTTTATCTACCATAACAGCATCTTTATGCTTTAACAAGTGGACCAAATCACTTTGTTCAAATATAGCTGTATCACTAGCTCAGCCTCCGTAAGGCTTACTTACACGAAAAAAAGTTTAGGTTAGCGAGCGCAACAGATAGGACGGTAGCCGAACTAAACGAGGCTCTCTCGCGGGACTGCAGGTAAGGCCGATATGTGGCCTACGCCGTCAAAATATTCCCTCCGCGGCGGACAGAAAAAACGATATTTTTTTAAATAACTAGTACTTTGGACTTACGCACAGTGATCGGCGCTGAAGTTCAGGCTGAAGTTCAGTCAACATCAGTGAACTTCACTGAAGTTAAGTTAAGCCATATTTATATTTTTGGAGTCATATAGACATGGTGCCCCCCAGACATGGTAAATAAAAACCTTTTTATAAGCAATTAAATAAACTGACAAGCTCTAAACCCCCATAACGCTGGGAAGATCGATAAATGAATTATTTTTTATAAACAATTAAATAAACCACCAAGCTCTAAACCCCCATAACGCTGGGGAGAGCGATAAATGAATTATTTTTTATAAACAATTAAATAAACCGATAAGCTCTAAACCCCCATTGCGCTGGGGAGATCGATAAATAAATAATTTTTTATAAACAATTAAATAAACCACCAAGCTCTAAACCCCCATAACGCTGGGGAGAGCAATAAATGAATAGTTTTTTATAAACAATTAAATAAACCGACAAGCTCTAAACCCCCATAACGCTGGGGAGAGCGATAAATAAATGATTTCTTACAAACAATTAAATGAACAGCCAGCTCTAAGCCCCAATAACGCTGGGGAGAGCGATGAATAAATAATTTCTTATAAACAATTGAATAAACCGACAAGCACTAAGCCCCCATAACGCTGGTGAGAGCGAAAAATAAATAATTTCTTATAAACAATTAAATAAACCGACAAGCTCCAAGCCCTTATAACGCTGGGGAGAGCGATAAATAAATTATTTTTTATAAACAATTGAATTAAATGACAAGCTCTAAACCCCCATAACGCTAGGGAGAGCGATTAATATATTAATTTTTATAAACAATTAAATAAATCGACAAGCTCTAAACCACCATAACGCTGGGGAGAGTGATAAATAAATAATTTTTTACAAACAATTAAATAAACAGCCGAGCTCTAAACTTCCATAACGCTGGGCACCCGAGTTCAACAAAAAAACTAATCGGCTATACCCCAATCTTTACATTCCCAAAACACGGAACACCCAAGTCCAACAAAAAAGCTGATTGGCTATCCCCCAAACTCTAAGCCCTATAAACCCTGGGCACTGTAACATAACTCAAATTAATCGTTTGTATATCTATATTGAATTATTGATTATTATTAAACAATGGGACAGTAAGTAATATAAACGAGTGTAATTGCTCGCAGGCGACAGTCTGCCGTCACACTTCTGCTCGCAAACACTGCGTTCAATTTATGTAAAATAAAAGAAACTAATAAATAAAGATAATAAAAGTGAAATATAAACATTTCTTTTTAAAAACATAAATACCATAAAGTTAGGTATTACATATTGGCGCCCAACGTGCGTGGCCGAAAAGTGAAAATCGGTTGTGTTTGATGTTTAGTGCATCAAATTTGCGAATAAGGACTGTGAACACTGTTCGGTGATAAATCGCCTCCTTAAGTTAAAGGACAACGTACTCCGGATAGGACAATTCAAAGCAGTTCAACGAAAAATGCTGATTAAGGTTAGTTAAAACTATACACTTACCTTATGAATAAAAGCACAGGCTCAGACACAGATTCTAATTCAAATTTACAATCCGACGAAGAGATTGATAGATTTTACGAGGTAGACGGTATACATAAACCTTTGATAGAAATCATTAGAGATAAAAAAATGAGTCACGAGCAGCAAACAATCGTACCACAAACTCAGACGGAAGAGATACTTTTAGAACAATTAAGAGTAATGCAGCAGGCGGTATCATCTTTACAGGCTGAAATAAATTCTTTAAAGGGAGAAAAAATTGAGCCAACGGCGCCGCCACCACCAACGACGATTTCCACAGATTCTCATCGGTTAGTTAGAGAATTATTGAATGAAATTAGAGTTTTCGATGGTAGTTCGAACGTTGAGTATTTTCTCGATCAATTAAGAAATGCACGGGACCAGCTAGAAAATGAAGCCGAAAGAAAGGCCCTGTTGAGAAAAGTAATAGCTTCAAGACTAATAGGAGAGGCTGCAAGAATAGGGGAAAGTACACAAGGTGCTGGCTATTCAGATTTAGCTAACGCGTTGCGAGCTAGTTTTGGGCAGGCCGATTTGACATATGAGCAAATATCGGAAATTCGTAATAATACTAGACAGGGCCAGAACGAATCTATAGATAATTATGTAAAAAGATATGAAGAACTACATCGACGTGTGCAAAAATCGATCGAACAAACAAAGATTGAATATCGAGCTGGAATTCGGTACATCGAAGAGGACTCCCATGTCCGACGTTTTATTCAATCACTGAAACCAGAGCTAGAGGTAAGGCTTTTAAATATAAAAATTGACTCTCTGCGTCACGCCATGCAGAAGGCACGGGCTATTGATAAAAGACTACGCGACGACGAAGTAATCCGAAGCCGAACACAAAGAAGAGGTGAGCCATTAAATAATACAAAGAGTAAACCCAGAGACGATAACAATAAGCAAGATGATAAAAATGAAATTAAAAATAATTATGTAAGTAATAGTAGAAACGAATTAAAAAGGTGTAAATTTTGCAATAAATTGAATCACACTGAAAATGAATGTTGGAGAAAAAATCCACAGCTTCGAAATTTTCAAAGAATTCCACAGATCGACAAAGGGCCCCCACGAAAATTTCTGATGACCGACGAGAACCAGCAAGATACTACATCGGATCTGGAGGAAAATATTATGACCTCTACATCCAACTCCAAGGAACAACAGGAGTTAACAAATTTCTGGTCGACACAGGAGCGCCAGAATCAATTGTAAAAAATTCAATATTAAAATTAGAAGACTGCAACCCAAAGAAAATACCACCAGGAGATAGAAGGAGATTCCAGATTGTAGATGGCCCTCACGAAATGATAGGTGAATGTACATTAAAAACTTTAGGTAGGTCGCATATTTTTCATGTAGCCATGAATGAGTTTCCTTTAAATACACATAAAGGAATTTTAGGTAAGGACTGGCTCGAAAATTATGGAGCCCTTATTGATTGTAAAAATAAAATAATTACTCTGTCTGATATAAGTAAGAAAAAACACGATTTTAAATTAAATACAGAATTGCTTACAGAAGTAGAAGCAAATTCTGTTAAACATTTGAAAGTACATACAAAACCAGGTACTCATTTTTCGGCTCTAACTGTGTCCCTGCTTTATACACAGGAGTCGAGGCTACTTTGTATTTAATGAACGACTCTTATAAGAAAATCCGTGTTTACAAGTCAGACATTTGTCATGAATATTACGAGAATGATGAGTTAGGGGCACCATGTATGCAAACTCGAAGAAAGGAAAGAAAGCAAGAGTCCCTCGTGTCGGAAATTCTAGACAATAATATATCTCAAGAAAAAAGAAAACAGATGTTGAGAAATTTGTATGAAAGTAAGAATGAAACAAAAATTTTTACAATGAAAAAGTCTGAAGATGAAAGAATTGAACTGTTGAAAAATAAAACAAGATTATCTCACTTATCTGAAGATGAACAGAATGATTTGTGGGAAATTATAAAGAAATATAATGATATATTCAATTTGCCAGGTGACCCAATGCCTGTAGTAAGTGATGTAGAACATGAATTTCTACTAAAAACAGGTAAGCCAATATCTTCAAAAATTTATAGGCAACCTATTCATATACAAGAAAAAATTGATGCTCATATTAGAGAACTCGAGAGCAAAGGTTTAATACGGCCAAGTTCGTCACCTTACTCAGCAAATGTGCTGTTGGTACCAAAGAAGATGGATGCTTCTGGAGAAGTAAAATGGAGGCCGGTTTTTGACTTCAGGAAGGTTAATTTTGAAACCGAGCAAGACAATTATCCTATTCCTTGTATCGAGGAAATACTTTGCTTTTTGGGAAAGGCAAAATATATGAGTGCATTTGACTGCGCTAATGGATTTCATCAGGTGGCAATGAAACCAAGAGACATCCCAAAGACGGCTTTCAGTACACACAAAGGACACTGGGAGTGGTTGAGAATGCCTTTTGGACTGAAGAATGCACCAGCAACCTTTCAACGGATGGTGAATTTTAAATTGAGAGGCTTGATAGGAAAGATATGCTTCGTATACCTAGATGACATCATAGTATTCTCTTCTACGTACGAAGAACATTTGAGAAATTTGGAAATAATATTTCAAAGACTGAGAGAAACTAAATTATCTCTACAGCCAGATAAGTGTGAATATATAAAGCCGGAACTTGACTATTTAGGGCATCTCATTACACCAGAAGGTGTAAAACCTCAAGAGAAGCACGTTGAGAAGATGAAAAATTTTCCAGTTCCCAAGGACGTGAAAGAGATGGAAAGATTTTTGGCATTGGTAAACTACTATAGAAAATTTATCCCAAAATGTGGCGAAATAACAGCCCCTCTTCATAAAATGAGAAGAAAAAATGAGAAGTATGAAATCACAGATAAAGAATTGAAATGTATAAAGAAACTCAAGGAAATAATAACAAGTGATCCAGTATTGAAATATCCTGATATAAAAAAACCCTTTATTTTAAATACAGATGCCTCTAATGAAGGTATTGGTTGTATATTATCGCAACTTGACGATAAAGGAGATGAACACCCGTGTGCTTTTGCTTCAAGGATACTGAATGCAGCTGAAAGAAGATATTCAACTACGGAGAAAGAATTTTTGGCAATAGTATGGGGATCGAAAGTTTTTAGACCCTTCTTATGGGGAAGGAAATATACAGTTTACACAGATCATAAACCGTTGGAAGGAATAATAAAAAGTCAATCCCCAGACATAACTTCAAGATGTTTCAAATTTATAGAAAAATTAACTGATTATCACCCAGAGATAAAATATAAAAAAGGTAAGAAAAATCAAAACGCTGATGCCTTTTCTCGGGCATTCGTTGCAGAAGACGAGGATGATACTCCAATCGAAGAACTGTTGGATTATATGAACGAGATGGAAGCAGATGAATCAGAATACCCAAGCTGGATAGATGAGACAGTGGATAAAGAGGCAGCTGAAGAAAATTTACCTTGTGAGAAGGAAACGACAGATGAGTCCAAATTACAACCAGAAGTGACAATTTGTGATGAATTTGAAAATGTGGGATTGAGTAAAATAAGGTTGGTAACTGAGAAAACCAGTGGTGAGCAGATTGATCGATGGGTAAATATTAATAAATTTACACTCTTCTACAAGACAAAGCGAGATTTTGAAAGAATCATAAAGGCAGGTAAAAACACCATGACTATAAATGAAACCACCATTGAATTTACCCACGTTCAAGATAATCAGCATGAAAATTTATTACTTGGTACATATATTTATACAAAGATGACAGAAAGAACTTTGTATGTACGACAAAAATATCCAATTTATATAGAAGATTTAAATACAAGAAAGAACTTAATAGCAAGGGCTCACGAGCATGGACATCAAGCTTCAAAGAAGATTGTTATGCAACTCCGCCAACAGTACGTGTGGGAGAACTTACCTAGTGATGTGGAACAATATATTAAGATATGTCAGGTATGTAACAGGCTGAAAGATAACTCTAGAAAATATAATACTCCAGGCATGAATATAGAACCGCCAACTCAACCATTTGAGACAATAGCGATAGATTATTTAATGCTTGAACAAATAAATTACTTACTTTTGGAAGACGTATTTTCTAGATATGCATGGTTAAAAGAAACAAGAGGAAAAAATCCTTACAAAGTATTCGAAGAATTCATTCTTCAGCAGAGAATTCCGCAGAATTTAATAACCGATAATGAGTCTATATTTAAATCAGAATTGTTAACAAAAATTGTAGAAAAATATGGAATCTACAAAATTAAAATTTCATCATATCATCCAGAATCCAACGGTGCATGCGAAAGACTTGTGAGAACAATTAAAAAGATAGAAAAGACAGAAGATGATAAAGCTAGTCCAGCTTTGAATTTGAAAATACTGAAGGCGGCTAATCATTATAATTCAATAATACATTCCAGCACTGGCTATAGTCCTTCCAGATTATTATATGGACTCGAGGAGAAGAATTACGAAACTTATGAGGAACGACAGGAAGAAAGAATGAGGCGAATGACAGCAGTAAGAAGAAAAGCAGATGAAAACAACAGGGAATCAAAGGAGAGAAATAAGAAGATTATGGAAAGAAGACAAACAGGAAGCAAGACATATGAGGTTGGAGATTTAGTATTAATTATTTTAAACAATCAATGGTCGGAAAAACCCTATGTTATACGAAGAATACAGGGACATACTGCATATTTTATGATGAAGAATAAAGAAATAATGAGACATTTTAATCAAATTAAACATTTTTATGGCGAAATAGTCTAATCAATTTTTTGTTTCAGATTCTACTTTTGGTAATTTGTATATATAAAACAAAAGCTTTTGACAACAATACTGAAATTTATAAGATAATAAATGAAATACCAGATGTCGCAACGACCTTTTCGGGAGAAGTACATCTTTACTCTGAGCAGTGGAAAGTAATTCATACAACTGATCTCAACAAAATCTACAACCAAGGTCAAAACTTGAAATCACAGCTTGGAAAAATGAAGAATATATGTAATAAGCCAAATACAAAATGTAATTTACAGGGTCTAATTGAAACTATAAGTAGAGAATTAAACTCAATCGTTGACGTACCAATTAGAAAAAATAGAAGAAAAAGAGGTTTGTTAAATTTAGTAGGAAAAGGTTCTAAATATTTGTTTGGTACAATGGATAGTGCCGATGCTGAATATTATAATAAAGAAATAGATTTAATGCATAAAGAAGAAAATTATCTTTTAAAATTATTGCAAAAGCAAACTGCATTAGTTGCTGAAAATATTAATAGTTCATCGATTCATTTAATGAATTATGAGAAAAATATTAAAGAATTAGAAAGTTGGAGTAATAATGTAAGTAGATATTTAACGAAATTAGAAGTTGATAAAATGTTAATGATATCACTGCAAAATTTTCAGTTTGCACTATTTGAATATAAAGAAAGAGTAGAGACAATACATAATGCAATTGCTTTTGCAAAGTTAGGAGTAGTATTACCAACATTAGTTTTACCAGATACTTTTTTGAAAGCTTTGAGGGAGATTGGTAAAAATGAGACGATAGATTCATTTATAAAAATTGATAAAGATCATTACGATGATCTAATTAAAGTATCCTCTTCTATAGTATATATAGAAAATGATAAGTTAGTTTTTATTATAATAACACCTATTCCTGAAAAGACCCCTTACGATATAATGAATTTTGAAGTATTACCACATAGAGAAAGTAAAACTTCTTTTAGTAAAATTTTTATTGAACAGAAAATAATATATATATCGAAAGATAAGATGTATTATACATATCCAAGCCGTTGTTGTATTGAATATAAACCAAAAATAAAATTTTGTGAAAATAAGAATCATATAACAAATTTACTTTTAGAAAAAAATTGTTATACACAATTAATATTTCAGTCAAAAATAAATAAATGTGAAAGAGTTCTATATCAGTATCACGGTAATTATATTACAAGAATGAGTGGGGAGGAAAATAATTGGATAATTTTACCCAGAGAGGAAATAAATTTTAATGTATTTTGTAAAAATAGTCATACTTTTTTGAAAATTGATACCGATACATTACTCCAAGTAAGTGATCCTACTTGTATATTTATGTCAGATAAAATAAAGTTAACTGCATTTAATACGAGAGAAATAGAAACTAAGGTAGAATATATATATTTAAATAATACAATAGACATTGAGAGGGAATATTTAGATAAAATAAATTTTTATGGTTTGGAAAATAATTTGCATGAGAAATTAGTAGAGTTGGAGGAAATCCAAAGTAAGATAAATCAATTTAAATTTACAGAACGCACTACGACTTTAACACAAAAGATATTAAATTATTTAAGTACTGTAGGACAAATAACTTTGATAGGATTAATTTTATTCATTATTCATAAATGTAGAGGCTTTAATTTTCTATATAATATAGTTGGAAAAATTTATCGGAAAATATGTTGTTGTAAAATAAGTTATAAAAGAAATGTAAATGTGGTACACAACCCAAATAGTCCAGTGTATATAGCTTCTTATGATTCTGGAAATCAAGGAAGTGAGAATATACCTAAAAATCCTAAAATAATATTTCGAAAAAAACTGTCTGATGAATTTAAAAAAAAAATGATAAACGAAAATTTTTCACTCTGAAAAATTTTCTAAGCTGGATAATGGGGGTGTAACATAACTCAAATTAATCGTTTGTATATCTATATTGAATTATTGATTATTATTAAACAATGGGACAGTAAGTAATATAAACGAGTGTAATTGCTCGCAGGCGACAGTCTGCCGTCACACTTCTGCTCGCAAACACTGCGTACAATTTATGTAAAATAAAAGAAACTAATAAATAAAGATAATAAAAGTGAAATATAAACATTTCTTTTTAAAAACATAAATACCATAAAGTTAGGTATTACAGCACGTGAGTTCAACAAAAAAGCTGATTGGCTACCCCCCAAGCTCTAAGCCCCCTAAACCCTATGCGCGTGAGTTCACCAAAAAAGCTGATTGGCTACCCCCCAAGCTCTGGCCTCCCAAGACCCAGGGCGCCCGAGTTCAACAAATAAACTGATCGGCTATCCATGAAGCTCTAAACCCCCAACTGATCAGTTTGTTTTATTGAACTCAGGCACCCAGGGTCTTGGGGGCTTGGAGCTTGAGAGGTAACCAATCAGCTGTTTTGTTGAACTCGCGCGCCCAGGGTTTTGGGGGCTTAGGGCTTGGGGGGTAGTCAATCAGCTTTTTTGTTGAACTTGAGTGCTCCGGGTTTTGGGGGCTTTAAGCTTGGGGCATAGCAAATTAGTTTTTTATTGAACTTGTGTGCCCAGCGTTATGGGATTTTAAAGCTTGTCAGTTTATTTAATTGTTTATAAAAAATTATTTATTTATCGCTCCCCCCAGCGTTATGGGGATTTAGAGCTTGTCAGTTTATTTAATTGCTTTTAAAAAATTTTTGATTTATTGCTCTCCACAGTGCTAGGAGGCTTTAGAGCTTGTCAGTTTATTTAATAGTTTATACAAAATTATTTATTTATCGCTCTCCCCAGCGTTATGGGGGTTTAGAGCTTGTCAGTTTATTTAATTGTTTATAAAAAGGTTTTTATTTACCATGTCGGGGGGGCACCATCCAAAAATATAAATATGGCTCAACTTAACTTCAGTGAAGTTCACTGATGTTGACTGAACTTCAGCCTGAACTTCAGCGCCGATCACTGCTTACGCAACGTATCACTTTGAGATTTTGACATAATATTTCCTGAGATTGGTAATTTCATTTAGTGTTAATCAAAATCTTGAAATTGCTTAGAAAAAATATGAAAAAATCAATAAAAAGTTGGGTAATTGTTAAGAATTTTTCCTAACATTTTTATTGTCCTTAAATTATACCGTTTGAAATTACTTATCTTCAGCAGTACTGAATCAAAATTAAGAAACGATTCGTTTGCTCCGTCCCGAATTCAGATAAGTTGAAAAAATTTAATTTTTCTGACCGCCGCATCGAGTGAATATTTTTTCGGCGTAGGTTCAGCTATTCTTGTATCTTCAAAATCTTCAAAACACTGTGGTAGATTCATATTAATTTCTTTTTTTGAAGGCCATGGAATAGCCAATTTTAAACAAACACTTAGAAGTCTTTCAGTTTCAAGAAATATTGTTCTGCAGGGTTGCGGTGTGACACTGTTAAATATCAAAGATAAGAAACTTTAAGTACAATTTTGTTTTAATTTTACATATGACAAGATCACTCTGGCTTCAGTTTTCATAATGAACTCATCCGTCTCATACTTTCTATTAGTAGCTACTTTTACACTCTCAACTATAACCTTTAGTATATCAAATGATTCTATACTAGTTGCTGTACTCAGCTGTTGATCATTTTTTATTAAATAAAAAAACTTATATTTACATTCTGTTTGTATAGAGCTATCTTTAGAAGTTAACTTAATCGAGAAAATATTTACTCCATTTTTAATCTGCTCTGGTAACTCGCAAGTATTGGATGCTGCTTCCTCGATTATATTTTCATGGTTACTGTTGTTAGACATTTGTTTAATGTGTAGCCCTGAAAAGGGCCGGGGGTACAGTTACGTTACTCAGAAAGATATGCAGTGTCTCGCCCTCCGAGACGGAGGAGTTTGACTGTGATTTGACGGGTAGATCGGTCCTAAAGTCCGCCTGGCACGAACGGGCAATGCGCTCGGCTTCACAGTCTTTGCGGGTGGCGTCGTATTTAGTCGTGCGTGGTTCTTCGTTCCGAGACTGCCGTGGGGCGCTCACAGGTCCAGGGCACCCGGTCTGAAGGCGTCTGAAGGTACTGAAGGTCTACTCGCCAGAGAGGGCGGAAATTCTGGAAATTCATCCAGAGGGGTCTGCGGGGGTTTAGGACGCCCAGGTGGTGGTCCCTGCCTGCTGCAGATGCGCTGTTTTCCGTCTTCTTGCCCCGACAAGTGGATCGAAGAGTCACCCTGGCCTGATACGGGCCTAAAGTTCAGTTGCTTTGGGGTAATTACGTGAACTACTACTCTTCAACCTGAACGTAACCTCTGGACTAAAAGAATAACCCGAAGAGGCGTCCGCGTCGCCTTGGTGGAAGCAACTCGGCGAATTTAATCCAAAGGGGCACCGGGCTTCTAGTCTCTTCTCTCTCTCTCTCTATGTCTCTCTCTCTCTTACTTTTTGGCCCCCATGGTATTAGACCCAATTCTTGGGATTTTACAACATAATGATCAAAAGTTGAAATCATGAACTCTGTAAGGACTTTTCATACTTTGGCAATAAAAAACTTTGAGCAAAATTAATTTTTCGACGCTGCTTTTGCCATTGTCTGCTAAGCGATTGATTATGTCAAAATTTTTAGGCCGACATTTTGTTTAGAAATATCGTAGCACAAAAATTCAAAAAGTTCAAAACTTTGAACATTTTTTTCACCATTCATCTTATTTTCATGAAAAAATTTTTTCCCACTTTTTCTTTCGATTTAAAAAAAAAAAATGCATGAAAATTTTTAATATATTTTTTTAAATTTGTTAATTAACAACTGAAAATTGCATTTTTCAGTTTTTGAAACTATTTCATCGTGTAGAGCACACTAGAAAATAGGGGGTATGGTATTTATAAATTGTAGCATGTTATACAATGGAATATTACCCCCTGCGCAAGTTGAAGTGGGAGTTCAGATTTTTTTTGGTGGAAGAAGAAGGTTGTTTTATAAAAAGTTAACCAATGAAAAATAATTTTTACAACGTTTATCGTTATTTTGTGTGTTATGTTATCAGATGTAATAATTAAAATGTAATTTCAACAATTCGAAGTCAGAAATTATTTGAGAATCTTACGATTGGTGCCCAACTAGAGGCCCAAATCCACTAAATGCTTTACCAAGCAATTATAGCTATATTGGTGATTATCTGGATTTATTGCCAGAACAACAAAGAACTGTGGACTATGTAAAATTAAAAATAAAAGAAAAAAGTTTAAAATCTAGTGAACAAAGTGAAAATAAAACAAATGTGAGTACATTTAATACAAAGGTAAAAGGAGTTTGTTACAACTGCAATAAACCTGGACATTTGCAAAAACATTGCAAACAAAATAAATATGGACAATTTGGTCAACACGGCAGTGAACGAGGCAGAGGTGCTTATCAGCAACAGCACTACAGAGGACAAAGTGGTTCTCAACGAGGCAACTACAGAGCCAACTACAGAGGCAACAACTTCAGAGGCCAAAGCAGAGGCAGAGGCAACAATCAACATAGAGCTGAGTCTTTGGATAACCAGAGCGACGACAACTCTTTTGCAGCATGGTTTACAGAATTCAATATAAACAAGATAAATGAGGTAAAGGTAAAAAATTGTGATAATCTTAATGATAATTATAATAAGAAAGTGTCTAGGTACCATCGCCGTGTACCGTATTCGGTGCACGGTGCACGGTACACGGTACCAAATAAGAGTTACTTTAGACACTCTGTGAATTTAAGTGGGTTATTTAGGATGGGTAATTAGATTTAAAGTAAAAACTAGTAGTTTTTTTAAACTTAAGTGGGTTATTTGGAATAAATTATAGGATCTAAAGTAAAAAGCTACCGTGTACCGTGTACGGTACACGGCGATGGTACCTAGACACAACCTTATAATAAATTAAATTGGTTGTTCGATAATGGTTGTACACATCATGTTGTAAATTCTGATAAATATTTTAGTCATTCTGTAAATTTAGATAACCCGATCCAAGTAAACTTGCCAAATGGTGATTGTATTAAAGCAACTAAGAAAGGTAATATGAAAGTTTATTTTGAAAGCTGTTATGGTAAAAAATTTAATTGAATTAAAAAATGTATTTTATGTGAAAAGTATTAAAAAAAATTTGTTAAGTTATCATCAAATTGCTAAAAATTTGATTCTTTATTCTAGTGATGATTATATTGAAATATATACTAAAAAACAACAATTAATTACAGTTGCACTCGCTATTAATGATCTTTACTATTTAGAGAGTTTTATAAAGAATGAATTTATTAATGAAGGCATTTACACTAATGCAGTAAAATTAACTCAAAAGGAAAAATGGCATAGAGCCTTAGGGCATGTAAATTTCAATTATTTAAATAAATTAGTAAATTTTAAATTATTAGATGGGTTACCAGAAAATTTAGAAAAAATTGATATGAAACGTGCTAATTGCATAAAAAGTAAAATGGCAAATGTTCCTTTCAAAAATGATGCAACAAGTTCCTCTGAAATTCTTGAATTAATCCATACAGATTTGAATGGACCCCATAAAACTTTAGGTTATAATGGGGAGAAATATTTTTTAACATTTGTTGATGATTACAGTAAATGTACCAAAATTTTTTGTGTAAAGAGTAAGTCAGAGACTATTCATTGCTTTATAGAATATGTCAATCTTGTTGAAAATCAGTTGAATAAAAAAATTAAAAAATTTAAATGTGATGATGGCAAAGAATATTTAAATAAAGAAATTTTTAATTTTATTAAATATAAAGGGATTAAATTAATAACTTGTCCACCCTACGTCCACGAATTGAATGGAGTAGCGGAAAGGTACAATAGATCTGCAATGGATATTGGTAGATGTTTAATGAGAGAAGCTAAAATAAATTTGAGATATTGGCCAGAGATTATTAATACAGTTGCTTATTTAAAGAATCAAACATTGGCCAACACTATTGAAAACAAATCACCTTATCACATATTTTTTGGGAAAAAGCCTAATGTTAAACATTTGAAAATTTATGGATGTAGAGTATTTGTGAGAAGTCCGGAAGTTTTAAGAAAAAATAAGTGGCAAGAAAAAAGCCAATTAGTAGTTTTAGTGGGGTATAATGATAATTGTTATAGAGTTTTGATTAAAGGCAGAATTATAAATGCCAGACATGTACAAGTTATTGAAGATAGGACAGAATTAATTTGTTTAGAAAGGAAGGATGATAATGTTGATGAAAATTTAAATTCTAGAGGAAATTTTATAAATTTTGATTTAGAGAGTGAAAATAATGATAATGAAAGTATTTTGATAGCGAAATTGAAATGTAAAATGGTAACGGGAATGAAATAAATAATGAAAATAGAATTTGAATTGATGAAAACAGTGAAATAAATAAGAACAAAAGTAGACAAAGTCCGAATGAAATTAAAGATAAACAAAATGAAAATTTAATGCCAGTTAGGAAATCAAATCGTAAAAAAAATCCTATTGAAAGATATGGAAATCCTGTAACTAATTTTATATATGTAAATTATGTAGATGCGAATGTACACCAGCTGGACACCATATCGTTCCGAGGTTTGAATTAGGCGCTCGAAATTTGACCGTCAACCCAAAGTTTTTGCTAAAGTGCCAACCTTTGGGACGGGTAAAAAATTATTTTTCATAAAGTAGGGTTAGAGAGTCGATGTCAATGATCAACATTGATTTATTTTAGACTTGTCAAGCTTTTTATTGAAAAAATTAATGATTGATCGCTGCGGTCTACTTGTTTTGAATGTGTGCCGTATTTAAAAAATCTAATATAAATTATTTTTAAAATTTTATCAATTTACAAAAACCTTCTCTCAAAATGAAAGTAAAATATTAAAAACAATTACGTAATTACGTAATAATAGTTATTCAACAAAAAAGTATGGTTAGGTAGTTGATGTCAATGATCAACATTGATTAATTTCTGACGTTGATCATTGACATCAACTCTCTAACCCTACTTTATGAAAAATAATTTTTTACGCGTCCCACGGGCCACGGTGGACGGGCCGTCCCAAAGGTTGGCACTTTTGCAAAAACTTTGGGATGACAGTCATATTTCGAGCGCCTAATTCAAACCTCGGAACGATATGGTGTCCGGCTGGTGTACCTAGTACACTTAAGGAGGCGTTGAACTCCATAGAATCTTTAGAATGGCAAAAAGCTATGGAAAATGAAATAAAAAGTTTGAATAAAAATGAAACTTGGACTATTGTAAAAACACCGAAAGATAAGAACATTATTGATGTAAAATGGATTTTCACGAAGAAAAATAATAATATATATAAAGCGCGTTTAGTTGCTAGAGGCTTTCAACAGAAAGATTATATTGAGAATGTTTATTCGCCAGCAGGCAAAATGCAAACCTTGAAAATTTTATTAAGTTATTCTTGCGCTAATAATTTATTTATTGATAAGATGGATGTAGAAACAGCCTTTCTAAATGGCAATGTAAAGTCAGAAGTTTATATTCGCGAACCACAAGGTTTTGAGACGGGAAAAATAGAGCATGCAAACTGAAAAAGGCACTTTATGGTCTTAGAGAAAGTTCTAGAGTTTGGTACGATTGTTTTAATGATTATGTTGAAAAACTGAATTTTACTAGAAGTAATTATGATCAATGCTTATATGTAAACAAAACAGGCAAAGATCCTATATATATATTAGTTCTTGTTGATGATTTGTTGATATGTTGTAAAGATAAATCTAGAATTGAATATATTAAATCAACTAATGAATAAATTTATTATGAAAGACATGGGTAAAATTAGTAATTATATAGGGATTGATGTGAATAATGATGAGAGAAATTTAACGACATTAAGTCAAACAAAATATATAGAATCTTTGTCTGTAAAATACAGGTTAGAAAACGCAAAATTATACGACACTCCTATGGAGAATAATCTTAAGCTAGAGCAAGCTTCTGAAATCGACAAAAGAATGAAATATAGAAATTTGATTGGTGAATTATTGTATATTAGCTCAAGTACAAGACCTGATATTTCTTTTGCCGTAATTATTTAAGTCGATTCGGGAACTGCTACAATGAAACACATTTTAAATACGCTATGAGAGTTTTGAAATATCTTATTAAAACTAAAGATTTAAAATTAACTTACAGCGATCAAGAAAAAAACGCAAATTTAGATTGTATGGTAGATTCAGACTATGCAGGCGATAGCATAGATAGAAGATCGACTACCGGATTTGTAATACGTTTGTTTAACAATGTTGTATTTTGGAAATCGAGAAAACAAAACTGCATAACGAAATGTTCAACCTTTGCGGAGTATACTGCTATGTCCGAAGCAGTGACTGAAATTTTATTTATAAGAAATCTTTTAAGTGAATCATTTGATATAAAATTTATTAAACCGATAAAATAATTTGAAGATAATTCGGGTGCTTTGTTAATCGCGAAATTTGGAAATTTTGAAAAGAACTCTAAACACATAGAGGTTCAATACCATTTTGTTAACGAAAATTATGAAAAGAAAGTTATAGATATTTTGAAGGTAGAGTCACAGAATAATATTGCTGATATCCTGACAAAAAGTCTTGATAAAAATAAATTTATTAAAAATTGCAAAGCCCTGAAATTATTTTAAATTTTTTGAAACTGATTAAATTTAAACTATTATGAAATAATGAAATAAATGTAGAAAGAAAACAAATATTATAAATTTAAGGAGGCGAGTTGAAATATGGCTAAATATTATAATATTAGAATCGTGTCACCATCTATTGTCTCGACGCCCGACGGTGAACACAAATAGAATATGTGTATGTGTGAGGTAGAACGCATCACGCAACTACGTCACGCGACGCAACGCGACCAGTCGAGTACTGTACTAGCAGCTGGTGCGGAGCACGATGCTCGCATGCGGATAATTTGTAATCTTACTATTAAATAGTAATTAAATACTATTAATTAACCACAAAGTGTTTCACTATTCTGATCTATCTCTACAATAATCCCAACAAAAATACTTTGAAAATATCCGGACCGTTTCAATAGCAGCGGAAAGAGTTCAAGAATATGTTGCTTAAATTTCATTAAAAAATATTCAATGGTTTTCTATTTCTTGCGAGTTAAACGTAAAATTCATAAATCCAAAGAAAATCAAGTTTTGTGTTTAACTCGCAACAACTCGGAAACTACTGAATACTTTTTAATGAAACTTTAGCAGAATATTCTTAAACTCTTTCCGATGCCTATAGAATGATCTAGGTACATTTAAAAGTGTTTCAAAGCCGAGTAATTAACTAATTAAAATCAAAAATTCACTGTTTCTAACCTAGAACTTTGGATTAAAAAAGTAGGTATAAAAATTAAGAGTTGAAAAAATTTAAAGCGAGGAAGTTTTTCATTAAGTTTCAAAAAATATTTTACTAAAGTTACATTACAATATTCGTATTAGATAAAAAATGCCAGCGATTTTTTAAGAGACCGCATCGGGCCCAAATCAGAACCACGCCAGCTCGTTTTGAGTTGAACGGGTGCACTGGATTTTACAGTGCACCATGCACTGACGCACCTCAAAAACGAGTGCACGTGCGCACCGTATTTTCTAATGCAGGGGGCATGCTACGAAATAATAGTGGACCTTCTCTCGGTGTACAAAATATATACTATGTATTTACTTGAGGTACAAATGAATTATTTATTAAATATTTATAAATCAAGTAAATTAAACTATAATATGAAATAAATTAGGTTTTTTACTTTAATTATGCAGATTTCCACACCACCCAGGAGGTACTTACATGGTGCGTTGGGTTTTTTTTACAATTTTTACAACAATATTCAACTAACAATATTTAAATAAACAATTTAACATGGCCAGTAAATACGGAATTTTCATGTATCTTAATATAGTTTAACATTTTAAAATGCAAATTTAAAAATAAATTTGAAGGGTCTTGCCAAACAAACAATTATAAACACGGAATATTTTTATGAAAAATTATTGAATTATTCAAACGGAAGATTTTTTGATATTGAAGATATTATTGAAAAAAAAATTTTCACGGAAGATCATAGTGAATATTTATTTTTTTTTAGGAATATAGAATTGAAAATTATTATCAAATAAATTTTTTTGAAATGAATTATATGTGCTTTATACGGCTACTAGCAAAGGGTCCCACATAGTATTTCTTTCTGTTGTTACATTAAATTAAAATATCGAATAGATATTTTCCCAGGAAGTTTTTACTCCGGAGAAGTCAGAATAGACACCTGAAGCCCTTGGTAATAGTAACGCCTTAGAGATGATTTTGCCAAGAAGTTTTGACTCCAGAGGTGTCAGGACAGAGACCTGGTGCACTTGGTAGTAGTTACACCTTGGAGATAATTTTCCCAGGAAGTTTTAACTCCATAGGAATCAGGGTGTATACCTGGTGCACTTGGTAATAGTAACGCCTTGGAGATGATTTTCCCAGGATGTTTTAAGTCCAGAGGGGTCAGGACAGAGACCTGGTGCACTTGGTAGTAGTTACACCTTGGAGATAATTTTCCCTGGAAGTTTTGACTCCATAGGAGTCAGGGTGTATACCTGGTGCACTTGGTAATAGTAACGCCTTGGAGATGGTTTCCCCAGGAAGTTTTGACTCCATAGGAGTCAGGGTGTATACCTGGTGCACTTGGTGACAGTTACGCCTTGGAGATGATTTTCCCAGGAAGTTTTGACTCCATAGGAGTCAGGGTGTATACCTGGTGCACTTGGTAATAGTGACGCCTTGGAGATGATTCCCCCAGGAAGTTTTGACTCCATAGGAGTCGGGGTGTATACCTAGTGCACTTGGTGACAATTACGCCTTGGAGATGATTTTCCCAGGAAGTTTTGACTCCGGAGAAGTCGTTTTACGTCAAGTTGCGTAAGCAATACGCAGTCGTTCAAACTAAAGTATACAAGTTCGAATACCTGTAAAGCAAATAGTTTGGATTAGAAGAATTTTTAGGTAGGCTGTAGCAGCATATGCCCGCTCAGACGCGTCATTAAAGAATGTAGTTCCAGGGACTTGGTATATGAAGACACGGTGCCCAGCCGTCTTGGTATCTTAATACATTCAAGATTTGGTAGAGTCGACCGGAATTCAATCCATTGCTCCAAGAGATCCATCGGGATCGGCTCATCCCAATCCAACCCTAAACTCAGCTGAAAAAATCCTCACGGAAATCCGTGCTGAAATCCGCGCGGACATCCGTGCGGATATCCATGCAGAAATCCGTACGGATTATCGGTATGGAAATTTGGCACTGATATCCGTACGGATTTCCACACCAAAATCCGTACGGATTTGTACTTTTTTTTTTTATAAATTAAAATTTTTTTATCATTACACAATAAGCTTTTTGATTTTTAAGTTTTTATAAACGATATAAATGAAATTTTTAAACAAAAATGATAAAGTATATAATTTTTATAAATTACTAAAAAAGATATATTTTTTTTTTCAATACAATATTATCATTGTTATTGTTTCGTCGCAAAAATAAATAAAATTATTTTCATGACAACTTTTCACGTATATATATATTTTTTTTAAATAATTTTTGAATCAACAATATAATATATTTCTTAGCATATTATCTGAATTAATTTGTTTTCAATCATTGATTTCAATTTTTTTTTTTTCATTACTATTATTTTTAAGTATTATTATTATTATTTAAATATTATGAAGTATAATATACTGAAAAAATTAATAAGTTACACAAGCTTTTCAAGTAAAAAAATTTATTATATTTTTTAACATGTGATTTCTATTATGTGATATAGTAATTTTATCAATGTATGACAAAAAGATTTTAGTATATGAGTATATATATGGTTAGTTGCAGAAAGTTTCTAACAAAACAACAGTTGCTCTTTTTCTGTTTTTAGTGAGTCCAGAATAACCAAATTTATTCTATTAATTTTTGAAGCAGTTTATTATGCTATTGCTACTATTTTTTTTACTAACTAACACAACTTTTGACTAAATAAACAAAATTATAATTTTTTAGATAAGCAACAACACTACATAATAATATTGTAAATATTGATGTCAGGACTATATTTAAAAGCTACGAAAGAGCAGAAAAAAAATTAATTCCTCACTTACTAATTTAAATTTCTTCACTTTTTAACTTAAAATTTGCTAATTAAAATTGAAACAACACTTTGAAAAGAAATTTGTGATCAAGTGTCAACAGCGAATACTTTTATCTTTACTGTTGATCTTTAATAATAATCTTCAGAATATTCAGCAAAGGAATTGTAGCGTTGACACACAAGTCCACTCCTAACACCAAGTTTTATCGGTCAAGACTGAAAGAAGAATTTACACAAATCCACTTCCAACACCAAGTGTTATCGGCCAAGACTGAAAAAAGAATTAAAAATAGAACAAAATTTAAGGTCTTATATTTTACTACTAAATGAATTGAAGCAAATAGTAAGGTGAGCATAAACTTATCTAATGATGATGAATTCATTTGTAATTATCAATAATTTCTTCATTGGTGCAATTGAGTTTCATACTAAATCACTTTAAATTATACTTGTTTCAATTTTGTAAGAATTTATTGACAGGCGAAAAACTTTTACTTTTGTTTAATCAAAAGTTCACCGTCTCTATTCTCTATAAACGTACCAAGATCGCGTAGCGGGTGTCTGCTGTTGTCTACTCGGCGGGAACAACAGTCAATAAAGGTTTAGTAGGCACGCTTAGGGCCCGCTCATTGATTTCATTAACCGTAACTTTTCCTAACGAAAAATTAATTTATAATGTCAGTGCACGGACATTTTTCTGATAGTACATAATATTTTGGGTAAATATTTAATAAGCTTACTTCCATTATAAATTAGTTTCACGTTATTTTTAAATGCAATGCTAATGCTGAAAGCTAACTTCACGTTACATCTACTTTAAGTCTCTTGATCGATGAGCGGGCCCTAAGCGTACCTACTAAACCTTTATTGACTGTTGTTCCCACCGAGTAGACAACAGCAGACACCCGCTACGCGATTTTAGTACCTACGTTTATAGAGAATAGAGACGGTAAACTTTTGATTAAACAAAAGTAAAAGTTTTTCGGCTGTCAATAAATATTTACAAAATTGAAACCAAGTATAATTTAAAGTGATTTAGTATGAAACTCAATTGCACCAATGAAGAAATTATTGATAATTAAAAATGAATTCATCATCATTAGATAAGTTTATGCTCACCTTACTATTTGCTTCAATTCATTTAGTAGTAAAATATAAGACCTTAAACTTTGTGCAATTTTTAATTCTTTTTTCAGTCTTGGCCGATAATTGGTGTTGGAAGTGGACTTGTGTTAGTTCTTCTTTCAGTCTTGGCCGATAACACTTGGTGTTAGGAGTGGACTTGTGTGTCAACGCTACAATTCCTTTGCTGAATATTCTGAAGATTATTATTAAAGATCAACAGTAAAGATAAGAGTATTCGCTGTTGACGCTTGATCACGAATTTCTTTTCAAAGTGTTGTTTCAGTTTTAATTAGCAAATTTTAAGTTGAAAAGTGAAGAAATTTAAATTAGTAAGTGAGGAATTAATTTTTTTTCTGCTCTTTCGTAGCTTTTAAATATAGTCCTGACATCAATATTTACAATATTATTATGTAGTGTTGTTGCTTATCTAAAAAATTATAATTTTGTTTATTTAGTCAAAAGTTGTGTTAGTTAGTAAAAAAAATAGAAGCAATAGCATAATAAACTGCTTCAAAAATTAATAGAATAAATTTGGTTATTCTGGATTCACTAAAAACAGAAAAAGAGCAACTATTGTTTTGTTAGAAACTTTCTGCAACTAACTGTATATATACTCATATACAAAAATCTATTTGTCATACATTGATAAAATTACTATATCACATAACAGAAATCACATGTTAAACAATAAGATAAATTTTTTTACTTGAAAAGCTTGTGTAAATTACTAATTTTTTCAGTGTATTACAGTAGTGGTCAAAAGTTTAAGCCACCCCCCGATTGCGTATTTTCACCGTTTGATTTTTGAGCTTGAAAGTGATAGAAAACATATAAAACTTCAAACGAGTTATAACTTCTATTTTTTATATCTTAAAATACCTAATAACTCAAGAAAAAACCATTTACTATGTATAAATTTATCATCTAAATTCTTTTTATCTCAAGTTATAGTTCAAAAAGTTATTTTATAAAAAAAGCTATTTTCGACGATTTTATCGTTTTCAATGAATTTTTAAAAAAATTTACAAATGTCCAGCATCATAATTTTTTTTCCTCGTATTTCTATTATGATTAAGTTTAAAGAAAAAAATCTTCAAGTCAATCTATGAAGAATTTTTCAAACCACAACAAAATAACAAATTTTTTTTAGAGTTTAAAAATCATTGTTTTTGCGCAATTTTGCGTTATTTTAAGCTGTAATCAAATTTTTTTCAGAATAGAGGGTCAAAATCATATAAAAACACATACTGAATGTAGCTTTAACTGTTTTATTTAAAAAAAAAAACTTTAAAAGACTTACAGGAAATCATAAAAAGTTCTTTTTAACAATATTTTTAAAGTATTTTAATTTTAACGAAAAACTTGAATTTTTTGATAATTTAATCACATCGAGAGAAATCTTTTTTCATCGATCAATAAAACTTCAATAACAAATCATCAACAAGCTTGTTTAAAATTCAAAAAATCTCGAATTTCTGTTACGCTACACTGTCACGCAGTTGCGCTACCTATTTATGTAAGTTTGGAACTAAAAAAGATAAACAAAGTTTACCGCATACATTTTTTATCAGTTGATGTAAAATTCATGATGGGGAAAAGAGCTGTATCTGAAGCAACAAAGTGGCAAATCATTGGCCAATTTAAAGCAGGCAAAAATAAATCACAAATAGCTAGATCGTTAAACGTAAACAGATGTTGCGTTAGAAACACAATCGATATTTATCAAAAATCTAAAACAGTGAAAAACAAAAGCCGTTCAGGTCGACCTCGTAAAACAAGTGCTAGAGATGATAGATTCATTATTAATGAAGCAAAAAAAAAATCGTACCGTTACAGCAAATACTTTAAAAAATAAACTAGAAACACAATCTTGTGTAAAGATTTCTAGAGAGACGATCAACAGGCGCTTGCTAGAAAGAAATTTGAAATCTGCTGTGGCGGCGCGCAAACCTCTTTTAACCTCAAAAAATAAAAAAGCTCGATATGATTGGTGCAAGGACAAATTATCATGGACTGCGGAAAAATGGAACTTAGTACTTTTTAGTGATGAATCATCTTTTCAACTTTTTTCTAATCGACCTAACCGAGTGCGTCGTACACGGAGTGAAAAATATAATCAAGATTGGCTGTCTGCAAAAGTACAAAAAGGTGGCGGATCAGTGATGGTTTGGGGCTGTTTATCTGGTAAAGGAAAGGGTGAACTGCATTTTGTAAATGGTACAGTTGACAGTAAAAAATACATTGTTATTATGAAAAATTTCATGCTTCCCTCCTAAAAAAAAATTTTCGGAAGAAGAAAAAATTGGCTGTATCAACAAGATAACGCCCCTTGTCACACATCGAAGAAAACAACACGATGGATGGCTAGCAAAAAAATTCCACTTTTAAAATGGCCAGCCCGTTCTCCGGACTTGAATATTATTGAAAACGCTTGGGATCAGATTGAAAGAATGATAAAAGATAAGCATTTAAAAAATATTGACAATTTAAAGCTAGAGATAGCAGCTGCTTGGCAAAGTTTAAGCCTTGACTACTGCAAGAAGCTCGCCGAGTCAATGGTACGCAGAGTACGTGCTTGCTATGAAGCCAAAGGTGGAGCTACAAAATATTAAAAACTTATATTTTATTTGAAAACAAGTTAAAAAGAATCAAATTATGAATAAAAATATTCAATTACAACATGCTCGTTTATTTTTGTAAAAGAATATTTCTCTCGATGTGATTAAATTATCAAAAAATTCAAGTTTTTCGTTAAAATTAAAATACTTGAAAAATATTAAGAATTAATTTTTTTGAAAATTCATTCACGGGCAGTGGAAGGTAAAGTCGGAGGAGAATCGAAAGATTCTCGATCTTTTCACGCTATGGTTGGCGCGACTGTTATCTGTCTCTCAAATTCGAGAGAATTCAGAAAAGAGATTTATTTATAAAAATATAATCATCTTACGATGAAAAATCGTTAAAAATCAAAATTTGAGAAAGAAAAAAATTCGACTCGAGAACCAGGATTTGAACCTGGGACCTTCCGATTGCCGGTCGGATGCTCTACCAACTGAGCTATCCTTCGAGTCCACAGATCAAACACTCATTCGGAAGTCAAAGATTTTTCTCTCCAATCTTGATTTTTATAAGCTGCTTATCTGCCCGAGCAGCCAATGCTAAATAACAGTCAATCTTTTTTGAAATTCTTCAAATACCTTCAACAATTCCAATAAACTAAGAATTAATTTTTTTGAAAATTCATTCGCGGGCAGTGGAAGGTAAAGTCGGAGGAGAATCGAAAGATTCTCGATCTTTTCACGCTATGGTTGGCGCAACTCTAATCTGTCTCTCAAATTCGAGAGAATGCAGAAAAGAGATTTATTTATAAAAATATAATCATCTTACGATGAAAAATCGTTAAAAATCAAAATTTGAGAAAGAAAAAAATTCGACTCGAGAACCAGGATTTGAACCTCGGATCTTCCGATTGCCGGTCGGATGCTCTATCAACTGAGCTAGACTTTACCTTCCACTGCCCGCGAATGAATTTTCAAAAAAATTAATTCTTAGTTTATTGGAATTGTTGAAGGTATTTGAAGAATTTCAAAAAAGATTGACTGTTACTTAGCATTGGCTGCTCGGGCAGATTAACAGCTTATAAAAATCAAGATTGGAGAGAGAAAAATCTTTGACTTCCGAATTAGTGTTTGATCTGTGGACTCGAAGGATAGCTCAGTTGGTAGAGCATCCGACCGGCAATCGGAAGGTGCCAGGTTCAAATCCTGGTTCTCGAGTCGAATTTTTTTCTTTCTCAAATTTTGATTTTTAACGATTTTTCATCGTAAGATGATTATATTTTTATAAATAAATCTCTTTTCTGGATTCTCTCGAATTTGAGAGACAGATAAGAGTCGCGCCAACCATAGCGTGAAAAGATCGAGAATCTTTCGATTCTCCTCCGACTTTACCTTCCACTGCCCGCGAATGAATTTTCAAAAAAATTAATTCTTAGTTTATTGGAATTGTTGAAGGTATTTGAAGAATTTCAAAAAAGATTGACTGTTATTTAAAAATATTGTTAAAAAGAACTTTTTATTATTTCCTGTAAATCTTTTTAAGTTTTTTTTTTAAATAAAACAGTTAAAGCTACATTCAGTATGTGTTTTTATATGATTTTGACCCTCTATTCTGAAAAAAAATTTGATTACAGCTTAAAATAACGCAAAATTGCGCAAAAACAATGATTTTTAAACTCTAAAAAAAATTTGTTATTTTGTTGTGGTTTGAAAAATTCTTCATAGATCGACTTGAAGATTTTTTTCTTTAAACTTAATCATAATAGAAATACGAGGAAAAAAAATTATGATGCTGGACATTTGTAAATTTTTTTAAAAATTCATTGAAAACGATAAAATCGTCGAAAATAGCATTTTTTATAAAATAACTTTTTGAACTATAACTTGAGATAAAAAGAATTTAGATGATAAATTTATACATAGTAAATGGTTTTTTCTTGAGTTATTAGGTATTTTAAGAGATAAAAAATAGAAGTTACAACTCGTTTGAAGTTTTATATGTTTTCTATCACTTTCAAGCTCAAAAATCAAACAGTGAAAATACGCAATCGGGGGGTGGCTTAAACTTTTGACCACTACTGTATACTTCAAAATATTTAAATAATAGTAATACTTAAAAATAATAGTAATGAAAAAAAAAAAAAAAAATTGAAATCAATGATTGAAATCAAATATAATTCAGATAATATGCTAAGAAATATATTATATTGATGATTCAAAAATTATTTATAATATATATATATATATATATCAAAAATTGTCATGAAAATAATTTTATTTATTTTTGCGACGAAACAATAACAATGATAATATTGTATTGAAAAAAAAAAATATCTTTTTTAATAATTTATAAAAATTATATACTTTATATTTTTTGTTCAAAAATTTCATTTATATCATTTATAAAAACTTGAAAAACAAAAAATTTATTGTGTAGTGAGGGAGGCGCTACAATAGGTTTTCTGGACGATCTGGACGATCTGTACGTCTGGACTAGCAGAAGATAGAGAGAAAAAAAAATTATCCCTATAATAGTATTACTAGGTAATAAGTATATGTTGTAGGGAGGAAATTTATTAATATAACTTAGACATTGATTATTTTAGTGTAAAAAGACCTTTTAAGTAGATTTCTTTTTCTTTTGCTAGTCAAGAGTCCAGACGCCCAGAGGTCCAGATCGTCCAGAAAACCTATTGTAGCGCCTCCCTGATACAAAATTTTTAATTTATAAAAAAAAAAAAATACAAATCCGTACGGATTTTGGTGTGGAAATCCGTACGGATATCGGTGCCAAATTTCCGTACTGATAATCCGTACGGATTTCTGCATGGATATCCGCACGGATGTCCGTGCGGATTTCAGCATGGATTTCCATGAGGATTTTTTTAGCTGGGAAGCCAAATATTTTGAATGATTATTTTGGCAGTGATAAGGACTGGCCTGAACCAACCGAGTGGATCAAACATCCTAGCAATGTTAGAGAGGACTGAGCGTTTTGTTGGTTTGTGGCTGTTTAAACGATCAATCGAAATTCTAACCGAAAAGGAGTCGTCAGTAGGGTTCCGTACCAAGCCGAGAATGGACACAGATTCCGCTTCTTGAAGGATTTTTAGCTCATTGGCTAGACACTCGCAGAGTTCAGGAAGATTTGAAGCCCATTTTTGCTTACACGTTCCAATTTTTGTTTACACTGGCTCTCAGGTTACCTTGCTTAGGGTGAAACCGGCCGACGCTAATAATGCTACCAGTTGTCTTCTAACCTCTAATGACGACTTTAAGTCATCCTCGCCTGCGTGGAAATTGTCCACGTACTATGTTTTTTCGATGGCCTTGGCTCCAAGTGGACAATATAACTTTCCGAGCATTGCCAGCATTATCAGAGTCTCCAGGGCGAGGTAAGGAGCACAGTTAGTCTCGTATGTTACGGTGTGCAACAAAAATACAATCATAAGGTCAGTGGCGTTGTAGCGCCAAAGGATTTGTTGGCAGATCTGGTCGTCAGGGTGAACCAGCATCTGGTGAAACATTTTACTATGTCTGAGGTGAAAAACACTTTGAAAAAACGTGAGCGAGTGAAGACAGTCCACAGCTCGGTCTGGAGCTTTGGTCCGGGGGCCAAACAGTCATTAAGAGATTTTTCAGAACTATTGACGTGTGACGCATTGAAAACAACACGCAATTTGGGTTTCGGATCTGACTTCCGAACACCATGGTATGGCAGGAAACAACCTCAGTTTAGATTATTTGAAGGTGACATATGACCAAGACTTGAGTATTGACTCATGAAGTTTGAGTACTCAGAATGTAACTTAGGGTCTTTAAAAAATTTTCTTTCCTGTGCAATTAGCAATGCTGCAGCAGAATTTTTATTAAATTTTAGATTTTCACGAGGATCAAGCCTGAAGGGTAAGCGTACTACAAAGCGCTCCGTTTCATTTCATGAATAAGTGTCTAAGATAGATTTTCGAACTTTGGTATCTTCCTGCGAGGGCAAAAGATGGTCCAGTAGTTCCTCCACCTCCTAGAATTTTTGAAGATCACAAAAAAAGCAATTTTGAGTGTTAGAAACATTAGTCTGAATAGTACAATGACAAACTGTTTTACTTATGGAAAGGGTGTCTTCCCACACTTTTTCAAGGGAAAAAAGATTTTTGGTTTGAACTAAATTAGCTGCAAGTGATTTAGTTTGGTGTGAAGATGAATAACCAGCAGAGCCTGTTTAAATCCATTCGAACGGTGTAAGTCGAGCTACCAGTTCATCAAGGAGCCCTTTCAGCACTCATCAAGAAGCAAGTGACCTGTGACTTCAGCAGAAATAAGTAGATCAATGTCATCCGGAATTGCGAAGTCTTGGTCCGCCAGTGGAAGGCCAGAAAGAATTGACCATTCTTTTATATCAATCTGAACTTGAGGTACTAGGTTCGTGATCCTAGGTACCGCCAAGATTCCAATTCTTATAGAAAAGTTTTCATTACGAAGGGATTTGTTTTCATTCCTCGCAATTGGAGCTCCCAGCTTGTGTACAATTTACACCGCTAATAGGTGTTAACACTTGTTTCCTGGTCAGATTCAAGGACCGCGCGGCTGCTTCAGTGATGAGAGAGACAATGGCAACTGTATCAGACAAAAAATTCATCCCATTAAGTTACGGGTTTTTTGAGAGCTTGAAAAGCACAAATAGACTGCTTTAAAAAATCGACCAAACGTTTAATTTCGACGGGGGTAGATTTTTCCACGCAGAGGATTGAGAATAAATTCCTCATGTGAATAGAGAAAATAATCCTTGGGATACCTTGCCTCCAAGTCCTCCCATGCACTTGAAAAAGCAAGATCAGTGACATAAATATTTTTGACAAGCTTAGCTACCTCGCCAGTAAGCTTGGATTATAAAAAAAGGAATTCTTGACTCCCTGTTAGACCAGACACATCAATGAGTATTGATGTGAACAATTCCCTAAAGCTTTTCCATTTTAAGGGGTCTCCGTCGAAAGTTGTGATTTCAATTTGTGGAAGTTGTATCTGCTGCACCCTGGACTGGGCCGTAGTAGTGGTAGTTTGCTGATTGATGGTTGCAGCTGGCTTTCTGGTTTTAATCTCAACCTCGAGGAAGGAAGCCACGCTGAGATAGTTCCCCTCGGTGTACCGAATTCATCGTCGGCAACGTAGTCAGAGTCTACGTATTCTTTGTAAGCCATCAATCTGCGATTGTTGCTGCGGTATGCGTTCCAGTAGTCTTCAAGCAGTGTCAGATGCCAGTTCAAATACATTAGCCTATTTAATACTTTTCTTAGTATTCTCAATAAAGTTTGCAATACATCTTGCCGTAGCTCTTTGCTCAATCAAGATTTGTTCAAACGTTAGAACATTTTGATTATTTTATGTCCAAATAAACTCAAAGTCAAGTTTATAGTTCATACTTTAAATAGAGAAAAAGAATCCCCTTTTTATTTGTTAACAAGTTATAGGAAAGACTAACCGAAAAATTATTGCAAAAGACTTCAAAGTTTTGTTCTCCTTTTTCACAAGTATGATCATACAATTACCATTAAAGACTTCAACTTAATCAATGAAGCAAAAGACTTCAAGATTTTAGATGAAATTATGTTATTAAATAATATATGTTATTATAAAAGTTTCAAAATTCAAAGACTTCAAAGAAGCTAAATAATTTTTTTTTTTTTTCTATGTTGAGGGAAGACTTCAACTTAATCAATGAAGCAAAAGATTTCAAAGTTCTGTAGCAAAGACTAAAATATATCCCAAAAGGGGCTTCAAAGTAAAGCAAAATGTCTTAAAGGACACACTATTAAGCATTGACTAAAGTGTCAGTTGTTTAAACTTGTTCGACAAAGAATTTATGAATGGATCTCCAAAGCGTATGCTCAGTCGAGTGGTTCACATTCAGAACTATCTAAGAAAGCAGTCATCGAGCAAAAAAAAAAAAAAAAAAAAACATCTGTATGATAAATTCTTATTCGTACCACCTGTACTAGTCATGACAATGTCTCAATTATGCATTCTCATCAAAAACTCAAATCTAAGAAAAACTTACTTAACTAAACAATATAATGGGTGTTTTAATAGAATACACCAATCTCAATAATAAAAAAATAATGAAGGTTTTAGGCTTGTATACGCAGCCTGATTAGAATCTTATCAGTAATTAGCCCTACGCTGGGCATAAAATTCAACAAAAGGCCAAAATAATAACGTATAAGTATAATTAATAATTTATAATAAATATTGATTCCAGTTAAGGTTGTATAAAATAAAGTCAAATTCAGGAATGAATCAGACTAAATACAAAAGGCAAAAAAACGAAAAGAAACTGCAAGATACTTGCTGGTGTCAAATGTAAATAAACCCTAAGGAATCAAAGATCAACAACAAGGGCGCAATAGAAAAACAAGACCTTACTGCAAACAATATTAATCGGAATAATCTGAAAATTTTTAATCTTCAGAGTCGCATCATCAGAGTTCTGCAGTTTGATCTTGTATGCAGAGTATAGCGTTTGTAGGTTAGGTCACCTGGTTGACCTAATTATTTTAGTATATAGTAAGGTTTGTAATTTGGATATGGTGAGCACAAATAAGGAAACAAGATGTTATCGTTACCAACTTTAATTTAATTTTCAACGTTTCAACACTACATCGAGTGTCCTCTTCAGGAATACTAAAATTAAAAAGATAAAATTATAAGAATAATTTGGTTATAAATATATAAAAGAACTTAAATTATTATCTTTACAAAAAACTTTTCTTACATATTTATGTTGTAATACAACAAGTCAGAATGGAAGTATTCAAATTTTATCATATGGGTAAAAGTCAAAAAGTCGGCCATTTGAGCGCCCCGACCACGTTTTTACGTATAACATGACTAGATTTCATGAGTTAACGAAATTTGTATGAAATTTTAATCAGCAGGGTTCAAGTACGGTCTTCAGGCCATCTGAAAACGATATCAAATTTTCAAAATGTGCAAAAGAAAAAATTTGACAAGCGAAATAAGTTTGTCTCGGTTTTTTACGTCGAACCATGATCATTACAACTAATTAGTGGTAAACAATGTAAAAAGACCTAATTAAATTTTTTAATGGCTCTATAATTTTTTAAAAATTGCACTTTAATATATTTTTATGTTTAAAAGAACGTATATATTATTTTTACATAAAAAAATCTCACTAATAGATGCTTTTGGTGAAGCGTACCTTAATTATGTCTTGTAATTCCGCAGGGAAAAAAAGTATAACTCTTTGTTTTTCACTAAAATAAACCCCAAAAACGTATTCCTGAGACTTGGAAATTAAATCTTTTGTACTTTAGAAATCATTTTAGTCTTTAAACACCGAATAAACAAACAATTTGAAAAAAAAATTGTGAAGATTTTTGTCCTGTAATTCCGCAGCTGCATAAAGCGAATTGGACGTCGTCTGTTACATGTAATTTTACGTAGTACGAGATTTTTCCCTACGCATTTACTCTGTTGAATTTGTTTGGTTTTATGTGATTATTTATCAGTGACAAATTTTTTTTCGTACCTGTTTTTGTTTTTTAATAAACAATGAACAAAAAAAAAGAATGAAAAAATAGAGTAACTTACATTCTACTGCAACTTATACGTGTTCATTTTTTAACTTCTTTTAGCTAATATGAACAATATAAATGTTTATTTTGCGCGGCCAAATAAATTTTTAGTAACCTTATTATTAGTATCAACAAAATAAATTGTGATTTATGAATTTAGAGAACTTTTTTTTTATTAATATTACCCTAGAAGTGGCCGACTTTTTGACTTTTTCCCATATACTTATTAAGACTCAGGTACACAATACAGGAACAAGAACGAGAAAAACCTTATGGTATAAGATAACTTAGCACAGTAAGTCAATAAGCATAGTATAACACAGGACATTTAGTATAATTATGTAAATTTTGAAAACACATTATTTAAGATTACATACAGGGTGAGTCATTTTAATCTATAGGCTCCAAAATCTCGAAACTGAAGCCCAGGACGAAAAAATTTTTCTCATAAAAGTTTGATGATTTGGAGGGGGAAAGAAAATGGTTACCTTGGATTTGGGCCCGGGGCCTTATTTTGGGCCCTAGGGACCTAAAGTCCGTTTTTTTAAATGGGAACCCCTATTTTTGACCCCGGATTCGGAAAGAGCAGAAAATTTTACGATTTTTAAGTACTTTCCGAAAATTTTTTTGGGCCCCCTGAGGCCCTGCAGGGGCTTATAAAGCTTTCATAAGGCCCATTTCTTTTTAACTCGAATTAACTCTGAAATAACGCATTTTTTGTATAGCACATGCATTGGAAAAGTTTTTTGGTTTGAAATTTCTAACAAAATGGGCCAAAAAAAATTGGGCCCGGGGCTTTACTTTGGGCCCTACGGACCCAAAGTCCGTTTTTTTAAATGGGAACCCCTATTTTTGACCCCGGATTCGGAAAGAGCAGAAAATTTTACGATTTTTAAGTATTTTTCGAAAAATTTTTTGGGCCCCCTGAGGCCCTGCAGGGGCTTGTAAAGCTTTTATAAGGCCCATTTCTTTTTAACTCGAATTAGCTCTGAAACAACGCATTTTTTGTATAGCATATGCATTGGAAAAGTTTAAGGTCTTCTTTATTTATTGATTTATTTATTTATTTATTCATAAAATTACTTGAATGTCCAGTGTATTGGGTCGTCAAATTTTTCCCTACATATCTTCAGCGTTAGAAGTATCACTACGTGTTGTATACACCCCGCACGCATACCTAAGATACACAGTACGCTATGCGTTTCTAGCTTTTCGTTGGGTACGTCCTGCGTGTGTTCATGGTCTTTGCGTGATATAAAATTATTATATATTCTTATATTATATTATATATTCTTGCCTTAAAGCGCAAGAACCATTACCACGTGTTCGTGTTTACTTTCTTAATCGTAAGTGTTATCAGAGTTAAGAAGGAGTTTACTATTTTTTTTAAATGAGCTGTTGTTAACTATAATAATCAATTGAATTCAGAAATAAATCTGATCTTAACATTAAAACTGTCCAAAATAATTGAATAACTACAAATAATAAATTGCTATCCAACATCTTATTGTTTTTTATAAAGGTAACCTGATTGCGTTGTATTGTTTTTTCTTGAAATTTTTATTGTCAAATAAGACATTTGATACATACATATTCTTATTCGCAGATTTTTTATGATTTTATCAATGTATTGGCCAATCACTCTAAAAATAAGTTTGATAAAGTTTTAGTTAAAAAAATGGTTAGTTTTAGTTTCACGTATGATTCGGTTTTGGCTATTTTTATACGTAGTTCATCTTACTAAAACTCATCCATAAACAAGAAGTAGTGAAAATATTTTTTACGTGAAAATTCATTTCAACGAATTATTTCGTTTTATTAAAAACCTTGAAATGGCAGATTATACGCCTTAGGAAATAGTTAATATGATCATGGTGCTTGGGGAATGCAGAGAGAATTTTGCTAAAGCTGCTGAGCTATATGCACAGCGATTTCCAGGTATAAGACATCCATCACAAGTTACGATTAGGGATATTACTGCAAGAGCTCGGGCTGGGCATTTATGTCGGCAACGACGACATCGAGAATATGGCGCTGACGATGTTCGAGCTGTATTAATTTTAGCGGTAAGGCATTTAAATCCTCACACGAGCAGCAGACAAATCGAAAGAGAACATGGTATACCCCAGAAGACAGTAATACGGATATTTAAAAAACTTAAATATCACCCATACCATATAAATTTGACTCAGGCGTGAACGCCTGCTGATTTTATAAGTCGAATAAATTTTTGCAATTGGGCTCTTCAAAAAATTCAACAAAATACCAATTTTTTTCATCACGTGATGTTTTCTGATGAGGCCACCTTTAAAATCAATGGACAGTTAAATCGTCACAATTGCCATTACTGGTCTACAACAAATCCTCATTGGACCAGAGCTGTGGATAATCAAAATCGATGGAGTGTTACTGTTTGGTGCGGCATCATGAATGGTTATTTAATAGATCCTTACTGTTTCGATGGGACTGTAAATGGTAACAAGTATCTAGAGTTTCTCAGAGATCATATTCCAAATTTATTTGAAAACGTTGATTTAGAAACCAGGCAAAGAATGTGGTTCCAACAAGATGGAGCACCTCCACAATATAAAGCGGAAGTACGAGCTTTTTTGAATGATCAGTATCCAAACAAATGGATTGGACGTGGTGGACCTGTTGCGTGGCCACCATGCTCACCAGATTTGACTTCGCCGGACTTTTATCTGTGGGGTTTTTTGAAAAATATTGTCTACGCAACAGTTCCAACGACTCGGCAAGATATGATTAACCGTATCCAAAGAGCGTGTGATGATATTCCACGTGAAGTACTACTAAAAACTATAGTTAACTATCAAAAAAGAATAAATTTATGTATCACAGCTAATGGAGGACACTTCGAGCCAAATCTGAATGGATAGTTAAAAAAAAATTGAGGCTGCCAAATTTACAAAGTCCTAAATACTCTGTATCACCAAAAAAAGTTAATGCTAAATATCTTTTTACAAATAACCAAAATAAAACATTTGTCGAAAAATACTTAAAAATCGTAAAATTTTCTGCTCTTTCCGAATCCGGGGTCAAAAATAGGGGTTCCCATTTAAAAAAACGGACTTTGGGTCCGTAGGGCCCAAAGTAAGGCCCCGGGCCCAATTTTTTTTGGCCCATTTTGTTAGAAATTTCAAACCAAAAAACTTTTCCAATGCATGTGCTGTACAAAAAATACGTTATTTCAGAGTTGATTCGAGTTAAAAAGAAATGGACCTTATAAAAGCTTTACAAGCCCCTGCAGGGCCTCAGGGGGCCCAAAAAAATTTTCAAAAAATACTTAAAAATCGTAAAATTTTCTGCTCTTTCTGAATCGGGGGTCAAAAATAGGGGTTCCCATTTAAAAAAACGGACTTTGGGTCCCTAGGGCCCAAAATAAGGCCCCGGGCCCAAATCCAAGGTAACCATTTTCTTTCTCCCTCCAAATCATAAAACTTTTATACGAAAAATTTTTTGGTCCGGGGCTTCAGTTTCGAGATTTTGGAGCCTATAGATTAAAATGACTCACCCTGTATATAGAAAATATAAATATACTTAGAATTTTTTACATTTATCTATCACAGAATCTCAAGCATGCAGAAGCGTATATCTTATTTAAGAATTGAATATCAGTCTTTCCATTAATACTATTTGAAGTCAATTTTATAAATAGCAGATAATTTTCTACTATATATATTTTTCTCGCTATCTAGTATTTTCACTTACGAAAATTTGAATTTATGATTATTATCTATCATATGTTTAGAAACAACAGATTTGGGAACTTTGAAATTTTTATGTTCAATGATCCTCTCACCAAGTTGTCTACCAGTTTCACCCACATATATTGCTGGACAATTTTCACATTCAAATGAATAAACCACACCTGGTTTTTCAAGCTCATGTATACTATCTTTCAGTAGTCTGACAATCCCTGCTGCAAAAGGTCAGTTTGATTCAGTTAAAATCAGTTGAAAATTCAGTTAGTCAATAAAATCTGAATTCATGAACAATATTTTTTATTAACTAAAATTAATTAATTTTAATTGTTTTTACTTTTCCAGTGCCGCAGATACAATTGAAATAAGTTAAAATTAATTGTTTTCAAATAAGTTTAACTTTTTTGAATTGACTTTAACTGGAACGTTCTTTAATTAAATTTAACTGAGAATAACAGAATCCAATGGTTTTTCGTTTCAATTGTTTTTAACTAAATTTGATTATTGCCGATTTTCCATTGAACTTAATTGAAAATAACTGAATTAAATGGTTTTTTATTTTAATTGTTTTTAACTTATTTCAATTGTCACAGATTTTTTACTGAATTTAATTGAAATTAATTGTTTTCAATGAATTACTTTTTTCAATTGTTTTTAACTAAATTTAATTATTGCAGATTTTCTATTGAACTTAACATTCAAATTAACTAAATCAAATGGTTTTTTATTTTAATTGGTTTTAACTGATTTCAATTGTCACAGATTTTTACTGAATTTAATTGAAATTAATTGTTTTCAATGAATTACCTTTTTCAATTGTTTTTAACTTAATTTAATTATTGCAGATTTTCTATTGAACTTAACATTGAAATTAACTGAATGAAATGGTTTTTGATTTTAATTATTTTTAACTGATTTCAATTGTCACAGATTTTTACTGAATTTAATTGAAATTAATTGTTTTCAATGAATCACCTTTTCTAATCGTTTTTAACTGATTTTAATTGTTGCAGATTTTTCATTATAAACTTGATTGGGGTATACTGAAAAGTGCCAGAAAAAAATCTCGTCGAAAATTTTCTCGTCAAAATCACAATCGGCGTTGCTAACATAAATATATAACGAAAATCACGGGGTTCAAATACAAGCACAGCGTTAGTGGATATAACTGCGCTTTTACTATAAACACCTGGTGCACAAGGGGAATCATTCCTTGGAGATGATTTCTCCCGGAAGTTTAGAGTCCAGGGTGTACACCTGGGGCAATGGGTGGTCACTGCACCCTGGAGATGATTTCTCCAGGAAGTTTTTAGTCCAAGTAGGCCAGGGTGTACACCTGGGGCAATGAAGGTCACTACGCCCTGGAAATGATTTCTCCAGGAATTTTATAGTCCAGGTAGATCAGGGTGTACACCTGGGGCAATGGGTGGTCACTGCGCCCTCGACATGATTTCTCCAGGAAGTTTTGAGTTCAGGTAGGCCCGGGTATACCCCTGGGGCAATGGGTGGTCACTACGCCCTGGAGATGATTTCTCCAGGAAGTTTTGAGTCCAGGTAGGCCAGGGTGTACACCTGGGGCAATGGTTGGTCACTTCGTCCGGGAGATGATTTCTCCAGGAAGCTTAGAGCCCAGGTAGGCCAGGGTGTACACCTGGGGCAATTGGTGGGCACTGCAGCCTGGAGATTATTTCTCCAGGAAGTTTATAGTCCAGGTAGACCAGGGTGTACACCTGGGGCAATGGGTGGTCACTGCGCCCTGGAGATGATTTCTCCAGGAAGTTTAGAGCCCAGGTAGGCAAGGGTGTGCACCTGGTTCAATGGTTGGTCACTTCGTCCAGGAGATGTTTTCTCCTGGAAGTTTATAGTCCAGGTAGATCAGGGTGTACACCTGGGGCAATGGTTGGCCACTTCGTCCTGGAGATGATTTCTCCAGGAAGTTTAGAGCCCAGGTAGGTCAGGGTGTACACCTGGGTCAATTGGTGGTCACTGCGCCCTGGAGATGATTTCTCCAGGAAGTTTAGAGCCCAGGTAGGCCAGGGTGTACACCTGGAGCAAGGGATGGTCACTGCGCCCTGGAGATGATTTCTCCAGGAAGTTTTTAGTCCAGGTAGGCCAGGGTGTGCACCTGGGTCAATGGTTGGTCACTTCGTCCAGGAGATGTTTTCTCCTGGAAGTTTATAGTCCAGGTTGACCAGTGTGTACACCTGGGGCAATGGTTGGTCACTTCGTCCCGGAGATGATTTCTTCAGGAAGTTTAGAGCCCAGGTAGGCCAGGGTGTGCACCTGGGTCAATGGTTGGTCACTTCGTCCAGGAGATGTTTTCTCCTGGAAGTTTATAGTCCAGGTTGACCAGTGTGTACACCTGGGGCAATGGTTGGTCACTTCGTCCCGGAGATGATTTCTTCAGGAAGTTTAGAGCCCAGGTAGGCCAGGGTGTACACCTGGGTCAGTTGGTGGTCACTGCGCCCTGGAGATGATTTCTCCAGGAAGTTTAGAGCCCAGGTAGGCCAGGGTGTACACCTGGAGCAAGGGATGGTCACTGCGCCCTGGAGATGATTTCTCCAGGAAGTTTTTAGTCCAGGTAGGCCAGGGTGTGCACCTGGGTCAATGGTTGGTCACTTCGTCCAGGAGATGTTTTCTCCTGGAAGTTTATAGTCCAGGTTGACCAGTGTGTACACCTGGGGCAATGGTTGGTCACTTCGTCCCGGAGATGATTTCTTCAGGAAGTTTAGAGCCCAGGTAGGCCAGGGTGTGCACCTGGGTCAATGGTTGGTCACTTCGTCCAGGAGATGTTTTCTCCTGGAAGTTTATAGTCCAGGTTGACCAGTGTGTACACCTGGGGCAATGGTTGGTCACTTCGTCCTGGAGATGATTTCTCCAGGAAGTTTAGAGCCCAGGTAGGTCAGGGTGTACATCTGGGTCAATTGGTGGTCACTGCGCCCTGGAGATGATTTCTCCAGGAAGTTTAGAGCCCAGGTAGGCCAGGGTGTACACCTGGAGCAAGGGATGGTCACTGCGCCCTGGAGATGATTTCTCCAGGAAGTTTTTAGTCCAGGTAGGCCAGGGTGTGCACCTGGGTCAATGGTTGGTCACTTCGTCCAGGAGATGTTTTCTCCTGGAAGTTTATAGTCCAGGTTGACCAGTGTGTACACCTGGGGCAATGGTTGGTCACTTCGTCCGGGAGATGATTTCTCCAGGAAGCTTAGAGCCCAGGTAGGCCAGGGTGTACACCTGGGGCAATTGGTGGGCACTGCAGCCTGGAGATTATTTCTCCAGGAAGTTTATAGTCCAGGTAGACCAGGGTGTACACCTGGGGCAATGGGTGGTCACTGCGCCCTGGAGATGATTTCTCCAGGAAGTTTAGAGCCCAGGTAGGCAAGGGTGTGCACCTGGTTCAATGGTTGGTCACTTCGTCCAGGAGATGTTTTCTCCTGGAAGTTTATAGTCCAGGTAGATCAGGGTGTACACCTGGGGCAATGGTTGGCCACTTCGTCCTGGAGATGATTTCTCCAGGAAGTTTAGAGCCCAGGTAGGTCAGGGTGTACATCTGGGTCAATTGGTGGTCACTGCGCCCTGGAGATGATTTCTCCAGGAAGTTTAGAGCCCAGGTAGGCCAGGGTGTACACCTGGAGCAAGGGATGGTCACTACGCCCTGGAAATGATTCTTCCAGGGAGTTTTTAGTTCAGGTAGGCCAGGGTGTACACCTGGGGCAATGGGTGGTCACTTCGCCCTGGAGATGATTTCTCCAGGAAGATTTTAGTCCAGGTAGGCCAGGGTGTACACCTGGGGCAATGGATGGTCACAACGCCCTGGAAATGATTCTTCCAGGGAGTTTTTAGTCTAGGTAGGCCAGGGTGTACACCTGGGGCGATGGATGGTCACTACGCCCTGGAAATGATTCTTCCAGGGAGTTTTTAGTCTAGGTAGGCCAGGGTGTACACCTGGGGCAATGGGTGGTCACTGCGCCCTGGAGATGATTTCTCCAGGAAGTTTTTAGCCCAGGTAGGCCAGGGTGTGCACCTGGGTCAATGGTTGGTCACTTCGTCCAGGAGATGTTTTCTCCTGGAAGTTTATAGTCCAGGTTGACCAGTGTGTACACCTGGGGCAATGGTTGGTCACTTCGTCCCGGAGATGATTTCTTCAGGAAGTTTAGAGCCCAGGTAGGCCAGGGTGTACACCTGGGTCAGTTGGTGGTCACTGCGCCCTGGAGATGATTTCTCCAGGAAGTTTAGAGCCCAGGTAGGCCAGGGTGTACACCTGGAGCAAGGGATGGTCACTACGCCCTGGAAATGATTCTTCCAGGGAGTTTTTAGTTCAGGTAGGCCAGGGTGTACACCTGGGGCAATGGGTGGTCACTTCGCCCTGGAGATGATTTCTCCAGGAAGATTTTAGTCCAGGTAGGCCAGGGTGTACACCTGGGGCAATGGGTGGTCACTGCGCCCTGGAGATGATTTCTCCAGGAAGTTTTTAGTCCAGGTAGGCCAGGGTGTGCACCTGGGTCAATGGTTGGTCACTTCGTCCAGGAGATGTTTTCTCCTGGAAGTTTATAGTCCAGGTTGACCAGTGTGTACACCTGGGGCAATGGTTGGTCACTTCGTCCCGGAGATGATTTCTTCAGGAAGTTTAGAGCCCAGGTAGGCCAGGGTGTACACCTGGGTCAGTTGGTGGTCACTGCGCCCTGGAGATGATTTCTCCAGGAAGTTTAGAGCCCAGGTAGGCCGGGGGGTACACCTGGAGCTATTGGTGGTTACTACGCCCTGGAGATGATCTCTCCAGGAAGTTTATAGTTCAGGTAGGCTAGGGTGTACTCCTGGGGCAAACGGGTGGTTACTACGCCCTGGAGATGATTTCTCTAAAAAGTCTTGATTTTATTACAATCAGGATAGACACCTAGAGGAATGAGCAGCTGTTACACCCTGGAGATAATTTCTCTAGTGTTTTTTTTTTTTTTTTTTAGTCTTGCTAAGTCAAGGTGGACATTTGCAGAAAGTGTTTACGATATTACTTCGTGAACATGATTTTTTCATGATGTTTTGACTCCATCAGGGTGGATACCTTGGGGAATTTCATGGTGCCTTCTCCTAAGAGATGATTTTTTCAGACAGCTTTGAATTCATTACAGTAAGTGTGTGATGGAGTTTAAACTGCGTCAACTGGTAGCTTTTACGCCAAGGGAATGGTTTCTCCAGGCAGTTTTGATTCCATCACGCTCAGGGTCTACACCTGAGGAATCGGGTGCAATCAAGCCTAAGAGAGTACCGGTTGTTAATAACGCGTAAGGAGTGATTGATTTAAGATTTTATAATTGCAGAGTTGTCAAAGGTAACACTTAGGGCACCGGTTAAAACCTAGCGCTAAGAGGATGATTTCCTCATGACGTTGCCTTTTAAGTGGATAAAGTCGTGTCGTAATAATTAGCTTATATAAATCATCGTGTTATGGTAACTGTGAGGAAACAATATGCTATAGAAATATTCAGTTTTGATTATTAATAACTTTAGGATATTACGAAACTGAAAAGTCAGTCTTAATACTCAATCATAAGGCCCTATATATGTTAATTTTAAAATTTTTGAAAAGATATGGGATTATCATCTTTTATGAAATTTTTTTTCGCTTTCAGTTGAAATACTGAGTTAATTATATAAACAACAATTATATGAAATTACTTATAAGTTTGTTATATATTAATACCATCCCAAATCTTCAAAAACATCAAATCATTTGATAATTAACTTAACAAAATTTTCTTCGTATTGAACGAACTTAATGGGAAACAAAAATTTTGTTTCAAGTAGAATCACTAATAATTATTATGTTTTTAATGAACAATTTTATTTTTAAGTCAATTACAAATATAGTCCAATAAACTGCAGTATAAATACTGAAATCCTCGAGCCAGACCAATGAAAGGGTTCGCCAATCTTTCTATGTCGGGACTATCTTGAACTATCTACAAAAAAAAATTAATTTGAAATAATATTAAAAAATGGAATTGATCCAAACAAAAGGTTTTTTATTTTAAACAATGTATGAACATCTAGACATGTTTAAATAAATTGAGCTGTTAATGTTTGTTATTATATTTATTATTATTTTTTGAGTGAATAAAAAAAAATTGAAGTTCATAGTCCAGGTAGGCCAGGGTGTACAAATTTTCAATTATTCTAATACATATTGAGAAGAAATGAAAATTTTACCTTTATTCAAGTAGACTTTATTCAGGACGAAATAAAAATCTACGTTCACATCAAAGTAATTCCTTAAAACAAGTATCATATTATTACTTTTAGTCAAGTAGTCCTGCATTAAAAAAAAAACATAAAAAAATTGTAATGCAGATACATAACTTATTAAATACAATTTCATCTATTCGTTTTTAAAATTAAAAGTGCTCACTACCTTAACAGGTGTTTTATAACCTGTGATGCATTTGAAAAGGATTTATAATTTTATTGACAATTTAATCAAAAATCAAAATATTAAGAGACAAGCGGATTGATACAGAGAATTTTTCAAGTCTTTCATCTGCTGAGTTTTCCTTTAAAAAATACGGCTTCCTAATTTGTCGAAAAAATCTGAAAAAAATCTTGAAAAATTCTCTGTATCAATCCACATGTCTCTTACTATTTATATTTTTGATTAAATTTCTAAAAAAATTATTAATCCTTTTAAAATTCATTTACAGGTTATAAAACACCTGTTGAGGTAGTAAGCACTCTGAAATGAATATAATAACAAACATTAACAACTCAATTTATTTAAACATGTCTAGATGTTCATACATTGTTTAAAATAAAAAACCTTTTGTTTGGATCAATTCCGTTTTTTAATATTATTTCAAATTAATTTTTTTTTGTAGATAGTTTAAGAAAGTCACGACATAGAAAGATTGGCGAACCCATTCATTGGTCTGGCTCGAGGATTTCAGTATTTATACTGCAGTTTTTCCGACTATATTTGTAATTGACTTAAGAATAAAATTGTTCACTAAAAACATAAGAATTCTTAGTGATTCTACTTGAAACAAAATTTTTGTTTCCCATTAAGTTCGTTCAATACGAAGAAAATTTTGTTAAGTTAATTATCAAATGATTTGATGTTTTTGAAGATTTAGGATGGTATTAATGTATGACAAACTTATAAGTATTTCAACTGGAAGCGAAAAAAAGTTTCAAAAAGATGATAATCCCATATCTTTTCAAAAATTTTAAAATTAACATATATTGAGCCTTATGATTGAGTATTAAAACTGATTTTTCAGTTTCGTAATATCCTAAAGTTATTAATAATCAAAACTGAATATGTCTATAGCATATTGTTTCCTCACAGTGACCATAACACTATGATTTATATTAGCTAATTATTACGACACGAGATTATCCACTTCAAAGGCAACGTCATGAGGAAATCATCCTCTTAGCGCTAGGTTTTAACCGGTGCCCCAAGTGATAACTTTGATAACTCTGCAATTATAAAATCTTAAATCAATCACTCCTTAGGCGTTATTAAAACCGGTACTCTCTTAGGCTTGATTGCACCCGATTCCTCAGGTGTAGACCCTGAGCGTGATGGAATCAAAACTGCCTGGAGAAATCATTCCCTTGGCGTAAAAGCTATCAGTTCACGCAGTTTAAACTCCATTACACGATTACTGTAATGAAGTCAAAACTGTCTGAAAAAATCATCTCTTAGGAGAAGACACCACGAAATTCCCCAAGGTATCAACCCTGATGGAGTCAAAACATCATGAAAAAAACATGTTCACGAAGTAATATCGTAAACACTTTCTGCAAATGTCCACCTTGACTTAGCAAAAAAAAACACTAGAGAAATCATCTCCAGGGTGTAACAGCTGCTCATTCCTCTAGGTGTCTATCCTGATTGTAATAAAATCAAGACTTTTTGGAGAAATCATCTCCAGGGCGTAGTAACCACCCATTGCCCCAGGTGTACACCCTAGCCTACCTGAACTATAAACTTCTTGGAGAAATCATCTCCAGGGCGTCGTAACCACCAATTGCTCCAGGTGTACACCCTGGCCTACCTGGACTATAAACTTTCTGGAGAAATCATCTCCAGGGCGTAGTGATCACCCATTGCCCCAGGTGTAAATCCTGGCCTACCTGGACTAAAAACTTCCTGGAGAAATCATCTCCAGGGCGCAGAGACCACCCCTTGCCCCAGGTGTACACCCTGGCCTACCTGGACTAAAAACTCCCTGGAAGAATCATTTCCAGGGCGTAGTAACCTCCGATTGCCCCAGGTGTACACCCTGGTCTACCTGGACTAAAAACTTCCTGGAGAAATCATCTCGAGGGCGCAGTGACCACCGATTGCCCCAGGTGTACACCCTGGTCTACCTGGACTAAAAACTTCCTGGAGAAATCATCTCGAGAGCGCAGTGACCACCAATTGACCCAGGTGTACACCCTAGCCTACCTGAGCTCTAAACTCCCTGGAAGAATCATTTCCAGGGCATAGTAACCACCGATTGCCCCAGGTGTACACCCTGGCCTACCTGGACTAAAAACTTCCTGGACAAATCATCTCCATGGCGCAGTGACCACTCATTGCCCCAGGTGTACACAATGGCCTACCTGGACTAAAAACTTCCTGGAGAAATCATCTCCAGGGCGCAGTGACCACCCATTGTCCCAGGTGTACACCCTGGCCTACCTGGACTAAAAACTCCCTGGAAGAATCATTTCCAGGGCATAGTGACCATCCATAGCCCCAGGTGTACACCCTGGCCTACCTGGGCTCTAAACTTCCTGGAGAAATCATCTCCAGGGCGCAGTGACCAACCATTGCCTCAGGTGTTCACCCTGATCTACCTGGACTATAAACTTCCTGGAGAAAACATCTCCGGGACGAATCGACCAACCATTAACCCAGGTGTACACCCTGATCTACCTGGACTATAAACTTCCTGGAGAAAACATCTCCTGGACAAAGTGACCAACCATTTACCCAGGTGCACACCCTGGCCTTCCTGGGCTCTAAACTTCCTGGAGAAATCATCTCCAGGACGCACAGACCACCCGTTGCCCCAGGTGTACACCCTGGTCTACCTGGACTATAAACTTCCTGGAGAAATCATCTCCACAGCGCAGTGACCACCAATTGTCACAGGTGTACACCCTGGCCAACCTGGGCTCTAAACTTCCTGGAGAAATCATCTCCAGGGCGCACTGACCACCCATTGCCCCAGGTGTACACCCTGGTCTACCTGGACTATAAAATTCCTGGAGAAATCATCTCCAGGGTGCAGTGACCACCAATTGTAACAGGTGTACACCCTGGCCTACCTGGGCTCTAAACTTCCTGGAGAAATCATCTCCAGGGCGTAGTTACCACCCATTGTCCCAGGTGTACACCCTGGCCTACCTGGACTAAGAACTCCCTGGAAGAATTATTTCCAGGGCGTAGTAACCACCCATTGCCCCAGGTGTACACCCTGGTCTACCTGGACTATAATTTTCCTGGAGAAATCATCTCCAGGGCGCAGTGACTAACCATTGCCCCAGGTGTTCACCCTGATCTACCTGGACTATAAACTTCCTGGAGAAAACATCTCCGGGACGAAGTGACCAACCATTAACCCAGGTGTACACCCTGATCTACCTGGACTATAAACTTCCTGGAGAAAACATCTCCTGGACGAAGTGACCAACCATTTACCCAGGTGCACACCCTGGCCTTCCTGGGCTCTAAACTTCCTGGAGAAATCATCTCCAGGGCGCAGTGACCAACCATTAACCCAGGTGTACACCCTGATCTACCTGGACTATAAACTTCCTGGAGAAAACATCTCCTGGACGAAGTGACCAACCATTTACCCAGGTGCACACCCTGACTTCCTGGGCTCTAAACTTCCTGGAGAAATCATCTCCAGGGCGCACTGACCACCTATTGCCCCAGGTGTACACCCTGGTCTACCTGGACTATAAACTTCCTGGAGAAATCATCTCCAGGGCGCAGTTACCACCCATTGTCCCAGGTGTACACCCTGGCCTACCTGGACTAAGAACTCCCTGGAAGTATTATTTCCAGGGCGTAGTAACCACCCATTGCCCCAGGTGTACACCCTGGTCTACCTGGACTAAAAACTTCTTGGAGAAATCATCTCCAGGGCGCAGTGACTACATATTTCCCCAGGGGTACACCCTGGCCTACCTGGACTCAAAACTTCCTGGAGAAATTATCTCGAGGGCGCAGTGACCACCCATTGCCCCGGTGTACGCTCTGGCCTACTTGAACAAAAAATTTCCTGGAGAAATCATCTCCAGGGCGCAGTGACCACCCCTTGCCCCAGGTGTACACCCAAGCCTACCTGGACTAAAAACTTCCTGGAGAAGTCATCTCCAGGGTGCAGTGACCACCCTTTGCCCCAGGTGTACACCCTGGACTCTAAACTTCCGGGAGAAATCATCTCCAGGGCGTAGTGACCACCCATTGCCCCAGGTGTACACCCTGGCCTACTTGGACTAAAAATTTCCTGGAGAAATCATCTCCAGGGCGCAGTGACCACCCATTGCCCCAGGGGTACACCCTGGCCTACCTGGACTCAAAACTTCCTGGAGAAGTCATCTCCAGGGTGCAGTGACCACCCTTTGCCCCAGGTGTACACCCTGGACTCTAAACCCCGGGAGAAATCATCTCCAAGGTATGATTCCCCTTGTGCACCGGGTGTTTATAGTAAAAGCGCAGTTACATCCTCTAACGCTGCGCTTGTATTTGAACCCCGTGATTTTCGTTATATATTTACGTTAGCAACGCCGATTGTGATTTCGACGAGATTTTTTTCTGGCACTTTTCAGTATACCCCTTGATTGGAATCAACTGAATGTAATGGTTATTAATTATTAATTTTATTTGGTTTTATATAGTGGTTTCGGTTCGAGTATTTCTGAGTTTTCTCATCGATAATTATGATTTTTAGATCCTAACTAAAATTTGTAATAATAATTTACGAGTTTTTTATCAACTTTTTAGTAAAAATTTACACGTCGTTTTTAGATTACGCATTAACAGAAAAATTTCACATGATTAAAAAATATAAATAAATGAATAAGTCACGCACCATAAGGACGAGGATTTTCTTTTAATTTTTTTTTTTCGCCCTAAAAAGTTGAAATTAATATTTCTATTTTAAATCGTGTTATTGGAAGGAAATTACAGGGTGCAACCCTAAATTTTTTAAAATATAAAAAAATATTCTGAGGTGTTTCGACAACGAAATAGTTGTAACCTTCTTATCACGAATAATAAGCAAACTTTTTTTTTTTATAATTCAAAAATCAAACACGATACGTACCTACTATATTTAATTAATTATTCAAAAAAATATTATTAAATCTGCACGTTTTTTATTTAGGCTGATTAGTTCTTAGAATATTCTATTTTTATTTTTCCGATGTACAAATAATTTAAAAAATAGCTCATAATTATTTTCTAGAATTAATACAAATCACCGCAATGTTACTCAAAAATCATTAAAAAACAAAGTAATGATAATTTCACGATTAAACTCTTTTTGTACTGGTACATAACGGACTATACTTGAAAATAAATGACTTTTAAAGTTTAAGTATTCAAATAAATTTTACTACAAAATTCTTTTTAATCTTTATATCTAGAAAGATCATTATTCATGCATTCCAAATGATAATTTGCTTGGCAACTTCTAATCAATATCACATAAAATATTATACAATATTTATAACTGGAAAACATAATCTTCAAATAAAATATTTCGCGCGACATATATTTTCAGCCAATAAGAATTTCTTCTGAAAATCTATTTCCGACTTCCAAGATGGCACGAGTCGCGATCGTCGGTGCACACGTGTGTTCACATGTGAAAGAACGCAAAAGAATTTTCCTGGTCCTCCAGCTTTTCTCGGTCCTTATCCAGCTTTTCTCGGTCCTCCAGCTAAACGCTGGGGCGAATTGGTACGGGTACGTCTCCCATAGGAAGACGACCCGTGAAAAAGGATAAGAAAAAAAAACGCAAAATAACGCGAGTGATTAGAAAGAATTTTTTGATCGAGGCACGTGACTTTTGTGTAAAATGTAAAAGTGCGCGCTGCTTGCAAATTAATCTAAACTCTTGAAAATTATCGGCAATAACCTATAAGAATAAAAATAAAGGTAAGTTTTGTACTATTCATTTTTAATACTGAAAAAAATAATCACAACTTTTATTTGCATTTATTACATGTACACCAGAATTTATTAAAATTATTATACTGCAAAAATACACTATTTTCAATTCAGATAAAATGTTTTGTCTAAACTTTTTTGACATAATATTATGACTATGCTGTTTCAAAAAAAAAGTGCATACATCCTGCTTTAAGTCTTATAAATTATACATAATTTAGTTGTGACTAGTACCACTCAGCACGCTGCAAGCGCGCATAGGAAAAAACAATCATTGTAACCTCAAAAGGCATTTTTCGAATATTTTAAAAACTGCTCCACCAATCAGGTCACAAATAAAATCTTACATTGAAAATCTCACCAAACAGATAAATTTCTATCAATTTAATTTTTGTAACTGTTTCACTAAAATCTCATTGATAAATAAGTTCATTAAGTTGCTTTTTGGTTCTTCTCGTGTTAACAATATTCCAGTTAATAAGATGAATCGAGACCTCAGTTTTGGTGATCATTCATTGATTATCATTTGGTTAGGCCAAAAACTACTCTTGTTTTTATTAGCAGGTGCACCATCGAGATTCCAATTAAATGTAACTGGTATTTTATTATTTTCAGTAGCAGTTATTTTATGGTAAAGTGATCCATCACTGACATCTCTATAAGTTTTAGCGACTGCAGTAGAATTTTTATTTTTCAAAACTGTGTTTTTAATGAGATCATTCAATATCATTTCATTCATAAAAAGTTTTTGTACCTGATAAATCACATTAATACCCATAAAATAGTTTTGAGAAAGTGCTGTGATACACTCCCTTTTATGACACACTGCACAAGTGGCATTTTTAGTTTTTGCTTTATCTGTCGCTTGCATACAGCAAACTATTGATTTTTTGCAGTGGCTGCAATAAAAATAGTTAAAAATATTTTCATCTTGGGATGAAAAACATTTTGACATTTCATGTTTCGACAAACTTAAGTTTTCAAATTTTTCTCCAGCACATAATTTTAATAAATTTCCCAACTCTAATTTCGCTACATCAGATAATTGAAATCTTAAAGAAAAAGCTGACACTAAAATTATCACTTCGCGCACAGTTAAGTTAGAAGAATCAAACATTATTTCATCAAAATCAGCATTATCTTTGTAAAAATCTGGATCATCGATATCACTCATTTCACTGAAGCTTTCAGAGTCTGAAAACTCGAACTTGTCGCTTTCATCACCCGGCTCACCAATACTATTATTTTCTTCATTTGGATGTATTGTATTTGGGGAATCATTAAATTCTTCACTCTTTTGAGAAGCGTCATCTCTGTTTTGTTCAAGATTATCTTGGGGATAAATGTTATCGTTTGTCTTGTCAACTTCATGTAAAACACGTACATTCGACAAATCTTCTTCCGAGTCCAGATCTTTTATTGAGTCATTCGAATTTTCGAATGATGATCTTCTCGAAAGCTCGTCATCTGAACTGTCAGGGCTTATGCTGGTTTCTGGTGATTTTTCTTTTTGAGCTTAAAAAAAAAACAATATTAGGTTAATGGTCACAATTATTTAAAACGCACAATTAATAAATTAAGTTTCTTCAATTTTACATAACAAATACTCTGTGAATAATAAGTATATATTATGAAATATTAATTTTTATTATATTTTGTAGTGAAAAAAATATGTAAATTGTTTGGATACATTTCTTATTATTGAACGGTTGTAGCATCAAATTGGAAGATAAATACTACATTCAAGATAAATATTACATTGAGTTTAAAATAAAAAGTAAGAAATAAAATAACGCAAAAATATATTTTTTAATTGAGAAACCAACCTTTCTTTTGTGATTCTTCTAGTGTTTTCTTATATTTTTTCGAGTTTGTGAGGTAACATAATGCTTTTCAAAATCTGCAAACAGAAAACTTCTTTGTCGTTTTACAGGGCGACGATTTTTTACAGTTTCATTGCTCTGTGAACAATCTTGATCATCAAAATTACTCATTTCGAAAAATCTCCACTGATCAAAATTCAATTGTATTCAGACGCGACATTCAATTGTAGCTGTAAGGCTGTCTCAGCTCCAATCCAGTCTGGTATGAATCTTAAAACACACTGAAAATGCCTAACCAAATGACTGTACTACCTATACCGTGGCAGTTGAGAGGGCAGAGTCAGAAATCTTAGAGCCTATTAAATCGTACTTTACGGTAAAAGATCCTAAGGAAGTTATTGAATCAAAATTTATTCCACAGTCACTTGAATTTTGTATTATTGCATATTTCTTTTCTTTCAGCCTCACTTTTTCATTTCACAATACAAAATATAATATTTAAAATAAAACATACGTCAAAACTGAATTTTATTAAAAATGTAAAAACAGTGACATTTGAGTTGAACTCTCCAGAAATCATTAAATAGTTTGTACATCAATTATTTCGTTTTGTACATGTTTTCAAGAAAATGGTATAGATATTGTAAGATACTTCTGTAGCTCATTATAAGGTTCTATTTATTATTATTATTTTTTTTAAATAACTAACATACAGTTTGATTTACAATCATATAAAAGGCCATTTTCTCTACTTCTCGTCTTTGACGTCAAAAACTTATTGTAATTTCAAAGCTCTGAAGTTAAGCTTGTCTTGAAATTAGCACATTAAATTGTATCCTATATAAAAATCCTAGAATTAATTAATTTCGTCATTACTATAACCCTATTAAGAATAGTCAAGTAAAAAATAATTCTTGGAAAACTTCCAAAAATGTAAGATAAAATATAATTTTTATTGAACTTAAATGCCTTGCAAATGATTTAAATCAAAGTAAAAATATTTTTGTTGTAGTCTTATGAATATATCACCGTATTGCCCGGCGTATAGCCCCCCCCCCCCCTGATTTCGTTATCGAGAATTCCGAATTTTTGTATATCCCTCAAATTTGTAAACATAAGAGAGACTTAATTACTTAATTACTGCTTCCGGAAAAACGTACGTAGGTGGGTAGACAGTAAAACTTTTATAAAAGAAATGCCTAAACGTAAGTGTGCACTCAGAACTGGTACTGCTAAATGGCCCGAATTAGAACAATACGTTTCGGAATTTGTATTAAATGCGAGAAAAGAAGGTATCTCTAAATGAAATGTTATGTATAAAAGAAATTATGTACAAAATTACTTACAAAAGTGTTTCTAAATGAAATGTTTACAAAATTTACTAATAATTATTGTTTTTATTTGATTTTAGACTCAGCTCGAAATTTTATACAACTGTGTACTCGGCGTATAAGCCCCCCCTTAATTTTAAGAGTCGATTTTGGAGGCTTATACGCCGGACAATACGGTAATAAATTAGACTTAATTTTAAAAGAAGTCACCCTATTTCAACAGACTGTAAAACATAATGATTGTAGTTTTAAGGAATTTGGAAGTTGAAAATTTCTTTTTCCATTTAAATTTGTTCTAGTTATCAGATAAGATGTCGGCAGGATTTGTAAGATACATTAATGGTCTCAATAAAGGAACCAAAGGAAAAATGTTTCTCCAAAAAATCGACCATTCCTTTGATAACGAGTTGAATTTTGATAAAAATAAAAAATACTCATTAAAAGATAAAACAAACGGCATAATTTATGTCCAAATTTCGAGTACCGCTGGTGAGTTTAAATTAACAAGGTTCAGAAGCCAGAAAAAAAAGATATCTTAATAAATTAAAAAAAAAAATCGTAAAATATAGTTTAAAATTTCCAAAAGAGCTTTACAGTAGATGTTTACGCGAGCTAAGAAATCATATTAAAATAAAATTTATTTATTTTGTTATAGGGCGTTATTTAAACGAGCAGACTCAGGAGTACAACCCACGTAGATCTGCCGAGTTTGTCATACAGCCTCTATAAGCTCTGCCGCAGTCGACTACACGTCGACGAGTTTCCTGCAAAAGGAGATAATTCCGTCCGCGATTATATATCCCTAAACGTTTTATTAATCGGGGAGGGCGCGACAGTTCGTTGATTTCGGTAGGTGGGCGCGGGCTAGAGGATTTGAGCGCGGGGAACACCGGTCAGAAAAATAATTGTCACTCACAAAGTTAATTTTGAATATTTAATAACAAAAAATTAACTTAAAAACTAATACAAAAATCTATGCTTGACACGGTGATAACTTACAAACAAATACTCATACAGTCGAGTATTTCAATTAACAACAAAGAGTTATCGGTGTTCTCTAAGTTGAGTTGCGCGCGTACACAACAACCTGCTGCTATCGGCAGCTTACGCGCGCGCGAGAAAAACAAAGTATTTTACAACTGATTTTAATCACTCACACTCTCACACGATAACGATTATGGTCGCTCAATAAACAATAACTCACGAGTACGCCGCAGGTGCACCTGTTACAAGCCGTAAGGCTGAAACTCTAGCCTCCAAGCTAGATACCCAAATCGTCGACTGCTGTGTTTCGATGCCGGCGTACGGTCCAGTGTCGTCGTCTCGTTGTCACAGGTTAACAAGTTGTCCAAGGATGACAATCCTGTTGAAGACTTGTCTTCGTCGCGACGATAACTCCCGAGCACGCGACACACAATAAAATTGACCTTTCACTCGTACTTTTTATAATCTCGCGAAACTTCGAATCGGTACGATCTGTACTCGAACGCGCGCGGTGATTAGAATGACTCCAGTCCTCCTTCTCTCCGGCCCGATATTCTACCGATTCCCACGCGTTCCATTCCCACTCGTACTATAGATTTTTTTTTTTCAATAAAATATTTATTTATATGTTATTGTTGTCCAAGCTTTAAGTAAATAAAAATTGAGTTATTGAAAAGATTAATTATGAAATATTTTGACATTTTCCTTCAGGGTGCCAAAATTGTAATAATAATTGTTGCTTGTGATGACAGTTTTGTTTAACTGCAGTAACTTTTATTCTATTAAATACTATAAAACATTATTCGAACATATCGTACGTAATTTGTTCACAAATGTTTATCAGCAATTAAAAAGAAGTTGGCTAACGTTCTCTGCTCTCAAACTCATTACTTATTTATAGTTTTTTATAATGTTTTTCTACTAAAAAATTTATTTGCAAAAATGAAATTTTTTTTAATTACATAAAAAAATATTTTCTCTTATTTATCAATCATCAATTTCTCTAAACTTTACAAAGATTTTGATAGTCACATGACCAATAAAATTGGAACTTTAAAAAGATTATCGGAAAGTTGCGATGTCAAAAAAAAACAAGACGGATTGGTAACTCCTCAAGCAGATAAACAAACCAGTGTAAAAAAAGCATTTGAGCAGTTTAAAGTTTCAACGGATGTTACTAATCAAAATGAGTCCGTCGTTGGGCAATTAGATACTGAAAGTAATGGTTTTGAATTAGAAGAAAACCAATTGTACACTGAACAGGAAGAAGTAGACGTTTGTGAACAAGATGACTGCAAGGAAGAAGCTCCGAAGCAAACAAATATCGATCGCATATTGAAAAGAAAAATTAAAAAAGAAAAATTTGATCATTTGAAAAAAATAAAATTAAGTGCTTAATCTTGTGACGACGAAAATAGTACTGACGATGATTTGTCGGATACTGAGCTGGCTGATTTGGATTAATTATCTTTAATCATAATTTTATGAAACGTTCTATTTTGTATTTATGTAATAAGTGTTACTTAATTTTTAAAATAAAAAAAATAATATATATGTATACACACACACACACATCTCCCTATATTATATTTCCGTTTTTGCTTCTGGTCCCCTAAATTGGATCCCCTAAATTGGATCTTCGAAAATCTGAAATTCTTAAAAACACGGTCAAAACACAGTTAAATATCGCACTTTTCTGATCCCCTAAATTGGATCTCCTAAATTGGATCTTCGTCGAAAGTATTGGATCCCCTCAGTTGGATCCCCTTTTTTTCAAAAATCCCCTTTTCAAAGATCCCTTTTAATTCTTCGTTGAAATTATAATATAATTTAAAATCCAATAATTATTTATATATATTTATATACCGATTTAAGATCAACGAACGATTGGATTTCAATTTATATTATATATATATTAATTACTAATTTATATTATATATATTAATTTATATAACCCATACCTAACTTAATACCAATGTTTACTTTTTGATAAAAAAAATTTACTTAGGAATAAAAATTTGTGCGGTACTAGAAATATTTACGGGTAATCAAGGGACACTTAAGTGGGCAGATTTACGCCATCCCAAGCCAGCTGGTTAGATAAGCGAGATACGTTAGTTTAGTGAGAGCTAATAATTTAAGTCAATTCAGGTTAGTAAGGTAGATAAGGTTGGTTAGGCGGAGGTTATGCGGGAGGAGGGTGGAAGGGGAGATGAGGTGAGGAAGGGTTTGTTATTTTACTTAAAAATATTAATAGAGCTTTTTCAAAATTTAAAGTACTTCAACAAAACTTTAAAGTTAGTGACTGAGTTGATGAATACGGTGAGTAGGATTCGTTGGTAGATTGGGTGAAATAAGTTTGGGAGATCCCTACCCCTTAAATCCAGCTGGACAAAAAAAAATTTTTCGGTTAATATCGCTTAAAATCAAGTTTTTGTTCATTTTTCAATTTGTCCAGCTGGATTTCTAGCTGGACAGATCCGGCTGGAAAAAAAAAAAAAAAAAAACTAAGATAAATTTTTTCAAAATCATTGAAAAATGAATAATAACTTGATTTCAAGCAATATTGATTTTCACCAAAAAATTTCTTTTTTGAAATCCAGCTGGAAATCCAGCCGTCATATTGAAACCGAAATCCAGCTGGATAGCCAGCTGGAAATCCTGCTGGAAATCCAGCTGGGTTTTAGGGGTAGGGATAAAATACGGTATTTGAAGTAAATTAAATTAGTGAGGTCAGTAATGTATCTAAAATTAAACTAGGTCATGTAGTTGAAGATAAAAAAATTCGAAGTCTTAAGGGTAGTTGCAGAATTTGCGAAAAAAATCATTTAAAATTAAATGAAAACGAAAAAAAAAACTTCCTAAAGATTCAATAAATATAGATGTATAGCAAATGCTATTAAGATACAAAAATTTACAAAACTGTTTCCCATATTCTGACGTTAATTTTGATCCGATTTTGATGGGGTTGGGCTTAAAAGATATATTAAGATAGTAGCTCCAGCGCTCCAGAGCCCTTTTTTCATTTTCATTTTTAATTTTACTGGATCTTCAATTTTTTGTTAAAATGACCCTTATGACTTCGCCTTAATACGGGTGAGAATAGTAAAGAGACTTAGATGGGGTGAGTGATGGTTGTGTGGTTGTGGGCTGGTATAGACATATTAAAATTATAATTTTGGCTCCAATGAAAATTTTTATATAAAATTATGTATGATAAAAAAGGTCTTGAGCTCAGCTTTCTAATTATGTCATTCAAATTTTTAATAATTAGTAGATTACTACAATCGGCAGCGCCTCGGCCGAAAATTACATGTGATCTGAGACATTTCTTATTTTCGTGGCCACGTGTGGTATAGGTACTACTATTTTTCTGCTCGACGCATTTTTTGGCCTCTGAGCGCGCCAGTCTTTGCTACTTCCCGGCCAGAGTGCAGAAAATACTTTTTGCTGTCATGACTCTCATGAGAGGGTGCTGAACAAAGCCGTTTATCAATTAGTCTGTTCAAACGAAACTTAGCAAGCTCTTACTATAAAGGAAATACGTTCATCTCATGAAGAATCTGTAAAATAATTTTGAAGAAAATCAAGGTTCGTTTGTACGAGTTTGCGAAATTTGAAAAAAATCTTGATTTTTTTATCATTCGGCAAATTACTAGAGTAGTTTTCAGGATGGGGAGTATAAGCTAGAGATCTAAGATGGGTCAGATCAAGAATGAATAAGGTGAGTAGGGTTTGTTGGTAGAGTGAGTGAGAGATGAGTTGGGAATTATTTACGGTATTTGAAGTAAGTAAAATTAGTAAGGTCAGTAATGCGGCTAAGATTAAAATAGGTCAGGTGGTTAAAGGTGAAAGATTAAGTAAGGTTAGTAGGGTTCTCCAAATGGGTGAGATAGTGAAGTAGGTTAGATAGTTAATGTGATTAGGTGAGTGACACTTGTGGGCCGGCAAATATAATAAAGTTTGTAATATCGATCTGAAATGAATCGATTTAATATGCCCACCACAAGCAAAAGAAGCTCTAAAAAGTATTTTTGTGTGTGTAAGATCTAATGAAATGGTTCAAAATACCAGTGGGCTTACTAAAATATTCCTTATGAGTCATCAAAAATTTATGTATGTACCTTACATGAACACTCTAACTATTTTAAAATTGATTTATATCTTCATTTGTCAATTTTAGATCTATTTTAGCCCTGGATAGATTTTGACTAAAAATTATTAAAAAAAGAAATAAAATTCTATACCTCATGATTTTGCCTAAATAATTAAAAACTTTTCTTTATAAGTCTGATTTTATAAATCAAATTATGATGAGTAAGTAAAGTTTAAACTGAACTCTCGTGTCTAATTTTTATTGATTTTGAGCGCTTTAGTCTTTTGATTATTTTACCAAACATAGAGCTTACGTATTGTTTTGATTAATTTTTATATTCATCAATTATAATTAGGGGGTTGGGGAGCGAGCAGGGGGGTACCCCCCCTAGTATATATCTTACTATATTATATAGTTGTAATTTGCTCTTCGCTCCCACCCCGCTCCCACCCTTAATTTTTCATTTTAGACCGTAAAATAGGTCAAAAACTGCATTTTTATTCCGCTCCCTCCCCCGCCCTTTCTCGCCCTTTTTTTTCTCACCCCATTCCGCTCCCACCCCGCTCCCACCCTTAATTCTTCATTTTATACCGTAAAATAGGTCAAAAACTGCACTTTTATTCCGCTCCCACCCTCTCTCTTTTTTGCAACCTCCTCATTTGTAAAAATGTTATTTAAGGTAAACGACCCAATTAACGATCAGTTAAGGATTTCGTTAGGTTAGGAAGATCCATAAAAGTTAATATTTTAAATTTTAAATATTTTAAATTAAATCCATAAAATAAATTTAGCTATAAAGGAGTTGACCAAAGTGATGAAAATATTCATTTAAATTATCCATTAGAAAAAATTAATAAAATAACTGAAGGTTTACCAAATCATAAATTAATTTAAAAAAAAAAAGCAATAGTAATGTTAATTAGAAATTTAAGTATGGGAGATGGTTTATGTAACGGTACAAGACTTAAAGTTTTAAAAACTTATGAATATAATATAAAATGTAAGATATTGACTGGAGATAAAAAAAAAATTAGTATTTATACCAAGAATTACAATAAGTACAGCAGAAACTTCTAAATTTCCCTTTGTTATACATAGAAAACAATTTCCTTTAGTTTTAGCATTTGCAATGACAAAAAATAAATCTCAAGGTCAAAGTTTTGATAAAGTTGGAATATACTTAGATAAACCTTTATTTTCGCATGGACAACTTTATGTTGCTTTATCTAGATGTAAAGATTCTAATAAACTATTTATAGAAAATAAAAATAAAATAAATGACATTGTTAATGTAGTATGGAAAGAAATTTTATGAAAAAATTAAGTTAAAAAAATAATTAATTTAAAAAAAAAAAAAATTATACAGAAATATGGGAAAAGAAAAAAGAAAATTAATTGAAGATGCTCAAAATGTAGATGACAAACAAAAAAGATTAAAAAATTATGAATTTTCTGATAATGAATATTTAAAAGAGAATATACAAGTAGGCGACAAAACTGCGTACGCAATTAAATTAAATATATGAATAAAAAATAAATATTTCCCAGCTGAAAAAATCCATATGGAAATACATATAAAAATCGATAAATCGATAATAATCCTTTTGAAAATGTTCTAGGTTTGTTAAAAGTTTTGAAATTTATAATCATGCACAACGCACACTTTTTTACAATTATTTACTTAAATTGGTTGAATTTCCAAATTAAAGTTAGCTAATTAATTTGAAACAACTCTTTGAAAAGAAATTTATGATGAAGAATCAGATCAGATGAAGAATCATAATTATTAATATTTTATAGTAGTCTTCAGATTATTCATTAAAGGAATTGTAGCTTTCACACAACTCTATTTCAAACACAAAGTGTTGTCGTTGAAGCTGAAAAATAATTAAAAATTGTACAAAGTTTAAGGTCTTATATTTTACTACTAATTGAATTAAAGTAAATAGTAAATTAAGTATAAACTTATCTAATGATAATGAACTTATTTGTAATTATCAATAATTTCTTCATTGCTGTAATGAAGTTTTATAGTATATCATTTTAAATTAAACAACAATAAATAAAGGCTTAGTAAATACTTTTAGGGCCCTCGCATAGATTTCATTAATAATAAAGGCCCCCACATGAATAAATGAGTTGAGTAGTAAGAGGTTTAAGGCAAGCTTAAAGATGGCTTTAAGTTAGCTTAATGTTAACCTTAGTGCAGTGGTCTGATTAGCATATTTTTCAAAATGGATTTTCATTAATATCAGCTGATATAAAATTAAAATACGCATCTTTTTTGTAGAGCTACATTTCCTTCCCAGATTGTAAATTTTTGATTTTTTATCTGATAAATAAATTGATGTTAGCTTTTGAGTCGTTTTAAGGTATATTAAATCAACTCTTGGATTTTGGATTATGGATTTTTTGAACTGAGTATTTTTAAACATTCATAAAAAGTATTTATTTAGCAATTATCTAATTTTTTTTTTTAGATCAATTATAGTTTATGTAGATGACATTATAGGAGAAAATATATTTATAAAAAAATCAGATGAAAAATAATTTAAAATTTATAAATTTGTCGTTAACAATAATCATGGAATGAAAATACAAATTAACATTTATGATGACAATATAAATCTATTTAAAAATAAAATAAAATTAAATGAAGTAATTAAAATATTTCTATAAAAAAATTAAATTAATAATATTTATTAATAATAAAATAATTTTAGATATTATTCTTGGAAAATTTATCAGTAACAAAATCAAATAGATATAATAAAGGAAATAATGAATATGAAATGAATTTACAAAAAATATCAAAAATAAAAAGTTTCGGAACGTTTAATATAAAAAATATTGAATTAGAAAAAATTAATTTTGATCAAATAAATAATAAACAAGGTTTTATAAAAATAGAAGGTTATATAAAAACAGGATTTATAAAAAAAAATTCTTTCAATGAATATATAGCAGTCATAACAGATGGTTATTATAAAATAGATATTATAGTAATCAATGATGATAATGAAGAAATAAATTTTAAAAGAGGATCAAAAATAGAAATAATTGGAGATATTCAAGAAACTGGTAATTTTATTGATTGTATTATAACGGCGTTGTAAGAATTCTCAATGATATCAAAAATAAAATCTTCGCTCTTTGCTTTGAAATCCTCGAGTCGAATTTTGTAAAATACATTATGTAAAGATCGCTCTCAGTAAGGGTGAAATTCTATTGGTCATGTTAAATGCAGAATAATTCAAAATTAATCAGAAGAATTCCATAAGTGAGAAAAGTTGAAATTGTATCTGCAACAAATTTAGAATTGATCTTATGGGGTCGGTTAAGGTAGTTACAACCCATGTATATATAGGTAACATAGAATATAGTTATTAGAATCTAGCAGGTAGGAAAATTGAAAGCTGTTGCTGAAGAAGATCTGTTTTTTTTAAATATTTTAAGAAAATTGAATTTGCAATCCAAGAATAACCTCTAAATTTGATCCATTTTACGCGCTCAGCATAGGAATCACACGTGAAAAGTTGAAACTTCTGAGCTTAATATCTCAAAATTTAGCCCCGCTTGGAATTATTTGCAAAATACTAACATGTTGCGGACGCAAAGAAACTAACTCTGTGCAAAGTTATAGAGATTTTTTAAGAAACTCAATTTTTGCGGTAACTACCTTAACATAATGAATAAAATGCAAATAAATAGTTTTTACAGACGGTAGTCAAAATCAAAGTTTATCAATGTATACAGTATATGCCTTTATTTTGAAATCAGCATGTCTCTAGCTGTTATAGGTTATGAAATATGAATTAAAGTTTAAAAATAACTATTTTAAGCGCTATAGTCGCTAAGAAAGAAATAAGTAGCTTAGGTTAATGCCAATATCTTCTTTTTTTATTTTATATAAAGTAATATGAAGGCGAGGAATTCAACAACGAATTTATTACTGATTTCATCGAGGATACTTTGAATGAGTTATATAAAAATTTATTCATAAATAAAATTTTAATTTGTATTTCAGAAATTACATATCATTAAAATTAAAACATTAGATGATATAAAACAAATAAATCAAAACGAACTTATGGAATTAGAAGATTTAATGAAAGGATATAGATTAATAAAAAAAAAAAAGTAATATAGTAATATAGTAACATAGTAATTAATTTATATTTGTCTTAAAATTAAATTGTTAGTAACTCTCACATGAGATAAATAATTTTTTTTAATATAATGTTATAATAAATAACATTAATTTTTAATTTAATAATACAATCATAAAATTATCATTAAAAAATAATTTTATTAATATATTATAATTATATTATTATATTATTTATAAAAAATTATTTATTTCAGATACATAATGAATGAATCAATCGATGAAAAAACCATTTACTTTTGTAAAATATGTAAAAAAAATGTAATTAACAGTGAATATTATGTGAAATTACATAATGAAAAACATTCTATAATCAAACATTCGTGCACAATTTGTGGAAGAATTTTTAAAAATAGTGATCATTTATCAACTCATTTGAAAGAACATAATAATTCAGATAGATCTCACAAATGCAAAGAAGTAAAATGTAGTAAACGTTTCAAAAGAGTAGCTCATTTAAGAAGACATAAAAAAATTCATAAAAATAAAAATATTAAAATAAAATGTAAATATTGTTCAAAAATACTTTCTTCAAAAGATCTTTTAATAAGACATTTGAAAAAATCCTGCAAAAACATAAATAAATCAAATATTGAATTATTAAAACAAAAAGAATAAAAAAACAACAACAATTGTGAATGCGGAAGATATGAAAAATAATTGAATTCTTAAAACGGAAGATTTTTTGATACTACAGATATTTTAAAAATTTTAGAGGAGAATTTTGAATATCTATTTTTTTCAAGAAAATAGATTTAAAAATTATTAGATCAAAAAATTAAAAAAATATATATATATATAATATATGAAAAATAATTGAATTATTAAAACGGAAGATTTTTTGATATTACAGATATTTTTTTCAAGACAATAGATTTAAAAATTATTAAATCAAAAAATTAAAAATTTTAACGGAAGAATATAATTATAAATATTTTTTTTTTTTTTCATAAATATAGAATTGAAAATTATTAAAGAGAAAAGTTTTTTAAAATGAATTATATGTGGTTTGTACGGCTACTGGCAAAGGGTTCCACATATAGTTTCTTTTTGTTCTTACATTAAATTAAATATGAAAAAATTTTCAAAATTGTTGAAAAAAAACCCAACGCGCCTTGCAAGTACCTCCTGGGTGGTGTGGAAAACTGCATTAAGTAATTTAAAATTAATAAGTTGAAAATAAATTCATTTGTAATTCAAGTATACTTATTACTATTTTATTAGAAAAGATATATAGTGTAGATTCAAGCATAAAATTCTGGGGGGGGGGGGGGGGGGTTGGCGAGCTAAGCGAGCAGGGGGGTACCCCCCTAGTATATATATATATATATATATATATATATATATATGCAGTAGTGCTCAAAAGTTTAGGCCACCCTGAAATGTTATCTATTTATTATGTGATTTTTGAGTTTGTAAGTGACCGCAACCATCCAAAACTTTAATTAAGTCATCTCTAACAGTTTTTTTCAATCAATATACTCAATTACTCAAGGGAAAAACATTTACAATATACAAATGTATTTTGTAAATTTGTTCTTACCCACATTTTAGTTTGAAATGTTATTTTTTTAAAAACTGCTATTTTAAGTCATTTTATGATTTTTGATCGACTGTAAATAAATTTTATTAACTTTCAGGCTTATAATTTCTCCCCCCCCCCTATTTTTCTTTTATGATCAAATTTGAAGAAAAAAATTTTCAAGTTGTTATATATAAAATTGTTCAAACCACAGCCAAAAAACGTATTTTTTTTATCTTCGAAAACTCACCGATTTTTCATTATTCAACCCTATTTTACGATTGAATGCATCTTTTTTTTTTTTTCAAGGTAAAATTAAATAAAAACTCATTTTTTATTTATTTAAAATTTATTTATTAGAAACAATTGAAAATTTTTTTTAAAATATTATAAAAACTATCTGTTTTTCAGAATTTTTAACACTTTTAAAATTTAAGAAAATTACTTTGTTTTTTGAATAATTTTGTTTGATTATCGAAAACGCTTGGGATCAGATCGAAAGAATGGTAAGATCAGGTGAACGGGCGGGCCACGTCAATAGTGGAATTTCCTCATTTCAACTATTTTCCAATCGGCCCGTACGAATGCGTCGTTTACCGAACGAAAAATATAACTCTGATTGCCTTGCTCCAAAAGTTCAAAAGGGTGGTAGATCAGTGATGGTTTGAGGCTGTTTGTCTGGTAAAGGTAAAGGTGAATTACATTTTATTAATGGAACAGCGGATAGTGATAAATATATTCATATTATGAGAAACTACATGCTCCCGTCCACCAAAAAGGTTTTCGGAAGACGAAAAAATTGGTTGTACCAGCAGGATAATGCTCCTTGTCATAAGTCTAAAAGAACAATGAAATGGTTGACAAACAAAAAAATTCCACTATTGACGTGGCCCGCCAGTTCACCTGATCTTAACATCATCGAAAATGCTTGGGATCAGAAGAATGATCAAGGATAAAAAGTTGAGAAATATAGAAGATTTAAAACTGGAGATTGCTGCAGCCTGGCAAAGTTTAAGCTGAAGTTACTGTCAGAAGCTTGCAGATTCGATGGTTAGAAGAGTGAATTGCTACAATGCCAAAGAAGGAGCTAAAAAGTACTGATTAACTCAAAAACTATTTAATTCAAATGATATTTGTTATGTCTAAATTGGATAGTCTAATCAAAGTGTATTTTTTTTATTCGTTCAAACAAAATTATTCAAAAAACAAATTAATTTTCTTAAATTTTAAAAGTGTTAAGAATTCTGAAAAATAGATAGTTTTTATAATATTTGAAAAAAAAAATTCAATTGTTTCTAATAAATAAATTTTAAATACATAAAAAATGAGTTTTTATTTAATTTTGACCCTGAAAATAAAAAAAAAGATGCATTCAATCGTAAAATAGGGTTGAATAATGAAAAATCGGTGATTTTTCGAAGAAAAAAAAAATACGTTTTTTGGCTGTGGCTTGAACAATTTTATATATAACAACTTGAAAATTTTTTTCTTTAAACTTGACCATAAAAGAAAAATAGGGGGGGGGGGGGAATTATAACCCTGAAAGTCAATAAAAATTTTTTACAGTCAATCTAAAATCATAAAATGACTTAAAATAGCAGTTTTAAAAAAAATAACATTTCAAACTAAAATATGGGTAAGAATAAATTTATAAACTAAATTTGTATATTGTAAATGTTTTTCCCTTGAGTAATTGAGTATATCGATTGAAAAAAACTGTTAGAGATGACTTAATTAAAGTTTTGGATGCTTGCGGTCACTTACAAACTCAAGAATCATATAATAAATAGATAACATTTGGGGGTGGCCTAAACTTTTGAGCACTACTGTATATAACATCATACAAAGTCTGAAATTAATAAAAGTTTTTTCTACAGATATATAAGTAAATTATTATTTGTAGTCAATTCATTTTTCAAATAAAGAATAATTTTGTATTATCACAAGTTTCGAAATTATATTTTTATTAATTGCTCCAACTATACTTTGACCACGTATTTATTTTTTATTTTATGAAAGTTAATGTGTACATACAATTAACAATTACTTTTCAATTACTGAAGTTTTATTAAAAATTTGAATAAGTAATGAGAGAAAAAAAAAAATTTAATATCAACATTAATTTATGAAAGTACTCATCAAATATCATAAATATAGAATAAAAAAGAAAAAAAGAAATAAGAAGAAAAAGTAAGTGCTCGGTAGCCTTCTTTACCGGTAGAATTGCAGGAACGAGTGACGACAGACAGACCGACGAGCTGCAGGCCACCGTGGTTTCCCCCTCCCAGCCTCCTCTGAGTTAGACAAGGACAGTAGTCCTCGCGGGTATGGTTTTCTCTCTCTTCTCTTTGCCACTTTCCACTTACAGCAGTCCCTATACCTCCCCGGCTCTATACCTAATACCTCTATGGCCGCCGTCTGCGCAGCTTGGGGCGTAGTCCAGTACCGTTAATATTTTTAGTGGAGAAAAATATAATCAACTAACTGACTGTACAAATCTGTAGTATAAATGATACTAATTACTTGAAAAATATTTGAAGGTGATTTCAGTTGTTAATGAAAAAATGGGGTGGGTTTTTAGGGGTGAAAAATGGTTTTCATGGTTTATTGGAAAAACTACTCATCCGATCAAAAAAGTTTGAGTGTAAAAGTGGTAGATAATAAAAAAATCTACAAATTTTGTTTCCACAACTTTTTCACATAACCTCAAAATTTTCAAGAAAAATGCAAAAAACAAGTTTTTAGGTCCCAAAAATTGTTTAAACTTAATAAAATTTGGCTAAAGTTTAGCCAAATTTATTATGCAAAATAAGTGGTTTTTTTTTGGAAGAAAAATATTAAGTAGTTTCTGAGAAATTTACAAAAAACGTCAAAAATTTTTTTTTTCATCTGCCCTGCTAAAGGCTACCACAGAAACTTTGCGGCGACGCCTCGACGCACGACGCACGCGGTGGTTTGTATATCTATATAAACCGCCACCTGGCGTCGACCCAAAATATATAGATATACAGGGGCGTTATTACATTTTGGGCCCGGGTCTGGATAAAGTTCGACCCCCCCCCCCCCAACTAATCTTAATATTTTTCAACTCTGAACAGTTCAGTACCTAATTTATAAAAAAAAAAAAAAAAACTCAAACCTTGAACCCCCAACAACCCTGGGTGCCCGAGTTCAACAAAAAAACTGATCAGCTATCCCCCAAGCTCTAAACGCCCAAGACCCTGGGGGTCGAGCTCAATAAATAAACTAATGAGCTAGCCCCAAGCTGTAAACCCCCAAACACCCTGGGCGCCCGAGTTCAACAAAAAAACTGGTTGGCTATCCCCCAAGCTCTGAACCCTCTAAACCCTGGGTGTCCGAGTTCAACAAAAAAAATTATCAGCTATCCCCCAAGCTCTAAACCCCCAAATACCCTGGGGATCCAAGTTCAACAAAAAAACTTATCAGCTATCCCCCAAGCTCTAAACACCCAAAAACCCTGGGCGCCCGAGTTTAACAAAAAAACTGATCAGCCATCCCCCAAGCTGTATACCCCCAAATACCCAGGGCGCCTTAAGACAACGAAATAACTGATCAGCTATCCCCCAAGCTCTAAACCCCCAAGACCCTGGGCATCAAGTTCAATGAATAAACTGATCAGCTATCCCCCAAGCTCTAAGCCCCCAAGTACCCTGGTTGCCCGAGTTCAATAAAAAAACTAATCAGCTATCCCCCAAGCTTTAAACCCCCAAAACCCTGGGGGTCGAGCTCAATAAATAAACTAATGAGCTAGCCCCAAGCTGTAAACCCCCAAATACCCTGGGCGCCCGAGTTCAACAAAAAAACTGGTTGGCTATCCCCCAAGCTCTAAACCCTCTAAACCCTGGGTGCCCGAGTTCAACAAAAAAACTGGTTGGCTATCTCCCAAGCTCTACACCCTCTAAACCTTGGGTGCCCGAGTTAAACAAAAAAAATTATCAGCTATCCCCCAAGCTCTGAACCCCCAAATACCTTGGGCATCCGAGTTCAACAAAAAAACTGGTTGGCTATCCCCCAAGCTCTAAACCCCCAAAACCCTGGGCGCCAGAGTTGAATAAAAAAACTGATCAGCTATCTCCCAAGCTCTAAACACCCAAATACCCTGGGCGCCCTAAGACAACGAAAAAACTGATCAGCTATCTCCCAAGCTCTAAACCTCCCAAAACTCTGGTTACCGAGTAGAATAATTTTAGAAGTTAAGCGTACTTTATATAGTATTTGAATATTAAGTCCATGAAAAGTGTTTTTTTTTTTTTTTTTGTTCCACCACAAGGTTGTGGATTTTATTTTCTAGTTAAAAAAAAAAAAAAATTCGTTGTTAGCTTTTTTGTTGAAATTGGGCACCCAGGGTATTTGGGGGCTTACAGCTTGGGGAATAGCTAATTAATTAATTTATTGAGCTCCACGCCCGGGGTTTTGGGGGTTTAGAGCTTGGGGGATAGCTGATCAGTTTTTTTATTGAACTCGGGCGCCTATGGTATTTGGGGGTTAACAGCTTACGGGATAGCTGATCAATTTTTTTGTTGAACTCGGCGCCCAGGGAACTTGGGAGTTTAGAGCTTGGGGGATAGCTGATCAGTTTTTTTGTTGAACTCGGGCTACCAGGGTATTTGGGGGCTTAGAGCTTGGAGGATAGCCGATAAGTTTTTTTGTTGAACTCGGGTGCCCAGGGTATTTTGGGGTTTAAAGCTTGGGGGATAGCTGATCAGTTTTTTTGTTGATCTCGGCGCCCAGGGTACTTGGGGGTTTAGAGCTTGGGGGATAGCTGATCAGTTTATTCATTGAACTTGACGCCCAGGGTTTTGAGGGTTTACAGCTTACGGGATAGCTGATCAATTTTTTTGTTGAACTCGGGCGCCCAGGGTATTTGGGGGTTTAGAGCTTGGGGGATAGCTGATCAGTTTTTTTGTTGAACTCGGGCTACCAGGGTATTTGGGGGCTTAGAGCTTGGAGGATAGCCGATAAGTTTTTTTGTTGAACTCGGGTGCCCAGGGTATTTTGGGGTTTAAAGCTTGGGGGATAGCTGATCAGTTTTTTTGTTGATCTCGACGCCCAGGGTACTTGGGGGTTTAGAGCTTGGGGGATAGCTGATCAGTTTATTCATTGAACTTGACGCCCAGGGTTTTGAGGGTTTAGAGCTTGGGGGATAGCCAACCAGTTTTTTTGTTGAACTCGGGCGCCCAGGGTATTTGGGGGTTTAGAGCTTGGGGGATAGCTGATCAGATTTTTTGTTGAACTCGGGCGCCCAGGGTATTTGGGGGTTTAGAGCTTGGGGGATAGCTGATCAGTTTTTTTGTTGAACTCGGCGCCCAGGTTACTTGGGGGTTTAGAGCTTGGGGGAAAGCTGATCAGTTTATTCATTGAACTTGACACACAGGGTTTTGGAAGTTTAGAGCTTGGGAGATAGCTGATCAGTTTTTTTGTTGAACTCGGCGCCCAGGTTACTTGGGGGTTTAGAGCTTAGGGGATAGCTGATCAGTTTATTCATTGAACTTGACACCCAGGGTTTTGGAAGTTTAGAGCTTGGGGGATAGCTGATCAGTTTTTTTATTGAACTCGAGCGCCCAGGGTATTTGGGGGCTTAGAGCTTGGGGAATGACCGATCGATCATTTATCGAACCCGGCGCCCAGGGTTTGGGGGGTTTCAGGCTTGAGGGGTAACTGATCAAAGGTTGGTTGAACGTGCCTGGGTCTGGATTTCCAGACCCGGAAATTCCCGGGTCTGGATGAATCCTGACCCACTTTAAGGGAAATAACGCCCCTGTAGATATACAAACCACCGCGTGCGTCGTGCGTCGAGGCGTTGACGCAAAGTTCCTGTGATCGCCTTAATCCAGCGAAGTGGTTGAAAAAAATTTTGGTTGGGCTCATTTGTTTCCTCTAATCTGCAACTTAAAAAAAAAAAAAAAAAAAAAAAAAAAATACGTTTACAGAGGAAAAAATATTAGAAAACACGTAAAACTGAAAAATTGATGTTTTAAAACTGCATTTTTGATCATAATTATTGTTTTTGTTATAAATTTTTTATTGTTCATCATTTTTTACGGTTGAATTCGGTATCAAATGTTGACTACAATTTTTTATGAAAAATTATATTTCTATAAAATAAACACAGCGATAGTAAGTGTATAAAATAACTTGAAATCATTGAAAGCTGGATAATTGAAATTTATTAAAACAAAGGTATTAGTGAGGAGGATTTGTATTAAAAAAAAAATAATTGTTACTTTGATAAGTTTACGTTAAATTTTTTTAATAAAAACTTTAGAAAATAATCATTTTAAGAATTTTTTTAGTCTACAACTGTTCTGTCAGTAATATTAATTTAAAGAGGTTATTTATAAATTACAATTGGTATTGAAATAAAAAAAATAAATAAATGTTACTTATCAGATTATTTATCAACTATTTTTTAATACTAATTACATATTTACATAATACTTTCAGAGTTAAGAGTGTAAACATAAGCATTTAAACTCGAGAAACTACCACCAACTGAAGAAGCTGCTATTCAGCGCAGCAATAGAGTTTATTTTCAGATTCAACAGTGGTTTGGGGGTTCAAAAATCTGCGATAGAATGGGGCTGGAAGCACGATGCAGAAAACAATTTAATTCCCAAATTCACAGCAGATAAGTTAATTCCAGATGACGTACTTAAAAAAAATTTCTGCAGTTGTAAGAGCGGGTGTGAAAAACAAAGCTGTGGTTGTCGCAAGTATAGTCTGAAATGTACTAGTTTATGTACTAACAAGGTGAGGACCAGAAATTTGGGTCATGGATTTGGCTAAAACTTGGTATATGGGTTCCAAATATGCCAAAAAGAAATCTCCAAGCGTCAGTTTCTCTGAATGGGCCTTTTAAAGTCATGTTCCCTCTACACCCCATGTTAAAAAATCAGCATTTTTCAATAAAAAGCTGTTTTTGACCTGATTTTCAAAAAAATATCGCTAGGACCCTATTACACTTACAGAATTCCGAAACCTCGCATTTTTTTCATCTTTCCAAGAATCCTTTTCTCTCTCTCTCTCTCTCTCTCTCTCTCTCGGGTTATCTCTCTCTATTTTCAAGGCCACTCTCTGCTGCTACTCGACCAACGCTCACACCTTTTAACGTAAATAAGAAAACTCTCATAATTTAAGTTCAAATCAATATCGGTGTTTACATTTACTCATGACTTGACTGTTACGCTCGGGCCTCTCTCTCTTCAAGACAACGCTCGTGAATAGACGGTTTCACTCGCCATTTTGTGAAACTTCTCAAGTTTCTCTTGGTTCTTTCTCGTGACTCTTTCTCATCATCCTCAACGTAGTCATCTCATCAGTACAGTCAACTCGACGAATCATCTACTTAGTGTTGGCTCAACTCGGAAGACATTTGATCTTCAATTAACTCAAACGGCTTGGCTCAATTCAATTCTTGGGTTACTTGCTCAGCAAGGAGAGCTTTCACGGCGTGGCATCTTTAGGTATTTCGCTCAGAACCGGTAACAATAATTTACCGGTGTTTTTACATTGCCCTTCTCACAGCCAGAAAATCAATAAAATTACTGTGCATCCTTTTGCTCTCTCTCTCTTTTCTTTGTGCTGTCTTACACGCAGCCATTTTCTTTTCTACTCTTTTCAAGGCCATTCTCTGTTGCTTTGTTTACCTCAACTGTACTCAAGCAAAACTCGTATTTATGGCTTGAATTAATATAATCAAGTCCATAAAGAGTTTTGATTAGGCGGTTTCTCAAATTAATTAATTTTCTTTACACGGAAATTAATGCTGGCAATTCTCAATTCAACAAATTCTCATATCTCAGTTTCTCTCTTTAATTAATTATTATTCTCCTCTCAACGCTCAACTGGTCTACTCTCAAAAGGATCTACTCATCTTTAACAATCACCCAAGGACTCCGCTCAACAACAAAGAGGTTTTATCATAACTGCAAGCTCATTCATCAAGGTATACATCAACTCAAATGAGTTGATTGCAACTCTTTATTATTGTAAATATTCAAGGAAGGTGTATACTATTGGTTAACTCAACCCAGAAGGTCTGTAAATACTGTAAATAAATAATCAAAATTGTATATAATGGTAACTAATGGTTTACTCAATTTATTTGACAACCCTCCCCTACTAGCTTTTAATCCGGCAAATAAAAATAAAAATTAATATTACGGCAAATCCGTAACATTTGGTCCTTCGAGCCGGATAGCTGGTAGGTGGCTGGGTTTTTCTTGTCTTCTCTGCTCTTCTTTGCTCTTCTCTGTTTTTTCTCTTGGTCAGCTCTGGATGAAAAGAGTCACTTTGCTCATTTATTCGGTGCATCTCCAGGTACTCTCAACTTTCCTGCTAATTTGGTGCTCGCTGGTGGTTCAACATGGATGAGAAGCAGAGTGCAGACACCAAGAAGTCCTCTAGGAGCAACTCACCAAGTCTTAGCAAGGAACCAGGTGATGCTGGCACTACTCCACAGGTCAAGTTCTGCAGCCTTAATCATTGTACAGCTCGTCAGTTCGTCACATCTCCAGTTACTCTCAACATCTACGGCTGAATTTGTCATGGACCGCTCACTGCAGGATAGGATGGAGGACGCTGGCTCTATGCTGGCTTTCAGGCATACCGCAACGTCAAATCTCACTCAGAAGCGGTTGGTGAACCCTCTGGTGAGAGATGATACCCCGGACAATTCAACTGGCGCTGCAGAACACACTCACTTCTCTGGGCCTACAGTCCAGGTTAATGGACTTGAGTACACTCAGGACAACTCTACAAGCTTAGGCAGTGACTCTCAACCCGTACCTTGTTTCCTGGTAACGGGCCCTGCGAACAACTCTGGCCAACTAAACTCAACGTCGTCAGTGGTAATACACGACGACTACGGTCAACCTCTGGTGGACAACCTCAATGCTAAACTCAATTCATGGTCAAGGCTGCAACGGCACATGTTGGTTCTACTGGAACCTACTCTGCCGCCGTGACCAGACAAACTCAACCTACAAGAATAGCTCATTACCCTCGCTCATTTGTGACGGCGTATAACACATTGCCTTCTGCCTTGGACTTGGTACCTCTCATCAGTAACACACAGGCGCTTGTTGTGGAGTAGGCGCTCTGTTTCAGTTCATTGGGAAATTACTCAGCTAGGAATCGCCAGTTCCAAACACTGTGTAAGGTAAGCTCACTACACCATAATTCACTTTGAGACAGAAGTCGATCCTGGGACTCCTGTTCAAAACAATGTCAACTCAAACTCTTAATGGAAGACAAGTTCAAACAGCTGGTACGTTTCATCAAATGCTCGGCTCACTTTTAGCTACTGCTGTAGCATTTCTCATCACCATGTTCGCATCTCACTTGGTACAAATTCTCATCGTTCAAAGCATGGAATTACCATTTTTCTCATCTGTCATCGGAGAAACATTCCAGTTTCTCACTCACTCATCGTCATCCAGTATTGGTACTGGTGGATTCCAGTCTGCTCACGAAGGTCGTCGTTACACTTCATTTTATCCATCGCATCGCTCAACATGCAACTTACTGCGGATTCAAGTTGGTAAACGCTCAATTTGGTTAAACACATAATTATCAAGCAACACATTCTCAAATAGAAAAAAAGGCTACTATCATTGGCTCTTTTCACTTTGGTTGGTTACTCTTTACAATCACGAAGTCGTCTTAGCACATCTCATCTGCTTGACTGCATTCAATAACAATGCAGATCGCAACTGATTTCTCGGCTTCACTCAACTTGTCTATACACCGCTGGAGTGCTATTGACTGCATCGGCGTCAAAGTGGCTAAATCTTCTCACCTGCAAATCACTAATCAAGACAAACTCACCTGGCAGAAGCTCACGACGACTTTTCTCTTCAAGAAATCCGATAAGATTTGAAGTTCAGAAGAAACTTTAACCTTTTTAAATCACACTTGGGCCTCCATCAGCTAGGCACTCTCAAAACTAATCATCTGGAAGGTTTGTGCACGGCGGGCGGTTTGTCATTGGTCATATCAATCATCCGGATTTCTCTAAATTGCCTGCATAGACCGCAAGTTGATGGTAAAATTTCAGGTAATCACTTCAGCGTAGATTGTTTGGGTCAGCTTGGATGTCAATCAATCAGCTGGTGACTCTCACGCCAAACACACCACTCACGGATCTCACTTTGGTTGGTCTCATCGGGACACACTCCACGGTGTCATTCAACTCAATCTTGCTGAAAGTAGACAAGAATCTGGATTCTCGGTGGTCGAGCTCTTGTCAAGTCTCACATTGTGATCAGATGTGTTTAGGGCTTGACAACGGGGTACTCGGGCTCGCCTACTCACGGGATAACTACCTATAGCTAGGGTAACTCCCACTCGTCCTTGGTCTTCTCACAAGCTCAAAACTCAATGGTGGTGGTCCACGCCACAACAACTCCTGGAAAGGACGAGCTTTACAACTCATAAAGGTCAGGATGTGTGTTTTGGCAATTCATTCATTGACTGTTCACTTGGGAACAGTCAGTCTCAACTAAACTGGTGGTCTCAGCTCAGCGCGCTGGCGTCTTACAACTTGGCGTGGACTCTTTTATACTCAGGTATTGGTACAAAATTTAACATGGTCTTTCGAGCTCACGGGCGCTCGAAAAGCTCTGGTCATAAACTCAAAAGAACAGCTCAGCCCTGGTGTCGTTACTGGCAAACGACAAAGCTTCTTGGCAATTTAACTCACCCGTTACACCACACTCGGGTGGTGTACGGTGCGAACAATTGGTGATTTCCTCGTGACTGCTGAAACGTCATCCTGGAGTCATTGGATTCACCCTCGTGGTGATGCTCATCCTGGTTACCTCAACACTCTAAGGGACGAATTAGTGGTCCTCTCGATCTACTCAACTCAACTTTAATCAACACTTCGGTCACTTCGGACACTTCGGTTGATGGCGGGCGGAATGTTACGGAGTGGACCACTATTTGCTCGTAAATATTTCGGCTCATTCGCTCAACTTTAGATTGATAGACTACATGGCTCCATCTATGAGTCTAGGCGGGGACTTTAGTCCCAATTCTTACTCCCGCGCGCCGTAGTGCTGAGCAGTACCGCTGTCGCCGTTGCTGCTGCCACAGGCCTCGCGTGCTGGCTTCTGGTTTTGGTGCTCAAGTGTGTGTGTGTGCAGCAGAGAGTTCTCCCGGCTTTTTCACGGTTCTTCTCAACGGCTCTTCTCATCGCCTTTTTCACCAGGTAGTCCCGGAACCTGCCTTTTCACCGTGCACCAGCTCATCCGGACGATCACAGACAGTAATTCCGTGATCATCAACAACCTCGGAGCCACGCCATTACCACGGGTATCAGCTACTCTTCACCGGTGGTCCACGGAGAATTTGTCTGGTTCAAGGACAATCCTCACTCATCGAACATCTCCAGGTATTCAGGTGCAAGGAACAGTCATTTCCTTGCCCCTTCTCACTTTTCATTTTCTCTAGCACAGAATTTACGACTCTGTGCTGATTTCGTCTATCTCAATGTGCACAAGCACGTAGCCATTTCGGCCATTTTCTCTCTCTCTCTCTCTCTCTCTCTCTCTCGGGTTATCTCTCTCTATTTTCAAGGCCACTCTCTGCTGCTACTCGACCAACGCTCACACCTTTTAACGTAAATAAGAAAACTCTCATAATTTAAGTTCAAATCAATATCGGTGTTTACATTTACTCATGACTTGACTGTTACGCTCGGGCCTCTCTCTCTTCAAGACAACGCTCGTGAATAGACGGTTTCACTCGCCATTTTGTGAAACTTCTCAAGTTTCTCTTGGTTCTTTCTCGTGACTCTTTCTCATCATCCTCAACGTAGTCATCTCATCAGTACAGTCAACTCGACGAATCATCTACTTAGTGTTGGCTCAACTCGGAAGACATTTGATCTTCAATTAACTCAAACGGCTTGGCTCAATTCAATTCTTGGGTTACTTGCTCAGCAAGGAGAGCTTTCACGGCGTGGCATCTTTAGGTATTTCGCTCAGAACCGGTAACAATAATTTACCGGTGTTTTTACATTGCCCTTCTCACAGCCAGAAAATCAATAAAATTACTGTGCATCCTTTTGCTCTCTCTCTCTTTTCTTTGTGCTGTCTTACACGCAGCCATTTTCTTTTCTACTCTTTTCAAGGCCATTCTCTGTTGCTTTGTTTACCTCAACTGTACTCAAGCAAAACTCGTATTTATGGCTTGAATTAATATAATCAAGTCCATAAAGAGTTTTGATTAGGCGGTTTCTCAAATTAATTAATTTTCTTTACACGGAAATTAATGCTGGCAATTCTCAATTCAACAAATTCTCATATCTCAGTTTCTCTCTTTAATTAATTATTATTCTCCTCTCAACGCTCAACTGGTCTACTCTCAAAAGGATCTACTCATCTTTAACAATCACCCAAGGACTCCGCTCAACAACAAAGAGGTTTTATCATAACTGCAAGCTCATTCATCAAGGTATACATCAACTCAAATGAGTTGATTGCAACTCTTTATTATTGTAAATATTCAAGGAAGGTGTATACTATTGGTTAACTCAACCCAGAAGGTCTGTAAATACTGTAAATAAATAATCAAAATTGTATATAATGGTAACTAATGGTTTACTCAATTTATTTGACAACCCTCCCCTACTAGCTTTTAATCCGGCAAATAAAAATAAAAATTAATATTACGGCAAATCCGTAACACTAGCTCTTCAAGGATTTTTTTCTGCCAGATAAAATTATCCATATTGGCTCTTCGATGTCTAAATTAAGACTGAACACTTTTTCTTTCGTTCTCATATTTATAGCAAAATGTGTAGAATCCACTCGTACCTTACTTCATTCTCTGTTATATTTAGAACTAAAAGTTAAGAGTCCACTTGTACCTAACTTCATTTCTTTCTTTTATAATGATCCTTAATAAACTCACATCATTTAATACTAAAATAGATGTATTTAAATTTTTCCCGGTAGTCTATGATGATGATATTAACTATGTCTAACATTTAATTTTGTAGTTAAGCTTCAAATTACTAGTTTTACTATAAATACAGTACATTTTTTACTATTGATTTCAGTTATAAATTAACCTTCATAGAGGAATGATCATTTACAATAAAAAGAAGAAGAGGAGTTCCAGATTGATGGATACTATCATCAACAAACTCCCCTTCGAACTAAAATTGTCAGACAATAATTACTTTAAAACAGTTATGAGACCAGCTGAAATGTACGGGAGCTTACATTCCACCAGAAAAAGCCATGCTCGGACACTTCCAAAACACTCAAGTTCTATTGGAAAAATTACTTCAACGAACCTGAAATTGAAACTAGGAATGGGTATTAAATCAAGTGTACCTTCGAAAACTGGTGGAGCTTTACCACTTACACCTTTGTTAGCTGGGTTGAGTGCAGCAAGTGCATTGGTAAGTGGTGCTTCTGGAGTTTACAAAGCTATCAACGATACAAAAATTGATCGAGAAAAACTTGATGAAATCAAAAGAAGTAATAATAATGCGATAGAAGCCATAGCCCAAGGTAAAAAACCTGATATACAAGGCCAAGGTTTAATCTTTAAACCATACAAACAACTAAGGGTAAAAGAAGTAAGGCGATAGAACAATGATTCAACTATCATAAAAAATAAACTATTGGTTTCAAAGTCCAAGCATCCCAAACCACTAAAACGACAAAACCAAAATTTTTTAAAATGTCTTGGATACAACATAATAAACCCTGTTGACAAATAATTATCCTAAGATAAAAGAGAGAACCCAAAAAGAATGTCAGCATTTTATTCGTGATGTGATTGGTTGAAGAGCAAAATTTAAAATTTGAATTTTTATTTTTTATTTTTATATTACAATTAAATTCAAACATTTAGAGATAGAGTAGATTTGATAAAAAATAATTATTTAATCAAGTGTTCGAAATTATCCGATTAAAATCATGAAAATAATAATTATTAGTATATTAACAAAACCAATGAATTTATAACCATGAAAGTTCAAATGAACTCTGAACGTAGCGGCAAAGGTAAAAGGTATATACATAGAACTTATTGTAAGTTAATTTAAATGAAGCTTCGACAAAAATATAATACAATTGCGCGCTGAGAGGAACTAGTGTTTTAAGAAAACGGGTCTCTAAAAAGTAAGTTTGAATTTTCAAGTAAAAGCATAAAAAGTCATCTTGAAAGTTTAAACATTTAGAGTAAAAGTTTAAACTTTGGAACGTAAAGTTCAAACTCATAGGTCTGAAGTTTGAATTTTGAAGTAAAAGTATAAAGTATCTTACTGAAAGTTTAAACATTTTAACTAAAAGTATAGATTATTATATTGAAAGTTTGAACACTTTCACTTAAAGTTTAAACTTTTGTAATAAAAGTATAGGGTTTCCCATTAAAAGTTTAAACTTTTAAACGTAAAGTTCAAACTTATAGGTCTAAAGTTTGAACTTTTGAAGTAAAAGTATAAGGTTTCACATAAAAAGTTTAAACTTTTAAACGTAAAGTTCAAACTTATAGATCCAAGTTTGAACTTTTGAAGTAAAAGTATAATTTTCATAACGTAAGTTCAAACATTTGAATTTTAAGTTTAAACTTTTAAAGTAAAAGTATAAAGTTTCATATTGAAAGTTTTACATTTTAAACATATATAAGAATGATTATTTCAATTAGCTCAATGGCTCAGGTGGTAGAGTGTTTGCCTGGCATGCCTGGGGTCGTGGGTTCGAATCCCGGTTGAACCGATTTTTTTTTTCTTTGATAAATTTATTAAAAAAAATTTTCAAATATTATCAATGAATTGTAAAATTCATTAAAATTAAAATAAGTAGCATAAAAGTAGAGCTACCAGCTAGCCAGCAGCGACTAGCCCCAAGCACAACCCCAGCCCTCACCCTCAAAAAGTACGAGAGTTCTGCACCGAAAAAGGTACGAGAGCACGGGACCAAAAAAGTACGAGAGAACGGCCTCAAAAAGTACGAGAGAGCGGGACCAAAAAAGTAGGAGAGTTCTAGACCAAAATGGTACGAGAGAACTGGCCCAAAAAAGTACGAGAATTCTGCGCCGAAAAAGGTATGAGAGTTGTGACTCAAAAAGTCACGAGAGTTCTAGCTCATGAGCCAGAACTCTCTTAGCTCTACTACTGTGAATCTCTTGAAATATATAGAACAGGTTACCGTGTTGACAAAACAGTTAAACTGAAACGGAGAGCAGACTTTGGTTACAGCAGCAAGAGTCTGTAGTAGACACAGCTAAAAAATTATGGTAGCCACTACTAGAATTTTTTACATTTTTGAAATGCTTTTTTTTAGCCTTTAGAAGTGTAAAAAGCTCAAATAAGTGAGATCACAAGATTCTTTGATATCAAATTTCATTTATAAGAATTTTTTCGATGATTTTTAAATTCATTCAAGTGTTAAACAAAGTGTCGAAAAGTCAAGTCTAAACTAACCCTCAAAAAGCAGACGCGCGCAAAATCAGAATCTGCATTATTGACACGGCTAATTGCTACGGCAGTTTAAAAAATTTTGGATGTGGCTACCATAATTTTCTAGTGGTCGTTACTAAAAATGGTCTACTAGAATCACTTCGCTGTGGCTACTACAGACTCTCGTTGCAGTAACCAAAGTCTGCTCTCCGTGGAGAGTCGAAATAAATACCTAAACAATTAAATAATGTAATAAAGCTTTTATAATTAAGCCCCAAAGGGGCACAATTTAAATATCAGTTCCAAACATTGAGAAACACTTAAATCGGTGGGTCTGGTGGCTAGAGTCACCGCTCCTCATTTTTCCGTCATTGGTTCAAATCTCGGCACATCCATTTTTTTTTTTTTTTTAATATTTTTTTTTGTAGATTTTTATTTAACTTTGAGATATTTTAAGATCTTTATAGACTTTTTTTAATTTTTTTTTTTTTTTTTTAATTTTAAACAAATAGAGAAATGATAAAATAAGCAGTGTACGTTTAAATTATGTAAACTATGTACTTTCTTTTAATTGGTTTAGAACAAAATTATTTATCCTATTTTACACAAAAAATTAGAGAAAAAAAGAGCGTCGAGATTTGAGTATACAACGGCCAAATTTAACGCGGTGACTTTATCCAGCAGACCAAAAAAATTGTCATGAAGTTTGGAACTTATATTTAAATTGTGCCTGTTCGGGGCTTAATTATAAAAGCTTAACTACATTGTTTAATTATTTAGGTATTTATTTCGACTCTCAATTTAACTATTTTATCAACACAGTAACCTGTTTTTTATTTTTAAAGAGATATACTAAAAAAAAAAATTACTAAGCACTCCAAAGATTATCACTTCATTAAATTATCTTTTCATTAGCCTATTTAGAGATTAAAAATTAAAAAAAAACCTCGAAGCTTTTTGTGTTTTATAGCATATTTTTTTTTTAGTTACTGCTTTGTTAAAATCATAATTTAAGCGTACACTGTTTATTTTATCATTTCTCTATTTGTTTAAAATTACAAAGAAAAAAAAAGTTAAAAAAAGTCCATAAAGATCTTAAAATATCTCAGTTTAACAAAAATCTACAAAAAAAAATATAAAAAAAAAAAAAAAGAAAAAAAATTGAAGTGCCGAGATTTGAACCGATGACGGCAAAATAAGAAGCGGTGACTTTAGCCACCAGACCAATCGATTTAAGTGATTTTTAATGTTTGGAACTTATATTTAGTTGTGCCCCTTCGGGGCTTAATTATAAAAGCTTTATTACATTGTTTAATTGTTTAGGTATTTATTTCGAGTCTCAGTTCAACTGTTTTGTCAACACAGTCACCTGTTCTATATACTTAAAGAGATTCACTAAAAAAATTACAAAGTACTCCAAAGATTATCATTTTATTAGATTATCTTTTCGTTAGCCTATTTCAAAATTAAAAATTTATAAAAAAGAACTCTCAAAGCTTTTTTTGGTTTTATAGAAATTTTTTTTTTGTTACTGCTTTGTTAAAATCATAATTTAAACGTACACTGTTTATTTTATCATTTCTCTATTTGTTTAAAATTAAAAAAAAAAAAAAGGTTAAAAAAAGTCCATAAAGATCTTAAAACATCTCAAAGTTTAATAAAAATCAACAAACAAAAAATAAAAAAAAAAAAAAAGAAAAAAAATTGAAGTGCCGAGATTTGAACCGATGACGGCAAAATAAGAAGCGGTGACTTTAGCCACCAGACCAATCGAGTTAACTGTTTTTCAATATTTGGAACTTATATTTAAATTGTGCCCCTTCGGGGCTTAATTATAAAAGCTTAGTTACATTGTTTAGTCGTTCAGGTATAATTATCTTCATTTAATATTTTTATCATTAATTTCTAAGCATAAGTATATTTTTTTTAGACATATTTACATAATATAGCTTTGCATAATGAAAAGTCATGTTATACGAATTATTCTTTCAAATATAATCAAGCTATATCCAAGGAAAATAATAAAATTACAATTGAGAGCTCAAAAAAATAATTATGTCCTTCAAACATTTGTTTTTGTTTATGTTTGTTTTTTTTTTTTCTTTCTAACGTCAAGCTACGCATGCTGGAAGAGTGGGGGAAGGGCTCACGCGTGGAGGAGAGAGAGAGACGGAGCCGCCGCCGCTCGCTGCTACAGCGTTGCCACGATTTTTCAGCGCGATCTAGTAACTCTGGACACGATACTAGTACTATAAAACTTAAAATTTGTAAAGATAAAACTATTTAAGTAATTTTACAGTCTAACGCTGGAATCTTTGGATTATTTTATTAGTAATAATTACTTAAAAAAATTTTTTTTACTGTAATACACAATAAGATGAATATACGTAAATAAATATACCTTTATTGTGCATTTATTTTCAGCATCATTTGGCAATAATTTTGACAAAGGAAAATAATATACAGATTTGTAATAAAATATGATAAACTTTTTTGGGGAAAATTATTTCAAAAAATATTTTTTGAAATAATTTTCTGTTTTATGCTAGGAGATTGAAAATTTGACTTTGTAAAGAAAAATTATTCCAATTATTTGTACATTAAAAAAAATCTTGAAAAATATTTTGAGTAGACCAGAAAACGAGAAAACAATAAAAAACCGAAATTTTCGAAGCTACTTAGATTTTAAATACAAAAAGAAATATAAAATAAACACTGCATTTGACCTTACAAGGGAAGTATCCCAGGTGTTCGTCTCTGATCGAGACCGGACCGGGTGCAAAATTTACTTTAAGTTACCCAAAACAAAGTCCGACCGGTCCGACATCCTCGATCTTTGATATTTTTTTTTTCCCAAGCCCTGAAAGATGGCGATTTTGGCCTTTCAATTGACTCTTTTTGGCTTTAAATGGTGATACTACTCTTTACTTTCTTTCTCGTGATAAAAATAAATAAACCACCGTATAAATGAGTTGATTTTTCAATTTTGAAAGCTTCTTTTTATATTTCTAAAATCCTAAAGCCCAATCGGGCTTTAACGGCGATTTGGTTTTTTTTAAACCGACTGCCGTGAAAGCCTGCAGGGCTTTATATACTTTGATTTTTGGTTTTAGGTTAGGACGCTTCAAAGAAAAACTATTTTAGGATGATTATTTCATTTATATTATACATCCCGCGCGTAGCTGATGATCCCCTGAGTAATTAAAAAAAAAAATTAACCCGAACAAAGCCCGCATTGAAAAGTTATGAACGTTTCATTTTTCGAAACGCTGATTCCCTTTGGTCAGGGGAATTCGATTTCAGTTTCGAGCATCCGGTCTCTCTGCCTGCGCTCTCTGTAGACTTAACCGGACGTGACGTATGCGGTGGGCGTGTCTATTTTTGCTGTCTCACTCTTACTGCTTACCTACAGCGGCAGACGGGGGCATGTAGGCCCGAGCCTGTAGCCATGAGGCGACTGGTGGCGCTGTATCAATTAGCAGCTCCCTACAGCTGACTCGTGAGCTGACTACAGCTGACTGCGGAGCCGCTGAGCCGAGCAGCTTGTAATGTGTTATGAGCAATAACTTTTTTATAAATAATTGATTGTCATAGAAAAAACAGTACTGAAGACCCTTATTTTCATTATATATTAAATAAGTGGTAGAATTTACAATTATTAATTTGTTTAATTTCAATAAAAGAGTATGAAATAAATAATCTCTACAGTCTTTCTATGATCATCATCATCAAAGATTTTTCAATTATTGTGGTGTGCCCTGTGAGTTGATAATAATTGTGCTGTGGTTGTGTTGGGAACCTGATGGCTGGAGGTGCATATTGGCAATATTAAAAATAAAGTTTTTTCTGAATGTGTGTGTGTGTGTGTGTGTGTGTGTCAGGTTGAACTTGCAAATTACTTTTTTATAATCCACCCAACTTGCAAATTGCAAAAGGTGCAATTGCAGCACATAATGTCATTGTCATACGCATTATCGCTTAATTTCATAGAATCATCATAGAAATGTATATGCTCTGAGCCAATACACTTGAACTGTTAAAGTTTTGTAATCCTACCCTTTTTCAAAAATAAACTTGATGTCTGAAAGTTTTGTAATCCCACTTTTTTTCTAAAATAAACTTGATGTCTGACAATGAATTTTAATTTTGATTGTAACTGTTACATTCACTCAGGGTGTTAATGATAAATATATTTAAGTCAACATGAATCAATTATTAAAATTTTTTATCTTTTTTGTTGCCTGTATGCAAGCTTAATAGATAGTTTTGGGTCTAGGTATCCAGTGGACCAGAAATTATGAATTCTATTTGGCATGGATTTTTAAAGTACGGATGAGCATTTGCTCCATTATTTTCAAAGTGGATTTAGTTTGTCCATCAATTATGTATGCAAAATGAATTCAAAAGTACTTCATAACAGTAAATTATGTCTATGATTTTTATGTGTTCTGACTAATGATAAAATTTATATAAAAGAAATTTAAACCTAAAGAACTAGATGTATCCAAGTTAACATGAATCAATTATTAAAAATTTTTATCTTTTTTGTTTTCTGTAAGCAAGCTTAAGTTATGCGGCCAAAGTGATTTTAAATTTTAAAATTGGTTACTTTTTTTTACAAGAATTAAAAAGTACAATAGAAATAGATAGTTTTGGGTCTAGGTATCCAGTGGACCAGAAATTATGAATTCTATTTGGCATGGATTTTTAAAGTACGGATGAGCATTTGCTCCATTATTTTCAAAGTGGATTTAGTTTGTTCATCAATTATGTATGCAAAATGAATTCAAAAGTACTTCATAACAGTAAATTATGTCTATGATTTTTATGTGTTCTGGCTAATGATAAAATCATATGAAAGAAATTTAAACCTATAGAACTAGATATATCCAAGTCAACATGAATCAATTATTAAAAATTTTTATCTTTTTTGTTTTCTGTAAGCAAGCTTAAGTTATGAGGCCAAAGTGATTTTAAATTTTAAAATTGGTTAATTTTTTTTTTACAAGAATTAAAAAGTACAAAAGAAATAGATAGTTTTGGGTCTAGGTATCCAGTGGACCAAAAATTATGAATTCTATTTGGCATGGATTTTTAAAGTACGGATGAGCATTTGCTCCATTATTTTTAGAGTGGATTTAGTTTGTCCATCTATTATGTATGCAAAACGAATTCAAAAGTAGTTCATAACAATAAATTATGTCTATGATTTTTATGTGTTCTGGCTAATGATAAAATTATATGAAAGAAATTTTAAACAGAAGAACTAGATTTATCTAAGTTAACATGAACCAATCATTGAAAATTTTAATCTTTTTTTTAATCATTTTATGGTTACAAATGAGTATTTGCTACATTTCAATGTAAATTTACATTAAAATAAAGTTATGCAATGCACATTTAAAAAATAGGTAAATACTAAATTGAATTTTTTTTTTTTACATATGAAATTGATTTACCAAGGACTTTTATGGGTTCTGGTTTATGTCGTGGTTTTACATCAGAATAATTGAATATATCTTAGTTATTGTTAAATTATTTAGAATTTGTTAAGATCGTGAAATCATTTATTAAGACATATTTCAACAATATTAATGATGTATTTATGGAGTTTGGTTTTTTTGAACTTGTGGACAAAAAGGAAATACATTTAAATATTTACCGAATTTACGCAATAAAATCTTTAAAAAATACTTTTAAAAAAGTAATGTTTACGGCGATTGGTTTTTTAAAAAGGAATCTAAATAAAAAATTATACGCTAAGTATGATCTTTAAAAAATACTTTTAAAAAAGTAATATTTACGGCGATTGGTTTTTTTAAAAGGAGTCTAAATAAAAAGTTTTACGCTAAATATAATAATCTTTTTTTGAAAATGAATTAATGAAAGAAGTGAAATCAAAAAATTTATTACGGACGACTTGAGGCCGAATTACTTATTATTTAAAAATAATTTTCTCTTCTAAAAGATGATTATATTATGTTGAATCACCTTCAATATACGTAAAGTTAACATTTTTCAATTATAGCACATACATGGGAAAACACATGCAAATTGCACACAACTCAAACACTTTTTAAAATTAAAAATTAAAATATGTTGTTAAGAAGCACACTGAGCATTCAAAATATAATTTAAAAAACACAGGTATCAATGCTTTTTTTCGAGATAATTTAGTTAAAAGAATATTAAATTTTTACAGGTCAAGTATAGACATACATTGTGATTTAGTTGATTTCTAACTCAATTACAACATGTTTTAATTTTAAAAAGTGTTTGAGTTGTGTGCAATTTGCATGTGTTTTCCCATGTATGTGCTATAATTGAAAAATGTTAACTTTACGTATATTGAAGGTGATTCAACATAATATAATCATCTTTTAGAAGAGAAAATTATTTTTAAATAATAAGTAATTCGGCCTCAAGTCGTCCGTAATAAATTTTTTGATTTCACTTCTTTCATTAATTCATTTTCAAAAAAAGATTATTATATTTAGCGTAAAACTTTTTATTTAGACTCCTTTTAAAAAAACCAATCGCCGTAAATATTACTTTTTTAAAAGTATTTTTTAAAGATCATACTTAGCGTATAATTTTTTATTTAGATTCCTTTTTAAAAAACCAATCGCCGTAAACATTACTTTTTTTAAAAACTACTTTCATCTGTCTATGATTTTATTAACCTATATAATCTGTTTAATTTCATCTATTTTATGAAAAAAATGAAAATACACATGTGATGAAAATGACCACTTCTAACTTTTTCTTTCGGAATAGTTGACTAAATTATCACTTATAATATATTATTTTTGCATTTTTTGAGGAAATTTCGGATTAAATTTTATAATTATAGTAGCCTCATAAATATTTTTTATTCAAAGTATCAAAATATACGTATTTAAATTAATATACATACATTTTATGGTTCAAGAAGAATTTTTTTAATTTCATAAAAGCTTTTAACAATTCTGCTAGCATGACTTTTTATTAAGTTAAAAATCATTTTTATAACATAAATGGGAAGTTGATCTTACCACCACCAGGTGGCTTCAGAAAATCTTCGCCCACTATTAAAAAAGCAACCTGTATGTTTATAACTTCTTACGATTCATTTTTGAAATTGATATTTGAGTTTTAATTATGAAAGAAAAATTTGTGTTACTTCAGTCGATTTTTGAGTGTTCTTAATTTTCTTATCAAGCATGGAAATTGATCCTCGGCAAGTGTTTTTTTTGTTTGAAACTTATTTTAAAAATCAGTTCGGAAGTGTCGAACCCGAGGACTTCCGTGAAAAATTAGACCGAAATCATGCTGAAGTTGCCAGCCATCTGTAGGAAATTTTTGAAAATTTGTGCAATAAATCAATTGATCTTGAAACAGAAGAAACTTTGTATATTGACAGTGAAAGTGATAGTGATGAAAGTGACTTCGTAAAAATCCAAAGTCCAAATAACAATGATACCAATAATTTAGAATCTGAACTATCACAAAAATTCAACTCTCAAGCAAGTGTCTCTGACGATTCCGAATCTTCACAATTTTTAGAGCCCGATTTGAAAAAGCAAAAACTTGAAGCAGATGGTTACGACTTTTTTCTTGAAGTAGAATTACCTGATCATACGTTTTCATATGAAACCATGAAAAAAATTATTGAATTGAAGGACGAAAAAAATAGGTCATTCAAGTCGATCCAAAATTTATACCCTAAATTACATACTGTGCATATAACTCGATTCCGAAAATATATTGAAGCCAAAGGAACATTTGCAATGAAAATGTATGAACTAGAGAAGTATATAAAAAATAGAATTGATAATTCAAGAAAAAGTGAGTTTGTAGCTGTCCATGATATACATATTCTTCGCTGGGCTATCCAAAAAGCACGAGAAATGGGATTAGAAAAATTTAGAGCCAGTCGCAAGTTTGTGTCAAACTTGAAACGTCGCCTTCGAATAAATTCACACAAAGTTACTCACCTCGTGACAAGAAAGCATTCAATTGAAAAAGCTACTATTGACCAAAACCTACGAGCTTACGAGCTCATGTACAACTCACAAATTTAAAATTACCTAATTACAGTTTAGATTTTGTGTTGAATTCCGACCAATCAGGCTTTTTGAAAGAGTTCCACTCGATAAGAACTTTGAGTTTTAAAGGTGAAAAACACACCAAATTATTGGTTAACAGCGTTGCCAATACGACTCACTCGTATACAATCCAGCCAACTATAACTGCATCTGGTAAGCTATTATCACTAATGTTATTATGTTTACAAGAAACTACTGGAAATCAGTTTGGACCTATTGTTGAAGCACAAGTATGCTGAAAATACACCTAATAATTTGGTCGTGGTTTGCAGTAAATCAGGTAAACTAACAAAAGAACATGTGAAAACCTGGCTGAAAGATTGTTTGACACCACATATGACGCAGAAAAGTTTGCTTTTAACATATAGTTGGTCTGGACAGAATGATGACTTTTTAAAAGATTCTTTAGTACCTGAAAAAAAAGAATTCCTTGAAACATTGACAATTCCTGCTGGCACTACAGGTATTTGTCAGCCTATGGATGTTTACTTTTTTGGGCAGTACAAAGGATTTGTTCGTCGAATCTACGATGAAATAATGCTTGAATTTGAAGAGCAGCAGGTTTATAATAGATTATTTTTTTTCAAAATTCATTCATTGGTCGATAATCAATTGACAGCCAAAGTTTTTTATCCAATCATTCAGTATGCTTGGTTCAAAAGTGGTTATTCTGTTCCAGATCCAGGAGAATTCAAAAATGTAAATGAAATTTGCTTTAACAAAACAGAAATTTTGGTAAATTGTTCTAACTGTGAAAAGGACCCCGCAATAATCAAATGGAAATTGGGTTTCCGTCAAATCTTCTGAATTTTTGATATGATGTAGCCCTTCCCATCCTGAACAAAAGTTCTCATGGGCACAAGTCCCCAAATTGAAAATTTTGGCCGCTAGAGGCCTCCGCGTCTACGTAAATCGCGCATGTAACGTAATAGAAAACTAAAAAAAAAAACTTAGTCTCACTAACATTATATAATTTTTTTTACCTTTCATGAGATGCTGCTTTTTAAAAACGAGTTATCATCAGGTTATCACCTTGAGGTGCGGTCTAACCTCAAAAAATTGCAAAGAATTAAAAAAAAAAACGTCCGTATTGAAGAATTAGGTGTTGGAAGTTGACTTGTTTTAATAATTTTCGATACTTTTTTAGATAATTCAATCAAATGAATCACGGGTTTTTGCTGAGTTAGTTTTGAACTATCCCTAACCTAAAAAAAATGACCAAAATATTTTTAAAAATAGTTTTTTTACGTCAGGTTTTTTTGATATTTTTTTACATATTATATGCACTAGCTTTAATATAAACAGATTTTTATCCATAGTTTTTCTATTACCTATAAATAGTTGCCTGTGTTCTCAGAAAAAATAAATCAATAAGCCATTTATATAAATAAATCGTATGAAATTAAATATATGTAGTAAGATAAAATAAAGTGAAATACAGTACAATATTAACATTAAAAAAAAACTGAAAAGAGTTTTAAATACTCTATTACATAATATTTTAACACTTAACAGTTCAAGATGAGAATTATTGACGCAGATGATTTTTTCACTTAATGAAAACTGCCTTCGTCACAAAAATAGTTTTTTCTAATATGTACATCACTAGCAGAAACTCAGAAAAACTTTTGACATTTTATGACCTTGAAATGATTGACTATTGAATTAATTTCTGTGTGCCGAATCTTCAATACTATTTAAAAATCTCTTTGACGGGTATTTCACAATATTTACATGGCGAGCGTATCCTAAATACCATAAAACACTAGCTATATGAGCGCACGAGCCTAGTGTTCTAGCACCAGCTTTACACGTGCAGTAATAACTGAGAATAGAACCTTCTCCATCTAAGTTCACATCATTATTCGCTTCATCAGCTAGATTGTCAACAAAAGCTATGAATATTTGATGACTTTTCGATCCTGAAAACCTTGAGTGTATACCAGCTCGTAGTAGTCCTGGTTCATTAATTAGAGTATCGAACTGTAATTCTTGTCCATTATCCCTTAGAACTTTATCTTGTACGTATGCAGGAGCAAGTCTAACCTGATATATTCCAACAGTTAAGTCTCTGAGATAGTCCAATGTCAAAACTGGAAAACCAGGAATATAGTTATGGTTTAGTTTAATCCAATTAGCGTTTCGAGCTTTGAGATTTTCGACTTCTACTCATGCTTGCATAATATTCTCTGTAGTCGCTCGTTCCAAAAGCTCGTTTGCTAGATCTATGTCAGCATTCTGCATGTTAATTGTTTCTTTATATTTGTTTATTATCGCAGCTGCTATTTGTAAAAAGTCTTTGAGATTAACACAATGTACGACAGAAATGGCCCCATCAAAGAATTTAAAAATAGATTTTAGATGTCCATTCCTTGACTCAACGATCCATCTGCTTTTTGTAATTAATCGTGAGTCATTTGCTTCTTCAGTCGTAAATTGTGCTTGATTTTTTTCGAGAAATGGTGGCATCTTCATTTGAATTCCTAGTTCTTGCAAAACTGGTGCAGAATCTCTATAACCACGATCTAAAATGAATATGTCACCATTTTGAAACCATTCCGTATAATGATTTTCATCACCTTGAAGTTCATTAATCAGCATTGCAGCGTCATTATTTCGATTATCGGAGAAGTATGGTCCATTTACATCTAATATGTAACCATTCGGAGCAACCATCAATCCAGGTTTCACAAGATTATAGTGTTTTTGAGAGCTATATGACATTCTTTGTGCTTGAAAATTAGAAGCCTTTTGAACTTCTAAGTAACTGCCGTCACAAAAAACTATTGCTTTTGGATTCTGTGGTTCAGGGTTATATAACTGATTTGCAAAGGCTGTAACATGTCTCTCAATGAAATTCTAACGAGTTATAGAGTTAATGCCAACATTTTCAGGTGCAAATCTTTGCATTAAATTTTTTCTAACTGTTGCAATACTCATACTCGTAGATTGTCTCGTCTTGTATCCGAACATAAAAGTCAAAAATTCGTCCGATAAATCTTGACGCATTTTACACAGAAAAGTTAACAAATGCCTTTTTGTTACATACAGTAATCCATTTGCCTGTTCAACTGGATCACAATAATTAAAAAGATCACGAAACTGCTCTTTGTTAATAGGGCTCAATGAACTAAATTCTTTATCAGTAAAATTATTCTCGTTTTCATACTTCGAATGACAAACAGTATTAGCTACATTGCGGAGTTCTTCTAAGATTCTCTTAAGTTCATTCCCTTTTAGTAAGATTGGTCTATTTACAAAGCGTAGTAAATCTAAAAATTGATGGGAAAGATTACCAGAGTCATCCAAATGACCAGGGCAGCATTTAACGTTATTATTGATGTATATATTTTTTTAAGGTTAATCTGAGTGCGGCACTTGATATCAAGCCTAACTAAGTCATGGTTATTATTACAAACGAGACAAGAATGGGAACTAGTTTGTGTAAGAACATTTAGCCTCAAACAAACAGGGTCTTGCTGCATAACCTCAATTTCATGAATTATAGATATATGACAATTAGTACAAATCCGAGTTGCTTCAGTGACTTGCAGAGGTTCTCTGTTAGCATTATCACGACGTAGAATAGCTATTTCCCTTATTTCTTGATCTTCTAGCCTATCAATACGCCGCATCTGTCGCGGTGGTGCAGCTGTGTAACAAACAAAACAAGGTAACCGTCCTCCGTGAGCCATAACTTTTTTTAATAAACTCTAAGACAGCCACGTATCATTCGAACTTATTATATCAGATAAACTTAAAAATAAGACTCTTTATTTTTATTTATATTGTCAATAATTTATCACTTTTATACAACAAATACTTCATTCCGTAAGTCGTCTGCCATCAGCATACTATGATCACAATGAACATAGCAAGATTTATGATAAAAGCCTTAACATAGTGAATTTGTTTCATGTTCTCATTTAAAACTCAAATTGTTTGTTGCAGTGCACCTTTTTTAAAACCTTCGTGGTTTCTTTTTGATTTTTGTATTTTAGCTTTATTTATATTATTTTTTCTGATAACACAGGCATTTATTAATAGGTTATAGAAAAATTATGGATAAAAATCTGTTTATATTAAAGCTAGTGCATATAATATGTAAAAAAATATCAAAAAAACCTGACGTAAAAAAACTATTTTTAAAAATATTTTGGTCATTTTTTTTAGGTAAGGGATAGTACAAAACTAACTCAGCAAAAACCCGTGATTCATTTGATTGAATTATCTAAAAAAGTATCGAAAATTATTAAAACAAGTCAACTTCCAACACCTAATTCTTCAATACGGACGTTTTTTTTTTTAATTCTTTGCAATTTTTTGAGGTTAGATCGCACCTCAAGGTGATAACCTGATGATAACTCGTTTTTAAAAAGCAGCATCTCATGAAAGGTAAAAAAAATTATATAATGTTAGTGAGACTAAGTTTTTTTTTTTAGTTTTCTATTACGTTACATGCGCGATTTACGTAGACGCGGAGGCCTCTAGCGGCCAAAATTTTCAATTTGGGGACTTGTGCCCATGGGAACTTTTGTTCAGGATGGTAAGGGCTACATCATATCAAAAATTCAGAAGATTTGACGGAAACCCAATTTTCATTTGATTATTGCGGGGTCCTTTAGCTTTTATGAAGTGTGCACATTGTAATCGATTTTTGTGTTTAAAACACTTTTTAGAAAAAGTGTGTTTTCATTAAAAGAAGTTTTTAACATGAGACTAATCTGAAAAATATTGTACATAGACATTGAAATTCGTAAATATTTTAATAGTGACTTTGTATAAAAAAAAAACTTGTGTAAATAATTTTTTAATAAATAAATATGTTTATTTAAATACGTATATTTTGATACTTTGAATAAAAAATATTTATGAGGCTACTATAATTATAAAATTTAATTCGAAATTTCCTCAAAAAATGCAAAAATAATATATTATAAGTGATAATTTAGTAAACTATTCTGAAAGAAAAAGTTAGAAGTGGTAATTTTCATCACATGTGTATTTTCATTTTTTTCATAAAATAGATAAAATTAAACAGATTATATAGATTAATAAAATCATAGACAGATGAAAGTAGTTTTTAATTTTAAAAATATAAAAAGAAGCTTTCAAAATTGAAAAATCAACTCATTTATACGGTGGTTTATTTATTTTTATCACGAGAAAGAAAGTAAAGGGTAGTATCACCATTTAAAGCCAAAAAGAGTCGATTTAAAGTCCAAAATCGCAATCTTTCAGGGCTTAGAAAAAAAAATATCAAAGATCGAGGATATCGGACCGGTCGGACTTTGTTTTGGGTAACTTAAAGTGAATTTTGCACCCGGTCCGGTCCCGATCGGAGACGAACACCTGGGATACTTCTCTTGTTAGATGGAAAAAGCATTATTTTTACAAGATTCGAAAGTTTAATTCAGACTAAAGTTCAAACATTAAGTTCCCAAATTTGATGAAAAATGTGTTTTCTCGCGTCAGATTCTAGAATAATATAGCTCCCTTGAAGTAATTTATTAATTGCGATTGTTCCTATTTTTTAAATCAATCAGGATATAAGATTTAAAAAACTTCAAAATTTTTATTATTCTAAAAATGATTTATTTAAAAATTGAGCCTTTTTTACAATATTTTTGAAAACCTTGCAACCACTAGAAAAATTACAACATTAAATTTTTATCAAAGTTTGTTTTTTGAACTAGAATGTTTTTTTAGTTATAAAATAAAAAAAAATCATGCAAAAAGCTTTGAAACAATTATATTTATTTTTCTTAAGTAACATTAGGATATGATTTTTATACCAAGCAAAATGAAAGCAAATCTATGAAATATCGGTATTTCTACTAATTTGTGGTGAGTCATATTAGGTACACTGCAGAATAAAAAGTTATTTAAAAATAAAACCTGTTAGAAAACAAGTTGAAAAAAAAAAACTAAAATCGCGTTTTAAGGAGGTTCCCTACCAAATAGATCTAGCCCACAGATTTTGTCCAAATTAAATGAACACATAGTTTTTAGTATAAAAATAGCTCAGCTAAAATTTCAAAGCCCTGAGGAGCTTGTGAAAAAAGTTATAAACATTTCAAATTTCACAAATTTGCATGGGTTCTAATGGGAAATTTACTAAAACAGCAAATACTTAATTTCCAGCCCACAGATTTTAATGTAACTACGCACAAAAATCGGAAAAAATCAGACTTTGATTATACTTGTTTCAAAACATTCATTAGGAGCCTGTAGCAATAATTATAAACAATTTATTTTATATTCTTGTAAATATGACTTCTCATTGGCTCATACAGAGGTTAGAAAGTTGCTGGGGCAATGAGCAGACAACTACTGTAGTCAAATACACATTTGACTTACGTAGATGGTAGGGAACCTCCTTAAAGCTGAAACAATAATGAATCGAAGCTACTTTTGAAAATTTTGGTCAGGTGTGTCCAAATCTTTTGGCAGACCATTTAATTACAACGTTAAATAATAACGAAGGTATACGAAACGAGTTTTAGCTATAAGGCCTCTATCTCTACAAGGCAAAAATAATTTTCATATGTTCTAAACAACTCGAAATTTCATCATTCAGTGTCTTTGACTTGTTCTTACCTAGTAGAGATGCCGCTTATCGAGCGAATTCAAAATAACAGGGGGAGGAACCATATTAAGTACACCTTCTTTTCTAAAGTATAAGTTTTATCAATGTAAATTTTTAATTTTTTTTCGTTTTTGTAACTCTTAGAACAATCTGTACAAAGTTTCAATAATTTTCTCGTAAGCTTCTTCTAATAAAGTTGGTAATGGTATTTTTTCTTTTTAAATAAATCGATTCACCATTCAATAATTAAAGTTATGAATTGAATAAAATGCAAGAATTTTCGCGATGTACGATTAGGTTTGCCAGTAATACCGGCCGGCAGGGTAAAACAGTTCTGAGAAATCACGCGTTGACAGGCTATGTTGACACCAATTTTTCTTTGATTTTTTTTACTGATTTACAAAATTTTTTGAGAAAAAACAATATGCATCTCGCATTTGGGATTTCATTAGGAATTTTTTAAGATTTTTTTTGTATTTTTCGAGAGCCTAACAAAGCTGTAGTTTTTGACGGAAAATTTTCCCATCCACGTAAAACACCAGCGGGGGCGCTTTCGGAGGAGGTACCAGGACTCTTAATTTAGAAAATAGTAGCGGCAATCGATTTGGGGATTAAAAATAAAGTGAAAACATTCCATTCATTTTTTTCGTTTTGAGACTTGAATTTATTATTACAATCTACTAAAATTTTAAACTCATCATGTTTACTAAGGTGCGGTTCTATACTAAGGTAATTAAGGTTGGGTTAAGGAAAGTTAAGGTCAAGAAGTAAAATACCTCATGTAAAAAAATTTTAAAAAGAATTTTAAAATTAAAAATTTTTTTATTAGAATTAAATAAAAAGCTAGAAAAATGAATAGAAAAATAATTTATATCGGGCCGTTGATTTTTAAATTTATTCTATTTTGTCTGGAGGGAGTCAATGTATGCGATAAGCTCCCGCTCTCTTGCGGAGTCAAAGTAACACATGGCTCCCAGAGCGCGCGCATCGAAAAGTACACATTAAAATGCCGCAGTGAAACAAAAAAAATAGTATATTATGCAACGGGTTGCAGTATCGTCGCCAGGGCGGTTTTAAAGGTACCGAGTGCGAAGCGAAGCGTAGCACGAGTAACTTTAAGAGGCCCTGGTGACGTGCTGCACCCGTTGCATATACTATTTTATACCACTGGTGCGTAGGGCGAGTTTTTAAATTTCAAAGCGTGCGTAAAATCGAGTACCTACGCACTAGTGGTATAAACAAATTTTTTATAACTTGTTTACTATAAGTAAATTTCATTTTGCAATAACTATGGTAGAAACCCCAGAATTCTTTTTTTATTTCATAAGTCAAAGGTGATAACAAAAAAAAGTTGTCAAAACTTAAATAGTGTGCTCCAATATTTACTATATTTATACAAATTTTTATAGAGTTTAAAGTCCTTAAGATTTTCCTATATACTGAATAACACGAAAAGGATTCGGCAGGAAGATATGGCTGGTAGTGAGTCCGGTTGTTTTGGAGCGCCACCGTACGCCGCGAAAGGCGCTGAATGTTCTTGCGAGTTGAACAAAACATGCTTATATCGAGAAAATTTTTACTTTTTTGTTCAACTCGCAAGAACTCAGAGACTAATAGATATTTTTTAATAAAATTTTAGCAGGACATTTTTTAACTCTTTTTGCTGCTAATGATTCAGATATTTTTGATCATATTGGTAAAGCATGTCGTCATCTATCGAGATCTTTATTGTGAATTTGGTTATTAATCAACAATAAACTTTAGAGATTGTAATTTTGTCAAATTCTGCCTACTTGACTCCTAGTATTATAATGAAACGGGTCCGTCGAGTATCAAAATGGTTTCATCGACATAGAAAATGCTTTTTTTTTTAATGAATAATTAGGCAGATACTTAAAATATTATTTTCGCCTTGATAAAATTTTTAACATTTAAGCAGTTGAATGCCTTATTTATATTTAAAAAAGTTTTATTCAATTTAATTAAAAAAAAAATTTATTCAGATCATTAATAGAGTTCAGTCGTTGATGTAGACACTTGATGATTATTTAGAAATTTATCTATGTAATTGTCGGAAATAGTCATAGTTTTTGAAAAGCGAATAAAAATTAATAAACAAATTTCAAGTGCTTTATATAAATATTTCAATTCATACAGGAACACAGTAAAACTCGTCGTTATTATTTCCTGATTTTACTTCAGACAATAGTTTATGTTACAAATAATAAAATTGTAAAAAATTAATTCATATTATAAAACTTTATAAATTGCATTAAGTTTAATAAGTTAATTTAATCAATACAGGCACGAAGAAAAACTTGTCGTTATTATTGTCTGATTTTATTTCAGTCAATAGTTCATATTATGAACAGTAAAGCCTTCAAATTGTAAACAATAAATTATATAGTTTATTAGTAAACTACGTTAAGTTTAATAGTTTATTGATAATCTGAGAGTTATGTAATTTTAAATTGTTAAATCTACATTTATTTTTAGAAAGATCATATATTTTTTTAGAAAATATAGTTAAAAAATTCTACCAATAAATGACTATTTTATGATGCTACTTTGACGTGTCAAAGATTTACTTTGTTAGATTCGGACAGATAAAAACCACTCACCGTTAATTTTTACCTTTTTAAAGGTATGTTTTTGTTCGATCTTATTTCTTTCGCAAGGCAGACCACAAAACATAAGTTTAATATTTTTTGATAATTAATAATGTTATTTCTTTAAAAAAAGAACCACTAGTCGAAAATAATCTGGGGCACGTAATCTCGTTACAATTGATAAATTTTCAATAGTTTATGAGGGGACTATGCTGTGTTTCGGCGGTAGCCCGTGGACCCCACCGGGGGGTTTGGGGGGCAAGAGCCGCTTCGACTGAAAAAAAAAATACTTAAAAAACTTTTTTTTTAATCAAAACAATGCATTTTTTAGTGATTGAAAGAAATTATTTTTTATAAAAAAACTTAATTTTATTGAAATTAGAAACATATAAAAATTTTTAATATCAACTTGAAATTCTCAAAAATAGCTGTGTGTGGTGGTATGGATAAATTTTTGTAAGCAAAAACTTTCAAAAATAGTTTTGATTGACCAAGATTTTGCCATCTAGTATAAAGAATAATTCGAAAAAATTTTTATTTTTTTACTATGCTTAAGGCTCTTTATTGCTGCATTAAACTTAATTGTTACTAGTTTTCTGATAGCAGAAATTACAAAATGAAAGTCATAAACTTATAGTGAAACTAACAAAAAGTCATTGTTTTAAACTCAAAAAATTCACTTAACAAATTTTACTTTTTATTTTATTTGAATCTAATTCAATGAGCAGTGCCCTTTATATTATATTAATAGCTTAGAAAAAAAATTACCAGCCTGAGTCTATATTCAATAAAACTTATACAATTAAATGACATTAGCCAAAAAGGCCCTGCGATAGAGACTGATGTGGAAAATTATACTTTTATAATTAAATTGTAAGGGTTTTATTCCCCTTATGAAAATCGAACAAAACAAGGAAGGTGGGTAAAACACTAGGAGGAACGATATTATAACAACAGAGTTGCACTTGCAAATTCACGATTTATTACTTAAATACCCACAACACACTACCGTAGGAGCAGGCGGGGGCCCTTGGCTCAGCAGGTACGAAAAGGGTACTCACTTTTAATAATGGTGCACTTAATCACCCGGACAACAAATATCTTCGTACAGTGCGAGGTATCACGACAGCAGTCTCACAATCGCAGCTGATACGCGTCTAACCCAGCTAACTGCTATAGCGACACTGCCGCGCTCACCTCGGACTACTGTCTGCTATGGTGCCTTTTCGTTACCTGCTCCCACTCGGCCGTCCGCTCCTACAGGTTATAAACGGGCCTGCAATTAGCAGGTACATTTTTATTAACCTAAGGTATATTATAATTTATTCATCACTCTCAATGAGAAAAACCTCCGGGGGAGCGGTAGCGGGCCAAACGACCGTTTGGGCGATGACCGAAACAAGGGCTTAGGTTAATCTTATTACAATTGTATTTAAAAGCTGTGTAAAAAATTGACTCTGCTAAATCAATCATTTGGTTAAAATAATTACATTGTCTTTTAAAACTTTCAAAAATTGACTTTGCTGAATCAATATGAGTCTCTGTATTTAATAAAACTTATTCAATGGAATAGTTCTAGCCAAAAAAAAGCCTTGCGATAGAGACTATTATGGAAAATTATACTTTTATAGTTGAATAAAACAAGTAGCTGACTACTTGTTTGTATGTGTACTTGTTTGTTGACCAAATTGTATTTTAAAGCTGTGTAAAAAAATTGATTCTGCTAAATCAACCATTTGGTTAAATTAATTACATTGTCTTTTAAAACTTTCAAAAATTAACTTTGCTGAATTGTCATTATTTAAAAAAAAAAAAAAAAAAAAAAATTTATCAACTTGAGTTTCTGTATTTAATAAAACTTATTCGATGGAATAATAATGTACTTATATGAAAAAATATATAGCTTCTCTGGTAGTAATGTTATGATGACAAATAAAACATTTTCTGATAACTGTAAATCAAAATACATGATGTTTTATTATTCATTCAGATTATTGCACTGTACATGTATATAATGAAAAAAATATATATGTATTTAAAATAATGCTGACTACAAATGTGATGTAAAAATTTTGGATGAAGGACTTTTATATAATAAAACGCATTTTTTGTTATTATTATTTATGGTGGACTTTTGTTTATTTTCTTTTTTATACAACGCAACATTTTTTTTTATCATTTTAAAATTTTAATTATTAAGTTATTACATTTATTATTTTTTTTTTATACACTATCACTTTTTATTGTTTGAAATAAGCATTAATTTTCTTGAATCTTAAACATTGCTTGACACAATCTATTTGCTAGCTTGCGCAGATCTCTAAAAGCATCAACACGATGATCGTCGAACTGACGAAGTTTTCACCGAAGGTCATAATATTAAATGGTGCAGAGATATTCGACTATTATTATTTATTTATTTATATTTTCTCATGTTGAGGCATCAGCACAGAGCAGACTGCAGAATACTGCCTGTGCGTCGCGTCTCAACAACTTCTCGAGAAGTCTCGATCTCTCGAAGAAACTCGAACTCGAACTTGCACAAACTCGTAGTTCGAGTAAGGACTGAGTACGGAAATCCTGAAAAAAAAAGCTGAAACTCCTAAAACAGCGCATGATGAAAGGAAAAAAGTAATAATTTTTTAATGCAGCAACAGTTCGGGACAATTTTTTTTTTAAATGTTCCACTGTTTATTGGCTATTTATAGCACATGTTATTAGGAAAAAAAAATGGGTTTAATTATAGTTTTCACTCAACGGACTAACCTTGAAACCAGAAATCAAAGTATATAAAGTGTCCGATTTTTCACGGTCGTTTTTTAAAACTCTCGCCATTCAACCACTACCGCAGTTTAGGATAAAAAAGTCAATAAATGATTCATCGCAATTTTAAATACAAGGACTTTATTGTAGAGGTTTCTGTGAACATATAAAACCTAATAATAGAACATGCTAGTTAAAATTTTTTGAAAAATAAATAAAAAACCGACAGCTATTTGGGTGCCATTATGATGACATCCACTCTTCAAGCCTGTAGAGGGCATCTACTGTATCCATGCATTCATTCAAATCAGACAAAAAAGACTCTTTTTACTTGGAAATTTTTAAGAAAATAGTAATTAGGACAGAGTATAATAATTCATCTTCAAAAATAGTCTTACATGCAAAAAAAACTGACGGAAGCACTGATTTACGTGCTAAGATGATGAATCAAACTACTTTGTACCTTGTTGAGAGTCTTTAGAGCAAAGCCAAGTCTCATAGATAGGTGTCATGGCATAGGGCTCTTTTCAGGCTTACCAGTAACTACCCTGTCGAGTTACAGCAACTTTGCAACGACTACACGCAACCAGCACCGATTTGGATTGAAAAATTGACCGTTGAATTCGTAAAAAAAAAAATGGAAAAAACTTGGGTTGCTTGATGTAAAACGAAGCCCAAGCTTTTTCTAAAGCTGTAGCTGTGCAGGGCATTTTTTGGGCTTACCAGTAACAACCCTGTACAGTGACAGCAACTTTACACCTCCTGCTCGCGACTGGCACCGGTTTGAAGTAAGAACTTGACCACTCGGCTTAAAAAAAAAAATGGAAAGAACTTGGTTTGCTTGATGTAAAACTAAGCTCAGGCTTCGCTTTACGGCAAGAAAACCAAGTCAATTTCTACTTTTTCCTTACGCTAAACTGTAAATTTTTCACTTCGAAACGGTGCTGGTCTCGAGCAGGGGTTTTAAAATTGCTGTAACAGAATAAAGTAGTAATTTGTGAGCTCAAAAAAGGCCCAGTGCAGTGGCAGCTCTCGAAGAGACTCGGCCTTCATTTGAGAGCCAGAAAACTAAGTTATTTTCTACTTTTTTCAAGCCAAACGGTCAATTATTGCACCAATCATTATTCAACCGGCAGGCGTGCTCACCAGCAATTTCATTGTTTTGACGAATCAGCAGGCTTACCAAAAAGGGCTCTTCTTCAGGACACTCTCTTGAAATACCTTCAGCGGAGATCTCCAGGTATTTTGGTTCAAGCAACAATAATTTACTTGAACCACTCAACTTTGTATCCATGCAGTAATTAATTTACTGTACATTCTCTTTGTTCGGTGCATGTGTCTATATGCACGCGGCCATTTTCTCTTCTCCTTTTCTCAAGGCCATTCTCTGCTGCTGTTATTAGTTTATTCGGCCAATCTCTCTCTTTTTCTTTCAAGGCCATTTTCAATAAGTTGTTTACCTCATTTCTTTTCTAGATAACTCGTGTTTACGTTTTGAATTAATATAATCAAATCAGTAAGGAGTTTTGACTAGATTGTTAATTCTCAAACTTATTGATTTCCTTTACAGGGAAATTAATTCTGGAAAATCCCAGTTCATAACATGTGACATTTTCACCTTTCATTTTTTCTCTTTGGAATAATTTTTATCAAACTATATGAAACTCACCAAGTGTAATTTTATGATTATTTGAGTTTTTTTGTTTGTAAAATTAAGTGCTGTGTTAAAATTAAAATAAATTATCACTGTTTTTATTCAATTGTGTCTTTCTCCAATTTTTTTTTAAAATCCTCCCCTACCAGATTTATTTGGCAAATAAAAATAAACTTGATAGACCGGTCAGTCCGGAACAACAGCAAACTTTTTTACATCATGTAGATTCAAGCACCTGTACATTTATCGATATAATATATGCGTATTAAACTCTTATCTAAGAATAAATAAAAAAAAATAATTAAAAACTTATATAATGATTTACATTTTTTTAATTAAATGAAATACCTCAAATATATTATTTCAAAAAAAACTAACTTAATTACACAAAAATAATACAGTCGAAATAGTCATCTTAGAGTTTTCGGTCAAATAATAATAATAATTATTGATGGTCAATTGATGAATTCTACAAGATTCAAACTTCGCATGTGAATTTCTAAATCAATCTTCTGTATTTTTTTCCTTGCAAAATTTTTTAATAGGTGAACCAAGATCATCTATATCAAAAGAACTGCTGTCAAAATTGAAATTATTACTATCACTATTGCTTCTATTGTCCAGGAGAGGTACAAAAGTTTGGTTGATAATTGCTGAATCATTTTCAATATTTTTTTTTACTTGCACTTTGAATCGCTGGAGCTAATGTTATTATTGCAGGCTTAGAAATACAGGCTGAAGGATTTTTAGAAGAGCAAACTTATTTTTTTAATAAATCACCTTTTTCATCAATCATGTTTTAAAATGAAAATTAAGAAACAAATTTTGAGTTTTTTTTTTTAATGAATAACCAAATAAATTAATGTACGGATTTTAGATAGTAACGAAATTTCGGCCGGATATGAGAAAAAATACTGTACACGACTCGGGGAAAATAGTGCCTGCCGCGCATGATTGCGAACTTCACGTGGTGGGCGGCGTCATCTCAGTTTCGCCCCTAGATGTGTAATGAACTATTTCTTTAGAGGATTAATATTGAATTTTTTTTGTACCTCCTGACTGTAATAAAAAATTTCAGAGTGGAATTTGTATAATTCTTTTTCTGTTTTAATGCCGTATTGTCCGGCGTATAAGCCCTCCTCCCCCCCCGGAAGCCCCCAAAATGGACTCTTAAAACTAATGGAGGCTTATACGCCGAGTACAAAGTTTTATAAAATTTCGAGCTGAGTCTAAAATCGAATAAAAATGATAATTATTAGTAAATTTAGTATATTTTTAATTTAGAAACACTTTTGTTTTGTACATAATTTCTTTTATACATAACATTTCATTTATAAAAAGTTTTATTATTTTTCACACCAAATTTCAACATAAAATTTATTCAAAGATCAACTCATCAGCTATCTTTTGCATATAATCGTTTAGATAAGAATGATCAACATAGGTATCGTAGTACGGATCCCACTGTTCTGTTTCATCTTCAACTTTAAGCGTTGCACTTTCTTCAATGTCAACGTTTCACAAAATATCGTCTTCACTACTGTCGAAGGCGTTTGAAATGCAAAATTTCTAAAAATACTTTACAACGATTTCAGTTTTTACTTGATTCCGAGCTTTTATAATAAAAGTGCAATTAATTGAAAACCATAATTAAGTCTCTCTTATGTTTGTTATTTGTATAAAAAAGGGGGGCTTATACGCCGAGTATACAAACATTCGGAATTCTCGATAACGAAATCAGGGGGGGAGGGTTATACACCGGGGGGCTTATTATTACGGAATACACTAGCCGGACACCATATCGCTCCGAGGTTTTAGCTGGCGCTCGAAATATGACCGTCAGCCTAAAATTTTTTTAGTACCAACCTCGCATCACGAATGCACTAAAAAAATTATCTTGCTTAAAATGAGGTTAGAGAGCCAATGTAAATGATAGACACTAATCTCATTTTTTTACTTCTCAAACTAAATTATTAAAAAATTAATTATTACTGATTGATTGAGTTTGAGTTTCTTTGATCAAAGCTATATTTTAAAGTGAAATTAAAAGACAAATAAAAAGCGCAAAAATTAGTTTAATGTTGATCATTTACACATTATATAAAAAATTTGAGACTTCGATTATTTAAAATATACCAATCAGTATTAATAATTTATAAAAACTTCTATGAACTATCGACACTATCAAAACGTGTACCATATAATGATGAAAATTTAAAATGTTGTTTTTGTCATTTTATTATAATTTTTTTATAAATAATATTTTTTCCATTTAATTTAGAAATGTTAAAAAATGAACCAAACTTTATGGTTTCAACGAAGTATTTGATATTTTAATTTAAAAAAAAGTTTTTTACTAAGGAAAATATTGTAGATTATAAAATAGCCGATGTGAATGATCAACATTTGAGTCTATTGCAACTTTTTTATTAAAAAAAATAATAATAATATATAATAATCTTCAATTCATTGATTGTGTTTGTTATTCTTTGATCAAAGAAAAAGAAATATAAATTTCGAGATATAAATAGCAAGACTTTATTTAAAAATATCTACCAAAAGAAAATAAATTTTCGTGAGTTTTTAATATAATTATATTTTTTTTATAAAAATAAAAAATAAAAAAAATTTATGCTTTTCATTTTTTATATTGATTTATTAAAAAATCCTTTAATTTTACTACAAATCCTAATTTTAAATAAATAATAAATTTGATCATAACGAATCACTTAATTTTTTAATGATAAAGCTTGAGCAGTGAAAATGGAGATTAAATTTCATTTAGATTGGCTCTCCAACCCTATTTTTATATGGTGCACTCGTAACGCGAGGTTGGCACTAAAAAAATTCTAGGTTGACGGTAATGTTCCGAGCGCCAGTTCAAACCTCGGAACGATATGGTGTCTGGCAGATGTACATTAGCATTATACATTAGCGGTATATATAAGCAGACATTACGGTATGTATTAGCATCTATTTCAAACACATTCATGATTAAAACGGCAATCAAACACCCTTTTCAGGATAGCCTGCCTTAAAACTACCAAGGGGCTCGCCTCAATACTACTGGAGCGATCCCAGACCCTGCTGGAGCTATGACTATGTAGATGCAGTTGGGGACTATGGACGCATCAATAATTCGACTTATGACCCAGACCGAGATGATGAACCTACCACAGATGGTCAAAGTTCTACACCTTCCAACGAATACCCTTGAAGAGCTTACTCTGCTTCAAATTACTGGCCACCTCAAGAGTGTTACCAATATGATAACCCAGACCATAGTGCACCTGTGTGTACGGCAGAAATACCATGGTATGATGGATATAATATGACTTTTCAAGAATATGCCGAAATTTTCGATAGCATCGCAAGAACTATTTCGGCCCAAATCTATGTTCATTTCCTCCAGCAAGCTCAATGTTATCTGTATGGTGAGGCGCAGGAAGTAATCCAGGGATGCTACTTTTACTCTCATGAAGAATTATTACATCTGCTGAGTAATCATTTCCAAGTTAACAAATACTTCACCCACTTTAAACTGGGGTCGGGTGACTTGGAACAACAGATGACCCCTGCGAGACCTTTTAACCCAAAAATTATCCCAAAATTTCAGGAAGCAAATGCAAGTGACGATGGACAAGTACTTGACCAAGAAAGAGTAGAAGAAAGTCCTGAGAGGAAAGAGCTGCAACCAGAGAGTGCAAGCTTGATCCCTCCTCCTGGGCTGACCACATGTTTGGAATAACCAGCACCTCCAGAAGTAAATACTTTAATATGCCTTTGTGAAACGGGAAAATTATGGAAAAGAAGAGAACCATCACGATGGCTCCATAAAAGGAGCCAAAGACAGTTGGAAAGATTCGTTTTCCGGTACCTATATGTAAGTTAAGGAGATCAACAAGAAAAACAGTCAAACCGTTGGCATCAACGGCAATCCCGGATGTAAAAACGGAGAAACTACGAGAGTTGTCAACCGAAAATCCGGTAGAGCATATAGACGACACCGAATCAATTTTGGAAGAAGAAACCTTACCAACAAAAATCGATGTAAGTGGGGCCAGTTTCAGTAAGATGGAAACGTTAAAGACAACGAACCCTCAGGAGGATGTAGTGGCCGAAAACGTGCCTGAACCCCTGAGTGACCTCGTTAGAGTGACTCAACGAAAGTGCAATAGAGACAAGCGCAGATCTCGGAGTTCTGAAAATATGGCCAAACTTTGAAGAAGTTAAAAATGAAAATTGAAAATCAACAAAATCAAAAGCAGCACAAAGAAGGGACAATACACAGTTGGACCGAGATCAGTTTGGTCTGATGGAAGAGGATCTAGCCACAAATTGGACAAATTGGAAGACGAAGTATCGAGGTTTTTAATATCGTTGGAGACGAAAATTTAAATTCAGAAACTCTTGTATAAGTTTTTTATAAATCTTTAATTTATACAAGACCTATCCTCATAAGAGATAGAGGGAAACTGCGATTAAAGTAGCGACTTAATACCTATGACCAAACATTTTGTGGCAAATCGAACGGATACAAATGAGTTTCGTTCGAGCCGTGAATATGGTAACAGACTTCCAAAACCACATGGACAGGATTCATGAGCATAGCGTTTGACCCCGCAAGAACCAATAAAATCACTAATATTTTTTGTATGATTACAGGTAATGTGGGAATGAAACTACATCATATTTGAACTTGGAATGGATTAAAATCTAACTCAGATTTGGACAAACCGGGCCTAGATTATATAAGGGTGGGAGCCGGAAATCTCCAAAGCGCTCACGCTGAAAATACTTGTCTTTGCGAACACCAGAATTTTTATACCATGGAGTGGAACCGATGGAACCGAATGCAGGCTCTCACCCACAGATGCCATCATCACGGTAAAGAACTTTGATATGAGAGAAGCATCAACATGGAACTCCTCCAATCAAGCTCTAGACAAATTAAGACGAGAAGACGAACCAATTGGAAATCCTGCTAGGACCGAAAATCTACACTCTGACCTTCAAACTTCCAAGCTCCAATCATAACAAAAAAAAAAAAAAATTTGAAATGTGAAACATGAACTTTTTTAAAATGGACTTGAGCTGAAGAAGAAAATACGATGAACAATTTCGAAACACTGAGCCCTAATGCTTTAACAATAATTAAAACACCAAAATTCACGACTAACTCACACAGCAAAATGTTTGGAGATAGATTAGCAGCATTATTCAGAAGGAAATTCAAGTAAGGACAAAAACTTCAGAACTATCACTGGCTATTTTGAAGACTGTAAAAAGCATTTCGCAAGACGGGTCTTATTGCAATTTTCCTGGGGTTACGTGATATGTAACTGTCAATGAGATGGCAGACGGGCTGTAGTACCGAGTGACCCCAAATATAAGGCTCAATACGCAGAATGTTGCTAGAAATCACGAGAGAACGAGAAAACGGACCGACATAGCTGTGGAACTTTTACAAATAAAAGTACCTTTAGATTCTACGACCAAAACTACGACAGCCAAAAGAAATTTCGACGGCTCTTCATCAAAACAGGAAAAAACCATGGAGACCAAAAACTTACTGGACCTAAGCTGGAAAAAAGGAATCTCATCCGCAACTGCCCGGCAAAACAATTGCAAGAATTAACTAAGCATGTGTTAAAAATTTTCAGAAAGGAATAAATAAATAAAACTAAAATACCTGAAAGTTCCTGCTACAATACTTACCAACTCGCAATAAACCTATAGGTCAAGAGTTGCTATCACACACCAATATTCAACCACTATCAATACGACAGCAAACACTGAAGAACTTAAGAAGATCACGATGGACCCTCCATCAAAGTACCTCGACAGTGCGGATTACGTAAAATCTTTCTTACGGCTCAACACGAATGGAGAATGACCAAGCATTAACAGACCATTACAACGAGTACTATAAGAAGAGCATAGATATTCCATAATCTACAAACCACAACAATGGAAGATTTAGTAAGAACGCCGACTAGACTAGAGACCAAGAGACTACTACCGAAGAAGACGTTACGTGCTGAGACTTTTTTTCAAAGCCTTTTTAAGCAAAACTAGGGATTTTAGGATAAATAAGCCATCAATTGTGTAGTGAAATGCAGCCATGAGTGAGAAATAAGTGTCAATCGAGTGAATGGATGAGGAAACAAAATGGATGAAAGTACCTCTGCGTTAACAGTTACGAGCGAACGGCCTTTTTTTTACCTACATGTTACGACGTAATATGCACCCCTTCTCGTCGTGCGACTTAGTCAGTCCCAAATGTATTAGTAGAATGAGAGTGAAATGTATGCATTTGTATGAGAGGATATTTGTCGAAGGAGAAGAGAATAAACAAAATTGAAATGGACGAATGAATAAGTAAAAAAAAAAAAATAATAATAATAATAATTAAATAAATGAAATAATAACAATAAATAAAAAAAAACCTGGAGGTATGCAGTAGAATGATAAGAGAATGTGTATGTATGTGGGATTGACTCGGACTAAGTAAAACGCGATCAGCGACTAATTGTGAAACGTCAGGTTACCGTCCTTACCATTTACCCTAAAACTCAATTCTTACCCATTTCCCGACCTTGACAAAGATTTTTACACCACACCTATTCCTATGACCTCACCAGCGCTATAATGCCTTAACTCCCTCCCGATCAAGCTTCATAAATCCGTTCGAATAAATATTATAGAACGTTGTAGCTCAACACTCTAAAGAACCCCGAGGAAACAAACTCAAGGATTATTAAGTAAAATACCCATTGAGAGAAACCGTATGAAAAAAAAAAGAAAAAAAAAGAGACCCAAGACTAAACTAGTTGAACTACTATTTTCGAAACTCGATCTGTTTCAATAGTAAACCAGACCTCACTGAGAGAGTTCGGTCAAAATGCACTCAAGACCGTGACTTGCGACTCATCGTAGTCCTAATCATTGGCACGCGGTGTCCGGCGGTTAAGGTGCGAGTGAGTTAGCATGGGACCTTGCAGTAGCCTTACTCATTAGATGAAAGTTCTATGGATAAGGTGTTGCAATTAGTCTGATTGAAGAAAAAAAAAAAAAAAACAAATAAACAAAACAAATAAAAGACGAAATAAGAAAGATTCAATTCCAGGATAATACAAAAGGCTTACAGAGCTTGCAACGCCTATAATAATTCCACAAAAATTTGAAACTGTGATCAAGACCCAAGTTGATACTCTAATTGAGGCCTCAACGACCAACCCGTTTTGAACAAATGAGTCAGCCGAAAAAGATCACTTTAACAAGATGCTGAGAGCGTTAAGCTCAATCTATATGATCGGACCTGGCGTGCAAATGTAGGCTCGATTCTAATACGAAGACTCACATGAAATCTTAGCATCCAGAGAATTTTGAAGATTCATTAACCTTATTGTACCAGAACATAGTCCCATATATCATATTAGATTACAAAACGACTAAACCAAGAGCTTAACTAGTACTGAGTTCAGCCTAAACTTGAAAAATAAACCAAACAATTCCTAACCAAATAAAAAAATAAAAAACCTTAAAAACCACCTAGAACCTACCTTATAAAACCTTGACCTTATATGACCCTTACCGAAAAATAAACCATAAAAACCACCTAGAACCTACCTTATAAGACCTTGACCTGGAGACCCACCCTCCATCCCAGACAACTTAGACCTACCATATACCTAAGTTCACCGAGGACGGTGAACACTTTAGGAAGGGGGTGCTGTTATGTGACAGTCTTAATGCACATAACGTTTTATAGAAAGCAGCGTAGTTTTGAAGAGCCTTGATTATTCGGCAAGTGTACGCGCTGGATACTTCGTCAGCACGACGCCCTGGCTAGGAAAAAGTCGTTGCGGCGGGGAAATACACCGGCCGGGCGGTGCTGGAGCAGTGCGCGACAGTCTTGATTAGAATAGAATAGAGTACGGACGATTTACTCCTTTGCCAGATAAATCGTCTCGTAAGTATAAGTATCAAATAAGTTTAGTTTAACACGGGCCAGTGATCCTTTATCGGATACATTGTGTTTTCTCTAATTGTGTAATTTGGAGAAATCGTCTCGCGATTATAAGTATCAATTAAGTTTACTCTAGCGCGGGCCAGTGATCCTTTGTCGGAGACACTGTGTTTTCTATATTTGTGTAATATTCAAGTGTATGATCAGGACCCAATAAATTAATTATTTGAGTTTAATTGCCTGTTTTCTCTGAACGGTCACCCTTCATCTGGAGCAGCGTACCAGGGACTTCAGCTGCAATCTCAAGGTAAGGTTTTAGTTCATAAAATCTAGCTGTAGAATTTAACGTTAGCATCATCACGCTCCCTTTAGTTTAATCGCAACATTACTCTCATCCGTCAACACACGTGTGGTAACCGCGATCCCCCGGTACGATTCCCGTCCGGGCTGTTAGAGTTAGGGAAAAACGTTAGGCGTTGTTAGTTAACACCTAACAACATGAATCAGAGTAAAATTTTGTTGTTGTACGAATTTTATGATAGAATGAAATCAATAGTTATTCGTGCACAATTGCGTGATGAAAAGTAGATAATTTCCGGGAACTTAAATTTCAAATACCTACTAGGATGTCTTAGCAACTTGTTGACGAAATCTCTGATAAGCTTGGCCGACTAGGCGAATGATTGAATTGTATTATATAAATAAACTTTTATGCCGTGGCGCACTGTACTTAACGGCACTTATTTATTTCGATTGATTTATTAAATTATAGGTAATAACTTTTATGTTTTGTTACTTAAAAATAAAGTTGTGCAGTTAAGATTTTCTTTTTAGTTAAAATTTGAATATGTTAATCAAACGAACTAAGATATATATTTTGAATTATTTTAATAAACAAAGTAAAGTTTCGAGTCAAGTCAAGAGACCTGGGCATATATATTTTGATTAAACATAAGGATTTTTTTTGTTTAATACTATTGATAGAGCTTTAGTTTGTAGCAGTGCGTTACACAGAAATCAAATTCGCAGGTCTCATCTAATATCCTGGGTCACGTCTCACTCATACATGCGCAACATAGTTTTTTGATTTAATCAATTGAATTTATCGTTATAAATACCCAAAGTGAGGTAAATCAATTGTTTTGCACACCTGGTACATGTTTGAGTTGATTGTTGCAACTAAGTTCATCATTGGCATATAGGTGTAACGCCTATTGTTGGGAAATTAATTAAAAGTATATATATTTATTATCGTCAAGATGGACGACTGACAAACGGAGTTTTTTTACGAGAGTGAGTTTTTTTAAATCAAAAATAAGTGTGCACATGAGAGGATTTTTAGTTGAAAGGGAGCTTACGAGAAATAAAGAGAGGATATATATTTGATTAGATTTTTTGATTCGAATAAGTTTTTAGTTGTAAACTATGTTGTACAAAAAACAAATGAGTAATACAATAGTAATAAAAATAGAAAAAACTTTAAATAAAAATAAATAAATAAATATATAACAGAAATAATTTGAGATCATAATTAACTAGATGATCAATTGGTGATCAATCATATTCTAAAGCTCGGTAGATCTTTCACGGCGAGTGGGTTTTTTTAAACCGACTACCGTGAAAGCGCACTGCGCTTCATAATACATTCAATTTCGGTTTTAGGTTAGGTCATTGATAAAAATAATAATATAATAGAAATTATTTTACCTGGATCTTAATATATCCTATGCATAGGTAAAATATGATATCCGATAACATCGGATTCGAGAAAAAAAATTACATTGAAAAATATATTTTCGAAAAAAAAAAAATTGATTTTTTGATGTACTCAAAACATTTGTATGTGCTATTTACATGCAAAAAACATGGGAAACTTAGACTGCCTCGAGGAATAGGATTTTAAATAAATTGGCTCCTCAGAATATGTTTAAAATTTGTTTTTTAAATAAAAGTAAAGATTTAAGGTAGGGGACGGGGTTCCAAAGATATTTGGGAAATACCGGACACCCTACTATTAAGGTAATCGCATCAGTTGAAAAAAAAAAAAAAAAAAATCACCCCCTGCTAAAGCAATAAGATCGCGTGGTTTGTTCGTCGCCATGAGTTTTTGTCTGCTATGGAAAGATCTAATAAACAAGTCATAAAAATATAAAGAAATCGCTTTGATCATTTTGGATGAAACCTTACACTGAGAAAAAGAAACGGTAACTATTTCCACATCATACAGTAATGAGAGAGCAAAATTTTACATTATCAGTTACCAAAGAGGAGGCAACAATTACTGAATATTCGTTGTTACATTGATTTTTCCATGGGCCTAAACTTAACCTCATTTTTATATTTGATCAGAGAGTTTACCATAAACAAAAATTCGGTAACCATAAACGAGTTTTCTTTCGACCTCCTATTAACGAATATTCAGTAACAGTAAACTCAAAAGAGTATCTGTTACCGGGGCCTTATCCAGTAACTTTACCGATCGAAATTTCAAATGAACGTAACGTTTTCGATAATCGTTAGCTCATTTGAGAGAGATATATATATATATATATATATAGTGTGTGTGTTTATACTACAAGCAAACGCTTAGCGGTTTGTTTACGAGTTCTATAAATAGATGGACAACCAGGTCGCCGATGACGGGTATACCCGGGAATCATCTCCGAGAACTTGACTTAAGTTTTTCTTCGTGGTGACTCTGGTCAACAACATCATTCTTTACCTAAAAAACTCGATTGCTCGAAGATGATGCCCGAGTATACCCGTCATCGGCGACCTGGTTGCTTAGGTCAAAATTCATGCCTGGGAGCTTTCAGACGATCACTTGAGTCACCTCGAGAAAAATTCGAATTGAGTTCTCGGAGATGATGCCCGGGTATACCCGTCATCGGTGACCTGGTTGTCCAGGTCGAAATTCATGCCTGGGAGCCCCCAGACGATCACCAAAGTCACCTTTAAGTAAATTAAAATCAAGCTCTCAGAGATGATCCCCGGGAAGTTCTCCATTTTTTTTTTTTTTTTGAGAACTCCCCGAACTTTTGGAGAAACTCCCATTTTTTTCCGTGTAGGGTGTCTAAATTCTTAGTTATCGAAAAACTTAATAAGAATAAAAATATTTCAAATATTATTATTGTAAAAAAAAAAAATAGCATAAATTGTAATGATAACAAAATTTATAACGATAACTAGATTGACAGTTTGATACTTAGACTTAATAAAATTCTTAGAATAAGACAATGCGATGCTGACGTTTCTACATGCTTTTCTTTTTTATTTATTTACTTGCTTTTCTTTAACTCACTGTGGTTTTTCGTCGTCGTCGTATGTTCAAAACTGCCAAGCTCTATAACTTGGAGCCTATAAGAGCTAGAGGTCTGAAATTTTGCAGAGGGTCTAGGTTTGGATGACAATACATTAATCCGTAGTCACTTCTCGACCTGGACCTCCAGGTTGCCGATGACGGGGGTACCTGGAGGGTCACCTCCGAGAATTTGGGCTAAATTCTTCGGGGATGACTTTGAAAGAAGTTCTGGAGTATTTATCGAGGCAATTTGAACCTAGGTACCCAAGTCACCGATGATGGGGGTGTCCGGGGTACCTGGGGGTCATCTCCGAGAGTTCGGTCGAATTCTTGGAGTATGACTTTGGATAGAGTTCGGGGGTGTTTTAGAGCATATGAGAAAGAAGTTTGAACCTGGACAGCCAGGTCGCCGATGACGGGTGTACCTGGGGAACCTGGAGGTCATCTTCGAGAGTTTGGGCTAAATTTAGCAAGGATGACTTGAAGAGTTCTGCAGGGGTTCTAATTTGGTAGTTATCAATATATTTGAATAAAAAAAATGTTTTCAAGTATTATAATTGTAAAAAGGATGATAAAAATTTCAATAATAACCAAATTTTAAACATTAATTAGATTTAAAATTTTACGCTAAAAATATTCTTTTCAAGACTAAAAAGAAGAAGATAAAAAATAAATAAAAAAAAAGTTTTTAAAGAACATACTTTTCTTTAAAAAGTTTTGAGAAATCATAAAAAAAACGTACTAAAAAGTAGAAAATAAAATTTTAATACTGCTAATTTCTTTCAAAGTACCTTTAAAAGATTTAATATAAATAGAACAAACAACATTTCGTGATGACTCTAAACAAAAGCATCATGGGGCAATCGATGAAACACAGTCATACGCCTTAAATTTAAGTCATCTATAGAGCCCCATGCTTTTGTTTAGAGTCATCACGAAATGTTGTTTGTTCTATTTATATTAAATCTTTTAAAGGTACTTTGAAAGAATTTAGCAGTGTTAAAATTTTATTTTCTACTTTTTAGTACGTTTTTTTTATAATTTCTCAAAACTTTTTAAAGAAAAGCATGTTTTTTAAAAACTTTTTTTTTTAATTTATTTTCTGATTGTGTTTAATAATTTACGTCAACTTTATAAATTTTTGGTTTTTTTCTTAATTTTAGAGTATATAAAAGATTAATATTTAATTTAATATTATTACATTAAAAAATTATTTACTTGCTTTGCTTAAAGTAAATTCAAAATTGTCTTCAGTTACTACTATTGTAACTATTTTATTTTATTATTGAAAAATAATATATAATTTAAACTTATAATATATATATATATATATATATTGTGACATTCAGTGATCGTAATTAAATCGTCGGTAACGATTTAGGATTTGGCGCGAGTCACGTGACTGTCGAACGCAGATCAGAGCGGGCCTCTGAGGTGGTAGAGCGGGAATCGGGAAGCCACTCGTAGTTTTCGTGTCCGAGTGTTCGCACGTACATGGAACTTAACTCGTCTCGTTCGACGGCTAACCAGACTCCTCGGGAGTGGAATGTCGTCGAAGAGAGAGTTGGCAGAGACAGAAGGTGCGGGATCGATGGTCATCGCCCGGGAAGCGTTCTCCTGTCTAGACGAGTCAACCGGCTTTTGGAAGCCGTGGACGTCGGGGAACCTGACCGACGTCCGGCAGACACGCAAAGATCTGGAGATCGATTCATGGCAGATCTTGAAGCAGCTTACTCGTTACGGAAGCAAGGCAATTATTGAAATTCGCGTCGCGCGTTGTGGTAGAGCCGTAGTGTGAGAGTGTGGTGTTATTTGTGAAATTGTCATTTCACGTCATCGCCTGGACCGCTTTCCGACTGCTACACGGCGACTCGAGTATGGTAGATATTGCGGCTGGTCGGCATCGTAGCCTGGCATTTTGTTTAGCCTGACGGCTTGGTATGAGGTGCACCTTAGCGACTCCGTAAGTTAATTGTAAATGTGCGAGTGAGTGTGAATGCGTGTGAGTGTCCTTAGTACACTGTTATTGTCATAATCTTTGTTTTTCTCTTGCGCGCGTTAGCTGCCAATAGCAGCAGGAATTTGTGTGCGTGCGCAACGATTTAGAGAACATTGAAGATTCTTCTGTTTACTGGTTTAAACGACACCGAGTCATCATTCGGAATTTGTATTTTAGGTTTAGATTTGTTTTAATAAATTATTAAATTGTTAATTTAATTTTTATTGACTAAACCTAGTGTTCCTGCGAATCGATCCTGTTTTAATACCCGCACCCACTACCGATAAACGAACTAGCCGACCGCGTCGCGAAGTATAGTAATATATATATATGTGTGTGCGTGCGTGCGTGTGTGTGTGTGTGTGTGTGTGTGTGTGTGTGTGTGTGTGTGTGTGTGTGTGTTAGCTTACTCAAATAGCTGAATTAAGATGTAATTTACGATATTTTTCATTACGATATAAATCGTTAACATATCGTTAGACGTCGTATCGTAATATAAATGAAAAATTTCTGTTTTTACGCTAACCGTGCGCTAAAAGTGGTGATTTGCACATGTTTCTCAGAAATTTGAATGAAACGATATCGATTTTCGTTAAAAAAAATAAAATGGGTTCAGTGCGCATGCGCAGTACGCTATTTTGATGAGTTTAGCGAACGATTATTTTACTGGATAAGGCCCCCGGTCCTTTTTCTCAGTGTATTTAAGTTCAGGCTTATAGTAGCTTTTTTCAAAATTAAGAAAAAACTTTTTATAACTAAGGCCTCGGTCAGTGTTTTTTGAGTAAAAGAACAACTTTAGAAGATGGGTCTTTTTTTATTTTTCTGCTAAACAGAGTTGTAATTCAATGTTATAGTCATCATCTTCGCTGCCATTCTAGTCGCTACCATCAGTGCAGTATAAAGCTCAAAGGTGAAAATACTAATATTAGTAAAATAAATTAAAAAAAAATAGAGATCAACGAAAATTGTGAAAAAAATTTGAAGATTTAATGTAGTTAAAAAAATTACCGCTGCAGGTGGTACAACCAAAGGATTATCTTCCAGTTTTAGATCTACAAGACTATTCATTTGCCTTAGTTCAAGAGGTAACGTAGTTATTTGATTTCGACTAATATCCAATTTAATAAGCTCCAGATGTGTCAATTCTAAAATATATATAGTTCTTAAAACATTTTTTAAATTAAACTTTGTAATGGGGTAATTTCGTAAAAAGGGCCTCCCGTAATTATTTAAAGGAGTTTCCCGGGCCCTCCCATTACAATAAAATTCACACAAGAAAAATCGGGGGAAAACTCCTTAATTCTGGGGGTTAGGGTTTCCACAGAAAGAAAACCTCCGGGACTGGTTGGTGAGCTAGAGAAAAGAAATAAAGTTGTTGCAAAATTTTAATTTAATTAAGTTTTATTCTTGTCTACTAGAAACCAAAAAAAAAATCAGTCTATATTTACAAGAAATCTTATCTTAGTAACAAAGTAAAGAAACCCTAAAGTAAGTCTACAAATTGGCAGATAACGACCGAGTAAAGAAAATCCTAATCGAATTTAAACAATAAAAATTTTAATCATACGCGAACGAATTTTCATTCCTGACGCACCACACGCCAAAGAAATAAAGAACATGCTTTACAAAAATTTATTAAATAAAAATCTTACGGTTTATCAGATTTATACCTATCATTATTGGCTTGGACCTAATCCCAAAATGGCCACTTATTGAATACATTTTTTTTTTAACTTGGCTTTCCAACTTGCTAAGGTAAAATACCCAAAAGTGAAACAGAGCGAAAAATACCCCAGAAGTGAAACGGTTTACTAAAACAATAATAATTCAATTAAAACCAATTCTAGACAGCACAAAAAAAATCATATGCAATCTTGAATAGTGTAGCTTCAAGACCTATTAATTTTTTTTAAGAGTCATTCGTTTATTTGTTTGTCAAAAATCAAACAAAATTGAGGTTTTTTAACTCTTTGACGGGTTGATTTCATTCCGAAATCTCACCAAACTCACGTTTGAGAATGAGACTTTCAATCGTCTTTATTTATTATTAATTAAACTTCTACTATTTCAAGACTATTTAAAGTGATGGATACAGTTCTTGAGTTGATATTACCACCAAAATTTTACTTCAAAAGTCATAAAATTTATTTTTATTCGTTATTTATGAGGGATCCAATTGTGAAACAAAATGGACCAAAAGTGAAATATTTTGAATATTTTTGATCTCACTTCTGGGTCCGCAAAAAGTCAAAAAATCTCTACTCGGTCCAGAAGTGAAACACTTTTTAATTAGTTATTTTTCAGTCAAAACTATCTTAAATTAAAAAAAAAAAGTTTGTATCCTACATTTTCAATACTGAGCTACTGATTTTTCAAAAATTTCGTGAACTTGTGTGAAAAACGGTGCCTAAAAACAGTGAAAGACTAACCTAACCTCTAAAGTTGTTTATTTCTTTCTCTTGCCAAGTACATGAAAATTTTGTACTCAATCATGATCAACATACTTATTCATTTTAAAAACAGCAATTGAGTAGTAATTTAATATCAATGTTTTTTTCAACTTGAAGTGCAGTTTTTAGTATTAATTATATTACTTATATATATGTATATTTCTGACTATAAATTTTATATTTCCTTAAAAATTTAATTTTTTTTTTTAATTTATACATAAATATTTTCTAAATTTATAAATGAGTGAATTAATTATTTAACTTTAATATACTTTATTATATTTAGCCCTGAATGTATTACATTTTAGCTTGATTTGTGTACGCACCCACGTTTCACTTTTGGGTACAGTTTGTATTTTTTCACGCATTTTGTACGTTTCACTTTTGGGGTACCTTTCCAAACGTTGTTTCACTTTTGGTCCAAATCAAGGTGTTTTTAATTGTTTTTTTATAATTTTTTGGCGCAACTAATCCATATAATATTTATCCCTTTATAAAAGAGAGCTATCGCCATCTTGCGTAAGATTTTTATTCGTGAGCTGATTGGTGAAGAAGTTTTTAAAATATTCGAAAAGTACATTTTGAGGTTACTTTTATTGTTTTTTCCTATGCGCGCTTGAAGCGCGCTCAGAAGAGCTAGTAAAAATAAAAAGCTGACATCGTCTGGTTTACGAGAATATTTTTCTTTTTGGGTAAATGTATACAGTTTTTTTGTAAAACTTAAATTACTCCCGATTTCCCCTCGAGCGTTTCACTATTGATTATTTTACCTTCGTGTTTGGCAAAATAACCCAAGTTTTTTCTTATTTACTCGAACACCTAGCTGTAAGTAAAGAATAAAAAAAATGTCTTCAAATCTCAAAGAAACTGGAAAGAAACTTAGAAAGAAAAATTCACACTCTAAAACACGACCTTGCTCTACGGCTACCGAGAACAGAGTGACGCTCCCCGCGTCTCGCTAACTTAACTTCCTTCCTTACCATTCTTCCCCAACACTCTCAGCCAATCAACACAATTCTATATAAGCAAGTTTCATCCACACTGGCAGAACAGTAAAATGTCCACCAATCACATTCATTCACGCCACACTATCCAATCACACTCGCTTCGACAATATTTCCGGCGGCGATCGGCACGCCACCTTAGAAGCGCGCTCAACATACAATCTGTCCTATATGCAACCAGTTCACGCACTGCCGTCTATGTCTCTCGCGTGTGGTGCGAGACGCAGTCCAGTCTCGCGTCGTCTGCCGAAAAAAAAACGACGCGCCTCTCCTCCGTCGCCGGAGTCTCCCGGACGAAGAGTCGTGACCCGCGTGTGTGTGTGTGTGTACCGTTTGTGTGCGTTCCTGGGCCGGGACAGCGCTTCCGGGTGTTGATCATGTGTGTGTGTGTGTGTGTGTGTGTGTGTGCCATGCGCGCGCCGTGTGTCCACGCTGCTGCAGCAGCATTCAGCCGACGGCAGCCGTCACCACGTGGTCGGCCTCAGCTGCGAGTGGACGCGGCGTGGTTATCACCTGGGAGAAGTAAATAAACAATTTAATTAATTTGTTGTTTCCCAGGTGACTCGACACTGCCAGGTAGGAAAATAAATTTACGAGGGATTCACTCCCTTGTATCACAATGATTATTTTCTTTTTGCATTGGCGTTATTTCTTCCTCACTCAATTTTATCCCACTCTTATTTTTAGGAATTTCTCCTGTTTTCCTGGCTTTAAAATCATTCACCACTTTCCACACATCCCATTTTTCACTCTCATCACTCTCACTTTCTGTCTCCCTAAACTCCTCCACTTCCTCACTTTCCTCCCCATCCGTCCAATCTTCCTCCACTATCTCTTCCACCTGTCGCTCCACACTAATCTCTCTGTCTACCTCATTATTGTTGTCTACTGTTGGTTTTGTGGCCCCTGTTTGTTGTTTGGGAGTGTTGGGCCACCCGACGCCATGCAGTTGCCATCGCTACCACTACTTGTATACCGTTTGTTTTGTTTTCTTTCATTGTTCAGTTTCTTTTCTTTTCCGAATCTTTTCATTTCTTCCTGTCTTCCTTCTACTTTTTCATTTCTAGAACTTCTTTTTACCAGCCATTTTTTTCGTAGTTCGATCTTAATATCACCTGAATCTCCACTCTCATAACTCTCTTCTCTTCTTCGGTCCATTAACCTTTCCATTTGTCTACTTAAGTCTACTTTTTGTTCTCTCAAACGTTAATTTAATTGTTTGTTTTCCCATTCCGGGTGTAAACCGTGTGACGGAGATATAAACAAGTTTTTCATATCCAGAGGTGGTTGAATTGTGGTTTTTCTCAAACCCGTTTCATTCATTTTCTTCTTTGTGCCATCGTTCTCTGGAATTGAGTAACTTGTCTTTGATTCTTGGTCTTTATTGTTAGGTGTTTCATTTACTTCCAACTTTTTTTGTGTTCTATTTTCCTCTCTATCTTGCGAATCATTCTCGTCTCCATCTGTCCGATATTCACTCTCGCTATCATCCATCAACAAATTTCTCTTCTCTCATTCCCAGTTTTTGACTAGTTTGTCTGGGTTTTCTCTGTTTGTGTGTTCTCGTGTCTAGTACGTATTCTTTTGCTGGTTGTTCCTTTGGATCCATTCCTTCATTGTCTGCCAATGGTATCCACGGAACGTCCAACCTCTTTCCTTCCTAGATTAACTTAACTGGTAATAATCTTTCACAGACCATCTTGAAAGAGCCTGTTGTACTTGCTTTCCTTTTTCCCAGTTCTTCCTTCACTTGATTTTCGCTCATTGATCTTAATTCGTTCAACCTTTTCCTAATGTCACGTGAATTTGTTACTATTCTTCTCATACTGTCTACATATTTTTGGTATTCCATCTTCTCTGCCATCTCTCCCGAGAACACAAACAAGAAAGAAAAAAAAATTCACTGTGTATTTAATTCCCAACCTAAAGAAAAAAAAAACTTTCTTTACTGTCTACAATTAATCTAGAATTAGAGAAAACAAAAAAAAATTTTCACTGTCTACACTTAATCTTGAACCTGAAAAGTAAATTTTACTGTTTTCAATACTCTTGAACTTCAAAATAAAATTATCACTGTCTACAATACTCTTGAACCTAAAAATAAAATTATCACTGTCTACAATACTCTTGAACACTGAAAAAAAAAATCTACAGTTTTCTTCAACAACTAAAAAAAAAAAAAAATGTTCACTATCTACAATACTCTTGATTTTTCGATTTACAGTACAAATAAATTTTCCTGAAACCTAATAAAATCAAAAAAAAAAAAAAAAAAAGTATTTTTTAGTTGGACACTAGCCAACAATTAAATTCTATTATTTTGTTGGACACTAGCCAACCATAAATTTATATGAATTTTGTTGGACACTAGCCAACAATAAATTTATATGAATCACATAAATATTTCCAAATATCCTTCACCAAATGTTAATCCATAAATTTTCATTCATGCGTCCCTCCGTAATTCCGTACTTAATAAAAAAAAAACGAGACCAAATTTTCAAATTCCACTTTGAAAATTTTATTCATCCCTGACTCCGAAATTATTCTAAGTTCCTAACCTGTCTACTAAAACTTTCCAAGTCCCACTTTCCGAAATTTTTCTAAGTTCCAGTCCACAAAAAAAAATTTTTTTAAGTCCAACTTTCGAATAATCTCCCTAATTTCCTTGCCCTCAAAAGAAAGAAAAAAAACAATAAAAATACCCTTAATTAAAACCAAAAACAAAATGCAATAAACAAAGAAATAAAAATACTCCTTCTCTCTTCGCCACCTTTCCGTAGATTAATTTTTATAAAAAAAATTAACAAAAAAAAAAAAAAAATTTGTTCGGGCGCCATTTGTAATGGGGTAATTTCGTAAAAAGGTCCTCCCTTAATTATTTAAAGGAGTTTCCTGGGCCCTACCATTATAATAAAATTCACACAAGAAAAATCGGGGGAAAACTCCTTAATTCTGGGGGTTAGGGTTTCCACGGAAAGAAAACCTCCGGGACTGGTTGGTGAGCTAGAGAGAAGAAATAAAGTTATTGCAAAATTTTTATTTAATTAAGTTTATTTATTTATTTTTTTTTTTAATACATATGGGCTATTGACCCAATTACATTGTGTACATAAAAATTATTGTTAGGTAGTGCGCATGAAAACAATCATCATGAAAATATATATTCAAACTTAAGTATTTTTCACATTACATCTTTCTTTAAAGTTTTAAAAGGCATATGTAACAAATCATAAACTTTATATAAACTAGTACAATAAATAAATGATTTACTTGTCACATTAGATTTAAAGAAATTAACTGCTAATGAACTAGATTATTATTATCAACAGAATTTCAAAATAGACTAGAATCTTTAGCAATATCCTACTCAAGATCATTCATAAATTAAATTTATAACACTTAGTAAGTCTTTGGCATAATGTCCTTTGTTTTCTTAATTCATCACAAAATAAGTTATTCTTAACATCTATCTTACAATAGAATTTATAACTAAGAATCACTAACTCAGCATCATTAACTGTGACATCCAAACATATCTCGACCAAACAGATAATATGGTGAAAGACAGCAGAAGAAAAGATGTTATTTATAAAAAATTTGATTCACATTTGCCTTTTATGCTCCTTCCATTCTAATAATAGTTTATAAACTGTTCCATATGTGCTATATTACAAAGATTTTTTGATTATTTTAGGCATATATTTAAAAATTTCAAAATTAGATTGGTCTCTCCATTGTCTTTTCTCTGCTGTAAATGATCTAGAGTCTGTTTCAATTGATCTCTTTGTCTTTGTTGAAATAAACTAATAAAAGTTTATATATTCTGCATCACTATTGTAGTAATGCAGAATCGTAGATCTTGTGTTAGTTCGGAATGAATTACTCTGAGGTTATTTGTATATAAAGGAAGTTTATTAAAGTAATATTATTAATATAATTAACAAGTTTGGTCTTACAATTATTCTTATCTTGATAATAACTTTATACTTTACGTATATTTATGCTGACTACATATTACATGTGTCGCTAGTTCATTTTGTCTTACTGCGGCGTGGACGAACGCAGACGAACGACTGGTCTCGCCTTGCGCGCGTTGCACGATCGAGCCTACACACACACACACACTCACACGCTCGCTTACGTCACTAGCTATGAGCTGTATATTTACATTTCAACAATTTCTTCTATCACTACTGAGCTTAATATCTTTCAAATCCAATTTCTTCTGATTAATGAGGAACCAATTGACTGTGTCTTGAGATTGAAAAATGATTTTAATAGGTCTTGGTTTATTTCCAAGTTTACCTAATCTGAGGAATTTAAAATTACCAACAGCCACAATTGATTTGGCTATAATAGAATTAATTTTATTTTTGTCTTCATTTTTTGAGGAGGACTCGGCAAGGTTTAACACAATTAAATTTTTCAATCTTTTCTGTCCATCCTCAAGTTCTGTGATGCATTCATCAACGCAGAAGGAGGTTTGATCCTGCAGATCCTTTTCAATATTTTCTATCCTTGTAAAGGCTTTATCTACTCTCAATTGAAGAGAGGAGACCTCTTTAATTTTGGAGAGAGAGGCGATCACTTCATTATGTTTTTAATCAGAATCAGCTTTTATTTTTAAGAAAAGATCATCAAGACTTTGTATTGACATATTGAATGAATCGTCCGGTGAGTAAAAGGAAACAGATGAGTTAACCGAAGTTTCTAAATTAAGTTGAAATTCCTCTGAAGTTAAAGTCGACGAGAGCAATGGACCAATATCACTGGGAGTAATATTATTTTCACTTCTATTAACACCAATACAGCACTTATTCGCTCCTCGACCTGTATTAATACCTTTTCTCAGAGCACAACTTTTATGAAAATATAGGCCACAAAGATTGCACTGCCAGCTGTTGACAGTCTAATTGGTCCTTTGTTCTTGCAAGACTCACAGTAAATTAACTTACCCAAATAAAACAAAATTGAAAAGTTAACAAACTAAAGGGTTATGTCACCACGTGGTCGGATTGTTATATGATGTTAATTAAAAAATATGAAATGAAAACACGGTGATATATTTAAATAATGAAAATAAATTATTGACAAAATTATTCAACAACTATAATCTATTAATATAGAGGTGTAAATAGTAGAAAACTAAATAAATTTGAATATTTTAATAGAGAGCAGGAAAAATACATGTGAAGCGTAAGCGCGCCACCTACTAAGCTGAGTAGTTTATTCTTATCTTCCTTAAGTTCCTTAAGTTTCATTCTTGTCTACTAGGAACCAAAAAAAAAAATCAGTCTATATTTACAAGAAATCTTATCTTAGTAACAAAGTAAAGAAACCCTAAAGTAAGTCTACAAATTGGCAGATAACGAAAATTCTTTACCGCGTAAAGAAAATCCTAGTCGAATTTATACAATAAAAATTTTAAACGTACGCGAACGAATTTTTATTCCTCGCGCACCACACACCAAAGAAATAAAAAACATGCTTCACAAAAATTTATCAAATAAAAATCTTACGGTTTATCAGATTTATACCTCTAATTATTGGCTTGGACCTAATCCCAAACTGGCCACTTATTGAATACTTTTTTTTTTTTTTTTTTTTTTAACTTGGCTTTCCAACTTGCTAGTGTTTGGCAAAATAACCCAAGTTTTTTCTTATTTACTCGATCACCTAGCTGTAAGTAAAGAACAAAAAAAAATGTCTAAAAATCTCAAAGAAACTGGAAAGAAACTTAGAAAGAAAAAATTCACACTCTCAAACACGACCTTGCTCTACGGCTACCGAGAACAAAGGGACGCTCCCCGCGTCTCGCTAACTCAACTTCCTTCCTCACCATTCATCCCCAAAACTCTCAGCCAATCAACACAATTCTATATAAGCAAGTTTCATCCACACTGGCGGAACAGTAAAATGTCCACCAATCACATTCATTCACGCCACACTATCCAATCACACTCGCTTCGACAATATTTCCGGCGGCGATCGGCACGCCACCTTAGAAGCGCGCTCAACATGCAATCTGTCCTATACGCACAACCAGTTCACGCACACTCAATAGTCACACTTACACTCGCGTCTATGTCCCTCGCGTGTGGTGCGCGCACGCGCCTGCAGACGCAGTCCAGTCTCGCGTCGTCTGCCGGAAAAAAACGACGCGCCTCTCCTCCGTCGCCGGAGTCTCCCGTCGGAGAGGGGGCCGAGGTCCACTGGCAGGTCACCTGGCGGGGCAATCACCGCCTGTATTAGAGTCTCTTCACCCTCGGGGGCCTGGCGCGTCTCCGATGGTAAGGAGGCCAAACACTCTTCGGCCACAAGCTCATCCAACAGCTCGTGGTAATGGTCCTCTACGAAAATGTTGGTGAGTTCTTCTGGCCAGTCGTCCGTCGAGCCTACTGCTTCCGCCATCTTGTTAACAAATTTTTACAACAAACAAAATAATAAGTCTACTATTCATCTATGGCCCTATCTTCCCGGACTACACAGGACAACACAGTCTAATACCTTACGGACTTTACGTTGACATGCTATCCGTAACTTAAAAAATAAAAAAAATAAAAAAAATAATAATAACCAGACGACACAAGGTTAGTCTACACATACCGGAAAGAAAGGAGAAACACAAGGAAAAAAAAAATCAACCACGGAATTATTTATTTCTTGGCTTCAGATATTTCTTCAACCGATTAACATGGATCATACTGTTGGACTTAGGTCCGACTCCCTCCAACCAATAAGTCACTGGAGGTTCTAACTTAGCAATCTTGAATGATCCGTCCCACTTTGGTGCTAACTTTCCAGACCTCCCTTCTGCCGTGATAATCCGTCTCCATACACAATCTCCGACATTAAATGTCACCTGTCTACGACCTTTGTTGTACGCCCTTGTCTGTGTTTTCCTGGATTCATCCAGATGTCTAGCCACTAGGTCCCTCAACGCATCCAACCTCTTCATCCGATCTATCCATATCTCTGAATTTATCTCTAGCTTATAGCCTCTCACTTCCAGTCCCCTCTAAGATTTTTTACCGGCTGAGGTTGTCTACCAAAATTCAGATACGCCGGGGAAATCTTGATTGAGCTTTGTATCGCCGTTTTCATCGCGTGCCTGAACTCATGTAAGTGTTGGTCCCAAGTTCGATGATCGTGCCCCACGAAGATGGCGATCATGACCTTGAGAGTCCTATTACTCCTCTCTACCGGATTTGACTGCGGGTGATACGGTGGGATCAAACCTCTCTTGATGACGAATTCTGCCAGGAGTTTATCAAGACCATTATTTTGAAACTCCTTATCATTGTCTGACAGGAAGGTCGGGGGTTTCCCAACGGAACAAGATCAATTCTTCGAATGCCCTTGCTATGCTCTTTCCTGTAGCAGTACGCAGAGGTTTCAGCTCAACCTATCGCGTAAATAAATCCTGGAACACCAAGATATATTTATTTTGAGTTTTTCTCATTGGAAACTCCATCAGGTCAGCTGAAACCACTGCCCAGGGCCGTTCCACTATCCGCTTGCCCATAAGGGGCCATCCATTAATGATGTCACGCTAATTTTTGGCTTTTTACACCCCCTCCCTCCCCTTTGTCACAGTTGGTCACAAAACCAATACTCCTCCCCCCCTTAAAGACGTCACGATACGCAAGTAGACCCCCCCAATTTTTATTGAAAAAAAGACTACTTAAAAAAAATTTATTTTTTTATTTTCAATAAGAAACACAAAAGCACCTAAATAATAAATTACTATAATTCTTATTTAACTAATTTTTGGTATATTGATCAATTTTGAAGATAAAATACTTTTAAAATTATTTTATTCTTGCTCCCAAGGACTGGTCATCCAATCTGAAAGATTTTCGATGACTGGAAAGGGTTTTTGTTGATTTGAATTTTTGTTGATTAGTTCTGTGCTGTCACTCTCATTATCATCTTGATCACTGTTCGAAGTTTCAAGTTCATCGATGATTGAAGGTTCAATATCATCGATATTTATCCACTCTGCATCTTCACTATTTTCATCCGTACGAATAATGCAGAGAGCTTCATGATTACGCCGATGAATAATATTTACTGGGCGAATCCGAGAGCATGTCATCGAATCATTTCTATTATGATATTTTTTTATATGCGTGTCTACTGATTTTTTTGAAGCAAAATATAAACCGCATTTTTCACACGTTCGATCTTTTATCTGTGATTCAATTGAAGGACAGTGCATATCGTAGGCAGTCTGAAAAAAGTAACAAATTATTTTTATAAAACCTAGTAAAAAATCATATTCTTTAAAATAATTTTTATTTTGGTAATGACAGAATATTTTTCAATATTTATACAAAATCAGTACAAAATAATTTAATTAAAAGTAAAGGATTTATTAATTAATTGTTACCTTGGAAAAATCGAATTCTTTATTTTTGTAGGACAATTGAACCAACAGCGGAATAAATTTTGCACTTGAATCCGTAGCTTTTGTTATTTCCAGTCCTTTTTCAGTTTGTTTAACTTTAGTTGGTGGTGGAAAAAATCCTTCAGGGAGAAGATCTCGAATGTTGCTCCGAAAAGGACGGCAACACGACAAGTTGGTACATTTAATGATTTGTAGAAAATACTGAGATTCCCTCACATGTTGTTGATACTAGGTTGGATCGATTTCGGCAGTTGCGCTATCAGGTGCATTTTCTTTCTCTGGGTCTACATACATAGCTACGACGGGGTGGTTGTCAATTTTCAACTCATTCCATACTTGAGAAAGAAGATCACCGGCAAACTTAAAGTTTTTTTTTTCTAATTCTTCATCGACAGTTTTGCCACTATTGTCCAAGTGGCTACCAAAGTGTTCATGATCTAAAATAAGACCCGATAATTCATGACTCAAAGGAGCCATTCTGCGCTCAACCCGATTATATGCACTGCGACCGGGTGCGTTTGTTGCGACAAGCAGTGCGTCCAGATCATATTTTTTAAAATGCGCGATGTTATGTCTGATGGTTTTTTCATATCTTGGACATTCATCAGGACCACCGTCGACTGTAATTATAATCACTGGTTTTATCGCTCCTGTGCTTGTTTTGCATAAACATTCAAACTCGGTCAAACTTAAAAGTTTGTTCATGTCTTCAGCATGAGTGTGAGCCGTTGAAGAGCTATGCTTTCCGCTTCTGATTGCAATAAATGTTGGCCCAGAGTAAGATACCATTTCAGGCAGACCAAGACCATTGCTCTTAACCTCGATACCTAAAAGTAAAAATTTTAAAAATAATTGTGTGTCAACAATTTCTAAATATCAATCAAGCATTTACTAAATTAATTTTTTCATTAAAAAGTCTAAAAAAATAAAAAAAAATGTTTCAATTATAAAAGTCAAGTTTATAAGTTTATATAAATAATTTTGAGTTTTTTAAAATAGTTTAAAAATTTATCCCGAAAAATTTTCAAAAACTTTACCTGCATATACTGACGGAATTAATCTGTGTTTAGCTGCTTTTACCCAATCATGATCAGGTAACGTGATACGATAATCCATATGCATCACCACGGCAGCTTGTTTATTTGCTGCGGTAATCCCTAAAGGGATTCTGGATTTGTCGTCTTGAGATAAAAAAAATATTTGGCTTGGACCAAGGACAGATGCTAAAGATTCCAACGCTCTAATCGTGGCCATAGCAAACTGAGTATCGCTGTGATATTTATGTTCACTTATTTGAGCCTTAATCAATTTTACAGGAACGGTTTTCACGTGTCTTTTTCCTTCAGAAGAATCTGCTCGTCGTGGAATGAATCGTAAATAAAGAGCACTCCTACTCACTTTGTAATTTTCTCTTTTTAATCGAGTAAGAACATCGTCTAGGGTTTTACAGGTACGTATCATTTCCATTCTTCGGCGATCGTCAGCCCCACATCCATGAGTGACAATTTCAATAATTGTTTTTAAAAAATCTGGCTGACTGATTTCTATACGTGGTCGCCCGGACGAAGATTTTTGTTTCAAAATTTCAGCAGCTTCGGGAACTGTAGATATTACTTCCTTGATTTTTTGACTCTTAATTGAGCGGTATCTTTTTTGCCGAGCTGCATCTTGAACTTTTATTTTCAAACTAGCTTTTTTAGCTTCAAGGTCTTTTTTAAATTTTTTGATCAACTTATCGTTATCTTCAGTTCCTAGGCCAGAATTCTTTACATTGAATAAGGCTTGTAATTTGGATTCTATTTCGGAAATTTTATTTTTTGCAGCCGTTTGCGCAGGTGTAGGTCTTTCAGATTTTTCACTTTCAAGAAGTTTTTCTTCATTTAAATTTGTTGAAACCATCTTTTCAACTGGTGCAGAATTATTTTCTGGTGATTCATTTGGATTAGGCTCTGTATGAATAACTTCTGTATTCGATGATTCAGATATTTTACGTTTTTTTCCCTTTTATTGAAAAATATTACAATCAATAATAATAGTTAAATAATAAAAACTAGTGATTTATTATTTTAATAGAACAAACTGATAAAGTTACTGAGACATACTATAAAAGTAAATCTGAACTTTTTTTTTAGATTAATTAATAACTTTAAAGGTCAATAATTACTAGTTTTTTATTAATCAATAAGAGTCAATTTTTAGTTGCTGGAATTTTTAATTGAAAAATCAATTGTTAAAAAAAGGATAATTATTACGACGTAACATTTTGTTAAAAATTAAGCGGATACTCTACAACTATTTTTTTTTTATATAAAAACAAAAAACTCACAAAATTAATTAATTATGTAAAAATAATCAAGTACCTGTCCATAAAAATAAAGCGTTGCTTTTGCTTTTCGGGCTGCAACCTCATTTTGCAGTTCTCGTATTGCTAGTTCTGCTTGATGGATTTGATCTTTTTTATCTGAATACTTTTCTTTTATTTGTCTCCATAAAAGATTCGTTTTTTCTTGCTGAAACGCACCAGGCGAATTAGGATATCTTGCCTTGACAGCTCGGTACAAATTATCGTACGACATATTTCATAATTTTTTTTATGAACAAGAATCAAGTGTAAGGTGACAACTAAAATATTGTGACTGAACTGTTCAATTAAAGAACTGCAATCTGCTTTTTGTAATTTTAAAAAATAGAGATAAAGATTTTTTAATTTTATACCGCAAGCTTGTATAAATACGCGCGTGAGACTAGTAAGTAATATAGGTTATGACCGCGCAAACGTGCACGCGTAAACGTTCCCTTCGTCGGCTGCAACATAACTCCCGCAAACACGTGCAGCGTTGCCAAATCTCTTCATAATAGAGTAAAAACCTCGGGATGCAAGTTCCAGTGATCAAAGAGTTTAAAAATATATTTGAATCACATGATTTAAATTTTTGGGCAGAGGATTCTAGACTTAAAATAAATACGTATTTTTTTATGTTACTGAAACTGGATGAAAAAAATTTTAAATTTCTATAATTTTATCGTGCATTTTCATTTATTAATAGTATTTTTTTCTTAGTTTTATTAATTCTTTGCTGATCAGATGCTTTTATTATATCACGTGTAACTTTCTTTTTTTCCCAGCTTTGTTGATGTTAAAAGCGATACTAATTTATTATTAAAAAACTTTTTTCTTCCGTGACGTTACAGGCTATTGCTCTGACCCCCTCCCCCCTGTCACATTTGGTCACGAATTCAAGAACCCCTCCCCCCCCCCTTTGACCGTGACATCATTAATGGATGGCCCCTAAGTCCCTGTGGTCCCAGTTGAGAGACCTTGTGCTGCTGACAAAGTTCGCATTCATATATGTAGTTTTGGACATCGTGCCAAATGCCTGGCCAGTGATTAACACCTTTGCGATGAACGATCGTAAAATCCCATTGCTGTTAAAACAAAGCCCACCTTGCCAGTCTACCAGTTGGATCCTTCAGGTTTTTAAGATACTTCATAACACTGTGATCAATTATAACCGTAAAATGAGTACTCTCAATGTACGGCCTGAATTTCTCGATGCCAAATTTAACAGCCACCATTTCTTTCTCCGACACTGGTGTAGTTTTTTTCATGGTTTTTCAACATGCGACTGGCAAAACAGATAGGATGTTCACCATCTTCAAAGTCTTGGGTTAAAACCACTCCAATGGAATCTTGGCTGGCATCTGTTTGGACCGTGAATGGGAGCGTGAAATCTGGTCTCGTTCACACTGGAGCTTCTGTAAGTGCCTTCTTCAGACTTTCAAAAGCTTCCTGCTCTTCAGTTCCCCACTTCCAAGGGAATTTCTTCGACGTCAGTCTGATCAGTGGAATTTTTATCTCTGACTCATGTTCTATGAATCGGCCGTACCAGTTAATGACACCGAGGAAACTTCTTAGACCTTTCAACCCCTTCGAAGCGGGAATCCTCAGAATAGGGTCTACCTTTTCTGGATCAGGTCTTAACCCTTCCGCATCCAGCAAATAACCCAAGAATTTCACTCGTGAGCAACAAAACTCACATTTCTTTGCGTTCACTACCAAACCAGCTTCTGTCAACCTCCTAAGCACGAACTCTACCCAATACAGTAACTCTATCAATGTGAGGGCAATGATGGAGTTACTACATACTGATTATATCATCTAAGTAGGCAAACTCATTTGGTTCTAGATCTGGGCCAAATAATGCATCTATCAGTCTTTGGAAAGTTCTTGGGGCATTTGAAAGACCAAAAGGCATTCGCAAAAATTCGAATAATCCTTTTCCTAGAACTGCAAAAGCTGTATACTTGCGACTCGCAGGATCCATGGGCATTTGGAAGTGCGCCTGTTTTAAGTCTATTTTACATACATACCTGGCTTTCCGCAATTTCTCTAACACCGTGTCTACACTGGGTAAGCCATACGCGTCCTTGCGAGATACCTTATTTACATCTCTGTAATCTATGAAAAACCTGTAATCTCCATCACCCTTCTTTATGATTACTGGTGCACTTCTCCGCTCACTATTCGAAGGTTGAATGATTCCTGTCTCTAACATCGTGTCTACTTCTCTACGAGCCACCTCTTCCATAGCCGGTGACATTCTTCTATGAGCATGACGTACCGATACTGCTCCTTCTGTCAGTTCTATCTGATGCTGCGTGAGAGTAAAGAAACCCTGAAATTCTTCCGGCGGAGGCAAAATTTTCTTGGCTAGATCTTCTATCTGTCGTTTCTCTTCCTCTGTGATTTCGACCAGACCTGCACATTCTGTCAATATCTCTGCCACCATTTCGATCCACCATTTTTCTCCTGGTGTTTCCTTCACCACTGCACATTCTGCAATTAGAGTTTCACCACTCTCTTCATCAGCCTTCGTGAATTTGTGACAAATCTCACTCGAACCACTCTTCCATGAACCCGCTGCGTAATCACAACAAATCTCAAAGGCTTGAATGAAATCTTGGCCCAGAATGATGTCATTGGTGATACCTTTCACAGCCCTGGGTGAAATTTTCTCTACGCGGCCATCTATATTGATATTTAGGTCTTATTGACCTAAGACCATAAGATAGTCATTACCCACTTGTTTGAGACTTGTAGCGCAAGGTTTTAGTTTCGCTTGAAAATGCTCGGCTACTGACTCCCCCACAATAGACACCGTGGCACCAGTGTCGTGTAAGGCTTGGAATGGTTTCCCATCCAACAAGATCTTGAAGAAAAACCTGTTATCTTTCACCAAACCACTCACTTCATCATCCACTTCTTCCACTGGGCTTCCCACAGTTCCACCCCCCCCCCTTGATGTGAACTAGTCTGAAAACTTTCAGCTTGTTCAATCACATTTTCAGTAGGGGCTTTGTAAAACCTTCGATTCGGAGACCAGTCGATTTGTTCCACGAATTTCTGCATGGCAACATTTATCTGTGTCAGTTGCTCTTCACTTACATCATCCCCACTCGCCAACCTTTCAATCAACTGTCCTATCTCTTCCTCATTAACCTCTATGTCACCTTTTTCCCCCTCGTCTACATTTTCCACCTCATCTATTTGTCTACCCTCAACGTGGGTTTCACCATTAAATTCACCAGCTTTTTCACCTGTAGTTACTTTTGTCTTGTTTACTCTGTCGCTAATACTTTCGTTTACCTCTCTGTATACGATTTCTGTAGGATTTTCACAAAACTTTTCACTTGAAGTTACTCCTGACCATCTCTACTTACTCTACTGCCAATACTCATGTCTACACCCTTGTCATCATTTTCTTTGGCATTTTCACAGGTCCTTTCACTTTCGGTAACTCCTGCTTCTGTTACTTTATTTATATGATTACTTTCTTTTTGCATTGGTGTTGGTCCTTCCTCACTCAATTTTATCCCATTCTTATTTGTAGGAGTTGCTCCTGTTATCCTGGCCTTAAAATCATTCACCACCTTCCACACATCCTACTTTACACTCTCACTTTCTGTCTCCTTAAACTCCTCTACCTCCTCACTTTTCTCCACATCCGTCCAATCTTCTTCCACCATCTCTTCTATCTGTTGTTCCACATCCATCTCTCTGTCTACCTTGCGAGGGAGTGAATCCCTCGTAATTTGTTTCCTACCTGGCAGTGTCGAGTCACCTGGGAAACAACAAAATTTGCTAATTTGTTTTGTTTACTTTCCCAGGTGATAACCAAGCCGCGTTCTCTCACAGCTGCAGCCGACCACGTGGCGACGGTTGCCGTCGGTCGAACGCTGTTTCAGCAGCACGAGCACACGGCGTGCGCACGACACATACACACACACACACACATGTTCACCACCCGGGAAGGCTCTCCCGGCCCAGGGCGCGCACGTACACAAACATACACCACACACGGGTTCCGATTCTCCGTCGGGGAGTTTTCGGCGACGGAGGAGGTGCGCGGCGCGTGTCGGCAGACGACGCAACTGCGTCGGCAGGCGCGTGCGCGCACACTCACCACAGTAGACACGGGCGTGAGTGATATTTTATTTTTTTTGTATTGTGTACGTTGCGCGAACAATGTGTGCATATGGGGGAGAGCGAGAGAGAGAGTATGTGCGCGAGGAATAAGTTAACGCGGTGAGTGCCTCGTGTGCATTATTTTTATTCTTTCTTTCGTATGTTCGCGCGTGGTATAGGTGGCGTGGCGATCGTCACCGGAAAGATTGTAGACGGGAGCGTGATTGGGTGGTGTGGCGTGAATGTGTCTGATTGGTGGACATATAACTGTTCCTCGAGTGTGAATGAGGCTTAGTTAAATTAATTTGTGTTGATTGGCTGAGAGTATTTGGAGGGAATAGTGAGGAAGGAAGTTGAGTCAGAGAGACGCGGGGAGCGTCACTCTGTTCTCAGTAGCCAAGGTGTGAGGTTGTATTTTGAGAGTGTTAATTTTTCTAAGTTTCTAATTTGTAGACTTTTCAAAGTTTTCTTTTTCCCAGTAGTTTTTTTTGAGTTTGTGGACGTTTTTTTTCGATAGGGTGGAAAGAAAGACTTATTTGAATTAATTGAGAGTTGGAAAACCAAAAATCAAAGGAGAGTATTTGGAGTGCCATCTTGGAATCTGCTTTAAACCCACAGATAATTATAGACATTGTTTATTTGAAGCGTAAGATTTTTGATTGTTAAAATTCTATAAAGCATGTTTTTTTTGTTCTTTGGTTGCGTTTTTTTTTTTTAAATAAAATTTATTCGCGTGCAATTAAAATTGTTGCAGCATGAATTCGATCTTTTTGCGCGGCGTCCCGCAATTTTGTAGACATTTTTTTTGTTATTTTCCTTTGTTCTCAAATTGAAATTTATTTTTTTGTAATTGTAGACCTGATTTTTCGTAGACAAGAATAAAATCAAATTCAACCAAGATTTTTGCAATAATTTATTTCTTCTTTCTCTAGCTCACCGACCAGTCCCGGAGGTTTTCTTTTCGCGGGAACCCTACCCCAGAGTTCAAGGAGTTTTCCCAGAGTTTTTTTGTGTGTGAATTTTTCTTGTAATGGGAGGGCCCGGGAAACTCCGTTAATTATTTAAGGGAGGCCCTTTTCTTAAGAAATACCCCATTACAACCTCATTATTGTTGTCTACTGTTGTTGCGGCCCCTGTTTGTTGTTTGGGAGTGTTGGGCCACCCGACGCTCCCGCCCTGGTATTTCCCAGCAAGGCTAACAACTTTGAACAATTTCCACAGTTTCTCACTGTTACACCCTTTGCACCATAAACTTGGCAACTAGTTTTCTGGGCATTCAATAGGCAATTATTTGCAAAATGTCCAGTCCGTCTGCATTTATAGCAGTATAGATCTGGGCATTCCCAAATCCGATGACCAGGTCCTTCATAATTACGACAGTTGCCCATTGGTCTACCTTTATTTTGAGTTTGTTGTAGTCGTGATTGTTGTTGTTGAGTTTGTCTATTTTCTCGTTCTAATTGTGTTCTAGCTTGCTGTTGTTGATTTATTTGTTGTACTTGTAGACGTGGTTGTTGTTGTGAATTTTGTTGTTTGCATTTGAGGTCCTAGTTGTGGTGGCTTCATTTGTTGTTGTCTATTTGCGTTTTGTTGGTTATACCGGTTGTTACTTAACTGGTTATTTTGCACTTGAATACCTGCAACCTCATTCTTCTGACTTTGAGTCGGACTGTCTATGCTTTTTCTCTTCTTGTCTTTCTTCTTCGCATTCTTTCCTTCGCCACTAACCGCCGCCACATCATTTACTGCAGCCACTTTGCTTTTTGTGCTCGTAAAAGCCGCTATAGGTATCCTGCATTTGTCTTTGGTTGGTGGTCCTACAAATCTGTTACAATCCTCTCTCTGTCTTTCATATTTCCTTCCGTAGTGTTCCAAATCGTCTACCGTGTCTACCCTTTTGTTGTCCAAGTACCATTTGTATTCAGGTTGCAACCCTCTTCTTATTATCTCTATCTGTTCGTCTTCTTCCAGCTGACGTTTTAAGTATTTAAATAGGACGCCCAGACAAGTGATGTAATTTGAGATCGTTTCTCCTTTGCCTTGAGTCCTATTCCTTATTTCATCCATAACCTCATACTGTGAGTATTGGCCAATAAAGTTTCTCTGGAACGCTTTTTTCAACTCACGCCACGTTTAATCTTCAAAATCGCCGTGTCGTACCATCTCAGGGCCCGATCTTTCATCACACTCGCTATTGCGTTTATTATTTAAGTGTCCGACATGTTACTATTCCGTCTACACCTGTCTAGCTTTTTAAGGAATTGTTCTGGGTTTTCTTTTCCCTCATCCCTTGAGAATTTTCAATTCCAATCTTTTAAAATTCTCACACAATTGATATTGCCAGACTGTGTATACCCGTGTCTATGATCTTATTGATCAGCTGTCTGACGATGAACTGCTGCGATTTCGTCTTGAGACGTGTCTATATTCTCTCGAACTGGATCTACTGCGATAATTTCGTCTACGTCTACTATGTCGCGATCGAGAAAATTGTGGCTCTCTATCATTTCTATGGCCTCGGATCCACGACCCATGACGACGTTCCACAGTTAAAGAAGAAGATCGATGTCGATGGCCTCGCAGTCTACTATTGATTCTTCTGTGACTCCGTTCTCGTGACGATGAATCCCTTCTCTTATTACGAGACGGGGATCCGTGACGATTGTGTCGAGTTACGGAAGTTCATAGTTTACTACGATGAGAATGTCCATGGTGTAGTTCTTGGATCTCGATCTTCGATCTCTTCTTTCTAGAGAACTGTGATCGTGTTCCCGAGATTGAACGTTGATGTGACGTCTTTCCCGTGATGTAGATTTATATCTCTCATGACCAGATGTAATTTTGTAGTGGTTCTCCCTCGATGAGGATCTAAAACGTTCTTCACGATGATGAGACGGCTCATTCTTTTTACTGTAATGAACCTTGTCTGAACTGTTACTCTTATGCTGTTTGGTTATCTCATCGTCGTTTGTATCGCTACCACTACTTGTATATTGTCTGTTTTGTTTTTTTTCATTGTCCAGTTCCTTTTCTTTTCCGAATCTTTTCATTTCTTCCTGTCTTCCTTCTACTTTTCCATTCCTAGAACTTCTCTTTTCTAGCCGTTTTCTACTTAGTTCTATCTTACTATCATCTGAATCTCCACTCTCATAGTTTTTCTCTGATTCATTATCATATCCACCATACAATTTACTTTCTTCTCTTCTTCGGTCCATTCAATTTTCCATATGTCTACTCGTGTCTACTTTTTGTTCTCTCAAACGTAAGTTCAATTTTTTGCTTTCCCATACCAAGTGAATACCATGCGAAGGGGATATAAACAAGTTTTTCATTTCCAGAGGTGGTTGAATTATGGTTTTCTCAAACCCGTTTCATTTATTTTCTTCCTTGTGCCATCGTTCTCTGGAATTGAATAACTTGTCTTTGATTCCCGCTCTTTATTGTTAGGTGTTTCATTCACTTCCAACTGTTTTTTTGTTCTATTTTCCTCTCCATGTTGCGAATCATTCTCGTCTCCATCTGTCCGATATTCACTCTCACTATCATCCATCACCAACTTTTCTTCTCTCATTCCCGGTTTTTGACTCGTTTGTCTGGGTTTTCTCTGTTTGTGTGTTCTCGTGTCTAGTACGTATTAGTAGTATATGTACCGCTTTGGCGAAAGTAAACAAACATGATTCATTTACTTCGCCAGGCGCAGTGCTCGGCGGCGGCTGCCTCGAGTGTCGCGAGCGGTGTGGTCGGGGAGCGCGTGACTGCTTCTCGCAGCCGATGCTGACTCTGCATGAGAGAGAGCATCATCATATTAGCTTTTTCGAGGCGGCGGCTCGCGGATGCTGCGGGAGGGGGTGCTCGGGGCCGCTCTGGAAGGAGGAGGAGGGCTTCCTGGTGCGGTGACGCGGTCGAGGCGGCGGCTCGTGGGTGCTGCGGGAGGTGGTGCTCGGGGTCGCTGAGGCGGCTGCGCTCAGACGTCGCGACTGCTGCTGACTCTGCAGGAGCTGCTGCTGCTGCGGCATCTGTATCTTGTTCTATTCTTCAAGAGATTATTTAATTCTGGATCGGTCATTTTTAAATTAATAAAATAGTTTAAGAAATCAAAAAAAATTAGAAATTAATAATAATAATTTTTAAACCATTGAAAAAAATACTTTGAATATACTTTGATACTAATTAATTTTACTTTTTAATAATTTTTATTCCTTTGAAAAATACTTTGATTTTACTTTAATACTAATCAATCTTACTTTTATAACTTTTAATCCTGATAAAAATGATTCAAGTCCGGAGAAGGATATTTAAAAACAAGTGAAGTATATATTTTTTAACTTTTTTTTCCATTTATTGAATGTTTACATTATTTCATTACATTTACATTTCATTACAAAACTTTTACTTTTTCACACTTAGTCATTGAAAGTAAAATCGAACTGAAAATTGCCCATGTAGGTGGCATAAAATTTTTCCTTTTCTACATTATCTTGCACTTTTTCCCAAAAGAAATTGTGCTTGGTCAGAGCATCCGAAATTTTTTTAGGCAGATAAATAGCAAATTCGTTATCAAAGGTAGCCAAAACTTTGCGTCCATATTTTGTTGTCGTCTTGTTTACAGATGTCACTTTGTATTTGTGATTTATGTCCAGCTGCTTTAAGTTTTTACGGGGTAAATCAGGTGCTTGAGATATACTGTTGAGCCAGTCGATGCCTACTTCTTCTGCAGCCATATTTTTAAGCCTGGAACAAATTTTTTTTGATTAATTTAAGAAAATTAATAAATAAAGTGTAAAAATAATAGAGGTCGCCAAATCTACTTACAAGTATTTTCAGGAAGATGACTTTCAAAAATCCAAGAGCTTGTTTATTGGCTTTTGTTCGGCTGGTAAAGAGTAGGTGGTCAGTTAAGTCGAGGGCTGTACACTTTGTGACTGATGGAAAGACTGACTTTCGTCGTGCAATTTATAGGTATAAATTATTTAAAATAAATATTGCAAGCCCCGCAAATGCAGCATTGGCGTTTTACAAAGTCCTGACAACGTGATTTTACAATAAAGATATTTTCGCACTACTACTTTGTAAACAATGTATGACACAGCCGCCGTTACCCGTAAATTGATAATTATCACGTGATTTGTGTTTAATAAAAGATCTTGCAATACAATCATTTTTTTTCAAGTCATCAGAAAAATTATTTAGAAAAGCTTCGAAACCCTTTTTATGTTCTTTCTTTATTAAATCCATTTTGTCAATTTTGTGAGTAATTAAGTATCAACTAAAACAAAACTTTTTATCCTCAAAAGGTGCTTAAAGTGATGATAATAGTTTCAATATAATATATTTTGGTACTATAAAAAAACAAACATTCATTCTAGAACCATTCTGAGTGATAATAGCTCAACTCTGAGATCAAAAATTTAACTAATTTCAGTGAAAAGTAAGGTACCGATGAAAATTTATCATATACTATTGAAGATTTGTTTTGAAGTAAAAAAGAAATAATTTTTATATCTTTCAAAAAAATATAGTTTCAATTAAAATATTTTAAACTTTGTGTAGTTTTATAACGCCAGATTTATCTTGAATAATCTTCAAACTTTTTTGGGTTTATAATATTTGATTGATGTATAAAAATTAAATTAAAAAAAAAATATATGTTTCTAAAATTCATAGATTTATTAACTGTTCTAGAAAAATTGTTTATATTTACAAAAATAATGTTCATACTACGTAATTTTCAACATGAGTACTTCAACTTAAACTCACAGATAAAAAAAAAGCTCATAAAATTGTAAAACACTAGGTATTTTAACTTATTAGTTATTTTATTGAAAAATTTTAGCAGTATCTTGCGACAAAAGGAATCGCTATAGTTGTCTACTCTTTTAAAAATTTTGCACGGGGTGAAAAACCTGTTTACGATGGAACGAATTTAGTTAATTACAAGCACAAAAGCGTCAATTATATTATTCGTATAATGTATTATGAAGCTTTACATCATTTTGAACCTATACTTAATCTCGTTGGGGCATCAGGAAGTCATGGCTACTGCATACCCTGCAATAAAAGCTATTCAAGATTCATAGATGTACAAACAGGTGTTCAAAGTGTTTGCACTACCCTGCGTGCGACGAGGGACAAACATTAATCAAATGTCACTTGTGTTTTAGATTTTTTTTAGGCCAAGAGTGTTTTCAAAATCATTTAAAACCGAATTTATCTGAAAAATCTAGTGTATGTTCGAGTATTAGGATTTGTCAAATATGTTTCAAACTCGTTTCTAATCCTAAACACGAGTGCGGAAAAAGTTTTTGTAAGACTTGCTGCATGTACATGCCAGACCATCAATGTTTCATGCAACCGATCAAAGCATCTGAAAAGTCAAACAGAGTCATATTTCTTTTTTATGATTTTGAGACGCAACAAACTGTGCCTGTGCTTGGAGATGATGAGAAAAAAATTCATAAACCGAACTTGTGTGTTGTGCATCAAGTTTGCAATTTTTGCTTACAAGAGAGCGATATTTCGGTCTCATGCGACAAGTGTGGAGAACGTGAATATGTTTTCAAGACCAACCCTGTGAAGCAATTCATGGATCTAGCTCTGAAGCCCCGTAAAAATTTTAAGCGAGTCGTGTGTATAGCTCATAATGCTCAAGGTTATGACGCACAGTTTATTTTCAAGTATTTGGCCGAAAAAAGTGAACGTGAAAAACCGTCTGTGATTCTGAACGGTATGAAGATTATAGTGATGCAGTACAAGGGTGTAAAATTTATTGATAGTTTGAATTATTTCCATATGCCCCTCAGTAATCTACCAAAGGCATATGGTTTAAAGAACATAGAAAAAGGTACATTCCCACATTTTTTTAATAAGCCTGAAAATGCAAATTACGTAGGGGTTTGACCACCAATGAAATTTTACTCCCCTGATACCATGGGTGAAAAAGAAAGAGAAAGCTTTATTACATGGTACAGAGAACAAACAAGCAAAAACTTTATTTTTGACTTTGAAGTGGAACTAATTAAATTGTCACGGATTTATAATCCTTGACGTTATTATTTTAAAAGGGGTAGGATCTTCGTCTTTTTGGAACAACTACTTACGTAGTTGTCCCGTCCCCTTGTTGTCTGGCTTTTGATTAGGTTAATAAAATGAAATAAAGTAAGGTAAGGTGATATTGTTTAATTGAAAAACAAATGGTGAAAGGTTACAATTTAATGACAGAGTTTAACGACAGAGTTGAATATTACAATAATCTACCTTAAAATTACCGGAGTATCCGGGCAGTTGATCGTCACGGGAGGTTCTCTGGACCTTCCGGGACCTTATCCAATGGTGATGGCGAGGCGATATTGCACTGACGGATCCTTGCCTGATCCGGCTCTGCTTGTCCAGGTGTGCTGCACGTGGTCTTCGATCGCTGCTAGCTTTCGATCGCACCACTCGAGTGTCGGGGACGAGAGTGGTTTGGGAGCGCGGCTAAACAGCGAGGGAAGCTACTTCGCCCCACCTGTTCCAGCAGAGCGGAGGTGCCGGCTAGCAAAATGTTTAATTGCAATTTCCGTGGCCCCCTCCCTAACTCCTTTTAGGCGGATTATAAGTAAGTCTGTTGCAACTTGGGAATATTGGATCTTTATGGGGATCGATACATGACATGCCTCCCCTCTTAGTCCATTGTTGCCCTCGACAATGCAGGGCTGGACGACTGTAGGAGTGCAGTCCTTGTATCGATGATAAAAAAAAAATGTATCGAAGATAGGGAATGTATCGATTTCGCTTGTGTGAATCTTGGTAGATAGTGGTGGGCAGGCGCTTAGCAAAAGGCTTTTTTTTTTGAATAACTATTATTTCAGAATAGTTAGTTCAAGTGTAACGTTTTGGATGTAATTTCTACCCGATGTTCAAAGAGATCGGTAGTTTTTATAATTGTTGTATAACAATGATCACGGGGTGGGAAATGGTTGGTTGAAAGTGGGTAAGAATATTGTAATTTTTGAGTTGTAAGCCTGAATTCTTGAAATTTTTAAACGAAAATTTTAAATAGCTAGTTGTTTAGCTAAATGCTAAATAGAAGTTTTTGTGTTGCTTGCGCAAGCCAGGTAACAGGGATTCAGACGTAATAAAATAATTATTGCTCTATATTGCGCGGTTATTGGGCGCTGGAGCAGAAAATTCTGTATGGGTTGGTTAATATTTAAGTGGGAAGTTGCATCGACGTATATAATTTTCATTAATTTCCAGGAGTGAGAGAAGTTCACAGTTTTCGCCTTGATTTTAAGATCGCTAATTAGTTTAGTCAAAAGTATTTAAAACATTCGATGAAAATTCTGTAATGTATACGACAGTATTGAGTGCAGCGGTTCTGTATATTATCCTCTAAGTTCCTAAACGGTTTGAGTTTCAATTTGTCGTTGTTCGCTATGAAACTTCAAATTTGATATAATTATTTTGTCTTAGTGTTTTTTTTTTTTTTTTTTTTTTTATTAAATTTTTATGTCTAAATTTTTGCACTAAAGAAAAAAAACTATGAATTAGCGGGAAGTTTCGATGAAATCAGTGCTTTTGACCCTCCGTTTGACTGATTTAGACTGAGTTTTGCCTTAATTGGTCGAAAATAGTTAAATAAGTTTCCAAATTTGTTTGATAAAATTTTTGAGTTTAGTGTATAGAATTAAATTATTCATTAATTGACGTAACTTAAATTATCGCAATAAGTCTCTTACTTTGTGCGTGTTACTGAGAAGTTTACAAATGAAGCTTATCTTGAATTTCGATTCGTAGAGTTTGTACAATAAATATTAAAATTAATATTACAACAAATAATTTATTTATTTATTCACTTTTTATTATTATTATTACTATTTATTTTTTTTTTTTGATAATGAAGTTAAATTAACTTGAGCAAAAAAATTTTACCAGATGTTAACAATATTTAAGTATCATATAAAAAGTAATTACAAAAAAATTATTGTCCAGTATTCGAGAGAGTTTTGTTAAATCTAAGATAATGTCCGAGTATGAATTAAACTTTAGATTCTGAAAATACACTCAATTTGTTACACAAAATTGTATGAGAAAAGTTTATATTTTTCTGGTGAAGCTGCTTCTGTTCTTGATGCGAATGTTGCTGTATCGTCCTTCTTGAAATCGGATAGTCGGCAGGTCGGCGGTTATGCACGAGAGTATAGTGTAAGTAGGTGTTAACGGTGACGTTGCAGCGGTGTGCTCATCAAATTATATCATGCTATGTTGCCAGTTATGATAAACGTGATTTTACTGGTGCATTCAGTAGGTGCTCCAGTCGGTATTACGTCGATCGGAGAGCTAGTTGGACTCGCAGTTTGGTCAATTTACAAGGGTTATTATCGCATATCCTCAACTCGTCGAGGTGCATTAAAAGGTAAATACTTTCACACCTGTTATCAATCGATCATTATTTGTTTTTAAAAAAAAATTAAAACATCTATCTGATTCTTTCTTTTTGTTGCAGATAAAGAAGAACAAGGGTAGGATTTTCTCGACCTGAAGAAATTTATCTATCAAAAATTTTAGGACTAATGTTATCGCGATTGAGGATCCTAAGCCGATGGCTATAAATGAATGTGTTTGCTTCTGTTCCGTCCGTCGAATATGTATCGCTCGCAGTTTATTTTCGATTTCGCTCAGGGGAATTGGGTTAAATTTTTGTAGTGATTCAGTGAGTTCTTTCTCTACTTCTATGGGGTATTTGGTTGCGTATTCATGTATCTCGGGTTTTATTATGTTCAATTCTGCTGACAATTCGGGATTATAATTGTATTCTGATATGAATGAGATTTTCCGAAGACCGTGTAAGGTAAAGCTTGATGTGTGTGCAGTACATTCGCCACTTAGGTAAAGTGAGCCTGTGCCATTTATGAGAAATTCATTTCGATGATTATGGCAGGTTATTGTGAGCTTATTTGGTTTTAAAGTTGAATATAACCATAAATTCGATGCGTGCAAGGGTGTTAGAATTATGGGCGTGTTTGGTATAATAACTGTCGAGCAGGTTTTTAGAGAAGAGGTTGTCGGTTGATTGAACATTGAATATTCACACGATGGGTGTGTCACTCCGTTGATTAAGGGTAAGAAGTCTTCACATAGCTTAGTGTGATTATAAGTGGAACTAGATTGAAGGAGTTCGTCATTTAAGAGAACATATGTCTGGTTTCTCGATAAGACAATATAATTAACTGTTGGTTTTATTGCTAAATAGCCTGTATTATCAAGAGGAGGGTTATAGGGTTTGGAAAAGAGTGTATTTTGTACAAATCGAGGTTGTCATCCATTACTAAAGGTAGTTTTATAGAAACGTGAAGCTTTCCATTAGTGATAAAAATAGTCGTTTTCGCTACGTTGAATAGGTAGTGGGGTGTAATTACATCTGCTGCGTTTGGTATCCGGAGATTCGGATTGTTGTTAATTTTTAAGAGTAGATTGGACATTTGAGAAAAAGATAACAGGAGAGGGTGTAGATGTCCTCTTGCGGTGGTTTGAATTACTTCCATCAAGGTTTCATAACCCCTTTGTAGTTCGTCAAGTTCGTATGAGTAATCAAACCACCATCTGGTAACGTTTTCGAATTGCAGGTTTCTGTTTATGGCCAAGTTTTGTTCGGAGATGGCTTCAACACGACTGATTAAGCGTGAAATTTCTAGAGTTTGATTATTTTCTGATTTATACAGATTTTCGAGCTCTGATTTAATTAGGTGAGTTGATTCAATTGAAATTTGTGATAAGTTATTCTGACTGTCGTACAGTTTGTCGATGTCGCTATTGATTAGTTCGCTGTCTTTCGAGTCCATGATGCCGAATAACCATTTCGTAGCCCAACCACCGACTTCGATTGGAGCTCCTCGCGTTTTTCGATTATAGGGTCGGTTATCGATTTCTTGCAGGACGAACAAGCTTTTTATAGATTCATGTAGATCATTTATTGCGAATAATTTGCGGGTTATGTGAAGTTCCGAGAGTGTTGGTGTTATTTGGTCAGGGTAGACTCTATATAATTCATTTACTAAATGTTTGAAATTTTTGTTTTCCGTTTTAAAGTTTCTGTCTAGTGGGGGACAATTTAAGAAAATATTAATATGAATTTTTGTTCTGACTAAATTCACTTTCCCGACGTGTTCATAGAAAATACCCGGATTATTGGGGATTGGTTGCGTTTCATAGAAAGTTTTATTCTCCGTGTGAACGGTACCGACTGGAGCGAAGCTCGTGAACCACAGCAAAATAAAGAACATTTTTCTGGAACAAAATTAGGGCAGATTTAAATTAGATAAGGCGATGATTTTTGAGAAGAAAGGCTTTTAGTAAAATTTTTTCAGACGGTCTTTATGAACTAAGATTTTTTTTTTGTTTTGGCTTTGCAAGAGGGCAGTGTTATTTTCGCGTACTTCTAGGACGTCGAAAACTCCGTTATAGAATTTATCTAGTTTGTTTTTACGCGGTAGTTTGTTGACGTAAACTTTGTCTCCGGGTTTTATATCTAGGGGTTTAGTTGATTTGTCGTAATTTCTTTTGTTAACTTGTTTGGATGATTCTAAGCTTTTCAATGCCATCTCTCGGATTTCAGCTATTCTTGTTGCTAGATCGTAAATGTAACCATTATATGTGTCGTTATCGAAGTCGTCTAGGCATCCTGAAGGGGTTCTAGGATTTCGTCCCATAGCTATTTCGTAGGGGGTAAAACCTGTGGAAGAGTGGACTGAGGAATTGTATTCCATCATGGCAAAGGGAACTAGCTCGTCCCAGTCTTGATACTTAGAGGTGTTAGTCCTCAAGTAGTCTTTCAAGACAGCATGACTTCTTTCCAATGATGCGTTCGACTGGGGGTGGAAAGATGTCATCGTTTTTAGACGACAGTCAAACATGCTTTCAAGATTTTTGAGGAGTTTATTCCTAAAGCTTTTACCTTGATCGCTCAAGATAATTTTAGGTACTCCATGAGCGGCTATAAGATGTTTAGCAAGGACTTGTGCCACGGTTAGCGCTTTCAGATTAGGTACTGGTACTGCTATACAAAATTTTGAAAATAAACATTGCATAGTGATTATGTAAGCATTGCCATTCACAGTTCGAGGCATAGGTCCGACCGCATCGATAGCCATTTTAAAGAACGGTTCTGCGGGCGTATCGGTAATTACCATGGGTTCTTTGGTGCGACAACCTACGAGTTTAAACTCTTGGCACATTCGGCATCGATGAATGTAATCGACTATATCTTTACGCAAACCGGGCCAAGTAAATTTTTCCCTCACTCTTCTGTAAGTCTTCTCTACTCCACGATGTCCTCCGAATAGGCTATCGTGGCATTCTTTTAGGATGGTGTTGCGGGATTCGGGTGGTGGTGTTATGCAGACACCTAGACAGATCGTTAGCGTCATAGGTATGTTTTTGAGGGCGTCTTGGACTTCTCGGTATAGAGTTCCACGTGGTAATGCATCTGTGAGTTCGCCTTTTCGTGACATACGAACCGATGTAATTTCTTTTCCTAGTAGTAGATGATAAAGATTGTATAAGCATTCTTTTAAAGAACTTTGCTTAATTGGATTCCTTTCGGTTTCTGTAACTACTAAAGAGAAGATGGTTCGGCCTCGGGTTTTAGAGACAAGAACATTGCCAATCGTAGGGTTCAGATCTTTAAGTTCGCTTTTCGAAATTAGCTCTAACTCGGCAAGAAGTTGATTGTTAGGCGTGTGTAGGTTTAAATTCGCAGGGATAAAATGTATTATGTTATCTTTATGTCCCGTGAGGGCGTCTCGGGTGAGTCTCACTGTCAGTCGTTCGGGGGGTTTCATCGGGGTGCAAAAAGGATTCAAGAGGGGGGGGGGGGTATAATTGGCGGAATGGTTTTAACGCTGGTGAAAATGTCATTATGAGTATTTGCCGTAGTAGGTTTTGGACTTCGAGGTATCAAATTTGAATTTGGTTGTTTTGTAGGAAGTGATTGCTGCGAGGATTGAAGGGTCGTTTTGGCGGTATCTCGAGGGTGAGTGACACTCTCTTGAGTGTTTAGAGAGTTTTCCGATGGAGCTAACTTATGATCTGGTGTAATTGTCTTCGTGGAATTTGTTGAAGAGTCGGAATTTTCACTAGACATGATTTTGGTGTTTTCGAGATTAAAAGTGTCATCAAAAATTGTTGGGGGTATTTTATGTGTGAGGAGAGTGGACGATAAGGGAGGATTTTTGAATCCTGAGTCATCGGTCAGTTGCCATTTATCTAAGTCTAACAGGGATTGTGTATTGTTCAGAATCTGTCTATCATTTGCGTCAATAAGGTCATTTTCCAAATAGCCTGGATCACTGTGGACAACAGAGTGATCCGCTTCGTGATAGTTAGATCCTAGGTCGAAATTTTCAAGAAGTTCTTCCCATTTTCCAGAGTCCCACCACAAGGAATTAAATCCTTCGATAAACTCTTCTTTCTCCTTAGAATTGAAGTTGGAAGGTTTGAGCTGAGCTTGGAGTTCCAAATTTGATTTTACGGGGGTAGTCTCGTAGAGTTCTTCTTCGTCAGAAGATGAGGAGTCATCATCATTTGCTGGAGGTTTCACTCTTTTTGATGGGGAATCAAAGAATGCCTTTCTTGATGCGGGTTTTTGGAAATGGGCGACTACATCTTCAAAACTATCCGATGGTACCATGGTTTCGTCGAACTCACTCATGCCAGAAATCTCATCTTCTTTTTGGTTGCTGATTTCAGACTCGGTGGCAGGAGATGTGGTTGTTGTGTTGAGAGGTTCTGCCAAACTAGGTATTAATGATCGGCTTTGCAAGGGTACAGGTGCGTCGGAGGCGCTTTCGGTTTCATCGGATGTTTCTATTTCTGAGGTAGAGCTTTCAGCGTTTGCTTGATCGACGGGTGTAGTATTTTTCGGATCTACCTGTTGATTTCGTCTGAGTCTTAGACGAGAGGCGATGGTATTGCCTGGAAGATTTCCCTGACCAGATACGTTCGGCGATGCATGAGTTTTATTTTTGGAGCCTTTCGGTCCACCTCTTCGCGAAGGGCCGGGTTGCAGGGCGTCAGAGAAGTTTTCTTCTTTGCTTTTATTGTATGCTTGTCGAGCAAGTGATGTTTTTGTTGATTTTGGTTTCTGAATAGGTAGTATGGTTTTTGTTTTGATATTTTTCAGGGATTGAGAGGCTATGTTTGCCGATTTTTCGTTTTCTACCTCTTTCTGGTCTATCGGATTTCTTGAGAGCCAATCGGCGTTAATGTTAAGCCTTCCAGGTTTGTAACGGAATATGTATCTGTAGCCGCGCAGTCGGGCTCTCCAGCGGTTTAATCTTGACATTGGGTCTTTGATTGAATCAATCCATTGTAGAGGTTCATGGTCAGCGTATACATAGAAAGTGCGACCGTAAAGGTAGTGTCTGAAGTGCATGATGCCTAGGACTACAGCTAAACACTCTCGCTCGGTGGCAGAGTAGTTTCTTTGATGTTTATTGAGCGTTTTTGACATATATGCAATAGGTTGATCATTATTTGGTTCGCCTTGACTCAAAACTGCCCCGACTGCGTATGCACTAGCATCGGTCGTTAGTATGAAGGGTTTAAAAAAGTCTGGGCAAATTAGGACTGGTGCCGTGCATAGAGCTGTCTTTAGTTTTTCGAAACTGGCTTTTTGGCTCTCCTCCCAGCGGAATTTACAATTTTTCTTGAGGAGGTCGTTTAGAGGTTTTGCAATTTCAGAGAAATGGTGGATAAACCGGCGATAGTAAGAACAGAGTCCAAGAAAAGAACGAACGTCCGAAGTATTCTTTAAGACGGGAAAATTTTGAATATCTTTGATTTTTCCCCGGTCAGGTTTGACTCCAAATTGATCGATATGGTGGCCCAGGTATTTTACTTCAGGGGTTAGAAATTCGCATTTTTCGATTTTTAATCTCAATCCAGCATTAAACAATCTTTGAAAAGCTTCATTAACCTTTCTCTCGTGGTCTTCAAAAGAGTTGGAGAAGATGATTAAGTCATCTAGGTAAATGAACAATTCGATTCCTTGTAATCCGGTCATGACTGCTTTGTCATGATGTTTTCTTTTCAGAAGGTCAATTATTCGAGTTACTCTTTATTCAGGAGGGCAAGGCGTTCCCTCGACCTCGGAATCGAAGAAGTCGTCGGAACTATCGAGTTCAAAGGGATACAGATCTTGCACCGGTATTTCAACTTCTTGAGGTTCGTTTCTCGTGTTAATGGCTAACACGTAACATGAACCTTTTTCATGGGTAACGGCTGACTCGCCGATGAATATTCCGGTAGGGGTTTGTATTCGGGGAAGATACGCCTCCCCTCTTGGAGAGCTTTCCGACACGGGAATTTCTATCGCAATTTTACAACGCGCTGGCAACGTATATCTTGTGGACAGAGCTTTACCTTGCTTTCGACGAGCTTTATAATGGAAAATAGTCGAAGGTATTTTGCTGGACGTAGGTTGAATGTCGGGGATGGTGTTTTAACTTTGAGGTGTTCGTCGAGAGTCAGGAAATTCTGCAAGGGATTCGGCAGATTCAGACTCACTGTTGTCTGTAGCGCTAGAAAAACAAATGTCCTGAGTGCCATTTTGAGTGATTAATTGATTATTGGCCAAGTCAATTTGACCCTTTTCAATTTGTAGATAACGAGAGCCAAGAATGGCATCTTCTTTAAGCGAAGAACTTTCGGGGAGGACGTGCATGTGATGTTTTCTACCGTCTCTTTCTTTGAAAGTAACGGTACCGAGAGTGTAAACGGGTTCTGCTCCGATCCCGGTCAGTTGAAGAGTACGATTTTTGTTGATCTTACACGTGGGATTTAGGGATTGAATTTTAATTACGCTCACGTCTGCGCCGGTGTCAATTAAAATGCGCCCCTGTCCGGCTTTAAATATGTTATTAGTAATTTCGATCTTGGGTGATCCGTACGAAATTTTCTTTCTTTCCCTATGGTTTCTAGGATTGTAAATTTTAGGTGAATATGTGTCGGAATCGTTAGTAGATTTGTCTATATTAAGGGTGTCGGTACTCTGGGAGGTTGAATTTTCGGAAAAGGTTTCTGAGTCAGAGGATTCTGATTCAGAGCGATCTGAGTCTGGGGATAGGTCTTCAAGAAAAGAGTCGGGAAGATTTTTCATTTTTCCGGCTTGCTTAAGTCTCCGGAGTTTCTTCAAAGTTCTTTTGCTGATAACACCATCTTGTAAAAAGGGGGCATCGTCGTGAATTAGATGGAATATATGTTTTTGTTTACAATTACGAATCGTAATTTTTCCATGCGCGTCGACTTGATTATTGTCTTCTCCTTGGATTGTAATGGGAGGGTGAGGATAGTAGAAAACCGAGTCTTTAAAAACGGAAGCTTTGATGACGTTCACTTCATTGGTTTGTGCAGCGGAACATGTTACGACGCCCTTTTTGAATAGGTCATTTTTAATTTTTATGGTTGGTGCGGTTTTCTCGCCACAGACTTTCCGTACTCCCTTGTTTTGAATGTTTTCACCGATCGGCGCTCGGGGCTCTGAGAGCGCGGGAAGCTCGCGGGCGCGCCGTCCGGACGAGCTTGTCTCCAGTTTAAATTCTCGCTAGAGGAGATATTTGCGGGAATATTCGTTGGGGTCGGGGCTCGTGGAGTAGGGCCGTAAGGACCTGGGGATCCGGGTCTACCAGGCGGCTTGTCGTAATAGTTGTTAGGGAAGTAGGCTGGTGTTGCGGCATTAGGATAGGGCGAGTGAAAAGGGGGCATAGGAGCTGGGGAGTAGTAGTAGGGCATAGGAGGATAATAGGGCATATAAGGGTGAAAATTTGGATAAGGGAAGGGAGGGGAAAGGGGGCTTGTCGACCTATTAGGGTATCGGCCTCTAGGGCTCTCGGACCTAGGGCGGGAGTAACGATCTGATGATCCGGATCGTTGATCGGATAGGCTCTGTCTTTCCGGGTTTTTCAGAATACTTGAAGGTTGTTCGTAACGCAGGGAAGGGTGAGCATTTAGTTTACCTTCTGCTGTGTAAGTCATTGTTCTAGGCATTTTTATATCGTTAGTGTCATAAGAATACGAGATATTTCTATCGAAGTTTCGCGGGTCGTTAAAATCGGAGAATTTAACGTTGCGCCGGTCGTGAGATGATTCTCTTTCAGGTGTCCCGGGTCGACCATAAGGGCTAGGAGAACGCGATCGCGGAGGCGGTTTTTGGGTGGAGGAATACTCTACATCAGCACGATTTGGTGCTCCGATGTTAACCCATTCCTCCGCATTCAGAGCTGCGTTTAAAGCTTCGGAAAAGTTAACAGGGTTATGGTTAGACATTTGGTTGCGGATGACAGAAGGTAATCCGCGAATAAAATATTCGGTAGCGAGGTCTTCGAAAAGGGACTTATTATGTCTCTTGATGTCTTCGTCATCTATTCCCTCGTTTTTTAGTTTCGTGGCAGCGCGGACTATAGCTGAGAGTCTATCGTGAAAATTTAAAACAGATTCATTCTGTCTCATATAAGAGTCTGAAATAAGGTTAAGGTAATAAGATAGGGATCGTTTTTGAGAAAAACGGTCCTGAAGATGTTTCCGGAGTTGGTCTAAAGTGTCAAAAACTTTTCCGTCGAGACTTGTTTTAGCCTTGCCGGTCAATCGAGAAATAACTCCTTGGAGGAAAAGTTCTTTCAGGGTTGCGTCTGTAATTCGTTGGTCGTAGCTTTCCACGTCCTGCAGCCATGGGCGCAGGGGTGTGGAACCAGTGTAAAAAGGGATTGCAGCAAGAGCACTTTGCATCAATGCTGATGCTTAAACGTTCGCGAACGCGGTTCGTGACTCGTTTAACGTAGCTGCCATTGTAGACATATTTTCGGCCATCCGGCGGGCATGATGTAATTCGGCCGCCTTCTTTTGATCTTTGTCTGGAATGGCTTCAATCTCGTCCAAAGTAAGATTCGCGAGGTTAGCCATATCGAATACTTATAAATTAAAGGGATAACGTCGTTTGATACAAGTAAAAATTTTATACAAAAAAAAAATGAATCTAAAGTTGCGATTTTTGGCGAAACTTCAGGTAATAAAACGTGAAATGTGTGCACTATAAGCGGGTCAAATTCAGAGCGATGAGCAGATCAGGTTCCGAAAGCGTTTGTGAGTGTAAGTGTGTTGTTAAATTAGCCAGAAATGTTGAGGTCAGCGAAAAAAAATATCGCGATTTGTCAAAAGAAAAGAATCTTTCCTTCAACCATTCGCCAAAAGTAACCGGTATCAGATAATAAAAGCTTTTTCCTTACTTCTTTTTTTTTTTCATTAATTTTTAGTATTATAAATTTTTGAAGGAAAAATCATCAATAAGAGAAAACCAATCAAAATAGTCAGGCAACAAGGTTTAAGTTCCCCACAAGGGATGCCATTTATGTCACGGATTTATAATCCTTGACGTTATTATTTTAAAAGGGGTAGGATCTTCGTCTTTTTGGAACAACTACTTACGTAGTTGTCCCGTCCCCTTGTTGTCTGGCTTTTGATTAGGTTAATAAAATGAAATAAAGTAAGGTAAGGTGATATTGTTTAATTGAAAAACAAATGGTGAAAGGTTACAATTTAATGACAGAGTTTAACGACAGAGTTGAATATTACAATAATCTACCTTAAAATTACCGGAGTATCCGGGCAGTTGATCGTCACGGGAGGTTCTCTGGACCTTCCGGGACCTTATCCAATGGTGATGGCGAGGCGATATTGCACTGACGGATCCTTGCCTGATCCGGCTCTGCTTGTCCAGGTGTGCTGCACGTGGTCTTCGATCGCTGCTAGCTTTCGGTCGAACCACTCGAGTGTCGGGGACGAGAGTGGTTTGGGAGCGCGGCTAAGCAGCGAGGGAAGCTACTTCGCCCCACCTGTTCCAGCAGAGCGGAGGTGCCGGCTAGCAAAATGCTTAATTGCAATTTCCGTGGCCCCCTCCCTAACTCCTTTTAGGCGGATTATAAGTAAGTCTGTTGCAACTTGGGAATATGGGATCTTTATGGGGATCGATACATGACAAAATACTGCAAACAAGATGTAAAAATCTTAAGACTGGCATGCTTGAATTTTCGAGAAACTTTTATGAAATTTGGGGTGGACCCATTTCTGGAGTGTACGACGATTGCTTCTACTTGCATGAGAGTGTTCAAGAAAAAATTTTTGAAAAAGAATCAAATAGGTATAATTCCACCAGGAGGTTATAGATTTTGTAATAAGCAATCTTTGAAAGCAATTCAATGGCTATTTTGGATGGAAAAATCATTGAATCGAACCATCGAGCACGCAGGTCGCTGCAGAGAAAAAAGATTGTTGGAAGGAATTTTGGTCGATGGTTACAGTGCTCCAAAACATCAAGAAAAACATAGAGAATTGGTTTTTCAGTTCCAAGGGTAAGTTGAAAATTTTTTTTTCATTTAATTTCTCATAATCAATTATATCAACTAAATTTTTTCTTACTTTTAGATGTTATTGGCACGGCTGTCCAAGCTGTTATCGATTTAATAGAGATAAAAAGCTGTCAGTCGGTCAAACAATGGATAAGAAGTTTGAAAGTACTCACGCTCAATCAGAGCGAATAAAGAGTTTGCAGTACAAATTAATTGAGATCTGGGAGCACGAATTTGATGACTTTAAAAACACAAACGAAGGTTTAAAACAGTTTTTAAGTGAAAAAATAGAAATGATTTATCAAAGTCCGTTGAATCCTCGCGATGCTTTGTTTGGAGGTCGCACGGGTAATACTGTTAAAAAGTACTTTTGTAAGCAGGATGAAAAAATCAGGTACGTTGACGTGAATAGTCTGTATCCTATGGTGTGTAAAAAAGCCAAGTATGTCGTGGGCCATCCAAAATTGTACGTAGGCGAAGAGGAATATCTGCGCCTTGTGCAAAATAAAAACGACTTTTCAAACGTGAACGGTTTGGTAAAATGTAAAGTGTTACCGCCTAGAAATTTGTTTCATCCTATTTTACCTGTAAAAATGCACGATAAGTTGCTCTTTCCACTTTGTCGTATGTGTGCCGAGCAAATGACGCAAAGAGAATGCAGGCATGAAAACCCAGCGGATAGACAGTTTATTGGTACGTGGGTATCCGAAGAATTGAAAAGAGCAACAGAATTAGGCTACGTGATTGTCTCGATTACTTCGAAATTGCCTTAACGCGATTCAAAAAACCAGCCGCTAATTAATCACTTTTCAGTTGTTGAGAAATCGCGCTTTTAGCTCGGCTTCCTTACTTCAGTACCTTTTTAACTATATATGATCTTCTAGGTTGAGTAAATTCAAACATCTTCAGGTAGCATAGAAGGCGATTTCTTATGGATTGAAAACTGAATTTTCAGCTGGTTTTTTGAACCACGCAAGGGCAATTTCGGAAATAACGTGGTGCGGTTCACGCATAATTCTTCCTTATTTCAATACCTTTCAGAAAACATATGATTTGTCCAGGTTGAATCTATTGAAACCATCTCCATTCCGCAAAGAAGCTAATTTTCACGGATTGGAAATTAATTTTTTAGTTGGTTTTGAATCGCGTAAAGGCAGTTTTGAAGTTATTAAAGTACGGTTCGCGCAGAAAACTTTCTTTTTTCAATATCTTTCCGAAAATTGAATGATTTGTCAAGGTTTAATCGATTAAAACCACCTCCGTTCCGCAAAAAAGCTAATTTTCACGGATTAGAAACTGATTTTTTAGTTGGTTTTTTGAATCGCGTGAAGGCAATTTTTACGGTATCAAGGTACGGTTCAAGCAAAAAACTTCCTTTTTTTTATATTTCCGGAAATATATGATTTTTCTAGGTTTAATCAATTGAAACCATCTCCGTTTCACAAAAAAGCTAGTTTTCACGGATTGGAAACTTATTTTTTAGTTGGTTTTAAATCGCGTAAAGGCAGTTTTGAAGTTATCGAGGTGCGGTTCACGCAGAAAACTTTCTTTTTTCAATATCTTTCAGAAAACATATGATTTGTCCAGGCTTAATCGATGAAGACCATCTCCATTCCACAAAAAAGCTAATTTTCACGGATTGGAAACTGGGGATACAGGGTTTCGGTAGTTGCAAAAAAATTCCTCTTTTCAATACCTTTAGAAAGATGTTTGATTTGTATCGGTTTTATAAATACAAAACGTTCGAAGGTATTAAATGAGCGTAAATAGCGGTTCCTTACTGATTACAAAATATATAATTTTTTTTGGTTTTGAATTCGTAATTTTCATGGCTTTTGATATACAAAAATTGTTGTATGAAATCAACAAAAGATTGGAGCCAAAAAAAAAAAATTATTTTATGAACTGTATTTTTTAATCGACTTACGATTTTTTGGAGAGCATTAGTTGGTTAAAAAAATCATTGTTTAGTGATTCTTAGGCATGTATAATGTACATGCATAAAGGTACATCGACGATCTCCGACTGAGAAAACATGTCCGAGTGGGAAGTGCCTAGCAGCCGAGTCGGTGAATCGCTGTGGAGCGAGCGTTTGCCAAACATTCTGCCATGCAGTCGGAACTCACACCGTAAAAGCTGTCGCTAAGCCCCGGGTTCCCAGCAACTCACAAAAATATGTACGCCCTTGAATTTTTGCATCGACGCCATCTACGGTCGGGCGGCGAACTAGATACCCGCTCTGTTTTATCCCGAAAGACTAAAATCACAACAACCAGCCGGCTGAAATAGTTCCTGACAAACTGTGGCCACTAGAATCCATGTATTGTTACGAAAAAAATACCAAAAAACTCACTATTTCAGCCTACAAACGCCTTACTGTCTGGATTTTTCATCGAGTGAAGGAATAATTCGCAGTAAGTAATTCTTTGTCATCGGCATTAACATGCGCAGTAGACGCAGATTTTATCGAGATTTTCAATCATTGTTTTAAAGCATTTAGAAAAACTTTTCGAAGAAACCAGACAGTAAGGCAAGTGTAGATTAATTTTAACTATTTTTTTTTGATTTTTTTGGTAATGATTAAATCATTTTTGAAAGCGTATTTCGTCAGGAACTTTTTTCACGCGCCCGTAATACAACGTTAGGCGGCGCTCTCCGCGCGGTAGGCAGCACTCTTAACAAAGAAAATGCTTAAAACGATAATCAAAATGGCGGAGAACGACGCTACGTGCAAATTCTAAATTCACAAGAAAGATTTAATCTCACTCACTTCCTTTATTCATCCTCCACCAACAATAAAGAAAAATACTTGATAAAAAAAAACTATTTGAAATTTCTCTCACAAGTTATAATAAACAAAAAAAATACCTAATACCAAATCGTATTGAATTCAAATTGGCCTCTTCCGAAATGCTCTCTTTTTTTTTTATTTGCAATTTTCCAAACTTGTCAGTAATCAAATAACCCAAGATTTGTTTGCTAGCTGAAAGAAAAAAAAAAAAAAAAACTACAAAAACTGTCGACAAAAAACTTTTAAGAAAAATTAGACGATAGCAACTTAGAAAAAAAACTACAGCACTCTCACGACTACCTCTCACTACGTCTACTCAAGATGGAGTGGGGCTCCTCGCGTCGAGCCATCCTCACTTCCTTCTTCTTCATTTTCTCCAAATCTCACTCAGCCAATCAAAATAATTAAATACTTAAATACCCATCCACACCGGTAGAATAACCAAAAATTCCACCTATCATATTCATTCACAACACATAATCCAATCACGCTCATGTCTACAATAGTTCCGGTGGCGATCGCCACGCCACCTATGCCACGCGCGAAAATACAAAAAAAAAAAAAACAATGCACACGAGGCCAGTGATCGGCGCTGAAGTTCAGGCTGAAGTTCAGTCAACATCAGTGAACTTCACTGAAGTTAAGTTGAGCCATATTTATATTTTTGGAGTCATATAGACATGGTGCCCCCCAGACATGGTAAATAAAAACCTTTTTATAAACAATTAAATAAACCGACAAGCTCTAAGCCCCCATAACGCTGGGGAGAGCAATAAATCAATAATTTTTTATAAGCAATTAAATAAACTGACAAGCTCTAAGCCCCCATAACGCTGGGGAGAGCGATAAATAAAAAATTTTTTATAAACTATTAAATAAACTGACAAGCTCTAAAGCCTCCTAACACTGGGGAGAGCAATGAATCAATAATTTTTTAAAAGCAATTAAATAAACTGACAAGCTCTAAACCCCCATAACGCTGGGGAGAGCAATAAATCAATAATTTTTTATAAGCAATTAAATAAACTGACAAGCTCTAAGCCCCCATAACGCTGGGGAGAGCGATAAATAAAAAATTTTTTATAAACTATTAAATAAACTGACAAGCTCTAAAGCCTCCTAACACTGGGGAGAGCAATGAATCAATAATTTTTTAAAAGCAATTAAATAAACTGACAAGCTCTAAACCCCCATAACGCTGGGGAGAGCAATAAATCAATAATTTTTTATAAGCAATTAAATAAACTGACAAGCTCTAAGCCCCCATAACGCTGGGGAGAGCGATAAATAAAAAATTTTTTATAAACTATTAAATAAACTGACAAGCTCTAAAGCCTCCTAACACTGGGGAGAGCAATGAATCAATAATTTTTTAAAAGCAATTAAATAAACTGACAAGCTCTAAACCCCCATAACGCTGGAGAGAGCGATAAAAGAATGGTTTTTTATAAACAATTAAATAAACTGACGAGCTTTAAGATCCCATAACGCTGGGCACACAAGTTCAATAAAAAACTAATTTGCTATGCCCCAAGCTTAAAGCCCCCAAAACCCGGAGCACCCAAGTTCAACAAAAAAGCTGATTGACTACCCCCCAAGCCCTAAGCCCCCCAAAACCCTGGGCGCGCGAGTTCAACAAAACAGCTGATTGGTTACTTCTCAAGCTCTAAGCCCCCAAGACCCTGGGTGCCTGAGTTCAATAAAACAAACTGATCAGTTGGGGGTTTAGAGCTTCGGGGATAGCCGATCAGTACATTTCTTGAACTCGGGCGCCCTGGGTCTTGGGAGGCCAGAGCTTGGGGGGTAGCCAATCAGCTTTTTTGGCGAACTCACGCGCCCAGGGTTTAGGGAGCTTAGAGCTTGGGGGGTAGCCAATCAGCTTTTTTGTTGAACTCACGTGCCCAGGGTTTATAGGGCTTAGAGTTTGGGAGGTAGCCAATCAGCTTTTTTGTTGGACTTGGGTGTTCCGTGTTTTGAGAAAGATTGGGGTATAGCCGATTAGTTTTTTTGTTGAACTCGGGTGCCCAGCGTTATGGAAGCTTAGAGCTCGGCTGTTTATTTAATTGTTTGTAAAAAATTATTTATTTATCACTCTCCCCAGCGTTATGGGGGCTTAGAGCTTGTCATTTAATTCAATTGTTTATGAAAAATAATTTATTTATCGCTCTCCCCAGCGTTATAAGGGCTTGGAGCTTGTCAGTTTATTTAATTAATTGTAAAAAATGATTTTTTTATTGCTCTCCCCAGCGTTATGAGGGTTTAGAGCTTGTTGGTTTATTTAATTGTTTATTAGAAATTATTTATATATCGCTCTCCCCAACGCTATGGGGGCTAAGAGCTTGTCGGTTTATTTAATTGTTTATAAGAAATTATTTATTTATCGCTCTCCCCAGCGCTATGGCAGTTTAGAGCTTGGTGGTTTATTTAATTGTTTATAAAAAATTATTTATTTATCGATCTCCCCAGCGTAATGGGGGCCTAGAGCTGGCTGTTCATTTAGTTGTTTATAATAAATCATTTATATATCGCTCTCCCCAGCGTTATGGGGGCTAAGAGCTTGTCGGTTTATTTAATTGTTTATAAGAAATTATTTATTTATCGCTCTCCCCAGCGCTATGGCAGTTTAGAGCTTGGTGGTTTATTTAATTGTTTATAAAAAATTATTTATTTATCGATCTCCCCAGCGTAATGGGGGCCTAGAGCTGGCTGTTCATTTAGTTGTTTATAATAAATCATTTATATATCGCTCTCCCCAGCGTTATGGGGGTTTAGAGCTTGTCGGTTTATTTAATTGTTTATAAAAAATAATTCATTTATCGCTCTCCCCAGTGTTATGGGGGTTTAGAGCTTGGTGGTTTATTTAATTGTTTATAAAAAATAATTCATTTATCGCTCTCCCCAGCGTTATGGGGGTTTAGAGCTTGTCAGTTTATTTAATTGCTTATAAAAAATTATTGATTTATTGCTCTCCCCAGCGTTATGGGGGCTTAGAGCTTGTCGGTTTATTTAATTGTTTATAAAAAGGTTTTTATTTACCATGTCTGGGGGGCACCATGTCTATATGACTCCAAAAATATAAATATGGCTCAACTTAACTTCAGTGAAGTTCACTGATGTTGACTGAACTTCAGCCTGAACTTCAGCGCCGATCACTGCACGAGGCACGCACAGTTCTAACTTCATTCTTCGCGCACATACTCTCTCTCTCTCCCTTACACACACACGTAGTCCGCGCAACACACACAAAAAACAATTCAACTACAATCACGCCCGCGTCTATTGTCTTGGGCGTGCGCGCACGCTCAAGCTAGCTTGAGAGAATCACTTTTTTAATTACACTTTACTGAACGTTGACTTTGGATTATAATGAATCGAATCCGAACACGCCCTACCACTTTGAATTGTATTGAATTCGATTGGATTGGATGGGATTGGATTGAATTGAATCGCATGGGATTGGATTGGATCACATCAGATCGCATTAAATTGGATTGGATTCGATCGCATCGGATCGGATTGAATCGCATTGGATCGCATCGCATCGCATCGGATCACATTGGATTGGATTGGATCGCATTGGATCGGATTGATCTCATAATCGAATATCTTGGTATTTCATTTTTAAGATCCTGAAAATATCTTAATACCTCACTGCTAGAATGCTTGAAAGTTTTTTTTTGGTATTTTAAACATCAATATCCTGCCGGTAATTATCTCAAATTCGTCTTTGAATGAACATCCATTGTGGCGCTTATTGGATAGTGATCCAAGCCCATGGTGTCTTGCAGCACTTTAGCGTTGATATACGGAGCGATGTTGGCCGAGGAGAATAAGAGATCGATGTTAGATTTATTGCCAGTTGATTCATCCAAGTGTGTGTATGAATCAGTATTGTGTAAAAAAAGATTATACTTTTCGGCCCTATTTAGAAGATACGAACCATCAGTCTCAGTATAGCGACAATTCCAAGCCTCGTGGTGAGAATTGAAATCCCCTACTAATAAACAGTGTTCGAATCCAGCTGTATTGCTGCAGAGTGAGTCCCATTGTTGGTCCGAGAGATGTCCATTTCCAGGCGGTCTGTAGCAAGCCAAAACAGTTAAGGGCTTAGCCAGGTTCAGTATCGTAATACCACAAAGTTCGATGTGAGGGTCAGGATTTTTCAGGTTCTCAATACTCTCATAATAAAGGGTGTTCCGAACAAGTATTGCTTATCCAGCGCCATGACCAGCCGCTCTGTCGAGCCTACACACGTTAAAAGCGTTAAAAAGGAATTTAACCTTATCGTTTAGCCATGTCTCGCACAGTACAATGACGTCGTAGTCTTGCATTACTTTTTCAAGCTCATCCCTCTTTTTACGAACGCTGCGAGAATTCTAAAACATGATGCGCAACAGAGAAAGGACAGTGGCAGGGTTATTTTCCATATGACGAAGGGTTCTGATGTTAATTGGCATCGGAGTCATCGAAGCCACCCTCCGAAGAAGAGAGAGAAGCATAGTCGATGCATTCAGCCACTGAATCAAGAGCATGAATAATCTTGGTGAGTCGTATTTTTAGTGATCGATTATGTACTTGATATGATATGAAGAGAGTGATATGCTCTAATCATAATAATCAAGCCGTCGGAATTAATCGTAAATGTCAAGTAAATTACTTATAAATGTCAAGTACTTTAATATTTTTAATTTCAATTTTGATATCGATTGAATATTTTGTACTTTTAAAGTGTCCTATACGAGAAAATGAATAAAAATTTCAAAAATTACAATTTTATTTTAAAAAATAATGAAAAGAATACCTTTTTCATGATAATTCGACCTGTTATAGTAAAATTTTTACTATTTTTTTGTATTATTTAGCGATCAAAAATAAAAAATAATTTTTTCAGCTTTTTTTAATAATTATTAAATGTGCAGGCACTTTGAAATCTTTGAAATTTATCATTATAAACATTTTTTCAAGTTCCGAACAAAAAATTCGAATTCAAACAAACTTTACCATATTAGGTTTTTTTTCTTTTTAATTATTTCACCGATTACTTTAAAAATTTCATCAAAATCAGCGAACGAATCGAAAGTTAAGCATTCAATGAAGATAGTTTTTCTACGATCGGCTCCCCAAACTTAAAGTAAAAAAAGCTCCAAATTTTTGAAACTGGGTATCACATTCGAGCCTCCGTGGCGTCGTTCTCTCGACGAGTATGTCGTTTTTAAATCGGAAATTTATTACGATATTCTCGCGTTGAATAGTCTACTTCCTTGAGTCTGTAATCTTGTAATACTGAGTCCTAATACTTGTTACGTGTTAGAGATTCATGACGGCGTTATATCGACGAAAAATTTTATTTTTCTTCGGACGTAATTGTTCACTTTTTTTCAGTCACTCTCTACTCTAGTGTGTCTCTCTTCGCTATTATTTTTCCTTTACTTTTTCATTTCTGACGCTCACGTTTGATCCACTCTCACTGCTCAAATTTGAGTTAGAGTAGGTAGAGAGGCTCCCGGTCAAAACGGCGAGTCCTCTCTCCTCCAAACTTGTAAACAGTGTTTACAATAAAATTGTTACCTAAAGTTTAGCATAAAACTACATTGTGTTTTGCTTCAAAACACCCTCTTTTTTCACTTTTCACACTCCCTCGCGATCGTAGTAAATTACCTAATTTAAATACAGTCCACTTCTCTCCGTTCCAAACATTACCAAAAAGAATAATTTTTCGAATTCGTCTACCAATTTTCTCTCACCTTTCTCGACCACCATTTTCCACTATTTAATTTTATTGAAAATTGACAAAAAAAACGCTGGACAGTCATTTGTTATGGATCAATTCTTGAAAAAGGGCTCTCCCTTAGTTGGTCAAAGAAATTTTCTCGAGCCCTCCCATCACATAAAATTTTACCAGAATCTTGTAAACTTGTTTCAAAATTCTGATAGGAAAACTTAATAAATAAACTATTACGGTGTGAGGTTGTCACTTGGAAGTTAACCTCCCGATAAATGTAAGGTTGGCCGTTGGATGTAAACTGTAAACAAAATGTAAATTCAGATTTATTAAAATTCTATTTAACTGAAAAATTTATAGTCTACATGTTACAAATAGGTACAATAAATTTAAATATAACCGTTCACAAAATAGCGTCGTAGGACGCTTCGATTTCTTCCACACGAAATCTTTAACGCAGTATTAACTCATTCCTCTTCATCACGTTAGATCGCGGAGAAAACTAACAAAGGATTCTATTCCCTCACAACGTATGGTTCGAAAAAGAAAAAAAAACTCTCTGTAGGGTCTAACTTAAGGATGTTTAGTACTTTCGTGAGAGGAAAAGATGGGAGGTGACGGGCACTGCAGCGCCCGACTAGACGATTTTATTTTCAACTCATCAGTACTCTGACCCTTATGGATGAATCATTTTGAAAATTTTACACAGCATAGTTGAAGTCTTTCGTTTAATTAAGTATTAGTTTTATATTAAAAAAATATTTTTAAAAATCAGAAAAATCATGAAAAAATAACATAATTTTTAATTTACAAAACTCAGCGACAAAAGTTTAAAAAAACTAACTTTTTTAATCTCACATTAAAAATTAAGACCTCAAGATATCGTGTACAAATTTATGGTCAAAACATGCAATAGAAAAAAAATTAGAGCATTTCTTGTTCAGACGCACGTGGAACTTCACCGTTGTGCGCTTGTTTTTCTTAGTTATCTTTTTCAAATGGTCGGAAAGGTATTATAAAAAAAATCTTAAAATCTTCTTCAAGCTAAAACCTACAAATCCCAATAATTCTTTTAACGATCTCTGTATTTTTGGAAGAGCGACACACGATCGAAGAAAAAAATTGGTTGATTTCCATAAGAGTCCGGGTTAAATTATTTAAAAAAATACTTTGATTTTTTAAAAAACTCAAGCAAATAAAAAAAGACAAAAAATTCAATGATTACTTTGATATTAATCATAAATCAATTCGATCAAAATTAACAAAACGGCTGCATTTTTTTGTAAGTACCAAACATCCTTAATTCGATTCGGAAAAAATTTTAATGGAAGAAATTTTCCCGATGCACGTGCAATACTAAAAATGCTTCTCTTCGGACAAAACGAAAAATGATAAGTGGGCCTTACTAGACCTCAGAGAAGCTTTAAAAAATTTTCAAAGCATTTCTCGAAGTCACTACAATTTTTCTCTTTTCAAATTCAGTATAATAAATAAAGGGTTCTTATTGAAAAAAGCCGATTTCGACTCCATATGATCTAACACAATGCCTAGGATCCCATTTTATTTAAAATTCAAAACCAAGAAACACTTTCAGAACTTGAACATTAATAAAAGTACTTTTTTTAAAGCTGTCAAAGACAAGCTAGCATTATCAGGGCTTACTGGGTCTTAGAACGGCCTAGGATAAATTTTAAAAAACATCTAAATATCATAAAACTTTACCATTCTTTTCGAATCCAGTAAAAAAATATGGGTTTCCATTTTAAAAAATCGAGTTAAGGTATATAGGAACTAAAATAAGGTCCTAGGCCAAAACCCGAGGGGGTTTAGCGTTGAATTTCACATTGTAGATTTTTTTGTGTTACCCATTTGATAAGCCCTTCCTTGGGGAAGGAATTCTTTTTTTGGCAAATAATTATTTGTTAATTATTATTAAATTTTTCTTTATCCATACATACCAATAGGTATATGCATCAAAAAATTTGATCGAAGATCAAGATATCTTAAACATGTCAGATAATTGAGATTTGGAGGTAGAATTTTTATTTCATTGAAACCAGCGTCAAATTCCACTAGCAGCGACATTCTTGTGAAATCATCTGGTAACAAAACAATCCTGTTGTAAGCAATAAGCAACGTATGCAGTGGCAGTTGACAAATTTCCCGAGGTAAAGATGACAGTTGATTTCGGCTGAAATAATTAATTTTTTTTTTATTAGTTCAATTATAATTAGGTCTATAATAATAGGTCTAAACAGTTCATTTCATTTTATCGTTAAAACAAATTCATTATTACTATATTATTTACTTCTAACTAGAACGATCTTTTAGAAGTCAAAAATAGAACATTAATAATATACCAAAAATACCCAATGTTATCATTTAGAAAACAACTGCGTATACTTATTTTTGCTTCTTTTTAAGCTGGGGAAGCAGAGTTTTAAGAGTGAAGACACTGTCATCTTCTTGTTGCAAGCTGGCATGGCACCTGCAGTCTACAGATGACATCAGTTTACCCTATTCTTTACGTGCTTTTTGCTAAAAAAATAAATATAAATTTAAGGAATGTGAAAAAGTATGTGGCGATACAAGAGAAAAAAGTTGAACATCGCTGCACTACACGATATCTGCCGAAGGAAAAGCTGAAGACAGATACTGCGCAGTAAAGCCATGTTCAATTTTCTGCTCGTGTATTGCATAATATTTTTCTCCATTTGAGGTCGAAAGTACGCCTATTCAGTAAAATAAATAGTTTCACTAAACTGCATCAGACTGAGCTAAGCAACTTCATGTTTTTCTTTCTGGTCAGCTTGGGAACCTCTGCCGACGTTTTGAGAAGCTGCAATGTTTAATGGCTACTGCCGTATTTGCTGCACAAATGGTAGCGAGTGCAGCAAGACCGGTGCAGCAGCCATCAAAACATAATCTACAAATTAAAATTATATTGCGATAACTTTACACGCACATACAAACGAACTAATCGCCATCAACCGAGAAACTTTTGCTTGAATTTTTTGCTGCTGTCCGAAACATATGAAGGCTGAAAAAACATTGCCATCAGAGCGAACGAACACGCGTAGACATACTTACACACACGTTTAATTGAACAAGTCAGTACTTCGTATAAAACCTGCATCCCTCGCCACCAATTGCAGAGATATTGTTCAGATTTGTTGTATATAACAATATAGCTTGATTCAATCGAGGGCTGAACTTAAAGCGTTAGCATAAGCACCATCACAAACACAAATTTGTAAGCACGCATAGCTTGGACAAAGCATGGACAACAAAGATCAAAAAATTGTCAGCATCAGCAACAGCATTCACACGTCTAGGAAAACACATTGCTCGTCACCTAGTGTCACTGTTAAAATTTATTGCGAAGGCTGGAAATCTTATTTTAATGACTTTTCAACTTGTAGCTTTTGTATGAAATTAACAATTACCTACAAAAACTGCACATATTAAACACTTATGCAGTACTGAGAGAAGAAGACTATAACGCCACCAACTCCCTATGGAATTTTTGAGGTAGTTACTATAGTTCTCGAAAAAAGAACTCCAGCTACTCTTAAAGTGATCGGCAGCTACACTTTTCAGGAGTACCATCACGCCATCATATGCACTGACAAGAATTTTTTAATAAATGTAAATAAAACAAAAAGTTTTACGATTTCCACTAATATTTTATTGAGTACATGACAGCTGATTCAGCACTTCGTGCCTTCTTCAGATGTTAATGGCTGACTGAGCAGACTGCGAAAATTGATTTGCCATCACTATTTGTAAAACTACGGAAATGATTGATCATTCTATTTTCAAAAGTTCTGCCTGTTTGGCCAACATATGATTTTTCACATGAACTACATTTTAATAAATAAACACCTGACTTTTTAGATTTATTTGTAACATCTTTGTTGTTTTTTTATATATTTTCTTAGGCTATGGTTGGTTTTAAATGAAATTTGTAATTTATCTAGCTTTAAAAATTTGCGTATTTTATCTGATGCGGAGCCAATGTACATGAGTGAATAATATGAGAATTTTTCTTGGTTGGTATCAACAGCATGATAAGCTAATTTTAATGATTGTTTATGTGAAATTTTCTTTATGAGTTGATCTATAATTATTGGGTCATAACCATTATTGACTGCAATTTGTTTAATAATATTAAGTTCTTTCTAAAAATCTGTAGTATTTAATGGTACGGTCAAAAGTCTGTATACGTAGGATCTAAAATCAGCGAGTTTGTGAGTGTATGGGTGTGTCGAAGTATAATGTATTACAGAATCTGTGTGCATATGTTTTTGGTATATACTAAATGATAAATGTTTATCTGTATTGGTAATTGTTAAATCCAAGAAATTTATGGAGTTGTTCCGTTCAGTCTCAAGTGTAAACTTAATCATTGAGTGTAAACTGTTTGGATATGTAAAGAATTTGTGTAATTGTCTCTTAGTGCCAATAAAGCATGCAATTACATCATCTACGTATCCAAACCAAAACAAGAAACTACTAAAGAAAGAAAGTTTTTTAGTGGCTTTCTCAATCTCATCTATAAAAATCCTAGTGGGCTTACTGGGTTACCCATTGTTAATCCCTTGTTACCTATATAGATTTTATTATCGAACTGGAAATAATTTTGATTTAGACAAACTGTTAAAAGATCTATAATCTCTCTATGAACTTGAGGATTACATCCATTAGTAAAAAGAAGGTTATCAGCAATTTTTATGACTTCGGAAGGTGGTACACTTGGAAACAAGTTTTTCACGTCAAAAGATACTAAAGTGGCATTACCAGGAAATTCTATATTTTTAATTTTATCTATCAGTTGTAAACTATTTTTGATGCTGAATTCAGGTTTAAAATTAGTGTGCGAATGAATAATATTAATTAATCTTTTTGAAAGTTTGAAAGGATAAGCAGTAATAAATGATACGACTGGTCTAATAGAGTGGTTTTCCTTGTGTAATTTAACAAGAGAATAAAGTTTCAGGGGTTGAGGATTAATTTGCGTGAGGTAATAAGAATCAATATTTTTAAAAAAGGAGCAATTTTTAATCGTGTTTGTGACTTTAGTTTGAAATTAAGGTGTAGGGTCTTGTATACTTATTTCAAAATCATTTATAAACTCATGAGTTTTTTCAAAGTATTGATCCCTATGTAGTGTGATCACTGTATTACCTTTGTCCGCTCTTGTAAATACCAGGCTGTCTGTATTGATTTTGTTCTTGATGGATTTGATTAAATCGTTGTGTTTGGAATTAGCTAATTTATTACAACTATAGTTTTTACTAAATTTATTAATTTTATCTGCCACCAGAAATTTTAAAGATGTAATCTATGATAAAGGGATTTTATTGAACTTGCCATAATTTCTTAATAATGTTCTGCAATCGACACCAAGTAGTTCAAAATCTTTATTATTATTCCATGGTTGGACATTGAATTTAAATCCTTTCTCTATAAGCTGAATTTCTTGGTCACTAAAAACTGTATCACTCAAGGTAATAAAACGTGGATAAAATGTGTGGTCCTAAAAATTATGTTGTTCACTAGTTGTATTTTGATATCGTTGCTTTAAACTTGCGAAAGCCATCAAAAAACTTTCTTTCTTTAGTAGTTTCTTGTTTTGGTTTAGATATGTAGATGATGTAATTGCATGCTTTATTGGCACTAAGAGATAATTACACAAATTCTTTACATATCTAAACAGTTTACACCCAATGATGAAGCTTACACTTGAGACTGAACTGAAAAACTCCATAAATTTCTTGGATTTAACAATTACCAAGATAGATAAACATTTATCATTTAGTCTATACCGAAAACATACGCATACAGATTCTGTAATACATTATACTTCTACACACCCATTCACTCACAAACTCGCTGCTTTTAGATCCAGTGTTGGGAACGTTACTAAAAAAAAGTAACTTCGTTACTTTACTTTACTTTGGAAAAAAAAGTAACTTCGTTACGTTACTAGACTTAAGAAAAAAATGTAACTTCAGTACTTTACTTTATTTATAAAGTAACGAGAAGTTACCATAAAGTTACTCTTATTTTCGTAATCAATTTTATGCCGATAAGAAACCTAATTATTTTGAATTTCATCATTAATATTAAAAATGATATAAATCAATCTAAATAATTTTTAACTTAACTTTTGGTATTAAAAATATTAAATAAGGTTTTAAGGTATATTCAATTTTTTATTTGTCATAGTTGATTAAAAGAGTTTGTACAACATAATACAAAAGCAAATGAAGCACTTATTGAATAAAAACTTACAACAATAGAATATAATTATAGTCAAGGACCCTAATATCAAAGTTTTATATCATGTTTTTTTTAAATAACAGAACAAATTTTTATTATGATGTTTTTTTGGTTATAAAATTACAGTAAAACTTGAAATAATTTTGTTCGTTTTCGACATTGAAAATTTGTTAAGTAACCAAAGATAAACTAAAGATAAGTTACTACGTTAGTCTAAAAAATGTAACGAAGTTACTTTACAGTTACTTTTTTTTTAAAGTAACGAAGTTACACAAAAAGTTACAAGTAAATTAACTTTTTAAGTAACTTCGTTACTTGTAACGAGTTCCTTTCCAACACTTTAGATCCTACGTATACAGACTTTTGACCGTACCATTAAATACTACAGATTTTGAGAAAGAACTTAATATTATTAAACAAATTGCAGTCAATAATGGTTACGACCCAATAATTATAGATCAACTCATAAAGAAAATTTCACATAAACCATCATTAAAATTAGCTTATGCTGTTGATTCATACTGTTGATACCAACCAAGAAAAGTTCTCATATTATTCACTCATGTACATTGGCTCCGCATCAGATAAAAGACGCAAATTTTTAAAGCTAGATAAATTACAAATTTCATTTAAAACCAACCATAGCCTAGGAAAATATAAAAAAAACAACAAAGATGTTATGAATAAACCTAAAAAGTCAGGTGTTTATTTAGTAAAATGTGGTTCATGTGAAAAATCATATGTTGGCCAAACAGGCAGAGCTTTTGAAAATAAAAAGATCGATCACTCCCGCAGTTTTACAAATAAAGATGGCAAATCAAATTTCACAGCACATTTTTTGACTGAGACAGACCATGATTTAAATATTGATTTTAAAATATTACATACTATAAATGAAGGCTCAAAATTAGATTCTCTGGAAACTTTGGAAATAAACAGAAGAAAAAACAAAGATATATTACTGAATGATCAGTTAGATTTTAAAAATATACCTCTCTTAAACTTGTTTTCATAATGTCCTTTTAATATATATATCTTACTATATTAAATAGTTGTTTTTCTTTTTCCACGCCCCCCTCCCTACGCCCTCCCAAAAAGTGCTTAACTAACCGTAAAAGTGTATCGAAATATGCTTATTTCTATGTGTTTTGAATTATCCTATAATTTTCCAATCACGCCCCCCCCCACGCCCTTTTTTGATATATGTTATCACTTTTACCTACACTTCGGTACTTGGATATACATAAGATGGGAGAAGAGAGTAGGTACAAGGCTATGCGCAGGAGTAAACACAAAATTAAGCACGTTGGTAGTTTCAGGATTAGATCTTTAAGTAGAAAAAAAGTTAAGAACAGAGTAAGCACAGTAGAACAAAAAATATAAGAACAATTAAAAACGAATCAGTAGAAAATAAAGTAGAAAAAAGGGAAGTTATAAGGAAAGAAACCAGTACATCTATAGAAGGTTCAACAGTATGAACAAGTATAAGGTAGGTACAAGTATAAGAACAATATTTATAGTACCAGAATTTATACATCTCTGTTCTTCCATTCTCCCATTCAAAGTTTTATAAAAATCGGTGCATTAGTTTTAACGCCAACCTCTTGCCGAAATTCGCAAAAAATTGCTGAAAATCTGCCGAAAAGGGTTTTGTACTACTAGGCTAAGTACAAGGATATGAGTAATTGTATGCACGTGAGTAGGTACAGTGATAGTCATAGAGTTACGAGGGTATGTACACGAGTTTAACAAACATAAAAACAAAGATATGCACAAGAGTAAATACAAGGATAACTGTAAAAGCACAAACAATAGTAACTACGAGGGTAGCCACTATTGTAGTCACAATGGTAAGCACTAGCATAAAAATCTGGGGGGGGGGGCGGGCTTAGCGAGCAGGGGGGTACCTCCCCTACTCTTCTCCCACGCCCTCCCCACGCCCCCCAAAAAAGTGCTTAACTAACCGTAAAAGTGAACCGAAATATGCTTATTTCTGTGTTTTAATTTTTCCTATAATTTTCTAATGGGAAGTATAAAAATGCACGGGAAATAAAATCATTTGCACGAGATGTCGGTCGCACAGAACAATAAATACATTTGAACGGGAAAATAAATACTTTTGCACGGAAAAATAAATACTTTTGCACGGGAAAATAAATACTTTTGAACGGTTTAATTAAAACCTGTTTACCTATCAAGCCTAAAAACAAAAGACCACGTGCTCTTTCACTAAGCATCTCTCCACCCATTTTATTATTGAGCTCAGTTCAACTCACAGTGTCGCCTCAGTCGACGAGTAAAGCAAAGAGCCAAAAGATGGCTGGTGAAGTAACGTATTTTGAAACCTCTGAGGACTAATCTGAAGAAGAAAATTCATCTGAAGTGATCCAGCAGACTAAAAAAATATGCAGGCGACCAACACGAGTGTCGCTTTTACGTCACAAATACCCATCAGTAACAGAGACAGAAAGTGCTGTAAAGTTAAAAGAAGTTTGGAAAATATCTTTAACGAAAATGGTGGCAGAAGGAAAACGAGTTGAATATCCGTGCACAAAGGGAATTTATAGAGTGTCTGAGTGTCCAGCGTGCTTGTACCTACTATATAATTCTTCGGATACTTGCGTGTCCTAGTACGAAACAGAAGAGGAGCATGAACATGAAAATATTGATTCTATACGAGGCTTATCATCAGAAATTAAGGCTTTTTAAAAAAATAAATATGCAGATGGTATTACAAAGCCAAATGCACTACTAAATTTCATTCGTAAAAATCAGATAATAAAATCTGCTAAAGAAAAACTTGTTGCATTTCTTAGAACAATCCGAAGTGATAAAGGCACTCCTTCCGTATTGGCCACAGATCTTGGAGCTTGGTGCAATGAGCGCATTCAAGTTCCGAATGATAAAGATGTCCCATACGTGGTTGATTTCCACATTTTTGCAGAATCATTTGATTTAGAAGAACATGATTTGAAAATAATTTTATCAATGCTTAGATTGTAAGCATTGGCCAGGAAATTCATGAGATTAGTGCACAACAGATGCGACCTACAACCTGATCTACAAAATAAAAAAAAGCTTTACTAATGCAATAATCTTTTATAATAAATATCGTTAATTTCAATTACAGTTTTATAATATTCAATAAAACAAATTTTTTGCTTGATTATTGTTGAGTTTTGCTCTCAATTCTTTTTCCCGTGCGAGATCAATTCTATTCCCGTTTAAGGATGTTTGGTACTTTCGAAAAAATGCAGCCGTTTTGTCAATTTTGTTCGGATCGATTTATGATTAATATCAAAATAATCATTGAATTTTTTGCCTTTTTTTGTTCAATTTAGTTTTTTTTAAAATCAAAGTATTTTTTTAAATACTTTAACCCAAACTCTTATGGAAATCGAGCAATTTTTTTCTTTGATCGTTTGTCACTCTTCCAAAAATACAGAGATCATTAAAAGAATTATTGGGATTTGTAGATTTCAGCTCGAAGAAGATTTTAAGATTTTTTTTATAATACCTTTCCGACCATTTGAAAAAGATAACAAAGAAAAACAAGCGTGCAGTGGTTAAATTCACTGCGCGACTAAACAAGAAATGCTCTAACTTTTTTTCTACTGCATAATTTGATCTAAAAATTTGTACACAATGTCTTTAGGTCTTAATTTTTAATGTTAGATTTAAAAAGTTAGTTTTTTTAAACTTTTGTCGCAGAGTTTTGTAAATTGAAAATCAGGTTAGGTTTTCGTGATTTTTCCTAATTTTTTAAAAAATTCTTTAATCATAAAATTAATACTACATGAAAGAAAAGACTTTCAAATTTGTTCTGTAAAATTTTCATAATGATTCTTTCATTAGGGTCAAAGTACTGATGAGATGAAAATTAAATCGTCTAGTTGGGCGCTGCGGTGCCCGTCCCCTCCCCTCTTTTCCCCTCACGAAAGTACCAAACATCCTTAATACATTTTTTTCCCGTTCAATGTTAATTCTACTCCCATCAAATATATTTTTTTCCCGTTTAATACATTTAACTTTAGCTCAAGTATTTTTTTCCCGTGCATTTATTTTCTTTCCCGTTTAATCACTTATTTTTCCGTGCAAATGTCTTTTTTCCCGTTAATTTGACCTAAAATTTTCCGTGCGTTTGCTTTTTTTCCTGTGCTAATAAGTCACACCCTTTTCTAATCACCCCCCCCCTTTTTTTACTCACACCCCCCATTTTTGATATATGTTATCAGTTTCTACTCACAGCGCCAATTTCTGATATATGTTATCAGTTATGTAACTAGTGAAATTTAAAAAGTAATTACGAAACATTAAAAAAATAAACTAATATCCTAAGATAAAGGAGAGAACCCAAAAAGAATGTCAGCATTTTATTCGTGAGGTGACTGGTTGAAGAACAAAATTTAAAATTTGAATTTTAGTTTTTAATTTTTATATTACAATTCAACTAAAACATCTAGCGAATAGATTTGATAAAAAAATAATTATCTAGTGTTCGAAATTATCCGATTAAAATCATGAAAATAATAATTCTTAGTATACAAACTGAAACAAAACCAATGAATCTACAACCACAAAAGTTTAAATGAATATGAACTCTGAACGTAGCGCAAAGGTAAAGGGTATATATAACTTATTGTAGATTAATTTAGATGAAGCTTCGACAAAATTTGTTTTAGATAATATAATACAATTGCGCGCGCTTGCAAGCTAGAGACTTCAAGGTCTGGCAAGCGGGTAGGTACATGGGTATATTCAAAAGTGGGAAAGTGTTTACCTACAAAGGTTTGTACAGGATCGAAAACAATAGTATAAAAGATGATAGTTTCAGGGTTAGATGTTGAGAAAAAAAAAAAAAAAGAACAACATACATTCAAAGTTACAAATTGAAGTATAAAAATAATAACAAAGTAAAAGAGGCTGCACATAGCTGGAAACTAATGTCGTAAGGTAATTCGATATTAATCAGGATAGGTGAATCGGGAGAAACCTAGGTAGAAAAAGCGTTGATAACAAATGTAAAAGGATGTAGGAAATATTTGTCAAAAAAGTTAAAGAACTGTGTGGGCAAAAGTAAATGAAGAAGATTAGTTTCACGATTGTAATTACAAAAAGATTTGAGAAGAACAATAGAAACGATAGTTTTCACAAGGATGAGAATAAAGATTCAGAGTTGGAGAACAAAGCATGAAAAAAAGGAAAAAACAACAGCAAACACCAAAATTGAAGTGAGTAGATTCATGTGAAAAAGATAGAAACAATATTAAGTAAAAATGTACATATAAGCGTAGGTTCAAAGTTACAAACGTAATGATAAGTCCAGGTACGGGAGTAGGTACAATGTAGTTACCAGAGTAGTTAGAAAGTTTGAAACAATGTTATGAACAAGGTTTGTTATAAGGTTATTTATAATAGTAAGCACAAGAGGATAAAAAAAGATTATGCACAAGGCCAGATTCAGTGTTAAAAATTTAAATAAAAAAAATAAAGAACTAGAGTTAGCATAGGAGTGTAAACAGATGTAGAAACAAATGCATGTGTAGAAGGTTCAGCGTTAGGAGCTTAAGTAAAAAATAGGTAGTAAGCACAAGATTATTAACATATGTAGAAAGAAGAAAAAGTCAACAGACGTAGTAAAGAGAGTTGGAAAAAAAACTCAAGAAACGTGGATAGTAGCAAGGTTATGAAGCAGGGAAGGTTAATAAATAAAAAGACAAAAATAATTCGGTCAAAGCATAGAAACAGATGTTTAACTAAGGATAGAAATGAAAGTATGCTCAACGATAAGAACAAAGTAGTCTTAGAGTTAGAAATAAAAACATAAAAAAATTCAAACTACAGTTATCACCATGATAGAAACAGATATATAAACATGAGCATATTCCTGGCTAAGAGCCTGGTATTAAAAAGCAGTAAGTGCAACAGTAAGAACAAGGGTAGTTACAAGGGTTTGAAGTAAGATGAAAGGTAGGAACAAAGGTAGGCATAAAATAAGGTGCAGGTGTAGTCACAAGCTATAAGAGTAGAAACAATGGTATGTATCACAGTAGGCACAGAGGTAGACACAAGGGTATGTGTATAAGTGTAGGTACAAGTATAGATTCAAGCATAAAATTTGGTGGGGTTGGCAAGTGAAGCGAGCAGGGGGTACCTCCTAATATAGATACATATAAGTATATTATTACGTCACTATCCGGACAATTTATATACACGATCGGCACTATCCGGACATTTCGACACTATCCGGACAGTCAGGATAGTGTTCGGTCCCATTTTTATCGAGAATAAATAAAAATGAGTTCCAGGAATTTGGTGATGGGTTATTTTGGTTAACTGCGCTAACCTAGAAAAATTTTTTATTGATGGGTTATTTTGGAAAAAAAATTGAAAAAAAGATGGGTTATTTTGGTTTTTTTGAATACGTTGGTGGATTGCGCGTGATTTGCGCTTAACGAGGGTGTATTATTGCTTTAGTAATTTTTCATTTTATGTTTGCACGTACGCCAAAAAACTCTTCCGACCCTTTTCGATAGTAGCAGCTACTCTTTTTGGAAAGAACAACTATCACTCACTCGCTAGGGCAGCAACCATAACCTCGACGTCAGAAGATACTCTTTTCTTTTCTCAGTGAGCACAACTGTAATCGAGGAGGAAGGGAGGAGACAAGAAGGTGGGAAGGGAACGGATGAAAAAAAAATTCAGAAAAATTAAGTTGTTTTTCGGTTAAAAACTAAAGAATTGGGGGTGGTTGGAAGTGGAAAGGAAATGGGTGAAAAGTGAAAAAAATAACTATACAATATAGTAAGATATATATATCTTACTATATTATATAGCAGTTTTCCTTTTTTCCTGCCCCCCTATAATATATACATATTCATGTATATATAAGATATATTCAAATCCATTTGTATATTAGATGATTATATCTGTACATATCTAATAGATACATACCCTGCTACAAAAAATTCATTCATTTTCATTGAAAAGTTGAACCATTTCTAATTGACATTTCAATTAGTACTTTTAATTGACGGTTTGTCAATTGATATCTATTAGAATAAGAAGGTCAATTGAAATTTATTGGAATTTATTCAGCAATAGGCTATACAATTCATTCATTTTCATTGAAAAGTTGAATGAATTCGAATAAGTATCTCAATTCGTACTATTAATTAACAGTTTTCCAATTGAGTTCTATTGGGAGGAATAGATCAATTGAATTCTATTGGAATTAATTCAGTACTAAGCCATACTTTGCTGCAAAACTCCATTTAAATCGAATGAATTGAATCTATTGGAATTGATTCAGTACTAAGCCATACCTTTCTGCAAAAATCCATTGAAATCGATTGAAAACCATTGAAAATTTCAATAGTTATCAATCGGTACTTTTAATCAATGAATCGTCGATTAGATTTTATTGGTAATGGGATTGCCATTGAAGTCGATTGCAAACATATTCGTGTAAAAATTCCATGAAAAATCATAAAAAACTACATAATGTAGCGGCAAACAGATCTTTTAGACTTCCAAGTCGATTGCAACAGGGCAATCAGTTTAAAAACTATAGCTAAGCATATCTTAGTTACTTAATCATGTGAACCTTGCTCTGGATTATGTAATCCAAAAGCATTGACTTTAGTTCTAGATAGAGATAACAGCTGGCCATCTAGCGGCGTACTGTTAAAAAAGTCGATTGAAATTTATTGAAGTCTATTGGATTTTACTGGGCAAAAAATTATTCATTAGCAATAACTTTCAATAGAAATCAATGGATTAAATAGATTTTCAGCTCAATGAAAATCAATGAATTTTAATAGACTTTTGGCTCAATAAAAATCAAAGGATTTTTATAGACTCGCGGCTCAATAAAAATCAGTGGTCACTAATTTTATAAGCTTAAAAAAAATACCGATTGGAATGGTATTTTTAATCGAGATGAATGTATTTTAAAAGACTTTCCGCTCAATGGAAACAATGGTCACGAATTATATCGGCTCATAAAAACAATCGATTTAAATGGTTATTTCCATGGATATTAATGATTTCAATGGATTCTTCACTCATTGGAAATGAATGGTTACGAATTTTATAGACTTATAAAAACAAATCGATTTTAATGGTTTTTTCAATGGAAATAAATGGATTTTAATTGCATTTCTGCAACTCAATGGGAATCAATGGTGGCGAATTTTATGAGCTCATAAGAACAAATCGATTTGAATGGTTTTTTTCAATGGATATGAATGGATTTCAATAAATTTTCTGCTCAATGGAAATCACAGTTAATTTCATGACTTTCAAAAATTCATCGATTTGTCAGTTTTGTCAATAGAATCGATAAATATTAATGGTTTCTTTTTTAATGGAATTTGGCTGCCGTAAATTCCATATAAAATTTAAAAAATAGCCAATTTAAATGGTTGTGTCGATTGTCTACAATAAAAAAATCGATTGATTCATTCTGAAACTTCATAGTTTTGAATCATTTTGAATAGTTTCAATCGGCTGAATAAATTCTTTCAAACCAAATTCAAAAGAAATTCACGCAACTCTTTTTTTGAATGAAATAATTTTTTGAATTTTAATAGAATTCAATTAAACAGAATAGTTCTTATTTCTTTCTTGTTTTAATAAGTATGAATAATGTTTGAAAACTTTTCAGTTTAATAGAATTTAATTGTCTCAAAATTTCAAATTTGTATATGATAGTTTGTTTTTCATGTTTTTTTTACAATAAAAATTAATTAATCTATAATTTATAATTCACTAAGAATTCAACTGTCCTAAAGTTGATAAAAATTTTATAAGGTAATTGTCCGGGATTATTGGACAGTAACGTAATTGTCCACCACAGTGGAACCCACCCCCCCCCCCCCTTATTTATTATAAAATCACAGTTTAGAACCCGAAAAAATATTCTAAATTTAGTTTAACCTTTAAACTTTACTGTAGTAAAAAAAAAATTTGATTATAACTTTAAGACTAGCTCAAAAATCACTTCCATGTGAGCCCTTCAAAACCCTCCAAAAGTTATTTGGCACCCCCAGGAAAATCTCGAATTATCATCAAAAGATGCACTTTTGTTTTATCGGTTGCAAAGCGTAGAATTAATTTAAAAATTTGAAAACTTTTTTTTTTATTACTTAACACCTTAAACGAAATATTTAAATCAATTTTTACCGTGAATTTATCTTTATTCATTATTTATCGAGGGGGTGCCGCTCAGGGGGACATTTCAGACTACTTGTCCCTTCAGTGGCACCCGGACAAGCTCAAGTTTAACGTTTGTCCCCTAGGTGGCACCTTTTTTATTTACGGTTTTTTGGTGTTTACCTTGAAAATTTCACCGGTGTTTATGCATAAAAATGCTCGATTATCATCTTCACACAGTTTGAAAAAAGTTTTGTGAGTTGAAACATGCAGAATATTTATATCGGAGCTTTCAGAGTTAACGTAGTTTTTACGAAAAACCACTCGACGGCCGGACCGGTGAAGATAACCTCAGTTGAGTTTTTCGTTTACGATCTTCTGCTGAGGAGCTGATGTTGAGTGTAGTATTTAGTGATATTAAATTAAAATCAAGTGATTTTAACCATCCACAGCGGTAAACAAGTGATTTTAAGCAATTTTTAATTAAGCTTAGGGAGTTTAATGCGAAAAATATGCGTAAATTGCGAAATTTAGGGGTGCCATTCTGGGGGTCGGTTCGGGAGGACACTTCTGAAAATTCTTTTTTGAGTGGTGCCAACTTCGTGGACATGACTTTTGTGTTAGTTTATAGTAAATTAAACAATTTTATGAAGAACAATTAATAAAAAAAATGATTGAACACTATTTCTGACTTAATTTTTCATCATCCTGTGAAAAAATTATAGATTTTCATGCAGTTTTAGTGTAATAATCTAGTGTAAACCAAAACCCCCCTTTGAAAAGTGTCCAATAATCCCGGACATTTACCTTACAATGAATAGATTTCAAAGGACTGTTTTTTAACAAACTTTTTTTTTTTTTTTTTTAATAAAAATCAATCGATTTCAATAAACTGTTTTTTAAATTTCAGTGTAAGGAATAACATATCCAAATTTTGAAAAGACTCCAAACACGGTTACTGAGATATTTTAATTTTAAGTTGGGCTAAAATCGCTCTAAATCAGGCGGTTCAACACAGGCTCTTATGAAAAAACCATGCTATTTTTTTGCTGTAGTTTTTGAACCAGGTTGCAAATCATCTTGAAGTTTGGATATGTTATTCCTTAAGCCTTAAGGAACAAATTGCTATGTTTTTGGAAAATTTCTTATGGGTTTTGAAACAATTTCAGTCGAAATCGTTTCAACATTGTTTTGTTATTAAAAAATCAGTAAAATGTTTGCTGATTTTTCCTAATTTTTTAAAAAGTGATTTCAACTTTTGATTTACACTGTCAGAAACTAGAAGATTTCAGTAATTCAGTGTTAAAATTTCAAAAAGTTTTGTTTATTAAGTATTGAAAACTAACTAGTTAAGAATAAAATAATTTTATCCAGCGCCCGAGAAGACTCAAAGCGCGTGGCAGCTGTTCCCGTGCCTAACCTAGAAGTCTATCCTCCCACGTCCTGAATACGAAATCGAAAGAGCGTCCTGAATACAAAAACTTTAAAATTTGATTTATTTCTATTTAAAGTACCATTTAAAACAATTCATTTTAATAGATAATTTTGAAATTATAAAAGTTTAAGCTCATAGCAAAGAAACCCATTGAAGCGATTATATTTTCATTATTTTTTTCGAAAATAAGTACATTAAAATTGATTTGAATGGATTTAAAGAAATTTCACTGATGATTGAAACCTTTTAAGACCTTGCAGAATCATCAAGTCGTAATCGTCCAAATCCTTGGAAAAAACCATTCAAATCGATTCATTTATATTAAGCCTATAAAATTTGCGACCATTGATTCTTATTGACCGGAAAGTGCACTGAAATTCATTCAAATCTGACTTTTTCAAGAGTTGAATTAGATCCATTGATTTTCATTGAAATAACCATTAAAATTGATTCGATTTTTTAGACATTGATGAAATTCACGATCACTGAATTTCATTAGATACAATTTTTTCAAAATCCAGTGGCTTTCATTGGAAAAACCATTAAAAACGATTGGATTTTATAAACATTCATGAAACTCACGATTATTGAGTTTCATTGAACAAAAGTTGATGAAAATCCATTGATTTCCATTGAAATAACCATTAAAAATGATTCGATTTTTTAGACATTTCTGAAATTCACGATCATTGAATTTCATTGTATAAAAGTTTGTCAAAATCCATTGATTTTCATTGGAATAACCATTAAAATAGATTCGATTTTTTCACCTTCATGAAATTTACGATCATTGAATTTCATTGAATAAAAAACTATTGAAATCAATTGATTTTTATTGAAAAAACCATTAAAATTGATTCAATTTTTTTACCTTCATGAAATTTATGATCATAGAATTTAATTGAATAAAAGACTCAAAAACTATTGAAATCAATTAATTTTCATTGAAAAAACCATAATCGATTGAATTTTATTCGGTCGTGACGATTAAATTCTATTGATAAAATAAATTATTAAAATAAATTCATTTTTATTGAACTCGCCATTGCAATCGATTCAATTTTATTAAATTACGTCGTCAAAAAAAAAGTTCCAATTGAAATCAATTGATTTCAATTAAAAAATTTTCGACTGACCATTCAAACTATTCAAATCTCCTAAAAATCATTCAAATACATCGAGTTTCGATAAAATTGAATGCATCTTTTGCAGCAGGGTACGCACTCTGTGTGCGCGCGCGCGCGTGTGTATAGTAGAAGGGTTGCTATATTCTAGGCGATATTAGATACTATATATGGGTGATTCTCTGTCAAGACGACCGACCAAAAAATAAATTTCAAAAATAATTTTTCTACATGATCTAGACTATTATTTGGACTCCCTGGTAAATTTTTAGATTTTTTGAATGCATATTATTTGAATGGCAATGGTCTATCTGCTTGCTTGTTTTGATTTTTAATTCACTGATTTTAGTCTAAAATTTAAGACTTAAATTTTAGCATAAAAAACACTATGAAAAAATTTGCTTGCTTCTTTTGATTTTTTTCATACTTATTTTTATGCTAAAGAGAGCGCTTTAGTCAATCACTTGAAATTTTGGGTGCTGCTGTCTGCTGCACTAGAAGCCGTGATCAAAACAAACAAGCAGATTTTTTTCATAGTGATTGGTAATAATTTTTTTAGTAATTTGTTTTTTATTCACAAGCTGTTTGAATTCTTTAGACAAGCAAAATTGAGTAATTTTCAAATAATAAAGATTGATAACAAATCTTATGAGTTATTCATTAATTAAAATTGTGAAAAATAAATTAATTTTTATTATCAAGGTGTTGTTTTGTATTGTTTTGTGTTGTGTTGTGATACATGATAATAGTATGTGTGTAAAAAAAGCTGACTTAAAGCGATTAAGCCCAGTTTTTTTAAAACCATAAAATCTGTAAGTATTTATGGATATAATTTTTTGTCTTTTCGAACACATCAGATTTTTAAAATTTTACCTTAACATAAATTCATACAAACAAATGGTTTTTCTTTTAACAATGTTAGAGTGTACAATGCTCATATTTAATCAAAGTAAAGCATTTTTGTCTTGTTTTTCTTAATCAAATCATCTCAAGTGGTTTAAATTCTATCAAGCCAACTATAAATTCAGGGCTGTCATTTTTTACATGACCATAAATTCATACAAACAAATGGTTTTTCTTTAAACAATGTTAGAGCGTACAATGCTCATAAATAAACAAAAAAGAGGATTTTTGGCTTATTTTTAATGATAAAATGATTTGTAGTGGTTTACTATCTATCAGGCCCACTCTAAAAATACCAGGACTATTTTTGTTGATAAAAAATACAACTTTTAGGGATTTTTAAAATTTTTTCCCAGATGGCGAACATCAAGATAACTCAATTTTAAGGTTTTTCAAGCTCTTAATCAGTGAGGATGAAAATAAAAAGTTATCAAATGACCCTAAAAAAATTTTTTTCTGAAAATTTATGAAATTTCCAAAAATTTTCACATTTATGTGTATGTAGAAAAAATGCTTCCCCTTTTAGTTATTTGAGCTCTAAAATAGCCTAAAAATAGCCTAAAATGAAAAATCCCAGTTATTGTCAACTTTAGACCATTGCCATTCAAATAATATGCATTCAAAAAATCTAAAAATTTACCAGGGAGTCCAAATAATAGTCTAGACCATGTAGAAAAATTATTTTTGAAATTTATTTTTTGGTCGGTCGTCTTGACAGAGAATCACCCATATACATAAATATATTATCACGTCACTATTCGGACATTTCATATATACGTTCGGTACTATCCGGACATTTTGACACTATCCGGACAGTCAGGATAGTGTTTGGTCCCATTTTTTCCAAGAATAAATAAAAATGAGTTCCAGGAATTGGGTGATGGGTTATTTTGGATGGGTTATTTTGGTTGGACCGCGCAAACCTAGAAAAAGTTTTTATTAATAGGTTATTTTGGAAAAAAAAAAGATGGGTTATTTTGGTTTTTATAAATACGTAGGTGGATTGCGCGTAATTTGCGCTTAAAGAGGGTGTATTATTGCTTTAGGAATTTTTCATGTGGTAAGTACAGGTGTCACAATCCGGCCTTCGGCTGGATATATATATATATATATCTTATATATATGTACAGTGGTCACTGTCCGGCCTTCGGCCGGACACCAGGGTAGGTATAGAGTAGGTACAAGGGTAGACAAGATGGTACGTACCTGAATAGACACAACAGTAGATATGAGGGAAGTAGGTACAAGGGTAAACATAAGGGTGTGCCAGACGGTAGGTAGGGTAGGTTCGGGGTCAGAAGTTTAAGTATTAAATGGTTAAGAACAGAGAAAGCACACGAGTGCAAACAGATATAAGAACAAGAAAAAGTTAATTAGTGAAATCCTAAGTAGAAAAATGATAAAGTATAAAGAAAGATAGCAGGGCTTGCACAGAGGTAGGTACAATAATAGGAACAAGTATAGGGCAGGCACAAGCATAGGAACAATAGTTATGTTACGAGGATAATCACACGACTCGACACGAAGGTAGGTACCAGCTAGGTACGAGAGTTGGCAAGAGGGTCATCGTGAATAGGAACAGCATTAGATATAAGGGTAAGCAAAAGTGTAGGTTGATTTTTACAAGTTTAAGTACAAAAAAGTTAAGAACAACGTAATCATAGGAGTACAAACAGATATAAGAACAAAAAAAAGTGAATTAGTAGAAAAAAGTAGACACAAGGGGAGGTAAAAAATTAATTGCTGTAAGAAATCTAATTGAAATCTTTTAAGGCACAATATGATGTAAAAGCAAGAGTAGGTGCATCCCTAGGACCCTAAGTAAATAAAGGTGTTTGTACTAGGTCAATAACAAGGTCAAGAACAATGGCAGGCACGAGTGTCATTACAGGGGTAGCTACAAAGTTACATGGGTAGGAACAAAAATAGGAACAAGAGTAAGCACAAGAATACGAGGAGGAGTAACTCCAAGTGTAGATTTAAACGTAGAACAAAGGTTAGGAACAAGAATGGGCACAAGTGTGTACGTGGTTACGCACGAGGGTAGGTACAGGAGTTAGGTCCAGTGGTAGACTCAAGGTTAGGCAAGAGGGTAGGCAAATGTGTGTACTCAAGAGTGGGCAAGTTTGTTGATACAGGATCAGACACAATAGTAGGAAAGATGATCAGTTCAGAGATGGATAAAAATTTACTGAGTTATGCAAAAATAACGAACGCGAATAAAATAGTGTCGATTGGTAGAACTGCGAAAATTTATAACAATTGTGAAAATTTAGTCGGTATCGCGTACAAAGTGAACGGAATTTATAAAATAAATAGTTATAATAATGTGAGAAACAATTTTAACGTGGTAAGAAATATTGATGAAATGACAAGCAAAGAGAAATTTTACAGATTCCTAGGGCATGTAAATTTTAAATATTTAAAAAATATATGCAAAAATAAGTTGGTTGATGGGTTGCCCGATAAGCTAGAATCTGTACATTTAAAATGCGGTATGTGTTTGAAAAATAAAATGAGAAAATTACCTTTTGAAAATAATAGAAGGAGGGCTAAGCAAATTTTAGAATTAATTCACACGGATGTAAATGGCCCACATGATAAGGTTGGTTATGACGGGTCAAGATATTTCTTATCAATTGTTAATGATTTTAGTAGGATGTCATGAATGTTTTCAATTAAATCGATAGCCGAAGTCCACGAATGTATTGAGGATTTTTGGAATAAATTTGAAAACCTGACCGAAAAGAAAGTTAAAAGAATTCGTTGTGACAACGGTAAAGAATATGTAAATAGGAATATAAAAAATCTTATGCATGATAGGGGAATATTATAATAATAAGAACCATGCCCACCATATGTTCACGAATGAAACGGAGTGGCGGAGCGATATAATGAAACTATTATGGACTCAGCGTGATGTACGAATCGAACGTTAGCAAAATTTATTGGCCAGAGATAGCGAAGACGGCAAATTACTTGAAAAATAGAATAATAACGCGGAGTACATTTGAAAATGAAACTCCGTTTCAAATATTTTTTAATTAAAAGTCTAATATTGAAAATCTAAGATTATACGGGAGCAAAGTTTTTGTTAGAACACCAGATTGTAAACGCACGGACAAATGGGATGGGAAGTCGCAAGTCGGAATTTTGTTAGGCTATGATAAAGTAGGTTATAGATTATTATTGAACCGGCAAATAATAACCGCTCGACATGTTAAAGTTATTGAGAATGATAACAATTTAATCAGTTTTGCAGGTTTTGATTTCGAGAGCGCTGATGAAAGAAAGAGCAGTACGAGTCGCGATTCGGATTTGGATTCGGACTAGGAAGTTTTTACAGATATGCCGAATGAAATTTCGAATGAAAACCAGACAGCGGGTGAGAATGATGAGCAGGTAACGTTGCGTAGATCCCAGAGGGAAAGAAAGAAAACTGTTTTTTAAAGTGCGAGTTTAGCAAAAACAAATTATATTTATGTTAATTATGTAAGTGCGGATGTACCGATTACGTTTGAGCAGACTAATTCAGATGAGAGTGAAAATTGAAAAAAAGCGATGAATTCTGAGATGAAATGTTTGAATAAAAATAAAACATGGAGTATTGTAGAAAGGCCGGAAAATAAAAAAATTCTAGGGGTAAGGTGGGTTTTTACAAGGAAGAAAGACGGCTTGTATAAAGCTAGATTGGTAGTTAGGGGGGGGGGGGTAGGGTCTGAGCGGTCAAAAAATGATGATTTTTCGATGATTTATAGTGAAGCTCCTGTTTATTATAATTTAATAAGAATTTATATACATATCATACAACATTCAAAGAACATTCTGTCAAAATTACAGATCAAAATATTAAAAATTGAGGCAATGGGAGCCAACCAAACAAGGCGCTTCGAAAAAAAGATGAGTTGCGGTGAAGGCTGTAACTCGCGAACGGTTCATCTGAAATCAAAAAATAAAGTAGATTTAGTTAATATATTAGTTTTTCTCGCCCCCTAATAGGATCAATTTCATTTTTTTTCAATTTTGAAGTTTTGGCGACGTTTTGAAGCCAAAACACTGTTTTTTGGTCACCAAAACCGGCCATTTTATGGCTAAAACTCGGCCAAAAAAAAAAAAAAAAAAAAGTAACTCACTAGGGGGCGGGTTTTTTATGCATTAAAGACGTATGTTTAATTCTAGAAAGATCGGTGCAGTAGTTTTCAAATGAGAACTTTCACCGACTTTGAAAAATAGTGTTTCGAGGAAAACGCGTTTGAAGTTTTCGGTACGAAAAAAGTGACGAAAAACTATTTGATTTACAACTTACACTGAATCATCTATTCCAGCTCCATAAAGTAAGTCACCAGCAGCTTCAGCAATGTCCAGGGCATCTTTTTGTCCTTGTCTTCGCCGAATTCTACCTTCTTTGGTTTGAGCGGCGCTTTCGGAGTCGGCTTTCATTATGCGAGTTTCGTCCGCCAGCCTCGCGTACTCATGGGCGCTTTAATTTTTAAACGGATTGGGTCTTTTTTTTGGTTTTCCAATATTTTTCCTTCAGTTTTACGCGTTTCTCTCGACACTTTACTTGTTCTAACCATTTTAAAACCAAAAAAAACGAATCGGAAATATAAGAAGAAAAATAATCGGACCGCTCTGGTGAACGAACACCGTCAAACTGACACGTCTTTTTTTCCACACAGACCTTTAGAACCGCCTTATACTCTACCTGGGTTCACTGCCCCTCCCTTTTTACAAAAGGGTCTTAGGGGATTACAAAGACCGACTTAGCAGGGGCCTTCAGCGTAGAGCATGCGGGGAGGGGCAGCTGCCTCGACCTGCTCCGCTCGAAGGCCCCAGACTTAAAACTCTGTAACTTTGTGAGTTTTGCTCCAAACCCTTAGAAATTTTAACACAGCATTCTTGAAATGTTTTACTATAAGAAAAAAAAAAAAAAAAAAAATTCGATTTTTCAAAAATTGCCAGACCCTACCCCCCCCCCCCTTAAAGGTTTCCAACAGATGGAACACCTTGAAAATGTTTATTCGCCCGTTGGCAAAATGCGAACATTAAAATTTTTATTGAGTTATTGCTGTAAAAATAATATGTATATTGAACAAATGGATGTCGAAACGGCATTTTTGAATGGGGTAGTAAAAACGGAAGTTTATATAAAAGAGCCATCTGGTTATGAAACAGGGGTTGACAAAGTATGCAAATTAAAAAAATCGTTGTATGGGTTGGATGAAAGTCCAAGAGACTGGTACGATTGTTTGAATGATTTCTTGGTTGAAAAAGATTTTGTAAGAAGTAAATATGATTATTGTTTATAAATTAAAAAAACAGACAAAGACACAATTTATATTCTAGTATTCGTTATTGATTTTTTAATTCGTGGAAAAAATAAAACTGAGATTGCTAAAGTAAAAAAGAGCTTGATGAGTAAAATTGAAATAAAACATATGGGTAAAATCAGTAATTATGTTGGCATAGATATTAATTATAGTGATGATAAAAAATTAATGACGTTGAGTCGAACTGAGTATATTAAGTCTTTGGCTGTTAAATATAATTTGTTAGATGCGAAATTATTTGATACTCCGATGGAGGAACATTTAAAGTTAGAACAGGCTAGTGAGGTTGACGAAGGAATAATATATCGAAATCTGATTGGCGACTACTTTACATTAGCATAGGTACGAGACCGGATGTTTCTTATCCTGTAAACTATTTAAGCAGATTTCAAAGTTGCTACAGTCAGACACACTTCAGATACGCGATGAGACTATTAAAATATTTGTACAAAACTAAGAACATAAAATTAATTTATAACGATAATGATTTTGAAAATATTTTGGATTGTATGGTAGATTTGGATTTGCAGGAGATAATATAGATAGATGGTCGACATCAGGATACATAGTAAGATTGTACAGAAATTTGATTTTTTGGAAAACGCGAAAAGAAAATACCGTGACAAAAAACGTCCGAAGTAGTTACTTCTATTTTTTTAAAATCTGTTAAATGAATCTTTTGAATTAAAAATTAATAAACCAATAAAGATGTACGAAGACAATTTGGGAGCAAAAGCAATCGGTAAATTCGGAAATTTTACAACAAACTCGAAGAACATAGAAGTACAATACCATAATGAAAATTACGAGCGAGGAAACATTGACATTATTAAAATCGAATCAGAAAAAAATTTGGCTGATATTTTAACTAAAAGTAAAGGAAAAAAATCCTTTATAGAAAATAGAAAAGGTCTGAAACTGTTTGATTTAATTTGATTTAATTTGAAACCTATTGTAAGAGTGAGTGGAAAACAACGTTTTGAAATTTAGTGAATTAGTTGATAAGAAAAAAATAAAAATAAAAAATGAAAAATAAATAAAAATAAACAAATGAAGGAATAAAAATAAAATGAAATGAAATGTCATGAAATGAAAGAAGATGAATGAAATAACGAGATGGAATGAGAATAAAATTATGTGACGAATGTGAAAATAATGTCAAAAATTCGAGGAGGCGTGTTGGGATACACGAATATCTCGACATTATTGTGTGCGAGTGATGAGCGCGACTTGAGCGCTATCGATCATCGATCCCGTTCGGGCTGAGATCTCGAGGAGCGAAGCGAGGGAGAGTTAGTAAGTACGGCGTAAGGCGCACGAAGCGCAGCATTAGATAAGCTCTACTGTATTATTAAACTTCTATTATTATTATTAAATCTTATTGTTAAATAAATGAAAGTATATTTATTTAAACATCCACAAATCCCAACAAGTGTTTTAAGATTTTGTTTACAGTTTTCCGCCAGCTGCCGCGCGTGGTAGACGTGTTTATCAAAACTTCGCTGGTCACGAAGTTAGGAATACATACGCGCTGCGCAGCGACGTCGCTGTGTAGGGTACCAACGTAGCATTTTTGTGCTTATCATAAGGGAACTACTCACTAGTTTGTAATGAAGTTATTGAAATGTCGCCTACTAAACGCAATACACTATTGTATTCCCAACATGCAAGCAACCTGCAGTACCCAAGCAAAAGTCAAGGCATCGTGTTTGACATCGTCGATGGCACCACCATGGACGACTACCTCACAGCGATTGAGAATATGACGCAACCAGAGAATGTTATAGCAGCTTCTAGAATTACGCAAAATAGATTCAGCTTTTTTGTTAAAAATACCACGCTCGTTGATGATTTGACGCTAGTGGGAGAAAACGTCCTCGAAATCAATGGGAAGAAAGTAGAAATGCGTCCCTACGTAGCTAAACTTAAACGCATGATTTTTTCTAATGTGCTACCGTTCATAGCTAATGACGTTATTATCAGTAAATTGAAAGAATTCGGAGACACAATCAAAGCAAGCTTAACCACTGTTCTTGTTGGTACGAGCAAGACATGATGGGTAAACCTGGAAATTTACAGACGACAGATGTTTGTCGAACCTGAGGATATTGTGAAAATACCAATTGATTTCACCATTACGTTCGATGGAATTAATCATCACATTTATGCAACCTCTGATAAGATGAGATGTTTCGTTTGTAAACACGAGGGACATACTAGCAAATTCTGCCCACTGAATAAACAAATCGAGGATCAGTCGCAGGAAGCAGAAAAACAGCAAGACGACGACAACAACTGTACTGCCTCTCAGCAAATCGGTAAGGAGCCTGCCGTCGGTAAGGTAGATGCTCTCAATGCCAACTCGACTGTTATTGAAAAAGCCAGCCGCAGCGCAGTCGGCCCCAACTCTAGCATAGCTGACGATGTAAACAAAGAGCTAAGTACAATCCCGACTATTCTCTGAAGTGAAAGTTTGCAGTTTAATGGGCAGAATTTTTTCACAAAACCAAGTAAGAGAGCTCACTCTACTTGCTCTACCTCTACGAGTGGAATTAAGAATAAGGAGGAAAATAAAATAAGCAGTGGTGATGGAAACGACAAAAGTGCATCAGTTCGTCCTATTATTAAGAAGAAAAAGGACAAGGCAATCACTCCCGAGGTTATAAAGGATCAACTTGAAGCTGCTCATACAGAAATACCAAGCATTAAGTCTTCTACGTTCCCGATGAGTTACGACGAACTGGCTCAGATGTTAATCAAAACTTTGAATGTTAAATATAAAGAGGTACCCTTGATCGCAACTAAGTATACGCTAAATCAACAGGCCATCATCGTCATGATCAACGAAGTTTATAAGTACGGTGATTCTATACCTTTGAGAACTAGATTGACGAAGACGGTTAATGCCATCAAAGCGGCCATTGATGGTTTTGATCTCGCTTTGATTTCCTCTGCGGGGGAGTACACAATTTTCGTATAGAACATTTGGTCCACTAAATCATAAATTTTATTTTAGGAAACTTTTACATTACATGTGCTCTACGAAAATTGCGTATTTTCGGAGATAATAGGGACTAAAGGGCAAAGGGCCCTTAAGGGGTTAATAAGCAAAAATTTTTTCAAAATATACTTACAATTTTAAAATTTTCCGTTCTTTTCGAATCCAAGGTCAAAAATAGGGATTTCCATTTGAAAAAACGAAGTTTGGGTCCGTAGGGCCCGAGCCCTTTTTTAAAGGGTTCACTAAATCGTTAATTTTTTTTCAGAATCAGAAAACTTTTACATTACATGTGCAGTGCAAAAAAGCGTATTTTCGGAGATAATAGAGGCTTAAGGGAAAGGACCCTGCAAGGCCCTTATACGGGTCAAAAAATTTTAAAAAAATACTTTTAATCGTAAAATTTTCCATTCTTTTCGAGTCCAGGGTCAATAATAGGGGTTTCCATTTGAAAAAACAAAGTTTGGGTCGGTGGAGCCCAAGATAAGGGCCCGGGTCCTTTATTTCAGGAAACTTTTACATTACATGTACTATACAAAAAATGCATTGTTTTCGAGGGCTCCACTACTTTTTCTACACCCTGTATAACTGGAAGCACTTTTTAGAATTTTCTGAGTTTTAAAATATAAATTATTCAAGTTTGATCTTTTTGAGACAAGATTTTAAAATAAAATATATAAAGAAACAAAAAGAATTTTAGGTCTCTGTAAGCGTAATAGGCTTCGAACAAGAATTTTTTAAAAATTAGCTGACAAACAAAAAAAGTAACCCAAATGTCTGGTCATCGTAGGTCCTCCTGTTAGGGTTTTAGAAGTTATTTGGATTATCGATTTCACTAAAACTTCGGAAATCGTTTTTTGATATGAGCAAAACCATCAATTTTACCTCTAAATGATCCTTATTATAGATTGGCCATGCAAAAGTGTGCGAAGCTGCTAGCATCTTTTTGGCTCTATTTTTCAAAAATTCGTGTTGAAAGGCAATAGCACTTGAAAGGATGTGGCACCTTGCGTTTTTTTTGTCTTTCTATGAACGTTAAGGGAAAAATATTTTAAAATCTTGTCTCAATAACTTCAAACCTAAATAATTTATATTTTTAAATTGAAAAAATGCTATAAAAATACTTCGAGTTCAATAAATTGTTCACGTTAAAATTTTGGAGTTAAGATTTGAAAATGTTTTTTCCTAAAAATTAAAAAACCAAAAAAAGCTAGCAGTCTTATATATTTTTGCATGGTTAACCGGTAATAAGGACCATTTAGAGGAAAAACTGATGGTTTTGCTCATCATTTGGTACCAAAAACGAATTCCGGAAGTTTCATTGAAATCGATAATACAAATAACTTTAATTTCACTCCGGCGTGCAATCCTCACTTTGCCCGTCCGTTTTCAGTCAAATAAAGTACTGCTTTGCCCGACTGTTAAAACGCGCGAGCAATCCGCACTTTGCCCGTCTGTTTTCAAAACAGTCGAACAAAGTGCAGATTGCTCGCTCGTTTCACATTTTGAAAACGCAGCCATCAGTGCAGTTACAGCAGCCTGCCGTAATAAACTTAGACGCTTATACCTGAACTATCGGTATCTATAGGTATACCTCTCGACGCTACTCACAATGTCTTATAATGAGTCCTGCAGTGCGGTTGTGAACTACCTACATCGTCGGTTGAACCCATGTTTAACTAATGGCATTTTGTTTTAAAAATTCGAAAATTCACGTAATGCGTTTTTCTGCTACCTGAGCAATAAGAAAACTGAACTTAGACCGATCAGTTTCATTTGAGCGTCTTTAATATTCGCACCTACAAGCCTGAAATTTATAGTAAAAAGTAAAGTGGATTTTATAAATCATCATAATTAAATCGAAGTTGATTTTGTATAGAGGGCGAAAGTGTAGATTGCACGTCAATCCTGAAATAAAATATTGTGTTTCACTTTCGGCTCTGTGGATCATTGCCTGGCTCGCCGAATGATAGTTTGTAGTTTACGGAGTTTCGTGCGCGACGCACACGATCCCTACGCCTCGACCTACAAACTATTATGCGGCTCATTCGGGCAAAGTAGTGAAACAAAATACCAGTTTAACCCTAATAGGAGAACCCACGAGGACCAGACATTAAAGTTACTATTTTGGTTTTTGGTTAATTTTTAAAAAATTCTTGTTCAAAGCCTATTGCACTTACAGGGATGCCTATAATTTTTCTGTCCCTAATTAAACTTTGAGGGAAAAATATTTTTAAATCTTTACTCAAAAAATTAAAACCTGAATAATTTTTATTCTAAAACTCAGAAAATCCTAAAAAGTGCTCCCAGTAACTTTAGTTATTCACTTTTAAGTTTTTCGTTTTAAGATTTGGTGATTTTTCTCTTGAAGTTCGTAGAAAGAAGATAAAAACGCAAGGTCACGCAATTTGATGATCATCATACCCCACGTCTAATCCGCTATCTCGCATTATTGAGATAAAGGGTCTCACGCGGCGACCAGCTGAAGCCTGAAACTTAATGCTCTACAGTATTACTATACTGAACCCATAAACATAATATCTTTTTTGCCATAAAACTACCAGAAATAGTACTAATCAATGAGTAAGCTGATAATTCTAGGTAGGTTGAGATCAAATATTTAAATAGAAAATTTATATTCTACCGATTCTGAAGTGAGAAAATAGAAATGAATCCTACAGTTTTATCGTTTTCCAAAAAAAAATCTCATTTGAAACTTATTATTTTTCCCGTCAAATATTGGAATATAGTCTTAAGCTTATATTTTGTAAGAAAAATTTTTTTTTTCGCAATTTTTTTTCAATCCTGTGTTTTCTGATTTTTTATTGCATCCTCTTCTTATTTTTTGAGCTAATGTGATGTATTTTTTTTTTTTTTTATAATCATACTGCTTTTTTCAAATTTTAAAATTTTGTTTACAAAATTTTTCGAATTAGTTATGATGACAACATTTCTAATCGGAAACTAATAATTCATTTTCAATTCATAAAATTTGAAAACCATGCTTTTCTGATTAAGGATCTGCATAAAACTGTTTCAAGTCAAATAGGAGGTTTCTGTACAACCTTCCAGCTGAGGGTCACGCTGCTTTCGTCGCTCGAATTGAGCCAGACACGCAGCAGCTATCTCCCGTGAACCTACGAAAGCCGGTTTTCTCGCGAAGGGTAAACGGGTGACAAAGCGTCCGCTTGCATCCCGATAATGAGTGTAATCAAAGTGTCTTTCGCACCTCTCCTCGTCAGGAGTTGAGAGCACTTTGCGTGAGACTTCCTCGATTTCCCAAAAACGCGTGAGAGTCTCTGAAAGAGAGGGTTCAGAAAAAACGTGAAATGCGCGAACATCAACATATGAATTTTGCGGAGTGGACGGGGAAACTGCGTCCGTCAGAAGCCAGCCAAACACGGACTATTGCGCCACCGGGGTTCCCACAGGACCTTTAACCAAGCCGTCCAAAATGAGCACCGAGTAAATGTCAGCCCCCAGAATACAATCGACCTTAACAGGATCAGCGTACTCGGGATCTGCGAGGTCCAAGCCAGCCAGATGTGGCCAAGGGCTAAATGAAACTTTTTCCTTCGGTAGACAACAGGTGAGTTCGTTCAGAACGAGGGCAGTGAATCCCATCGCGAATCCATGGTCCTTGCTCGATTTCAAAATGCCGTATGCAAGCGAATTATATTTGGAAGTCTCCGAAGCGCCGACTCCAACGACGGAAAGCGAGGTTCGCTCTGTGTCGATTCCTAAATATTGGACAGTGCGCTGCGTAATGAAGCACCGCTCAGCCCCCGGATCAATCAATGCGCGAACCGTCAACAATTTTCCGGAAGGATTTGCAATCACTACGCGAGCTGTCGCCAACAGCACCGTAGCTCCCACGGAGGCGTTGTGCGACGCGATGCTATTGTTCGAAAGGCCGGAAGCTCCCGAGCAACCAGGGTTTTGTGCGGAGTTTCCACCCGACTGAGCACCGTGGTTGCTCGAAGTAGAGTCATGAAAACGGCCGTCAAGGTGAAGCTTGGTGTGGTGTGCCGCTTGGCACGAAAAACAACGTTTGCTGGAAGAGCATTTATCGATAATGTGCCCCTTCCTCAAGCAGTTCAAGCAAAGCTTAGTTTTCTTGCAGAAATCTAAACGTTCAAGTGGAGTTTTGGCATTAAATTGACTGCTAGGTAAAGACTCGAAGAGAATACAGCCAATCAACTGCGAATGAACTGTCGATGACCCCAAGCTGTCGCTCTTGATTTAATCGTGACTTGTTTTTGTTCACAAGTCTTAGTTAATCGATGACGTCACTTGACTGGGCCTTGACTGTGACAATTAAGTTTTCCCGCAGAACTACTCACTGCTACCAAAATGTTAGGTCTTGGCCTTTTCTCGTGGCTCTAGCTTGCTCAGCCGCGAATCAAAATAATCAAGCGCAGAGTATTTTAATTTTAAGTGCGATGAATAGGAAAAATGAGTTTGAGTGCAAGCGTGAATGAATTGAACGTTCAAGATAAATTAAATAAGTATTATATTGTAGAAAAATTAAAAATATTCTGTACAATAAAATGAGAGAAAGAATCGGATAAAACTTGAATTAAATTATTAGAAATTAACAATAGAGCCGATGAATAGGCAGTTGAAAAGATTAATAAAAAAAAAGAGAAAAAAAAGGGCTTACTGACTCCAGCGGGGAGGTAAGCTATGTGACCTGGTGCGGCTGCAAAACGAGAAGAAAAAAAGAACCAAACTTGAATTTAAAATGATTAATTTGATTAACTTTAAGGCTTTGAGCAGGAATTTTTTGAAAATTGGCACATATAACCACAAAAGTCGCACAAAAGTGTTAAAAGTGTCAAAACAGCTGATTTTCAAAAAATTCCTGCTTAAAGCCTATTGCACTTACAGAATTCTGCAACCCCGCATTTTCTTTGTTTTTTTATGAATTTTTTAGAAAAAGTATTTTTAGACATAATTTTGATAAGGCTGACGACGTACAGTTTAAGTTCATAAAACCAAAAAAACAGTAAAAAAAATGCTTTTGATTACCTTAATTTTACATGGACTATTTCTTCAAAATTCGATTTAAAAATATTTTTTCTCAAAAGAAGATGAAAAAACGAAAAAAATGCGGGGTTGCAGAATTTTGTAAGTGCAATAGGCTTCGAGCAGGAATTTTTTGAAAATTCGCAAAAAAACTCAAAAAGAGCTAAAAATACGATATAAGCTATGTAGGAACTAGGTAAGAAAGGCCCATTAGACGGGATGATTGATAGATTTCTTCATCTTTTGGCATAAGAAAACGATCCCCAAAGTTTCGTCAAGATCGATGACCCGGAGGGTGTGACCTCTCCTTGTTAGTATGCATTAGTTATTGACAGCCATGTCTTCACGAGCCATTAGGTCTGAAAAAAATAAAAATAGTCTGGATTGGATCTAAAAGCAGTTCTTCCTAGCACTTCGATGCAGGTGCAATTTTCTTTTTTTTTTTTTTTTTTTAACACTTTGATCTTTTAAAATTTACATATCAAACTACTCATTTGAATTGACATTTCAACAATGAAAGTCACAAACGAGGATCATACATAGTTAATAAATAATTTTTCGTACAAAATATTTTTTTACCTTAGATCCAAAAATGTCAGCGATTGCAGCGAAGAAATAGTTTTTGGTATGATTTTGATAATATTATGGTACAAATGTAACCTCTCCAAATGGTTAAAATCCAATAATTCTTCAGGCAGATCCGAAAAACGGTTTTTAGATAAATCTAAAAGAAACACACACATATATATACATATATATATATATTGTCATGAATGTGTTCGAATTTGGAACATATCTGAATGTCGCGTCGTTGTCATGTATGTATCCGAATGTTTATGTTGTTGTTCGTCTGCAAGTTTAGAGGTTCGATCGCGATGTTGTTGAATGATTGAGTTGTAAATAATGTTGAGTTTGTGTTTTTAAAGTTGAAGTAGTTGTTTTATTTAATAATAACCTGCGTGGTTATTACATTTGGGGGTTCATCCGGGATAGAACTGAAGAAAAATGAGGGTCAAGTCGAAAAAAAATTAATTTTCTTCTCTAAAGATTTTCAAAATCAAGAAAATGGTGCAACGGAGCAGATTTCGTCAAATTCAAATGATTCGCAGAGGAAGGATTTTGAGTCGACGAAACTGAAGGTCAAGGGCAAACCGTAAAAACCACGTCACGTCAATGGACCTAAAGTTCCCAGATAAGTCGTTTGAATATTTGTACACTAACTACTTACCTACACATACAGACATTAACATTGAAAATACGGGGAATTTAAACTTTGGGGATGACACAGTGACTTGTAACTTCAAATAGGATTATGGTTGTAAGGGTTGAGTTTGGTTAGTTGGTAATACAGCGAGATGTGATCCATTTTATGATTTTTGTATGATATCGGGCGTCCTGTTGTACGGTGTAGTTGGGTTGACCGTGAGCGACAGTGATAAGGTTATACAATGGGAGGTTACTCGTTGTACATGGGATTGTACAATAGGAGGTAACCCGTTGTATGGTGTAGATGGTTTACAATGGCGGTTCATTGGTACAGTGATTGAGTTGTACAATAGTTGATGCCTTGTTGTATAATGATTGTACGGTGGTATGCATCTCGTTGAACTTGGGACACAGAACACACAGATAGACTAAACATCAGACAATGACAAGATATAGAACGAAAAACGAGAGTATAGATCTCACAAATTTCGTTAATTTACAGGTATTTTTGAGCTGACTGATTCTGATTTGTGGTTTCTGGTCTCTGGCCCTGGTACGTGTACCTTCTTGAAGTGCAGCTAGGAGAGCTACAACCTGTTTGGGAAGCGTGTCGCATGAATGAACAGAAGGAAGAAGTTTGGAAAGATTGTTGCTATCTTTGAATTGGTCGATAATACAGAAAGAAAGACTTCTGAAACTGACTGCTCCTCTCAAGGTTTTTAGGCCATGGTGTTTCCTTGAGCTGAGTACTTGGTATAATTTGCCGGAGCAGGAATAGAGAATGGATCCATGGAAAATTATTCCCATCTCTCTCCAAGATGAAAGGAAGATCTTTTAAAAGTTTCAGAAGTATTTTGAATGAAAATGTTTGATCTGTATAATGTGACTGTATGCGGAAAGTATTGTTAATTAAGATCAATTTTTGTAAATAGTGATGAAATATTGTAAATAGTAGTTAAGTAATATGAACAGTGGCAAGTTTATGGTGAAAGATATTTAGTTTGAAATATTGTAAATATGAGTACTTGGATATTTTTTTTGTTTGTCGAGGACAACAATTAAAAAAGGGAGGGAATAATGTTATGAATTTGTTTGAATTTGGAACGTGTCTGAATGTCGCGTCGTTGTCATGTACATATTCGAATGTTTATGTTGTTGTTCGTCTGCAAGTTTAGAGGTTCGGTAGCGATGTTGTTGAATGATTGAGTTGTAAATAAAGTTGAAGAAGTTGTTTTATTTAATAATAATCTGTGTAGTTATTACAATATATAACAATCGGAAGAATGTCAAAGATCTAAATTTTTAGAGATTCTTTGTTTCTCAGTTGAAACAAACTAAAAATTTCAAATATTTATCATAAAAATGATGCATATAAAATGAAATAAAAATATGTTTTTACAATTACAGTGTGATATTATTATTTTTACCTGAACTTTATATTGCTCAGCGAATTTAATAATCTACAATTAAATAAGTTAAAATAACTATAGTTATTTTAACTACCCACGCCCAAGAATTAATGCTCAGAATGGTGCGAAGCCACATCATTAGTCGAAAAGAAACCATTTTTTTATGTGACTCAAGAAAATCTTAGGCTAAGTTTTATGACGCATGTAAAAACGTTTATTTTGGTTCATTAAAAAAAAAAAAAAAGTACAATTTATTTTTTTAAGGAGGCTCATTCGACTTTGGTTTAAAATTATGTAGAAAGCTAGAACTTGAAAAATATATTCTTTGTTGATTGCAGATTCGATCGGTATAAGAAAAATTTTACAGAGATGCGGGACCTCGCATTTTTTTGTCTTTCTTTGAACTTAATAGGAAAAATATTTTCAAATTTTAACTCAAAAGATTTAAAGGTGAATAATCTATGATACTGGAAGTACTTTTTAGCATTTTCTGAGTTTCGAAATATACATTATTCATGATCAAATTATTTAAATTAAGATTTGAAAATATTTTTCCGTTAAAGTTAAAAAAAAAAAGACAAAAAATTTAATATTAAATTCATCGCATACGTATCACTACCTAGTCTCTCTATAATTATATACGGACCAGAGTATTTGAGTGCCAGACTGGCTGTGAAGCCTTTGGCTTTATTTGACAGGACTTTAATTTTCCTTAGAACGATGTCTCCTGGCTCGAAGACAACCTCACGGTGCCGTTTATCATAATGCTCCGCTGCCCTGTCTTGCTGATTACGAGAATTTTCACCAGCCTTACTACGAAGAATCTCTGCTCCTTCTCCTTTCTTCTTCTATCCTTCCAGAGCTAACTCTTCATATTTCCGTAACGACTCATCTGCCAGTCCTTTATTGACTACGCTGCAGTCACTCAGCTGTCGTAACATGTTTAACATGGTAGGACTTGTCTTGATGGCTGAGTGCTCTGCTCTGTTATACGCACAGACTCGCTCGAGTAACAATTCATCCCACCTCTGCTGGTTTTCTGCAATAAAGCATCGAATCATAGTTTTTAAAGTCCGATTCAGCCGTTCCACTTGGCCGTTAGACTCAGGATTGTTCGTCGGAGAGTTTTCAAGCTCAATACCAAGTTTGACTAATCTGTCGTCGATTGTATGGTTTTTAGACTCCGAACCTTGATCCAATAAAAACTTCTCTGTCTGACCCCATCTTAAAATCACATCTCGCCAGATATGATCCCAGATGGCTTCACCGTCAGCCCGTTTTAACGGTGTCACCTCTGCCCATCGTGTAAACAGATCCGTTAAAACAAACACGTATTTGTGTCCATTTCTGCTTCTGGTATATGGACCTAATATGTCACCCGATACGACTTGCCATGGTCTTACAATTGCCCGTTTGCCCATGAGGCCTCCCGGTAGCCGTTGTTCGACCTTTTGCATTTGGCAGGTTTGGCATGACTTGACATATGCTTCAACGTCTTTATACATGCCAGGCCAAAAAAATTCCTGAGCTACTCTTTTTATGGTTTTATCTCGGCCCAAGTGCCCTGCCAACGGCTCATCGAGCTTTTCTTGTATTACTGTCTGACGTAAATACAACGGTACGACCAATTTCCAGCCATCATCATCGCCTACCGTCTGTTCAATCAAGTCGTCGGACTTATAATAGTATAGTCTGTCTGCCACGACTTTCCAACTGAGGAACTTGCCAGAATTTCTTTGAACAGCGTTTATCTTGTTTAAGTACCAGTCGTCAGGCTCTCCGGCAGGTTAGCTTACGGCTGCGACGGTTGTTTCATCTTCCTCTTTATACATGCGTGGCATCGGGCACGACATTTAGAGACCCTTTACGGTACTCTATCGTAATAAGTAAGTACTCTATCGCCTTGAAGCTCTAGAGACCATCTCGCCAATCTGCCCGTTACGTTCTTCAACTTATCTATCCACCGAAGTGAATTGTGATCTGTCACTACGTGAAATTGAAATCCTTCAACGTAGCAACGGAATTTCCGAATTGCCTCAACTACGGCTAGGCATTCCTGTTCCGTCACGCTGTAATTCCGTTGTTCCGGGTTTAAGACTCGACTAAAGTACTCGATGACTCGCTTCTCACCATCAATGGTTTGAGTCAAACAGCCTCCAATACAAGTGTTTGAGGCGTCCGTTTGTATAGTTAACGGCTTGGTGAAGTCGGGTCTAGCCAACACCGGGGCAGATGCCAACAAGACTAAAACCTTCTCGAAGGCGTCCTGTTATTCTGTGTCCTATTTGTAGCACACTCTCGTGCTTGTTAACCATGTCAGTGGTTCTGCAATCGTAACGAAATTTATAATAAATTTCCTGTACCACGAGGCCATACCTAAAAACCTTATTAATTGTTTACAGTTTTTCGGTACACTGAATTTCAAAACGGCTTCGACTTTTTCCGGGCAAGGCCGAATTCCGTCACGGCTAACGATTGACAGAACTTACTCTTTTCTCTACTCACAGTAAGGCCTGCCTCTCTGAGCTTTTCCAGGATGGCTTCAAGGATCCACAGATGTGTTTCGAAATCCTCAGTTACGATAATGATGTCGTCTAAATATGCATAAGCATAAGGTCCGAATTCTCTTATTATCATTTTGATCAGATGTTGAAAGGTTGCGCCAGCCTGGTCTAACCCAAATGGCATCCTTTTAAACTGGAAGGTGCCTAAATCAGGTACTGTAAATGCCGTTATCGGCCTCGATTTCTTTCTCAAGGGAACTTGGTGATAAGCCGATGACAAATCAATGGTCGAAATATACTTAGCTTTCTACAGCTTGCGTAAAATGTCGTCCATGTACGGTTTGCTTGGTGGAGTATCTTCAAAGAACTGATCTTGCTCTCAAAAACAAAAAAAAAGCAAAAAAAACTCAAGTCAAAATCGAATAACGCAGCTAGAAATATCCGCATTGAAGTTATATTAACAGGCTATGCCTAAAAAAAAAACAAAAAAAAAAAAACAAATACTCTACCGTATGACAACACGGTCTAATCAAAACAACTCCGATGTGAATTTAACTTCGAGTTGCTTAAATTTTCAAACCCGAAAAAAATTAAATTAACGATTCCAATCAAACATATTTTCTACCTATTCATTATTTTAAATCTAGCAAGTACCAGCACTCCACCAAGCAATTAACAAGAACACAAAAAAATCTTAACTTGCTATGCTATAAACTATAGCAGCAGTAAGCTCTTTGCCTTTGTCTTAATCTCAATATCTATCCTGCCGACCGGCCTTGAACCCCCCGCCCGACAGCGCACACCTGCGATCTCTCACACACACAAATAACCTTTGTTTTGGTTAGCTACATACACACGTTGTTGGGCGCGAATTGTCACAGGGCTGGAATCAAAAGATTTATTCCACTAAGGATCGTGATTATTCACGGCGATTGTTGTCTGGCTTCCTCTGACCTGTAGACAAAATGCACCTGCAGCGCATACGACAATTTATCGATTTTTCCAGTACCTGAAATTCTGGAGGAAAGACGCGTACGCTAACTAATATAATTGCTGCGCGGCGTGGCTGCTCTCTCTCGTCGGTAGTGGCGTGAGTTTCATTAGGACCGATCGCAGGAACACGGGCTAATTGAATTAAACAACATTCATAAATTTCAATAACTTTTATTAGAAATAAAAATAAAAATGTTACAAACTAATTCAAACTAATTTTACCCGATTGCTTACAAGCAAATAAATACAAATGACTCTTAGTCTTATTTCGCTGAAAATGAATTCAAAAACAACAACGTTTCGTCGTTCGGTCTCGCGGCGGTAAGTAAACACACCAATACACACATACACTCTCGCGAGCTCGGCTGCTAGCTGCAGCGCACCAAAAAGAACAAAGGCGAAGATTTTATTAAGTACTTCAGAACTTCTATAAAACACACACTCACACTCTCGCATTCGATACAAATCAGTTTAAACAATCTACCGCTACGCGGACTTACTTAAGCAGTTCAGGTGCACCTTCGCTCGGAGAACAACAACACTCTCCGGTATGCCTCGCTGAGGCCGAGAATGCCTTCGAGGGCCAAACGCCGATTACTGTGAGGTTTTTTAATACTGACAATTCTCACGTCCCGATCGAGTGACAACTTGATTACGTGAGAATTCACAAATCCACTCACTGCACAACTGCTAATAATCACAATGTCGATCTCGTTAATTAATCGTAAGATTACAAACAAATTATTTCTAATGCTCGGGTGCATTTTATTCCGCGGTCAAGACTAGAGTGACGCAGCTCAGCCAGTGGCACTGTCGCCTCAGTTACCGACCCTGCTAAATTTGAATTCAGCTTAACCCATTACCGCCCATGGAAAAATCAAAAGTGATATAAAAAAACTAACTGTTGGAAAACCTGTCTCATGAAAAAATAGTAGATACGTATTTTTTCTTTTTTCAATTTTCATTGTTTAAACATTATTTATTTAAACAAATTCGGAAAAAATTTTAAATTTTTATAAACTAATAACGGCATTCGATTCTTTGACCAAAAATAAGGCGAAAGTCATCCAAGTAATTTTTTGATCAGACGCTTAGATCTTTTGCTACAAGCGCTCAAACATGTAAAAATATGGTTTTATAGTGGTGAGCTCTGACTCGTAAAAGTGTATCTTCGGTGCGGCGTCTCGGAGCTCACCACTATAAAACCATATTTTTACATGTTTGAGCGCTCGTAGCAAAAGATCTAAGCGTCTGATCAAAAAATTACTTAGATGACTTTCGCCTTATTTTTGGTCAAAGAATCGAATGCCGTTATTAGTTTATAAAAATTTAAATTTTTTTACGAATTCGTTTAAATAAATAATGTTTAAACAATGAAAATTGAAAAAAGAAAAAAACACGTATCTACTATTTTTTCATGAGACAGGTTTTCCAACAGTTAGTTTTTTTATATCACTTTTGATTTTTCCATGGGCGGTAATGGGTTAATTTTCCTATGCGCCCGTTACAACTAATAATTATTATTTTCATGATTTTAATCAAATAATTTCGAACACTTGATAAAATAATTATTTTTTATCGAATCTATTCTCTAAATGTTTTAATTGAATTGCATATAAAAATTAAAAATAAAAATTCGAATTTTAAATTTTGTTCTTCAACCAATCACATCACGAATAAAATACTGACGTTCTTTTTGGATTCTCTCTTTTATCTTGGGATTTTTCACTTTTGAAAACCTTAAAAATAATGTTATAGAACAAAGATATCAAATCATATTGTGAAACTACCGATCGAAACATGTAAATGGATTTTCAGATTTGTGAGACGGTTCAGCGATAAAAAACAATGTTTTTTTTTTTCAAAATAATCCCAACAGCTTGTTTGATTATGCATTGAAAAGTATATTAGCATCTATGGATGGAACGAGATTTTGACACATCTAATTGACGATTTTTCGACTCTGGAAACCAGCGGGTTCGAATTGTATACAACTGACAGTAAAGTATTTCATTACGTTGGAACTTTCGCTGTGATTTCAGGAGATAATCTTGGCAGCAACAATACTGGTGGATTCATGGAAAGATTCACAAATGGGTTTCACTGTTGACAATGTGAGCGATATATACAAGAGATGCGAGACAGTATTTTCATTTGTAAGCCCTACAAAGTAAGGGCAGTAAGTGAAAACGGTAACCATCACTAATAAACCTTGTAAAGGTATTAAAAAAACTCTTTTTTATATCCTACAGCACTATCACATGACTCGAGGCCTGCTACCATGTAGATCACATGATTTATTTTTGGGTATTTCAAAAGTAGACATGTATCTGATCACTTATTACTTTGCTGAAACTAAAAATGGTTTGTCTTAAATTTTTTAAACAGCCAGTTGAGCAAGGTGAAAATTAAAACTTTACAACCAATAAAAATACCACAGTTAAAACTCGATACAAAAAAAAAAAAAAACAGGCGAAGACAACTTCTACAAATATGACAAGAAATATCAGAAAACAAAAAATTAAAAAACAAAACAAACAAAAAAACAAACGCAAGAAATTCAACTAAATTAATCAAGAAGCAAAAAGAAATCAAAACTATAACTGGACTGCGATTAATTTTAATTCATCTAATCGCTGTGGTTAGTGAAATGCGAAACTTTGAGGACGAAGTATGGAAAATGTTTTTATTATTGAGAAAAAAAGTTTTTAAAAAACATGATTTTCTTAAAAAAGTTTTGAGGAATTAAAAAACATTGTACTGAAAAGGAGAAAATAAAATTTGAATTCTCTCGGCCTCTCAAGACGAGGGCCTGTACGCGATCCAAGATTGACTTGGCGCCCTTTACCGTCGCCACCCGGGGAGCCCATATGACTGCCCCGTGTAGTAGCTTGGGTTTCAACACCACTGTGTATAGCCAGTGTATCTTTTCGGGCTCCAGTCCCCATGTCCTGCCAAAAGCCCTTCTGCATGCCCAGAAGGACTGAATCACCTTTGCGGAGGTGATATCGAAATGCCTTTTCCAACTGAGTTTGGAGTCGAATGTGACTCCCAGATACTTAATCTCATTGGTCAGGTCTAGTGCCCTTCCCATGAGATGTAGGCCCTTGACAGGGCCCACCTTGTATCTGGTCGTAAAGCACGTGACTCCAACTTTGCTCGGGTTCACCGTCAAGTGGATCCCCTTACACCATTTTTCGACGATTCTCAGTGCTAGTTGCATTAGGCCCGCCGCCACATCCAGATCGTCGGCCCTAACGAGAATGAAGACGTCGTCAGCATATGCCAAGGCAAAAATGCCGGCTTCATCCAACAATCTCAGTAGGGTATCGACTACCAGGCACCACATAGTGGGAGACAAAACTCCCCCCTGTGGGCATCCCTTACCGATCCTACCCTTGCGGATACGGTCGCCCCATGTGGCTAGCAGGCTCCTGGTGCTTAACATGTGGCACATCCATCTCACCAGGGTGGGTGGAATGGCATGATTCTCTGCACCCTTGCGGATGCTATCCACCCGGGTGTGATTGAATGCGCCTTCTATGTCAAGCAGGGCTGCTAGTACATAACCTTTATTCTTCATCCCGTTTCTGATCCAGGATTCCGCCTCTATAAGAGCTGTATCTACAGACTTCCCTGCCTGGTAGGCATGCTGTCTGCAGTGCAGCGGTCTGTCGACCAAAGACGTCTCCTTGAGATACCTATCCACGAGCCTTTCAAGTGCTTTCAGTACGAAGGACGACAGACATATAGGTCTGTGGTCCTTCGCGCTGGTTACCACTCTGCCTGGCTTCGCTATAAATACCACTTTCGCCGTCCTCCAGCAGGTCGGGACATATCCCAGGGCCAAGCACGCCCCAAAGAGTTTGACCAGAGGGCTTAACAGTACCTCCAGCCCTTTTTGTATGAGGGCCGAGAAGATACCGTCCGGTCCGGCAGCTTTGAACGGGTCAAAGGTGCCGATTGCCCATCTGACTCTCTCCGGTGTCGTTATGGCCCTGGCCAGTTCCCAGTCCTGTCTGCCGGCTGTCGCTTCTTGCGTGCCTTGGTGTACTTCGCCTTCCCTGAAGTCGGGGAAGTGGGTCTCCAGTAGTGCGTTGAGGCAGTCCGCACCATTTTCGGCCCATTGCCCCGAGTTCAGCTTCATTACACCTGGCGTCTGGTTTGGGCCACTGCGCAGAATGCGACTGAGCCTGGATGTCGCTGAGACATCCTTTTGCTCTGTGCAGTAGTTCTGCCAGCCTTGAGTGGGCGCCCTCTCCAGCTCCTTCTTGTATAGTCGTTGCGCCTGTCGATAGGCGTCTTCGTCCTCCCTCTTTTTAGTCATGTACGACCTGTTGTAGAGTCTCCTTACTTCCTTCCTCAAGGCTGTAAGTTCGGGTGTCCACCACGGACATCCCTGACTCTTACCTTTCTTACTAACCCGGCAGTTGTTCTCGAAAGCCATCACCAGAGTCTCCTGCAGGGACTCTGCGCACTGTTCGATCTCCACCGGGGTGCCGTATCTCCCAGGAAAATTGGAAATTCTCCCGGCAAGATCGGCCCTGTAACCTTCCCAGTTTGTGTTTCTGGGATTTCTCCAGTAAGGCCTATCGGTAGTTCTGCCCACCAACGAAAAGGTGATGTGTTCGTGGTCTGACATGGAGGGCTCGTCCGAGACTCTCCAGTCCTCCACGGACGCCGCCAGATCGATCGTGGCCAGAGTGATATCGATGACCTCCTCACGCCTTATATCCCGAAAGGTGGGCTTGACACCTTTATTCAGGATCTCCAAATTGGTACCCGCCAGGAAGCTCAAAAGTGCGTCCCCTCTGTTATTGCAATCCGAGCTGCCCCACACCGTGTGATGTGAGTTGGCGTCGCACGCAAGTAAGAGGTCCAAACCTTTCAGTTCGCAGGTCCTGACAAGACCCCTAACCCTTTGTGGGGGTGGATCCTCCTTATCGTATGGAAAGTAGGCCGAGGCAACTACGAGTTGCCTTTCAGTGCCTTTCTCATCCTTGTATTTCACGGTCGCTGTCGCAATGTCTCTGTCACAGAAGGATCCCCAGGCTTCAGCAGCAAGCCCTTTAATTATCAGGGCCACCCTGGCTGAGTCTCCGTTCAAACTGAAACGGTTGCCGCAACCGTTTAGACCTGTAATTTTACCCGCCCTTATCCAGGGTTCCTGAATAAAGGCTAAATCTTTATCATCAATGTACTTTAAGAATTCAATATAAATTGAGCAAACGAAATTTAGTTAGGTCTCTAAATAAAAGCATGAGAAACCTGATGAAACAGTCATACGCCTTTGATTTGTGTCATCTAGTGCCCCATTCTTTTGTTTAGAGTCCTAACTAAATTTTGTTTGCTCAGTTTATATTGAATTCTTTAAAGTATATAGATTAAAAAGCAGTGTTCAAATTTTATTTTCTTCTTTTTAGTACAATCTTTTTTAATTCCTCAAAATTTATTAAAGAAAATCATGTTCTTGAAAACTTTTTTTTTATTAATTTTTTTATTTTCTACTTTTTAGTCTGAGCCTTATGTTTGTAGTTTATACAAATTAACAGAAAATTGAAAAGAGTATTTTTAGCATAAAATTTTAAAACTAATTTATTGTTTAAAATTTGTTATTATTAAAATTTACGTCATTTTTTTACAATTCTCGTATTTGAAATATTTTTTAAAATTAAAATACGTCGATAACTACCTAATAGGCAACGTATTGAACTCTTCCTAAAGTCATCCTAGAAGATTTCAATCCGAACTCTCAAAGATGATCCCCAGGTACCCCCGTCATCGGCAACCTGGGTATCTAGGTTTAAAATTCCTCGTTGAATACCCTAGAACATCCCTCAAACTCATCCCCGAAGAATTTGACCCAAAATCTCGAAAATGACCACCAGGCTCCCCACGTACAGTCGTCAGCTACCTGGGTACCTAGGTTCAAATTGCCTCGATAAGTACTCTATAACACCTTTCAAAGTCATCTCCAATGAATTTGGCCCAAACTCTCGAAGATGACCTCCAGGTACCCCCGTGATCGGAGACCTGGATGTCTAGATCCAAAAGTGACTACATTTAAGGTACAGTACTGCTCAAAAGTTTAAGACACCCCCAAATTTCACTATTCACATCTGTCAAATTTGAGTTTGCGCTTAGCCGTAACGGCTCAAATCGGTGTGTCAAGGTCTTTAACTTTTTTTTTTTTTTCATAAATATATTAATTTAAAAGAAAAACCATTATTGTAATAATATTTAATTTACAAATGAATGTTCACTCGCGTTTCTGTTTAAAAAGTTAATTTTTAAAATACAGCAAATTTCAGCCATCTTTTCACTTTAGGAGCTGTCTTAAAATTTTTTACCAAGATCCTAATGCATACACTATTTTTTTCCAAGTTTTTACAATGTTCAAGTTTAACGAGAAAAAATTTCAAGTCTATCCATACAAAACTGTTCAAGCCACATAGAAAAATGCATATTTTTAATCAGTTATAAATAACTAGTTTTTTAAAAATTTTAATCAATTTTATGCCTAAACCTGTTATTTTTTTCTAATATAAGGGACAAAAATTATATAATAACTCAACTTTTTTCTATTTTTAACTTATTTAATACAAATTACATAGAAAACTTAAAGGATTTCATGAAAAGTTACAATTTTTTATGGTAATAATTGAACTGTTTAACGAGAAGAAAAACGTAAAATTTTTAAATTAATAGAACGGACAATTTGATTTTTAACGTGGTTTTTTTTTTTAATAAATTAGTTGTTTGAGCTAGACATATCTCGAACTGACTTCTTGGAATGTTATGTTCAAATTATTTAATGTTTAGCGCCATCTACATGATAAAGTTAGAAATTAAATAGATACATTTTTATTTTAAATTTTGTAATTTTATCGGTTAAGATTAATATGGGGAAAAAAGCAGTGTCAGAATCAGTAAAATGGCAAATTATTGGTTTGTTTAAAGTTAAAAAAAATCTAACAGAGATTCCAAAAACTCTGAATGTAAGTAGATGTTGTGTTCGGAATACAATTTTCGCGTACCAAAACACAGCAAACGTCAAAAATAAAAGCCGGTCGGGTCGACCTCGTGTAACAAGTGCCAGAGTAGACAGAATTATCATCAACAAAGTAAAAAGAGACCAGAAAATTACAGCTAATAAATTAAAAAATCAATTGAAAGATGAAGTGAATGTGGTAATATCCAGACAAACTGTCAACAGGCGTATGCTTGATAAAAATTTGAAAAGTTGCGTGGCAGTCCGTAAGCCGCTTCTCACTAAAAAAAATCGTAAAGATCGCTATGAGTGGTGCCGTGACAAATTATCTTGGACTGAAGAAAAGTGGAACACTGTTTTATTTAGTGATGAATCTTCATTTCAACTGTTCTCCAATCGGCCGAGAAGAGTAAGACGTACCGCAGATGAAAAATATAATCAAGACTATCTTGCCGCAAAAGTTCAGAAAGGCGGCGGGTCTGTGATGATTTGGGGCTGTCTTTCAGGGAAAGGAACAGGTGAACTTTATTTTGTAGAAGGCACAGTCAATAGCGACAAATACATTAACATTCTCGATAACACTATGATTCCTTCAAAAAAAAAACTTTTTGGAAGGCGCAAAAATTGGCTGTTCCAACAAGATAATGCTCCGTGCCATACTTCAAAGAAAAGTTTGATGTGGCTGTCTGATAATAAATTACCTTTGCTAAAATGGCCAGCTCGTTCGCCGGATTTAAATATTATTGAGAATGCTTGGGATCAAGTAGAACGTATAATTCAAAACAAAGATTTAAGAAATCTCAATGATTTGAAAGTAGAAATAGCTGCTGCTTGGCCAAGTTTAAGTTGCAGTTATTGTTTGGACCTTGCAAAGTCGATGGTCCGAAGAGTCGCAGCTTGCTATAAAGCCAAAGGAGGAGCAACAAAATATTAGAATTCTCGGATAAAAGAATTCAATGTAGTGTAATTTAAATGATTTATTTGTGTTCTTTAATATGATTATGATAATAGTTTTTTTTATGTATAATTAATTTCAAAATTTTACGTTTTTCTTCTTGTAAACACTTCAATTATTACCATAAAAAATTGTAACTTTTCATGAAATCCTTTAAGTTTTCTATGTAATTTGTATTAAATAAGTTAAAAATAGAAAAAAGTTGAGTTATTATATAATTTTTGTCCCTTATATTAGAAAAAAATAACAGGTTTAGGCATAAAATTGATTAAAATTTTAAAAAACTAGTTATTTATAACTGATTAAAAATATGCATTTTTCTTATGTGGCTTGAACAGTTTTGTATGGATCGACTTGAAATTTTTTCTCGTTAAACTTGAACATTGTAAAAACTTGGAAAAAAATAGTGTATGCATTAGGATCTTGGTAAAAAAATTTAAGACAGCTCCTAAAGTGAAAAAATGGCTGAAATTTGCTGTATTTCAAAAATTAACTTTTTAAACAGAAACGCGAGTGAACATTCATTTGTAAATTAAATATTATTACAATAATGGTTTTTCTTTTAAGTTAATATATTTATGAAAAAAAAAAAAGTTAAAGACCTTGACACACCGATTTGAGCCGTTACGGCTAAGCGCAAACTCAAATTTGACAGATGTGTATAGTGAAATTTGGGGATGTCTTAAACTTTTGAGCAGAACTGTATGAATGACTATTTCGGCGAAGGCTACATTTTATATCAACTATTAACTTGATCTCGTGTTTTTCCAAAACGTTTTGAAAGAATCTACCGGTAAATTCGGATCCTTTATCCATTTATTAATAATAACATTTGCGAGGTGAGTCACAATTCAGTATTTTTTGAAAAGCACTAACCTCAACTGAAGCTGATGTTACTTTCAAACTCTTGACCCATAAAAATTTCGATAAAACATCTACCTAGATTGCCGAGACGATCGACTCCACCAAGCAACTGCGCCCACGCGACGGCCACCGACCAACGTCAGAAGGATCTCCGAGGGTAGGGAGAGTCCCAATCAGCCATAGGACAGGAGTCGCAAGTCGGTCACCATCGGAGGACTGACGGTCAATGCCCTTATAGACAACGGTTCCGATGCAAACATTCTACAGGCCGACTTGTGGAAAGAAATTCAGCGGAGCAGGAGAATGAAGTGTCAACTGGAAGTATGCTCTACCAGGCTGCGCGGTTTCGGAGCCCTCAGCCACATCAATCCGCTCGGACAAATCTCTCTCGAGACACGGATTGACGAAACGAGTTACCAGCTTGAGTTTATTGTAATACCTGCAGTGACGTCAAGAGACAAGGTGATCATCGGAGACCCATTGCGCGACTACGCAACGATTACACTAAGTAAAGATAAAACGATCGTAACGCCTCATGGTAAGGTAGCTTCCTTGAGAAGAGTGGAACTAGAACGTGCAGAACTGGAGAAGGTACTAGCGGGTGTTCCCAACGAATTCCGACAGGAAGTACGATCCCTTGTGGAAAATTATCAGCCCATCGCCTCCGAGGAATCGCCGGTCAAGATGAAGATTATATTGAAGGACGAGAGGCCAATTTGGCGCAATCCAGCGAACCTTGCACCCAAAGAAAAGGAAGAGGTCGACACTCAGGTGTCCGAATGGCTACAAGCTGGTATCATCGCAGAAAGCATTTCGGAGTACGCCTTGCAGGTGGTAGTAGCACGGAAGAAGGATGGTCGACCAAGGATATGAATCAACTTCAGACCGCTCAACAAAGTGATTGCGAAGGAGCACACCCCTCAACCCTTGATCGAGGATTGTCTTGACGAGATCGCCGACGGGACGTGATACTGTGCAATTGATTTGAAGGATGACTACTTCCATGTACAAGTGGAAAAGGACAGCCAGAAATACACCTCTTTTGTGACACACAAGGCTCAATATGAGTTTAAGGTTGTCCCGTTCGGAATCTCAACAGCACAGGCAGTGTTTGCAAGGTTCCTCAGGTTTATTTTTCGTGAGCTTCTTCGCCGAAAGATTCTGGTGCTGTACCAAGATGACGGAGTAATAGAAGGTCGAACCTGTCGAGGATGCCTTGATCGTCTACGTGAAGTTCTGGAGGTGGCAGCTCGGTTTGGACTGAACATCAACGAGAAGAAGTGCCAACTCCTGACCCGGCGAATTGAATTTCTAGGCTACGCAGTTACCGAGGGAACTATTCTCTCCTTCCGAAGATCGAATCAAGTCTATGGTTGAGTATCCAGAACCATGCACCAAAAAGCAGGTTGAACGTTTTCTAGGCCTGGCTGGAACGTTTAGAAAGTTTATCCATGGCTACGCACGGATCGCGCAACCTCTCAGTGACCTTATGAGGAGCAACGTTCCTTTCATGTTCGGGGAGGCACAGCGAGTGGCCTTCGAGGCCCTGAAGACGGCCTTAATTCAGGCTCCGGTTTTACAGCTTTACCAGTAGGGCAGAGAAACGGAACTGCACACGGACGCCTTGCAAGACGGCTACGGAGCTATCCTTATGCAGAGACACCCAGAAGGCCAACAATAAAAGGGCAACAAAATAAACAATAAAAAGGCCAACATCCCGTGTACTTCATAAGCCGGAAGACGACGCCAGCAGAGAAGAAGTTCTGTAGCTATGAGTGGGAGGTCCTGGCCGTGGTTAGAGCATTAGAAAAGTTTCGCTGTTACCTCCTGGGGATTAAATTTACTGTGTACACCGACTGTAAAGCATTTACCCAGACCATGGAAAATACCCGGTTGTCACCGAGAATCGCCAGGTGGGCTATGACCTTGGTGGAGTACGACATGGACGTCAAGCATCGAGACGGCGCAAGGATAAAGCACTTCGACACCCTAAGTCGAGTGGCCTCCGTCCGGGTTATCAGAGACTCTATGGTTGATCGGATCCGAAGAGCGCAGTGCCAGGATCCCGAGCTCAAGGCTATTTTCATAATCCTGCAGAGAGGGGAACCTTTCGAGGACTTTAAGCTCAAAAACGGACTAATCTACCGAGTTGGTTCCGGAAGAGACAAGTTGGCCGTTGCCCAAGGCATGAGACGAGAAATCGTTCAAAAGGCTCACGAAGTTGGTCACACAGCAGCACGGAAGACCGCAGAGCTGGTATCCAGAGACTATTGGGTAAGGGACGCTGAAAGGCTCGCGAACTGGTGCTACAAAAACTGTTTGCGATGTATCTTGGCCACCCGTAAAGCAGGTAAAGCTGAAGGTTACCTACACCCCATCCCGAAAGGAGGCCAGCCTCTGCAAACCCTGCACTTGGACCATGTTGGCCCGTACACCTTGACCCGCAAACAGTATAACCACGATCTAGTGATCGTCGACGAGTTCTCAAAGTACACCTGGATCTTTCCTACTCGATCAACAGGAGCGCTGGAGGTGATCGCTAAGTTGAGATTCTTGTTGCAACACTTTGGTACCCCGGTAGAAGTACTCACGGATCGAGGGTTAGCGTTCTATCGGTCTAAGGAGTTCAAGGAATTCTGCGAAGCGGAGAAGATTCGAAGACAGCCGATCACAACAAGAGCTCACCGAGGTTAGTAATGGCCAAGTAGAGCGAATCAACGACGTGACAAACAACGCTCTGAGGAAGATCGCAGCTGACGACAACCAGCGATGGTATAAGCATGAAGGGCAACTTGCCCTGGGCAAGTGATGTTCGGAATCGACCCACGAATCTCTGGAGCTCTAGAAGTAACTCGACTCATCGAGGAAGAACTGCTGGCAAAATTGCAAGAGGTCAAAGACCGAGAGAGGATAGTCGCTAGGAAAAAGATCGAGAAGATTCAGCTCGAGAACCAGCGGCAGTTCAATCGTAAACGGAAGATCGCTACGAAGTACCGAGTCGGCGATTTGGTATCGATTGTTCGTACCCAAGGGGGGCCAGAGTTGAAGATAAAGTTGAAGTTCCTGGGTCCCTACATCGTTATCAAATGCAAACCGAATAAACGGTACGATGTACAAAAAGCGCGAAGAGATATCGAAGGGCCGTACGACACCTCTGCTGCGGCCGATGGCATGAAACCTTGGCGAGGACACAGAGACGACATTCAGGAGGACCTTGAAGACTACGAAGAAGAAGTGGAAGAAGACGCAGATGAAGCCGATGTATGATGTTTGTCATGTACTGAGTGAGAGAGTAAGAGTGCATGTGTAGGCATGTGTGTGTCCGTGGCCGGACATTCACGAAAGGGGGGTGTATGTGGGGTGGTGGATGAGTGCAATCTTTTGTGTGTGTGTGTGCGTGCGTGCGTGCGTGCGTGCGCGCGCGCGCGTGTGTGTGAGTGTGTGTAAGAAAGAGAGAGAGGAGCATGCGCGGGGATGCGCCGAGGGAGGCGCGAGCAATCGAATAACAGCCGGAGCAACGGTATAACCTAAGGATTGTTAGTTGATATTTTGATGAAATAAAGAATGAAGAATATTTGCTAAAGTTTATAAGCGTATTGTTTGGTTTTATTTTTTAACCTCCCTACAATAGATATGTTTTGTTAACTGAACATTATGTTGTACAAAGAATTTCAGTTACACATTAATAAAATTCTTTCAATAAGCGTAAATAATTAATACGGTTAGATAGTTCATAATGGATAAATAAATAATAATCAATACAATAGTGCAAAATATGAAGTAGATTGAACAATCAAAAGTCGGTCATGAATTCAAAAGAATGTATGAAAACTGGAAGGGTCAGTCCGCGTAAAAGTGAACCTCGGCTCAAAAACGAATATTTGTGATAACTTTTTTAAAATTGAATTTTAATTTTAATTTATAACTGGAGATAAAAGATACTAGTTAAAGCTATTTTTGAACTCTAATTTTGTTTTAAAAAGTTTTTTATCTCCATTTGTATTTGTACTTTTTAATTTACCCCTTAAAAACTGGGGTAAAAATACTCAAAAAACATCTTCTTAAAGATAAAAAAAAGGATAAAAACTTAACTGTTTAGCTAAAATTAATTCATGAGAGAAAGAGTCGGGTAGTCAGTAGAATGTTAGTCAGTAGAATATCGAATAAAGTTAAAAAATTTTTTTACAGAAACTATTGAATGTTTTTCATACTAGTAACACCCGTGAAATAAAGATAGATTTTTATTAAATAGAGAAAATGAATAATTCAAAAACGTTTATATGAGCATAAAAGTTCAAAGACTTAACTTTATCATGGATTTATTCCAAAATAACACCGTTTCATAATTTGCTGAGGTCTTGTCTCTTTGGCAATAGTATATCAGAATCACTTCTGTTTTCAGTAATGCCCGTGACGGGCTTTGCATTTAATTTTTAGGAAAATGAAAAATGTAAAAAAATTTTGAATGACATCAAAATTTTCTAAAAAAAAAAAAAAGTACGTCCCTTTAGTATAATCAATTTTTTTTTTTTTAATAATTTTACAATCATAAATACAGACCCGGAAGATACTACTGAATGAAACAAAAGAAAAAGGCTGAAAACCCATTAATGCAATGAATTAGTAAACAAAAATATTTGTGAGAGTTTTTTTTACCTAGTATTAATTTTTTGTACGAGAAATAATAGTTGAAAAACTTGAGTCTATATATGTACTGAAAGAGGCTAGTTATTGCAACAAGTAAACAAAAAATTTTTATTCGTTTATCAGATAAATCTTTATATTGACTATCCCACAACAAATAATCACAAAATAATTATATGATTCTTACAGTCTAACCACATATGCAGATCATTAGATGATCCTTACTTAAAATCACCCCCGAAGAACCTAAAATATCGATTAGTAATCAATATTACAGTACCCACAATATGTGCAACTTCTAAGTTGTGAAACAAGGGAACATCTAATGATCCTTCGCAGCACCACCTTCGAAGCAACCCCAAAAATCTGCAAAGAAACCTAAAAAAAATATTATTATTCCCTATCGATCCTCAGCTGCCCAACATTTCGAGCGCGCTTCGGTACGCATGCGCAACAAAAAAGGGAGCTAAGGGAATTTATGAATAATTCAGGGTTGAAGACGATATTCCTTCGTAAAGACGGTGAGCTGTCGTCAAACAATCAAACAATCGTACCAAGAAACAAACGTATATACGAATCTGGCTAATGATAAAATTATATGAAAGAAATTTTAAACAGAAGAACCAGATATATCTAAGTTAACATGAACCAATCATTGAAAATTGTTATCTTTTTTTTTAATCATTTAAAGGTTACAAATGAGTATTTGCTACTTTTTAATGTAAATTCACATTAAAATAAAGTTATGCAATGTACATTTAAAAAATAGGTGAATACTAAATTGAATTTTTTTTTTTTTTACATATAAAATCGATTTACCTAAGACTTTTATAGGTTCTGGTTTATGTCGTGGTTTTACATCAGAATAATCGAATACATCTTAGGTATTGTTAAATTATTTAGAATTTGTTAAGATCGTGAAATCATTTATTAAGACTTATTTGAACTATATTAATGATTTATTTAGGGAGTTTGGTTTTTTTGAACTTGTGGACAAAAAGGAAATACATTTACGGGCCTGTAGCCATGAGGCGACTGGTGGCGCTGTATCAATTAGCAGCTCCCTACAGCTGACTGCGGAGCTGCTGAGCAGAGCAATTTGTAATGTGTTATGAGCAATAATTTTTTTATAAATAATTGATTGTCATAGAATAACAACAGTACTGAAGACCCTTATTTTCATTATATATTAAATAAGTGGTAGAATTCATAATTATTAATTTGTTTAATTTCAATAAAAGAGTATGAAATAAATAATCTCTACACTCTTTCTATGATCATCATTATCAAAGATTTTTCAATTATTGTGGAGTGCCCTGTGAGTTGATAATAATCGTGCTGTGGTTGTGTTGGGGACCTGATAGCTGGAGGTGCATATTGGCAATATTAAAAATAAAGTTTTTTCTGAATGAGTGTGTTTGTGTGTGTGTGTGTCAGGTTGAACTTGCAAATTACTCTTTTATAATCCATCCAACTTGCAAATTGCAAAAGGTGCAATTGCAGGAGATAATGTCATTGTCATACGCATAATCGCTTAATTTTAATCATCATAGAAATGTATATGCTCTGAGTCAATACAATTGTACTGTTAAAGTTTTGTAATCCCACCTTTTTCTAAAATAAACTTGATGTCTGACAATGAATTTTAATTTTGATTGTAACTGTTACATTAACTCAGGGTGTTAATGATAAGTATATTTAAGTCAACACGAATCAATTAGTAAAAATTTTCATCTTTTTTGTTTTCTGTATGGAAGCTTAAGTTATGCGGCCAAAGTGATTTTATCGCTTTAATGCAGATGACTTCGCTACACTTGTCAGGGGCAAGTTCGAAGAAGTCTAATTATATTATTCATACCTTAAAAAAATAATTAATCAAATTTAAAAAATCACAATTAATTATACTGTTTGGTTACATAAAATTATATAACTATTAATAATCAAAATAAAATATGAAGATTGTAAAATATTAATTTTTTAAATATTAATAAAATCAAAATGAAAAGAATTGAATAAAAAAAAAAAAATTGGATAAAGAGAAAAATATATACAAATATTATTTTGGAAAAAAGCATAAAAATAATTATGCGAACCAAATTTTTTTTGTTAGGTGTATACGAACACCTAACGTTTTTCCCGATTCTTGCGGCCCGGAAGGGAATGCTACCGGGGGATCGCGGTCCCCACTCGTGTGTCAACGGACGGGAATAAGTTAAGGGCCTAATCTAAAGAAAATCCTAACGATAAATTCTATAGAGGGGTTTTATGGATTGAAACCTTACCTTGAGATTTGATGCGAAGCCTCTGGTACTCTGCTCCAATGAAGGGTAATCGACGATTAAAGCAGGCGATTGAACTTAACTATTTATTTATAAGGTAATAATTATACACAACTACACCAATAGAAACTACAGCGTATTCCAAGAAGGATCGCTATCCCGTTCACAACTATGTTTATTTTAGAACTACTAGACTCACACAATTTATATGATTACGCTATTAGTTAAAGTATAACGGTCGCAATACTAATTACTCTACAACGATAGGCGCGCGAGACGAATTCTCCGACAAAGGAGCAATTCGTCGTTCTTACTGCTAGCTTAAAACAAGACTTACGAGACCATTGATCCGACAAAGGATCAATTCGTCTGCACGCCACTAAACTCTAATTAAGACTCCCAGCACTGCTGCAGTCTTGCCCGGGCGTTGCCTCGCTGGCAAGAATGCAGCGCGTGCATTTTCTGTATCATCGTTTTCTGTATCATTGACCTATTCTACTTGTGTTTATAATGCTGTATGTGCATTATAAATGTCACATAACAGTACCCCCTCCCTAAAATATTCACCGTCCCTGGTGAATTTAGGTGTAATGTAGGTCTAGGGTTTCTGGGTGGTAGGGTGGTTCTCCAGGTTACGGTCTTATAAGGTAGGTGTATTTTGTTATTAGGTAGGTTTTAGGTAGTTTTCAGGGTCGTTATTCATTGGTTAGGAATTGTCTGGTTTTATTTCTTGCGCCCAGAGTGGATTCCGTTCGAGGTAAGCTCTTGGTCAGGTCTTAGCAATGTTTCGTTTAATCATGAAGGAATTCTGTATCATCGTTTTCTGTATCATTGACCTATTCTACTTGTGTTTATAATGCTGTATGTGCATTATAAATGTCACATAACATTTTTAATTAGTATTAAATAATAAAAAACATTTGAAAAAAAAAAATTATTAAAAAAAAATTCATTGCTTTTGAAAATCCATATGGAAATCCATATGGAAATCTGTTTCAATTTTCCATACGGAATTCCATATGGATTCCGTTATGGATTTCCGTATGGGGTCCTGCATGGATTTCCATATGGATTTTTTCAGCTGGGTAATCATTTTAAGGTTACAAATGAGTATTTGCTACATTTCAATGTAAATTTACATTAAAATAAAGTTATGCAATGTACATTTAAAAAATAGGTAAATACTAAATTGAATTTTTTTTTTTTTACATATAAAATCGATTTACCTAAGACTTTTATAGGTTCTGGTTTATGTCGTGGTTTTACATCAGAATAATCGAATACATCTTAGGTATTGTTAAATTATTTAGAATTTGTTAAGATCGTGAAATCATTTATTAAGACTTATTTGAACTATATTAATGATTTATTTATGGAGTTTGGTTTTTTTGAACTTGTGGACAAAAAGGAAATACATTTAAATACTTACCGAATTTACGCAATAAAATCTTGAAAAAATGCATTTAAAAAAGTAATATTTACGGCGATTGGTTTTTTAAAAAGGAATCTAAATAAAAAATTATACGCTAAATATGATCTTTAAAAAATACTTTTAAAATAGTATATTATGCAACGGGTGCAGTGTCATCACCAGGGCGGTTTTAAAAGCACCGAGTGCGAAGCGAAGCGTAGCACGAGTGATTTTAATAAGCCCTGGTGACGTGCTGCACCCGTTGCATACTATATTTTATTACACGTATTGCGTGGAGGCTCGATTTTGCGTACGCCGCCTAAAGTTAGGTTAGGGCTAGCGTGCGTAAAATCGAGCCTCCACGCATTAGTGTAATAAAAGTAATATTTACGGCGATTGGTTTTTTTAAAAGGAGTCTAAATAAAAAGTTATACGCTAAATATAATAATCTTTTTTCAAAAATGAATTAATGAAAGAAGTGAAATCAAAAAATTTATTACGGACGGCTTGAGACCGAATTACTTATTATTTAAAAATAATTTTCTCTTCTAAAAGATGATCATATTATGTTGAATCACCTTCAATATACGTAAGGTTAACAATTTTTCAATTATAGCACATACATGGAAAAAAACATGCAAATTGCACACAACTCTAATACTTAAAATGAAAAATTAAAATATGTTGTTAAGAAACACACTGAGCATTCAAAATATAATTTAAAAAATACAGGTATCAATGCTTTTTTTCGAGATAATTTAGTTCAAAGAATATTAAATTTTTACAGGTCAAGTATAGCTATACATTGTGATTTAGTTGATTTCTAACTCAATTACAACATATTTTTTTTATTATTTTTTTTTTTTTAATTTAAATATACGAGCTTGTGGGCTCATTATTTTAATTTTTAATTTTAAAAAGTATATGAGTTGTGTGCAATTTGCATGTTTTTTTCCATGTATGTGCTATAATTGAAAAATTGTTAACCTTACGTATATTGAAGGTGATTCAACATAATATGATCATCTTTTAGTAGAGAAAATTACCTATAAAAAAATTATTGCTCATAACACATTACAAGTTGCTCTGCTCAGCAGCTCCGCAGTCAGCTGTAGGAAGCTGCTAATTGATACAGCGCCACCAGTCGCCTCATGGCTACAGGCCCGGGCCTACATGCCCCCGTCTGCGGCTGTAGGTAAGCAGTAAGAGTGAGACAGCAAAAATAGACACGCCTACCGCATACGACACGTCCGGTTAAGTCAACAGAGACCGCAGGCAGAGACCGGATTCTCGAAACTGAAATCGAATTCCCCTGACTACCGTGAGCCAAAGGAAAATCAGCGTTTCGAAAAATAAAACGTTCATAACTTTTCAATGCGTGCTTTGTTTGGGATAATTTTTTTTTTAAATTACTCAGGGGGTCATCAGCTACGTGCGGGATGTATAATATAAATGAAATAATCATCCTAAAATAGTTTTTCATTGAAGCGTCTTAACCTAAAACCAAAAATCAAACTATATAAAGCCCTGCAGGCTTTCACGGCAGTCGGTTGGAAAAAAAAAAACCAAATCGCCGTTAAAGCCCGATTGGGCTTTAGGATCTGATATATATATATCAGATTCATAAAATTATTTTAAATAATGATTTATTCATTTTTATAAACTAAATAACTCTTTAAGATTGGAAAGAAAAATTAAAAACTAACCTCCAAGAAGTAATGATTGATGAATAAGGAAATTATCCACCAAGCATTTAAAATAAAATATCGTGGGCGTAGAGTTGAATAAAAAAACCAATTGTTTATCCTCAAAGACTTCAAACGTAATTACCTTGGGCGTCGAGTTAAATGAAAAAAAAAAATTGTTTATCTCCAAAGTCCTAAACTGAATAGCCTGCAGGGCATCGAGTAAAATAAAAAAGTAACTGTTTATCCCCACGCCTTTAAACCCAAATACCCTGGGCGTCAAACTGAATTAAAAAACTAATTGATACTCCCCTGAGCATTAAACTCAAAAGCCTTGGCATCAAGATGAATAAAAAAAAATTAATCGTTTTTCCCTAAAGAATGTTTTTAGAAAACTCTGTACGTTGAGTTAAATGCAAAAACCAATTTTTTATCTCAGAGGCTTTATACTAAAAAAACCCTGGGCATAAGTTGAATAAAAAAACTAATTGTTTATCTCCAAAGCTCTATACTAAAAAATCCTGGGCGTGGAGTTGAATGAAAAAAGTAATTGTTTTTCCCGCTAGCCTTTAAACCTAAATAACCTTGGCGTCAAGTTGAAAAAAAAAATGTTCATTCCCAAAGCATTAAACTCAAATCTCTGCGCGTCGATTTGAATGCTAAAACGGCAATCCGTTTTCTATTCAACTCGACGCCCAGGGTATTTAGGTATAAAGGCTTGGGGATAAACAATTCCTTTTTTTATTTAACTCGATGCCCAGACCATTCAGTTTAAAGCTTTGGGGATAAACAATTTTTTTTTTCATTCAACTCGACGCCCAGGGTATTTCATTTTAAATTCTTGGTGGATAATTTCCTTATTCATCAATCATTACTTCTTGGAGGTTAGTTTTTAATTTTTCTTTCCAATCTTAAAGAGTTATTTAGTTTATAAAAATATAATTTCCTTAATCATATTCAATCATTATTTCTCGGAGGTTATTTTTTAAATTTTTTTTTCCAATCTTAAAGAGTTATTTAGTTTACAAAAATGAATAAATCATTTTTTTTCTAATAATTTTACGAATCTGCAATGTCAATAACGTTCGAGTTTCTTGCCTATAAACCGCTCAATATTCAAAGTGTAGAAAAAGTAGCGGAACCCCTGATTTACTCGAAAACAATGCATTTTTTGTATAGCATATGTAATGTAAAAGTACGTACACAAACTTCGTTTTTTCAAAAGGGAACCCCTATTTTTGACCCCGGATTCAAAAAGAACGGAAAATTTTACGATTTTAAGGTATTTAAAAAAAAAAACTTTAAAAAATACTTTTAAAAAAGTAATATTTACGGCGATTGGTTTTTTTAAAAGGAGTCTAAATGAAAAGTTATACGCTAAATATAATAATCTTTTTTTGAAAATGAATTAATGAAAGAAGTGAAATCAAAAAATTTATTACGGACGACTTGAGGCCGAATTACTTATTATTTAAAAATAATTTCTCTTCTAAAAGATGATCATATTATGTTGAATCACCTTCAACATACGTAAAGTTAACAATTTTTCAATTATAGCACATACATCGGAAAACACATGCAAATTGCACACAATTCAAACACTTTTTGAAATTAAAATATGTTGTAATGAAGTTAGAAATCAACTAAATCACAATGTATGGCTATACTTGACCTGTAAAAATTTAATATTCTTTGAACTAAATTATCTCGAAAACAATCATTGATACCTGTATTTTTTAAATTATATTTTGAATGCTCAGTGTGTTTCTTAACAACATATTTTAATTTTTAATTTTAAAAAGTGTTTGAGTTGTGTGCAATTTGCATGTGTTTTCCGATGTATGTGCTATAATTGAAAAATTGTTAACTTTACGTATGTTGAAGGTGATTCAACATAATATGATCATCTTTTAGAAGAGAAATTATTTTTAAATAATAAGTAATTCGGCCTCAAGTCGTCCGTAATAAATTTTTTGATTTCACTTCTTTCATTAATTCATTTTCAAAAAAAGATTATTATATTTAGCGTATAACTTTTCATTTAGACTCCTTTTAAAAAAACCAATCGCCGTAAATATTACTTTTTTAAAAGTATTTTTTAAAGATCATACTTAGCGTATAATTTTTTATTTAGATTCCTTTTTAAAAAACCAATCGCCGTAAATATTACTTTTTTAAAAGTATTTTTTAAAGATTTTATTGCGTAAATTCGGTAAATATTTAAATGTATTTCCTTTTTGTCCACAAGTTCAAAAAATCAAACTCCATAAATAAATCATTAATATTGTTGAAATATCTCTTAATAAATTATTTCACGAACTTAACAAATTCTAAATAATTTAACAATAACTAAGATATATCCAATTATTCTGATGTAAAACTACGACATAAACCAGAACCTATAAAAGTCCAAGGGAAATCAATTTTATATGTAAAAAAAAAAAAATTCAATTTAGTATTTACCTATTTTTTAAATGTACATTGCATAACTTTATTTTAATGTAAATTTACATTGAAATGTAGCAAATACTCATTTGTAACCTTTTAATGATTAAAAAAAAGATAAAAATTTTCAATGATTGGTTCATGTTAACTTAGATATATCTAGTTCTTCTGTTTAAAATTACTTTTATATAATTTTATCATTATCCAGAACCCATAAAAATCATAGACATAATTTATTGTTATGAACTACTTTTGAATTCGTTTTGCATACATAATAGATGGACAAACTCAATCCACTTTAAAAATAATGGAGCAAATGCTCATCCGTACTTTAAAAATCCATGCCAAATAGAATTCATAATTTTTGGTCCACTGGATACCTAGACCCAAAACTATCTATTTCTATTGTACTTTTTAATTCTTGTAAAAAAAAATTAACCAATTTTAAAATGTAAAATCACTTTGGCCGCATAACTTAAGCTTGCTTACAGAAAACAAAAAAGATAAAAATTTTTAATAATTGATTCATGTTGACTTGGATATATCTAGTTCTTTAGGTTTAAATTTCTTTTATATAAATTTTATCATTAGTCAGAACACATAAAAATCATAGACATAATTTACTGTTATGAAGTACTTTTGAATTCATTTTGCATACATAATTGATGGACAAACTAAATCCACTTTGAAAATAATGAAGCAAATGCTCATCCGTACTTTAAAAATCCATGCCAAATAGAATTCATAATTTCTGGTCTACTGGATACCTAGACCCAAAACTATCTATTTCTTTTGTACTTCTTAATTAACCAATTTTAAAATGTAAAATCACTTTGGCCACATAACTGCATACAGACAACAAAAAAGATAAAAAATTTTAATAATTGATACATGTTGACTTAAATATACTTATCATTAACACCCTGAGTGAATGTAACAGTTGCAATCAAAATTAAAATTCATTGTCAGACATCAAGTTTATTTTAGAAAAAAGGTGGGATTACAAAACTTTCAGACATCAAGTTTATTTTTGAAAAAGGGTAGGATTACAAAACTTTAACAGTTCAAGTGTATTGGCTCAGAGCATATACATTTCTATGATGATTCTATGAAATCAAGCGATAATGCGTATGACAATGACATTATGTGCTGCAATTGCACCTTTTGCAATTTGCAAGTTGGGTGGATTATAAAAAAGTAATTTGCAAGTTCAACCTGACACACACACACACACACACACAAACACACTCATTCAGAAAATTATTTTTAATATTGCCAATATGCACCTCCAGCCATCAGGTCCCCAACACAACCACAGCACAATTATTATCAACTCACAGGGCACACCACAATAATTGAAAAATCTTTGATGATGATCATAGAAAGACTGTAGAGATTATTTATTTCATACTCTTTTATTGAAACTAAACAAATTAATAATTATAAATTCTACCACTTATTTAATATATAATGAAAATAAGGGTCTTCAGTACTGTTGTTATTCTATGACAATCAATTATTTATAAAAAAGTTATTGCTCATAACACATTACAAGCTGCTCTGCTCAGCGGCTCCGCAGTCAGCTGTAGTCAGCTCACGAGTCAGCTGTAGGGAGCTGCTAATTGATACAGCGCCACCAGTCGCCTCATGGCTACAGGCTCGGGCCTACATGCCCCCGTCTGCCGCTGTAGGTAAGCAGTAAGAGTGAGACAGCAGAAATAGACACGCCCACCGCATACGTCACGTCCGGTTAAGTCTACAGAGAGCGCAGGCAGAGAGACCGGATGCTCGAAACTGAAATCGAATGTCCCCTGACTACCGTGAGCCAAAGGAAATCAGCGTTTCGAAAAATGAAACGTTCATAACTTTTCAATGCGGGCTTTGTTCGGGATAATTTTTTTTTTTAAATTACTCAGGGGATCATCAGCTACGTGCGGGATGTATAATATAAATGAAATAATCATCCTAAAATAGTTTTTCTTTGAAGCGTCCTAACCTAAAACCAAAAATCAAAGTATATAAAGCCCTGCAGGCTTTCACGGCAGTCGGTTTAAATAAAAAAAACCAAATCGCCGTTAAAGCCCGATTGGGCTTTAGGATGAAATAATCATCCTAAAATAGTTTTTCTTTGAAGCGTCCTAACCTAAAACCAAAAATCAAAGTATATAAAGCCCTGCAGGCTTTCACGGCAGTAGGTTTAAAAAAAACCAAATCGCCGTTAAAGCCCGATTGGGCTTTAGGATTTTGGCCCTTATTAAGGCCCTGCAGGGCCCTTAAGCCTCTATTATCTCCGATAATACGCAACTTTCGTATAGCAAATTCGGCCCGGGTCCTTTTTCGTAGGGCCCACTAAGACGTAAATTTTATTTCAGGAAATATATGTACTATACGAAAATTGCGTATTTTCGGAGATAATAGGGGCTAAAGGGAAAGGGCCCTGCAGGGCCTTAGTAGGGGCCGAAATTTTTTTTTTTAATACCTAGAAATCATAAAATTTACCGTTCTTTACGAATCTGGGGTCAAAAATCGGGGTTCCCATTTGAAAAAACGAAGTTAGGGTCCGTAAGGCCCAAAATAAGGGTCCAGGCCCTTTTTCATAGGGCCCACTAAATTGTTAATTTTATTTCAGGAAACTTTTACATTACATGTGCTATACAGAACATGTATTGTTTTCGAGTAAATCAGGGATTCCGCTACTTTTTCTACACCCTGTATATAGACTGTTTGTTTCTTGGTACGATTGTTCGATCTGAACACAGCTCACCGTCCCCACTAAGGAATATCGTGTTCCACCCAGATGAATATAGGAAAATTTAAGAATCATTTATAATTTATAATATCACTTTTTTTTTTTTTTTTTTACTTAAGTATAAATAATATTTATAGTCGCGACTTTTATGCTCCAATATGTGCTAATTGATGACTTTTGGTCCCTACACTGCTTCGCATTAGCCCATGATCCAAATAGACCATGTGGAGTATGGGAAACCCAGGGTATGTGCCCCATTCGAGTTAATCGAAGGACCAGCGCTGAACCGGCAGGCTCATGGGGACTTTTATCCCACATATCGTCTCCAATCAGATAGTCTTGGATTAGACCAGCACTGAACCGAGTTTAGCTCATTGGGAAATTATGCCCCAAATATTGCCCCTGGTCGAGATAATCTCCGACCAGCGCTGAAATGAAAGCCGTCGGTTTTACCGGGGGCTGAATGGATAAAATTTTTTTGTTTACTTGTTCCAATAACTAGCCTCTTTCTGTACATATATGGACTCAAGTTTTTCAATTATTATTTCTCGTACAAAAAAATAAATACTAGGTAAAAAAAAACTCTTATATTTTTGTTTACTAATTTATTGCATTAATGGGATTTTAGCCTTTTTCTTTTGTTTAATTCAGTAGTATCTTTCAGTTTTTTACCTCATACCTTCTCTGCCATAAACATTGAATTTTTTAGTATTTATTTCAAAATTTTTAATCCTAATAAAATTTGGATTTTAATTATTGATCCATTCAATGTATTCACCAACAATAACTTTAAATAAAGGTTCTTTGGTCTTAGTTTATAATTATATAAAAAGATATTATTCATGCAAGATTTTAAATAAGTAATCGTGGTTTCAATTAGCTCTTAAAAATAATATAAGTCAAAAAAGCTATTTATGATTTGTGGTTTATCAGTGTAAGTGTGTATAAAACAGTTTTTTCAAATATGACAACTAGGTTTATTATTCCTTTTTTTTATGGAAGAAAAAGTGGATGTTTTTATGTAAAATTTGAACTGGATTTAAAAGAATGGTTTTGCATTAGAAGAACATGTAGAGATAATTTTTCTAAGAGTTTTATACAAAAAAAATTTTGCGCCTATGGAAATTATTAAAAGAAAATTTTTAAACGAAAAAAAATTTGTTACTTATATTTTAGCCAATGGAAATCATTAAAATTAAGTTTGGAAAAATAAAAAAATCGTATGCACAAAACTTTCTGCCATGAAAAGCTTAAAAACAAATTTGTTTACAAAAATTTTTCTATTCCAAAAATATATCAATTAAGATTTAAAAAATCACTAGATTTATGTTTACAACTAATTACAGCTTTAATTAGTTCAAATTATTTTTAAAACTCTAAGGGATAAAGAAATGTTATACATGTACTTTACATAAATACAAACCAGCAGTAACAGTATCTTTCAAGTCAAATTTAGTAGAATTAGACTTATTTTTAACATCAACTTTTGGAAATCCTTTCAGTTTATGCCCGCAAAGGTTAAGCTCACCACTGAGATGGGCTTCTTCAAGAGTTCGTTCTAAACTTTTTGTAAGATGATTTTGTGTATATCCGGTAGTGTTTGATGCAACCATTTTCATTCACAATTAATACAGATAGTTTTCTAAAATTATCGAGGCAAATCTGAAGGTTTGTTGATTTTTAAGCAGAATTTGTAACTTATTAAAAATAAACTACTGTATATTTTTTTAAATGAAAGATTTTATGCAAAAAATTTTATCTTGAACTTTGAGGAATAACTAAAAAAAATTTATTTACCTAATTTATACACATTTATATATAATATAAATAAATATATTATACACATTTGTTTACAAAACTTAAATAAAAAATTTATTTTTGAAGCTGAACAAGCTTGGTTGACAAGCAATAAAAAATTCCCATCTCGAGTATCGAATGTAATTCGACATTTAAGTTATCAAACATTAAGGTCTCCATACACGGAAAGAAGGGAGCACTGTAAAAAGTCTTCCGTGCACCGAAAAATCGATAGGTGTATAGAAAGTTGTTGTGTTCGTTCGTGAATTCATCGGTCGATTCCATGCTCGCCACCGGATTATCCGGTGCTGCACATTCGATTGGACTGGCGAAACAAAACACGATGACTCGCACGCGCTTCCGGGCAAAATAATATAATTTTTTTTTACAATAACATTTTTTTAACAGTGATATATAAATTAATAATAAAGATTTTATTAAAAATTATTTTTTAATAAAAATTATCTAACTAAATATATTGCCCGCATAATATTTTGCCCGCGAGCTCGTGCGAGTCATCGTGTTTTGTTTCGCCAGTTCAATCACATGAGCAGCACCGGATAATCCGGTGGCGAGCATGGAACAGGGATGTATAGGTATCTTACCTATGTATCCGATACGTAAGTTACCAGTACGAAACCTAGGTACTTTAAAAAGATGGCAGCGACTCTCGACCGACAAGCTCTAAGCCCCCATAAAGCTGGGGAGAGCGATAAATAAATCATTTTTTATAAACATTTACATAAACCTCCAAGCTCTAAATCCCCATAACGATGGGGAGAGCGATAAATAAATTATTTTTTATAAACAATTAAATAAACCGACAAGCTTTAAACCCACATGACGCTGGGGAGGGCAATAAATAAATAATTTTTTATAAACAATTAAATAAACAGCCGAGCTCAAAGCCCCAATAACGCTGGGGAGATCGATAAATAAATTATTTTTTATAAACAATTAAATAAACCACCAAGCTCTAAGCCCCAATAACGTTGGGGAGAGCGAGTAGTGAATAATTTTTTATAAACAATTAAATAAACCGACAAGCTCTAAACCCCCAAAACGCTGAGGAGAGCGATAAATAAATTATTTTTTATAAACAATTAAATAAACCACCAAGCTCTAAGCCCACATTACGCTGGGGAGAGCGATAAATAAATTATCTTTTATAAACAATTAAATGAACCACGAAACTTTATAAAAAATAATTCATTTATCGCTCTCCCCAGCGTTATTGGGGCTTAGAGTTCGGCTGTTTATTTAATTGTTAATAAAAGATAATTTATTTATCGCTCTCCCCAGCGTAATGTGGGCTTAGAGCTTGTCGGTTTATTTAATTGTTTATAAAAAAAAATATATTTATCGCTCTCCTCAGCGTTATTGGGGATTAGAGCTTGTCGTTTTATTAAATTGTTTATAAAAAAAAATATATTTATCGCTCTCCCCAGCGTTATTGGGGCTTAGAGCTCGGCTGTTTATTTAATTGTTTATAAGAAATTACTTATTTATCGCTCTCCCCAGCTTTATAGGGGTTTAGAGCTTGGTGGTTTATTTAAGTTTATAAAAAATTATTTATTTGTTGCTCTCCCCAGCGTTATGGGGATTTAGAGCTTGTCGGTTTATTTAATTGTTTCTAAAAAATTATTTATTTATCGCTCTCCCCAGCGTTATGGGGCTTAGAGCTTGTCGGTCGAGAGTCGCTGACAACTTTTTAAAGTACCTAGGTTCCGTACTGGTAACTTACGTATCGGATACATAGGTAAGATACTTATACATCCCTGGCATGGAATCGACCGATGAATATCATGGGACGATTCCATGTGCTGCTTACAGATCTGTTCCATGAGCGTAGCATGGGTCAAACCTGACATTTATCTCTCCGTGTGGAACTGTTAGCCGTAGACGTCGCTCGGGATCTAGAGTAACGGATGGGGAGACCCGGGTCAACACCGGAGCACCCGGTCGACTTCGTCCTGGAACATTAACCCGTAGTCAGTGCTCAGTACACTAGAGAAATCGGTGCTCTGGGGGTCGACCTGGGCCCCCCCTGTCACTCTTAATCCTGGGCATGACCTACGGGTGAATATTTCAAGAGAAGTTAACCAGGTGCTCCAGGGTTGACTCGGGTCTCCCCATCCGTTACTCTAGTACCCGAGCGACAGCTACGGCTAAAAGTCATGAAAATGACGTCATCGCTATAGATATACTCTCCATGGAGTTTTCGGTACATGGCAACGACTTCAAATAGTATATTATTCACCGAGGGACTAAAGTGTGCCGGGGAGGCCCGCTGCAGTTGCAGCCCGAGCCGAAGGCGAGGGCTGCAATTAGCGGGCCTCCCCGGCACATTATTAGTTCCGAGTGATGTATACACTTTTTTAATCTCGTATCGCAAGATTACTTGATTTCCTCCGATCAAAGCCAAAAAAACGGCGAGGTTGCTCCCTCCGCTTAGTGACCAGCGCGCATCTCACAGCAGATCAGTGTGTGTCTCCCCGAGCCGCAGGTGAGGGGAGACAGCTGATCTGCTATGCGCGCTGGTCGATTGCGCAGGGAGCCCCCGCCGTTCTTTTGGCTCTCATCGGAGGGACTCAAGTTATTACTTGCGATGCACGAGGTTAAAAATTAATTTACTTTATGATCAAATTTATAAATGGCTGAAAAAACTGTTATAGATTATGTTCGAAATTTGACTGGGAGATTCTTTTGTTCTTCGTCGCCAACATCAGACTCTAGCCGAGACGACTCACTCTCGTCGCAGCTGTCAAACTACTAATAACTTGAAATTTAACCAAAAACCTAAAAACTGACTTTTTGTTGTTAAAACTACTAATTTTTATTGCTTTAATTGAATAAACGTATTAAATTGATTTTTCATAAAATTAATCTCGATTCTTTAATTTGTTTCATACGAGCATCATCATATATACAGTCCATTCGCTATCGAACATTTTGGTCCTTCCTCGTCGGATCTACTGGTGTCATCGAGATTAATTGAAAAATCAATTCTTTGGTGGTTTGGTGAATTATCTACTTCTTCGAGAGATCTGCCGTTATTTTCTTTTTCGATCTAAATAACCTCGTTTGTTTAGTAAGGTTAAGAAAAATAGTTCAAGAGGTATGGATGATTTATTTTCGTTTTGAACTAAAAATTTTTCAATATTTTTATTCATTCGAGAATTTTTTTTTTTGAGTGCTTTACTAATTTCATTGGGAAGTTTTCGAACTAGGTTACTTGGCTTTTGGATCATCATCGTCATCCAGCCTACGGTTCGATTTCAGCTGTCAGCGTCGTCCTCCGTTTTTTTTCTTCAGCTGCTAAAATCGGATGTTTCCGGAGTATCTCACGCCGCACGGGACTAGGATCTTCGAAACTCTTGATTCAGTTGGTGAAAAAATTCTTTTTATTAACCTAGTTACTTTCTTTTGATATTTAGTCTTTTTTTTTTTCTCAATCGTTAAAAGTACCTCTTTTACGCAATTTTCAACTTGAACTCATCGTTTTCAAGTTAAAATTTTGAGATCTAACTCTCACTAGGTTAGTGGTCAGGTTAAATAATAGGCTAACCTCACAGTTTTTCTGAGTTGTTAGTGGGCCCTCGCTTTTCCCCACTGCTGAGTGTTTGACAAAATATTATTTTCAACCCCACTATCCTGACACTCTTCATTTAAGGTTATAGTACGTTTTTCAAAGTCGCCCTCGTTCGACAATTATTTCTTTTTTTTATGTTTTTTTTTATCGTTGATTGAATAATCTCATTTATTCAACATGGAAGATTACGTTGCTGCTCAGCAAACTCTCCACTCAAGGATTGCCAATTCCTTTGAGAATTTCAGAGAGAAAGGCCAAGATAAAATGACTCGAGGTAAGGGTCTATCTCGTTTAGAGGAGCTAGAGACGCTGTACGCTCAAGCTTCATCAATTCATTCGCAAATTCTCGGATTGAAACCTCCTCCAAATCACAACTATTTCTCCTCGAGATTGTTTGATGCAATCACCGATTCTTATTACGACAGGAAAGGTGATTACAAAGATTTCTTTTTTACTTTGGATGAGAATCAAGTCACTCGAGCTCTCAATGCCACTCAAGGTAATCATGATCACACTGTCAATCAGGACATTCATAGTTTTTCTCAATCCCTTCCAAAGATCGATATTCCCAGCTTTTCAGGGAAATATTCGGAGTGGGAAAATTTTCGTGATGTGTATAGGGCTATGATTCATCGAAAGGACGATGTTCCTAATGTGGTCAAGTTTTATTACCTTAGGACTCATCTCAAAGATGAAGCTCTTGCCATGGTAAAAAACTTACCATTGACGGATGATAATTATCCGAAAGCTTGGGAAAAGCTGACAGAAAAGTACGAGAACGAACGTAGGGTTATTAATCTGTATTTGGCTGAGCTCTTCGCAGTCAAACCCGCTAAGTCAGAGTCGTCATCAGAGCTCAAGCGGATTTTGCGAGAGACTTTCGACCCTATCGATTCACTTCAATCCTTAGGTCGACCCACTGATCAATGGGACGATCTCTTAGTTTTTATTACAGCGAGTCATTTCGACGGTAACACTCGTAAAGATTGGGAGAAATTCCAAGGCAATACAGCTACCATGCCTACTGCGGCCAAAATCAAAGAGTTTCTTCGTACTCAGATCATGACTTTAGAGTCAATAGAAGGTAGCATCAGTTCTAGTGTGGCTGACAAGCAGTCATCAGCTGTCCTTACAAGCAAAGGTAACAAAGAGCGAATTAACTCCTCTGTTAATTTGACTCAGACTCAATCAAGCAAGAATTCATCAAAGGGTAACAAGGTACCTCCTTGTCCATTGTGTGGTCAATCTCATTATCTTTCAAGGTGTGATTCTTTTAAGAATAAGACAACCATCGATCGGAAGAGATTCGTTGAGTCAAAGAAACTTTGTTTTAATTGTTTAGGAGATCACTTCTTGAAAAAGTGTCCTTCAACTTATACTTGTCGTCAGTGCAAAGGCAGGCATCACAGTCTTTTGCATTTCGATGAGAAACCTCCTGCTTCTTTTGTACAAACGGAGCCTTCGCCATCAACATCGACTGACAAATCTGAGTATTCTTTTCCAGGAAATCAGACAAATAATTGTCTCGCGACCCCAGTTTCAAGCAATCAGTCCTGCAAGAAAGGTGTTTCGCTAGCTACCGCGCGTGTGATTCTCGTAAGACCTAACGGCTTTAGATTTTTGGCTCGAGCTTTGCTCGATAACTACTCTCAGACTTCCATCGTTTCAGAATTCGTTTGTCAACAGTTAAGGTTGCAAAGTAAAACCGTAAACTTGCCAGTGACTGGTGCAGGTGGGCAAGCAGTTTTCACTGCTAAAAAATCAACTCGGTTCAGAATTCAGCCACATTTTCAATCGAGCTATTCTTACGAGGTCGAAGCCTTGGTTGCTCCCAAAGTTGCTGTTTACTCGCCTCCTAAAGTAAGTAGGGCTATTTCATTTTCGTACCTTCAGAATTTAGAGCTAGCTGACCCAAATTTTTTGGATAACTCTCAGATCGACGTTCTTTTAGACGCAGACGTTTATGCTCAAATTCAGCTTGGTGAGATCGTTAAGGGTGACATCGGTCAGCCTGTAGCTATCAAATCGACTTTGGGATGGATACTGATGGGTGCAGTTCCATCAGTTGATCAGCCTTTAACCTCGAATCTCGTTTCTTTGCATTGTGCAGTTGAGGATGATTTGTCCAAAACTTTGCAGAATTTCTGGCGTCGGGAAGAATTGCCCAAAAAGCGGTTGTTCACTCCTGAGGATCAAGAGTGTGTAGATCATTTCAATACCAGTCACTCTCGGGATTCTTCTGGTCGTTACGTAGTCACGATACCATTTAAAAATTTTGCTCAGCCTACCCTCGATCAGTTAGGGTCATCTTTTAACTCTGCTACTCAGATGTTGTATAGAATGGAAAAAAGGTTTGAGAAAGATTCACGTTTTAAAGATCTTTACGTTAAGTTCATGCAAGAGTATGAAGACTTAGGGCACATGCATCGTATTTTGTCTACTGATATTGAGACTCTTGATTCGACTAGGTACTACTTACCACATCATGGCGTACTTAAAGAAAAAGTGTTTCTACTAAGCTTCGGTCAGTTTTTAATGCTTCGTGTAAAACCTTGACTGGTAATTCATTGAATGACTTCCTCCACACAGGTCCAAACTTGTTGCCTGAGTTGCTCGATATCCTTTGCAGATGGCGCATATATCTCTATGTTTTTATCGCTGACATTGTCAAAATGTACAGACAAATAAAGGTTGCAATCGAAGATCAACCGTTCCAAGCCATTTTGTGGCGTGACTCAGATAAAAAACATGTACATACGCATTATTTATCGACTGCTACTTACGGCATGGGTTGCTCTGCTTTTATAGCAATAGTTGTTTTGCTACAGTTAGCTAAGGATTAACGTCATCAGTATCCTGAGGGAGCTGAAGTTGTTGATGAAGAGACTTACATGGACGACTCTTTGTCTGGTGCATCCACAATAGAGGAAGCCTTGTCTAAACAGAAATCTTTGATAAATTTGCTCATGATGGGCGGTTTCCCCTTGAGTAAATGGCAAGCTAACGATCCGCGATTATTAGAATGGTTACCATCTGATGTTCTCGCAACTGAATCAGATTCTTGGTTAGAATCGAACAATCCCTCCACAGTTCTTGGAATTGGGTGGAGAAATCGTGAGGATTGTTTTGTTTTCAAAATTGATTACTCTGTCAATGCGGTTGTATTGACAAAAAGAGTAATCATGTAGCAAATTGCCAGGATTTTTGATCCTATGGGTTGGTTAGCCCCTGTCTTAGTCTGAGCTAAGATTTTTATTCAAGTTCTGTGGCTATTGAAGAGTGATTGGGACGATCCTCTTCCAAGAGATCTTAGCGATCAATGGTTAAATTGGCGTGGTAAACTTTCATCCATTAATACCATTCGTATTCCTAGATATATAAATTGGTCACCTTACCTTGATTTTTGCGAAATTCATGGTTTTGCAGACGCCTCAGAGCGTGCTTATGGTGCTGTCATCTACTTGAGATGTGTTGAATCATCTCAAATCAACGTTACTCAACAGTTAGCAAAAACTAGAGTAGCTCCTCTCAAAACCATGACCATACCCAGATTAGAGCTCAACGCAGCTCACATGCTTGCTGATCTAGTCAGTCATTATCGTGACATAATGCCAATCAAGATTGATTCAATACATCTTTGGTCCGACTCTAGGGATGTGTTGTATTGGCTTCGAGACCATCCTTCAAGGTGGAAAACTTATGTTGCCACTCGTTGTGCGGATATAGGTGCGTTAGTTCCAGATGCTCATTGGCATCACGTCCGATCGAAAGACAATCCAGCAGATATGGCCTCTAGAGGCATATCTCCTGAACAACTTGAGAGTTGTGAGTTGTGGTGGCAAGGTCCAAGTTGGCTCAGAGATTCTTCCTCCCCATGGTCGACTCTGCCTGATGACTTAACCGCTCATAAACCTATCGAGGTCCGAGCTGCTTTCGAAAATGCTTCAGCATTTCCAAGTGCTCATTTGACACAAAAAAGGTGCCCGAAGTTTGGGATCTTTGCTGTAAATATTTTTCTTTGATAAAATTGCTCCGAATAACTTCCCTAGCTTTGAAATTCATTTTTAAGCTTGAACAGCGAGTGCTGCAGAGCCGTCTTGTCCAGAGTAAAGGAGGTCCCGGACTCAACACTCGTTCAAAATCGGGAAGAAACTTACATTTATCTTCAGGCTAGAAAGTTTCATTGAATAACTCAAAACTTAAAATTTATAAACTCAAATTTATTAAATTACAGGCTTATTTGGAATCAAAACGGCGATACATCTTAATGCCGGCAGAGATTGAAAACTCTCGGCTGCTTTGGGTCTATTTACATCAACAAGTGCAGTTTCCTAATGAAATTTCCCAGCTTCTAAAAAATAAAGAAGTTAAGGTAAAAAGCCCTTTAAGGGGAGGTTCTAGTGGATTGACTTTTTTTTTCTAAGATTTTTATTTCATAGTAAAAATAATATGAGACATCCAAATTTTTTACACCTTAAAGAATAAATATAAAACAATTGAAAAATTTTTTTTTTTTTTTTTTTTTTTTTTTTTTCGTTGCTTAATGATGGCCTCAAAATTGTCCATTTTTTCGGTCAGGGAAGTGATAACTCCCAAATGATGAGCCTGAAATCAAAAAATCAAACATTTTCTGAATCTGTATAGATTTGGCTATGGCAGGAACTAGAACGAGTAATTTAAGAGCAAAAAAAAACAAAATGGTGGCCGTGTAAATTTTTTTGCAATATTTTTGCAACTTCAATTGTTTATAACTTCGGTAAAAATTTTTTTTTTTTGTTCTAGTTCCTGCCATAGCCAAATCTATACAAATTCAGAAAATGTTTGATTTTTTGATTTCAGGCTCATCATTCGGGAGTTATCACTTCCCTGACCGAAAAAGAGGACAATTTTGAGGCCATCATTAAGCAACAAAAAAAAATAAATAAATAAATAAATAAAAAAAAATTTTCAATTGTTTTATATTTATTCTTTAAGGTGTAAAAAATTTGGATGTCTCATATTATTTTTACTATGAAATAAAAATCTTAGAAAAAAAAAAAAAAAGTCAATCCACCAGAACCTCCCCTTAATAAGTTTGAATCCAATTTTAGAAAACGACTCATTACGAGTTGGTGGACGTCTTCACAACGCTTTGCTGGACCACGACGCAAAGCATCCATTGATACTTGCGAGCGAAGGTAACTTCGTTCAACTCATCATACTGGACACTCACGAAAAAACACTGCACGGTGGAACGCAGCTGACTCTTGACACTCAACGTCGACAGTACTGGATTCCCAAGGGTCGAAGCGCTGTCAAGACTGTGATTCACAACTGCAAGAAGTGCAAAAGACATGCAGCTGGAACTATCAGTCAGCTCATGGGCAATCTTCCAGCCGCACGATTAAGACCAAACTTTCCGTTCGAGTGTTCTGGCGTGGACTACGCAGGCCCGATTTCGATGCGAATAACCAAGCACAGGGGTAAAGGTACTTGTAAAGGTTATGTTGCACTTTTTATTTGTTTTAGTACCCGAGCTGTTCATTTGGAGCTTGTCGAAGATTATACGGCAGGAGCCTTCATAGCGGCATTTCAACGCTTTTCTTCTCGTCGAGGTCATTGTCGAGAGCTTTACAGCGACTGTGGCACAAACTTCGTTGGAGCTGACGAAGACTTACGAGAGCTGTTCACGGAAGCTTCAACTCAATGGCAAACCATTGCCAAAGTTTTGGCCAATGATGGCACAACTTGGAGCTTCAATCCTCCTGCTGCTCCTCACACAGGTGGATACTGGGAAGCTGCGGTAAAGTCAGTAAAACACCATCTTCGACGAGTAATGGGTGACACTTTGCTTACTTTTATTGAATTAACTACTTTACTTTGTAAAATTGAAGCGTGTCTCAATTCACGACCGCTTAACGCTCTAACTGACGATCCTTCCGATTTAAATGTTTTGTCACCTGCTCATTTTTTGATTTCACGTTCGTCATTTTTAGTGCCTGAACCAGACTTTACGAACGAGAAAATTCCTGCTGGCCGACGCTGGCAAATTACTACACAAATGGCTCAACACTTCTGGAACCATTGGTCCGCTGAGTACATCACCTCGCTGCAGCAGCGACCAAAATGGCAACGAGCTACCAAGCCCCTCAAAGTCGGCGATCTTGTGCTAGTAAAAAGCGAGCTGACACCACCTACAAAGTGGCCACTGGGACTTATCATCACGGTACACCCTCCCAAGGTTGGCGAAACCAGAGAGTACACCGTCCGCACCGCCTACTCGACCTTCTGGCGTCATATCCAAAAGCCGGTCGTCCTCGAACGGATAGACGATTCGTCAACGCCTGATGTCCCTCAACCAAAATCGTGAAAATCGTTACCTGGAAAAAACGATGGTGGGCGGAATGTACGAAATTTGACTGAGAGATTCTTTTGTTCTTCGTCGCCAACATCAGACTCGAGCCGAGACGACTCACTCTCGTCGCTGCTGTCAAACTGCTTATAACTTGAAATTTAACCAAAAACCTAAAAACTGACTTTTTGTTGTTAAAACTACTAATTTTTGTTGCTTTGATTGAATAAACGTATTAAATTGATTTTTCATAAAATTAATCTCGATTCTTTAATTTATTTCATACACGCACGAGCATCATCATATATACAGTCCATTCGCTATCGAACAGATTATTTTAGAGGTTTCATAAATTATTTATACTGTTTGGAATTATTTGAATGGTGTGAGTGTGTGTGTTTGAGAACACGTTCGGTGTGTAGCGTTGCTTTGTTGTTTTGGTGATTGATTACTGTTTTTGTTTGTAATCTGATTATTATAACCTGTTTTACATGAAATAAATGTTTCATACTAAAACACCTTTTTAAGTATTTATTATAATTAACATTGGTCCTTACTCGAGCCGGATTGCTGATTTATCGCAAGAGTTACCTAAAACTCAACTTTCCGAGTGAAATTCGAAGGTTATAAGTTTAACAACTAACATCGAGCTCCACGTCGCAGGATTTTCTTACCATCGATGAAAATTTAATTGATGCTACGGTATGCGCATATTTAATGAACGGTTTATCTAAATAACAGAGCTCGCTGCTCTCAGAGGACGGTTTGTAAGGAGTGCGTTACTCAAAACAAGTGGTTCACTAAAATGAAAATAATTTGTTACTCACGGCGGGCGGTTAGTTGAATATAGTTGCTACGGTTAACTGAGTATGATTGCTACTTACGGCGGGCGGTTCATTAAACATGGAGTGCGTCACTAACAGAGCATGTTTCTAATGAACTGCGTGTAGCGTTAGTCACGGTGGGCGATTCATTGTACATAATTTCTGCTTACGGCGGGTGATTCATTAAACATGTTGGAGTGCGTCACTTGCGGAGCATGTTTTAAATAAATCGCGCGGAGCATTGACACTAACTGTGATATACATAAGTAAGGATCGATTTACACGGTCGGTGGTATATTTACGATTCATTAAACATGACGGAGTGCGTCATTCATGGAGCATGTTTTGAATGAATTGTTCGTAATGCTATTGCTGAAACGGGGACATGTGTAAAGCGCGTTGCTTTACCTGAGCGGTCACACACCGAAAGTAGACTCGTTGCACGTTCAAAGGAATTCAATTTGAAATTCAATTCGGTGGGGCGGTGTGATTCGATATTCGGCTACCACACTAACTACAGTAGTGGTCAAAAGTTTAAGCCACCCCCCGATTGCGTATTTTCACCGTTTGATTTTTGAGCTTGAAAGTGATAGAAAACATATAAAACTTCAAACGAGTTGTAACTTCTATTTTTTATCTCTTAAAATATCTAATAACTCAAGAAAAAACCATTTACTATGTATAAATTTATCATTTAAATTCATTTTATCTCAAGTTTTAGTTCAAAAAGTTATTTTATAAAAAAAAGCTATTTTCGACGATTTTATCGTTTTCAATGAATTTTTAAAAAAATTTACAAATGTCCAGCATCATAATTTTTTTTCCTCGTATTTCTATTATGATTAAGTTTAAAGAAAAAAATTTTCAAGTCGATTTATGAAGAATTGTACAAACCACAACAAAATAACAAATTTTTTTTAGAGTTTAAAAATAATTGTTTTTGCGCAATTTTGCGTTATTTTAAGCTGTAATCAAATTTTTTTTTCAGAATAGAGGGTCAAAATCCTATAAAAACAAATACTGAATGTGGCTTTAACTGTTTTATTTAAAAAAAAAAACTTAAAAAGACTTACAGGAAATCATAAAAAGTTCTTTTTAACAATATTTTAAAAGTATTTTAATTTTTACGAAAAACTTGAATTTTTTGATAATTTAATCACATCGAGAGAAATAATCTTTTATAAAAATAAACGAGCATGTTGTAATTGGATATTTTTATTCATAATTTGATTCTTTTTAACTTGTTTTCAAATAAAATATAAGTTTTTAATATTTTGTAGCTCCACCTTTGGCTTCATAGCAAGCACGTACTCTGCGTACCATTGACTCGGCGAGCTTCTTGCAGTAGTCAAGGCTTAAACTTTGCCAAGCAGCTGCTATCTCTAGCTTTAAATTGTCAATATTTTTTAAATGCTTATCTTTTATCATTCTTTCAATCTGATCCCAAGCGTTTTCAATAATATTCAAGCCCGGAGAACGGGCTGGCCATTTTAAAAGTGGAATTTTTTTGCTAGCCATCCATCGTGTTGTTTTCTTTGATGTGTGACAAGGGGCGTTATCTTGTTGATACAGCCAATTTTTTCTTCTTCTGAAAATTTTTTTTTTGGAGGGAAGCATGAAATTTTTCATAATAACAATGTATTTTTTACTGCCAACTGTACCATTTACAAAATGCAGTTCACCCTTTCCTTTACCAGATAAACAGCCCCAAACCATCACTGACCCGCCACGTTTTTGTACTTTTGCAGACAGACAATCTTGATTATATTTTTCACTCGGTGTACGACGCACTCGCTTAGGTCGATTAGAAAAAAGTTGAAAAGATGATTCATCACTAAAAAGTACTAAGTTCCATTTCTCCGCAGTCCATGATAATTTGTCCTTGCACGAATCATATCGAGCTTTTTTATTTTTTGAGGTTAAAAGAGGTTTGCGCGCCGCCACAGCAGATTTCAAATTTCTTTCTAGCAAGTGCCTGTTGATCGTCTCTCTAGAAATCTTTACACAAGATTGTGTTTCTAGTTTATTTTTTAAAATATTTGCTGTAACGGTACGATTTTTTTTTGCTTCATTAATAATGAATCTATAATCTCTAGCACTTGTTTTACAAGGTCAACCTGAACGGCTTTTGTTTTTCACTGTTTTAGATTTTTGATAAATATCGATTGTGTTTCTAACGCAACATCTGCTTACGTTTAACGATCTAGCTATTTGTGATTTATTTTTGCCTGCTTTAAATTGGCCAATGATTTGCCACTTTGTTGCTTCAGATACAGCTCTTTTCCCCATCATGAATTTTACATCAACTGATAAAAAATGTATGCGGTAAACTTTGTTTATCTTTTTTTGTTCCAAACTTACATAAATAGGTAGCGCAACTGCGTGACAGTGTAGCGTAACAGAAATTCGAGATTTTTTGAATTTTAAACAAGCTTGTTGATGATTTGTTATTGAAGTTTTATTGATCGATGAAAAAAGATTTCTCTCGATGTGATTAAATCATCAAAAAATTCAAGTTTTTCGTTAAAATTAAAATACTTTAAAAATATTGTTAAAAAGAACTTTTTATGATTTCCTGTAAGTCTTTTTAAGCTTTTTTTTTTAAATAAAACAGTTAAAGCTACATTCAGTATGTGTTTTTATATGTTTTTGACCCTCTATTCTGAAAAAAAATTTGATTACAGCTTAAAATAACGCAAAATTGCGCAAAAACAATGAATTTTAAACTTTAAAAAAAAATTTGATATTTTGTTGTGGTTTGAACAATTCTTCATAAATCGACTTGAAAATTTTTTTCTTTAAACTTAATCATAATAGAAATACGAGGAAAAAAAATTATGATGCTGGACATTTGTAAATTTTTTTAAAAATTCATTGAAAACGATAAGATTGTCGAAAATAGCTTTTTTTATAAAATAACTTTTTGAACTAAAACTTGAGATAAAATGAATTTAAATGATAAATTTATACATATTATATGGTTTTTTCTTGAGTTATTAGGTATTTTAAGAGATAAAAAATAGAAGTTACAACTTGTTTGAAGTTTTATATGTTTTCTATCACTTTCAAGCTCAAAAATCAAACGGTGAAAATACGCAACGGTGAAAAATCGCAATAAACTTTTGACCACTACTGTAAGTTTATCACGAATTTTCAGAAATGGATTTGGTTTGGACTCAACTTGCTCTGTTCAAGGTCATTGAGCGCGCTGTAAAGGACATCGTGGACATGCCTTTTGAAAAATGGACCCTCGGACGAATTTCAAGTTACCTGGATCTTCTTGAAGGTTACTGGCGTCAGTTCTCGGAAAATCACGTCAAATTGCAGCACGGTGACCAGGAGGTACAAGATTCGGAATACTTCTCTGAAGATTGTTACACCACTTGCGAGCGGGGTTATCTAGATGCTAAAGGTTGTTTGCTAGACGAGCAAGATTACTTTAACAAACCAACTCAAGGTAATCCCTCAGCTTCTTCCGAATCTTTCGGCTGGACACGAAATGCAAGTCTAAAACCGATAGAACTGCCAAACTTCTCCGGACTCCAAGAAGACTGGGAGTCTTTCCGCGATATTTTTACATCTTTGGTTCATACACGGAGCGATTTGAGTGATGCGCAGAAATTATCTTACCTGAAAATTCATGTGAAAGGTGAAGCAGGAAAAGCATTGGAAAAGTTTCACGTTTCAGATCAAAATTATGCTCCAGCGTGGGCGATTTTGGTAACACGTTATGATCAATATCAAATCTTGATCCAGGATCATCTGAAAGCTTTAGTTCGGTTCCATCCACTCAAGGAAGAGTCAGCTACCGGTCTTCAACTCCTCGCTGATGAGTTTGCTCACCACAGAAATCAGCTGAAAGCCCTCGATCGCCCAGTTGAAGAGTGGAATGATTGGCTCATTACTCTGGCTGCCGAGGCAATGGACCCCACAACTCGACGTCATTGGGAAAAGGAAGTAGATGAGTACAACGGCAATCTGGTTGAAAAGGATTTTGATTTCCCTGATTTTAATGTTCTGGAACGTTTTCTTCAAAGACAATGTCGTACATTGCGAGCTATTGGCTGCAAAAGTGGTATCCCCAATCGAGCTCGTCTCGTTCAACTGAGCAGGAAGGAAGTCGATCAGGTCGACGTTCCGTTAATACTTTTACAACAACTTCTCATCATGCTCTTTCCTGTGCACATTGTGGAAGCTCGCATTACATCGGTCACTGTGAAAAATTTCAAGCTTTGAGCTCAAATGAGCGTCGTAGCTTAATAACAAAAAAGGGTCTGTGCTTTAATTGCCTTAAAGACGGTCATATTTCAAGATCTTGCTCATCTCAGAACCTGTGCCGTGAGTGCAATGGCCAACATCATACCCTGATACATGATGGCGCTGGAAAGCGTAGACTACAAGATTCAAGCGGACTTCTTAGTAAGCTGCGTAAAATTCAGACTTTTGTTACTACCTCACAGAATCCTGAATCCAATTCTCAAATCCGAAACGATGAAAGCTCACTATGACTATCAATTATTCTTACGGCTATGATCTACATCGGAGATGCGGGTTTCCGAAGAGAGAAAATCCGAGCGTTGATTGATCCTTGTTGTGAAGCGTCCATTTTAACTCTGAGTTTGGCGCTGCGGTTCGGTGATATTATTACGCACACAAACGTAAACATTGCAGGAGTCTCAGGACGTTCTTTGTGTTCATCAAACATCCGCACTAATGTCTTTATTTATCCTCACTGTCACGACATTGATCAAACTCCATGGAAAGTGGAAGTGTTTGGTCTTCGAAACATTGGAATCACTACACCTTTGAGAAAACTTGCCGACAATGTGAAGAGTAAATTTAGTGGCATCGAATTGGCTGATCCAAACTTTAACTTACCAAAGAGCGTTGATGCTATCCTTGGATCTAATGTGTATCAAAAAATCATACTACCAGGCGTCGTAACTCAGCAAGCTTTATTGGCTCAACGATCTGCTTTTGGTTGGATTATCACAGGGCAAGCTCCAGTGGAAATTACTAGCGAAACTTCTCGTCAACTTTCTGTTTTTTGTACTGAAATGCGTGACAATGGACTCGAAGATTTGTGTAATCAAAAGTTGCTCAGATTGATTCAAATATTCTGGGAGATTGAGGAAGTACCCAAATCAATTCGTCGCTCATCATCAGATGTCGAATGTGAAAAAATTTTCACCACCAAACACATCAGACTTTCATCCGGACGTTACGTAGTTCCACTTCCATTGAAGAAAAATGGTTTGTCGATGATTGGTGAGAGTCTTTCGTATGCTTTAACATCACTGTCTGTAATGCATCGCAGAATGGAAAGGGATTCAGAATTCGGTTCTGAGTATCGCAAATTCATGCAGACATACCTAGAAATGAATCATATGCGACTCGTAATATCAGCTGAGCAAGCAGATAAAAGCATCGTCGTTAATTACATCCCACACCATGGCATCTGGCAGCGGGGCGATAATGTCAAGAAATTTAGAACGGTCTTCAACGCCTCTCGTCTAACCTCGACTGGATACAGTTTGAACGATGTGCTACATGTTGGACCCAAACTTCAGACTAATCTCTTGGCAGTTCTCACTCGTTTTAGACGGCATCAATGGGTATTCTGTACGGATATAAAAATGATGTTTCGACAGATTTTGGTACATCCAGATCACATTCATCTTCAAAGAATTATTTGGAGCCCATCTTCTAAGGAGCCAGTCAAGCACTATGTACTGCTCACTGTGACCTACGGAGGGAACTGCGCTCCTTATTTATCTATTGAAACTTTGATTCAACTGTGCAAGGACGTTGGTAAAGATTACCAGGAAGCAGTGGAAATCGTTGAAGATAAAATGTACGTCGTTGATGTTCTCAGTGGAGCAGCTGAAATCAATGATGTTGTGAGAAAGATTAAGCAGCTGATTCAACTTTTCAAGGCTGGTGGTTTCTCTGCAAAAAAATGGGTATCAAACAATCCTGAGATCTTGAGAGAGGTTGCAGTGGATGATCATTTAAGATCCAATTGGCTTCAGTTTGCCAAAGATGGACGGTCAGTGAGCTTGGAGTGAACTGGGATCCAGTGCAAGACAACTTTCGATTTCCAGTGCCTACGAATTTTAGCAAAATTCTCACGAAAAGAACACTTACATCAGAGATGGCACGAATCTTTGATCCAGCTGGCTGGTTGGCTCCAGTGGTATTGACTGCAAAGCGGATAATTTAAGATCTTTGGCGAGCAAAGCTTGATTGGGACACAAAGTTACCTTCGTCGTTGGGACAGCGATGGCAGAAGTTTCAAAACTCCCTGACTCATTTGGATCAAGTTATCATTCCCAGATGAACTGGTGAAACCAACGTTCGATTGATCTTCACGTCTTCGCCGATGCCAGTCGTTGAGCAATGGCCGCGGTTGTTTACTCACGAGTTGATGACGGCAATTTTAATATAAAAACAGGATTGATTGTTTCAAAAACTAAGCTAGAAACCATTCGAAGTCTTCGACCAGCAAGTAAGCCTCAACCCCGTTCGACTATTCCCCGGTTGGAACTACGGGCTGCTATTTTGGCAGCAAAGCTCTTACGTTTGATGTCAGAAAGCCTTAAGATTTCCTTGGAAAGATGCCACGCTTGGAGCGATAACAGGACTGTTCTTTGTTGGTTGCACACAGATGGGACAACTGGGAGTGAATACGTTGATGGCTATGTCTCACAAATTCATGAATTAGTTCCTGGAATTACTTGGCATCATGTACCAATAAAGGAGAATCCAGCCGACGTTGCATCTCGAGGTACTGAAGTTCAACAGCTTGTCAAGGATTCTATGTGGTGGCAAGGTCCCTCATGGTTGAGCAAACCCTCTAAAAGCTGGCCACATACTGAATGTTTCGGCAAGTCTGACGAATCAATTGGGCAGCTCTCGGAACCAGTGGCGACGAATTGTTTCATGCTCCGTACAACTGTTTCTGTTCCTGGTAAAACAACATTTATTGAGCGTTTCTCGGAATTTGAGAAATTACTCAGAGCAATTGTGAACCTGAAGAGATTGTTCCAAAGGCAAAAAGGAGCGGAGACTCCGCCTCCTTTGTCTGCAATGACGGCAAACGAGCGTTATCAGGAATTGATGACGTGCGTACGCGTCAGTCCGCAGGATCACTATGGGTCTGAATTAGAAAGATTGAAGCATGGGCAGTCCATTGGTCGCAAATGTAGAGATGACATCCGAGATCTTTCTCCGTTTCTGGATTCTTCAGGTATCATGCGAGCTGGTGGTCGATTAGGAAACGCACCCTTATCATACGATCAGAAGTTCCCAGTAATAATAAGTGGCAGAGGTCATTTAGCTCACCTGATCATTCATTGGGCTCATGAGCACAATTCACATGCCGGGTTCCGTGGTACTTTTACAGAGGCAATTCAGCTCGCATGGATAGTGGGAGGAGCTGCCAGAGTTCGAGCTTTTCTCCGAGCCTGTGTTAGATGTAAGAAAGAGCGAGGACAGCCTATGCAACAGTCAATGGGTCTGCTCCCAGCCATTCGTGTAAATCCAACTCCACCCTTCAGCAAGTGCGGAGTTGACTTTGCTGGACCTTTTCAAATACTTAGATCACAAGGCAGGCACCCTATTATGATGAAAGGATATGTTTCTGTGTTTGTCTGCGTGAGCACTAAGGCCATCACTCTGGAATTGGTAAGTGATTTTTCGACTGTCAAATTTTTGGCAGCATTGGATCGATTGAACAATAGGCGTGGGCCTATCACGGAAATGTGGAGCGACAATGCCTTGAACTTTAGGGGAGCTGACATTGAATTAAAGAAGATGCTTCAAAATGCTGGCCCAGATTGGGGAATGGTTGAGAATGAACTTTCCAAGAAAGAAATAACATGGCACTTTATACCGCCTGGCGCACCTCATTTTGGTGGACTATGGGAAGCTGGAGTTAAGTCAGAAAAAGGCACTTGAAAATTCTCATCGGGAATCGACGCCTCACATACGAAGAGTTTGACACACTGTTGACGCATGTGGAGCGCATATTAAATTGTCGACCACTGGGACCACTTTCAGGAGATCCTGAAGACACGGAAGCCTTAACTCCCAGTCACCTAAGAACGGCCGAAGATTGTCTACCATCCCAAAACCATCAGATATCACCGAATTCGTCGATCATCTCACCCACTGGAAATTAGTGGACAAGATCAGGGATCATTTTTGGAAACGCTGGAGCCACGAGTATCTCAACATACTCAGACAGCGTACTAAGTTAACCCCTGTCAAGCCTAACATCTCGATAAACGATATGGTGGTAATAATTGATCCGTCGATGCTTCGACCAAACGGTGAATGGCCTTTAGGACGTGTTTTGGAAATTCATCCTGGTGAAGACAAACTTGTTCGAGTGGCTACGATTCGTACAGCAAACGGAACTTACGTCAGAGATTTGAGTAAGCTGTCACTACTACCGGTGGAAAAATCACGAGACCATGCATCTTCACATCGATGAAACTGCCTTGTCTTATATTTTAATAATCATCTGATTGAAGAGGTTCCAGGCTTTGTTCAAGGAACAAGGCGGGCGGAATGTTTGGAATTATTTGAATGGTGTGAGTGTGTGTGTTTGAGAACATGTTTGGTGTGTAGCGTTGCTTTGTTGTTTTGGTGATTGATTACTGTTTTTGTTTGTAATCTGATTATTATAACCTGTTTTACATAAAATAAATGTTTCATACTAAAACACCTTTTTAAGTATTTATTATAATTATCATATACAGCTATCCTAGTTAGTTTTTTTATCTTAGATCGAAAATAACCATAAGAAACAGTTCCACTTTCTCTGCTACCCGTGCAAATCAGGTAACTTATCACACGTAGTACAGAGCAGACGATTTCTCTGTAGTTATATCGCCAATAGTTCTTCTCGTTCTGAGAAACGGTGGTGGGCGTCTACTAGCAACACGACGATTGTTTTCGAAATTTAATTAATTTTGTTATGAAAAAATTAGTTGTAAAATTTTTTTCCGAATTAAAAATTTACAAAGGACGTTCTTAAAATAGGGAATCAATTCATCAGTATTCAGTTTAGTTCATTATTACAGAAAAAATTTATAACCTCCACAAGGGTTACTTCTTTATCGACAGTGTTTAACCATAGAAGTTTCGGTGCCTTGCACGCTTTTAAAACATCGCGTTTGAAGTGCGCCCTTCTTTCCGTGTAGTGTAAGAAGGACAAAAACTAGGGAACCGCGATTCTTAAAAAAAGTATCGATTCTTAATAATCGATTCCTGCTGCAAAAATCCATTCATTTCTATAAATAATTCAAATAGTTTCCAATGGATATCTCAATCGCTACTTTTAATTGACGATTTGCCAATTGATTTCGATTGAGGTAAAAGGACCAATTGAAATCCACTCAATAAAATGGCACATTACACATTAATTTCAATTAAAAAATTGAATGGATTCTTATGGGTTTCTCAATCAGGGAAGACCAAGCCGAGGTGCTGAGTGAATTGTGAGATGGGCTGCCAACAATCATCCGATGCTGAATGCTGCTAGGACCAAAGCTATGACCATCTTTGGCACTTCGAGGTATGTCAACAGCTTTCATGATTTGGGTATTCACAGCCTGCAATTTGTTGACTTTAACGTCCCCTTTGTCTCCTCAGTACGTAGTCTTGAGGTGGTGCTGGACTCTAAACTGGATTGGAAGAATCACGTTATGTATATTTGTGAGAAAGTAAACGCTCTCATGTACCAGCTATACCAATTCAGGAGCAGCACCACCTTCGAACTACGGAAGTATCTTGTGCAAACTTCTCTTTTCCCTGTTGTTGACTATTGCTGTCTGGTTTACTGCAAAATCTCGGGTGAACAAGACTTTAGACTTCAACGAGTGCTCAACCGTGGGATAAGGTACATCTTTGGAGTCAGGAAGTATGACCGCGTCACTCCTTTAAGGCGTGAGCTGAGCTGGCTTAGTCACAGGCCGCACAGACTACTTTGCTGCCTGCTTGATGTATAGGATTCTGGAAACGGGAATCCTGTCTTGTCTGTCAAACTTTTTTTTTGAAAAGCTCAGCTCGCAACCAATAAGAGGAATAAATTCGGATGAGCTATTGGTCCCCAATTTCGGCACAGACTCTTTGAGAGATCAAGTCATGTATCAACTACAATTCATGCATCAACAACATGTCACTGGAGTCCCTTATACCTCACATTCGCTTATCTCTCTCCCTAAGAACTTTCAAACTTCTCATCAAAAATCACATTTTTGCCGTATAGAGAGAGACCTGAATCCTCATTATCAATTTGAGTCATCTCACCAACTAGTGTCTCACTTGTAAGTAGGACAATATTATGTGATACTTCTGTTTTTGTCATGTAAAGACTGAGAGTACTAGTTTCTTCTAACCAGTTGATGCCAGATGATCCAAAGACTAAATCATCAAGTATATGTACCCCATTGCAAGTATCCTCGGTGAAATCAGCGATGAATTCATCGGTGAATTCATCGGTGAATTCCTCGCTTTTTGCGGCGAAATCCTCGGTGAAACTTAACAGTGAAATCCTCGGTGAAATCCTCGGCACTTTAACGGTATAGAAAACGAAGGGGTCGAAACGGACATCTGTTGCACCTGGTGATACGTACGCCTTGAAGATGACTTCCCCAGGAATTTCGACTCCCGATGGGTCAGAACGGACACCTGGTGCAACAGGTGGTACTTACGCTTTAGGGAGGATTTCTTCAGAAAGTTTTGACTCCGGAGGGATCAGGCTGCACACCTGGGGCACCTGGTGGTACTTACGCCTTGGAGATGATTTCCCCAGGAAGTTTTGAATCCGGAAGGGTCAGGGTGGACACCTGGTGCCTCTGGTGATAGTTGCACATCGGAGGTGATTTCCCCAGGAAGATTCGACTCCGGATGAGTCAGGGCTGACACCTGGTGCCGATGGTGATACGTACGCCTTGGAGATGATTTCCCGAGAAAGTTTTGACTGCGGATGGGTCTGGGCGGACACCTGGTGCAACTAGTGAAACTAACGCTTGAGGGAGGATTTTTCCAGGGAGTTTTGACTAGTTTTGATAGGTCAGGGTGGACACTTGGTGCCTCTAGTGATACGTACGCCTTAAAGATGATTTCCCCAGGAAGTTTCGACTCCGGAAGGGTCAGGGCGGACACCGGGTCAGGGTGCAAACCTGGTGCACCTGGTGGTAATTACGCCTCGGAGATGTTTTCCCAAGAAAGATTTGACACCGGATGGGTCTCGGCGGACACCTGGTGCAACTGGTGGTACTAACGCTTTAGGGAGGATTTTTCCAGGGAGTTTTGACTCCAGATGGGTCTGGGCGGACACCTGGTGCAACTGGTGGTACTTACGCTTTAGCGAGGATTTTTCCAGGGAGTTTTGACTCCGGAGGGATCAGGGTGCAAACCTAGTGCACCTGGTGGTACTTACGCCTTGGGGATGATTTCCCCAGGAAGTTTTGACACCCGATGGGTCTGGGCGGACACCTGGTGCAACTGGTGGTACTTACGCTTAAGGGAGGATTTTTCCAGGGAGTTTTGACTCCGGATGGGTCTGGGTGCAAGCCTGGTGCACCTGGTGGTACTGACGCCTTGGGGATGATTTCCCCAGGAAGTTTTGGTTCCGGATAAGTCAGGGTGGACACTTGGTGCCCATGGTGATACGTACGCCTTAAAGATGATTTCCCCAGGAAGTTTCCACTCCGGAAGGGTCAGGGCGGACACCTGGTGCCCCTGGTGATACGTACGCCTCGGAGATGTTTTCCACAAGATGTTTCGACTCCGAAAGAGTCAGGGCGCGCACCTGGTGCACCTGGTGATACGTACACCTAGAAGACGATTTCCCCAGGAAGTTTCGCCTCCGGAAGGATCAGGGTGAACCTATGTTGCACCTGGCGATACTAACGCCTTGGAGATGATTTCCCCAGAAAGTTTTGAGTTTGGAAAGGTCAGGGCGGACACCTCGTGCCCCTGGTGATACGTAAGCCTAGAAGACGATTTCCCCAGGAAGTTTCAACTCCTGAAGGGTCAGGGCGCAATCCTAGTGTACCTGGTTGTACTTACGCTTTAGAGAGGATTTCTCAAGGGAGTTTTGACTCCGGAGGGATCAGGACGCACACCTGGTGTTCCTGACGATACTTACGCCTTCAAGATGATTTCGACTTGAAGTTTCGACTTCAGATGGGTCAGGACGGAAACCTGGTGCACTTGGCGATAGTTGCACATCAGAGATGATTTCCCTAGGAAATTTGACTCGGGAAGGGTCAGGGCGGACACCAGGTGCCTCTGCTGATAGTTGCACATCCGAAATGATTTCCCAGGAAGTTTCGACTCCGGATGACTCAATGCGGAGACCTAGTGCACATTGTGATACGTACGCCTCGGAGATGATTTCCCTAGAAATTTCGACTCTGGATGGGTCAGAGCGGACACCTGGTGCAACTGGTGGTACTTACGCTTTAGGGCGGATTTCTTCAGGAAGTTTTGACTCCGGAGGGATCAGGGTGCACACCTGGGGCACCTGGTGGTACTTGGAGATGATTTCCCCAGAAAGTTTGAATCCGGACGAGTCAGGTCGGACACTTGGTGCCCCTGATTGTACGTACGCCTTAAAGATGATTTCCCCAGGAAGTTTCGACTCCGGAAGGATCAGGGTGAACCTATGTTGCACCTGGCGATACTTACGCCTGGGAGATGATTTCCCCAGGAAGTTTCGACTTTGGAAGGGTCAGGGTGGACACCTGGTGCCTCTGGTGATAGTTGCACATCGGAGAAGATTTTCCAGGAATTTTTGTCTCCAGAGGGGTCAGGGTGAACACCTGGTGCACCTGGCGATACTTACGCCTTGGAGATGAATTCCCTAGGAAGTTTTGACTCCGGATGGGTCAGGGCAGACTCCTGGTGCCCCTGGTGATAGTTGCACATCGGAGATGATTTCCCTAGGAAGTTTCGACTCCGGATGAGTCAGGGTGGACACCTGTAGCCCATGGTGGTACTTACGCCTTGGAGATCATTTCCTCAGGAATTTTTGACTTTGGAAAGTTCAGGGCGGACACCTGGTGCCCCTGGTGACACGTATGCCTTAAAGACGATTTCCCCAGGAAGTTTCGACTCCGGATGGGTCAAGCGCACACCTGGAGCACCTGATGGTACTCACGCCTTGGAGATGATTTCCCCAGGAAGTTTCGACTCCGGTTGGGTCAGGGTGGACACCTGGTGCCCATGGTGACACGTATGCCTTAAAGACGATTTCCCCAGGAAGTTTCGACTCCGGATGGGTCAAGCGCACACCTGGAGCACCTGGTGGTACTTACGCCTTGGAGATGATTTCCCCAGGAAGTTTCGACTCCGGTTGGGTCAGGGTGGACACCTCGTGCCTCTGGTGATAGTTGCACATCGGAGATGATTTTCCTAGGAAGTTTCGACTCCGGATGAGTCAGGGTGGACACCTGGTGCCCATGGTGACACGTATGCCTTAAAGACGATTTCCCCAGGAAGTTTCGACTCCGGATGGGTCAAGCGCACACCTGGAGCACCTGGTGGTACTTACGCCTTGGAGATGATTTCCCCAGGAAGTTTCGACTCCGGTTGGGTCAGGGTGGACACCTGGTGCCCATGGTGACACGTATGCCTTAAAGACGATTTCCCCAGGAAGTTTCGACTCCGGATGGGTCAAGCGCACACCTGGAGCACCTGGTGGTACTTACGCCTTGGAGATGATTTCCCCAGGAAGTTTCGACTCCGGTTGGGTCAGGGTGGACACCTCGTGCCTCTGGTGATAGTTGCACATCGGAGATGATTTTCCTAGGAAGTTTCGACTCCGGATGAGTCAGGGTGGACACCTGGTGCCCATGGTGACACGTATGCCTTAAAGACGATTTCCCCAGGAAGTTTCGACTCCGGATGGGTCAAGCGCACACCTGGAGCACCTGGTGGTACTTACGCCTTGGAGATGATTTCCCCAGGAAGTTTCGACTCCGGTTGGGTCAGGGTGGAAACTTCGTGCCTCTGGTGATAGTTGCACATCGGAGATGATTTCCAGGGGAAGTTTTGACTCCGGATGGGTCAGGGCGGACACCTGGTGCAACTGGTGGTACTTACGCTTTAGGGAGGATTTTTCCAGGGAGTAGTGACTCCGGAGGGATCAGGGTGCAAACCTGGTGCACCTGGTGGTACTTACGCCTTGGAGATTATTTACCCAGGAAGTTTTGGTTCCGGACAGGTCAGGGTGGAAACCTGGTGCCCCTGGTGTTACGTATGCCTCGGAGATGTATTCCCCAGGATGTTTCGACTCCGAAGGGATCTGGGCGAACATTTGTTGTACCTGGTGATACTTACGACTTGGTGATGATTTCCCCAGAAACTTTTGAGTTTGGAAAGGTCAGGGCGGACACCTGGTGCCCCTGATTGTACGTACGCCTTAAAGATGATTTCCCCAGGAAGTTTCGACTCCGGAAGGATCAGGGTGAACCTATGTTGCACCTGGCGATACTTACGCCTGGGAGATGATTTCCCCAGGAAGTTTCGACTTTGGAAGGGTCAGGGTGGACACCTGGTGCCTCTGGTGATAGTTGCACATCGGAGAAGATTTTCCAGGAATTTTTGTCTCCAGAGGGGTCAGGGTGAACACCTGGTGCACCTGGCGATACTTACGCCTTGGAGATGAATTCCCTAGGAAGTTTTGACTCCGGATGGGTCAGGGCAGACTCCTGGTGCCCCTGGTGATAGTTGCACATCGGAGATGATTTCCCTAGGAAGTTTCGACTCCGGATGAGTCAGGGTGGACACCTGTAGCCCATGGTGGTACTTACGCCTTGGAGATCATTTCCTCAGGAATTTTTGACTTTGGAAAGTTCAGGGCGGACACCTGGTGCCCCTGGTGACACGTATGCCTTAAAGACGATTTCCCCAGGAAGTTTCGACTCCGGATGGGTCAAGCGCACACCTGGAGCACCTGATGGTACTCACGCCTTGGAGATGATTTCCCCAGGAAGTTTCGACTCCGGTTGGGTCAGGGTGGACACCTGGTGCCCATGGTGACACGTATGCCTTAAAGACGATTTCCCCAGGAAGTTTCGACTCCGGATGGGTCAAGCGCACACCTGGAGCACCTGGTGGTACTTACGCCTTGGAGATGATTTCCCCAGGAAGTTTCGACTCCGGTTGGGTCAGGGTGGACACCTGGTGCCCATGGTGACACGTATGCCTTAAAGACGATTTCCCCAGGAAGTTTCGACTCCGGATGGGTCAAGCGCACACCTGGAGCACCTGGTGGTACTTACGCCTTGGAGATGATTTCCCCAGGAAGTTTCGACTCCGGTTGGGTCAGGGTGGACACCTCGTGCCTCTGGTGATAGTTGCACATCGGAGATGATTTTCCTAGGAAGTTTCGACTCCGGATGAGTCAGGGTGGACACCTGGTGCCCATGGTGACACGTATGCCTTAAAGACGATTTCCCCAGGAAGTTTCGACTCCGGATGGGTCAAGCGCACACCTGGAGCACCTGGTGGTACTTACGCCTTGGAGATGATTTCCCCAGGAAGTTTCGACTCCGGTTGGGTCAGGGTGGAAACTTCGTGCCTCTGGTGATAGTTGCACATCGGAGATGATTTCCAGGGGAAGTTTTGACTCCGGATGGGTCAGGGCGGACACCTGGTGCAACTGGTGGTACTTACGCTTTAGGGAGGATTTTTCCAGGGAGTAGTGACTCCGGAGGGATCAGGGTGCAAACCTGGTGCACCTGGTGGTACTTACGCCTTGGAGATTATTTACCCAGGAAGTTTTGGTTCCGGACAGGTCAGGGTGGAAACCTGGTGCCCCTGGTGTTACGTATGCCTCGGAGATGTATTCCCCAGGATGTTTCGACTCCGAAGGGATCTGGGCGAACATTTGTTGTACCTGGTGATACTTACGACTTGGTGATGATTTCCCCAGAAACTTTTGAGTTTGGAAAGGTCAGGGCGGACACCTGGTGCCCCTTGTGATACGTACGCCTAGAAGACGATTTCTTCAGGAAGTTTTGACTCCGGAAGGGTCAGGGCGGTTACCTGGTGCTCCTGATGATACGTACGCCTTGGAGATGATTTCCCCAGAAAGTTTCAACTCCGGATGTGTTACTGTGACACCTGGTATCCCTGGTGATACGTACGCCTTGGAGATGTTTTCTTCAGGATGTTTCGACTCCGAAGGGATCAGGGCGAACCCCTGGTGCACCTGGCGATACTTACGCCTTGGAGATCATTTCCCCAGGAATTTTTGACTTTGGAAAGTTCAGGGCGGACACCTGGTGCCCCTGGTGACAGTATGCCTTAAAGACGATTTTCCCAGGAAGTTTCGACTCCGGATGGGTCAAGCGCACACATGGTGCATCTGGTGGTAGTTACGCCTTGGAGATGATTTCCCCAGGAAGTTTTGACTCTGGAAGGGTCAGAGTTGACACCTGGTGCTCCTGATGATACGTACACCTTGTAGATGATTTCCCCAGGTAGTTTCGACTCCGGAGGTATCAGGGTGCATACCTGGTGCACATGGTGATACATACGTCTTGGAGATGATTTTTCCAGGAAGTTTCGACTCCAGGTAAGTCAGGGTGGACACCTGGGGCATCTGGTGATACTAAGGCTTAGAGAGGATTGCCCCAGGAAGTTTTGACTCCAGAGGAATCAAGGCGGACACCTGGTGCACTTGGTGATAGTTTTGCCTTAGAGAGAATTTTTCCAGGAAGTGTTGTCCAGTTTTACTCGTAGTTGACGGTGAGATAGTGGATCTTGCCCCAGGTAGCACCAGGTCGACTACCAGGTTACTAGGTCAATTTCCCCAGGAAGTTTTACACTTAGTTGAGGGTCACAGAGGGACAAATCGATGGTTCATTTTCAAAATTTAATATCCCCTAGAATTTTAGGAGTCGTGTAAATATCCGGGAGTTGTTTTCTTCGTTTGGTGGAGTACTTTGAGAAAAAGTGCCGCTTTGTTGTAAAAATTTGTTAAAAACAATTGTTATAAAAAAAAAACCTTCGAAAAGCTAACGATTAAGTACATGAAAAATTTGTCTAAAAACAAGTAGTGTTATTCTGCCTGATTTTTTACGTCAAGATATTGTTTATCAAGCATCTTAGTCGCACAAAATTTGCCGGGTCGTTTGATCATTGGGCCCAACTGATCAACTGCGATCATTTGATCAACTGCCCCAACGAGCTGCAAAGAGGGGTATGGAACGATAAATAAAGTCATAAAATAAAAAATAAAAAAGGATTGCAATCCTCCTAGATTTTTTTTTCGTCAAGATATTGATTATCAAGCATTCAAGTCGTACAAAATTTTCTGGGTCATTTTATCATCGGGAACAGCCCCAACGAGCTCAGAGAGGGGAATGAAACGTTACATAAAATTATAAAATGTTAAAAAAAAAGGATTGCAATTCTCTAAGCCCTCAAAACCCTGGGCGCCCGAGTTCAACAAAATACTGATTGGCTATCTCCCAAGCTCTAAGCCCCCAAAACCCTGGGCGCCCGAGCTCAACAAAATACTGATTTGCTACCACCCAAGCCCTAGGCCCCAAAACCCCTGGGCTCCCGAGTTCAACAAAACACTGATTGCACTGGGAAAAAATTGGGGATGACTCTTCTCACGTGTCGTGCATGGGGATTCACGACGCTGTGGGGACAGCAAAACCCATATGCGGGAATCACGATCCCCACAGAAACTTTGCGTCAACGACCGAATAGCGTGATGTTTTCATAAATTGTTGAAATAGTGTTATTTTCACTTTAAGACAATCTCAAGACTTGAAAGACTTGTAAAGCACATGACGTATCACCAGTGAAATAACATATTTAGGCACATATATAACTGACATAATGAGGATAAGCATCCAATTTTGAGGTCAGACTACGCCAAGATACTCGGTGATTGCTCAAAATATATAGGTATACAAACTGCTGCTCGAGGAACGCACACTGTTCTGAGAAAAGGTACCAACTCTCAAAAATGTGCGATAGCACATAGTTGATCGATGAGTTACTACTTTGGTCGATTTTTCTTCCTTAAGTCGAGAAGAATCGAGATCCGTTTCTCCCGTGTATCAGATTAACGATTGTAGGGTAGTTCCAGGGGGTTTTTGGGGGCTGAAATGGTAAAAACCCGTAAATTCATGGTTTTACGATGATTTTCATGAATTATTGGATGGAAAAAATTACTATTAATGACTTTTTTTTTTTTTTTCAAATCAATTGTTCTAGTGTTATTTTACATTATTTTCTAAAAACTACCCCTAAAAAGTGATTTTGGGGGTGAAAGAGGGATAATTTTATAACTAATCACTTGCAGTCATTGAAAATTTTTGAAAAATTAAGCCCCATGAAACCCCGTGGAACAACCCCACAATCGTTAATCTGATACTCGAGGGAAACGGATCTCGATTCTTCTCGACCTAAGGAAGAAAAATCGACCAAAGTGGTAACTCATCGATCAACTATGTGCTATCGCACATTTTTGAGAGTTGGTACCTTTTCTCAGAACAGTGTGGAACGTTTGCGCGTAGAGGATCCCCATGCCCGACACGTGAGGAGAGTCGTCTCCAATTTTTTCCCAGTGTGGCTATCCCCCAAGCTCCAAGCCCCCAAAACCCTGGGTGCCCGAATTCAAGAAAAATAATGGATTGGCTACCCCGCCAAGCTCTAAGCCCCCGAAAACCTGGGCGCCCGAGTTCAACAAAATTTTGATTGGCTACCGCTCAAGCTCCAAGCCCCCAAAACCATGGGTGTCCGACTTGAACAAAAAAACTGATCGTCTATCCCCCAAGCTTTAAGCCCCCAAAACCCTGGGCGCCCGAGTTCAACAAAATACTGATTGACTACCTCCCAAGCTCCAAGCCCCCAAAACCGTGGGCGCCTGAGTTCAACAAAATACTGGTTTGCTACCCCCCAAGCTCTAAGCCCACAAAACCCTGGCCACCCGAGTTCAAGAAAATACTGATTGGCTACCCCCCCAAGCTATAAGCCCCAAAAACCCTGGGCGCCAAAGTAAAAAAAAAACTGATTGTCTATCTCCGAAGCTTTAAGCCCCCAAAACCCGTGGCGCCCGAGTTCAACAAAATATTGATTGACTACCCCCCAAGCTCCAAGCTCCCAAAACCGTGGGCGCCTGAGTTCAACAAAATACTGATTTGCTACCCCCCAAGCTCTAAGCCCACAAAACCCTGGCCACCCGAATTCAAGAAAAATAATGGATTGGCTACCCCCTCAAGCTCTAAGCCCCCGAAACCCTGGGCGCCGGAGTTCAACAAAATTTGGATTGGCTACTACCCAAGCTCCAAGCCTTCAAAACCCTGGGCACCCGAGTTGAACAAAAAAACAGTTCGTCTATCCGCCAAGCTCTAAGCTCTCAAAACCCTGGTGGGGGGGAACTACACAGTGGAATAATTTTACAAGTTGAGCGTACTCAGAATTTGTATATCAAATCAATAAAAAAGTGTTTTTTTTTCATTCCACAAGAACGTAATGGTGAACTTTTATTTACACTATTTAAAAAAATTAAAAAATAACAAAAAAATAATATAAATTAAAAAAATTAATAACCAATTAAGAAACGAAAATTTTTACACTTTTTTCGAAATGAGTCTTATTCGTTAAAACATTCAATTTATAGTTAAAAAAAATAAATTGTTGATGACGTTGCAAAAAAAGAGTTAAACAATAAGTAAGAAATTTATAGCGTTTTCCTAGTCAACCACGCCATTTAGGAGTTTAAAATCTCAGACCTACAATTTCATGATGTATTTGCACCAGAGCAGCGTCATTATGTATACTTACAGAATTATTTATTTCATGCCTAAGTTAACTAAAATGCACACATATTTTTGAAATAATTGAACTTAGGCTCCCAAGGTTTTTGGGGTTAAAACTTTACGAGATAAATGATAGTTGATCAGTATTTTGTTGAGCTCAGGCGCCCAGGGTTTTAGGGGCTTGGAGCTTGGGAGGTAGACAAGCAGTATTTTGTTGAACTAAGACGCTCAGGGGTTTGGAGGGTTAGAGCTTGGGGGTTAGCCAATCAGTTTCTATGTTGAGCTAGAGCACCCAGGGTTTTGGGGGCTTGGAGCTTAGGGGGTAGTCAATCAGTATTTTGTTGAACTCGGGCACCCTGGGGTTTTAGGAGCTTCGAGCTTGGGGGTTCGCCAATCAGTATTTTGTTGAACTCGGGCGCCCAGGGTTTTGGCGACTTAGATCTTGTGAGGTAGCCAATCAGTATTTTGTTGGACTCAGGCGCACAGGGTTTTGGGGACTTAGAGCTTCAGGGGTAGCAAATCAGTTTTTTGTTCAACTCAGGCGCCCACGGTTTTGGGGAGCTTAGAGCTAGTGGGGAAGCCAACCAGTTTTTTTGTTCAACTCGGGTGCCAAGGGTTTTGTGGGCTTGTAGCTTGCCGGGTAGCCAATCAGTATTTTGTTGAACTCGGGCGCCCAGGGTTTTGGAGACTTAGAGCTTGTGAGGTAGCCAATCAGTATTTTGTTGGACTCAGGCGCACAGGGTTTTAGGGGCTTGGAGCTTGGGAGGTAGACAAGCAGTATTTTGTTGAACTAAGACGCTCAGGGGTTTGGAGGGTTAGAGCTTGGGGGTTAGCCAATCAGTTTCTATGTTGAGCTAGAGCACCCAGGGTTTTGGGGGCTTGGAGCTTAGGGGGTAGTCAATCAGTATTTTGTTGAACTCTATATACTTTGGCTCCAATTAGAATTTTTGAATAAAATTATATATCATTAAAAGGTCTTGAGCTCAGCTTTCTAATTATGTCATTCAAATTTTAATTAAATATTTTTTTTTGTCACGAGAGGGTGCTGAACAAAGTCGCTTATCATTTTAAATTCAACCCTAGCCCTAAAAACTCATTCATCGGTTTAAACGTAACTTAGCAAGCTGTTACTATGTAGGAAATAAGTTCATCTCATGAAGAATCTGTAAAAAAATTTTGAAGAAAATCAAGGTTTGTTTGTACAAGTTAGCGAAATTTGAAAAAATCGTAATTTTTATACTATTTGGGTGATTAATAGAGTAGTTTTCAGGGTGGGCAGTTTAAGCTAGAGATCTAAGATGAGTCAGGTCAAGAATGAATGAGGTGAGTAGGATTTTTTGGTAGAGTGAGTGAGAAATGAGTTGGGAATTGTTTACGGTATTTGAAGTAAATCAAATTAGTAAGGTCAGTAATGTGGCTAAGATTAAAATAGGTCAAGAGGTTATAGATGAAAAATTAAGTAAGGTTAGTAGGGTTCTCAAAATGGGTGAGATGGTGAAGCACCCAGATAGCACAAAAAGTTTTCAGAACGTTCTGGCAACGTTGCACAGAAACCATTGCAACCTTTCGTTGAAAGGTTGCTGAACGGTTTTAGAAACGTTGTGACAATCGTGTAGATCTCCGCTATTAGTTTCAAAGAAAACCTTCAATCAACGTTATGGCAACGAAGTTTGTCAACCATATTTTTTCAAAAGGTGACCACAAATTGTTCTGGCAACGTTTCTAGAACCTTATGGTAAAACGTTCCTTCAAAGTTGCTACAGAGTGTTGACAAGGTTCCAAATTACCGATTTGAATTTAAAACGTTTTAGCGAGAACCTCAAGTTTGAGTAATTTAATTAAAAATACCCATGAATTTGAGGTAGAAAAATTTTATGTTTTTAATTTTTTTTGTAAATAATTCGACCAAAATTGGTAAGAACAGCTCTCAGACTAGTCAAATCATTCAAAAATTATTGAAACGACTTTCAGTCGCTCGGCCGGAGTGACAAACTTTGGTGGTTTATATATCCACAGCTTGTTACTTTGCTGAGAGCTCAGTTCTAACGGTAAGCCACCTAGCGGATGGGACCCAAAACTACTCATTTCGCGTTAGCAGTCGTTAGGTCTTAAAAAGCATTTAAAGTATTTAAATATACATGTTAAAAACATACTTAGTTTTTAGCTCTTAATTATAATTTTAATTTTTAGCTAGTAATAAATTGACGATAGTAAAAATAAAAAATTTAAAAAAAAAGGGAGGTTTAATTTTTTTTTTTTCATGAAAATGTAAACTAAAAAATTTTTAAATATTCATAAATAAATAAATAAACAAATAAATATGTGAAAATATTTGTTTAAGTTTATTATAGTTAAATAAATGAAATTTTATAATCAAGCCCCGAAGGGGCACAACTTAAATATTAGTTCTAATCCATCATCTCTAAGGTTTATGTGTGGTTTGGTGGCTAAAGTCACCGCTCTCTATTTTGCCGTCTCAAGTTCGATTCTATGTGCTTTTTTTTTTTTTTTTAATAAATTATACACTCGTTAGGTGTTTTTGAGGACATTTTCTAACTTTTAAAAATTTTTATTAATAAATGCATTGGTACACTTATTTTTAAAATTTTTAATTTTTTAATAACTTTATGGAGGATTAATGAATGAAAAAAATAATTTTTTCAGGGGAATATTTTTATTTTGGTAATAAATTTTAATAAATATAAGAAAATATCTGATCAAGTTTATTATAGTTAAATAAATGAAATTTCATAATCAAGCCCCGAAGGGGCACAACTTAAATATTAGTTCTAATCCATTATCTCTAACGATAATGTGTGGTTTGGTGGCTAGAGTCATCGCTCTCTATTTTGCCGTCACAGGTTCGAATCTTTGTGCTTTTTTTTTTAACAAATCATATTCATACGCTCTTTAGGTGTTTTTAAGGACGTTTTCTAACTATTAAAATTGTTATTAATAAATGCATCGGTACACTCATTTTTAAAAATTTTAATTTTTTAATAACCTTGTGGAGGATAAATGAATGAAAAAAAATAATTTTTTCAGGGGCATTTTTTTAATTTGGTAATCAATTTTCCTAACAATAAATGAACAGATTCATTATGATTCTTCATAAAGATCAACAAATAACGTTTCTAATCAAGCAATTAGTAATCCATTTTCATTGAAATAAAAGAAAATGTTTATTCAAAAATAAAGTAACTGTACTTAAAATGCCCCCTTCTCCTTGGTATGTTGAATGTATAGACTCTGTGACCAGTGTGTCCGATCCCGGCCCAGGGGGTACCGAGAAATTTAAAAATCTTCCGGCGAAGATCAGGCAAACAAAAAACACACAAAAACTTGGGCGGCTGGGTTCAATAAATAAATAAATGAATAAATAAGTAAATAAATAATCCCCCAAACTTAACAACCCAAAAACCCTGGGAATTGAGATTAAAATAATCAATAATTAAATGAATAAATGAACCCCAAGCAAGACAACCCAACAACGCTGGTCATTCGTGTTTTTGTTTTTTTTTTATTTCTAAATAAATAAATAAATAAACCAAAAAAAAACCAAATCAATAACGCAGGGTGTTAAAGTTTTTTATGAACAATCAAAAATTAAATAAACAAACAAACAAAGCTAGACGACCCAACAGCGTTGGGCGTACTGGTTTTATTGTGTAAAAATGAATAAATAAATAAATAATCCCTAAAGCATCTAAAACCTAATAATGCTGGGCGTCCGGGTATTTTAAAATAAATAAATTAATGGACCGCCAAGCACTTCAACCCCATTACGCTCGGCATCCGAGTTTTTTTTTATTACATAATTTGAGAAATAAATTAATGAACCGCCAAGCTCTACAACCACATAATGCTAGGCATCCGAGTTTTTTTAATAAATGAACTAATAAATAAATTAACAGAACGCCAAGCACTACTACCCCATAACGCTGGGCGTCTGAATTTTTCTAATAAATAAATTTAAAAAAAAATTAACAAACTGCCAAGCTCTACAACCACATAACTCTAGGCATCCAAGTTTTTAAATAAATGAACTCATAAATAAATTAACAAAACGCCAAGCACTACAACTCCATATTGCTGGGCGTCCGATTTTTTTAAAATAAATGAACAAATATGACAATGAACCACCGAACAATACAACCCCCTACACTGGGCATCCGAATTTTTCTGATAAATAAATTAATCAATCGCCAAGCACTGAAACCCCATAACGCTGGACGTCCGAGTTTTTTTTTTTTCATAAAGTAACTAACCGCCAAGCAATAAAACCCCATAACGCTGAGCATCTGAGTTTTTCAAATAAATAAATTGATAAACCACCAAGCGCTACAACCCCATAAAGCTGGATGTCTGAGCTTTTTTTTTAAATAAATTAACTATCCATCAAGCAATAAAACCCCATAACGCTGGAAGTCCAAGTTTTTTTTTTTTTTTTTTTTTTTTTTTTTATAAATTAACTAACCGCCAAGCAATAAAACCCCATAACGCAGGACATCCGAGTTTTTCTAATAAAGTAATTAATAAATAAACTCATGAACCGCAGGGTATATCAATCCCATAGCACTGGGCGTCCGAGTTGTTTTGTTTAAAATAAATTAACTAACCGTCAAGCCCAAAAACTCCATGACGCTAGACGTCTAAGTTTTTTTTTTAAATAAATAAATAACTAAATGAGCCACCATACAGTACGACCCCATAGCGCTGGGCGTTCTGGTTTTTTTTTGTTTTTTTTAAAATAAATTAACTAATCACAAAGCACTAAAACTCCATATAGCTGTGCATCCAAGTTTTTTTTAATAAATAAAATACTATATAAATGAACTACCTAACATTACAACCCCATAACACTGGGCATCCGAGTTTTACTTATAAATAAATTAATAAGCCGTCAAGCGTTGTAACCCCATAACAATGGACGTCCGGTTTCTTTTTTTTAAATAAATTATCTAACCGTCAAGCACTGAAACTCCATAACGCAGGGCGTTCAAGTGTTTTTTTAATGAATAAATTAATAAATAAATTAACAAACTGTCAAGCGCCACAACCCCATAACGCTGGGTGTCCGAGTTTTTTTTTTTAATAAATTAGCTAACCACCAAGCACTAAAACCCCATGAAGCTGGGCGTCCGAGTTTTTTGAATAAGTAAATAAATATATGAATGAACCGCCAAATAATACAACCCCATAACGCAGGACGTTCGAGTTTTTTTTTGATTTTTTTTTAAATAAATTACTTATCCGCCAAGCACTTAAACCCCATAACGCTGTGCTTCTAAATTTTTCTAATAAATAAATTAATAAATCGCCAAGCGCTACAACTCCAAAACGCTGGACGTCAGATTTTTTTTAAAATAAATTAACTATTCATCAAGCAATAAAACCCCATAACGCTGAGCATCTGAGTTTTTCTAATAAATAAATTGATAAACCACCAAGCGCTACAACCCCATAAAGCTGGATGTCTGAGCTTTTTTTTTAAATAAATTAACTATCCATCAAGCAATAAAACCAAAATAAACCAAAATAAAAAAATTAAAGCAATAACCAAAATAAAAAAATTTTTAATTTATTTACTAGAAAAACTCGAACGCCCAGCGTTATGGGGTTGTAGTGCTTGGTAGTTTGTTAATTTTTTTTCTAATTTATTTACTAGAAAAACTCGAACGCCCAGCGTTATGGGGTTGTAGTGCTTGGCGTTCTGTTAATTTATTTATTAGTTCATTTATTTAAAAAACTCGGATGCCTAGCATCATGTGGTTGTAGAGCTTGGTGGTTTAATAATTTATTTATTAAATTATGTAATAAAAAAAACTCAGACGCCGAGCGTAATGGGGTTGAAGCGCTTGGCAGTCCATTAATTGATTTATTTTAAAAAACCCGGATGCCCAGCGTTATTAGGTCGTCTAGCTTTGTTTGTTTGTTTATTTAATTTTTGATTGTTCATAAAAAACTTTAATGCCCTGCGTTATTGATTTGTTTTTTTTTGGGTCTATTTATTTATTTATTTAAAAATAAAAATAAATAAATAAAAAATAAAAAAAAACGAAAACACGAATGACCAGCGTTGTTGGGTTGTCTTGCTTGGGGTTTATTTATTCATTTAATTATTGATTATGTTAATCTCAATGCCCAGGGTTTTTGGGTTGTCAAGTTTGGGGGATTATTTTTTTACTTATTTATTCATTTATTTATTTATTGAACCCAGCCGCCCAAGGTTTTGTGTGTTTTTTGTTTGCCTGATCTTCGCCGGAAAATTTTTAAATTTCTCGGTGCCCCCTGGGCCGGGATCGGACACACTGGTCATAGAGTCTATACATTCAAGATACCAAGGAGAGGGGGGGCATTTTAAGTACAGTCACTTTATTTTTGAATAAACATTTTCTTTTATTCCAATGAAAATGGATTACTAATTGCTTGATTAGAAATGTTATTTGTTGATCTTTATGAAGAATCATAATGAATCTGTTCATTTATTGTTAGGAAAATTGATTACCAAATTAAAAAAATGCCCCTGAAAAAATTATTTTTTTTCATTCATTTATCCTCCACACGGTTATTAAAAAATTAAAATTTTTAAAAGTAAGAGTACCGATGCATTTATTAATAACAATTTTAATAGTTAGAAAATGTCCTTAAAAACACCTAAAGAGCGTATGAATATGATTTGTTAAAAAAAAAAAAAGCACAAAGATTCGAACCTGTGACGGCAAAATAGAGAGCGGTGACTAGTTACCAAACCACACATTATCGTTAGAGATGATGGATTAGAACTAATATTTAAGTTGTGCCCCTTCGGGACTTGATTATGAAATTTCATTTATTTAACTATAATAAACTTGATCAAATATTTTCTTATATTTATTAAAATTTATTACCAAAATAAAAATATTCCCCTGAAAAAAGTATTTTTTTCATTCATTTATCCTCCACAAAGTTATTAAAAAATTAAAAATTTTAAAAATAAGTGTACCAATGTATTTATTAATAAAAATTTTTAAAAGTTAGAAAATGTCCTTAAAAACACCTAAAGAGCGTATAATTTATTAAAAAAAAAAAAAAAAGCACATAGAATCGAACTTGAGACGGCAAAATAGAGAGCGGTAACTTTAGCCATTAAACCACACATTAACGTTGGAGATGATGGATTAGAACTAATATTTTTGTTTCACAGCGGCATTCAATAGGTACTTTTCGAGGCGCCCTCTCTGGGAGCAAAGTGCAACATTGACGCCCCCTTCGAGATACTACTCTCCGTACTTTGACTCCCACTTGCGCGCTTGCGCGCGCACCTCCACCTCGTGCCGCTAGCCGAACATTCCTCTCTCGACGTCAATGTGGCGCTTGCCTCCCATGTATAACAATATATCAAAGTTGTGCCCCTTCGGGGCTTGATTATAAAATTTCATTTATTTAACTATAATAAACTTAAACAAATATTTTCACATATTTATTTGTTTATTTATTTATTTATGAATATTTAAAAATTTTTTAGTTTACATTTTCATGAAAAAAAAAAAAATTAAACCTCCCTTTTTTTTTAAATTTTTTATTTTTACTATCGTCAATTTATTACTAGCTAAAAATTAAAATTATAATTAAGAGCTAAAAACTAAGTATGTTTTTAACATGTATATTTAAATACTTTAAATGCTTTTTAAGACCTAACGACTGCTAACGCGAAATGAGTAGTTTTGGGTCCCATCCGCTAGGTGGCTTACCGTTAGAACTGAGCTCTCAGCAAAGTAACAAGCTGTGGATATATAAACCACCAAATTTTGTCACTCCGGCCGAGCGACTGAAAGTCGTTTCAATAATTTTTGAATGATTTGACTAGTCTGAGAGCTGTTCTTACCAATTTTGGTCGAATTATTTACAAAAAAAATTAAAAACATAAAATTTTTCTACCTCAAATTCATGGGTATTTTTAATTAAATTACTCAAACTTGAGGTTCTCGCTAAAACGTTTTAAATTCAAATCGGTAATTTGGAACCTTGTCAACACTCTGTAGCAACTTTGAAGGAACGTTTTACCATAAGGTTCTAGAAACGTTGCCAGAACAATTTGTGGTCACCTTTTGAAAAAATATGGCTGACAAACTTCGTTGCCATAACGTTGATTGAAGGTTTTCTTTGAAACTAATAACGGAGATCTACACGATTGTCACAACGTTTCTAAAACCGTTCAGCAACCTTTCAACGAAAGGTTGCAATGGTTTCTGTGCAACGTTGCCAGAACGTTCTGAAAACTTTTTGTGCTATCTGGGTATATTATCGTCTCTCACCCGATAAGTATTTATTTAATAGTCAAGATTCGATTACGTACCGGAACCAATTTGTTAAATAATTAACCACTATTTATTTGATGGATTGTATTTTATTGAATATGATATAGTTTTACAGTTTAAAACATGAGTTTTTATTTGGTAACACGTAAAAATCTCCGAATCAATATTCCTGACGAAAAAATCCCCACAGGAAAATCCCCCACGTAAAAATCCCTGAACGAAATAATTTCCGCCGAAGAAATACCCAAAAATTTTGGCTGACTAATATATGGTATATATTAGTTTGGGGGAAAAAGAGGAATGATTATTACTCTAGGAGGGTGTAAAAGGGTTATTTTGGTTAAAAATAATAGGGTTATTTTGGATTTAAGAGGGGTTATTTTGGACTTCAGAAGGGTTATTTTGGTTAAAAATAATAGGGTTATTTTGGATTTAAGAAAAGTTATTTTGGATTTTATAAGGGTTATTTTTGTTGAGAATTATAGGGTTATTTTGTATAAAAATGGGTTATTTTGTATTTAAGAAGCGTTATTTTGGCTAAGAATTATAGGGTTATTTTGGATAAAAATGGGTTATTTTGGATTTAAAAAGGGTTATTTTGGATTTTATAAGGGTTATTTTAAATTAGAAAGGGTTATTTTGGTTTTTATGGTATATATTAGTTTGGGGGAAAAAGAGAGATGATTATTATTCTAGGAGGGCGTAAAAGGGTTATTTAAGTTAAAAATAATAGGGTTATTTCGGATTTCAGAAGGGTTATTTTGGATTTTAGAAGGGTTATTTTAGATTTAAGAAGGGTTATTTTGGATTTTAGAAGGGTTATTTTGGTTACATTGTGCTAAATTACATGGATTTTTTTAACCAGGGGTTTTTGAATCGGGGATTTTTTCGTCGAGAATTTTTACGTAGGGAATTTTTTCGTTCAGGGATTTTTTCACGGGTATTTTTTCGCCGGGGATATTTACATCGGGAATTATTACATGGAATCTTTTATTTTTATTTACGTTAAATTTACTCTTTTTATTTATAAGTATCAATTTGAGATTAATTCATTTTATTTATTCGTATTAGTTCGAGATTTACTCTTTTTATTTATCAGTATCAATTTGAGAATTACTCTTTTTATTTATTAGTATCAATTCAGATTTACTCTTTTTATTTATTCGTATTAATTTGAGACTTACTCTTTGTTACTTACGGATGGCCGACTCTGGAGCTGCCAAGCAAAGACTGATTAATTGTGTCAGTCAAGCACTTTTATAAGCAGTTGACTTCCACAGAAGAGCCTACTAAGACAATTATAAAATTAGCTCAGAAGTCGTTTACAAACATACTGTAATGTATTCGTGACACAACACCCCCCCCCCCCCCCTTAAGTGTTTATTTTGAAAAAATAAACACACCTTTATAATTTATTTATTAAGGAAGTGGTAATGTTAATCTGTTAAATTTTATAACTTAAACGAACCATACTGTTCGTTTTCTAATTTATTTAGAGAAAGTGTCACCTGCTTAATTATTGATTTGCTCATCATGGGAGGTAGGGATGGTAAGAGTGAGGAAATTTTGGGTGCAACTATGACAGGGTCTACTATCACTTCTTGCATTTCCAAATTCTCTGACATTTTGTCCGACGTTGCTTGATTTCTGCTTAAGACGACAAAAAAAGAGTAATGGAGCTAGATACTGCTGCCAGTAGATGTATACCACAGCCATATAGTTGCTGCAGTAGATAAGCGTTGATTATTGTATCCACCAGTACCTTCATTAGGTGAAGTAGAAGAATGATCATTATTATTGCCGATGAGATTGATCCCCCTTCAATTAGATTATCTATGGCACTGTTCCATACGTCTGCCAAGATCCCTTTTAACGTTGATTTTGTAAACAAGTTATTTATAGATTCAACATTGTAACTGTGTTCACCTGTCATTTGTCTAGCCAAGATATTCAGTAAAGCTGGCTGTTCTAACGGGAAAGTTATTTGTTGTTGTGCTTGTTCTAACTCGTTGCTTTGGAATAAAAAGGTGCTATCTCATAAATTTTTATAGAAAGATACTATCTCAGAAATTTGGATAGAAAGAGACTATCTCGGAAATTTTGATAGAAGGAAACTATCTCAGAAATTTCGATAGAAAGACACTATCTCAGAGTAGTTTAAAAAAGTACTATCTCAGCTCCCGATTCTTTTTTCTTTTTATTTTCCAATTTCGCTACCCTAACAGTAAACTCGGAAAAAAATGAGAAGTTAAAAACTATTTGCTGGTAATTATTATTTCCAATTTATGTACGGACAAGCCGGTTCACTTACATAATATAGGCTGCTCGCAATAATTTTAATCAAAAATAAATAATCAAACAAAATCTATTTTTTCAACCACAAACTTTCGGTAAAGTTTTTTTTAAAATTATTTTTTTCATATATTATATTAAAAATTCACGGAGATGAAAAAAAAGTTATGCAAATATTTTTAAACACTCGCTATAATATTAAGAAATTTTATTATTATTATTATTATCATCATTATTATTATTATTATTATTTACAAAAAAAATTTTCTTGACTTCCTGGAGAAGACCCCTAGGTGGTCAGCAACCTGATCACCTACTCGAGGACATCGTCCGCAATCTTTGATTTCAATCCTATATACTTAATTTTAATAAGTTAAACAAAAATTATAGTTGCTTCGCACGTGTGTCACAATAAAAACTATCGAAATGTTATGTAGGAGTGACTTCTTCCGTCATGGAGGTGTTGATTAGCTTAAAAATTATAGCTCTGAGTGATTTTACCATGCTAATGTCCCATGGTTTTCAATCACAGATCCGTGGTTTTTTACCACAGACATTGTACACAGTTAAATTTTCTAAATCTAAGTTACAGCGCTGCCGACAATGCTAACAGCATCAGTTAAGTAGAGCGCAGGCCCATGTTGAAAATTTTGAGCTGGAAAATATTTAAAGAATTTACAAAATCCAAAACAATAAAATTCTAGGTATTTTACTCCCCTCTCTCTTCTCTACCAACCAACCTTAGTTGTATTTTGTTGCCAAGCTTTATTCCAACTAGGAAAGCTACGATAGTAACTTTAAGATCTACTTGCGTATTATATATTTACGAAATTGTGAAGTGATGTAATTTATATTACAACCATCTGTAAATTATGGAGTGTAAGTTAAATTCAAAATTCCTTTTTATTCAACACAAATCGATAAATAAAGTTTTTATAATTTAATGCATTAACAGACTATGATTTTATGGCTAATTGTTTTGCAAGAAAAGATCACGGTGAATAAGAAAACCATGGTGAGTAAATAAAGTTTTACATCAATTTTTTTTTTTTTTTTAGGAGATTTGATAATAAAATATTGTCAAATTTTTATCAAAATTTCATAATTAAATATTGAGCATATTTTGGTACTTTGTTAATCAAAACTGATAAAAAATTTAAAAAAAACAAAAACTTGATATTATTGTGCTTTATTAATAATGATAGTCGGTTGAGTATCCAATTTTTGAGGAAGGCTTTTTTTTGGCTCGCAATATTATTTCAACTACGAGAGATCGCGTGCAGTCTACTGTGTCTAGACTTCCATTCTCAATTTTTGCGATTCAAAATATTTCATAAAAAGTTCAAATACTTAACTGTACTTCAAAAAGTACAACTCAGATACATTACTAACTTAAAGCTCAAGTAAAAAATAATTTATCTTGTTATTTTGTTTGATTCTGCTGGGTAAAAGTGTAAAGTTTTCGTTAATCTTCATTTTTCAAGTAAGCGTTTGATATTATAAGATTATGATTGATCGGGATGCAGTTACAATTATCAATCATAATTTCTTGAAAGTTCACTGAGCAAACTATGCAAGTATACTTTTTTTCCGAATAATCAATCATCAACTTTTGTAATGTAAATAACAAACATAAGCTGAAATTCACATCTTTTTGCTTTTTTTTTTTTTTTTACTGCTGACGGTTTTTAATGTTAAATATATTAATTTCAAGAATTATGTCAGTAGGAAAATCTTATTAGAACTTTCTTATGATAATTGAATGGAATTTTCAGTGAAAATTTTTTTTTCCCCAACAGTATGAAAAATAACAATTTTTCTTTTGTTAGTTCAGACTAATCTAAGTTTTAAAGATTTGTATCTTTTATGTCAACATTTTATATTGAGAATGATAAAAATAAAGTTTTTTAGATTCAGATTTAAAAATTAGCATATTCTGAAAGTAAGTTTTAAAATTTTAATTGTTTAAACATTTGTACTGGGAAAGAATCTAAATACCACATATACTCATGATAATTTGGTAAAATTTTAAACTAATACATGTGCTTCATGTTAATGTATTTTTTTTAATTTCATTCTGTACAATTTTTTTTTTACCCTTTTCATATTTTTATTCTATAATGTAGCAAAATTTAAAAAAATATATTTTTATTTTTTGAAGATGTGTTTAATATGCTCGTACGTGCATACTATATGGCTTATTAAATTTCTAAATTTTTCAAACTTATCAGTTTCAGAATCAAACATGTGCTGGGGATCTGGTACCCAGTATTTTTCAGCACCTAACTTAATCACCATTGAATCAAATTCTGAAACTTTTGAGAACCGTAACTCAACTGAGGTTTTCAAATCGATAGATTATCGTTCAAGTCAAAATTTTTTAGATGAAGCGTCTAACTTATCTTTTTTTAGTTCAGACTCAAATCTAAGTTTCAAAGGTTTGTATTTTTGTCACATTAAGAATGATAAAAATGAAGATAAAAAAAATTACCATGTTCTGGCGAGTTTTATATAGTAGTGATGTTTAAAATACCTGAACTTCCAGAGTAAATTTATAATAAACAGTGAATCAATCAAGTAATAATTATTTATATTTACATTTTTTAATAAAATTATCTGTCTTTCTCCCTTAAAAAAAATTTGGATTTATTTGAAATGAATAATGGTTTTGCCGTGCTATGATTTTTTTTCAATATTGGTGTAAAATTTTTTTTTTTTTTTTTTTTTTATAAAGACTTAATTCATTGAATTTTTTTTGGAACGAAGTTCCAAAAGTTAAATTTTGCTACATTATAGAATAAAAATATGAAAAGGGTAAAAAAAAAATTATACAGAATGAAATTAAAAAAAATACATTAACATGAAGCACATGTATTAGTTTAAAATTTTACCAAATTATCATGAGTATATGTGATATTTAGATTCTTTCCCAGTACAAATGTTTAAACAATTAAAATTTTAAAACTTACTTTCAGAATATGCTAATTTTTAAATCTGAATCTAAAAAACTTTATTTTTATCATTCTCAATATAAAATGTTGACATAAAAGATACAAATCTTTAAAACTTAGATTAGTCTGAACTAACAAAAGAAGAATTGTTATTTTTCATACTGTTGGGGAAAATAGTATATTACTTAACTAGGCAGTATGAATGGGAAACGTCTCAGATCGCATGAAATTGTCATCCGAGGCGTAGCCGAGTGTGACAAACATGTGATCTGAGACCTTCCCATTCAGGTGCCTAGTTGAGTATGCTATTTTTCCGCACGACAGCGCCGGGAAGCGCTACTGACTGTAGCGGCAGCGGCAGGGAAGTAGCGCTTCCCAGCCGGAGTGCGGAAAAAAAATTTTCACTGAAAATTCCATTCAATTATCATGAGAAAGTTCTAATAAGATTTTCCTACTGACATAATTCTTGAAATTAATATATTTAACATTAAAAACCGTCAGCAGTAAAAAAAAAAAAAAAAGCAAAAAGATGTGACTTTCAGCTTATGTTTGTTATTTACATTACAAAAGTTGATGATTGATTATTCGGAAAAAAAGTATACTTGCATAGTTTGCTCAGTGAACTTTCAAGAAATTATGATTGATAATTGTAACTGCATCCCGATCAATCATAATCTTATAATATCAAACGCTTACTTGAAAAATGAAGATTAACGAAAACTTTACACTTTTACCCAGCAGAATCAAACAAAATAACAAGATAAATTATTTTTTACTTGAGCTTTGAGTTAGTAATGTATCTGAGTTGTAAAGTATTTGAACTTTTTATGAAATATTTTGAATCGCAAAAATTGAGAATGGAAGTCTAGACACAGTAGACTGCACGCGATCTCTCGTAGTTGAAATAATATTGCGAGCCAAAAAAAAGCCTTCCTCAAAAATTGGATACTCAACCGACTATCATTATTAATAAAGCACAATAATATCAAGTTTTTGTTTTTTTTAAATTTTTTATCAGTTTTGATTAACAAAGTACCAAAATATGCTCAATATTTAATTATGAAATTTTGATAAAAATTTGACAATATTTTATTATCAAATCTCCTAAAAAAAAAAAAAAAAATTGATGTAAAACTTTATTTACTCACCATGGTTTTCTTATTCACCGTGATCTTTTCTTGCAAAACAATTAGCCATAAAATCATAGTCTGTTAATGCATTAAATTATAAAAACTTTATTTATCGATTTGTGTTGAATAAAAAGGAATTTTGAATTTAACTTACACTCCATAATTTACAGATGGTTGTAATATAAATTACATCACTTCACAATTTCGTAAATATATAATACGCAAGTAGATCTTAAAGTTACTATCGTAGCTTTCCTAGTTGGAATAAAGCTTGGCAACAAAATACAACTAAGGTTGGTTGGTAGAGAAGAGAGAGGGGAGTAAAATACCTAGAATTTTATTGTTTTGGATTTTGTAAATTCTTTAAATATTTTCCAGCTCAAAATTTTCAACATGGGCCTGCGCTCTACTTAACTGATGCTGTTAGCATTGTCGGCAGCGCTGTAACTTAGATTTAGAAAATTTAACTGTGTACAATGTCTGTGGTAAAAAACCACGGATCTGTGATTGAAAACCATGGGACATTAGCATGGTAAAATCACTCAGAGCTATAATTTTTAAGCTAATCAACACCTCCATGACGGAAGAAGTCACTCCTACATAACATTTCGATAGTTTTTATTGTGACACACGTGCGAAGCAACTATAATTTTTGTTTAACTTATTAAAATTAAGTATATAGGATTGAAATCAAAGATTGCGGACGATGTCCTCGAGTAGGTGATCAGGTTGCTGACCACCTGGGGGTCTTCTCCAGGAAGTCAAGAAAATTTTTTTTGTAAATAATAATAATAATAATAATGATGATAATAATAATAATAATAATAATAATAAAATTTCTTAATATTATAGCGAGTGTTTAAAAATACTAGCTCTTCTGAGCGCGCTTCAAGCGCGCATAGGAAAAAACAATAAGAGTAACCTCAAAATGCACTTTTTGAATATTTTAAAAACTTGTTCACCAATCAGCTCACGAATAAAAATCTTACGCAAGATGGCGATAGCTCTCTTTTATAAAGGGATTTGTATAACTTTTTTTTCATCTCCGTGAATTTTTAATATAATGTATGAAAAAAATAATTTTAAAAAAAAATTTACCGAAAGTTTGTGGTTGAAAAAATAGATTTTGTTTGATTATTTATTTTTGATTAAAATTATCGCGAGCAGCCTATATTATGTAAGTGAACCGGCTTTTCCGTACATAAATTGGAAATAATAATTACCAGCAAATAGTTTTTAACTTCTCATTTTTTCCGAGTTTACTGTTAGGGTAGCGAAATTGGAAAATAAAAAGAAAAAAGAATCGGAAGCTGAGATAGTACTTTTTTAAACTACTCTGAGATAGTGTCTTTCTATCGAAATTTCTGAGATAGTTTCCTTCTATCAAAATTTCCGAGATAGTCTCTTTCTATCCAAATTTCTGAGATAGTATCTTTCTATAAAAATTTATGAGATAGTACCTTTTTATTCCAAAGCAACGAGTTAGAACAAGCACAACAACAAATAACTTTCCAAATTTATTAGCAAAATAAAAATATTCCTCTGAAAAAATTATTTTTTTCATTCATTTATCCTCCATAAAGTTATTAAAAAATTAAAAATTTTAAAAATAAGTGTACCAATGCATTTATTAATAAAAATTTTTAAAAGTTAGAAAATGTCCTTAAAAACACCTAAAGAGCGTATAATTTATTAAAAAAAAAAAAAAAAAGAACATAGAATCGAACTTGAGACGGCAAAATAGAGAGCGGTGACTTTAGCCACCAAACCACACATTAACGTAGAGATGATGGATTAGAACTAATATTTAAGTTGTGCCCCTTCGGGGCTTGATTATAAAATTTCATTTATTTAACTTTAACAAACTTAAACAAATATTTTCACATATTTATTTGTTTATTTATTTATTTATGAATATTTAAAAATTTTTTAGTTTACATTTTCATGAAAAAAAAAAAATTAAACCTCCCTTTTTTTTAAAATTTTTTATTTTTACTATCGTCAATTTATTACTAGCTAAAAATTAAAATTATAATTAAGAGCTAAAAACTAAGTATGTTTTTAACATGTATATTTAAATACTTTAAATGCTTTTTAAGACCTAACGACTGCTAACGCGAAATGAGTAGTTTTGGGTCCCATCCGCTAGGTGGCTTACCGTTAGAACTGAGCTCTCAGCAAAGTAACAAGCTGTGGATATATAAACCACCAAATTTTGTCACTCCGGCCGAGCGACTGAAAGTCGTTTCAATAATTTTTGAATGATTTGACTAGTCTGAGAGCTGTTCTTACCAATTTTGGTCGAATTATTTACAAAAAAAATTAAAAACATAAAATTTTTCTACCTCAAATTCATAGGTATTTTTAATTAAATTACTCAAACTTGAGGTTCTCGCTAAAACGTTTTAAATTCAAATCGGTAATTTGGAATCTTGTCAACACTCTGTAGCAACTTTGATGGAACGTTTTACCATAAGGTTCTAGAAACGTTGCCAGAACAATTTGTGGTCACCTTTTGAAAAAATATGGTTGACAAACTTCGTTGCCATAACGTTGATTGAAGGTTTTCTTTGAAACTAATAACGGAGATCTACACGATTGTCACAACGTTTCTAAAACCGTTCAGCAACCTTTCAACGAAAGGTTGCAATGGTTTCTGTGCAACGTTGCCAGAACGTTCTGAAAACTTTTTGTGCTTTCTGGGCAGGTTAAATAGTTAAGGTGATTAGATGATTAACGATTGTGGGCCGGCAAATATAATAAAGTTTGTAATATCGATGTGAAATAAATTTATCCAATGTGTCCACCATAAGCAAAAGGAGCTCTAAAAAATATTTGTGCGTGTGTAAGATCTAATGAAATGGTTTCAAATACCAGTGGGCTTACTGAAATATTCTTCATGAGTCACCAAAATTTTATGAATGCACCTTATATGAACAATCTAACTATTAAAAATTGATTTATATCTTCGTTTGTCAATTTTAGATCTATTTTAGCCCTGGATAGATTTTGACTGAAAATTTTAAAAAAAGAAATAAAATTCTATACCTCATGAGTTTGCCTAGAAATAATTAAAAACTTTTCTATATGAGTCTGATTTTATGAATCAAGTTATGATGAGAATATAAAGTTCCAATTGAATTCTCGTGTCTAATTTTTATTGATTTTGAGCACTTTATTCTTTTGATTATTTTACCAAACAGAGCTTACGTATTGTTTCGATTGTGGCGTGGAATCGCCCCAGAAATTTCTGTAACGTGTAAAATTTTTATTTTGGTGGTCGAAAGAAGGAGTTCGGCGGTAGTCCGGTAGAGGGCTGGTTTAGAGTTCGCCACCTGGCTTCTTCTTCGTGGCAGTAATTTATTCTCCGCGAATTAATCTCGATTTGGGAGTCGCCGTGAATGGTCGACACGCGACTTCGACTTTTATTGCTGAGCCACCTGGTGGGTTTTCCGTTTCGAGTTCGTACGATCTCCCGACGATAACCACGTGGGCGTCGGGATCGTGAGTGACGTTGTGAGAAGTACGGGGGTCCCAAGTGGAGTAGGGACGATTTCCCAATGCCGCCGTCTCTTCACCATGAAGCCCGAGAGTCCACGATCACCGGAGTCGACTACAAAAAGGGCCCAGAAGAAGAGTTTCGTCAATGGGTTACATGTACGAGTGCGGAAAATCTTGTTCTATGTGAGGTTTGTGAGTGCGAGGCCAGCGGGCCGTATTGCGTTTTCCCCTTGCCTCGCCCGTTTGTTAAACAGTTTTATTAAACAGTTCCGAAAAGAGAATTACAGTGTTTCGTTATTTTATTGTAGCACTCCTTTTTCCCGAGTTTAAGCCCGGATTGCCGGGATTGGAAGCCAACGGAGAAACAACGGGTGGCACGTGGAATTTATCCTTTTGCCGAATCGTGCCCGGACGGGGGCTTTTTCTCAATTTCGGGCAGCAGCCCACCGCGGATAGTTGTTTTTAATTATTGAGTTTTCCCGTGCCCTCCACGCGTCATCAGAAATCAGCAGCACGATTAGCAGCAGATCATCGAGTCCAGCGAGATCCCCACGGCCGACGGATGAGCTGGCTGGGCCAAAGGCGCCCTTGACAAATATTTGGCCTGGAAGGTAATCATTGCCCTTTGTTTTCTTAGGTTAATTCCTGGTTTTTTTTTGGGCTTTTTTGAGAGCTTATTCTCGGGTTTATTTTGGGCATTTTTCTTTTTTTTCGCGAGGGTTTATTAGAATTCCCGTCATACGATTAATTTTTATAGTCATCAATTATAGTTAGGGGGTTGGCGAGCGGAGCGAGCAGGGGGTAACCCCTAGTACACACAATCACACACACACTCACCCGCACACGCGCACACACACACACACGCGCGCGCGCGCGCGCACGCGCACACACACACACACACACATACGGGGAGGAGGCAAAAAAAAAGAGCTCCTCCCGGAGGAGCACCTCAAAACCTTCAAAAAACCTTATATTCAACATATTTTAAAGGGCTCCTTTCGGAGGAGTTGATTCTAAATTATAGGAGCTTCTCCTGTACGAGCACCTTAACTGTCAAAAAACTCCATATTTAACCTCTTTGAAGGGCGCTTTTCCTAGAGGAGCCGTAATTTTAAAAGCCTTTTTTGAAGGAGTACTTCAAAACGGTTAAAAAATATTATATTTAACATGTTTCAAGTACTTGAAGTATTTTAACTTACTATTTAATTTTTATAACTATTTTTTTAGACTCACCATAATATAAAATTTTCTTTTTTCAATTTAAATCATATTCAACAATTTTACCTAAACATGTTTGAACTTTTATTCAATACACAAACTCAACTCAAAAAGCATGTTAAATATTAACTGTCAAAAAACTCTATATTTTATAACTATTTTTATGGGGGTTGGCGAGCGAAGCGAGCAGGGGGGTACCCCTTAGTATATATATATATATATATATATATATCAAGAAAACCAAAATTAACCTTTTTTAAAACCAATTGACCCTTGTATAACTCAAAATAATTTATTTTTTATCCAAAACAACCCTTTTTTCATCCAAAATAATTCTTTTACACCCTCCTAAAAAATAATCATCTCCCTTTCGCCCTTATAAATCAATAATCCTTGTATTTACCCTCATATCAACTGTTATGTCTATACAGGTACCTACCATCTTGTCTACCCTTGTACCTAGTCTGTATATACTAAGCTGTATATACTATTACAACGCGTATCGAGGTTTTGATAGTTTAAGACGGTTTCTGAAAATTTGAGATATTGAATTTTTTGTAAAGAATTATTTACCCGAAAAAAATATCAATAAAAAATTTAATCTTTATTTTTTCATATTGCACGAATGAAATTCAATTACAAAGAAATTTTATAAATTGACTGCTGTTAATTTATAAAGTTGTTTTGAAACTATTTATAAAATTATATAATTATGAAAAATTAATGGTTTAATCATTATCTACAATGAATGTCTAATTATTTATAATCCTTACACCTTGAAATACTTGTTATAATTTAAAAGTTTGCAATAAACCAAAAATATTTTTCTGGTGAATAAGTTATCGAGATTAATACACTTAAATTTTTTAAACAAGATCCATGAGTTGAAATAAACTTAGTTTTGCACTTAAGATAAAAAGATATACAAAGCAAAAGCTTTTAAAAAATGTAAAGTTGTAGTAAAAAAATATAAAAATACAAATGTTAGATTCACGTGAGTTTGGTACAAACAACCACACGTACACTATTTTTTCCACCGAACAAGAATGCAAAAAAATTGATAACATGTGCTAGCTTAAATTGTCAAGTACAAATGCAACTTTCTACAAAAACCCTCAGATTTTGAGCTTTAAACTCACTTTTTGACCTTCAAATGACTTTTTAGGTGTCTATAACCATTTTTCTTACTGATTCGTCAAGTAATTAACATGACTTGAAAAATATGGCTACACGCGGCAAGTTTTACTATTAATTTCCGAAGTTTAAACTTAAAAATGCCCATTTTTTTATGTTTCGGCGCCTCCACCATTTTCCATAATGAAAAAATTTGTATGAAAAATTTTTTTCTCTTAGTTTAACAATTAAACAAAATTTTAAAACAATTTTTACTACTAGTTTAACCAAATGGATGTATGGAAAAATTAGTTATATAAAAAATAGCTGATTTTGACGTTTAAACTCATTTAGCGACCTCTAAGTGACCTTCAAAAAATTTGAAAAAATTAGGGGCTTCATTTTTCATAATAAATAAGCTGATTTCACTTTGGGAGCATAGAAAATCGGAAAAAAAAATTTCAGGTCTATTAAAAAAAAAACTATTCATAAAATTCTTCAATTTTTTCAAATTCAAACTTGTGATAAATAATTTTTATGTGAAAAAATTGTTTCTGAATATATATGTTTTTTATTTAGAAATTTTAGAAAAAGGACAAATATAAGATACAGGAGAGCCACTAACAAAGCTCAACTGACCGAGCTGGACACAGTCAGAAGACTTGCATACGCCACGGAGCACGTTATCTCCGATGGTGAAACGTTATTTTTATTGATGAAAAACTTTTTTCAACAGAAAAGGATGGTTAGCTAAGATGAAAATTTTGTTTGTATTGTTATAATTATTTTTAATAATTAAAAAAAATTTTGATAATTTTATAATATTAAAGGAAGAACCGGTGTATGGAGGGAACCAAATACAAGATTCCATCCGAATCATGTAATTCCGATGAGAAGATCAGGCCGAAAAAACCAGAATTATTTGGCCTGATTTTCTTATGATGAAGCAGGTAAGCTCATTAGAATCACACGTCAGCTGACAGAAGAGCGTTATAGGAGAAATTTAGAACATTTTCTTTGGCCATGGATTCAACGAGTTTACCCTGGTAATCAACGAGTGTACATAATCGAGGATAACTCGAGGGTACACACAAGTGCTGTGGTTCATCAGTGGTATCAAAATCACCCAAAAATTGTACGCCTGAACCATCCACCAAGGTAAAAAATTTTGTGTTTCTATAACAAAATATTACATGTATATCAAAAAAAATAAATTGATTGTTTAATTAGGTCCCCTGATTTAAACGCAATCGAGAACCTTTTGGCCTGCATAGTGAAAGAATGAAACGGACAGGTTCCAAAATATTATATAAAAAAAAATAAATTGATTGTTTAATTAGGTTCCCTGATTGAATCGCAATCGAGAACCTTTGGGCCTACACAGTGAAAGAATGGAACGGACAAGTCAATCACAACATCGATCAACTCAGATCAAAAGTCAGACAAAGCTGGAGAGCAGTGAAAAGAAACCAAGGTCTTTTAAGAGAACTTGAGAACGATGTCAATGCCAAGACTATTTCAAGCTGTTAGCGATAACAATGGATCATATATTCCATATGGATGTGTTGAATTTGTATAGAATACGTTACAATATGAAAAATGTTAATAGTTTTCGAACTAAATTAAATAAAACAACAAAATTGATCAAAAATTATTTATAAATAAATTCACTTTATTGAATAACTTGATTTGAAAATTGAAAACAATTTCAAATTCGAAAAAAATATTTATGTTAAATAATTAAGTATTTATTCGTACTTCATCTCCCCGTAAAAAGTTGCTCTCAAACCGAAAATGGTTTTTTTTTGTCGAAGCCTTGCGCAGAGGATCGTCGTCATAAAAGCAGATCTAAAAATTAATCGTTTTTTTTTTTAATTGAATTAAAAAATTATAAAAAAGTTTTACTCGAGCTAGCGAAGCAGTCGGGACGAGCTCAGGACGACGAAGGACGTTTTTCTTTATCCAAGGACGATTACCTGTCGAGGTTCAGCGCCAAGCGTCGTCGTCGAGCACGCAGACTCTAAAAATGAGTAAAATTTTAATAAAATTACTTGACTTGCGGAGTAGTCAGAACGAGCTCAGGACGACGGAGAATGTTTTTTTTTTATTCTAAGACGATCTCCTGCCGTGAATCGTTGCCAAGCGTCGTCGTCGAGCACGTAGACTCTGAAAATAAGTCGATTTTTTTTTTAAATACTTAACTTGAGCTTGCAGAGCAGTCGGAACGAGCTCAGGACGACGGAGAACGTTTTTTTTGATCCGAGGACGATCTCCTGCTGTGGATCGTTGCCGAGCATCATCTTCGAGCAGGTAGACGCTAAAAATAAGTCAATTTTTTCATGAAATGACCTAACTCGAGCTTGCGGAGCAGTTGGAACGAGTTGAGGATGACGGAGGACGTTTTCCTTGGGACGAGTATGACTTCCTGTCATTGGAAGGATTGATGCCGAGCATCGTCGTAAATAACAAAAATTATTTTCATTTTTAATAATAAATTACCTGCTTCATAAAAATGTTTCCAAAAAGATCAGCATGAAACCACAATCATCTTTTAAAAATTAATCATTACACTTGCACTCAAATGATACTAAGTAATTGTCACTTTAATCTTTAATTTTATTTGATTTATATTAAACGGTTTAATTAATTATTCATTACTGATGCTCCTAACCTTCTATACTATGTAAAAATTGTTTTTTTTTTTTTTCGCGAAAAATTAGATTGGTACCACCAACTATTTTTTCCGAGTTCGTTTGATCGGCTATTTGCCGAATTTGAAGGTGGGTCGCGAATCCATGCGTCACTAGTGTTCAAAGTTTTCTTTAAAGAGACTTATCATATCCCTACCTCTAAAATCCAGCTGGAAATCCAGCCGTCATATTAAAACCTAAATCCTGCTGGATAGCTGCTGGAAATCCAGCTGGATTTTAGGGATAGGGACGCGTTGATAGTAACGATAATGAAGGGTTCAAATCGAAAAAAATTCATTCGTGTACGAAGTGTTCCAAAGTTTTTTCAAAATCTTTCAACTTAAAGCGACATATTGATTATGTGCATAATGACATGAAACGTTTTGTAAGATTATTTTATGGTTCTTCCTTTTGCTCATTTATCACACATTAATAATTAAGATCAATTGAAAAATTATTTTTTTCTAGAAATGCTTGAATTTTTCATGCAGTTTTTCACGTGTAGATGTTTTCAAAAGGCACACATCTACCAAACACCCTATTAAACGAAATGAAGAAGGGTTATGAAGTAAAAGTCTAAACCTTATGTAATTAACAATGATCGTACAGTAATTGTAAGTATGCACCTTTATTATAAATTTACCGTGCAATTCATTGAATTTACCGTGCCGATAAATCATACCCTTATTTAATTACCAGTTTATTATGATTAAAACATTTCTAGATGAAATTTCTTTTGGTCTACAGTTTAATGAATAATGATTTAGTCATGAATTAAAAATTCCAATTCAACATTTTTTCAAAATTCCTCAAGTTTACCACTATTTCAAAGTATTCAAACTTTTTTAAACATTAAGAATTTTTTATCATATTTTTTATACTAATAAAACATGGATTTAAAAATCTCATGCATGGATTTTGCAAAATGAGAATGCAAGTTCCAAAAAATATTTTAAATATTTTGACCGCACAAAAAAATTTTTATTTTAGAAATCTTTTCTCAAACTTTTAACTTCGCAATGTTTCTGGTCACGCTTACTTATTGAATAATGAAGCTTATTATTTAACTTTAAAATCTGTTTTATATTTATTTTATTCTCTATTGTTCTCGGAATGCCCTAAATGTAAAAAGAAGTTTTCACGTCAAATCATTGTTTGACTGAACATATCCAGTGTCATGTCCCAAAATCGGGACGGATCTATTTAATTAATTTGAATCTACTTCACCCTTTTTTAATTACCGGGTAGGTGAATCGAATAACTGAGAGGAGGGGTTAATTGACAAAACTACAAACCCGAAAGACTACTTTGAAATTCTATTTATTAAAAAAACCAAACCATTACAAAACGTTACAAGCTACTTCCTTAATATAATCTTATTTCGATAAAAATTCTGGTCACTTCACCAGAGAGAGAGAGAGAGAGAGAGTGTGCCGTTGTTGTAGGCTGAAGACTCCCGCTGGGCTGCTTGAGGAGGTGAATCGGTGGTTCTGCACAGTCCTGAAGGAACTTCCCGGCACTTTTCTCTAGTCGGTCACAAAGGCTGTTGTTTCTTTAAAAGTCTTTCAAAATATAATCGTCACTACCGAAGCTCTAATTTTTATTTTAACTCGCACTTATCCGAAACTCGCGAATAAGGTGCACCGATTAGTACTCTCAGAATTGCCCCTAAAACGAGACTATAAATAGTCACTCAGGTTGATCTCGATCTATTTCTATAAAAGTATCGAGACCTTGAAATCTCTAACTCTCGTGGGTCCGGTCGTGGAGATCTTCCTCGCGGAACGATGTGCGCGGGACGAGTTCTGGTACGCGACTGAATTAACCAAGCTCACAGGCTCGCGTTCGCGGCCCTATTTATACCCCTACGCATGAGGACCCACCCCCGTAGAGGGGATCATGGACCCTCCCATGTGTGCCCGAATCTGGGGGAAAAACTAATGATTTGGCTTCTTTTCCACGAGGGCTTGGCCTTGGCCTAATTTATTATAATACTCCTCATATGTGGACTCCCTCTCCTACAAGTAAAGTCCGCCTAAACTATTATGGGACCCGATTCCTTGAGGCCTCATTGGGTCAATGTCACTGATCGGCGGTCGCGGGGGATTGTTTATGGCCGCCCGCCTCCGTGCCGTGACGTTCTATTGTTGGGGTCCGCTGCTAGCTCTTCCTTCACTCAGCTAGGCGTCCCGCGCTGACGCGTTTCTTTTGTCCTCTCCCTCTCTTCTTTTTCCCAGCTCCTGTTCTCTTTTCCTCTCTCTCTCTCTGTTTTTCTTCTTTTTATTCTCTCTCTCTCTCTTACTTATACTTACTAATTTATCTTATTAACTAATAATTGAATAATTTGTAAATAACTTAAGAATTAGCTGAAAACTATTTTAATATTAAAAAGGGGAGCTGGTGCCGACATGACACAGCGTATACATCACGGTCGCAGATTTGTATGCATTTTTAGTCATGTTTTTATTAATATATGATGAAAAATATTATCAAATGGCTCTTATTTCAGGAATGTCATAACTGTGGCACCAAAGTGTCTCGCAAAAGTAGGCTAATAACTCACATTCAAGTTCTTCACTCGGATTCTTCGGCACAATATGTAAGTTTTTTACTTTATCATTGAAACGTACATACATGTGATGACAAATGTAGTAAGTGATGGTTTTGTTATTTTCTTTTTTTTTTCTTTTTTTTTAATTCAGCGTCGTTGCGGAAGAAAAAATGTTTGCAACAAAAGCAGATTTTGATTCCTGGAAAAGTAACCTTGAAATCAGCACTAACTGTAGAGTTACAAAAAAGGTTGTGTCTAGGTACCATCGCCGTGTACCGTTGCACGGTGCACGGTGCACGGTACACGGTGCACGGGCGCTATTTCTAATGAGCTTTTATGTACACGGTACACGGTGCACGGCGCACGGAGCAGCTTTTTGGTGCACGGTGCACGGTGGAAAGCAAGGAAAAGTTTTCGTTTTGCTATTGTTTCGTACACGGTGCACCGTACACCGCGTACGGTGCAAAAAATGTTTTTTTTTTAATATCTTTGCGTGCACCGTACACCAGACACCACGCACAGTTCGGTACACGGTACACGATGCACCGTGCACGGTGGTAAATATTTTTTATATCTTTGCGTGCACCGTACACCAGACACCGCGCACGGTCCGGTACACGGTACACGATGCACCGTGCACGGTGGTAAATATTTTTTATATCTTTGCGTGCACCGTACACCAGTCACCTCGCACGGTTCGGTACACGGTACACGATGCACCGTGCACGGTGGTAAATATTTTTTATATCTTTGCGTGTACCGTACACCAGACACCTCGCACGGTCCGGTACACGGTACACGATGCACCGTGCACGGTGGTAAATATTTTTTATATCTTTGCGTGCACCGTACACCAGACACCTCGCACGGTTCGGTACACGGTACACGATGCACCGTGCACGGTGGTAAATATTTTTTATATCTTTGCGTGTACCGTACACCAGACACCGCGCACGGTTCTGTACATGGTACACGATGCACCGTGCACGGTGGTAAATATTTTTTATATCTTTGCGTGCACCGTACACCAGACACCGCGCACGGTTCGGTACACGGTACACGATGCACCGTGCACGGTGGTAAATATTTTTTATATCTTTGCGTGCACCGTACACCAGACAACGCGCACTGCTCGGTACACGGTGCACCACGTACGGTGCATGGTTGAAAAAATGTTCTTGAATCTGGAATTCCGAGATCGAGGAATCCAGAAATCAAAGTTCTTTGAAATGTATCAGTTCGTGTACTTATTTTTAAGCTCCGAGTCAAGGTTCGGACTCTGTATTCTTCATTGTATACTCGACAGTCCAGAAATAAGAGTCAAAAGACTCGAGTACTTGGACTCGACTATAACCGCTTGAATTTCGGATTTGACTTTGTATTCTGGACTCCAAGTCTTTGCCCAGCAGTTGATCTCACGAAGTCACAGGAATTAAACGCAGTAGATTCAAAAGCTATAAGGGTTCAAGCACATCGCATATCCCGCACTGGGTAAGGGGTGCAGTTGTTTCAGAAAAACTATAGGGGTTCAAGTACGTCGGATACCCCAGGAGGGTTATGGGGTTTGTTTGATCGCTTATGGTTTACCTACTGACTTAATTTTTACTTTTTGGTGCAATTATTTATGTTGAAGCTTTTTCACCGCTTTTTTTGTTCAGAAAAATCGCAGACTAAAAATTCAAAATGTTTTGAAAACTTCAAGCTAAAACATTTGTTCATCGTTCATCATTCATAATATTTTCAAGTGTGGGAATAGTATATTACACACCGGGCGCTGGAAAGTATTAGCAAGCCCTAGCAAACCCAAATTGACGCCCGAGCCGAAGGCGAGGGTGTTAAGGGTTTGCTAGGGATTTGCTAATACTTTTTCAGTGTCGTGTGTAATGTTTTTTTCATAACGACGGGAGGAAAACCCAAAGTCCCGCTCCGGGGATTTGGTGTTTTCGGCCCGGAGATATGAAAAAAAATTTTCTCTGATTTATTTTTCAATTAAAAAAAAAGTGCATAACCAAAATTTTTTTTTTTTTTTTTCTTTATAATTAAACTTGTCAACGGGCACTAGTGCTCTTTTTTTTTACACAATCCTCGGAAGTCTAAGTCGGACGTTGCTTAAGCGAGTTTCGAATACAGGGCTACCGGATTACAAGTCACGCGCTCTATTCACTGAACCCTACCGGATCTCTTATAATCTTTAAATTGATCTTATAGTCTTTATAATCTTTTACCTCTTATAATAAGAAGTCATCTCCGATCAGCTTTTTCGACCTGGTGCAGTTTGACCGAGGATGCTTGTGTGTATGGTATAGGTAGGGTAAAGTAGACATATAGTATGATAGGTGTAATAATCCAAGCATAGAAGCTACACTTCAAAAAAAAATTATAATCTTTTCAACTTATTCACGAAAAAATTGAATTAAATCATAGGTATTATGAACACTCCTGAATCAATGGGGCAGTGGAAAACTCAAGCCGTTGTTGCTGGCGCTACGCCGTAAGGTGCTGGAACAGTTTTTGAGTGTATGCGTTGTAGTCTATCTATGGTACAAAGACGTTTGCTTAGCCATCGCCATCTGCTTAAATTTGTAAAATTTTAAATTTTTCATTCAAAATGTATTGATAGAGATAAAATATAATAATTTCATGTAAATATTTACTTCAAGCCCCCTGGGTGAGATCAAGCTCACCAGTCGGGAAATTGCATTTTGACCCCAGTAAACGACCTTCTTTTTTTGCGGAAAAACGCATTTTGCACCCGCAGTGTTGAAAAAAATTCTTTTTTTTATTTGGTGGCATAGTTACTTTTTAAATATTATCATTAGATAAAAGAACGATCTCAAGAAGAATGTCAACTTTATTTTATTGGTGTATTGATCTTTTAGGGCACACAATTAAAAATTTCAATTTAAAGTTGATTTTAATGTCACACTTTTATAAAAAATCTTTGATGCAAAGGTTTAGTTGAAATTATTTGGTAACCTCATTTTTCAATTCATTTTCTTTTGCAATAATTTTACAAATCAATTTGAACAAAAATTTTTAAACTGAAAATAGCAAATGTATATATAATTAAAAATAAATAAAACAAATCTAATATACTGGTTAAAATTTTTTGAGTTCGAATTTTTTGAGAATTATTTGAATTCGACCTACGTAAGGTCTATTTATTTAAGGTGAGAATTTATTTTTCATTAGATTCTTTTCAAATTTTGTAAATTGGGATCTTTAAGCTTGTCGATTACAAATCTAAGCTTTATGTTTAAATTTCAAAAAAAAAATTTTAATTTGGTGTACTGGGGTTTTTGAGAATGCCTATTACAAACATTCATTTTTTAATTTGGCCTACGCAAGTCCTTCTGAATTGAGGTAAAAATTCATTTTCTGTAAGATAAAAAAAATTATTGTTTAAGATTTTATGTTTAACTTCATTTAGAGGTTTCTGATGTTGCCGATTACGAATTCAATCTAATTTTTTGAATGCGACTCTCGATTTGACTTTGGCAAAGCTTTTTATTTTTATGAAAAAATATTTTTATGGGGTATAAATAAAAAATTTTACAGGAAGCTTTCTGCTGATGCCGATAATAAATTAGGCTCGGAATTTCATTCTCATTTTTAAATTGGACTCTAAATGAGGTCAAAATTCATTTCTTAAATAAATTTTTGTCAAATTTGGGATAGTATGTTAATTGAACATTTCAATCACATATTAGACATTAATTTTCGAATGTATTCTGCATGACTCTAGTTGTTAAAAGTAAATTTTGTTTTTCATTACCTTAGAAGAAACTTTTTTTAAGAAGGTTTTCATTGTGCGAATTAAATTTTCTACATTCATTTAAAAAAAAAAAGGTGCCTTGAACGCCTGTTAGAAAAGAAGCATGATTATTTTTTAATTGAAAATTTTAATTTGAAATTTTAACAATATAAAGATTAGGTGTATAATTAAATTTAAAATTATAAAATAAAACTGAAGATTTAGAGAATTAAAAAAAAAAATTTCAAACTTTAAATTTCATACTGGTAAAATAACATCTGCCATAATCTTGCTTAATCAATTTCAAAATATAAACTTTGAATGATTTTTTTTTTTTCATTTCAGTATTTATCAAAATAAAATTTCATTTTTTATTACATGCTTTTCTTTAACTCACAATGTTTCGTCGTCGTCGTCGTCGTCGTCGTACGTTCAAAACTGCCAAGCTCTATAACTTTGAGCCTATGAGACCTAGAGGTCTAAAAATTTTCAGAGGGTCTAGGTTTGAATGACAATACATGAATCCGTAGTCACTTCTCGACCTAGACCTCCAGGTCGCCGATGACGGGGGTACCTGGGGAGTCATCTCCGAGAATTTGGGCTAAATTCTTTGGGGATGACTGTGAGGGAAGTTATAGAGCATTTATCGAGTCAATTTGAACCAAGGTACCCAAGTCGCCGATGATAGGAATACCCGGGGTACACGAGGGTCATCTCCGAGAGTTCGGGTCGAATTCTCGGAGCATAACTTTGGATAGAGTTCGGGGATGTTTTAGAACATATGAGAAAGAAGTTTGAACCTGGACAGCCAGGTCGCCGATGACGAGTGTACCTGGGGCCTGATTGTCTAACTCAAAACGCGCGTATCGAGTTAGACAATTAATTAATTAAAATTAATAACAATAAAATTAAGACAAATTTTTGATAACTCAGGCCTCAGCACATTAATTACCGGTGATTTTAAAATTCGAATAAAAGGTGCTTTCACAACTGATACCTTTGAAACAAGCGATATACGCGCGTTTCACGCGTATCCAGTTAGACAATCAGGCTCCTGGGGAACCTGGAGGTCATCTTCGAGTTTGGGTTAAGTTTTAAGGGGATGATTTTAAAAGTTTTAATAGAGTATTTGTCGAGGCAATTTTAACCTAGGAACCCAGGTCGCCGATGACGAGTGTACCTGGGGAACCTGGAGGTCATCTTTGCCAAATTTTGCAAGGACGACTTGAAGAGGTGTTATAGAGTATTTACCGAGGCAATTTAAACCTATTTACCCAGGTAGCCGATGACGGGTGTACCTGGGGAACCTGGAAGTCATCTTCGAGAGTTTTGAGCCAAATTCTGCTGGGATGACTTAAGAGTTCTGCAGGAGTTCTAATTTAGTAGTTATCAATGTATTTGAATTAAAAAAAAAATTTCATTTATTATAATTGTAAAAAAGATAATGAAAATTTCAATAATAACCAAATTTCAAACAATAATTAGATTTAAAATTTTACGCTTAAAATATTCTTTTCAAGACTAAAAACAAGAAAATAAAAAATAAATAAAAAAAAAAGTTTTTAAAAAACATGCTTTTCTCTAAAAAGTTTTAAGAAATTATTTTTTAAAAAACGTACTAAAAAATAGAAAATAAAATTTTAATACTGCTCAATTCTTTCAAAGTACTTCAAAATATTTAATATAAATAGAACAAACAAAATTTCGTGATGACTCTAAACAAAACCATGGGGCACTTGATGAAACACAGCCATACGCCTTAAGATTAAGTCATCTATAGAGCCCCATGCTTTCGTTTAGAGTCATCACGAAATTTTGTTTGTTCTATTTATATTAAATATTTTGAAGTACTTTGAAAGAATTGAGCAGTATTAAAATTTTATTTTCTATTTTTTAGTACGTTTTTTAAAAAATAATTTCTCAAAACTTTTTAGAGAAAAGCATGTTTTTTAAAATTCAAATTCGGAAAAGAAATTCAAAATAATTTTCAACCTCGCAAACGTTAACGCAGCGAGGTATAGATGCTAGTACGTAATTAATGAAAAAAGATATAAATGTCTTTACTTGAAAACACTGTGGCTGTCCACCTTGACCTTCGGCACTGAACTGAAAATTTTTGACCTGAGTAATTAAGATGAAGGTACAAAGAGCGTGCTTATTACATGAATGCATATTATTGTTGTATTCCAACAAAAAAATATTTACCACCGTGCACGGTGCATCGTGTACCGTGTACCGAACCGTGTGCGGTGTCTGGTGTACGGTACACGCAAAGATATAAAAAATATTTACCACCGTGCACGGTGCATCGTGTACCGTGTACCGAACCGTGCGCGGTGTCTGGTGTACGGTACACGCAAAGATATAAAAAATATTTACCACCGTGCACGGTGCATCGTGTACCGTGTACCGAACCGTGTGCGGTGTCTGGTGTACGGTACACGCAAAGATATAAAAAATATTTACCACCGTGCACGGTGCATCGTGTACCGTGTACCGAACCGTGCGCGGTGTCTGGTGTACGGTACACGCAAAGATATAAAAAATATTTACCACCGTGCACGGTGCATCGTGTACCGTGTACCGAACCGTGTGCGGTGTCTGGTGTACGGTACACGCAAAGATATAAAAAATATTTACCACCGTGCACGGTGCATCGTGTACCGTGTACCGAACCGTGTGCGGTGTCTGGTGTACGGTACACGCAAAGATATAAAAAATATTTACCACCGTGCACGGTGCATCGTGTACCGTGTACCGAACCGTGCGCGGTGTCTGGTGTACGGTACACGCAAAGATATAAAAAATATTTACCACCGTGCACGGTGCATCGTGTACCGTGTACCGAACCGTGCGCGGTGTCTGGTGTACGGTACACGCAAAGATATAAAAAATATTTACCACCGTGCACGGTGCATCGTGTACCGTGTACCGAACCGTGTGCGGTGTCTGGTGTACGGTACACGCAAAGATATAAAAAATATTTACCACCGTGCACGGTGCATCGTGTACCGTGTACCGAACCGTGCGCGGTGTCTGGTGTACGGTACACGCAAAGATATAAAAAATATTTACCACCGTGCACGGTGCATCGTGTACCGTGTACCGAACCGTGTGCGGTGTCTGGTGTACGGTACACGCAAAGATATAAAAAATATTTACCACCGTGCACGGTGCATCGTGTACCGTGTACCGAACCGTGCGCGGTGTCTGGTGTACGGTACACGCAAAGATATAAAAAATATTTACCACCGTGCACGGTGCATCGTGTACCGTGTACCGAACCGTGTGCGGTGTCTGGTGTACGCCAAAACATTTTTTCAACGGTGCATCGTGTACCGTGTACCGAACCGTGCGCGGTGTATGGTGTACGGTGCACGCAAAGATATAAAAAATATTTACCACCGTGCACGGTGCATCGTGTACCGTGTACCGAACCGTGCGAGGTGTCTGGTATACGGTGCATGCAAAGATATAAAAAATATTTACCACCGTGCACGGTGCATCGTGTACCGTGTACCGAACTGTGCGCGGTGTCTGGTGTACGGTGCACGCAAAGATATTAAAAAAAAAACATTTTTTGCACCGTACGCGGTGTACGGTGCACCGTGTACGAAACAATAGCAAAACGAAAACTTTTCCTTGCTTTCCACCGTGCACCGTGCACCAAAAAGCTCCTCCGTGCGCCGTGCACCGTGTACCGTGTACATAAAAGCTCATTAGAAATAGCGCCCGTGCACCGTGTACCGTGCACCGTGCACCGTGCAACGGTACACGGCGATGGTACCTAGACACAACCTACAAAAAACAAAGAACATTCTCTATAATTTTGGACAAAACCTGTGGAATTTTTGAACGACGACGATCCAGACATTTTTCAATTTCAACTTTATTTTCAAAAAGAGTATCTCAAGGACGAAGCTACAATTAAATGTTGGGACTACTATTATAGGTTTATGCGGGAGTAAATACGAATATGCGTACTGAAGCATTTCATCGAGTATTAAAATATCTGCACGCACGAGGTAAGGTAATTGGAAGTCTGTAGAATGGTCTTGTCGTAGTTGAAGAGTATTTGGTGAAAAAAATGTCTTCACTTAGTTGTAAAATAATCTGAGGAAAAATCACGGAAAAGCTTCGATATTTACGCAGTTCTCATCAAAAGATGCTATTATTTATGAATGACTACAATAACCTCACCTCTGAAATTCATCAGAAATTTGCTCCGCGACTCTCATCTCCACACCGAAAGCAGCGCTCGAAGCTGGCGGTGGCCTGTCCAGCGAGCACTCGTCGGCCAACAAGAGCGACCATCTTGTTGGCACCTCAAGCCCAGCAGCACGCAGCTCACCACCCGGATTACCTTGGTGTCAACCAAGGCTGACAAAAGGCTGAACCACGCGGTGTCAGATGAGACGCCCGCATTCACATCTGAACCGCACCACACCTGCAGCAAGCAGACGAGCAAACCTCCGCAGAGCAGCTTGTATCGTCATTACAGCAGTATCCAGCAGAAGTCATGCTGTTGGTACTTCCAACTTGCAGCGCATCACCATCTACAACCACAACTGTATCCACTCGGCAAGACGGCCTGGAGGACCAACAAGACCACGCAGCCCGAGAAAGCAGCGGCCAGAGCCTTATCAGCTGTTCGCAACCAAGCAGCAGATCGGCGCCCAGTTCACTTCATCACGCAACCACACAGGAGCTCGTCCGCAGCAGTACCCTAGCGTCGATGGAACTACAGATCTGGTGTGTCCGACCCAATTTGTTTTTTGCTAGTTTTCACTGCAAAACTAATAACTTTTATTTCTATTTAGCTCTAACGCTGCAGATTAAAGTACCCTTTTGTTTACATTTTTTACCCTATATTCAAACTTCAACTTTTTTTACATTTTAACTTACTCAAACTTTAATTTTGTTTACACCCTCAATAATTTATACAGTTTTGTATTTCTATTTAAAACCAATGAGCATTAGACTCATGTTTATCTCAATTATTATTAATATTTCAACCCAAATTGTGTAAACCAAATACTTATACCATTTGAATTTTATAGGTCTACACCCTGTCAAATTCACCATACCACTGATTTGGATCAATTCACTCCAAATACCCTTCATCGTACAACTACATACTTGACGTTGATTCAACCAATTCTTGCGGTCTACTCGAGCTCTGATCTGAATTTAAACTTTATTTGGATCAAGCCAAGTCATCAATGGATCACCAATACCTCAATTTTGTATCGTATAATCATTTTAAGGACCTTTTCTTGCTTTAACTGCCTGAATAATTTATTTCAGCCACTTGTTGTAACCTTACATTTTTTTTCTAAAATAAGCTGAATCTGGTTTTTAATTTTTAGGTTTTCAAAGAAGAAAAATCCAAACTGAAAATAAACCCAAGTTGTTATTACCACTCTTACCATTTTCTACAAAATTAATTTTTACTTTAAATTGCAAAACTTGCTAAATTAGCCTACAACCAAGTTTAGCAAGCACAGCCTTATAGATTTTTCTGATAATCTTTTTACCTTTTTTCCATTATTATAGTATTCTTTTCTTATTTTTTACCCCAATGATAATACCAACCTCATGATAATCTTTGAATTACCCATGTTAGGATCATCAAAATTATTATGAGCACTATCAAGTGCACAACTTAGAAGTTTGTTAGTGTCATCCAACCAAGCCACCAACGTGGCATAGCCAGTTGCAAAAAGATTCCCTTTGACTTATTTTCAACGACCCAAAGCCGAGTTGTGCAAGTCAACTCAAACAAGCCAAACAAATTCAAAACCCATAACCTAAAATTAAAGTTCTTTACTTTAGTTAAGTTGAACGCTCGCTTTTCAACTAGTCATCGTAAAATTATCCTCTTTATAATTTTGCAGCCCAGAGGCCAGTACAATGCTCCCACGATCGATGAAGTAGCCGTACTATTAGTTGATGAAGATAAAGGTGGAAGAGATATTGTGTTACACGGTCGGGATGGACAATTACATAGAGTCAGTGAAGTTAATCATTCTTATGATGCATTACAATATCCACTACTGTTCATCAAAGGTGAAGAAGGATATTGCATTAATATCCTGCAACACAATGAATCAATAAAAACAGTAACTTGCTTAAAATTTTATTCCTATCGATTTATGGTTAGAGAAAAACGTTTGAATCATCTTCATTATTTCAAAATGTTATTCAGTCAATTTGCAGTGGACATGATGGCCAAAATGATCTCAGAAAGGCTACTTTTTATTAAATTCAATAAAAAAAAACTGCAAGCTGAAGAATAGGGTAAAAGTCCCAATAGGGTTGGCAACCGGTACTTGAAAAATAAATTTTTTTTAAAGTACTCGATTTTTAATGAATTTTAACATTTTTTTTAGAATTTTTAAATCAAAATTGAGCAAGATGAAAATTAAGAAAATTTTTTAAAACTACGGGTTGATGACGTCATTAACCCGAAATTCCATTAAAAGTATATCTATATATATTGGAATCTTAAAAAATTTAAACACTTGTAGTTCCTTTAATTTTAGTTTTTTTTTTTAAAAGAAAAAATACGTGACGATTATTTTTCGATATTTTAACTAAATAAGCAAAAAAATATTATTAATTTCAAAAAGTTGCCAACCCTATTCGGAGGTACAACCTAATTCGGTGGTACCGTCTACGTTGTTTAAAAAAAAATCATGTTAAATAAATAAATTTGTACTGTTGTATGAAAATTATATCATAAATTATCATAAATGTTCTCGAAGTAAATAAGTCAAAGAAACATCATGTAGATTGTTTCTGTTTTTTTATTTTAATTTAAATATACCGCCGAATTAGGGTATAACATGAATTTGACCTAATTCGGAGGGTATCCGTAATTTAAATTATTTTTGAAAAGCAAATAAATATGAAGTATCATATCCTAAAGCCCAATCGGGCTTTAACGGCGATTTGGTTTTTTTTAAACCGACTGCCGTAAAAGCCTGCAGGGCTTTATATACTTTGATTTTTGGTTTTAGGTTAGGACGCTTCAAAGAAAAACTATTTTAGGATGATTATTTCATTTATATTATACATCCCGCGCGTAGCTGATGATCCCCTGAGTAATTAAAAAAAAAATTATCCCGAACAAAGCCCGCATTGAAAAGTTATGAACGTTTCATTTTTCGAGACGCTGATTTCCTTTGGCTCACGGTAGTCAGGGGAATTCGATTTCAGTTTCGAGCATCCGGTCTCTCTGCCTGCGCTCTCTGTTGACTTAACTGGACGTGACGTATGCGGTGGGCGTGACTATTTTTGCTCACTCTTACTGCTTACTTACAGCGGCAGACGGGGGCATGTAGGCCCAAGCCTGTAGCCATGAGGCGACTGGTGGCGCTGTATCAATTAGCAGCTCCCTACAGCTGACTCGTGAGCTGACCTCAGCTGACTGCGGAGCCGCTGAGCAGAGCAGCTTGTAATGTGTTATGAGCAATAACTTTTTTATAAATAATTGATTGTCATAGAAAAAACAGTACTGAAGACCCTTATTTTTATTATGTATTAAATAAGTGGTAGAATTTATAATTATTAATTTGTTTAATTTCAATAAAAGAGTATGAAATAAATAATCTCTATAGAGACTGTATACAGTCTTTCTATGATCATCATCAAAGATTTTTCAATTATTGTGGTGTGCCCTGTGAGTTGATAACAATTGTGCTGTGGTTGTGTTGGGGACCTGATGGCTGGAGGTGCATATTGGCAATATTAAAAATAAAGTTTTTTCTGAATGAGTGTGTTTGTGTGTGTGTGTGTGTGTGTGTCAGGTTGAACTTGCAAATTACTTTTTTATAATCCACCCAACTTGCAAATTGCAAAAGGTGCAATTCCAGCATATAATGTCATTGCCATACGCATTATCGCTTAATTTCATAGAATCATCATAGAAATGTATATGCTCTAAGCCAATACACTTGAACTGTTAAAGTTTTGTAATCCTACCCTTTTTCAAAAATAAACTTGATGTCTGAAAGTTTTGTAATCCCACCTTTTTTCTAAAATAAACTTGATGTCTGACAATTAATTTTAATTTTGATTGTAACTGTTACATTCACTCAGGGTGTTAATGATGAGTATAATATTTAAGGTAGGACCGCACCTACGGCTCTAGTCAAGATGCATTTTCGGTTAAACATTTGACTAGCTTCACGCGTATATAGATATAGAAATGCATTAGCAGCAGAAGCTTTTTTAACCTAAAACACATATTTTTGTTTTTTATTAATACTTAGAGGAACCGAATGTATGATTTTATTAATTCTATGTGATTCTTGTGCATTCTAGTTAAACTAACAAATTTTCTGAAAACCTGATCACATGTAATTATGTAAAAATTGTATAAAAAATGTGCCCTCCCATAAGACTACGGGTTAAATCGACGCGATGTTAATATTCAATTACTCAAAAACAAAAAACCCCCAGGTTCTGAAAATTTAGTGGCATCATTTTTTAATATTTATCTTCGACTTCCTAAAGTTTTAGATTTTTAACACATCTCTTTCTAGTTTGTGCGGTCCAACCTCAAGTCAACATGAATCAATTATTAAAAATTTTTATCTTTTTTGTTGTCTGTATGCAAGCTTAAGTTACGCGGCCAAAGTGATTTTACATTTTAAAATTGGTTAATTAAGAAGTACAAAAGGAATAGATAGTTTTGGGTCTAGGTACCCAGTGGACCAGAAATTATGAATTCTATTTGGCATGGATTTTTAAAGTACGGATGAGCATTTGCTTCATTATTTTCAAAGTGGATTTAGTTTGTCCATCAATTATGTATGCAAAATGAATCCAAAAGTACTTCATAACTGTAAATTATGTCTATGATTTTTATGTGTTCTGTAACAGCTAGCGCGTTGATTAAATTCGAATTCGGTGCTAACTGTTATGGAACGCAGATGCGGATCGGTAAGTCAGGTGATGACGAGATCTACCGATCAGCATTACTCTAATTTTGGCGCTTGGCGCGATCACACGTGTGTCAGAGAGCGAATGTACTTATTTACTTTTTTGTGTTGTTAGATAACTTTATTGAGGTTGTGTTAGATAAAGTTATCAGTGAGAAGTTGTGTAGATTTTCCTGTGATCCAGTTGCCATTGGATCGGAGCGGGGAAGGCAAACATCTCACGGAAAGTCAGCGTGCGGCCTTGGAAGGCATTGTCGTCTTGTGTGAAGCCATTCGGGCTAATAGTAATTATCATTATTATTGTTTAATCAAGCGAAGGTGCACCTGCTAGAAAAGTAAGTCCGTGTAGCGGTTAATCATTGAGTATTTGTTTGTGTGATAATTAGAGTCAGAGTGTGTGCGAAGTACAGGAAGTACTTAGATTTTTGTATCGGAGTTAGTCCAAGCCTTTGTTCTTTTAGCGCGATGCAGCAAGCAGACAAGCGCGAGAGTGTGTGTGTGCGTCGGTGTGTTGATAGCGACAATACAGACGACGAACTTTATTTTTGTAGAATCAATTTTCGTCGACTTAAGATTTCGAGTCATTCGGGTTGGATTGTTTGTAAACAATCAGATAGAATTAATTTGGAATATTATGTAAATTTTTGATTCATTTATTTTTATTGTTAATTAAAATTATAAAAATTTACATTTTATCATTAATTTAATTAACCCGTGTTCCTGCGATCGGTCCACGTAAACTCACGCCACTACCGACGAAGGAGAGCAGCCGCGCCGCGTAATAAAAACATTAGTTCGCGTACGCGTTTTCCGCCCTCTTTTCAGGTATTGAAGAAAAATCGACGGATTGTCGTGTGCACAGAAAGTGCATTTTGTCATCAGGCCGGAGGAGTGCGGACGACGATCGCCGCGGGTTCTCGTGTTCAATCACGACCCTCCGAGGAATTAAATTCCTTAATTCGAGCCCTGTGACAATTGGCGCCCAACAACGTGTAGGTAGTTAGGTAACCAAAACAAAGGTTATTGATTAGTGTGAGTGATCGCAGGTGTGCGCTGACCGGCAGGGGTTCAAGGTCGGTCAGCAGAGTTAATCTTAGGATAAAGACAAAGGCAGAGTAACAAGTCGAGGAATTTTTTTTTCCTGTTAATTGCTTGGTGGAGTGCGAGTGCTTGCTGGATTTTAGTTAAAATCGTTAATTTATTTTTTTTTTTCTTTTCTCGGGTCTGAGAGTTTTGCAACTCGAAGTTGAATTCACATCGGAGTTGTTTTGATTAAACCGTGTTGTCATACGGTAAGGTTTTTGTTTAGGCATAGCCTAGTAATTTAACTCTGACGTGGATATTTCGAGCTGCGTTTTTCGATTTTGACTTGTTTTTTTTTGTTTTTTTTTGTTAGAGCAAGTACTCCACCAAGCAGAACCTATACGTGACAGTAGCGAGAGTAGAGCGCTGAATAATATTAATTTATTGTATGATTATTGTGAAATATTATTTTGCGTACAGGCTGTTATCGACTAACGTTCGTTAACAACTGTGATTTATATTTCTGAGTTGAAAAATCGGGTTTTGACACTTGTAGTTGATTCTATATTGGCTTCAACGGGTAATTCGTTTTTTTTAGCCAATCGGGAGTTTTTGTTAAAACCAAGCGTGGTTGGTGGACTTTTTGGTCATTTCGGATTATTGCTGTTGAGATCAGTGGATCGATTTTGTTTTTTTTTGTTTTCTTACATAACTCAGAAATATAATTGAAATTTTGTTATCTATTTCAGGATTGCGAGATATATATTTTGTGTAAAATATTAATAAGTTAGAGTGTGTTGAAACTGTCACGTGGGTTAGGTTACCATTTTATTTGTAAGCTAGGTAACGCAGGACGCAGCTATGACGCAAGAGCTTGCGAGTGAGGATTTGATCTTTTCATGGATCGCGACCGAAGGGGCAGATGTCGTTTCCGAGGCTTTAGAGGAGCTTGAGCTCAAGCCTGGAGGTACGTTGATGGAAAAAAGTGGAAGGTTGCTGAAATGGCTGTTAGGAAATTATTCAGCAGAAGACTTTCTCGCAACCGAGTCCGAGGATGAGGGTGAAGTTAAAATCAAACGCGAAAGTCTAAGAGCCACTTTCATAGCAACGACAGTGTGGGAGAAATCTGGGTCGACAATAATTGATCCAAATTATACCACAAGTGGCGCACACCCCTTGGCTGTCCTCATGGACGAGGAAATGGTCCGAGAGGCAGCTTCGAGAATCCAGGAAGAATATTCAAATATCCAAGTGCATGACCACAATCAGGGAAGTGAAAATCTGGCGGGACATGGGCAACCGGACCAGGTTGACGATATTAACGCCGAAGTGCTACAAGCCGTGAGGTCGGTAGCGGAAGAAATTAAGGCGTTGAGAAAGACGAGTGAGGATACCCGAGCCAGGTTGGCAGCTGTGGAGGCTGATAGGTACCGCCAGCCAAATCGGATCCGGGGACCGGGAGGCCCGGTCTCCTCGATAATAAGGCCGGAAATGCAAAACTCGCTAAATGACTGCAGTATGTCGACTGACAGTCAATTACCGCACGCTAGAGTCAACTTCGGTGAGACATCAGTGCGAGACGCGAGAGATAGTTCCACTCCTATAGTCGCGAGACTGGACAAGGTACAAAAACTGGAACAACAAATTAAGGCCTTGCAAGCCGAACTCGAACAGTTGAGAAGCCATGGGCAGACGGCTGATTTAGCCACTCAGGAGTCAATCCAGACTCAAGGCAACCCGATGAAGCCAATCGATGTTGGCATAATTGTTCGAAGATAGAATATTATATTCAACGGCGATAGTGAATCTAGTATTGAACAATTTTTATTGCAAATAGAGGAATACAATAGACTCGCTGGTTCGACCGGTTCTCAATTGTTGGATGCATTACCAATGATGCTAACCGGTATAGCAGCAACGTGGTTCCGTAACGTGCGGGACACGATCAACTCATAGGAGAACTTTTGTCAAGAAGCCCGTGAGTGGTACGGAGTTGGAGACTACCAGCAGACCGCAAGGATGGAAGCAACAACCCGGACTCAAGGTGAAAACGAGCCGGTGCGGACCTACTTGACATGCTTGCAGTCTTATTTGCTAAAAATTAGACCGATACCGACTGAGAAAGAACAGATTCACTTTATGTTGACGAACATGTTGCCTCGATTGCGTAGACAGATCAGGCGTGAAGAGGTTAAGTCAATTAAAGGCTTATTAAGCCAAGCGGTCGAGATCGAGAGAATTACCTATATGGAATTGGTGTATAAGCCACCTCCATCACCGTCTACGTCAGTATGGCCTAATCTGGCTTATAAAGATGATCGAGCTAATAGAATACCGAAAGTTAACATAGCCGCAACGGCTGTGGAAGGCAGGTCTGCCGAGACTTCGGTTATTAGCCGTCTCGAGACTGTGCTTAACAAACTCGAGACTAATTGTACGTCATTTGGAAAGCCTACGGATCCAAGGCACCAAGGTTCATACAAAGCCAGAAAGACCAAAGCAAGACGTAAGTCGACGGATGACGAAGAGGCTAGAAGCTCATCTCCAGGATCGAGTAAGAGTGATGGAAGTAAGGGAAGTCCTGGCAAAGGTTCTCCAGTTAAGTGCTGGAAATGCGGGCAAAGAGGGCACATGAGGTTTAGTTGTCCTGAACGGCCGGAAAACGAACAACCAACGGAGTAGAAAGTCATAAATTCTACTCCGCCAAAGTTGCGGCCGAGCCATCACTCAGAGATGGCACCCAAGCTTGTCCAGTTGGTCAGATAAATACTGAGCAAGCTAGTAAACATAAGATGGCAGCAGGTATCTGGAAAATTCAATTGTGGGTTATTAAGAAATTTAACCTCAAAGATACAGCTGTGGTTATGACCGAATTAACGAAGTCAAGGTTAATCGTTCAGGCCGACAAGTGTTTGCTGAGGAAGAATCTGACTGATGCAGCCATAAGCTATCTGGCCAGAGAGCTGGACGGCTGGAGATTGAATGAGGTTTTAAGTCAAGAAAAACCTAGAAAATTTTTAAGGTTAGGAGTCGTGGATGACGGGCTTGGCGATTGTAAGCCCAACGACTTGATTAACCAGACAGTCGGTAATTACAATATCTGGCTGGAAACTTGGATCGCAAGACTGGAGCAAGAACCGTCGGAAGGGGAAATTCAATCACCGAGGGATGCGTCCGGAAATCCTGACAGTCGCAAGTGTCAGGTAGCGTGCGATCGGGTGTTATGGGGATTGTTTTAATGTGGGCCCTGTGACGATATGGGAATTGATGTAATCCCTACTTAAGTAAGCTGCGTTATTGGGATTGTCGAGGTAACGAATCCCGGATACGTCACCTCTGGGAGGGGACTGTAACAGCTAGCGCGTTGATTAAATTCGAATTCGGTACTAACTGTTATGGAACGCAGATGCGGATCGGTAAGTCAGGTGATGACGAGATCTACCGATCAGCATTACTCTAATTTTGGCGCTTGGCGCGATCACACATGTGTCAGAGAGCGAATGTACTTATTTACTTTTTTGTGTTGTTAGATAACTTTATTGAGGTTGTGTTAGATAAAGTTATCAGTGAGAAGTTGTGTAGATTTTCCTGTGATCCAGTTGCCATTGGATCGGAGCGGGGAAGGCAAACATCTTACGGAAAGTCAGCGTGCGGCCTTGGAAGGCATTGTCGTCTTGTGTGAAGCCATTCGGGCTAATAGTAATTATCATTATTATTTTTTAATCAAGCGAAGGTGCACCTGCTAGAAAAGTAAGTCCGCGTAGCGTTAATCATTGAGTATTTGTTCGTGTGATAATTAGAGTCAGAGTGTGTGCGAAGTACAGGAAGTACTTAGATTTTTGTATCGGAGTTAGTCCAAGCCTTTGTTCTTTTGGCGCGATGCAGCAAGAAGACTAGCGCGAGAGTGTGTGTGTGCGTCGGTGTGTTGATAGCGACCACAACACAGACGACGAACTTTATTTTTGTAGAATCAATTTTCGTCGACTTAAGATTTCGAGTCATACGGGTTGGATTGTTTGTAAACAATCAGATAGAATTAATTTGGAATATTCTGTAAATTTTTGATTCATTTATTTTTATTGTTAATTAAAATTATTAAAATTTACATTTTATCATTAATTTAATTAACCCGTGTTCCTGCGATCGGTCCACGTAAACTCACGCCACTACCGACGAAGGAGAGCAGCCGCGCCGCGTAATAAAAACATTAGTTTGCGTACGCGTTTTCCGCCCTCTTTTCAGGTATTGAAGAAAAATCGACGGATTGTCGTGTGCACAGAAAGTGCATTTTGTCATCAGGCCGGAGGAGTGCGGACGACGATCGCCGCGGGTTCTCGTGTTCAATCACGACCCTCCGAGGAATTAAATTCCTTAATTCGAGCCCTGTGACAGTTCCGACTAATGATAAAATTTATATAAAAGAAATTTAAACCTAAAGAACTAGATATATGCAAGTTGCCATGAATCAATTATTAAAAATTTTTATCTTTTTTGTTTTCTGTAAGCAAGCTTAAGTTATGCGGCCAAAGTGATTTTAAATTTTAAAATTGGTTGATTTTTTTTTACAAGAATTAAAAAGTACAATAGAAATAGATAGTTTTGGGTCTAGGTACCCAGTGGACCAGAAATTATGAATTCTATTTGGCATGGATTTTTAAAGTACGGATGAGCATTTGCTCCATTTTTTTTAAGTGGATTTAGTTTGTCCATCTATTATGTATGCAAAAAGAATTCAAAAGTAGTTCATAACAATAAATTATGTCTATGATTTTTATGGGTTCTGGATAATGATAAAATTATATAAAAGTAATTTTAAACAGAAGAACTAGATATATCTAAGTTAACATGAACCAATCATTGAAAATTTTTATCTTTTTTTTAATCATTTTAAGGTTACAAATGAGTATTTGCTACATTTCAATGTAAATTTACATTAAAATAAAGTTTTGCAATGTACATTTAAAAAATAGGTAATTACTAAATTGAATTTTTTTTTTTTACATATAAAATTGATTTCCGTAGGACTTTTATAGGTTCTGGTTTATCTCGTGGTTTTACATCAGAATAATTGAATATATCATAGTTATTGTTAAATTATTTAGAATTTGTTAAGTTCGTGAAATAATTTATTAAGGCATATTTTGTAATAGGGCAATTTTTTAAAATAAATAATTCACTTTTTTTTAATATAAAAATTATAAATTTATTATTATTCAAATTAGCCTAAGTTACATTAATTTTTTTAAATTCTTTTCTTCATTTATCACATTAAATTCGAAATCTCAAAGGAGGCACTGCAAGGGAAAATCTTAGTTTTTTTTATACTTTTTTACACGGCACTGTCACTCGTCACTGTAACCTCTCATTACCTTTATTATTTGGATTTTCTTGTTGTTCCTCGGTCGGCTCTCCGGTGATTCTTGACTGCAGGTTTCCTGGTTTTGATGCAGGCTCGAACTCGTCCAGCAGCTGATGAATATCCGTGCAAACTCCTGTCGATGATCTTCGAAGCGTCAAGAAATCCAAAAGTAATCCAGTCGTTGAAAACTCAAGAATCGAACAAAACTTCCAAGCTTTTCTTTTTAATAACCGATACGTCTAATTAGTGCAGCACGCGTCAACTAACTAGTCTCCTAGCAGCGGCGGCGGCAGCGGCAGCGTTCCCTTGGTTGCCGGCAAGACGATCTTCTTTTCTCTCTCGAACGGCTGACAGGCGCGCGCGCTTGCTCTCTCTCGCTCTCATTTGCCTTGCTCCCTCGGTCCTCTCTCTCACTCTTCTTCTACTCCTTGTTTCTCGTTCGGCTGGACCAGCGCTGCGGCGACTGTAACTGCTAATGCTGTTGTTGTTGTGCTGTTCTGGCTCACGTCTCTGTCTTGTTATTTTTCTTTTTTTTATCACTTGATTAACCCCGCGTACATGAAATATTAAATTATTTTATAAATAAACATTCTTAACCAACTTTTAAAAAATGCCCTTTAGGAAGAGTCGAATAAGTAACGAAGGAAACTTCGTTACAATTTCAACAATATTAATGATTTATTTATGGAGTGTTGAACTTGTTGGTTTTTTGAACTTGTGGACAAAAAGGAAATACATTTAAACATTTACCGAATTTACGCAATAAAATCTTTAAAAAATACTTTTAAAAAAGTAATATTTACGGCGATTGGTTTTTTAAAAAGGAATCTAAATGAAAAATTATACGCTAAGTATGATCTTTAAAAAATACTTTAAAAAAAGTAATATTTACGTCGATTGGTTTTTTTAAAAAGAGTCTAAATAAAAAGTTATACGCTAAATATAATAATCTTTTTTTGAAGATGAATTAATGAAAGAAGTGAAATCAAAAAATTTATTACGGACGACTTGAGGCTGAATTACTTATTATTTAAAAATAATTTCTCTTCTAAAAGATGATCATATTATGTTGAATCACCTTCAATATACGTAAAGTTAACAATTTTTCAATTATAGCACATACATGGGAAAACACATGCAAAATGCACACAATTCAAACACTTTTTGAAATTAAAATATGTTGTAATTAAGTTAGAAATCAACTAAATCACAATGTATGGCTATACTTGACCTGTAAAAATTTAATATTCTTTGAACTAAATTATCCCGAAAAAAATCATTGATACCTGTATTTTTTAAATTATATTTATTATTATATTATATTAAATTATATTTTTTAAAAGCTTGAAAATAAAAAAAGTCGGACGTTTTCAGATGGCTTTTGTGCTCTACTTTAAAATAAGACAAACCGCATGTAAATTGGTTCATACGCGTCGAAATGACAGTGAAAATAGTTAAAAAGAGCGATAATTTTTTGTAGAAATCAGATGTATTAATAAAAAACTATATTGGTCTTAGAAACGACAAAAAAATTTTCAGAACCTAAAACTTTGGGAAACTTTGTTTTTTAGTACCCAGAAACGATAGAAAAATTTTCAGAAGAATCAAAAAAAATCGGAGAAAATCCTGCTTTCTTAACGTGGACAACCTCTCTATTGACAAAACAGTGTATTTTTGGGGAAGTTAATGCACATCTTTTAAGCGTTTAGTGGCAGAAGTGAGGTATGCCTCACTCCCATATACATTTATGGTTAAAAACAAAAATTTAGCCGGATGACATCGACAAAATTATATCAGCAGAATTGCCTAATAAAGAGCAAGCTCCTTTGCTTTACGAAATCGTCGCCAAAAATATGATTCATGGCCCTTGCAGGGAATGTAACTTGAGGTCCCCATGTATGAAAAACGGAAGATGCAGCAAAAAGTACCCTCGGCAGTTTGTTAGTCAAACTCAAAATGCAGATAATGGTTATCCAACTAATAGACGAAGATCACCAGCTGACGGTGGACATATAGCAACTTTAAAAATACGTGGCACAGAAATCCAAGTTGATAATCGTTGGGTTGTACCATATTCTCCATTGCTTTCTCGATGCTTCAATGCTCATATTAATGTTGAGTTCTGTCACTCAGTGCACGCAATAAAATATGACTGTAAATATGTCCTTAAAGGATCTGATAGAGCGACATTCACTGTTAATAGTAATGACAATGACGAAATTTCTAACTATATAAATGGTCGTTACATATGTACTTCTGAAGCATTTTGGCGTATGTTTAATTTTAATATACATGAAAGGTCTCCAACTGTGCAACATTTAGCTGTTCACCTTAAAAATCAGCAGAGAGTTTACTTTAACGAGGAAAATATTAATCTTCAGCAGATTCTAGAAAACCCAAGAGATACCACGTTGACTGCATTTTTTTCTCTCTGTTCGACTGATGAGTTTGCAAGAACACTTTTATACCCTGAAGTATCTTCCTATTATAGTTGGAACAAAACAAGCAGGAAATTTTTCAGAAGGAAACAAGGTGAAAGTGTTCCAGGTTATCCAGGAGTAAAAAAATCTTTAGCGATCGGTAGAGTTTATACAATTCACCCAAATCAAAGTGAATGTTTTCGTTTAAGAATGTTGCTGCATCACATTCGCGGCCCAACGTCTTGGAACGACTTGAAAACCGTGAATGGCATTCTGTATCCTACTTTTAAAGCCACTTGTCTAGCACTTGGTCTTTTAGAAAATGATGACCAGTGGAAAAACACTCTAACAGATGCTGCTTTATCAGAAAGCCCTTCAAAGTTGAGGGACTTATTTGCAATAATTTTAGTTTTCTGTAAGCCATCTGATCCCCAGTCATTATGGGAACAATTTTGAAATGATCTTTGCGAAGACATACTCCACAGAGAACGTATTAGACAAAATAATTCACACTTATCTTTCTCTGAAGAGATTTTCAAAAGTGGTTTAATTGAGGTAGAAGATAAAGTTGTTCGACTATCGGAAAAATATTTGACTGAGTTTGGATTAAATTCACCGACTAGAGATGAACAAAGCCGATTTTATCCATTTGATTTTGCTATTCGAAATTCATATGATTTAAATCAATTAAATGATTTTGTCACGATTAATCTTCCAAAGCTGGTTAATGATCAACGACATGCATACGAAGTCATTGTAAATAGTGTTCTCAACAATCTTGGAAAAAGCTTTTTTTTAGATGCTCCTGGTGGTACTGGAAAAACTTTCTTACTCAATTTAATGTTAGCCTTCACAAGATCTAAAGGAAAGATTGCATTGGCGTGGCGTCTTCTGGAATTGCAGCAACCCTTCTCTGTGGCCGAAAAACTGCACACTCAACATTCAAATTGCCACTAAAAATTTCCTGTGGAAGTGATTATGTTTGTCCGATTCGTAAAAATGGCCCCCTTGGAAAAATTCTCCAAGAAGTCTCATTTGTTGTGTGGGACGAATGTACAATGACACACAGAGCTCACATTGAAGCCCTTGATCGTACATTACGAGATCTTAGATCTAGCAATCAACTTATGGGTGGCATTAAGCTTTCGTTTGCCATTACGATTAAAAAGGGACAAAGCCCAATGATTTTATACGTTAGAGTTGATTTACGAGAGGAGTGTTTCTCACATAGCCAGTTGTACGTAGGAGTTACTCGGACTGGGAACCCCAATAATCAAATAATTTTAATTCCACAAGGTGAAAAAATTAAAAATATAGTTTACACTGAAGTTTTATAAACTGAAAGAAAAACTGAAAAAAATTGCGCATCAAATTTAAGTGAATGAAAAATTAATACCACGAATCTCGGGCGAAGCCAAGACGTGCTGTTCTTTATCATTTTGTTAGTCAAACTTCAAACTTCAGAATTATTTAAGCCGAACAGCAAAGTTAAATCAAAAAGAAATCTAAATTATCAAAAAGTTATACTTTAAATGATCTGTAACATATAAAAACCTGTGCTTCGTAGCTCGGGTGAAGCCGAGACGGGGCGTGCTAGTCCTCTATATAGTTCTAAACCCAAGGTAAACAATGAGTGTGTTTTACCTACCCACCAATTTTTAAACCTGAAATTGAGTTATTTACACCAACTCAGTTAAACCCAAGACCAAATTGACGGCGAACACTGGGTTTTCAACTGTCTAACCTTCCAAAATCTAACTTTACCTAGCTTAACACTCGCTTTTAAGCTACTCAAATTGAATTTATCAACCCAGAATTATCCTCTTTGTAATTCTTATTCATTATTAATCATCCCCAGTCGATTAAAGGGGGTGGAAATATACAGATTTACAAGCTCATTTTCGCCACCCATTGAATTATCCACTATATAATTCTACCCCCTCAAATTCATTTCCAAAAAATATACCAGGTTGAACGCTCGCCTTTCAACCACCTACCTAGCTACCAATTTTCAGGCTCCAAACTGAGTTGTGTACATCAACTCACCCTAATGCCTTGGATTTATTCTCCACAAGTTCATTTCGTTAAACTCTCGCTTTAACTGATTCGACCGGGAAATATTTTCAAACCTCAAATCGTTGTACTACTGGAATTCGTCGGTTTAGAGTAAGAACCTAGTATATCAACGGGCCAGAGCAAGAACCTACTATCTCAGGAGCCGGAGCAAGAACCTGCTATCTCAGGGACCGGAGTTAAAGGCTACTATTTCACGGGCTCATTTAAACAATGGCATCAAAATTTTTTTTCTTTTTTGAAGCGTAGCTTATATACTTACATTATTACTCTGCTACGCTTCAAAACAGAAAAAAAAATTTTGATGCCATTGTTTAAATGAGATCGTGAAATAGTAGCCTTTAACTCCGGTCCCTGAGATAGCAGGTTCTTGCTCCGGCTCCTGAGATAGTAGGTTCTTGCTCTGGCCCGTTGAGATACTAGGTTCTTTCTCTGGCCCGCTCAGATACTAGGTTCTTACTCTAAATCAACGAATTATTCTCTACCAATCAATTAATTGAACGATCGCTATTTAATAAATCTGATCTAGAAATATTTTCAATCACATCAAATTTGATCAGTTTCTAAGTTGAACGCCCTATTTTCCACTTGACTCCAAAACTCATTAATTTCATCACCAACCTAGTTGATCATTCGCCTTTCAACTAATTTCAAAATTGGATTAATCTAGTCAAACGATCGCTTTTTAACTAATTAGCCAAGACAAGAACCAAGCTGAACGATCGATTCTAAGCTGCCTAAACCAAAAGTTTAGTTTAACTTTTACCTGTTGATTTTTATTTTTTTAAATTCAACCCCAAATCGTGCAAAATGAATAAACCAAATTCATATGTGCAAACCCTTAGCGTCCAGGCTATGATCCGAAATCAAATCATCACTCATTCCGAGATGTTCGAACAAAATGGAGCCAGGATGACTCGCGAGTTAGCAGAAACTCGCATCCTGCGTCTCGATTAACTTTGGCAAGAATTCCTGGCCAACGACAACACCTTAAGAAATTGAAGCAATGTCAACCGTAGCCACGACTACTTTGTCAAAGATCTGTTCTACTACATGCAGGATACCTTTGAAGACGTGCACGACTCGTACATCCAATTTTTTAAATCTAAGCTACCCACGACACCTCTAGTCCCGGTTTTGGCATCACTTTTCGAGAATCAAACAGCTGAACCATGTCGAGCTCAGATATCAGCTAGCTCTCTCAAAATTCAGCCAACTGAACCGCCCAGGGCAACGGCAAACTTTCTCTGAAACCTACACCTGTGACGCTCTTAGTCCAGGCATCGGCTACTCGTTCGAGAAGTCAGCCACTTGAACGACCACAAGTTCAAGCTGTGGCTGCTTTCTCTAAACTTCAGCCACCTAAATTAACTAAAATTCTGTCACCCCTTTTAAGACTCAGCCACCTGCAACAGTCCAAGTCCAGGCTTCAGCTGATCATTTTAAAACTCGTCCACCTGCGACACCCTTAGTCCAGGCACCAGCTACTGTTATTCAAGCTCAGCCATCCGCGACAGCTTCAGTCCGGGCTCCGGCTACTTGTCTTAAACCTCAGCCACCTGAACGACTCCAAGTTCGGGCACCGGCTATTCTGATAAAAAAAAAGGCACCTGCACCACATAAGGTGCAGATACTGACAACATTTTTTAAAATTTACCCAACTGTGACGACTCGAGTCCAGGCCCCATTCAAATGTACAAGCACCCAGCCACCTAAGTTATTCCAGTTCCAGGCAATGGCTGAGATATCAAAAACTCAGTTTTTGAGTAATTTAATTTACTCACCGTCATACCAACGTTGGGTTTTCGACCCAGGAATTTTCACTACCAAGAGCGCAAGCTCTAAACACCTTTGTCCAGTAAGCCTCTACATCTCATCGTACGCTTACCATCTGCCACAAACTCAAATCACAATTACTTTTTTTTATATGAACCATTTACTTAATAATATTTTTTTTTGTTTTCATATCTTCACAGATTTATACTCTATAAATCGACCACAGTCGATTAAAGGGGCGGAATGTTCAAAATTGACCGCCTCTTTTTCATCACGGAATAGGTCATCCAAGTGACCCACGCCAGAGCTACCCGGAACGACCAGTTTTCGCCCACATCAGTCGTGCTGAAGCCGTGATCGTCGTTACCACGCGACACGGTAACTTCACAAGTCGGTCGTCCTCTTTGCCATAAGCGACGATTTACCCGGAGGTAAAGAGACTCCCGGTCAAAATGGCGAGCTCTCTCTCCTCCACATTGTATAGTATTAATAAATAGTTTTATCGCAACATAAACCTACTGTATTGCGATTTTTCACCCTAACTCTTTTCCCTTTTATTTATCCCTCGCTCTCACGGTTAGAATATTATTTTTATCTATTTTTACAGTCCGCTAATTCTAAACACTAATAAACATCAAGAAGTAATGACAAATCGTATAGATATTAACGAAAATGAATGGATCATAAGCAATTCAAATTCAAATTTATCACTGACCAGCAGTTTCCAAGATGAAAATGATGAAAGTGTTGAACTAAAAGAAGCTGAAAAACGATGAAAACGAAAGTGAAAGTTTAAAAGTAAATCAGCTACGTGAAAAATTACTTAAAAAATTTATGCTTTCTTTAAATAAAGCTGAAACTTTAGAACAACTTCAAGTTGTAGAAAATGTTATCAAGCCATTGGACGCATAAATCAAAAGTGCAGCCCTGCATGAATCACATTATTTTACTAATAATGATGGGGAAATGAGAAATGTTTCTTCGAAAATCCAGAAGCAAAAAAGAGTCTTTCAAAGTACTATGAAAACAAATAAAAAAAATGTTTGAAAGTTTTTAATTTCTTCTGTAAATTTAAATACTATTAAGTTTGTAAAAAATAATTTCATTTTCGTAAAACATTCATGTTTATCAAAAATTCCAAAAATTAACTTTTGGGTTATGAAAATAATCTTACGCGTGCCGAAGATTAGGTTTTTCGGTCCCCTGATGAGGGGTGAAAGAAACGTAACTTTCAGCGCATGCTTATGAAGAAAACTATCCATAGTACACATCTGCGGGGGCATGCGCATTTCAGCCGCCTCGCATTCCACCACTGCCCTCACTAAAGTTTCATATTTATTTAAATAATCACACTTCATCGGCTTAGAGTAAGAACCTGCTATCTCAGTGGGCCAGAGTAAGAACATGCTATCTCAGAGTCGGAGTTAAAAGCTACTATCTCACGGGCCCATTTAAACAATGGCATCAAAATTTTTTTTTTTTTTTTTTTTGAAGCGTAGCTTTTATATTTACATTATAACTCTGCTACGCTTCAAAAAAGAAATAAAAATTTTAATGCCATTGTTTAAATGCGCCTGTGAGCTCTGGCCCACTGAGATAGCAGGTTCTTGCTTTGGCCCGCTGAGATAGCAGGTTCTTACTCTAAACCAACGAGTTAATAATTTAAACGATCACAGAAACTTTGCATCAATGAAGTTACGCAGCGACGCAGCAGTAGCTTGTATACCTGTATTTCAGGTAGCCGACGCACGGACGCCTGACCGCTGCGTATATGGGCGATTCTCTGTCAAGACGACCGACCAAAAAATAAATTTCAAAAATAATTTTTCTACATGATCTAGACTATTATTTGGACTCCCTGGTAAATTTTTAGATTTTTTGAATGCATATTATTTGAATGGCAATGGTCTAAAGTTGACAATAACTGGGATTTTTCATTTTAGGCTATTTTTAGGCTATTTTAGAGCTCAAATAACTAAAAGGGGAAGCATTTTTTCTACATACACATAAATGTGAAAATTTTTGGAAATTTCATAAATTTTCAGAAAAAAATTTTTTTAGGGTCATTTGATAACTTTTTATTTTCATCCTCACTGATTAAGAGCTTGAAAAACCTTAAAATTGAGTTATCTTGATGTTCGCCATCTGGGAAAAAATTTCAAAAATCCCTAAAAGTTGTTTTTTTTATCCACAAAAATAGTCCTGGTATTTTTAGAGTGGGCCTGATAGATAGTAAACCACTACAAATCATTTTATCAATAAAAATAAGCCAAAAATCCTCTTTTTTGTTTATTTATGAGCATTGTACGCTCTAACATTGTTAAAAGAAAAACCATTTGTTTGTATGAATTTATGGTCATGTAAAAAATGACAGCCCTGAATTTATAGAGTTGGCTTGATAGAATTTAAACCACTTGAGATGATTTGATTAAGAAAAACAAGACAAAAATGCTTTACTTTGATTAAATATGAGCATTGTACACTCTAACATTGTTAAAAGAAAAACCATTTGTTTGTATGAATTTATGTTAAGGTAAAATTTTAAAAATCTGATGTGTTTGAAAAGACAAAAAATTATATCCATAAATACTTACAGATTTTATGGTTTTAAAAAAACTGGGCTTAATCGCTTTAAGTCAGCTTTTTTTACACACATACTATTATCATGTATCACAACACAACACAAAACAATACAAAATAACACCTTGATAATAATAATTAATTTATTTTTCACAATTTTAATTAATGAATAACTAATAAGATTTGTTATCAATCTTTATTATTTGAAAATTACTTAATTTTGCTTGTCTAAAGAATTCAAACAGCTTGTGAATAAAAAACAAATTACTAAAAAAATTATTACCAATCACTATGAAAAAAATCTGCTTGTTTGTTTTGATCACGGCTTCTAGTGCAGCAGACAGCAGCACCCAAAATTTCAAGTGATTGACTAAAGCGCTCTCTTTAGCATAAAAATAAGTATGAAAAAAATCAAAAGAAGCAAGCAAATTTTTTCATAGTGTTTTTTATGCTGAAATTTAAGTCTAAAATTTTAGACTAAAATCAGTGAATTAAAAATTAAAACAAGCAAGCAGATTTTTTTCATACTCATTTTTATGCTAAAGAGAGCGCTTTAGTCAATCACTTGAAATTTCGGGTGCTGCTGTCTGCTACACTAGAAGCCACGATCAAAGCAAACAACGTTGGGTACTTCTCGGAGCCCTCCAGTGTCCGCTCCCAGTCCTCGCGAGTTTAATGGTCCAATTTGAACACGATGATGTGCACGAACCAGTCGTCCCAATGCTCGGTGGGTCGCTGCAACTGCTTAAATGCCCTGATGCATTGCTCGGTGGTGTCGAGAAGCCGAGTGAACTCACTGAGCGATCGGTGCGTTACTTGGGCCATGTTAAGCAAATTCAGGATCTGTACGGCTTGACGGAGACGTTTGTTGTCGTAACGGTGGCACAGGGCCGTCCACGCTACGTCAAAGTTTGTGCCGATCACCGTAAAGTGGCGAGCCGCCGCGCCTTCGAGGCAGGAAATGAGATGCTGAAGCTTTAACACTGGCGTTAGTGACGAACTGTTTTTCACCATTGACGTAAAAATCTCCTTGAATGTATCCCACTCTTCTTGCTTGCCACTGAATTTGGGAAGCTTCAGCTTTGGAAGAGATGACTCGGTCGATTGTACATGCAAAGACGGCTCTCGCAGCGAGATGTCGAGACCGGTGCTGTTTGCCTGCACCTGCTCGACGTGTGCGGCAATGCGAGATCGAAGCTTAGCCTTTGCGAGCGTGTAAACTATCTCGTAGTCGCTGAATTTGTCGTCAGCGAAGTATTCGTCATCGATGTGTGTCGTTTTATGTTCCTGCAGATTGAGATGCTGCTGCAAGAGCTCGGACCAGTACTTCTCGAGGAGCATGAGCCTCGCCTGAACATTATCGAAAGTGAGAAAGCTTTTGCCGAGCTTCTCGGTGTTCCGGGTGAAGTTCTCGATGAGCTTCTCGGCCATGATTACAGCAGTACTTTTAGTTGCGTATTTCAGCGTAAGTGAGCTTGTTAACGTCGTGTGTCTCTCGGGGTTTATGCACGAGAGCCCGAACACAACATGAATTAACTGTTGACACTAATCTTAACCTGCACACGCGTCACGGTTGAAACTTGACGAAACACGTGCAATTGACTGAGAGCTCGACGAGACCTTGTGGTAGCAGACGGTGGCACCGACCGTATTCACAAAGAAAGGTTATGTTGCGTCGCCCATGCGGAAAGAATAGATTAGAGGTTAGGTATCCCACGAGGCAATGAGTGATGAAGAGTTATAATTTGCGGGTTTTAAGAATCGATTCAAGCTGACTTTGAAGTGTAGTCGTCGAGAAAGCCAAACCTGAATAACGCAAAGACTGTTTTAAGTAATTCACCTCACAGGAGGCACCAAATGATTGAATTGCGATTTTAACTTCGCTAAAGTTTAAGAGATGATCGTGGATATGACGGGATGAAAAGAAAAAGGCAAGGTGAATTACTTTTATGTACCGAAGCTTTATTCGCTTGGTAGAAATTATTGATTTACAAAGAAAAAAGTGTATACCTAATAAAAGATGATTCTGAGTGGCTGAACGCGTACGGCCCGGGTCTCGTTAACGAATGAATGGCAAGAGCCCCATCGTCCCGAAAATCCAATCGGTCCGCAACTGCGCTCAGAGCGTAAGAGAAAGGTCGGAATGTAGACTTCGCGCGCTGAAATTTAAATTGTCGTGTCGCGCACGAACAGGTGCTAATCAAATGACAAATGATTTTTTTGATTCAAATGCCTTTAAATCAAGCAAAAGTTCTTGAAAAAAAGATAGATCTCATTTGAGTCCGGAATACCTAGCCTGAGACATGTTATGGTCAGGCCGAGCTGTTTAATTTTTACTCTGAGAGATGCTAGTTATGTGACGAATGATTTTTTTTGATTCAAATGTCTTCTGATTAAGTAAGAATTTCAGAAAAGAAAGTTAGATCTCATTTGAGCCCGGAATACCTAATCTGAGACGGGTTAAGGCCGTGGCGAGCTGTTCAATTTCAACTCTGAGAGGTGCTTATTAAATGACAAATAATTTTTTTGGTTCAAATGCCTTCTAATTAGCAAGAATTTCGGAAAAAAAAGTTAGATCTCATTTAAGCCCGGAATACCTAACCTGAGACAGGTTGAGGTTGGGGCGAGCTGTTCAATTTCAATTCTGAGAGGTGCTAATCATATGACAAATGATTTTTTTGATTCATATGCCTTTTAATCAAGCGAGAGTACTCGAAAAAAAAGTCAGATCTCATTTGAGCCAGGAATACCTAACCTGAGACAGGTTAAGGCCGGGGCGAGTTTTTTAATTTCAACTTTGAGAGGTGCTAATCAAATGACAAATGATTTTTTGATTCATATGCCTTTTAAACAAGCAAGATTTCTTGAAAAAAAAGGCAGATCTAATTCGAGCCTGGAAGACCCAACCTGAGACAGTTTGACTGTTGGAGATTGACTGAAATTTTTACTATATTGTTCACAAATGATTTTTTTGACTCGGAGGCCTCCATTTGGATACAAAATTATAAAAAAAATCAAGCTTAATTTTTTCGATATCGGATCACCTATTTCAGGTAGGACCGAGCAGTTGAATTCGGATTACGAGAGGTGCTTATCAAATGACAAATGATTTTTTTTATTCAAATGCCTCTTAATCAAGCAAGGTATCTTGAAAAAAAGTTAGATCTCATTTGAGCCCGGAATACCTAACCTAAGACAGGTTAAGGCCGTGGCGAGCTGTTCAATTTTTACTCTGAGAGGTGCTTATCAAATGACAAATAATTTTTTTGATTCAAATGCTTTCTAAATGAGCAAGAATTTCGGAAAAAAAAGTTAGATCTCATTCGAGCCCGGAATACCTAACCTGAGACAGGTTAAGGTTGGGGCGAGCTGTTCAATTTCAACTCTGAGAGGTGCTTATCAAATGACAAATGATTTTTTTTATTCAAATGCCTCTTAATCAAGCAAGGTATCTTGAAAAAAAGTTAGATCTCATTTGAGCCCGGAATACTTAACCTGAGACAGGTTAAGGTCGGGCGTAGCTGTTTAATTTTGACTCTGAGAGGTGGTACTCAAATAACAAATGATTTTTTTGATTCATATGCCTTTTAATCAAGCAAGATTTCTTGAAAAAAAAGTTAGATCTTATTTGAGCCCGGAATAACTAACCTGAGACAGGTTGACTGTTGCTATTTTATTGACAGATGATTTTTTTGACTCGGAGGCCTCTCACTGGATTTAAAATTATGAAAAAATCGAGCTAGATTTTTTTTGGTATCGCATCATCCATATCAAGTCGGACCAAGCAGTCGAATTTGGACTCTGAGAGATGCTAAGCAATTGACAAATGATTTTTTTGATTAAAATGACTTTCAATCAAGCAAGTATTCTTGAAAAAAAAGTTAGATCTTATTTGAGCCCGGAACACTGAACCTGAGACAAGTTGACTTTTGGAGATAAACTTAAATATTCAATTTTTTATTCACAAATGATTTTTTCGACTCAGAGGCCTCCATTTGGATTCAAAATTATAAAAAAATCAAGCTAAATTCTTCTCGGTATCGGATGACCTATTTCTGGTCGGGCCTAGCAGTGGAATCTTGACTCTGAGAGATGATTTTTTTCTGGCTGTGGCTTTATAATTTAGGGACAGTGTATTGAAAACTATAATCAACTGTTTTGAACACGGAACCTCTTACCTAGGCAGAGTATGAATAAAAAAGAATTAGTCAAGCTATGCCTAGTCAAATGACAGTTGATTTTTCCATAAAAGTGAAAAACAAAATTCGAATCTAAAAAATTGGTGCATTGTTAGTTTATTATTTAGATATTATTTCATTTTGGTACAGATTTTTTCATAATTTTAAAGTTTTAACAAATTTATTAAGTATTTTTCAATTTTTAAACTTGAAATTAAAGTATAAATGAAAAAAAAAAAATTGTATTGTCAAAAAACAGCTACTGGTAATTGTTCCTTAACTCGACCAACGTCAATAACCCTTAATTTTTCGCTGCTTGCTGAAAAATCATTTGAAGAAAAGTCTGTCGTTGAAAGTCATCAGTGGAGGCTGATCCAGTTGGATTTAATGTGTCTCACTGAAATAAAATAAAAATTAATTAGTAAAGATGCAGCATATTCTGTGTTAACAACAAGCACTACAGTTGCCAAGTAAGCAATCTAAAAAAATTTAATTTAAATATTAAAAAAAAAAAATTATTAAAATTAAAATAACTTGACTTAAGTTTGTAAATAAAAAAATTACAGTTAAACAAATTAGATGCATAATGCACCACATTCTTTCAAAATTTTACCTTAATAAATTAATTAATTCTCGCCAAGAACAACTTTGTATTGCCTAGTAGATGTATAAAACTTATTCATTAATTCTAGTTAACTATTCGAAGGTAAAGTAGTCTTTAAGAATCCAAAGTTTAAAGATGACAAGATTAATTAAAGTAATTTTGATAAATAACGATTGGTTTGTTCAATTTCCACTTTATAAAGTGGTAGTTTTGAACCAAAATAAATCAATTGCTGTTTATTGAAATTAATTTAATTTGAACATAAAAATTCATCAAGTAGACAAAAACTCAATTTATTTGTTAAGAGAGTAATGATTAGTGTACTTAGCGGGGTACTGCCCTCCTACTTACCCTAGGCTCTTTGATTGAGCCGTGGTCTAGCCCGGTGTTCAACTTTGGTTAAGCTCGTTGACTGAGCCGCAATCCGGTCAAGCGCATAGCTTCCATCGAGCTCGTTGAGGGATCTGTAGTCCGGCCAACCTGCCAACTTTGGTCGGTCTTTTTTCTCAACCCGTAGTCCGGCGAGTTTGGCAGATTCGGTCGGAATAATTAAATAATAATGTAAATAATTTTAAATTGAATCATTTCAAAAATTAAAAATTTCAGAGTACTTACTTAATTTTTTTTAACAAAAACAGAGATTGAAAAATAAATTTCACGGTCTGCAGTGGTACGATGACCAAACTTTAATTGAGTTTTTACACACTTTAATTATAATTATCTTTCTTTTTTTGATTTTATTATTATTTCATACGTATTGTCAATAAACAATCACACAATTTCGAAGACGTGTACCGGTATGACTTTTGGTTATGTTTATGTTCACGATTCATAATAACATACAGTAGTGGTCAAAAGTTTAAGCCCCCCCTCGATTGCATATTTTCACCGTTTGATTTTTGAGCTTGAAAGTGATACAAAACATATAAAACTTCAAACGAGTTGTAACTTCTATTCTTTGTCTCTTGAAATACCTAATAACTCAAGAAAAAACCATTTATTATGTATAAATTTATCATTTAAATTCATTTTATCTCAAGTTTTAGTTCAAAAAGTTATTTTATAAAAAAAGCTATTTTCGACAATTTTATCGTTTTCAATGAATTTTTAAAAAAATTTACAAATGTCCAGCATCATAATTTTTTTTTCCTCGTATTTCTATTATGATTAAGGGGTATAGCCGGTTAAGGGGGGGTAAAGTGCCCCCGGTGCAAACCCTTACAAAACCTATACCATTCGAAAGAACATAAAAAAAGAAAATTTTTGGCGCCAACCAGAAATTTTTTCCCCCTATAGTGCGCATGCGCGGTCCAAAATAGTGATTTTTCAACTTTTATTTATTACTCAGATTCTAAGAGGACTAGCATGATGCGGTTTACGGGAAAATTTTGTTTGAAAAAAATGTAGTTCAGAAAAAAAAATTTCAAAAATTTTTGGCGCCAAATTCATATTGTAAAAGTGGTTTTAAACTTTTAAATTGCGATTTAAAAATATCTTGGATAGGTGGTGGTCCAAAAAAAATTTTTTTATTTCTATTTTAACGTAAATTTTTCGTGAAAATTTTTTCAAATTTTTTAAGGGGGGGGAAAGTATGAAAACATTCAAAAAACCACTTTTTTCCAACTTTTTTGGCCTTTTTACTACTGATAATTGGTTTAAAAATTAACAAAACAATGAAATTTCATAATTTCTACAACTTTACATGAAAATATACAATATACGATGTTAAAGTACTGTTTTAGGCTTTTTAAAGACCATAAAATCGATTTTTAAGATTTTTTTTGCCTATAATAAAGGTACAAATACCTCATTCAAACATCAAAATCGTTGAAATACTTGTAATTTTCCAAGGTGAACTCAAAAAAGTCACAAACAATATTTTTTTAAACCTATCAAACCTTTATAAAGCCAAAAAACCTATTTGTAAACTCTTTTTTGCAACAACATAAGTAAAAAATTATAATAACCATTAAAATATGATACAAATTTTACTATAGAGATAATACTTGGGAAGCTTAAAATATGTACTCATTATAAATAAATAAATAAATGAAGGTGAATAAATTCCCTTTTTTTAAAACAAATTAATCATCATAGTCACTGTCATCATCGATCACGGGCATAGTATCATCTTCTACAAACAGATCTGATAAAATATGGGATGGATTGAGTAATTTAGATTTGAATCTTCCACAAGACAAGTAATACACAACAGCAGCGACGTGAGAACAGCATCCAATCGTTCGCTGCCCATTTGCACATTCACAACACCATCTTTTAATACCTCCGTAACCAATAGTGCCAGGACTGTATTCTATATAACAGTTGTAAGTCATCGAATTTATGTGTCTGGATCGTACTTGCACTCTTAATATTTGCAGGGTTTCTTTAAGAAATTTTAAACTGAGTACACCATTAAAATCAAGCATTTCTGCTAAATAAGACACAGCTTGTTTCAACTGATATCCGCCAGTAAACAGAATTTTTAGATCCTTTTCGGTCAGTTCCGGAAAATCGTCCAAGTCTTCTGAAGTTAAATCACTAAAAGGTTTTTGACGTCGATTCCATTTTCCTTCTTCGACTTCTTGAGCTAGAGTATTTTCCACTTGGGATTGCTGATTTATACGGTTAACTATTTCATCTGTCATTTCAATGTCAGAGTGAAATCGTTTCCCAAAAAAATTATTAAGGAAACAAGCAACTTTACAAAACCATTTTGCATTATACAAAGCTTTATTATCAAACTGATGATGCAAAAGCTTGTTTTTTTGACCAATTACCCCGTGGACTGCTTCTACTGCCCATCGTATTTTCGTGACTAATCTTGAATGATTTGCTTCTTCTCTGCTCAATTGCTTTTTTTTACCTTTGAGCGAAGGCATAAGTACTTTGTAACCTTCATCTTCTAAATACTGAGTGACATCTCGAAAACCGCGGTCCAGAACGAAAACATCATTTTTTTGTAAAAGTGCTGCAAATTCTTCCTTATTTTCAAATAAGAGTTTAAGAATCTGTGCATCATTTAAGTTTGCTTCAAAAGGCCCAAGAACGTCAACGACAAAACCATCTGGCATACAGAGGGTAAAAGGTTTTGCCAAATGAGATTTTTTTTGCCCAGAATAAGACCGTCGCTGGTAGTTATTATTTGAACGTTTTTGATGACGTAAGTACGTTCCATCGCCAATCAACATTAGTTGATCGTCATCCAAGTTATGCATTGTAGTAATTGTAGGTTAGGCTGCGAAAAAAATCACATGCCATATTATTTACTGCTCAATGAATATTTATTTGTCAATATAATGATTTGTTTCATACATTAGTACATACTATATTTGTATACATGTATAGTATATTTCCCTGTAAAAAGAATCAAATTATGAATAAAAATATCCAATTACAACATGCTCGTTTATTTTTATAAAAGATTATTTCTCTCGATGTGATTAAATTATCAAAAAATTCAAGTTTTTCGTTAAAATTAAAATACTTTAAAAATATTGTTAAAAAGAACTTTTTATGATTTCCTGTAAGTCTTTTTAAGTTTTTTTTTTTAAATAAAACAGTTAAAGCTATATTCAGTATGTGTTTTTATATGTTTTTGACCCTCTATTCTGAAAAAAAATTTGATTACAGCTTAAAATAACGCAAAATTGCGCAAAAACAATGAATTTTAAACTCTAAAAAAAAATTTGTTATTTTGTTGTGGTTTGAACAATTCTTCATACATCGTCTTGAAAATTTTTTTCTTTAAACTTAATCATAATAGAAATACGAGGAAAATAAAAATTATGATGCTGGACATTTGTAAATTTTTTTAAAAATTAATTGAAATCGATAAAATTGTCGAAAATAGCTTTTTTTATAAAATAACTTTTTGAACTAAAACTGGAGATAAAATGAATTTAAATGATAAATTTATACATATTAAATGGTTTTTTCTTGAGTTATTAGGTATTTTAAGAGATAAAAAATAGAAGTTACAACTTGTTTGAAGTTTTATATGTTTTCTATCACTTTCAAGCTCAAAAATCAAACGGTGAATATACGCAATCGGGGGGTGGCTTAAACTTTTGACAACTACTGTATACATTCAAATTTTCCATTCTATTTTCCGGTCCTTTATTTATGAACATTTTTATTATTTTCAATCGTCGATCACATAAAATATAAATATTTTAGAACCATAGTGTTATAATAATTAGGAATCAGCGAAAAATAATTAATCTGAAACTTCTCTGCTGTCAAATAGGGATGAATCACCTATAGGTATACACCGTAGTGAGTCGGGTCCAACCCAAAAGTTGAATTGAACAAGTCTAAAAATTCGAGTTGCCATGCGACTAATTGAAAATAATCGAAAAATTATCAAAATAATTTTACCTACACCCCACCGCCAAATGTCAAATGCGGCGTTTCTATTTGTAATATCAGCTTGTGAAAATAATCTTTAAAAAACGATAAAAATGACAAAAAATTATGTGCATGAAACAGTATTAAAATGACCGAAAAAGTTTAACAGAATTATGAGACATTGTTTTTAAAGCTATGAAGAATTTTTCCTGAAAATTTGAGAAAAAAAAAAACATTCAGAGAAAAAAGTTACATCTATTTAAATATTAGCTAAAACGCGTTTTTTGCGTTTTTTGAATTTTTTTTTAAATTTACATAGCTGTAACTTTGACAATTTTTAAGCTTTTTAATCCCTTCCAAAAAAGAATTGATGATCTTAAACATACAAATTGATTGCCACCAACCAGAAAAAAAAATATTTGCACCTCACTAAATGGCAGCTGTTTGAATATCTGTTTGAATTGTCAAAATCGAAGATTTTATCAATTTCAGCGTTTGTTGCCGCACTTGCATCAAAATAATTATTCTAAAAAGAACAAAAATTTTTTTAAAAGCTTATTGAAAAATGAAAATTTTGCGAGGTCAACCATAAAAATCAGATCCTTACTCTATTTTTGGCGATTATTTGAAGTTGGGATAAAAATACGCTTAAAATAACCCTAAAAAAGGCTTATTTTTTTATTTCAAATGGCTGTCATTCGGAGGTGCATTACGCTAGGTGAGCAACTTTAAAGCCAAAATCCATACCTAATGGGTATTTTTTAGCTTTTTTGTAGCTAATTTGTGACGCCAAAATTAATTTTGTGGCCGCCCCCACTTCTGAGAAATCGTGGCTAACCCAGCGTAATATTGAAAATCTATATGAAATTCTAAAAAACAGAGAGTGTCCTCTGCACAAATTGACCTATAAATCGTGATTTCACAACACTCACATTAAGCATTTCTTTATATAATAACATTATAAATGTTAGCTGTTGCTAACAAAAGATAATGAAATGCCGGTGAAACTAATAAACTTATACAGGATCAACATTAAAATAATAATAAATAAATCTTAATTAACGATTGCCAAAAATTTTTCAGTCATTATGGAAGCAATTACTGAATAAAAATAACCTATTCTAAAAATAAGATGATCAACTGTCAATTTCTATTTAGAATAATAAATTTCAATTTTACCTCTAAAAAACTTTAGCACCCAACATGGCACGAATAAAAACTTTTTCAAAATGGCGATATCTCCTTTATACTATAGGACTGGTCTCTTTCAGCGCGCTAGCACGCGCAATTGTATTACATTATCTAAATTCTAAAACAAATTTTGTTGAAGCTTCATCTAAATTAACCTACAATAAGTGAAACATAGCCTTTACTTTTGCTGCTACATTCAGAGTTCATTTAAACTTTCGTAGTTATAAATTCATTGGTTTTGTTTATATCACGAATACCCACAGCAATTGTCGTCTGGCTTCCTCTGACCTGTAGACAAAATGCACATGCAGTGCATACGATAATTTGTCGAATTTTCAAATACCTGAAATTCTGGGGGAAAGACGCGTACGCAAACCAATATAATTGCTGCGCGGCGCGGCTGCTCTCTCTCGTTGGTAGTGGCGTGAGTTTAATTGGGACCGATCGCCGGAACATGGGCTAATTGAATTAAACAACATTCATGAATTTCAATAACTTTAACTAGAAATAAAAATAAAAATGTTACAAACTGATTCAAACTAATTTTACCCGATTGCTTACTAGCAAATAAATACAAATGACTCTTAGTCTTACTTTGCTGAAGATGAATTCAAAAACAACAACGTTTCGTCGTTCGGTATCGCGGTGGTTAGTAAACACACTAATACACACATACACTCTCGCGAGCTCGGCTGCTAGCTGCAGGGCGCCAAAAAGAACAAAGGCGAAGATTTTATTAAGTACTTCAGTACTTCTATAAAACACACCCTCACACTTTCGCATTCGATACAAATCAATTTAAAGAATCTACCGCTACGCGGACTTACTTAAACAGTTCAGGTGCACCTTCGCTCGGGGAACAATCACACTCTCCGGTATGCCTCGCTGAGGCCGAGAATGCCTTCGAAGGCCGAACGCCGATTACTGTAAGGTTTTTTAATACTGACAATTCTCACGTCCCGATCGAGTGACAACTCGATTACATGAGAATTCACAAATCCACTCACTGCAAAACTACTAATAATCGCGATGTCGATCTCGTTGATTAATCGTAAGATTACAAACAAATTATACCGAATGCTTGCGTGCATTTTATTCCGTGGTCAAGACTAGAGTGACGCAGCTCGGCCGATGGCGCTGCCGCCTCGGTTACCGACCCTGCGTCCACGCGTTTCTAACGGTCGTGCGCTGCAATTCAAATTATAAATTTGAATTCAGCTTAATTTCCGAATAAGCCCGTTACACCCCTGGACCAGATTCGACGTTTCCCTGGATTCGTCGCATCGATATTCGCCCCAAACGCGACCTAAGCGAGTTGGGATGTTACGAGGATAAGATAGGAATTGAATGAATAAGGTACTGTGATTAAGTAACAAATACCTTTATTCTCCATTCTCTGTACAGTGGGTGTAATTAATCACCCTGAATGGCTGCTTAGCGAACCCGAATGACTACCAAGTCATACTGTTGGCCACTAGCCGCTAGGCTGATGGTTTGCCCTTCCTGGGCAATGTCGTGGATCAGCAACTCCGGGGTAGCCACAATCCGGGCATCGCCGTTACAGCTCCTTCGGCTGGCGGTTCTCGACATGTGCCGCTGCCTTCTGGGCTTCTATTGACATGAAAGGTCCGGCTGAGCTCTCTGGGCCTCTTTCCTCGTCTTCCTTCTTTGCTCGGCAGTCGATTCCATTAAGGCTTCTAATCAAGCTTGCTCAGCTTTGGCTCTTTCTCTCGCAGTTGTTTGCGAGTTACTCATCGCTGTTGAATAGCCACCAATCAGACTCCCTGTCTGAATTTAGTTGGCTCCAAGACGCCATTCCCTCAAGCAATAGTTCTTGCCAGGCCTCCTTCAGCTGGTAAAACCTCTCGAACGTCTCGTGCTCGTAGGCCTCCTCAAACATCTTACTCCAATCGTCCAAGGTGGGAGTTGTTGTTGAGCTTTCCGACGGTGCCACCTGGAAAGTAGAGGTCACTTGGTTTGCTGCTTCTGCTTCACTGCTGGAATTTAGTTGCAGTGCCCCTATTGCACTTGTAGAAGGAGTGGTTGACTGACCTTTTTCTTCTTTGGTGGGGTGCTACCCCTCCCCTAACTTCCTCTTCCATTATCCGGACCAAGTCCTCTCTCGAGTACTGATCGGCCATTGCTGAAACAGAGTAGGAAAGGAAAGGATAAGAACAGGAAAATCAGATCCCCTACCAGGAGGCCTTATGAGCAAACGGGCAATCGTAAGACCATGACAAGTCGTGTCGGGCGACATATTAGGTCCATATACCAGAAGCAGAAATGGACACAAATATGTGTTAGTTTTGACGGATCTGTTTACACGATGGGCAGAAATGACACCGTTAAAACGGGCTGACGGTGAAGCCATCCGGGATCACACCTGGCGAGACGTGATTTTAAGATGGGGTCAGCTAGAAAAGTTTTTATCGGATCAAGGTTTGGAGTGTAAAAACCATACGATCGACGACAGTTTAGTCAAACTTGGTATTAAGCATGAAAACTCTCCGACGAACAATCCTGAGTCCAACGGCCAAGTGGAACGGCTGAACCGGACGTTAATGACTATGATTCGATGCTTTATTGCAAAAAACCAGCAGAGATGGGATGAATTGTTACCCGAACTAGTCTGTGCGAACAACAGGGCAGAGCACTCAGCCATCAAAACGAGTCCTGCCATGTTAAACATGTTACGACAGCCGAGTGACTGCAGCGTAGTCAATAAAGGACTGGCAGATGAGTCGTTACGGAAAAATGAAGAGTTAGCTCTGGAAGAATGGAAGAAGAAAGAAGAAGGAGCAGAGAATCTCCATAGTAAGGCTGGTGAAAATTCTCGCATACAGCAAGACAGGACAGCAGAGCATTATGACAAACGGCACCGTGAGGTTGTCTTTGAGCCAGGAGACACGGTCCTAAGGAAAAATAAAGTCCTGTCAAATAAAGCCAAAGGCTTGACAGCCAGTCTGGCACCTAAATACTCTGGTCCGTATATAATTATAGAGAGACTAGGTAGTTATACGTATGCGATGAAAGACAAGTTCAGCAACGAAATCCAGCCAGTAGCGGTTCAACAATTGAAGAGGTGGGTCGGAAGAGAAGAACCGAAAACTTCTGACGAAGAAATTCAGACACCGAGGGATGCGTGCGAAAACCCTGAAGCTAGCGAGTATCAGCGAGCGAGATCTGAACAATCTGAATAGGCCTGATCGCCAAGCCGTAACGGACGATCAAGCCAACCCGGTTGAATTGGCTCCCGCGAAAAGGGGCCGAGGTAGGCCGGAAGACCCCCGGAAAAGGGAGGCCATCGTATCGGTTTCACCATCACCGCGGAGAACTCGTGCGCGACCGAAAGCAATCTGATTTTCCTGTTCTTATCTTTTCCTTTCCTACTCTGTTTCAGCAATGGCCGATCAGTACTCGAGAGAGGACTTGGTCTGGATAATGGAAGAGGACGTTAGGAGGGGGGTAGTACCACCGCCCCCCACCGAAGAAGAAGAAGGTCAGTCAACCACTCCTTCTACAAGTGCAATGGAGGCACTGCAACTAAACCCCAGCCGTGAAGAGCAGAGGTAGCAAACCAAGCGACCTCTACTTCCCAGGCGGCACCGTCGAAAAGCTCAACAACAACTCCCACCGTGGAGTAAGATGTTGGAGGAGCTTAGAGAGTGCCATGACTGGTCTGTAAAACAAGAGGCCTACGAGCACGACACGTTCGAGAGGTTTTACGAGCTGAAGCAGGCCTGGCAAGGACTATTGCCTGAGGGAATGGCGTCTTAGAGCCAACTAGTTTCAGACAGGGAGTCTGATTGGTAGCTATTCAACAGCGTCGAGCAATTTGCAAACAACTGCGAGAGAAAGAGGCCAAAGCCAAAGCTTAGCAAGCTTGGTTGGAAGCCTTAATGGAATCGATGGCCGAGCAAAGAAGGAAGACGAGGAAAGAGGCCCAGAGAGCTCAGCAGAACCTTTTCTTCGTGTCAATAGAAGCCCAGAAGGCAGCAGCACACGTCAAGAACCGCTAGCCGAAGGAGCTACAACGGCGATGCCCAAATTGTGGCTTCCCCGGAGTTGCTGATCCACGACATTGCCCAGGAAGGGCAAACCAGTTGTCACTCGATCGGGACGTGAGAATTATCGGTAGAAAAAACCTCACAGAGATCGGCGTTTGGCCTTCGAAAGCATTCTTGGCCTCAGCGAGGCATACCGGAGAGTGTGATTGTTCTCCGAGCGAAGGTGCACCTGAACTGGTTTAAGTAAGTCCGCGTAGCGGTTGATTGTTAAAACTAATTGTATCGAATGCAAGAGTGTGAATGTGTGTTTTATAGAAGTACTGAAGTCCTTAATAAAATCTTCGCCTTTGTTCTTTTTGGCACGCTGCAGCTAGCAGCCAAGCTCGCGAGAGTGTATGTGTGTATTAGTGTGTTTACTAACCACCGCGATACCGAACGACGAAACGTTGTTGTTTTTGAATTCATTTTCAGCAAAGTAAGACTAAGAGTCATTTATGTTTATTTGTTAGTAAGCAATCGAGTAGAATTAGTTTGAATTAGTTTGTAACATTTTTATTTTATTTCTGATTAAAGTTGATGAAATTTATAAATGTTGTTCGATTTAACTAGCCCGTGTTCCCGCGATCGGTCCTTATTAATCTCACACTACTACCGATAAGAGAGAGCAGCCGCGCCGCGCAGCAATTATATTAGTTCGCGTACGCGTCTTTCCCCCAGAATTTCAGGTATTGGAAAAATCGACAAATTGTCGTATGCACTGCATGTGCATTTTGTCTATAGGTCGGAGGAAGCCAAACGACAATCGCCCATGGTATTCGTGAATAATCACGATCCTTTGTGGAATAAATCTTTTAATTGCAGCTCTGTGACAAAACATTTAAATTATTAATTTACTAATATTTGTATATGTATCTTAGTTACGTTTGATGATAAAAGTCAGCTACCAAATAATTTTTAATGAATATTTATTTATTTGAAAATATTTGTTTATTTATAAACGAGTACTTTGCAGTTAGAATTACTGAATCAGTCATTGGATGTAGTTTGAGAAACACATTAACTTTCTCAGTAAGAATTTATTGGAAAATGATAAAACTTATTTTGAAAAAGGAAAATTGTTAATTAATTAACTTTGAATTTTCATAAAAGCACCATTCAAATTTTGAATAAACATAAGATTCCCCGTATTATTTGATTTTGAAACGCACGATGTAGTTTAAACAATAATTTGACCTTTATAAACATTCTCGAAATGAAAGGAGGAAAATGAAAAAATATAATGCGTCAGTCTAAGTTTATAAGTGTTAGAAATCTTTGTAATTTTCCTAAAAATCATTGGTTGAACTCTTGTCACTCTCGCAGTCTCTCAAATAACTGAGAAAATCCACCAATAAGCATTTTTGGAGACGGCCCCTGTTTTCACAGCAGTTCCTTGGACCTCTGCGAACCAACGAAGAAACAGCAATAAGCCTTGGAGCGTCCTGCAGTTAGTCTTCCAGGTAGTTCCGGCGTTCAGGTAAAAGCATTGTCAAGTTCAAATCATCTGCTAAAACTCCCATTTCAGGAAATTAAGTCATAAGTCCCACCATCGCTGTCCAGTCGAGGTTGAGAGTAACGAGAATCTAACTAATATTTTGGGAAAGGTTTTAAGCCCAAATAAATAAGTATTAAATTTAAAATTTTGATATGTTTTTTTTTCTTTCTAATTTTTGAACCTGTTTTTCCTCCAGTGACTTGAACTCGTTGTAATTGCAGTAAGTTTTTACTGTATTTACTCACGCATAAGCAACCCCCTCAGATAAACCGCACCCCAGGTTTGAGAAGGGCAAAATCAGAAAAAAATAAGTACCTGTATATGAGCCGCAACCCACAGTCAAACCGCACCCCAGTTTTTTTAAAGTAGAAAAGCGAAGGAGAAATATATATATTGATAAGCAAGCAGACATGTTGATTTGTAAAAAGCTTAATCATTACTATTACATTTTTTATTCATTCATTCATTATCAAAACTATTTTCGCTCTCCTCTTCTAAGAAACTTTCTGAGTCTTTACTGTTTATAAAGCCTCGTCAGTCATCACAGCAGCTCATCTTCAGAACCATCAAGTTTGTTGCTGATACAGCATTTTTTAAATGCATGAATGATAATTTTCTCATCAATTACATCCCAAGCCCTTGATATCCAATTGACAATAATTTCTAAGGGCAGGTCAAACTTCACCAATCCAGTTAACTTTGATTCTTGAGAAAAAAAAATTAGGAACCTCCATATAAGCCGCACCTTTTAGAAACCCAAAAATCGAATTTATCCTGCGGCTTATGTGTGAGAAAATACGGTCAATTCATTACCAATAAAAATTTACATATAAACGGGTCAAAATTTTACTTTTTTAAAAAATCGTGCGTATGAGGTCCACGGATTTTTTTGAAATTTTTTTTTGTATAAGTACTATTAAATATAGAGCTGTTCGAGACGAGACGAGAGGAGATTTTTCCGGTCTAGGTCTCGGTATCGGTCGTGATCAGATAATTTTATTAATCTGAAAGCTAAATTGAAAATTTTTTTAAATAATTAAATAACTGTTTTTATGAAACTAGTCTCAATCGGCGCGTTGGCGTGCTCAATCTTTAATAAGCGCCATCAAACTTTTAATCTTGAAAGTAAATAAACGATAGTTTTTTTTATTTTTAGTTTAAAAAAAAGGAAGTTAAATGAGAAAATGCTCAGAAAATTTTGATTGCAATTAACCTGTAAATAATAACAACACTTAATTCATTCAACCTGCAACTAAGCTCTATTCGATACATTTTTTGTTAGAATTTTAATTTTATTTTATGTGTTAAGTTATAACACATTATATATGTGATTCGGTACTTATTACAATCTTCGAAGTTGAAGACAAACTTACTGCATTGCTTATTACTCACGATTCAAGCTCTCTGCAATATAAATCAGATTAGAAGACCCCACTCTTTCATATTATTATTTTACCTGAAATAAAAAAGGCTCCAGGAAAGGGATGTTCAATAATTACGTAGCATTGTTTTTGTAAAATTTTTACCCTCTCTCGCCCCAACGTAACGCGTTTTTGTGAATTTTGCAGTATTTTTAGATGCTCACATAACGTTTTTCAAAAAGTTCCCCCAACTCCTGAAGCGTCACGTAATTTTTGAACACCCTCAAAGGCGTGCCAAAATTCTTGATAATGAAAGATTGACTCATTCGTATCGAAGAACCAGATATGATTTTTTCACAAATAAAACTTCAATCTTGCCGAAAGTGATATTGTTTTTAATAATGTTACGGTAATATTTCTCTTGTATGAGAGAATTATTAATTATATTGTACGTGCTACTGAATATTGTGAAACACTTTGAAAATATGCCGCGTGCAAGTGTGTGTGAGGAGGAAAGAAATAAATAAGTAAACATAGCGAGGATCGGTAAGCCGCGCTGACCGACGAAACGACTGATAGGAGTGGAGGTACCGAGTCGCCCCACCATCCGTCTCAGCAGCTGATCGTCGCGCGCTGGCAGGCTGACGAAGAGTCGAGACTCACTTTATCTTGATCCCTGCTTCTAGCTCTGTCGGCGTCGCGCAATTTACTAAATTTTTTTGTGCTTACGCGTATAGTTAGAATTCTACAAATTTCACATATAAATTGTGAAACTAATTCTTATTTGAGAATTATTTTTTTTTAGTTACTTTAATATTATTCTTTTTTTATATAGAACACAAAATAAGTTTATTAAATTTCGGAATATTCTAAATAATTACATTTTTTTTTATTATCAATAACTTTCGAGAACTACGGCGTCAACTACCAGAGCGATTCCTCGTGGGAGCCATACGTAAGTTTAAATACATTTGGTAATAATCCTGGGAAGTAAATCTCCTGTAAGAGAAAACAGCAAGGAGTTTATTTTTTTTATTTATAATTTTTTTAATTTCTTTTTTTCTATCTGGCTGGAAAAGAGGAAGTAAGAATAATTTTTCTATCTTTGATTGATGAATTAATTTATTCTGTTCGAGATTAAAGATTTCTTATAATATTGTAACACACCAAAAAAATTTGTGGTTTTCGTTGCTGATTTCCAATCGACTACTTGAATTTTTAAATCTTGAGATGGATTGTGAGTGCCGTTGGGTTGTTAATGGATTCAATTGAGTACTGTATGAACATTAGCTGAGGCATTATTGTATTGATTAATAAAGAATCGACGTACTCAACGCGTCGCTAATTATAGTGTAAAATAATTGATTTAGTTTATTTCTGACCTTGTTTCATTTATTTAATTTCTCCTTGAGTTGATCTCGTTGTCTTGATAAAACTTAGAATAAAAATTATTTTTTTATCTACTCATAATTAAAAATACAACTCCTAGATATTTACTTATTTTCTTAAACTCGCACAAATAAATTATGCGTTGTAAGTTGGTTGATTTTTGCTGTACCACGGATTAGGACCCCGTGAGTATGAATTGTTTTCATGAATAAAAACCTTACGCAAGTGGAACTACTGACGATACTAAATTTCGGAAGTATATCGTGAAGATTGACACTTCCAAAATCAATCCAGTAGTAGCGAGAGTAATATTGGTTTTTCTTTTGTACAGATAGATTTGTACTAGGTACAGCAACTCTCTTTTTGAGAAAGAGGGAAATTCTTGAAAATAAGCTGGCGCTCATTTTAAAGAAAAATCAACCTAACAATAATATTTTTAAGAATGAATGTTGTTGTTTGGAGAAAGGTTCTTATTAAAACCAATATTACTAACCGAGACCGAAACTTTTGGCTGCTCAGTCTCGTCTCGGTACCGAGAAAAATCTTGAGTCTCAAACAGCCCTAATTTAAATACAAGACTTTCTCAGAAAACTAGAGGTCTCCATATCATTTCTCGTGCATGCAGCATCGTTTCAAAGTCAGAAAAAAGACCATTTTTGGGACTTTTAAGATTTTTTTTTTTCTAAATTTTGTTAAAAATAAGATAGACACACCTACATTGAGGCAAATTTTGTTTGAAATAAGTGCGTTTCAACAAAATTATTTTTCTTAACAAATCTGTTTTATTTTTTTCTTATACCATTTCTTTAAAAAATGCTGTTTTTACTTATTTTAATGTATATATAATATATTAAATTTATTTATATAGAGAACCCAAAAATTATAAATGTTTTTAATATATATATATATATATATAAACTATACACCCAAATCCAGAACTGCCATACTGACAGTTATGTGGGGTATTTTACACCCAGTGTGTACTTTAAGGGTTGAAGGTAATTTTTTTTTTTTACAAAAAACATGCTAAATTTTCTACTAAAAAAAAAAAAAAACAATATAAAAATTTTGTGACTTCAGAAGTTTAACCTTATTTTCTTGTCCAATGTGTGAAACTCATATAACATTTAAAACTATGATTAAAACCAATTTTACCAGTAATTTGTTTAATCTCATTCTTAATTTAAAATAAAATATTATTTCAACTCACGGCGCAGAGACCACAAACTTTCTTCCTTGTCCCAAGGCGTGCATTTTCTCTTTCGTGAAATCCCTTATGTTGAAAAATACTATACACACTTGCCTTCGGATCGGGCGTCAATTTGGGTTTGCTCAAAGCTTGCGAATTTTTAACTCCCCCAGGTGCGTAATATACTATTGTTTAAAAAATTACTAAGAAAAAACTTTTACATGTTTCATTTTTTTAAACTGGTTTTCACAAGATCGTTTGCCAATACCCCTATACTAAAAGCATTGGCTTCTTGGCTCGTTTTCTGGAGATGTTATAGCAGGGATGCCAGTTATGCTACTATTGCTACGATTTGCTACTTTTTTCAATAAATTCCTGTTTTTGTCACTAACATTTTTTTCATTAATCTACTTAATTTTATGATTAAGGTCAAGACTAAATAAAAATTATTGCACCAAATTACTAACAATTGGTTATTAAAATTTATTTTTTAACTTTTTATGGCTTCAGAAATTATTTTCTACCAAAAAAACATTAACAATCATAACAAAACATGTATCAATCACCCAATATGTATCATTCGTTTCAAAAAAAGATGAACGAATTGATACATATTGAGCTGAAGTTTTTTTTTGCAATCTCCTCCAAACATAAGGTATCCAAGTATAAGAAAAGTTGTTCAGCTGGCACTATCGCTCTCACATGGAAGTGCAAGAGTAGAACGAGGATTTTCTGAGTCTGGAAATGTTCTCAATGTTGATTACGCAAATATGGGTGACGCAGTTTTAAATGACTTGTTGTAAGAGACGGACTAAATCAATTTGGAAAACCTCTCCATGAATTCCCAATCACAAATGATTTGTTAAAACTCTGCAGAGCAGCTTACCAGAAATATTTAAACTACATGAAAGATTAAAAGTGATTTAAAGAAGAAAAGGAAAAAGAAAAAGAAGGTGACAAGAAAAGAAAAGAAAAAGAGAAAGCTATTTTAGAAGGCGTCAAAAAAGAATTCAAAACCTTAGATTTATTAGAAAAAGAACTAAAAGATGCTGAAAAAATATACATAGAAGCTTCTGCTGTAGCTGAACTTATGAAAAACCATTTAAATTCAACGGTTAAAGAAAATAAGGTGGCCAATGTCACAATTTTTCATCATTTATTTTTTTTTTTGCATAACTTGCGAAACAAATAGTAATGATTAGCAACCTCCATGTTAAAGAAGTTGGATTAGAAAGGATCTCCTAGGGCGAAAAAATAATTACAACACTTATTATTGTGTCAATAGTTTATTAAAATTGGTGCAACGTTTCTTCCACCAATGTGTGAACCTTTTCAAGCACTGTTTACAATAAAATCAACAAAAAATAATTATTTACAGAGAAGTAATTTATTTACAAATAATTTTTTGTAAGATTCGCGAACCTAAAGTAAAAATTAAAGGTATACAATTTTCATTTCTATAATTTAACACCGAAGGAGTGATGATCTTCGGTAACGTCAGAATGAGAAGTGAGAGGAAAAGGAGTATTAGAAATAAGGTATACAAATGGGAAATAAGGTATACAAGGGGGTAATAAGTAAACAAGGTGTACGAAGAGTTGTGTCAAAACATAAGAACGATGAATAAGAATAGAGAGTGATAAACTCTACTGTGTGTGTCTTCTCTCTTGTTGATACTATTCTTACTCTGTCACCACTGGTATGTTATCATTTGATTTTTTTCTTTCATTCATTTTTGTCTGCTAGATAAGTTTTTGAAATTATAATTAAATTAAATTCCAGTTCCCACTTACATTGGCTGTAGGATTTCTATTCATTTAACTACTTCTTGATAATTTCAAGTTTATATGATTAATTTACATATTAATATCGACTGAATTTTGGTCCTTAGCATTACGGAGTTGATGAATATTTGTCAAACTTTATATTTTGCTTGTAAGGATAAAAAGATTATAGAGATATTTACCGTTCTCAATTAATTTTTTTTCTCAAGCGCCATAAAATGAGAAATTTTTTATTCAAAAAGATCTGGTTCACAAAAAAAAAAAAATAAGGCCACTCTTTCGTTCGAAAGATGCTTCTATTTTAACAAAAAGGTGCTACTATTGCTACTTTTTTGAACTGTAATAGTCGCTGGCATCCCTGTTTTTTTTTTTAATTATTTATAGTCGCGACTTTTATGCTCCAATATGTGCTAATTGACGACTTTTGGTCCCTACAGTGCTTCGCATTAGCCCATGGTCCAAATAGACCATGTGGAGTATGGGAAACCCAGGGTATGTGCCCCATTCGAGTTAATCGAAAGACCAGCGCTGAACCGGCAGGCTCATGGGGACTTTTATCCCACATATCGCCTCCAATCAGATAGTCTTGGATTAGACCAGCGCTGAACCGAGTTTAGCTCATTAGGAAATTATGCCCCAAATATTTCTCCCGGTTGAGATAATCTCCGACCAGCGCTGAAATGAAAGCCCTCGGTAAAACCGACTCCAAAGCAGTCGGGGTGAACGTAGGGATCGATGTTACCAACGCAACTAACAAAGAAAAAATTCCAAGTTAGTGGCACCGAGAATCAAACCCAAGACCCCTCGAATGACGTTGTTTCAGAAGCGAGCACGCTAACCTGCGCTAATGTGCTTCCACCTTTTAGACCTGTTGGCGTGGAATGCAAATGAATGTAAATAAAAAAAAGTGAAAACCTGAACCTAATTAGGTCAGGACAAACAAATCCCAACTGTTACTAAAGCCAGGAAATTCCTTTAACTAGGAAATTTTATTTTATATTTTTTTAAAAGGGTGAATAGCACCTCTACTCCGGCTAGAAGAGTAGTTACTCTAGTGAACAGGGTTATAACCAAACTGTGTGTAACCGTAACAAAAATACGGTGAATTGAACTGATATAAACATTAGGGGTGCAGGTACACTAGATGCGTATGATGCGTGCGTATGCTGCGTGCGAAACGAAATATGATAACCATGATGACTTGAATTGAAACGTAGGAAAAAAATTCTCTACATTAATTATTATTGCTTTTCGGAAACGACAATGTCGGGCGCTTAGTCTGGACTTTGCAGAAAATTTAATTGAAAAATGCTAAAAAATATGTAAAATCAAATCAAGAAATAGAATAACGACGAGTTATAATTCCAATGATTTAACCGCAATTAATAGTTTACTTCAATTTTAAATGACTAATATAAACTAAAAAATGAAGTATACATCAAAAATCTTATAATCGATGAGTTTTACTCTTATCTTTTGATTAGTTGCAGTGCAGTAGAACAAAATTAAAATATTCAATAATTATACACTAAACTCAAAAATTTCATTCAAAATGATAATATACTTGACCAGCAACACATTTTATAAAAATGGAATTTTAATAAAATGAAAAAAAGGTTTGAGACTGGACTAAAATAATTTATAACTCTCTAAATTAATGAATTTTTCAAACCAATATATATTTTTTAAATATTGTATTTTTGTTCTTCTACACTGCAACAATAAAATTAACTGTTGGTTGATTGAATTATTGAAGTTTTAACTCGTCGTTATTTTATTTCTTAATTTTATTTTATATATTCGTTAGCATTCTTTAAATAAACACTGTCGCTTGTGAATACTAATAATATAGAGAATTTTTTTCTTACCTTTCAATTCCACTCATCATGTGTTATGAATTTATCATATTTCGTTTCACACGCATCATACGCGTCCAGTGTAGCGGCACTCTAACAGTTCGGGTATCAGAGTACGCTTATTGCTGAAAACTGACAACAAGAGTTCTCAGTTGGTAACATAGCTTGGTTACCTGCGTATTTGCCACGAGATTTGAATGAAAAATTCAAACTTCGTTAAACTCTCCTCCAAGACCTTAATCATTAACAACTATCAATATAATCAACCGTCGATAGATCGAGAATGGTCAATAAACGAATGAAGATCAGCGCGATTCGACAATCAACGCTGTTAATTATTTTATACGCCAAGTAATTGTAGTATATAGGAGTGACTCATCACACTTTCATCTAAGTGACGCGGCGCCAAAATTCTTAAATCAATCAAGCTGGTGAAATGGATTCTGGCTACGAACGCCGTCGCGTAAGGACGTGTTTTTTACTGCTCTCTGCGTGTTGTGCCCGAAGTGTCTAGTGTTTCGAGGCTACCTCGAGCCTTCGTGCTTTTAGCACACCAGCCAGCCTGCTGGTTTTTTTTACAAAACAAAGGTTGTGCTGTTCCCAACAGATCCATGGAGGAAACGTTGTACCTGGAAGCTCCAAGCCTTGGTGACGCTCCAAAACAATTCACCGAACAAAACCTTACCTCAAAGACCGCTACATCCAAAGCTTTATTCTCAAGCCTACTCAACGAACCAAAGTTACCCACCAAGGAGGAAGCTATCGTCCTGGACTTCATCAACGGACTCTCGATTCACAGTTACACCATCGCAATTGGTCAAATCATCGGACCGAAAAACATCCTGTTCGCGTCGCGCATTTCTCAAAACCGCGAGTGTATGTATTTGACCTCCAAAAAGCTCGTCGATGAACTCGTAAAACTCGTAAAAGGTGCTGAAAGTTAAAATCGACAACAATGTGCTAGGTATTCGACGCCTTATCTCACGTACGACGTGAGTGATTATTTCTAACACCTGCCCTGTAATACCCCATTACGTAATTGAAGAGGCTCTAAATAAAAACAGAGTAAAAATCTCATCAAAGATTACATATATCAGAGGAGGCAATAAGAATCCCGGCTACGAAAATATGTGCAGTTTCCGGCGTCAAGTATATAATAATTCAGAAGACGTAGAAAAAATTCCCCCTTTATTAAAATTGAATGACGACACGGATTACTGCAGTGAGCAGCAGGCGACTGACACTGCAACAAAAGTCAACGACACTCAAATCACAATCGACGACCAAGAAGAAATTTCAAACGGTTCAAGCGGTTATTTAGACTCTTCGCAGGTGAGCAACATGTAACCCCCCCCCCCCCGGACTGCGAAAAGAGCCGCCTTCACTCGCTAGCTCTGGATCGTCCCAAGTCCTAACAGCTGCGAGCGAGAGACAAAACAACAAGCCACCGAATTCCAAGAAAAAAAAAATTGGAAAAACAAACCAAACATCGCCGACGTCTCTGCCGCCATCACAGAGGACAACAAGCAACTCGATGAGGTAAACAAATACTCAGCTGATACAGTGGATAACATTCCGAAATTCTTGGTTGTGAGCCACGGTGCAAGAAACATTCAAGAAATTGTCCTAGAATATAAGAGTGATCTGTCCGAGTTTTCTCTCATGTTGGCGACCTTGGCGCAAGCGTTCACCGACGTTAACCTGAAAAACCGAACCAGTAGAATTTTGAAAAAATTGGAAAGGAAAAGCGCTCATGATGATGATTCTATGAGCGATTCCTCCGCCGTTACTGACAGTGAAGTTTAAGCCTTAATTTTTTTTCGGCTTGAAAAAAAAAAAAACCTTTCTTTTACCTTGATTAATATGTCCCGCGACAATTTGAGAATTCTATACTGGAACACTAGAAGTTTGAAAAGTAAAAAAAAACAACATGAACTCGCTGTACATTCACTGGACTATGATATCATCGTCTGTGTCGAGTCTTGGCTTACGGAAGAGGATAACGTCCATCTGCCTGGGTTCTTGACTTTCAAAGAAGACAGGCTGCATCAACGTGGAGGGGGAGTCGTCTTCTTCATCAGAAACTGGATCGCGTAAGGCAAAATCGACAACCTGGTCACTCCGGATGCAACGGTCGAGATCTGCGGTATAAATATTTCTAATACGTCTCCTCCGATTAAAATAATTTGTATTTACAGAGCTCCAAGCATCGTCCTTTCGCAGAGTCAGTGGCACATAATTGTAGGTAACGCGGCCGGACCAAACACATTGCTGGTCGGTGATTTTGAAGCCCATTGTACATCCTGGAATCATCAGGACACTGATCGTAATGGATAAAGATTGGAGATCGCCATTGACAAGTTCGACCTATTCTTACATACTGATTCCTCAAATACTTATTTTGATATGCGTAGAAACTATCGCTCCAATCTCGATCTTGTCTCTTCTTGTCCCAATATTGCGTGTCTCATACATACCGCGGTCAACGACGATCTTTGGGGCTCTGACCATTTTCCCGTGTCGATTAATGTTTCTGTTGAAAAGTTTCAATACGTACAGAAAACTTTTAGAATCCGTTCTAAAAGGACGGACTGAGGATCTTTCCAAGAGCGCGAGCTCCCTCTGAGACCACGCGTCTCGAAACAGGAGAGGACCGCGACCTCCTTCGGACCCGCTTCCCGTCCCCCCGTTGTTGAGAGCGGCTATCCCGTGGACCGGTGCTGGCGGAGCGGGAGTGAAAAGACCCAGGAGCCATCGGTATGGACGGGAACCCTGCATCGTCCCCTCACCGACAGAGCCTTTTTGGCGACTCGGGTCGTTGGAAGTCCTCCGACTGGTTTCCTCTGCACATCCGTTCCCGTTGCCAAGGGCGTGTTTCGGCCTCTTCATCCGACGAGGATTCCAGAAGGGGGTACCGAATGTCCAGACTCTCGTCCTCGATCTCGGGCTCTTCCTCTCGGTTCCATGGGGATGGCCTTGCAAAAGTAACCACCCGCCCTGAGACGGGGAGGTTAATTACACTTAAGGAAAGAGAGTATGCACGGGCTTTTGCGAGCAGCTTTTCCTTCGGTACAGATCGGGCTTATGTTTGGAGGAAATTTAAAGTCCTTAAGAATAGCTGGGCTAAGAATAGTCGAAAGATTGTAAGTTCTAATTTACAAGGCAAGGGCCGTGAATCCGCGAAAATTGATGAGATAAGCCCTAGTTGGGCCGAAACAGACTCTTCCATCATTCCGGAATCTCCTCCTAATGAATTCTTTGACAGGCCATTTCTTTTCTCGGAGTTCAACTCTGCGCTGAATAGGAGGAAGAACTGCTCAGCACCAGGCCTTGACTCGATAGACTACCTTATCCTTATTCCCATTCAGTATAAACTTTTCCCTATAAATATTTACAATGAAATTTACACCACGCATTCCTACCCCGAGTCTTGGTCTCACTCCTACATCCACCTCATTGAAAAGTCTGATGGCAAGAGTTTGAAACCCATTGCTTTTACCTCTTGCATGTGTAAACTCTTCGAGACTATGCTGAAGAGCAGGATGCAGTGGTGGGTTGTAACCAGAGACTTACTTCCAGCGAGTCAGAGGGGATTCAGGCTGGGTATGTCCTGTGCTGACTGCGTTTCTAGATTGGCCCTTAAAGTAGAGAAGGCGTTCTCCGAGAAAAAAGAGGTACTTGCGGCTTTCCTAGACGTCAGAGGGGCATTCGACAATGTTAATATAGATATTCTGTTGGAAAGGTTAGCTAGCATGGGTTTTTCGCCCTCGGTCATTAAATTTATCCATTTCCTGACCCACCGTAAATGTATTCACGCTGACTGTCTGGGTGAGGTCGTGAGGAGATCAGGCTGATCTTTAAGAGTTTAACTTGGGGGGGTGTTCTGAGCCCTCTTTTATACATTTTGTATGTTGTAATTATCGTTTTAGGCCTTCCGAAGACTGTTTGTGTATCTCAGTTCGCCGATGATGTCGGTTTCTTCGTGAAATTTACAAAAGCTAAGAGGGGCGTAGCTCTGATCGAGAAGTCGATTAAACTTGTACGGGAGGCGCTCCTAAGCCTTGGGCTTGAGCTCACCCCGGAGAAGACTGAACTTCTCTACTTTAATGCTAAAAACATACCTCCAGGTAATCTCAGTGTTAGGGTAGGTGAGGTTACCGTTCCCTCTATCTCCAAGGTTAAGTTCCTCGGGGTCATGTTTGATTATAGACTGACGTTTGAACAACACGTAGATTACGTTAAGGGTAGGAGTCTAGCGAGGATCAGTATTCTCAAGTTCTTGCACGCGACGTGGTGGGGAGCTGACCCTGACACCTTGATAATCTTTTACAAAAGTTACGTTCGGTCCATTCTTGGTTACCACAATTTTGTCTACTTTCCCACAAATAGCAAGTCCAGAGATAGATTGCAGAGTGTTCAAAACTCCGCTATAAGGGCTGCACTTGTATATAGGATTAGCACCCCAATCAACGTCATGCACGCCGAAGCAGGTGTAGTTCCTCTTGGACTCAGAGCGAGATACCTTGGTCAACAGTACTTTTTAATACAAGCCTTTTATCTCGTAGGAACGTCCTCTCTTACTAAAATATTATGACTAAATCGAACCTTGAGTCTCAGAGAACTATATGGAAATGTGCATCCAATGCTCCGATGGTTAGAGACACCTTGGATACTTGGGAGGCGTTTGGCCCCTATTCTTACAGTTTTGAGTCGGTTTACGAGGAGATTTTGGTCGATTTCGGATTCAGTAGAGAACTACAGTCAGCTTCTGACCCGGATGAGCGAGTTCGGGATCTGATTAGGGGAAATAAGGCTATCACGCTGTTTACGGATGGTAGTAAAATTGAGGGCAACAACTTTGTTGGTGCTGCGGCGATATGCCCCTACCTCAACCAGGCCGATCTTCTCAGTCTGGATCACCACATATCCATATTTTCGGCGGAAAGTATCGCAGTTATGTCAGTGGTTGATGTAATCATAGCGAACAAAATTCTCAACGCTTTCGTTTTTTCTGACTCCCTCAGTGTGCTTCAGTGCCTGAACTCTACTTCCCTCTCTGCAGACTTTGGCAGGATAATTCTAGAAGTCAGGAATCGGCTTTATCACTTTAGGCTTGAGAAACCCAATTCCCAGATAAAATTTTTCTAGATTCCCTCTGTTACGGAGTGGACCACTATTTGCTCGTAAATATTTCGGCTCATTCGCTCAACTTTAAATTGATAGACTACATGGCTCCATCTATGAGTCTAGGCGGGGACTTTAGTCCCAATTCTTACTCCCGCGCGCCGTAGTGCTGGGCAGTACCGCTGTCGCCGTTGCTGCTGCCACAGGCCTCGCGTGCTGGCTTCTGGTTTTGGTGCTCAAGTGTGTGTGTGTGCAGCAGAGAGTTCTCCCGGCTTTTTCACGGTTCTTCTCAACGGCTCTTCTCATCGCCTTTTTCACCAGGTAGTCCCGGAACCTGCCTTTTCACCGTGCACCAGCTCATCCGGACGATCACAGACAGTAATTCTGTGATCATCAACAACCTCGGAGCCGCGCCATTACCACAGGTATCAGCTACTCTTCACCGGTGGTCCACGGAGAATTTGTCTGGTTCAAGGACAATCCTCACTCATCGAACATCTCCAGGTATTCAGGTGCAAGGAACAGTCATTTCCTTGCCCCTTCTCACTTTTCATTTTCTCTAGCACAGAATTTACGACTCTGTGCTGATTTCGTCTATCTCAATGTGCACAAGCACGTAGCCATTTCGGCCATTTTCTATCTCTCTCTCTCTCTCTCTCTCTCATATCAATGCTGGACGTACGTACACACGCTCTCGGTTTTTTCCTAATGTTTGAGTCTCGTTCCCGTGTTCACTGAGAGATTTTTTTCTAGTGTAGCGGTTCTCGTGCTAGTTTAAGTAGAGTGATTGACTTTTGTTTACTGTGGTGTTGCTCATAGTAATTTAACTTTGAAAAAACTAATTAAATTACACCAGTGCAAAGTGAGGTTAGTGCAAAATTTTGGCGGCATCAGTGTTTAGCCGCGCAAAGTGCCTTAAGTTCTATCTACAATAGTGCGCGCATAGCCATAGCAAATCCGCGCGAATTTTTGAATCATAGTTAGGCTGCGCAATTGATACCTGGCAACCCGGCATACCTTGGAGCCTGTACGGTATACTATCACCTTGCACTGGTTGACTGTTTTGGCAACTGTCACCCCTTATCTGCGGTTTTACGGCCTGACTATTCATAGTCTTCTACTACCTGCTAGCCTCTTTAGGTGGTCTATACCACACAGTGGTCTGACCATTTCTTGGCCTTTTCATTTACCTGTGGCCTGACCACAGGTTGACTAGTACTTCTTGTCCGTCATCTTGCTAGCTCTTTGTGCAGTACTGTGTGCTTGAGAGGTTAAGAGTAGCCAGTGATACTTAAAACTACAGTCATGAACGGGAAAGATACTCCTCTCTGTGGCTCTTGTCACGGGCCCGCGCGCACAAATGCGAAACTACACTGCTGCGACAATTGCAGCAAGCTCTACCATTCGCAGTGTGCTAAATTAGCAACTGTTATGCTGCATGGTAAGCAAGCGAAAGCCTGCACGTTCTGCATCACCCAGGCCGCGCCTGACAAGACTAGGTTGAACGACGCAGTGAACACTCGTCTGCGCACAAACTCAGCCTCATCTGCTTCATCTAATACCTCGAATGCCGCAATTTCGGAGAATGTTGAGCCAGTAGCCAATGAGGCACTTTTGAGAAGTATCCTGAATGAGCTTGGAAACCTGAAGACTTCCTTCAAGGAGCGCTTCGATGGAATTGACAACAAACTTGCTGATCTGGATGTCATCCCGAAGTTGGTAGCTCGAGTTGACACTGTTGAGGACCAGCTGGAAGATATAAAAGGTGAACTGGCTGAGCTGAAGGAGAAGTTTGAAAATCCGGAACTGTCTGCCACCCTCCACTGTGATACTGAGCTGTTAAATAAAATTCAACAAATTGAGAAAAAGAATGCCGCTCTCAGCTCTGATCTTGCTCGATAAAACGCGACGACACGTGCTACAAATTCCTCGGAGCTGGTAATTGGAGGTCTTGCTACTCCTCCTGGTGCCAACGTGAAATCACTTGTTCTCTCAGTACTCAAGACTCTGCGTCCGGATACTGAAGCCCGAGATATAGTGGGTGCAAGGATGCTCATCAGCAAGGCCACCACAAGGTCAGCAACGTCAACTTCCACTTCAAACGCTGCAACGTCCTCAAATCAACCTCCAACCACAACCTCGCCTACGAATCGTCAGCAAAGTCGCCCACCATCGATTCTGGTTACACTTCACTCCAGAGCACTCATGCTAGAAATTATCCAGAGCAAAATTAAGTTGGGTAAGCTGCACACCTCTGCATTGTCATCGAATTTACCCCCTGAGATTGATCCCAACTCAATCTTGCCTGGACTGCTGAACCTGAACGAATTCCTTCCTAAGGAAGTTTTTGATTTGCATCGTGCTGTACGTGAGAAGGCGAGACAATCTGACTCTGGATTCATCAGCTTCATCCGCAGTGGCCGAATCTACGTTCGCAGGAAGAAGGGAGACACCCCTACACTCATCTCCAGCATTGAAGATTTGAATCGTTTTTTGTAATAACAGGTATGCTGACACATCTTCTCTCTCGCGGTAATATTACATTTTCATATTATCACTTCAGTCTTCTTCACAGTATGCATCTTTCATCTCTCAACTCACATGTAACTACTTCTTCCTCTACTACATCCTATTTCAAACCGCTACTCTTTAGTTCTTCTTCATCTCATTCTCAATCATTCTCCCAGCCTCCTACACACTCTTTACACCAGAGGTCCGTGCGTGGCAGGGGCATGATGCTGCGTGTCTGCCATTTCAATGCTAACTCCCTTAAGGGACATATCGAGCAGGTGAGGCTGTTTCTTTTATCACAGCCCATGATACACGTGATCGCTGTTACTGAATCCCATTTGGGTCCTTCGATTGAGGATGCGCTTGTTGCTTTGGAGGGTTATACTCTTCTAAGGCATGACCGTAATAACCAGGGGGGCGGGGTGGCGTTATATGTTCATCAATCTCTGTCAGTTAAACACCTCTGCTCGTCTTCCACTGAGTGGAACGGTAGGCCTGGTCATCCTGAGTATCTTCTAGCTGAGGTCTCTCTTGGAGGCACTGACCCCATATTTGTAGGTGTGATGTATAGGCCCCCGCATGCCCCATTTGTCCTCGGGTCTGACTTTGTGTCCGACCTGCGTGATAATATGCATGATTATGGCACTAAGGTCATCCTTGGTGATTTTAATGCAGACCAGCTCTCGGACTCACCTGATGCGATTTTTGTGCGTGATTTTATTGATGAGAATTCTCTGTTTTCGGTCCCATTTGGGTCTACACATCACACCTCCCACTCGGATACTTGGCTTGACCTGGTTCTCGTTGATGCACTGGACACTGTGACTAGCTACTGGAAGACAGAGACACCTTTTATTGCGGGACATGACCTGATGACAGTCACCCTTGACATTCAAATCCCCCAAGTTTTGACGAATGACTTTACTTTCAGGGACTTCAAATCTGTTGATGCTAGAGCTTTGAATCAATTTTTGCTAAGGTGTGATTGGTCAGTATTCACGGATGAAACGCAGTCGCTTAGTGAGAGGGTGGGTTGCTTGTACTCTAACCTCAACGCTGCTCTTGATATTTTTGCTCCTCTGAAAACCCTCAAACAAAGAAAGAATCGTCATCCATGGTTTGCTGCATACCACCGTGACCTATTGACTGAAAGAGACAGACTCTACAGACGTTACCGACGCTCGAGACTCGATATTGAACTACTTTTATACAGGCAAGCGCGTGATTTTGCACATGAGAGGATTGAGTCTGCGAGACTCGACTTCTATTGGCAAAGGCTTAAGAACATCACTGATCCTCAACAGCTCTGGAAGGAACTAAGGCATCTTGGTATCTCTTCCAAAGCAGACTCCAATCTGGGTAGCTTCTCGGTGGAGGATCTCAATGCTCACTTTGCCTCTGTCTCTTTTGATAATATGGCACCAGATCTCTCTCTTTTTCTGAATAACTTGGAAAAAGAGACAGATCATGGTGGCTTTGCGTTTGTGGATGTGACGGTGGACGAGATAGCACGCGTTATGTGCCAGTCGACATCCCAGGCGGTGGGCATTGACTCCCTACCGCAGAGCTTTATTCAGTCAGCCTTTCCTTCCATTGGTCCTTTCATCTGCAATATTTTTAATACTTCCCTATCCACATCGACCTTTCCTGAGCAGTGGAAGAAGTCAATAGTGATCCCTCTCAATAAGACACCCTCTCCGTCTTGTCTAAATGATTTTCGTCCTATCTCCCTGCTCAGTTTTATGTCGAAGATCCTTGAGAGACTGGTCCATGACCAGATTACTGCCTTTGTTGAATCGCAGGGTTTGATGGACGATTATCAGGCGGGCTTCAGAGCAGGGCATAGCACACAGACAGCACTAATGAAACTCACGGAAGACATTCGGGTGGGTATGGACAGAAGACAAATGACCGCGCTGTTGCTTTTTGATTTTAGTAAAGCCTTCGATTCGGTCTCGCACGTAACGTTGCTCAGGAAGCTACAGTCCTTGGGTTTTTCGCATGGGGTTTTGAGATGGGTTGCCTCTTATCTGGTTGGCCGCTCGCAAGCAGTAAGGGCAGAGGACGGCAGTTTTACTTCTTTCCGCCCCCTTAATAAGGGCGTGCCCCAGGGCTCCGTGTTGGGTCCTCTGCTCTTCCTTCTGTTTGTTGTTGACATAGCTGTAGGCCTTGGCCCTGGTGTCTTTCATGTGATTTATGCGGATGACCTGCAGATTTACGTGCGGGGCCGACTTGAGGACATTAATGCCACTCTTGGAAGACTGAGCCGGGGTGCTGAACACATTGCTGACTGGGCTGCCACTAATCAGCTGGTGTTGAATGCTGGTAAGACCAAGGCAATGATTTTTGGGACCCCGTTCTATGTCAATGCCTTTAACGATTTGGGTATTCGAGACCTGCGGTTTGGTGGCTGCTCAGTCCCGTTTGTCCCCTCTGCGCGTAGTTTGGGGGTGGTGCTGGACTCTAAGCTGAACTGGAAAGACCATGTTCGGTATGTTTGTCGTAGAGCCAACTCTCTTTTGTACCGTCTTAACCATTTCAGACGCAGCACCACCTCTGAACTGCGTAAACACCTCGTGCAGACCTTGCTTTTTCCTATTATTGACTATTGTTCACTGGTGTACTGTAATATCTCGGGTGGGCAGGATCTCATACTACAGCGTTTGCTCAATCGTGGGATCAGGTACATCTTTGGGATTAGAAAGAGTGATCACGTTACACCCTACCGACGTGAGCTTGGCTGGCTTCGAGTAGCGGGCCGCAGGGATTATTTTGCTGCCTGCTTGCTCTATAGAATCCTTCTCACAGGTACTCCCTCCTATTTGGCGAATTTGTTTGTTGAGAAGCTCAGCTCACGTCCCTTGAGAATGGCGAACCCGCATGCACTTGATTCGTTGATTGTCCCCTTTGCTCGTACGGACTGTCTGAAACGATCTTTTCATATACTGGCTACTTACTCATGGAACACACTACCCCCTCATATACGCCAATCATCATCCCTGTCCAGTTTCAAACATCTCGTCAAAACACATATTTTTACTGCTGAGGGAGAAGACTGAGTCTGGTACGCCGTTGTTAAATTGTGTACCTGTTGCACATTCATCTTACTGTTACTAATGCTATTATTATTATTATGATTATTGTTTATTACTGTTATTGTTATTTTATATTATCTATCTATATTTACATACCTTTTATATACCTTTATTTTATTTATTTTATTTTATTTTATTTTATTTTGTAATTTTAATTTTATGTATAACTTTTTCACCTTGTGTATTTTGTACAACATAATGTACAATTAATAAAATCATCAAAATCAAAATCAAATCAAAATCTCTCTCTCGGGTTATCTCTCTCTATTTTCAAGGCCACTCTCTGCTGCTACTCGACCAACGCTCACACCTTTTAACGTAAATAAGAAAACTCTCATAATTTAAGTTCAAATCAATATCGGTGTTTACATTTACTCATGACTTGACTGTTACGCTCGGGCCTCTCTCTCTCTCTTCAAGACAACGCTCGTGAATAGACGGTTTCACTCGCCATTTTGTGAAACTTCTCGGGTTTCTCTTGGTTCTTTCGCGTGACTCTTTCTCATCATCCTCAACGTAGTCATCTCATCAGTACAGTCAACTCGACAAATCATCTACTTGGTGTTGGCTCAACTCGGGAGACATTTGATCTTCAATCAACTCAAACGGCTCGGCTCAATTCAATTCTTGGGTTAATTGCTCAGCAAGGAGAGCTTTCACGGCGTGGCATCTTCAGGTATTTCGCTCAGAACCGGTAACAATAATTTACCGGTGTTTCTCATTGTCATTCTCACAGCCAGAAAATCAATAAAATTACTGTGCATTCTCTTGCTCTCTCTCTCTTTTCTTTGTACTGTCTTACACGCAGCCATTTTCTTTTCTACTCTTTTCAAGGCCATTCTCTGTTACTTTGTTTACCTCAACTGTACTCAAGCAAAACTCGTATTTATGGTTTGAATTAATATAATCAAATTCGTCAAGAGTTTTGACTAGGCGGTTTCTCAAATTAATTAATTTTCTTTACACGGAAATTAATGCTGGCAATTCTCAATTCAACATATTCTCATATCTCAGTTTCTCTCTTTAATCAATTATTATTCTCCTCTCAACGCTCAACTGGTCTACTCTCAAAAGGATCTACTCATCTTTAACAATCACCCAAGGACTCTGCTCAACAACAAAGAGGTTTTATCATAACTGTGTCGTGTATCAACCTTTAACACAAATAATAATACTAATAATAATCATAACCAATACCCATCACCCTCCTAAGTTGCGCTAACGACTTTTCGAATATTCTTAATTACTCCCGCCGAAAGAGTGAGGAAGGGGGCCCGTCGCGAGCCAAGCTAAAAGCTCGAGCTAATTGGATGCAGCTCCGATCCTTAAGTCCTAGGTGGGGATAATCGGCGACCTCCCGGCTCGCGCGAACCTCAAACTCTCTCTCTCGTTCCCAACACCAAGCGACCCGGAGGCCAGTGCAAGCCGAAGGTCGCAGAGGCACACCTGGACGGAAGGAGCCGGAGTTCCACGGGCTTCGACAGGCCACTGTATTCGACAGCCCTGACACGTGGGTCAACCATAGGGATCACCGGGCTAGAAACCCGGACCCCTCTCCGTCTAGCCTAGGTTCGCACCTAGTTACAAGTAAGATTTTTTATTGTTAATTTATAACTTCGTCGAAGGACGATAAACTTGATTCGTAAAAATTTCTATTTTATAATTATTAATAATAAAATTTACATTAACTTTAAAAATTACATTTATTTTTCCCCAAATAAATCCCACCCAAGACAAGCGAAAAGGGTGACGAGCAGATTACTGCGTAATCTGCTCATAGCGGGTAAGTTCCCACTTAAATTAAATTAAACTCAAATATAATTAAATAATTATTGTCACGTTTGCACGCGACATAAATGGCATCCCTTGTGGGGAACCATACCTGCCTTTTCGCTTAAGCTCTTTGGTTGGATCTTGTTTTGGGAATTTAAATTTATTAAAATTAAAAATAAATTACTTAATTTAAAATCTGGTTTAATTAGTTCGTGAAAATCAGAGCTGAAATTTTATTTCATCATATTTTTCGTGTACGAGAATTTCAAGGAGAAAGTTTAGCGACTTATTGCTGACGCGCACATTCTTTGTTTCTTTCATTCTTTCAATTCGCTTTTACGAAGACTCCGAATAAAATTTGTTTCTTTTGTTTGACGTGTAAATTTTATTGTTCGATTCGAAAACTTTTGTTTGAAAATTTGCTACCCACTTTGTTTAGCTCATCGCCCCGAACAGTAAACTTTTCTTTCAACCTCCTCTCGGACTCTTGTCGTTCATTGATAAAACTTTATTAGGCCCTATTCGAAGATGGCAGGTGCAAATTTGACACTAGATGAAATAGAAGCCCTCACGGACGAAACCCTGAAAACCCGGGCTCGACTCGAGCACGGCCGCCGCATGGCTGAGAATATGTCGGTCATGGCCGCGACCCTGAACGAGTCTCGTGCCGCGTTCGCGAACTTGCAAGCTTCCGCCCTGATGCAAAGCGCCCTCGCATCCATCCCTTTTTATTCAGGTAATTCTCCCCTGCGAGTTTGGCTCCAGGATGTCGAGAATTATGATAATCGGTTAGCAGACCCAGAACTTAAAGGAGTGTTTTTGCAGGGAGTGATTTCACGCCTGACCGGCAAGGCGAAATCAAGCATTGAAGGCAAGACCTTTAATACCCTAGCGGACCTCCGCACACACCTCACAGATAGATTTAGCCAAAAGCGTTCTCTTTCGTACTACCTTAATTTAATATCGGAGTCGTATATGAAACAAGGCGAATCCGTGCTAAACTTCTTTGATCGTCTTTCATCCATAGTTCGCGCCGCCACAAAGTTGAAAAACGAAGGTGCGGCCAACGATCAAATTAAGGAACACAACAAGACCCTGTTTGAAGATTTGGCTAAAGAATACTTCATACGTGGTCTGCCCTCGGCTATTCGTAACCAAATGGCTACACACACCCCGGCAACGTTCAACGATGCCCTGGACGCCGCTGTTAGCGCGGAGGAGTGGGTAAACATTGGGACGACTAACCGTGCGGACATCGAGTACTCGCCCTCGCCACGACCACCCCGGTCGCGATCTCCGAGTCCGTACCAACGCCCTCAGACTCCGGATCGAGAAACTTCTTCGAGAAATAACGTACGTTTCTCAGATTTTGACGACCCCCGGAATTACCATCGCACCATCCCTTATTCTTATGACAGAGATGATACCCGAATGCCCAAAACTGTTATGTACACATCGGATGGTAAGCTAGACGCCCACCCGTCTCTTCGCTATGACCAGCCGACTGGCATACTTAAACCCCCCGAAAGGACTAGCAGACCCGGTCGCCCAGGTTCGCCGAACGATCGACCCAGACCCGAAAGCCCTGGGAACCGATATCAAAATTATGATAGACCGAGAGAACCTTCACCCTACCGAAGTCAAAACCCTTATTTCGCTCCGCCCTCGATGCATTACTACCCACCGCCACTACCTTATTACTATCCCCCAATGTCTATGCCACCGTATCAAATGCTTTACATCAAACCCTAGGGTTTGCCCCTTATGCTTATGGGTACCCGCACGACTCGCGCGGTCCAAACCCATCACCCAGACATACATCCCCTGGTCCATCAACATCTGCGAACAACCCGAATATCCCTCGCCCGGTTACACCTACAAAGCCTGCGACTGTAGACTCTCCTGATAATTTAAACTGGGGAGCAGTTCGCCAGAACGGCGCCCAGGCGAGCTACCAACACCCGGAGCGCCGGTCAGTGAAAACATACAAGTCCGGGAAGTACGACGAATCGTCGGAACAAGGGGCGCACCATCAGTCAAATTAAACCACCCCTGGTTCAATAAGGGCAATATCACCTGCTCTGCAGCGCTTTCTAACGAGGTAAATTTGATAAAAACCTCAGTCCTTAAAAACTCCGCATACTATCTTGAAAATCCCCCTCTCACGATACAGAGTGAAGACGGAGATAAAACAGAGTCCACTGGCCGAGTACCCTTAAAATTTTACAAACAAAAACTTTTATTTTACCTTGTTGGTGACGACGCCCCATTTTCTCAAGACGCCGTCATTAGCAGAAGATCTTGAAAAAAACTCCGAAAAGCAAGTTTATTAAAAACAAAATTAGCTGAAAAGATGCGGAAAGACTTCCCAGATTCCCTTTTTGAAAATCTCTCTTCCGAATCAGACTCCTGCTCCGATTCTGGATCAGAATCCGAAAACCCTACCCAAAAATCTTGTGACACCTCTGAGACTCCCTCCGACTTCAGCCCAAACTCTGAGTATCAATCCCCTCAAATATTAGATCCCAAAAACCCAGGAAATTTGTTTAAAAAGGGGAGGAAACGATCTTACGGTACCCCTAAAATGACTATTACAAACGAGATATTTCGAACCGGAAAAGGTAGAGTCCTTATCGACACGGGCGCAGACGTGAGCGTGATAAAAATTCAATCTCTAAACCCTACGTACCCTATTGACAGGTCACGAGTGTTGCAACTCACCGGGATCGGAACCCAGCCCGTCTACACACTCGGTACCGTCCTCTTTTGCGAAAGCGGGAGAACCCATCGAATGCACGTCCTCCCCGAACAATCCTCGTTAAAGGATGATGCCATTCTAGGATCCCGCTACTTGCATAATGAGAAAGGCCGCATCGATCTGGCTAATAATACTTTGATCACACAAGATAAAACCCGAACTATCTCTTTCTCAAGTGCATCAGATAGTAGCGACTCGGAATCCCAGAATTCTGACGACAGGCAGAGTACCCAAAATCATACACCTTCTACTACCTGTGATGCTCACCCCACATCTAGTAAAATTCCACCTACAGTTTTTCATTATAGGGCTCGTCGACTGAGAGGTAAAGCCCTTCGTACTAGATACGTCTTGCCAGCTCGCGCTAGAGTCGCGATCGAAGTCCCCGTTACGCAGAAATCTCCAAAAGGGGAGGCGTACCTACCCCGAATTCAGACCCCTACGGGAATTTTTATCGGAGAAGCCGCGGTGACTAACGAAAATGGCTCTTGTTACGTCTTAGCCGTGAACACTAAAGAAGAACCCCAAGAAGTTGAAATCCCAGTTCAGGATCTGTACCCTTTCGAATTTGATGACTCTGAAGACTTCTTCGAATCTGAAGGTGAAGGAACCCCTTGTCTTCCTGAAGAAAGAGTCCCCAAAATCATTGAACTTCTAAAAAGAGAACACCATGATTCCGAATCTTTGGCTCAACTTCAACGAGTAGTAGAGAAGTTCCCCTACCTCTTCATGCTACCTGGCGATGATCCACCTCGCACACACCTAGTGCAGCATAGTATCCCTTTAAAAAACGACACACCCATTTATACCCGTCAATACCGCTATCCTCCTATGCTACAAGAGGAAGTTAAGAAACAAATTAACGAGATGTTGGAGAAAGGAGTCATCCAACCATCTTCGAGCCCTTGGAATTCTCCCCTCTGGATAGTCCCTAAACGCCCTGGCCCAGACGGTCGAAAACAACATCGCCTTGTGATTGATTATCGTAGAATCAACTCTTTAACGATCCCAGATTCCTATCCACTCCCCAACATTCAGGAGATCTTGGAATCTCTGGGAAAATCAAAATACTTTTCAGTCTTCGATTTGGTAAACGGGTTTCATCAAATTCCCATGAACCCTGACGACAGAGCTAAAACTGCTTTTTCTACCCCTTACGGCCACTACGAATTCACAGCAATGCCCTTTGGGTTGTGCTCCGCTCCACCTACTTTCCAACGACTCATGGATACAATTATGACAGGGCTTCAAGGAGTCGAACTATTCGTCTACTTGGACGACCTAATTATCTTTGCCGATTCCCTGGAGACTCACGAGCGCAAGGTTAATGAAGCTTTTCAAAGGCTGTTCAACGCCGGACTGAAGCTAAAAATAGAAAAATGCGAGTTTCTTACCCCTGAAGTCAAATACCTCGGTCACCACATCGACCAATTTGGAGTCAGACCCGACCCCGGAAAAATCGAGGACGTCAAAAACGCCGCTCCTTTAAAGAGCGCACATGACGTCAGATCTTTCCTTGGGCTTTGTAGCTATTACCGGCGATTCATCCATCACTTCGCTGATATTGCTAAGCCCCTTAACGACCTCCTTAAAAAGAACGTTAAATTTTATTGGGAGTCTGAACAACAAAACAGTTTTGAACGGCTCAAAGAAGCTCTATGCTCCGCACCCGTTCTAATTTGCCCCGATTTCTCCCAACCTTTCATTCTTACAACAGACGCAAGCGCTTACGCCATAGGCGCAGTTTTAAGCCAGGGAGAACCCAACAACGACCGCCCCATTGCGTATATGTCTCGAACTTTAAACAAACACCAGCAGAATTACTCTGCTACAGAACGAGAGTGCTTGGCCGTAGTCCTTGCCATGATGCACTTCAGACACTACCTTTACGGTCGAGTCTTTTACGTATACGGCGACCATGAGCCCTTAGAGTGGATTGACTCCATTAAAGACCCTATGTCTAGACTAAATCGCTGGCGAGCCAGACTCCGTGGTTACAGGTATATTTTTCGATACAAACCTGGTAAACAGAATACCAATGCGGACTGGCTGTCCCGAAATCCAATCGATAAAGAACATCCACCCGGAAAGGCCTCCACAATCACCCCCGGAACCAATCCACCCGCGAGCAAAATAAAATCCAAAACGATGCTGCCGATTCGGCACTCTAAACCCACCAAAACCTCTTTAGCTCGCGAAGCCCAGAACAAAAGCATGAGCGAAAAATCACCCACTAAGGCTGGTCCTCCAAGGAGAGGCAGACCAAAGGGGTCTAAAAACAAGTCACCGATACCTTTGAACGCTTCTGGTCAAGGCACCCTTCAAGGTGAAACCATAGCCTCCCGTCTAAAACTCAGACGCAACCAACGACTCACAGAGACCAGGGAAAAGGCACGCTACACAGAGCCTGAAACAGAGAGCACGACTTCAGAAGCAGAAAACTCCGAAAGTACCGAGTCAGACGTCTCCGACGTGCCCGTTCCCTTACGTCATAGATCTCTGCTTCCCAGTCTAGTAGACCCTTCGCCCACACCGACAACATCTTCTGCCACCGAATTCGAAAATAACACCCCTGAGCAAGCCGCGCCAACCCTTGACGTGGACGAACTCGATGAGACAATGATACCGTCCGACGAATTCGAAGAGGTCGTCGCCCAATTTGATAAATCGCCCCAGAGAAAGGCTTTCTTCGACACTCCTTCAAAAAGAGTAAAACCCTCGGTTGACGACGACTCTTCGTCATCGGATGAAGAAGACGTCAGTCCACCAGAAACGCAAAGTCGGAAGCCGAAAACTCCATCGCCCTTGAAACCCACAAACTTTACCCCGGAACAAAGGAACGAATTCATCGAAGGGTTTAATTCCCTTTGGTGGGATTCAGGAAAATGGGAAGAACTTCTAAAAACCACCGAACTAGGACCAAATTATTTCGAAGCAGACCACTCCGTCGCTCACAGTGACCCTGGTTATTTAGAAAATGATCTAATCGACCCCCATGATCAGCCTACTCTTAACAAAACCCAATCTCTGCTTGATTTGTCAAAATGGCAGCTGGCCGACGAGTCTGAATTAAGAACACCCTTGCTCTCGTCCACCATGATAACACCAAGAATACCACCTATGAATCCAGATCTGCTTTCTCAATCTAACGCTTTGCCTTTAGACGACACAAAGATCATGTCGAGCGAGGAATCCGATTCATCTGCGAGTTCCACGTCTACTATCCTATCTAAACACGATACCAGAGAACCTCGTAAATCTATCATCACCACCAAAAACGTAATTCCTACGCCGGTAACCGTCCCCCAGAGAACTCATGCGTCTGCCGATCAACTGGAAATTACCGAAACGAGAACAACACTTGATAACCTTGAAAACTCGATTCACTCGCACCACGACTCAAATGGTTCTGTTGATAACTTGAACTCGTTTAATTTAAAACCCCATAGCAATCTTTTCGTAAAACCCGACAGCATTCCACCGATAATACTACCTGACTCCAGTATTTCTGGAATTCACCCTGATCCCAGGAAAACCATGGTGATCAGACCTGTCAGAGAGTCCCTGACCGGTCACAAACATAATATAATTCATTTCATACCTGCAAATTTAAATCTGAACACACCCAACAATCAATTGCTAAACGAGTTGAAATTAATCTCAAAAATCGACCTCAGTGACGCGAACCCGACGGTGGGTGACGTGCTCGTCTCCACAAACAGGGGGAGAACCATCTTTTCGTTAGTCGTAACCGAAACGGAGAAAACACCGATTAGACAAAGCCCTTTGAGAGAATGTTTTTATAACCTTTATCATTTGCTACTTGAAAGAGAAATAACTTCAGCCAGGATAGCACGAAAAGGCGAGCTCACAGACGCATTGCCCCGCGGTACCCTTTATCGGAAAATTCGAGACCATTTGAAAAATGTTCCCATCACCCTTACAATATGTCTAGGATCCTGCGTGATACCGCCGCCCGAGTTGCGTGATACCATCTTAAAAGAGCGTCACGACAGCTTGTTCGGAGGACATCGCGTATTATCGTAGAGTTAGGGAAAATTTTACTTGGCCCGGTTTACGCAAAGACGTAGTCGACTACATACATCGCTGTCGAATATGCCAAGAGTTTAAACTCATCGGTTATCGCACCAAAGAACCTATGGTAATCAGCGATTCTCCTGCAGAACCCTTTTTCAAGGTTGCAATCGATGCCGTTGGACCTATGCCCAGAACAGTTAAGGGTAACGCCTACATCCTAACCATGCAATGTTTATTTTCAAAATTCTGTATCGCAGTCCCTATACCAAATTTAAAAGCCCTTACCGTAGCACAGACCTTAGCGATTAACCTCATAGCCACCCACGGAGTCCCAAAAATTATTCTAACCGATCAAGCAAAAAGCTTCAGAAACAGACTGCTCAAACACCTCGAAAGCATGTTTGACTGCAAGTTAAAAACCATGACATCCTGGCACCCGCAGTCCAATGCCTCGTTAGAACGAAGTCACTCTGTATTGAAAGACTATCTTCGAACTAACGCCCCCAAGTTTCAAGATTGGGATGAACTCGTCCCTTTCGCCATGATGGAATACAATTCATCCGTCCATTCTTCTACGGGATTCACTCCTTACGAGATCGCGATGGGTCGCAACCCCCGCACCCCTTCTGCATGCTTGGATGACTTCGAAAACGACACTTATAACGGCTATATTTACGACCTAGCTTCAAGAATAGCCGAAATTAGGGAAATCGCTCTGAAAAACTTAGAATCTTCAAAAATCCACAATAAAATGTATTATGACAAGTCCGCTAAGCCCCTTAAAATACAACCTGGAGAAAAGGTTTACGTAAATAAATTACTACGGAAGAACAAGCTTGACAAGTTTTACAACGGAGTCTTCGACGTTCTTGAAGTTCGAGATAATAACACAGCTTTATTGCGCAGTCAAAACGGCAAAACCATTTTAGTACACAAAGATCGTTTAAAAAAATTTTATTAAAACACATAATCATCATCTCGACCTATCTTCGACGTTTACTATTTCTACCTATCTATAGCTTTCCTATCATCAACAATTACAGTAACAAGCCGTGCTGAACCTGTTCGAACGCCCGATCCGAGAAAATGCTTTAGTTTGTCTTGTTGTTTTTGAGCTCGACCTTAGTTGACGTTGAGTGCAAAGACGAAAACCCATTATTTGAATTGAAAGATATCCACAACAACCCCGGGATTTATTTTGAGCACGTGGGAAAGGTGAAATTAATTAGAACAAAAGTGCATTTTGATATTTTCATGAATTGTCCGCCAATAGAGAGAGATTTCGACGTGGAGTACAGAGATTTCAAAATTTTTATTGATAAAATAGTAGAAACCTTCCCCAAAGAAGTCGTCCCAAACTCCGTTAGAGAATTAAACTTAAGACGGAAACTAGGCGATATTAAAGACCTACATCAATCCATACGTACTTACTTTATCCTACCAAAACCGAATCGCGAACCATCGAGCCGACACGCACGCGGAGCACCCATCGAAATAGGTGGTTGGGCCGCTAAATGGGTTTTCGGGATCATGGACGCCAAAGATAGAGAAATCATGACTGCAAATATAGACCAACTGTATTACAATCAGAAAAATCTAACAAAATTAGCCCTCGACACAACCCATTATATGAAATCCGAACTTGAAAACTTACACAAAGTTGGTGAAAGCAATGCAAAAGAGATGAAATACCTACTCGCTGTAATTAAAGAAATCTCCAAAAATTATTCGCTCAAAGAATACAACATTGATTACCTGAATATTTCCACCTGGTGGAATAAGTACGAAATCGAAATTGACGAATTGAAACACAGCTATGAAACGCTGTTAGAAGTGCTGCAAACAACAGCCCGCGGTCACCTGCACCCCTTGATTTTATCCCACTCACAAATTACAGATTTGCTTACTAAAATTAACCACTTGAGCAATATTTATAAACTCCCGAATGCGACTGAAATCACTACTGCATCATATCTGTTCGAAATAGCAAAAACAAGTGTATTCATAACCGATGGAAAACTCCACGTCTCTCTAAAATTACCGCTTTTAAACAATGAAAATTTAGATCTTTACAAAATTCATAGCTTTCCGAACCCCATAGATCTGCCCCTCAATAATTCCGGCTATGTGGCAATTCAACCAAGATCGAAAAATATTATTATTTCGGAAAATTTGAAAATGTATGTCCTCGTGAATAATGAGTTTTTACGATCGTGTCTAGACCACGGAGATTCAAAATTATGTGATGAATCTCTGCCCCTAAGAGACGCAGGTCCAGACGCCCCCTGCGAGTATTCAATGTTCAAAAAGGCAACACCAACCTCAATCAAAACATGCCAGACAATTATAATTCCAAAAACCGACATTATTTTTACCCCATTACTTGCTTCCAACATATGGTTATACACCACCATAAAACCGACCACCCTCGCTATAACCTGCCACGGTCAACCCCGTAAGGAACTCGATATAAACGGCACAGGCTCCCTTTACCTATCCGGGAGTTGTACCGCACACGCCCTCAGTGTCACACTTCATGGCTTGCAAAAGATTTCTTTCCAATCTGAATATAAGTATGAACCCAACTTAACCGCAGAACTGAAAATCGTCAACCCGACTATCCACGAACTAGCAAAACAATACCCTTTAGAAGCAAAGCAAGAATTTACAGAATCACTCCAAAAATTTGACCCTACCCCGCTCAATGAAATAGAAAACAAACTCAAATTAATACATACAAAACGCATAGAACAGAGTGAATCGCATTCAATCCTAGCATTCGGCCTAGGATCGTCGATAATTATTACATTGATAAAAAAATACGTTCTTGATAACTTCAATTTTCTGGAAAAGCTTTGGCCCATTCTCTTCTTCGCCTGCAAAAAAGAAAAACGTAATCAGAATCAAATAGAATCCTTTCAATTATTAAATCATCATATATGTGCAAACTGCCACCAGACCAATACTAATCCTGGTAGTCAAACCCAAAAATCCGAGAGTATAGATCCAACGGTGCCAAACGAACTGCCCAAAATCGAAAATCCCACAATGCAAGAATCAAGCACAAGCAACCAACCGTCTGTACCTACCAAAGGTAAAGAATCAGCGACCACGCCGCCCCGTGACGGATACAACGTCAACAAACACTGAAAAAAAAAAAAAATAAAAAATAAAAAATAAAAAATAAATAAATAAATAAATAAATAAGAAAATAAAAAAAAAATAAAATAAAATAAAAATAAAATAAAATAAATAAAAAAAATAAATAAATATATATATATATATATATACACTTTTGATCGAATAAATACAAGCAAAACACTATACATAATTATCCTTCTTTCCTGCCCTTTCGGAATATTTTTTTTTCTGGTTCATCCAGCAAGTTCACGCAGCCGCCAACCGTACTGTAGTTCTGCACTGCTGCACGATGGCCCCTGCAAAATGCGCACCCGCCACACACCACCCTAACTGCGTACTGCACAACTTGAACTGCAAATAATTCAAAGATCAGTGAAACTGAACGTCAATTATTTATTACATACCTTGAACTTTAACGAAATTATTGTCTTCCAATCACGTCAGCAAACTCGTTAAACTACTTCAAAACCATCACCGGACAATTAATTCGTCTTAACAACAAATTACTTTTCACAATTTATTATTTATAATCACCTCATGTTAATTTCACCCGATTTCACGTATTTGTTTATTCGAAACTCTGATTACACGAAAATAACCTTAACAAATAATTCTAATTATTTTAACTATTTACTACTTGCTTAATTTTACTTTACCTTATATTACACGTTTTTTTTAAATAAAAAAAAAAAATTTAAATGAAATCTAAATCTGGGAATAATTTTAATATACGAATTATAGTTTGTTAATCCCTCGTCTAAGTTTGAATTACAATAACTGTCCTTGTAAACTAACCACGTGCCAAGCCAAAGCCTACTGCACTACTAAAGCAACGTCAACTAAAGTATAGCTTAATTACGACATGATAACTAAGCACTGCGTTGCCAGCCGCGACGCACACACCATGAAAGCAGCAGCCACACACACGTACGAGATAGCCGCCCGATACTGTTACACCTTCGTGCGATAATCACAATATTATCGCTACACGAGATTCTTCAACCGCAAGGAAATTAAAAGTGAACAGTGAATATATAGACTTTACAGACTACAGACTTTTATTTTAAATTTATTTTATTACATGACCTAAAATTTTTATGATTATTTAAGAATTATTTTTACTGCGAACGATTTTCACAACATGAAAATACCTATCATTATTATTTAACTTATTCTAATCAAATTTTAAAAATTGACTTTTCAATTAAAAATTATACTTGTTAATAATCATCTTTCTTTTCTTTATGCGTATATTCGAAAATTTCATAACTATGTCTACATTTTTTTTTTTCTCGTTAAATAGCTAATAATCAAATAATTGAATAATTAAAATCGATTAATTTTTTTTTATTTTTGCAATAATGTACTTACTCTGTTTTTTTTTCTCTTTACGGCAACCTATTGATTGATAAAAATCTAAAGACTTGGAACCTGTCTACGTGATAATTGTGAACCTTTCTCACTCTTAGCATTTTATAATATCTGATATATTTTTTTTTTATCAAAGCGCGAACGCAACAACTCCAACTCCAACTCCAACCCAAAACCAAAAAAAAAAAAAAAAAAAAAAAAAAAAAAAATTTTTCTTCTCATTTATTCAGTCTTCAAAATGAAAACCGTCATTACCAGAATTCACCGCTGATGATTATTATATTGTTAACTATAACAACTATGATTTTTCAACAATAATTGATAAATCTAACCGATCAAATCAAGACCAATTATCGACCTTCTTGGTCATAAACCGATTTATTAATCGGTAGCACCACAAACAGTGCTCTGATTGATCATAGTGCAACACGAGCTGAATGCACCGCCGCTATAAACGCATAGGTCATTCAAACGCGTCATGCACACCCTCTAACACTAGCCGCTTCGATATTGTTTAAAATCACACTTTCAAAATAAGGTCGATACACCTTTCTATCTTCGATAAAGGACTGCACTTCCTTAGTTGCGCAGCCCTGCATTGTTGAGGACAACAATGGACTAAGAGGGGAGGCATGTCGTGTATCAACCTTTAACACAAATAATAATACTAATAATAATCATAACCAATACCCATCACCCTCCTAAGTTGCGCTAACGACTTTTCGAATATTCTTAATTACTCCCGCCGAAAGAGTGAGGAAGGGGGCCCGTCGCGAGCCAAGCTAAAAGCTCGAGCTAATTGGATGCAGCTCCGATCCTTAAGTCCTAGGTGGGGATAATCGGCGACCTCCCGGCTCGCGCGAACCTCAAACTCTCTCTCTCGTTCCCGACACCAAGCGACCCGGAGGCCAGCGCAAGCCAAAGGTCGCAGAGGCACACCTGGACGGAAGGAGCCGGAGTTCCACGGGCTTCGACAGGCCACTGTATTCGACAGCCCTGACACGTGGGTCAACCATAGGGATCACCGGGCTAGAAACCCGGACCCCTCTCCGTCTAGCCTAGGTTCGCACCTAGTTACAAGTAAGATTTTTTATTGTTAATTTATAACTTCGTCGAAGGACGATAAACTTGATTCGTAAAAATTTCTATTTTATAATTATTAATAATAAAATTTACATTAACTTTAAAAATTACATTTATTTTTCCCCAAATAAATCCCACCCAAGACAAGCGAAAAGGGTGACGAGCAGATTACTGCGTAATCTGCTCATAGCGGGTAAGTTCCCACTTAAATTAAATTAAACTCAAATATAATTAAATAATTATTGTCACGTTTGCACGCGACAATTGCAAGCTCATTCATCAAGGTGTACATCAACTCAACTGAGTTGATTGCAACTCTTTATCATTGTAAATATTCAAGTAAGGTGTACACTATTGTTTAACTCAACCCGGAAGATCTGTAAATATTGTAAATAAATAATCAAAATTGTATATAATGGTAATTAATGGTCTACTCAATTTAATTGACAACCCTCCCCTACCAGCTTTTAATCCGGCAAATAAATAAAAATTAATATTACGGCAAATCCGTAACACCCTCACACATAGGGATCAGAGGAAACGAAAGGGCTGATAAGCTTGCTAAGATGGCTACAACGGGTGACTTCTCGTGCGAATTTAAAGTACCATTTACTGATTTGTACTCATGTGCCAAGCAGGATATGTACCGCTTCACGGAAGACTCACTCGTTGAAGTAAGCAGCTCTACCAGGTCTTACTTCTTTCGAAATTATCACACCAGCTCCAGGTTCCTGTGGTTCAGAGGTTTGTCTCTGACTAGAGCCTTAATCGTATCCGTTAATAGAATGCAAGGTACCGAACTTGCATAGTTTAAATTTCGGTAAATATAAACGAGTTAATTTTAAATTTAATTGAAATTTAAAATATTTAAATTCACGCGCCGAAAAACAGGTGCGACGAACCGCGCTAAGAGCATCGGGCAAGATAACCAATGGGCTTCGCACGGCTAGTACCACCGCAGTCTATCTCCTACTCTGAGTCCCACACACACACTAGCATCTAGCTAAACTTAGGTGAGGCTCAGGGGGAAAATTTTGGATAGCCCTTTGAACCCGTGAGTGGGGGTAGTCAAAAGTCGGGTCCTCCGAGATATAAATAGCGCAGCACGGAAGCAATCGGTATCTTATTTTTCCTCGAACTTTTTGAAAGTACATTGAATCTCTGCCAGTCGGCCCTGTAAATTTATTTAAAAGAATTTAGTTTTTTTTTTCTTTTTTTTATTTCGTGTAGAGAAATACACTTAGTCAAATCTGTCGCGACTAAGCACGATTTGCTGAGCTAAACGCACCGATTAAATTAATTTTTTTTTTCAGTAAATTTTCGAATTTAATTTTCGTTTATATCATCGAATACACACTTATTTAATTTTTTTTTATTAGCAAAAAGATATATAATAAAAAATTAAATTCGATTCTTTTTTTTTCGAGTTTGAATAATAATCGACTACTCACAGTCTAAACTTGTAGCGAAAAGATTATTTATTTCATACTCCCTTTTTGTTTACTCTATCGCGTAAATAATTAATCGGGACTGAATCGCACCAAATTCGTGTAGCGAAGTAAGTTGTGGTTAATTATCGAGTGAACTTACTATCCTGGTGGTGAGTACCTTCATACCATTTTTTGTATTATCTCGAATTAACCATATGCGTGAACCGAGAGAGTTTAGTGCAAAACCTAGCTGAGTTATCACATTTTGTTAATTAATTCGAGTAGGCGGGAAATCAATTTTTTTTTTCTTTCTTCTTTTCTTTTTTTTTATTTACAATTTTTTTGCGAGAAATTGGTTGAAGCTCCCGCGTATAGAATAATATGATGATGTTTTGCAAAGATACGACTATTTATCCTTTTATCATTGTTGTTGAAAATTTTGAGAGACATTAAAATTATAAATTTCTTACTTCTACAGGACTGCGTTTTTTTTTTATTTAGAGAATATTTATCGCCTCCCTTATTCCTATACATCACCCTCATTCAATCTTATGAATACAAAATATATATTTTGCTAAATTTCTAATGCCACAAGGACATTAGAACCTCCCATGAATAAGAGCGAATCATTATAGCCTACCGGCCTCGCTTTTCCGCAAAAACCTCGTCAGTTCCAATTTGTGCTCTTGTGGCGAAGTAGATGACATCAACCACGTTTTATGGCAATGCGAGAATTACGATGATTGTAGAGTTAAATTTGTTACCGATCTCGCTCAGATTAAGATTTACCTGCCATGCTCTGTCGATATTATTGTCTCTAAGCCTAACATCAAAGCCTGCGAAATAATGTATGCTTTTCTATGTTCATGTAAAATTAGCGTTTAATTAAAAAAAGAAAAAAAAAAAAATCTAAACACACCGTATAACTATTCTTTGTAAAATTCCACCATTTTATGTATTCTGATTCTCCAATAGTGGAGCTGTAATAGACCGAGAAGGTCTCAGTTGCTCAATAAATAAAAAAAAAAAAAGCTGGCGAAATATTGCAAACTCGCAGTTCAACTGGCTACAACACAGGAGATAAAATTTATGTCTCTCTTGAAAAATGTCAAGCTTACACTAGCTTTTCTTAGAAAAATTACACGAATTTACTAATGTGGACTACCCTCGGTTTCAAGGCCCATCATCTAAATTAATGTTACTACAATTTAAATTACCCTGCTTCTATAGTTTAAAACGATAAAAATGTTTTAACGTTTTTATGAACTGACATTTATTAAGCTTTTGATTGGTGTAAATTCTTCACCTTAATTAATGGCTGATTATAGATTTGATTTTAATTAACCCATTAAAGTCTGCATCTTTACCACTCAATTTTATAAGTAAAAATTTGATAGTTATAAATGATAATCTCATTACGAAAATTTATTCTAAAACTCTTTTAACTTATAAAAGGAGTAAGGTTTTTGAAGTGAAATGAGATAAATAAAATAATTATTGAAACATGTGTATTTATACTTTGATAATAATACTGTACACTTATTTTTTCTAAGTTTTAAATGCAGCACTGAAACTATTATCAAAACAATGACACTAATTTTGAGTATGTTTTGAAAATTTAAGCAGCACTTTATCATTAAAAATAAGTATGTCACATAAACTTTTCATCGTAGATACAAACAATAAATTTAAAAAAAAAAGCATTTCAACATAAAATTGATGTAAATACAGGTTTTATAAAAGAGTAATGGACCCTAATTCTGTGAATTTTTTGAAAATTTTTTGTAATCAAAAGTGAAACTCTTCTGGAACAAAACAAGCCCTAGTATAATCTTGGAATATTTAATTTCAATAAATAATAATCAATTTAAAAATAAAAAATTTGTTCTTGCGTTTTATAAGGCTTTTTCATAGCAGACGACTTACATTTATCGTAGTGAACCCAAAATGATATTATGTAGTTTTATTTGATTTTCTATGAATTTTTTAACTTTTTGTAAAAGTTCGGTCTAAACTCTGTTAATTATTCTATTATTCTGACAAGTTTATTATAGAGAAATTTAAGTTGTTTTTACTTCAGAGCTGATAAAAAAATTCTTGTTGTACACCCCGGGTCATACACCCCGCGTTAAAAGTTATTCACATTTTTTGAACTTTTAAACTTTTCGCATTCATTTTTACCAAGATTATTTAGGTTTTTAAGATTTTTTTGATTGTATTGAAAAAAATTTTTTTAACATTAACGCCGTGAAGCCGACAGAATTGGGAACTCTTTTTAATTGGCAAACAGTAGGTTATGGATAATCGTCTGCCATGAAAAAGCCTTATTCCTTCACTCTGTGGCACGGTTTATTGGTTATACTTCCATTAAGCCCGTATTTGCCTGGTCCCTAATTCTGCGGGTCTAAATATTTATAAAAAAAATTATTATCAACAATCATTTATTAGACATAAAATTAAAGTTTCAAAAACAATTTAGAGTTCTGCTACACTTTTAACATCATGTGATCATTGACTTTAAAAATCACAGAATTGGAGTCCTCACAGAATAGGCAGCAATAATTCTATTATTTTCATTAAATTCGTAAATTCAATAAATTTATCATTAAAAATAAATACACAGAAATGAAAAACTTGTTGCGAAAAAAAACCAATGCTCTAAAAATAAACATAATGTAAAAAAAATTAGGCCATGAACGCATAATAGTCTAGCAACGCACGTGATTTGTCATATGCTACACGATGTCATAGCCGATTAAGGCTTCTATCAAAAATCGAAAATGACTGACTACCTTCAACAAAGTGAAATTAGTGAATTATAAAGTGAAATAATTTTAAAACGCCACAACATTGCAAGATCATTTTTTTTTTTTAATTACTCCTGAGATCAACGGTTATGTAATGAGTAGCGTAAAATATGACTTTGATGACTGCTCTAAAAAAAATTTTCTTTTTATCGTAAACCTAACTTTAAAAACAAAATTTCAAGTAAATGAAGCTCTGTACACTTCTACAGCCATCAAAGCTTTTACTTTATTTAGCTCCAGGATGTTATTGAAATACGTGCATGCTGAAAAACTTATACTTTTAACTCGTTTCTATGATTTAATTCAATTCACGTGAGCATTCACTGCTACAATAACTAGAACATTATTTAAAACTACTTTTAAAAATTGTAAAGCTCTGATTAGTTGATTAGTTTTATATCGCGCGCGTGCGCGTCAAACTTATATAACAGCACACAATGTCTGCATTAAGCACGCAATGGCTTACATTAATGCACATTTAAAAAATTATACATCGTAAATACATTTTATGACTATTGAGTTATTAATAAGTTTCTGTTATTAAGTGTAAAATTTTCAGTAATTGAAAATATTATTCTATTGCTTTGATTAAAAACTCTATGAACCGCTTCCCATACTGTTCTGGATCACACGTAGAAATACCATCTACGTTGGCTCCATATTTTACAGTTTTTGCTGCTTTAGCAGCCTGTTTTCGTACTCCATAATGCGTAAGAACATCTATTATTGCCAAAAAATAGAGCTCTTTTTCCGGAGCAGCTGAAAAAAAAAATTTTATTGTAATTTTCGAATTGAAAAAAAATAGATACACAAGTCTTTAAAAAACATAAACAAAAAATACATTTTAGTACAATTTTTATTAGAAATATTTTAAGCAGTTTTGATGCGAATTTTTCTCCATTTACTGACTATGTTGAGCCACAGGGGGTTCATTGAGATGGACTCCGGACTTTCACGCTAAGGGGACTAGAATCGATTCCCGCTGGCAGCAACTCGAAAATATTTTGATCTAATTCATACCGCAGTTCTCAACGATGGGTACAACCAGTCAGAGAGCTATAAATGCTCTAGCGATTGAAGTCTCCTATGCACCTGATTTTTAACGCTAAGCATAGAAAAATGGGAATTTATAGGGAAGAGCAGGTTTTTTCTAGAGTTAAAATTAAAAGATTTCGGATGCAAGACCACATGAAGATGTAGGGATATAATGAAAAAAAAAAAAACAAATGTCGTCGAATTGAAAGTTACCTCTGTCAATTTGTAATGATAATGATAATAATAAAATAATACTATAGATCTTACAGTCTTATTAAAATTCATATCCTAAGGATTATAATTTCGCACTCAGAAGCTACGTATAAAAATTGAGAAATAATGCTAACTTATAAAACTCCGAAAAAACTCATATAAACTTATTAAAACTACCCAGAAAAATTAAATAAATAAAATTAAGAAAGAAAAAATATGACTTCAACTGGGATTTGAACCTAAGACCTATTGCTTACGTGGCAAATTTTCTTTTTTTTATTAACACAATTTTATTAATGATTTTTTTAGACTTTATGGGATTTTTAGAGTTTTTGAAAACAATATGAATACCAAATCAAGTTCGAGCTTTTTAAAAGTTCTTATATCTGAGCGTGAAACTAAAAAAATAACGCAAAATGAAAAAAATTTTATTCGTTTGTTCAGAAGTTATTTAAAATTTAATAAAAATACAGTTTCCAAATTCGAGTTTTAAAAAATTTTTGAAGTCTATAAATTTTTTTAGCTAATCTTATACATCCTTCTTTAATTCTGAAGGAAAATTGAAAAAAATAACGCAAACCGAACAACAAAAGATTCATTTGTTCAAAAGATATTCAAAATTTGATAAAAAAATTAGTTATCAATTTTTTAATTCTCAAGTTTTTCAAACTATGTGAAATTTTTTGCTCAATCTTATGTAGCCTATGAAAACTTAGAAAAGAAAAAAAAAATAACGCAAGCCGCAAAAAAATGTATTTATTTGTTCAAAAGTTATTCAAAATTTAGATTTGAAAACTGCAGGTTTTCAAATTCAAGTTTTAAAAAATTTCTGAAGTCTAAAATTTTTTGAGTTAATCTCTTATAGCCTCTTTTAATTCTGGAGTAATGTCAAAGATATAGCGAAAACCCTGTTAAAAAATATGAATTGTTGTTACGCCAACCCCGAACAAACACACTATCATCTAAGTAAGTGAAGCGGCGCAAAAATTCTTAAATCGTTCAAGCTGACAAAATATTGCAAACTAGCAGTTCAACTGGCTATGGACACAGGAGATAAAATTTATGTCTCTCTTGAAAAATGTCAAGCTTACACTAGCTTTTCTTAGAAAAATTACACTAAATTACTAATGTGGACTACCCTCGGTTTCTGGCCCATTATCTAAATCGATGTTACCACAATTTAATAAAACATTAAATTACACTGCTTCTGTAGTTTAAAACGATAAAAATGTTTTAACGTTTTTTAAAAATTTTTGAAGTCTATAAATTTTTTGAGTTAATCTCTTATAGCCTCTTTTAATTCTGGAGTAATGTCAAAGATATAGCGAAAACCCTGTTAAAAAAATATGAAATTGTTGTTGCGCCAACCCCAAACAGACACGCAGACGAGCTAAGCGATTTATATTTATATCTCCCTATATTATATAGTTATAACATGAGGAGTAGTTCATTTTCTGCTTCTCACTTGGTTTTTCCCTCCTCATACTCCTCCTAACTCTTGTTTAGAAGCCGAATTATAAAGATATTAGCTTTAGTTTATGAGATACGAAATCCTCTTCACGCCCATCTATTTGCTACTCCTCATTAGGAGTAGTAAAATTATTAGTTTTTATCTTATATTATAAGATATTTACGTTATTTTTATACTCCTCCTCACTATAACCCATTAAAAATTTCATTATTTTACATATTTTTACTTTTTTTACCTCCCTCCTCACGAAACTCTCATAAAAAGACTCTTTTCTTCTTTAATTGTTATACTTTTACTGTGCGAATAAAAACCATGGACTAAAATTTTCCATCAATAAAGAAATAACACAGTACTTTTGTCGAATTTCTCTACGCCACTTTTATTTATTATCTTAGCATGCTGGTAAAAATGTTAAAATTACTTGTCCTATCATATCTTTGATATATTAAAAAAAGCCTAAAAAAATGTCTATAAGTTTAAAAAAGTCGCAAGGAGTATGGTATTTATTATAATTTTTTGTAATTTTTACATTTTCAGTAATATTTTGTAACAAATATAAAAATAAAAATTAAATTCTTTTTTTTAAACATCATTTTAATTTTAACTAGTCTCTCTCGGCGCGCAAGAGCGCGCAATTGTATTACATTATCTAATATCTAAAACAAATTTTGTCGAAGCTTCACCTAAATTAACCTACAATAAGTTATATATACCCTTTACCTCTGCCGCTACGTTCAGAGTTCATTTAAACTTTCGTGATTATAAATTCATTGGTTTTGTTTATATACTATGTTATAGGGCGCTATTTAAACGAGCAGACTCAGGAGTACAACCCACGTAGATCCGCCGAGTTTGTCATACAGCTTCTATAAGCTCTGCCGCAGTCGAATACACGTCGACGAGTTTCCTGCAAAAGGAGAAAATTCCGTCCACGATTATATATCCCTAAACGGCTTATTAATCGGGGAGGGCGCGACAGCTCGTTGATTTCGGTTGGTGGGCGCGGGCTAGAGGATTCGAGCGCGGGGAACACCGGCCAGAAAAATAATTGTTACTCGCAAAGTTAATTTTGAATATTTAATAACAAAAAAATTAACTTAAAAACTAATACAAAAATTTATGCTTGACACGGTGATAATTTACAAACAAATACTCAAACGGTCGAGTATTTCAATTAACAACAAAGAGTTATCGGTGTTCTCTAAGTTGAGTTGCGCGCGTACACAACAACCTGCTGCTATCAGCAGCTTGCGCGCGCGCGAGAAAAACAAAGTATTTTACGACTGATTTTAATCACTCACACTCTCACACGATAACGATTATGGTCGCTTAACAAACAATAACTCACGAGGACGCCGCAGGTGCACCTGTTACAAGCCATCAGGCTGAAACTCCAGCCTCCAAGCTAAATACCCAAATCGTAGACTGCTGTGTCTCGATGCCGGCGTACGGTCCAGTGTCGTCGTCTCGTTGTCGCAGATTAACAAGTTGTCCAAGGATGACAATCCTGTTGAAGACTTGTTTTCGTCGCGACGATAACTCCCGAGCACGCGCGACACAATAAAATTGACCTTTCACTCGTACTTTTTATAATCTCGCGAAGCTTCGAATCGGTACGATCTGTACTCGAACGCGTGCGGTGATTAGAATGATCCCAGTCCTCCTTCTCTCCGGCCCAATATTCTACCGATTCCTGCGCGTTCCATCCCCACTCGTGCTGCGTTCTAACGGTCGCGCGGCGAACATGAAATAATTTAATGTCGTCGCGATTAATTAACTCGACCGTTACAACTAATAATCATTATTTTCATAATTTAAATCGGATAATTTCGAACACTTGATTGAATAATTGTTTTTTATCAAATCTTTTCTCTAAATCTTTTAATTGAAATGTAATAATATAAAAATAAAAAATAAAAATTCAAATTTTAAATTTTTTTCTTCAACCAATCACATCACGAATAAAATGCTGACATTTTTATTTGGGTTCTCTCTTTTATCTTAGGAATCTTACGATTTAAGGACGTTGCCTCGTGAAATAAAATCCATAAGAATCGTTTGAAAATTATTGCAATCTTTAAGTTTAGGCTTAAGGAATAACTTGTCAAAATTTCAAGAGGATTTACAATACAGTTGTTGAGAAATTTTAATTCAAAGTTGGGCTAAAATCGCTTTAAATCGAGTGATTTAACATAGGCTCTTATGGGAAAACCATGCTGTTTTCATTTTGCTGTAGTTTTCGAACCAGGTTGGCAATCATCTTGAAATTTGGATATGTCATTCCTAGAGCCTTAAAGAACAAATTGCTATGTTTTTGGAAAACTTTTTATGGATTTTTAAACAATTTCAGCACTGTTTTGTTATTTAAAAATCAGTAAAAAGTTTGCTAATTTTTCCTTATTTTTAAAAAAGTTTTCTAGACTTTTGATTCACACTGTTAAAAACTAGAAGTATTCAGTAATACTATGTAAAAATTTCAGAAAGTTTTATTAGATCAGTCTCGAGTACCAACGAGTTGAAAATAAAATAATTTTGTTAATCGACCGGGTAGACTCGAGGCGAATGTCAGCTGTTCCCGCGCCTAACCTATGGGCGGCTTCCCCCACTACTTCCGCGACGAGGCAACGTCCTTAACTAAATCCCATAAAAAAAGTTCATTTATTATTACCTAATTTTTCAAACAAAATTTATCACGTAATTATCATCCAAATATATATTTTTTTTTTTTTTATTTTTTTTTTGTGTATGGCTTTTTTTTTATCGAATCTATCGTTGCTTTGCAATAAATAAACTTTAAATATTTTATTAAATAAAATCAGTCTTTTTAAAGTTTTTCTCTTGATGTCTAGATTTTTTTTATAAAGTTTTATTTATTTTTTTAAATTTTATTTTAATTAGTTAAATTTATTTAAATTTTATATACATATACTTTTTCTTTTCTATATCTTGAGTAACTATAAGTTCTATAATAAAGGTAAACACAAGTATTGGCGCGAGAGTATCCACAAAGGTTCGTGTGAGGGTATATAGCTACAAATTTGCTTTAAAGGTAGAAGCAAGGTTACGAATAAGAGTAGGCACAATGATACGTACAAAGGTATGCACTAATATAGGTACAGCGCAGGGGTGGATAAAAGTTTAGGCAAGAGGGTAAGCACCAGGAGTGGACATGAAAGTAGGTACGGATTTGGTACAAGGGAGGATAAGATAGTACTTACAAGAATAGGCACAGCAGTAGAAATAAGGGTAGGTACAGGTATAAACACAAGGGTAGGGAAGAGAGTAGGTACAAGGGGCATACCCTTGTATGCGCAGGAGTAGACACAAAATTAAGCATGTGGGAAGGTTCAGGGCTAGAATCTTAAGTAGAAAAAAAGCTAAGAATGGAATAATCACAGTAGTACAAAAAAATGTAAGAACAATAAAAAGTGAATCAGTAGAAACCTAAGTAGAAAAAGGGGAATTATAAGGAAAGAAACAGGTGCATGAATAGAAGGTTCAACAGTATGAATAAGTATAAGGTAGGCACAAGTATAGGAACAATAGTTAAAGTACTAGGATAAGCACACGAATACGAACTAAAAAAAGAACAAACGTAGGAATAATAGTAGGTGCAGGTGTAGCTACAAAAGTAGTACAAAAGGTAGGAATAAGGTTATAAACAAGGGTAAACACAAGGGTTGGCACGAGTGTAGTCACAAAGGTTCGAACGAGAGTAGGCAGAGAAGTAGCTACAAAAGTAGAAACAAGATTAGTAACAATAGTAAGCACGATGATACAGACTAAGGTATGTACAAAAAAAGGTTGACGAGTACGTATAGTGGTAGATACTAGGTTAGGCAAGAGGATAGTCACAGGATTGAATACTAGCGTAGATACAGACTAGGTACAAGGGTAGACAAGATGGTAGGTACCTGTATAGACATAACAGTTGATATGAGGGTAAATACAAGGATTATTGATTTATAAGGGCGAAAGGGAGATGATTATTTTTTAGGAGGGTGTAAAAGAATTATTTTGGATGAAAAAAGGGTTATTTTGGATAAAAAATAAATTATTTTGAGTTATACAAGGGTCAATTGGTTTTAAAAAAGGTTAATTTGGGTTTTCTTGATATATATATATATATATATATATATATATATATATCAATTAGGGGGTACCCCCCTGCTCGCTTCGCTCGCCAACCCCCATAAAAATAGTTATAAAATATAGAGTTTTTTCGCAGTTAATATTTAATATGTTTTTTGAGTTGAGTTTGTGTATTGAATAAAAGTTCAAACATGTTTAGGTAAAATTGTTAAATGTGATTAAAATTGAAAAAAGAAAATGTTATTATGGTGAGTCTAAAAAAATAGTTATAAAAATTAAATAGTAAGTTAAAATACTTCAAGTACTTGAAACATGTTAAATATAATATTTTTTAACCGTTTTAAAGTACTCCTTTAAAAAGGGCTTTTAAAATTACGACTCCTCTAGGGAAAGCGCCCTTCAAAGAGGTTGAATATGGAGTTTTTTGACAGTTAAGGTGCTCGTATAGGAGAAGCTCCTATAATTTAAAATCAACTCTTCCGGGAGGAGCCCCTTAAAACATATTGAATATAAGGTTTATTGACGTTTTGAGGTGCTCCTCCGGGAGGAGCTCTGGAAATTACGGCTTCTCCGGGAGGAGCCCCTTAAAACATGTAAAATATAAGGTTTTTTGAAGGTTTTGAGGTGCTCCTCCGGGAGGAGCTCTTTAAACTACGGCTCCTCCGGGAGGAGCCCACTTCAAACATAATAAATATAAGGTTTTTTGACGTTTTAAGGGGCTCCTCCGGGAGGAGCCCCTTAAAATATGTTGAATATAAGGTTTTTTGAAGGTTTTGAGGTGCTCCTCCGGGAGGAGCTCTTCAAACTACGGCTCCTCCGGGAGGAGCCCACTTCAAACATACTAAATAAGGTTTTTTGACGTTGTAAGGGGCTCCTCCGGGAGGAGCTCTGAAAATAACGGCTCCTCCGGGAGGAGCCCCTTAAAATATGTTGAATATAAGGTTTTTTGAAGGTTTTGAGGTGCTCCTCCGGGAGGAGCTCTTTTTTTTTGGCTCCTCCCGGAGGAGCCCCTTAAAACATGTTAAATATAAGGGTTTTTGACGTTTTAAGGTGCTCCTCCGGGAGGAGCTACTCAAATTGGCTCCTCCGGGAGGAGCTTTTAAAATTAAGAGCTCCTCCCGGAGAAGCACCTCAAAACCTTCAAAAAACCTTATATTTAACATGTTTTAAGGGGCTCCTCCCGGAGGAGCCAAAACAAAAGAGCTCGTCCTGGATATAACTATAAAATATAGGAATATATAAATATATATATATACAGCGTGGCTATTAAGTAGCGGATGGGCTGAATAACTTGAAAAATATGCATTTTTTCTATAGCACATGTAACGTGAGAGTTACTTCTTACAAAATTGAGAATTAGATGGGCCAGACAGAATAGGGCCCGGGCCCTTACTGTGGGCCCTACGGGCCCAAAATCCATTTTTTCAAATGGAAACCCATACTTTTCACCCCAGATTCGAAAAGAGCGGAAAATTTTAGGCTTCTGTAGGACCTTGAAAAAAATTTTCTAGGCCATTCGGAGGCCCCGTAGAGGGCTCAAAGAGCCCTTTAACGTTAATACCTGAATAACTCGGAAAAAAATCACTTTTTTGACTACCCTTTCTCTAGCAAAGTTTTTTTTTACAAAATTCAGGATCAGATGGGCCAGAGAGAATAGGGCCTGAGCCCTTACTGTGGGCCCTACGGACCCGAAATCCATTTTTTCAAATGAAAACCCATACTTTTCACCCCAGATTCGGATAAAGCGGATAATTTTAGGCTCCTGTAGGACCTTGAAAAAAATTTTTATGTTACCCGTACTCTAAAATGCGTATTTTACGCATTCAAAAGAGCTATTTTGAGTGTGTAAAATCGCACATTATGATTGTGCTCATGTTGATAGAGCTGCCATCTATTGATTTTAATTCAAAGCTGAGCAGCAGGCACATTTGGTTTTAGCTGCTTTTGCTTGTTGCAAGTGTCTTGCTGCGGCCTGCGGCTCATATCATTAATCGTCCGTGTATTTTACAAAATAATACTTTTTTATTAAAATTAAACGTCAAGTATAGGTAGTTATTAAAATTTTTATTTTTTTCTTTTTTTAAAAAGTCTACTTAGTTAAAAAGAAAACGTACATAACCTCGGCCATCAAGTTGTGTTGCGTGCCGCGGTGAGGCTACGTAGATTTTTCTAATCATATTTTACAAAATAATAATCAGCAGTTGAAATATATTTACTTAAATAAAAATCTGCTTATAGTTAAATGTGTAATAATAATAGTATCAAATGTTATATATGTTTAAATTGTAAGTTGAAGCTAACTAGGAAGAACAGTGTGTTTGATTTCAAAAATATATTTTATTTTAAAACACATTAGACTAGATCACGAAGGATCAAATGTTTTTAAACACGAGCAACTACCTCAGTTTTTGGCTTGAGCACTGGCGGAGACCGCGACTTCAAAAAATTAACGTCGGGAAAAATTAGGTGTAGGTAAACAGCGAGACAGCGGCCGGTGGCGGCAGCGTGGAGAAAGCAGACGACACTGGCAGCAGCTGTGTTTCGATGACCGAGCTTATACTTATATGAATGATTATTTCGGGATCATTTTTGTGCATCAGTATCAACGTTAGCATTCCTAAGTAAACAAATCAAGTGTCGCTAAATCGTGAAATCTTTTCTCCTTACAAGGTCACAACGTGCTGTTATGAGTTCGAGTTCGAGGCATGGTTGCTGTGTTCAGTGAAGTGAAGGTATTCACTGAACATTCAGTCGACTTAAGACAACATATATATATACTGCGCTGTTGCCACGACTAGTCGCTGCAGATCAAATGACAATTCTAGAGAGTCTAATATGAAAATTAATAAATAAATAAATAATTCCTCAAGCTCTAAAACATAAAAACTCAGACTATCACGGTTAAATTAATAAATAAATAAATAAATAAATACACAAATAAAACACAAAGTTTTAAACCAACAAAATGCTGAGATTTTTTAATTGAATTTTCTATAAAATAAATAAACAAATAATACCCCAAGCTCTAAAACCTCGGAACAAAGGTCATCAAAAATTAATTTATTGATAAATAAAAAAATAAACAAATAAAACACGGAGTTTTAAACCAACAAAATGCTGAGATTTTTTAATTGAATTTTCTATAAAATAAATAAACAAATAATACCCCAAGCTCTAAAACCTCGGAACAAAGGTCGTCAAAAATTAATTTATTGATAATTAAATAAATAAACAAATAAAACACGAAGTTTTAAACCAACAAAAGGCTGAGATTTTTTTATTGAATGTTCTATAAAATAAATAAACAAATAATACCCCGAGCTCTAAAACGACAAAACCCAGACCATCAAAGATTAATTTATAAATAAATAAATAAATAAACAAATAAAACACGAAGTTTCAAAGCAACAAAACGCTGAGTTTTTTTTATTTAATGTTCTATAAAATAAATAAACAAATAATACCCCAAGCTCTAAAACCTCGGAACAAAGGTCTTCAAAAATTAATTTATTCATAAATAAATTAATAAACAAATAAAACCTAAAGTTTTAAGCCAACAAAATGCTGAGGTTTTTTAATTGAATTTGTTGTTAAATATATAAACAAATAATATTCTAAGGTTTTTAACCGGGGAACTAAGCCCGTCAAAAATTAATTTATTAATAAATAAGTGAATAAACAAATAAAACCCTAAGCTTCAAAACAACAAAACACTATGTTTTTTTAATTGAATTTGTTGTAAAATAATTATACAAATAATACTCCAAGCTCTAAAACTAAGACCGTCAAAAATTTATTTAGTAATGAATAAATGAATTAACAACTAAAACCTAAAGCTTTTGAACTAAACGCTGGGTTTTTTAAGGAGGTTCCCTACCATCTACGTAAGTCAAATGTGTATTTGACTACAGTAGTCGTCTGCTCATAGGCTCAGCTACTTTCTAACCTCTGTGTGAGCCAATGAGAAGTCATATTTACAAGAATATAAAATCGATTGTTTATAATTATTGCTCCGCTGAGATTTTTTTATTGAATTTACTATTAAATAAATAATTAAATATTACCCCAAGCTCTAAAACCTCGGAACAAAGGTCGTCAAAAATTAATTTATTGATAAATAAATGAATAAACATATAAAACACGAAGTTCTAAACCAACAAAACGCTGAGATTATTTATTGAATTTACTATAAAATAAATAAACAAATAATACCCCAAGCTCTAAAACCTCGGAACACAGGTCGTCAAAAATTAATTTATTAATAAATGAATAAATAAACAAATAAAACTCGAAGTTTTATAACAACTAAATGCTGAGTGTTCCATTTTCCATTAAATTTGTTGTAAAATAAATAAACATATGATAGTCTAAGCTTTTGACCAGGGAACTAAGACAATCATAGTTAAGTTTATTAATAAACAAATAAATAAACAAATCAAACCCGACGCTTCAAACCAGGGAACTAAGACCGTCAAAAATTGATTTATTGATAAATAAATGAACAAAAAAATAAAACCCGAAGTTTTATAACAAAAAAATGCTGAGTTTTCTATTTGAATTTTTTGTAAATTAAATAAATAAATAATACCCAAGCTCTAAAACCACTGAACTAAGACGACCAAGGATTAATTTATAAACAAATAAATAAATAAATAAATAAATAAACAAATAAAACACGAAATTTAAACCAACAAAATGCTGAGGGTCTTCTATTGAATTCACTTTAAAATAAATAAACAAATAATGCCTCAAAGCTCCAGAACTATGGAGCACAGATTGTCAAAGATTAGTTTAAAAAAAAAATTAATAAAACAATAAAACCTGAAGCTTAAAAACGACGAAACATCCGATATTTTCAATTGAATTTGTTAATAAATAAGTAAGCAAATAATAGCTCAAGCTCCAGAACCTTGAAACCATGAGCGTTAGATTAAATAAATTCATTTAAGGAGGTTCCCTACCAAATAGATCTAGCCCACAGATTTTGTCCAAATTAAATGAACACATAGTTTTTAGTATAAAAATAGCTCAGCTAAAATTTCAAAGCCCTGAGGAGCTTGTAAAAAAAGTTATAAACATTTCAAATTTCACAAATTTGCATGGGTTCTAATGGGAAATTTACTAAAACAGCAAATACTTAATTTCCAGCCCTCAGATTTTAATGTAACTACACACAAAAATCGGAAAAAATCAGACTTTGATTATACTTGTTTCAAAACATTCATTAGGAGCCTGGAGCAATAATTATAAACAATCGATTTTATATTCTTGTAAATATGACTTCTCATTGGCTCACACAGAGGTTAGAAAGTAGCTGAGCCTATGAGCAGACGACTACTGTAGTCAAATACACATTTGACTTACGTAGATGGTAGGGAACCTCCTTAAAAAACCCAGCGTTTAGTTCAAAAGCTTTAGGTTTTAGTTGTTAATTCATTTATTCATTACTAAATAAATTTTTGACGGTCTTAGTTTTAGAGCTTGGAGTATTATTTGTATAATTATTTTACAACAAATTCAATTAAAAAAACATAGTGTTTTGTTGTTTTGAAGCTTAGGGTTTTATTTGTTTATTCACTTATTTATTAATAAATTAATTTTTGACGGGCTTAGTTCCCCGGTTAAAAACCTTAGAATATTATTTGTTTATATATTTAACAACAAATTCAATTAAAAAACCTCAGCCTTTTGTTGGTTTAAAACTTCGTGTTTTATTTGTTTATTTATTTAATTATCAATAAATTAATTTTTGACGACCTTTGTTCCGAGGTTTTAGAGCTTGGGGTATTATTTGTTTATTTATTTTATAGAAAATTCAATTAAAAAATCTCAGCATTTTGTTGGTTTAAAACTCCGTGTTTTATTTGTTTATTTTTTTATTTATCAATAAATTAATTTTTGATGACCTTTGTTCCGAGGTTTTAGAGCTTGGGGTATTATTTGTTTATTTATTTTATAGAAAATTCAATTAAAAAATCTCAGCATTTTGTTGGTTTAAAACTTTGTGTTTTATTTGTGTATTTATTTATTTATTTATTTATTAATTTAACCGTGATAGTCTGAGTTTTTATGTTTTAGAGCTTGAGGAATTATTTATTTATTTATTAATTTTCATATTAGACTCTCTAGAATTGTCATTTGATCTGCAGCGACTAGTCGTGGCAACAGCGCAGTATATATATATGTTGTCTTAAGTCGACTGAATGTTCAGTGAATACCTTCACTTCACTGAACACAGCAACCATGGTTCGAGGCCGCGGTGTGAAACGTACACTATATCAAACCCATGTATATTATATAGTGTACAGCTAAAACTAAAGTACCCATGCTAGCAAGAACAACTATGGCGGTCTGCTAGCAGGATCTAACCTATCAATTTAAAAATTTAAAAGTTTAGCCAAATTCTGTCAATAAATTCACACTTTTGACGCATTTTCGAGTACTCGTAATATAAAATAGTATACATAATGCGTGCGTAAACTGCATTGTCCACACACTTGTGCTATTGGCGTCGACAAAGCCGATGCCAGCACGCGTGCGTGAATGATGCATTTTATGCGCTTATTATATAATATACTATTCTAGTCCATTCATTTCACTTTTTCGACTACTCTTGCTCTAGCAAAGTTTTTTTTTTTTACAAAATTCAGGATCAGATGGACCCGACAGAATAGGGCCCACAAGAATAAGCACCGGGCATTTACTTTTGGACCTAAAGAGTGTAAAGTAAAATCGCTTTAAATAAAACTGAAATTTAGAATCAAATTAAAGACTACTGGGACTTATAAGTAAAATAATAATTACAATATTTTAAAGGAATTGCCTGAGTCTTGGTTGAGGTCCACAAACCCCCACTAATCACTACATCTGAATAACTCAGAAAAAAACACCTCTCACCTTAAACTGAGATTTGAAATAATTTTTTTATGAAGTTTAGCCTATAGTAGGGCCCAGTAACTCACTAGGTGTGAGCCCGATGAGTATGTAAAATTATCTTTTTTTGATACAAACTGATTATGAACTCAAGTTTGAGAAAAACTCAAAAAAAAAAAAAAAAAATCAAAAATCAAAATTCAAAAAAGAATTTATGCAGCCCTTAACCTGCAAACCTGAAAGCTTCATGCGCTAAGCTCACAAACATCGATTCGGTAACCTCAAAGCCTTTACCCCTTAAAGCTCTCAACTCTCATGCCCGAAACATCATAACATTTATCCTTTAAACCCATACCCCTTGAGCCCGTCACCATGAAGCCTTTATCCTCCAAGCCCTTTCCGCCTGAGCACATAATTCTCGAGCCCATAACTATGAAGCCTTTATCTCTCAAGCTTGTAATCCCGAAGTCCATAACCACCGAGCACATAACCCTTGAGCTTACAACCTTCATCAAGTCCGTATCTACAAAACCTTAATTTTACCAGACTATTACCTCAAAGCCCTTATCCCCCGAGCTTACAACTCCCAAGCATTTCCAGCCCACAAACCCCGAAGCGCTTAACCGCAAAGCGCCTAAGTACAAAACCTTCATCCCTCAAACCCATGACCTGTAAGCCCTTAACGCGAAGCTCACAATTCCGGAACCCGTAATCATAAAGCTTAATTCCTCAAGCTCATAACTCCGAAGCTTATAACCGTAGAAGTCTACCACCATCAAGCCTGTAACCACAAAACACTTAACCTTCAAAGCCCTTATTCTTTGAGCCCGCAATCTTAAAACATTTATCCTCTAATTCAACACCCCTACAGTCCGTAGCCATGCACGTTTATCCCCTCCGCCCATAACCCGTCAAGAGACCACTATCCCTCTAGCTCTCGAGCCCGTAACCCAGAAGGCCCGAGACTACAACCTCAAAGCCTTTGTCTCCTGAGCCATTAATCCCCAAGCCCGTAACCTTGAAGCCCTTCAACCTTAACCCCACGACTCTTTAACCAGTGACCACAAAGCCTACACCCCCTAAGCTGATAACCCCAAAGACCTTACATTCAAATCTTTCGTTCCTTAAGCCCACAACTCTTGAACCCATAATCACGAAGCCCTGACCTTTATATCAAGATCATAAAGCCTGAAAACTTCATGCTCTGAGCTACTTTTCCATTTTTTAATTTTTTGAAATGAATCAGGTGAGTTTAACATTGTACATTTTAATAAAAACTAAAAATATGGACACATCAATAAATTTTCTTTATTTACAACAACTTTTTTAACATAAAAATTTTATGATAATAATATTTTTTTTCAACAGTAATAATAAATGTTCAAAATGTGAACCTCCCATTTCTTGGCGATAAGCCATTCTAAAGTAAACATTTTCAATAGATTTTTGAATCATTTCTTCACTTATCAGTGCACACTGCTGGATTATTCTTTGTTGAAGCTCTTCGAGGGTTTCAATAGGAGTTGCGTATACCTTACTTTTTAAGTAACCCCATAAAAAGAAATCCAAAGGCGTCAGATATGGGGACCTAGGTGGCCATTCTGTTGGTCCACCCCGGCCAATCCATCTGTTTTGAAACGTTTCATTTAAATATCCCCGAACGTCAAGTCCCCAATGAATTGTTCATCTGTTATTTGCTGAAGTACCGGAACAATTTGAGTACGGAGCATTTCTTCCTTTCATAGAGAGCAGCCGTGAGGTTTCCTTGAATAAAAAAGGGGCCGATTATTTTGTTATTATAAACTCCGGCCCATACATTCAACTTTTTTGGGTACTTAGTGTGGCTTTCAATTTTTTCGTAAGGATTTGTATCTGACCAGTAACGAAAGTTCTGGTGATTAACGTTTTCGTTTAATTGAAATGTAGCTTCATCTGTAAATAAAATTTTTTGTAAATACGTTGGATTTTGTACCACTCGCTGCATGATTGTTTCGCAAAAAAGCAAACGGCGGTCAGTATCATCAGCTTGTAATTCTTGGACGTGATGAATCTTATACGGATGAAATTTAAGTATCTTTTTCATTATTTTACGAACAGACTCTTTATTAATATTATTTATTAGAGCTGATTGTCGGAGAGACAAGTGAGGATTCTCAATAAAGCCTAAAGAAACTTGCAACTGCATTTTTTCAGTACATACTGAAGTCCGTCTACCTGGTTTTGGTAGATCTCTCACAGTTCCAAACTGATTAAATTTTTGAATTGTTCTGGTAACAGTTGATAGAGAAATTGGCGTCAAGCCTTGCCGAAAAGTATCGTTAAATAAGTGTCTGACGTTTTCATGACTTCTAACGTTGTCACCCCATCCACGCATCATTAAAATGCGTATTCTATCTTGTTCATTTAACTTTGCCATGATAAATAATGAATAAGCTTCTTTTACCTACATAATGATAAATTAAAAGGGATAATGGGAAAGATTTCACGTTTCTAAAGAAATTTTAAGCTTTATTTAATTTTTAATTCAATGATAAAGTGATTTTTTTAATTGAACGTTGAATATCAGAAGCTCAAATAGTAACAAAATTTTTAAAAACATAAGGAAATCATTAAGACAATATTCAATGTTTATCAAGTGTAAAGCTTTTAGAAGTCAAAATAGAATTGTTTAATAATATTATTGAAAACTTTTTTCAAAGCATTCAATTTGGAAAACATCACGTGTAACCAATTTATATTCATAAGATTTTTAATAAAAATCACATCAGTAAAATTAAAAATTCGAGCTGCGTTCAAGTTTAAATATTGAGTAACTTGTTCTTAAAAATTGTTGCGATAATTATTCGAATAATTGTTGCATTTGAATAACGAAAAAAAATTTCTTTTCATAATTTTAATAAAGTTAAATGAGAATGTTTATGTTTCTAACCACAAATTTTTTATGCTACAACCACAACGTTATCAAATTGAATTTAGTTGCAAAAGATTTAATGATTTTAGTGTTATTATTATCCAAAGTAAATTAAAAACTGAGAATATTTTTTTAAACTTAAAAAAAAAAAAAACGTTAAAAATTATTATGAATTAACTTTTAAGAATTAATATTTTAAAAGTTTGCGCACTGAGAGAGTGCTATAAACAATTCAAAAAAATCATTTGCACTGGGATTTTGACAAATACAAGGTTATTTAAATTAATGAGATAAATAATTTATTATCTGATCTTGATTTTTTTTTTCATTTGAAAGCTAAAATGGATTTAAAAAATAATAAATAGCAAAAGAATTATTCAACGCGATGATTAAAAATTTTACTAAATGAAGTTTTTTTTATTTAAATAAAAATAGTCATTAATTTAACAGTAAAATCTAATTTTTTTTTTAACATGCTACTCAATTTTTTTATCAATGATATTCGTTGATATTTTTTTTTTTTTAATACAGTAACCTCTTACTTGACTATAACTTTTCAGATTAATCGTAAAATAGATGAAACACTTAGAATAATGCAGTTTTTCAAAACTGATTACTCAAAAATAAATCTTTTGATTGGCAGATTGGTATTTTACTAGCAAATAAAACGAATCAGATTAAAATTCATTGTAAAAGCGACAAGTTCAAATTTTATGTTAGGTTGGCTACGTTGACATAAAGACTTGTTCACGAACACTATCAATACTTGTAATTGATGCTAACATCCAATCATCTATCACTTTAATAAAAAAAGTAAATTTAACTCAAATAAGTAAACACTAATTAATGCTTTTATTCGAAGCATTCGAATAAGTTAAAAATAATATCAATGTTATTAAATGGTGAATGCTGTAGGGTAGTAACTATTAACTAGCAAATAATGAAACTAAAACGAGCTACCTGATTAGAAGCCAGGATGTTTTCAAACATTAAGAAGAATTTTGTTTTAAGTTTTTTTTTTATGCAATAAAAAAATACCAGTTAATGGTAATTGAATTACAACAAATTTAAACTTAATAAGGTCTTTTTTTTTTTTTTTTAATTTGCGAAATGACGAATAAATGGCTTCCTTTAAAAAAAAAAAAACTTTATTAGATTTATTTTGAAAATAAGTTTTCTAATTGTTTGAACAAATTAACAATTGAAAAAATGGATTTCGTGTCCGTAAGGCCCACAGAAAGGGCCCAGGCCCTATTCTGTCGGGCCCATCTGATCCTGAATTTTGTAAAAAATAAAACTTTGCTAGTGCAAGGGTAGTCGAAAAAGTGATTTTTTTCCGAGTTATTCAGGTACTACCGTTGAAGGGCTCGTTGGGCCCTCTACAGGACCTCAGAATGGACTAGAAAATTTTTTTCAAGGTCCTACAGGAGCCTAAAATTATTCGCTCTTTCCGAATCTGGGGTGAAAAGTATGGGTTTTCATTTGAAAAAATGGATTTCGGGTCCGTAGAGCCCACAGTAAGGGCTCGGGCCCTATTCTGTCTGACCCATCTGATCCTGAATTTTGTAAAAAAAAACTTTTCTATTGCAAGGGTAGTCGAAAAAGTGATTTTTTTCCGAGTTATTCAGGTATTAACGTTAAAGGGCTCTTTGAGCCCTCTACGGGGCCTCCGAATGGCCTAGAAAAATTTTTTCAAGGTCCTTCAGAAGCCTAAAATTTTCCGCTCTTTTCGAATCTGGGGTGAAAAGTATCCATTTGAAAAAATGGATTTTGGGTCCATAGGGCCCACAGTAAGGGCCCGGGCCCTATTCTGTCTGGCCCATCTAATTCTCAATTTTGTAAGAAGTAACTCTCACGTTACATGTGCTATAGAAAAAATGCATATTTTTCAAGTTATTCAGCCCATCCGCTACTAAATAGCCACGCTGTATATTCTTACACACACACACACACGCACACGCACGCACGCACGATCGCACGCACAAACAATAATATTGTTTAAACAATTTCAAAAATTTCACAATTTTGCTCTGTAAAAAATGGTTTCATATTTTTCAGGAAAAACAAAATTAAAAGTGTCCTTAGATATTTTTTATTTAAAGCCTTAGGTTATGTGAAAAAAATCATTGAAATTGAAAAAAGAGTTCTTGATCACGGAGCCATAACATTCATGATAGTTTCATTTTGCAATAACTTCGCCTGCGAACTAAAAAATAAATTTTTTATTATAGGATCAAGTTAGAAATTACAATGATAAATAGCTGTCAAAATTTCAAAAGTGTGCTCCAATTTTTACTATACTTTTCCGAATTTTTACCGAGTTTAAAAGTTTTTGAGAATTCCCCATATGGGAAACCAACGGCTAATTAACAGCCTATGTTTATAAAAAAGGAAAGGACTTTTTTCTCAAAAATAGTGCGTAAATTCAAATAATCAACAAGTATAAATTTTTTTTAGAATTTTGCATAAAATTTGATAACATTTTTTATTTTTTCACTTTTTTTTAGTATTGAGTCCAGTACGATAATGAGAATATAATGAAAATATCGAAAATCAGACTTAAATTTCGTTTTCCAAGTGCCAGTAAATAACATCTTGTAACAGTTATTACTTTTTTCAGTTGAAATTTATTTACCACCACTGAATGAATAAAAAAAAAAGAAACTAAAAAAAGACGTTCAAAATTTTTTTTTTTCCCATTAATACCCGGAGATCAGTAACTGTTAGTTAGAAAAAAAATATACTTCCAGCTTCCCAGACATGCAGGCGAGCGAGAAGGGGGCATTCTTCCCCGTGGCATATAGCGTAAGTGTATGTGCGTGTGTGTGTGTGTAAGAATATCTTACTATACTATATATTTGTTTTTCTTTTTCCACGCCCCCCCCACCCACGCCTCCCCAAAAGGTGCTTAGCTAACCGTAAAAGTGTATCGAAATATGCTTATTTCTATGTGTTTTGAATTATCCTATGATTTCCAATCACGCCCCCCCCCCCACGCCCTTTTTTATTCACGCCCCCCCTTTTTGATATATCTTATCAGCTATGTAACTATAGAAATGTAAAAAGTAACTAGGAGTAAACAGGGTTAGTCGGCAGTACTCAAAAAAAAGAATTAAAAGGTGAAGTAACGGCAGAGGTCAATAGCATATAAAAAATATTATAATACTATATTAGTATGCACCTCATCTCACCTCATGCACTAGTTAACGAAAAAGATTTTTACAGTGGCAAGAACTAAGATATGAACAATGATAGGCACGATTATTGTTATAAGGATGGGTTCAAAGTTACGAGGTCATCACAATGTTAGAAACAAATATAACCCTAAGAGTAATCAAGAGACACCATAAAAGGGTATCCACAAGAGTATGTTTAAAAGTATAAATAATTTTATGGACATGAGAAAGTATTCAAAAATGCATAATAGTAGGTAGAAGGGTAGGCACAATTGTAAGTAAAGGGTTGCGTATCTATTATGTAAGAACAGAGGGTAGAAACGATGATAGTCCCAAGTCTTTAAACAGGTCTAGGAAGATAAAAAAGAAAAAACTGAACTAATGGTAGAAACGAAAGTAGGCACAAGAATAAGAACAACCTGCGTTCAAAGTTAAAAATTGAAGTATAAAAATAATAACAATGTAAAAGAGGCTGCACATGGCTGAAAACTGGTGTCGTATAGTAAACTTCGATATCAATCAGAGTAGGTTAATTGGGAGAAACCCAGGTAGAAAAAATGTTGATAACAAATGTAAACGTTAAAAATTTAAATAAAAAAAAAAAAGAACTAGAGTTAGCATAGGAGTAGAAACAGATGTAGAAACAAATGCATGGGAAGAAGGTTTAACATTAGAAGCTTAAGTTTAAAAAAGGTAGTAAGCACAAGATTCTTAACATATGTAGGAAGAAGAAAAAGTCAACAGACGTAGTAAAGAGCGTTGAAAAAAAAGACTGAAGAGACGTGGATAGTAGCAAGGTTATGAGGCAGGGAAGGTTAATAAATAAAAAGACGAAAATAAAAATGTATTAAACCAAATCACATATAATCAAATCACAATAGTTTTGAATTAACTAAAAAAAACTAGTGACATACACATACCTGACAACTATGTCTTACTCTCACTTGACGTAAGTTCTTGATTCACTAGCATACCTACAAATCTAATTTTAAAAATTATAGATAAACATCATACAGATATTCATAGACTTAGTAAAATCAATTTCAGTGATGATTCAAAAGATAATTTAACGTCTGTCACATGTCCCAACCTCGAATTTTGTATAAAATTATGTCTGAATTCAGCTAAAAATAAATTGACAATAAAATTGTAAAGCATGAATCGCTTCTTTAATTCTTAAACTAACGAGGAAAATTTTTAAGTAACGTTAAATTTTCATTGTTTTCAGTATACAATGATATAATTTCACGTCCTCAATTTTGGTTTCACTGTCTATCACACGCAAGAAATATTGAATTATTTTACTGCAAAACTACTATAATTATATCTTTATTCGTACTAATTTGTTAATGAAAGAATCATTTATCACGCAGTATTTATCAAAAGTCATAAATTTTTGAATATTTTATGAAAATTCAAATAAAGTTCCCAAAAATCAGAGCGTACACTAATTCAACTCACGTCTGTCACGCACCTAAGCAAAAAAACTGTTGGTTAAATCGAAAACTAACCTCAAAATTGAATACCGTAGGTAAACGTAAAGCAAAAACATAGGTACACCACTTTTTATTGTGTAATAGAAACTTTGTTCAAATAATTAAACGCTTTAATTTTAAATCTTAGACACAAATCATCTTGACGTCTGTCACATTGTAAGCTATTCTGCAGAAATATGTCGTCGAACGCGCGATCAGCTGATTGGTGTCACCTCTTAGTTTGCTTGAAAATGATTATATTTATCCATGTAATGATTCAAATTAAACTCGTTTTCAAAACGGAAATTATTTAAACAAATTTGAAAGTTTAAATCTTAAATAAGATGAAATATTAACTAAATATAATCATGTTTCAGTACAATTAAAAAATTACTGTTTACTGTTATTATTAACAATATTTATCGTGGCAGTAGCATTTTTAGCATCTGCATTCATCCTAATATAAAGTAACTATGTTTTTTTTTTTTTTTTTTAATTATCTTTTATTTCATAATTCGATACCTGAAAATGACCGACTTTTTGCCCTTTATTCACGCTCTTTGCAAGACACATCACAAGGTTTAAGAGACCTAAGCATATAATGATAAACAGCTGTCATATGTTGTAACCAACGTTGCATATTTCGGAATAAAATAATTCTACCTACAGTGAGATGATCTACAGCTCTTGCTGAGGGAATTACTCTAGCAGTTAGAATGTACCAGTCTTTCGAAGTGAACACATCTTTTATTTTATCAAATCTGAATATGTCAAAAAAAAAAAATGATTTTATAATTTTAACCCTTGCCGAAACCGAGGAAGACATCGATAGGAAGCCTCGAGAACTTTGCAGTCATGGCTTGCGATACTTCAAGTTATGGTTCACGATGTTCTATTAAAGAAGAAGAAAAAGAAGTTATGCTAAGTGATTTCGAGTTAAACATTGAAGACTCGATGTCTGATTCAACTGGCTGTTTTGTGCACAGTAGTACCCAAATAACTAAACCCCTCGAAACAAAAATGGAAGGAGAGGAAAAAATTGATTCACTCAGCGATGGTGAAGATGATGATTTCCTCGGATTTTCAAACGCTGAAGTGGACTTTTCTAAAAAAGGCGTGATGACTTTCAAAACGGGTTAATCAAAATTTTTGCCAGAGAGGCGTTGAAATTAAGGCCGGTCCTGGACCTGTTAAGGTAGTTCACCCATAATACCAAAAGTCTCAAATTTTTATAAATTTGGTGGATTTACATTCTTTATGACTTGTTAAATCAAATTCTGCAAAAAAAAAACATAGAAATCGGTGCTAATTTTCGAGATATTGATGTTCAAACAAGGTACTTTTTCACGATTACCAAAAAAATGCGGAAAAAACTTATGATTTTTGAAGACTGTAAAGTGAATAATACTTATGAAGGTCTGAAAAAACAATATGTTATACTTTGAATTATGAGAAACAACTTGCAAATTTAAAAAATAGGGCAAGGTCTTATTAGTTATAAGCAATAAAATGCTATAAATATCTGTAGGTTAGTTTGAGAACCACTGACATGAGTGAACTACCTTAAAGTTAGAGAGGTGATGTATATGTTAAGTGCGATAAAAAATATTACACAAAAAAAAATACGTGGATGATGTGTTCCCATGATTGTCGGGGCTGGTTGTGTCATCAGAGTGTCGAAAAAAGCCGATGGTTATTTCCCCATCAAAATGTTAAATGTTAAATATAGTATGGAGGCGAACCTAGGAGGGTTATTTGAGAAAAGTTACTGGTTCTAAGGTTAAAACTAGTATCCACACAAATCTAAGAGGGTTTTTTGGTGTGGGTAATTGGTTTTTATTTTTAATTTATACTTTTATCGTTACCTAATTTTTTTCTATATAATTTCGGTTTTTAATATATTAATTAAAAATTAATAGATTATCAACAAATATTGAATTATAATATTGTGTGAAAAGTAAAATTATTTAATATTCATAAAATTAACCCTTAAATGTCACACCCAAATCCAGCACTGCCACACCGACAGTTATGAGGGGTCAATTTGACCCAGTGTGTCATTTAAGGGTTAAAAAATATTATGTTTCTCAACATTGCATTTATAAAAGTATTAATATCGTTTATTAACTGTAAAATAGCATTATAAATAATATTGTTCCCAACTTGTGTAAACAGTAAAAGATAGGATGTTCCCAACTTGTAAAAGCATAAGAATTCCCAACTTGTCAAAAAGGTTGCACTCTTATCAAGTGTTTAGTTCCCAACTTGTATCCATCCGACCCCCGCAGCAGCTGCAACACCCGAGTGCTGCGACTCGACGTCACGAGCTCGCAATGACACGGCGGCGAAGCGAAACAATGATGAATAATATTTATTTATTTTCGTCAAAGCGTTGTCATACCACTTGCATATAATATTGCCTTAAAGTTTCAATTCTCAGATAGAATAAAAGATCTGCAAGAAAATTTTTTTTTTAATGATTTCTTTAAAAACTTTATGTTTAATGTTTTCATTAGTTTACATAATCAATTTCAAAATAATTATTTCGTGAATTATGAAAATAATCGTTAATTATAATAATGATAATAATTATGAAACAATCTTTTTGAAATTTATGTGAATGTTAAAAATTTTATGTAAGGGTAGAAAAAAGTAAACTATACAGATATTTTTTATTTAGACTGATTATAAGAATAATCGTTTATATAAAACAAATAATTTTTTGAGTATGCAGTAACTCAAATAATTATTGGAAATTTCATGATAATAATATTAATAATATTAATAATAAAATAATTTTAGCTATTAAAAGGATGATTTATTCACAATGCAAATAATTCTTATCAATTTTAATAAATTATAGTGTGGAGAGGATATTTACTGTTCTTAATAAATAAGGAGGGTCTATAAAAGGGCGGGGATGGGACCAGGGTGAGAGCGGAATCAAAAGTAGGTTTTTTGACTTTTTTACAGTGTACAATGAGAGGGAGTGGGAGCTAGGTGGGAGCTAAATAAATGAGTAAAAAGGGGCAAAATGGGGAGGGGGTGGAAGCGATGGAGAAAATACAACTATAAAGTGTGTACGAAAAGTATACAATCAAGAAATTATCTCAAAAAATACGCATTTTTCGTACACTGACAGAAAGAAACGGTAACTGTTACCACTGCGAGTTTATAGTTACCGAATATTCGCTTATAAGAGCTTGAAAAATCACCAACTAATTGTCAGTGAATAATTCGGTAACTATTAGCGCACCGGTAAAATTAATACTTCGCTCAAAGCGTGAGCAATTGAAGGTTAAGAATAAAAAAATTTTTCAGTTCTAATTGACAACTTTTCTTCTTTAACTACGAATATCAAAAGCATATTTTTGTAAATGAAATGTTTTTGATCATTTTAAATAAAATAAGCGTTTTGCAAAAATAAAATACATTGTTTGTAGTTCACGTAAAATATAGGTAAAATTGCAAGCCTGCTTCAAGGCTCCATGCGCTAACAATTACCGCATATTCACTAACAGTGATCTCATTCTTTGCACGTCTCGTTACCGAATGATTCGGTTACTGTTACCGATTCTTTCTCTCAGTGTACAGTACATGGATCGGGGAAGTTTCACGAAATAAAGATTCCAGCTTCGTGGGCCGACTGAAATTGAGCCCTGGGCCTGATTTTGGGCCCCACGACCCTCAAATTCATTTTTTCAAATGGGAACCTTTGTTTTTGACCGCGAATTCTGAAAGAGCGGAAAATTTTACGATTTTTAATAAAGGGCATCTGAAAAGTATTTTATTTGAAAAATGTGGAAAAATACCTTAAAATCGTAAAATTTTCCGCTTTTTCAGAATCCTAAGTCTAAAATAGGGGTGCCAAATTGAAAAAATAAAGTTAAGAGTCGTAGGGCCCAAAATCAGACCTGAGGCTCAATTTCAGTGGGCCCACGGAGTTGGAAATTTTGTTTCGTTAAAGTTTTCTAATGCATGTAGTGTACTAAAAATGCGCATTTTTTGAGATAATGGCTTGAATCCATAAATTTCGAAAATCCTGTATACGCACACGCACACACGCGCGCGCGCACACACACAAACACACACACGCGCGCACACACACAAACACACACACACCCACACGCACACACACACACGCGCGCGCGCGCGTGCACACACACTGGGGGGTACCCCCTACTCGCTCCGCTCGTCAACCCTCGACTTAGATTGAAAATTGAAAAAATAAAGTTAAGGGTCGTAGGGCCCAAAATCAGACCTGAGGCTCAATGTCAGTGGGCCCACGGAGTTGGAAATTTTGTTTCGTTAAAGTTTTCCAATGCATGTAGTGTACTAAAAATGCGCATTTTTTAAGATAATGGCTTGATAATTTCGCAAATCCCGTACACACACACACACACATACACACACGCGCGCGCGCACACACACACATACACACTAGGGGGTACCCCCCACTCGCTTTAACGATTAAATTTTAGGCTTTAAGTTTAGGCTTAAGGAATAACTTTTCAAAATTTCAAGAGGATTTACAATACAATTGTTGAGAAATTTTAATTCAAAGTTGGGCTAAAATCGCTCCAAATCGGGTGATTTAACATAGGCTTTTATGGGAAAACCATGCTGTTTTCATTTTGCTGTAGTTTTCGAACCAGGTTGGCAATCATCTTGAAATTTGGATATGTCATTCCTAGAGCCTTAAAGAATTAATTGCTATGTTTTTGGAAAACTTCTGATGGATTTTTAAACAATTTCGGCATTGTTTTGTTATTAAAAAATCAGTAAAAAGTTTGCTGATTTTTCCTTATTTTTAAAAAAGTTTTCTAGACTTTTGATTCACACTGTTAAAAACTAGAAGTCTTCCGTAATACTATGTAAAAATTTCAGAAAGTTTTATTAATTCAGTCTCGGGTATCAACGAGTTGAAAATAAAATAATTTTATTAATCGACCAGGTAGACTCGAGGCGAATGTCAGCTGTTCCCGTGCCTAACCTATGGGCGGCTTCCCTACTACTTCCGCGACGAGGCAACGTCCTGAACTGATCCTATAAATTTTTATTACAATAAGTTTTCAAATGTATTTTTAAAAGTTCTTCTGAATAAAAATGATTTTGAAAATTAGAACAAACAAAAATAATCTGTTTTGATGAATTTTTTTCTAAATCTGCTTTATTTTGAAAATTTTCGTTAAAATTCTCTTCTGTGCACTTATAGTCAGATAACAATTTCATTTTAAAATAAAACTTATAGTCGTTATTAACAAATTTTATTAAAGCGCCTATCTAAATTATCTTTTCTTGAACAAAAATTTTTTAAACACTGAGAACAGCTGAAGGTTTTTTTTTTTTTTTTAGAATGAAGTTATAGATGTCTGTCTAAAATTTTTTTTTAACTTAATTTTGCATCGCAGTAAGAACATTCATGTTTTTTTCATTTTATAATGTGTTTAAATATGTGGAATTAAATTTTTTGAAGAAAATCAATCCAAGAATTTTAATGAAACTTTTAGGTTACTTTTAACGCTTTATTTATTAGTTTTCAAATTTGTCATTTTTAAGAAAAGTAACCTAAAAGTTTCATTGAAGTTCTTGGAATATCATATGATAGAATTTCATTTTATTGAAAAATAAACCTAAAATTTTTTTATGAAGGAAAAAATAAGGAATTTTTTTAAATTTATACAGTATACAGAAGAATGATCAAAATTAAATTTGATGGATGAAAAAATTTTCCAAAACAAAAATTTTAAAAGAAAAAAGTTTTCAATTAAAATTAAAAAATTCAACTAAAATAATTTTTTAAAAATTTTCATCGAAACGATATTATTAATTTTATATAAAACCTAAATTTTTTAAAATTCTAAATTTTTTTAATGCATAAGGACAATTATAAGATTCAAAATTTTATAGGATTTTTACATTTAACACAAAAAAATGCAATGGATTTTTTTTCACTCATATAGTAATATATATCGAATGATAAATTTTTAAAATTGATGAGGAAAAAAACAAAACTTTAAAAGAAAAATTTATTTACTTTGTGAAAATTTTCATTCAAACGACATTATTAATTTCATCAGAATTTTTGCTTTCTATAAATATTGGATTTGAAGATGTGCATCTTGATAGAGCGACATACAATTGACCATTAGAAAAAATTGGTTTATCAATATATATACCGGCAGAATCAAAACTTTGTCCTTGGGACAAAGTTTTGATTTGTTTTGATGTGTTTTGATATCTATATTCAATATTATTGAAAATAATTCAATCGCAGAACAATTTTTTAATTGTTTTTAATAACATCGATGAGATTAAATTCAATCCATACTTATGATTGAATTTAATCTTTAATTTCATTTTTTAATATTTTGTGTGTTAACAAAACATTAATTTGGCTGCACCTAAGGCTCTCCAAATGGAAGTCTGAGGCATAGCCGAAAAAAAATGCTTATATTTTTGACTAAAATAACGCATATTTAAGGTAGTTTTGGCTGCGCCTCAGGCCCTCCAAAAGAAAGTCTGAGGCGCAGAGAAGCGCAGCCAAAAAAAAAAAGTGCTTAAGTTCCGATATTTTTGACTAAAATAACGCATATTTAAGGTACTTTTGGCTGTGCCTTGCTGCGCCTCACGAAAAAAAAAAAAAAACCCTTTCAACTATGTATATAATATAGTAATGTATATACTAGGGGGTACCCCCCTGCTCGCTTTGCTTGCAAACCCTCAGAAATAATTAAAAAATATAAAAATAAGAAAAAATAAACAAAATTAAAAAAACAAATTATGTAACATTTTCTCTCTGTGTTTGAAGGGCTTGAGACATAACTAAAGGAAAAAGTACTTTTTAAGGTGGATTTTTGGGAAATGAGGGAGGAGCACCTCAAAACAGTCGAAAAACCTTATACTTAACACTATTTGTAGCTCCTCCGGGAGGAGCTTTTGAAAAATGTGGCTCCTCTGGGAGGAGCATTTTAAATTATAGCTCCTCCAGGAGGAGCACCTTAAAATTATGTGAAATATAATGTTTTTTGACGCTTTGAGGTGCTCCTCCCGAAGAAGCAATAATTTTAAAAAGCTCCTCCCGGAGGAGCCACATTTTTCCAAAGCTCCTCCGGGAGGAGCCATGAATAATTTGGGAGGAGCACGGGAGGAGCCCTTGAACTAAATAACTAGAAGGAATTTATTTATAATTATGCTCCGTTAAGGAAGGAGTAGAAATATGTCTTCAAAAACCCGTAAAAAAATAAGGCTCCTCCCGGATATAACTATATAATATAGGAATATATATATATATATATATATATATATATCTTACTATATTATATAGTCACTTTTTTCATTTTTTCCCCATCAACTCCCTATTCTTCCCCACTACCTCCCCATTTCTCCCCACCCTTAATTCTTGATTTTTTAACCGTAAGACATAACAATTTTTTAATATTTTTTTTATTCAATACCTCCCCATTCTTCCCCACCCCTCCCCTTTTTTGGCTGATCCATTTTCGGCCCCACCCACCCAAAACTCCCCACTCTCCCCACTCCAAGGTGAAGAGTTTTAATCGCTTGTAAAAAGAACTTGAAAAAATAATAGAAAAATGCAATATGGATAGAAAATAACAATTACAAAAAATTAAAAATTTCATTAAATTAAATAAATCTAAAAAAATTTTTTATATTCCATGTTCTGCTAGGAGATTCTCAAACATTTTTAAATTTTTACCTTTTTTTTTATTCTTATTCTTATTCTTTTAATTTAAAAATTATTTAACATTTGTTGTTAAGCAAAACAAAAAAAAAGATTAAAGATAAACATAATCATTTAATTTAATATTGAACCCCTAGTATATCTCCCTATATTATAATCTGGTTTTTTTTATGATCCTCAAAGTTGAGTCCTCAAAATTGAAAATCAATGAAAACATGGTCAAAAGACACGTAAAAAAGATACTTATGAGTCCTCAAAGTTGAGTCTACGACGGAAAAGTTGAGTCCTCAAAGTTGAGTCCTCCTTTTCTCAAAACGGTGTTTTTTAGATTCTCATATAATATTTTCTATAGAAGCAGCTTGGTGTATAGAAAGATTTGAATTGTGTAAATGTAGTTATTCAGTATAACGTTGAGCAATTCATACAGAAAATTAACAAAACATAATATATAAAGAAAATAAAGAAGAAAAAAGAAAAAAAATTGGAAAACAACTTTAACAGCTTGGTTTGAATTAAATAAAATTGATCTGTTAGAAATATTAAATACACCAATATACCAAATTACTAAAGATTTCTAGATAATAAAACTTTTGTTAGATAGAAAAATAAAAAAAATTTCAAACTATAGGTAGAATAAACGTTGTTTCTTCTAACGATTCAGAGAGTTTTCACTTAAAACTAATATAAGATTAAGTAATAGGTGATACTTCTCACGAATACTTGAGAAAATTATTTATAAACATATGGAGAAGGAGCTATTTAAATGGGTTTAATAGAAAATGATAAAAATGTAATGCCTTTTTGAAGAAGCTATAAACTATTTAACTCTGAAAAAATTACAAGAATTTTTTGGACTTTTTTGATTGTCTGAAAGAATTCCTGGTAATCATATTTTATAAAAGATTTCAAAGATAATGCGGAAGATAGAGGTTTAAATGAAATAAACAAATTTCTATCTAGTGAAGATTCTAATTTAAGTTATAAATATTTTGGTTTACCTTTTGGTTTAGCTTAGAAAATATTTCTAATATTTCTGAAAATTATGACTGCAAAATAAACTGAAAAGAAGAGTTGTTTGAAAAATTTAATAATTATCAAAAAAATATATTTAATACAATTACATAAAGCAAAAATAACATGTACTTTATAGATGGACCAGGTGGTACAGGTAAAACATTTTTTCCTTTTTGTCGTGTCGGCACCATCTCCCCTTTTTAATATTAAAATAGTTTTCAGATAATTCTTAAATTATTTACAAATTATTTAATTATTAGTTAAATAAGATAAATTAATAAGTATAAATAAGACAGAGAGAGAGAGAATAAAAAGAAGAAAAACAGAGAGGGAGAGAAAAAGCGAACATGAGCTGGGAAAAGAAGAGAGGGAGAAGACCAGAGAAACGCGTCAGCACGGGACGCCCGGCTGAGGGAAGGAAAAGCCAGCAGCGGACCCAAACAATACAGCGTCACGGCAAGGAGGCTGGAGGCCATAAACAAACCCCCATGATCACCGGTCAGTGACATTGACCCAATGAGGCATCAAAGAAACGGGTCCCATAATAGTTTAGGCGGACCGTACCTGTAGGAGAGGGAATTCACACGTGAGGAGTATTATAATAAATTAGGCCAAGGCCAAGCCCTCTTGGAAAAGGGGCCAAATCATTGGTTTTTCCCCCAGATTCGGACTTACATGGGAGGGTCCATGATCCCCTCTACGGGAGTGGGTCCTCATATGCCAGGGTATAAATAGGGCCGTGAACGCGGGCCCAGCAGCTTGGTTATTCAGTCGCGATCCAGAACTCGACCCACGCACATCGTTCGGCGAGGAAGATCTCCACGACTTGACTCACGGGAGTTAGAGATTTTCAAATACCTGATATTTTTAAAAATAGATCGAGATCAACCTTAATGACTATTTATAGTCTCATTTTAAGGGCATTTCTGAGTTTACGAATCAGTGCACCTGATTCGCGAGTTTTCGAATAAGTGCGAGGGTTGATAAAAAAATTAGAGTTCTGGCAGTGACGATTTGATTTTGAAAGACTTTTAATGAAACAGCAGCCTTTGTGTCCAACTAGAGAAAAGAGCCTGGAATCTCCTTCAGGACTGTGTAAGAACCACCGATTCACCACCTCAAGCAGCCCAGCGGGAATCTTCGACTTTCAACACCGTGTGGGCTCCGCGCTGCGAGACCACGGTAGTGCGAGTGAGGGAGAGGCTTTCGTAATGGCCTGGAATTTCTACGTCGTGGACATCCCATACTCCATCCTTGGAGCCGACGTCCTTAGTCATTTCGATCTCCTCCCGTAATGGGAAACGCAAACGCCTGGTAGATAACGTGACCCAGTTGCACGCCTCTGGGACTCTCCGCGAGCCTTCAGTTTTTGGCGTGAGCTCGGTAGACCCTGGCTACAAGTACTACCACATTCCCTCTAAGTTTCCTCGCGTTCTTGGCCTTGAGCCAACCGCACCACAAGGAGCATGGTGTCTTTCACCATATCAAAACCACCGGCCCCCCGTGGCCCAACGCACCCGTCCACTTTCTACTGAGAAACGGAAGTTTGCCATCGAGGAATTCAATCGTCTCGCCCAGGCCGGCATCCCCAGCCGTCCTCGACTGGAGTGCCATGTCCGTTGACGCGATTCAACTTCCGGCAGTTCAGTCTATTATGGCAAGGATCGACGCGTTTCGTCTCCCCACGACGTTTTCCCTTGCTGAGCTAGCGGCTAGCCAAGCAGCCGACTAGCAACTTCGTGAGATCCTCGCTGACCCTCTGAAATTGATCAGATTTACTCTCGGCGAGAACCACACGCCAATCAACTGTGACACGTTCGACTACTCTATCCGTCCGTACGTTCCACCTCCTTTACACAGAGGGATTTTCGATCTTTTCCACTCAAACTCGCACCCTAGTGCCAAAGTTTCCGCGAGGCTCATACGTAGGAGCTACATTTGGCCAGACATGTCCTGTGACATTTCTCTCTGGGCCAAGGCGTGCATCCATTGCCAGCAAGCTAAAGTGACCCGCCACAACCGGTTCTTGCCCCAGAAATTCCCGGTCCCCGACGGCCGTTTCGCTCATGTCTATATCGACCTTGAAGGTCTCCTTGTCGACAGCCACGGCAACCTGTACGCCCTCACCATTGTCAACCGGTATTCACGGTGGCCCGAGGTTGTACCTATACCCGACTGTCGCCCGGGCATTCTTCGACACGTGGGTTTCCCGTTACGGAGCGCCCGAGATCTTGACCTTTGACCAGGGTTCGCAGTTCGAGACGCAGCTCTTCTCGGCCTTTTTACAGCTGATCGGCTGCGAACGAATTGGCACTACGGCCTATCGACCTCAGCCGAACGGTTTGGTCGAGCGATCCCACCGGGACTTGAAGGCAGCGATAATGTGCTACGGGGACAACCCAGAATGGGCCCGGTTATTATCGTCCTTTCTTCTTGGCTTGCGTACCCGAGTGCGTTTAGACTTGGACGCGACCCCGGCTGAATTTGTCTTCGGCACCGTCTTGCACATTCCAGGCGAATTTTGCATTCCTGGCGCCTACGAGCCCAACCAGGGATTTTTCCTCGAGGAATTCCGTGGCTTTATGAGAGAGGTGAAGCCTGTTCCCTCTGCACGGAAATATAACTACAAGACGTTCGTCTTCAAGGACATGGCGACGTGCACCCACGTGCACATGAGGTCTAAGCCTGTCAAACGCTCCCTTGAAAGACCCTACCACGGACCCTACAAGGTCATTCAACGTCTGTCGAACCTCGATTTTCTGATCGACGTGGGCGGCGAGCACGAAATCGTGAATGTCGATCGCCTCATTCCGGCTCACTTTATCCCGGAAGGTTTCGCGGACGAGATTCTCGGCCCGGCAATTGATCCTATGCCAGTCAACTCTGTGACTCATGTGAAGATCGAAAGCCCGCAGCCTGATAGGTCCATCTCCGGTGCCCCCTACCCGCGAGAAGGCTTACCCTCGTAAGCGAGTGCATTTCGAGCACCCCTATGCAAAGCCTCTCGATTCGATCTCGCGAGAACTTGGAGAAAAGCTCGCGCTTTTAATTCATTCGGAGGGGAGTACTGTGGGCTCCACGCTGCGAGACCACGGTAGTGCGAGTGAGACAGAGAACGAGAGAGAGAGAGAGAGTACGAATATGGCCGCCTGCAGCTCGCTGCGTCGAGCTTAGCCTGCCGGCCCACCAGTGCGTGCCTAGCTACCGAACGGCACAGACCTAAGCTGCTCGCGCCTCGTGCGACAGCTTGTACTTAGAGTATAATAAATAAACGTAATTAATCCTACACCTTGTGTCAGTAATTTATACCTCAGTGAAACCTGCACCAGGAGAATAGGGCCTCCTGCCAAATAGTATCACCCAGATACCTTCAAACCCTACAACCGTTAACTCTCTCTCTCTCTCTCTCTCTCTCTCTCTCTCTCTCTCTCTGTGCAGTGTCCAGAACTTTAATAGAAGTAAGATTATTTTTAAGGAAGTAGCTCGTGTAACGTTTTGTAATGGTTTGGTTTTTATAATAAATAGATTTTCATAGTAGTCTTTCGGGTTCTGTAGTTTCATTAATTAACCTCCTATCAGTTATTCGAATCACCTACCCGGTCACACAAAAGGGTGAAGTAGAGCCAAATTAATTAAATAGATCTGTCCCAATTTCGGGACATGACATTTTGGAGAAAAATTAATAATTTTAGGTGTCGATTTTGGACAAATCCTTCCTGTAGTCAAAAGAGGCAATGAAAAAATTATCGTAGAAGATACGATTAAATACAGTAAATTGTGGAAAAATTTCAAAATTCTTAAACTCTCTGAAAATATGAGATGTAAAGATAAAATTTTTTCTAATTTATTACTAAAAATAGGAGAAGGTGAAATTGAAAATTTTAAAATACCTATGAAATGGAAAAGTAAAGATGTTTGCAATTCAATTTTTGGAGATATAAATGAAAATAATAATCTAAACAAAGTTATTTTAGCTCCAAAAAATGAAAATGTTGCAATGTTAAACAGAAAAGTATTAAACATATTAAATGGACAAAGTAAAACATATTACAGTATAGACATATTATATTGACGGAGTAGATCAAACTGATTCAAATATATGTTTAGATTATCCAATTGAATACTTAAATTCAGTAAATGACAGGCTTTCTACCCATGAACTAAAATTTAAAAAAAATGCAGTGGTAATGTTAATTAGAAATCTAAGTAAAAAAGATGGTCTATGCAATGGAACAAGATTGAAAATAACAAATTTATATGAACATAATATTGAAGCTACAAGTGAAAAAATAGGAAGAGTAGTATTTATTCCAAAAATATGTTTAAGTACCAATGAAAATTCAAATTATCCATTTATAATTCACAGAAAATAGTTTCACATTATTTTAACTTTTGCAATGACAGTTAATAAATCTCAAGGACAAAGTTTTAATGAAGTAGGTTTGTATTTAAAAACAGAATTTTTTTCTCATGGACAATTATACGTTTCATTATCAACATCTAAAAATTCTGATCTCTCTATATTATATTTCCGTTTTTTATTCTGATCCCTTAAATTGGATTCTCCAAGTTGGATCTTCAAAAATCTGAAATTCTTAAAAACACGGTCAAAACACAGTTAAATATCGCACTTATTTGATCCCCCAAATTGGATCTTCGTCAAAAATATTGGATCCCCTTTTTTCAAAATTTTTTACTGAAATATAGTATCTTTTATTATCAAAAAAATAAATAATAAATTTTAGTAATTTATAAATAATAATGAATTTCATTTGAAAATTTTTTATTTCAATTTGAAACAAACTTTAAATCCAAACCTAACCTTTATACCAATGTTTACTTTTTGATATAAAACATTTACTTAGAAATTAAAATTTGTGCCGTACGAGAAATTTTTCCGGGTAATTAAGGGACACTTTAGTGGGCAGATTTGCGCAATTTCAAGCGAGCTGGTTAGATAAGCGAAATACGTTAGTTTAGTGAGAGCTAATCATTTCAGTCGGTTCCGGTTGGTAAGGTAGATGATTTATGGATTTGATTGATTGATTTAAGTTTATTATTCCAAGCAGAGGGTTGCACCCTGTCCTGCTCGTTCAGGTTTTACATTGGTGTACATTGGATGTGATTTATATATGAATTAAATAAAAGAGTTGACATAAAGTTTTGACATAAGATAAGGTACAGTAGATAAGATAAAGGTGATTTAATTTTCATGCTTGCACTGTATAATTTCCAGTAGAAGGTATGCGCTGACGAGCTGTTTAACAATGCACTAATGGAGGGGTGTTAGAGTCGGGCTAAAGGGGGATGGATTATAGGTGTTAAGAGGCAGGAGAGGTGAGGGGGGATGATGGTGAGAATTTCGCATTTGCTCTTTGGACCCAATCTGCACAGTCGATCATAAAAAGGGCGGTTTTGAGGGAGGTTTTGTAGTTTTGGAGCGAGTTGCTATTGTAGAAAATGGACCGGTGTTTGTTGATAGTGCATGAGGTTTGAATGGTGAAGGAGAAGTTGTATATGGATGTGCGCGGCGTGGAGTAGATTAGGGGTGGTCTAGGCCGTCGGTTTGAGCGTCTGATGAACTCCTCGCCAGGGTCCAGCCTGTAGTTTGCGTACAGGTGTGATGGTGTTTGGGAGGCTTTAATGGAGTAGGCAAGGGAGGTATTTAGGTACTCGCGACGGGAGGCTGCAGAGAGCCAGTTGATGGAGAGGCGGTAGGGGGTAACATGCGCGGCGCGGGGGATGGATCCAAAAGCAAAACGAGTACAGGCATTGTGAAGGGTGTGGAGCTTTAGGTCTTGCTTGTGGGTGAGATGGGTTAAAAAGGGTGCGGAGAAGTCGAAAAGAGGGAGGATGAGTGAGTTTTCGAGAAGAATGCGTGTGGGGCGGGATAGTGCTTTGCGGAAGTGGCGGAAGGAATAGAGGGAGTAATTTACGCGCTTGGAAGTTTTATTAATCTGGTGGTTCCAATTTAGGGAGGAGGAGTTGTGCGTACCGAGTAATTTTATGGATTTGGAGTAGGGAATGGTGTGACCATTTATGATAAGGGGGGGGGGGGAGGGAATTGAAGTCGATTTTCGATAGGTAGTGTTCACTGGCGATGATGATGAGGGTGGACTTGCTGGGGTTGAGGTGAAGGTGATTTGCTGCAGCCCAGGCGGCAACAGACTGGGCGTCGGAGAAAATGAGGGAGAGAAAATGAAGGAGTTGGGAAAAAGGGGCACATATGTAGAGGGTGGAGTCGTCAGCATAAAATACATGAAGGGAGTAGAGTATGAAGAGGCAGAGGTCATTTATAAAGAGGATGAAGAGGAGAGGGCCAAGGACGCTGCCTTGGGGTACGCCAGAGGTTGCTAGGAGCCATGGAGCGTGAAGACCGTCTTGCGACCGGACGGCTTGGGTTCTACTCGTAAGGTACGAGTAGAACCAGCGCACCACGGTGTCCGAGCAACCTAGTTGACGTAGCTTGGAAAGGAGGATACGATGGGGGATGGTATCGAATGCTTTGGTAAAGTCGAATGAGATTAGGATGGTGACTTCGCCATGTTCTATGGCAGAACGTGCATCTTCGAGGATACTGAGGAGGGCGGTTTGGGCGGAGTGGTGTTTTTTGTAGGCGTACTGGGAGGGGTCAAGGAGGTTGTGACGGGTTACAAAGGTGGTGAGTTGTGATGCGATGATTCTTTCTAGGAGTTTCGATAATTGCGGGAGTAGGGCTATGGGGCGTGTATCAGAGGGGGTGCGAGGGTGAGGGGTTTTGGCTAGGGGGATGATGGACGATTTTTTTTCCATGAGGTAGGGAAGTGACCGAGTGAGAGGGATGTATTTATGATGTTTGTAATGGATGGAAGAAGGGAGGGAAGGGCCAGCTTGAGCATTGAGAAGGTGATGTGGTCAGGACCCATTCCCTTTGGGTTGTGCTGGCTGAACGTTTGCAAAACTATGGTTCCGTTCACCTGTGTGAATTCAAAAAGGGGGAGAGGGGGGATAGGTAGCGGGATGGAAAGGATGTCTAAAAGGTCGCGTGGTGAAAGGGAGGGCGATGATTGTGATACTGCAGCGTAGTGTGTGTTGAGTGTGGGGCTGTCGAAGATTGTAAGGGGAGAGGGTCGGCTGGGCTCGAGTACTCCGGTTTTGCGGATGGCGCGCCACTTCGTGGCGTGATCGCTCTTTCCGTCTTCCACAATGGTCTTGATGTGGTCATTTTCCAACCTATCAAGGTCAGTTATGACCTGGTTCCGGAGAGCTTTGTATTCGGACAGGAGGCGGGCAGAGCGGGATCTTGTGGCTCGTCTGTAGAGGTTGTCGCGACGGCTCATCTTATCTAGTATGGCGGGTGTGATGTAGGGTTTTACTAGGGGTTTTCTTTTAATAGTTTTCTGGGGCGCGAGGGAGTCAAAAACTTCGAGAGTGATGTCGGTGATTTTTGAGATGTTGAGGTCAAGTAAATCAGGGTTTGCAGGGGGGGGGGTGGGTTGTACGAGCAATTCGCGAGGCGTGGGGGTGGGGGAAAGATGGTTGAAAGTTTTGCAATCAGTAGGTTATGAAGTGTGGGTGGGTCTATGGATTTTAGTTTACGGACAGTTATCGTTTCAGCGATGGGAGGTGGGGGGTTGATGTTGAGTTTTACTGAAATGAGATCGTGACCAGGAGTGAAGGGGGTTGTTGATTGGGAGAAGGATTTAATCTTGTCTAACGAGCGAGTGATGAACAGGTCGAGGCATGAATGATGGGTAGAACCATCATGCCATAGTGAATGATGGGTTGGCTTGTTGCTGACTAGAGTGAGGCAGTGTTCAGTGATTAGGTTGAATAGGGAATAAGATGAGAAGGAGGGGATGGACATGTCAACGTTGAAATCACCAGTTAGAACGACGTTTTCATATTGTGGGAGAATAGGGGTGAGCGTGGAAAAAAAGTGAGAGGGGAGGGTGGCGTTGGGTGGACGGTAAACGACGGAAAGGAGTAATTTGGTGTGTTTAAGGTCGATATCTAGGGTCATGAATTCAGGGTGCGCCTGGTATGTTGGAGGTGTAGGTGATACGGAGACGATTGTGGGTGAGAAGTGGTTGTGGATGTAAATGGCAACGCCACCTCCTGGCTTTCCAACACGATCGTGGTGGAGCAAAGTGTAGCCAGGTAGGTTGTACATATGGGTAGGGGTATTAGGCGGGATGAAGGTTTCAGTTAATGCTATTATGTCATAGTTTTCGATGGAGTTTTTGTGTCGTAATTCATGAAAGTGAGTTGAGAGGCGGTTGATATTGATGTGAGCTATGTGAAAAGTGCGTGTAGTGGGAGGGGGAGGCGGGGGGAGGGGGTGGAGAAACTTCATGGGTGAGGGTTAGCTGAGATGTGCGAGCGATATTGGCGGGGGGGGGGGTGGATGGCGAATTGCTTGTATTTCAGGTTGAAGGTTGAGTGACAGGGTTGTCATGGTTGTTGCTGTTGTTGTTGGCTAGGGGGGGTTGGAGCGGGGGAATTTCGGTATCCAAATCGAGAAGTGAGGTGTTGGGGGATTGGTTAGGTGCAAGTGATTGTTTAAAAAGGTCGAGATCTTGTTCGGTGAAAATCTCGAAGGGCTTGCCATTTTGGGTTTTGCGTAGCAGGAGTTTATTTGTGTGGGTGACAACACCAGGGCGTTTGAAGTGTTTGGTGATCTCGCGGGCTCTTTTGGCGAGGGCGTGGAGGGAGGGTTTGCAGAAAGGATTCATGTAGATTGGGCGGGCGGTACCGTACCCGAAAATCTGGACATCAGTGACGTCACGAAGTTTGGATTTGTTCATAATGACGAAATCATGGGCTTCAGGGCTGGCAAATTTTACCATGATGGAGTGGGGTTAATTGTGGGCCGGGCAGGGTTTTCTGGGGATTGGGGTGGTTTAAAAATCCAGGGGCGGCCATTGAGGATATGTTGAATTACGGTGGGGCGATCGATATAATTGAGGATTGCAGTGGCAGCTTTTAGGGGTTCGATGGGTGGAGCTGTGGGGATGCCGCTGATACGGATTTCGCACGGGTCGGATTCCAGGAAGCGGTGCTTGAGGGTCGCAACTTCCACCCTGAGGTCAGCGACCTCGGATGCGGTGTTTGCGACGGTGGACTCAAGTGATGCTAGCTTTTGGAGGGGGGGGCGAAGAGGGATACGAGGTCTTTCATAGGTTGAGGGTTGTTGGGATTATCCATGAAAGCTTTTACGTTTGAGGCGAAGTTGGTGTCATGAGAAGGACTTTGGTTTTGAGGACGGGGGACGGTGGGACGACGGGTTTGGGGTTGGTGCTCTGGCGAGGATTCAGGAAGACGCTTACGGGGGTTTGAAGAGGTAGGTCGGGGGAATATGACGTTGGAAAGAAGGGGGGGGTATAGGGGTGGGGCCGGGGTGATGGGGGGTAAGAGAAGAGGAGTTGTTTTGGTGGGTGCTGGAGGGTGGACGGGAGGAGCTTTGGCGCTGTGCAGAGGGCTGAGAATGTTGGTTGCATGCGGCCTGGTTGGGGTCAAAGTCGAGGTTATGAGTGTCGCAGTTTAAACAAAGGAATGGTATGTTATCAGGAAAGGATAAGGGAATACAGGTTGAGTGGGAGAGGGAGAAGCAGTTAGTGCACTGTCTAGTGGGCTTACCACGCTGAACAATGCCGACGAACATTTTGGCCCCTAATCGGTGATGACCAGTTGGCAGCTGTGTTGGCGTGGTGGCCGGGTAGATGTGTGCAGGGGCGCCTGTGCTACTGAGAGTCCGTTGCGGTGAGTAGTTGTAGGAGGGGCACAGTTTTGTGTGTGTGCTGCTGGGCGAGGCGCGCAGCCGCGTGGTGCGTGGAATACCTTGGCGGGCACTGTAGCGGCAAGGTGGCTGGGCTGGTTGCGGTGCACAGCCGCGTGGTGGTAAGAAGCTTTTAGCGGGCGGGTGGGCTGGCAACTGCAGAGCGGCAAAGGTGCTGAGCGGCAGGCGGTGCCAACTGCGTGGGCACGAAAACCGTATGATTCCACCGGCGACTACTTAACCTCAAAACTTCCATGCCAGATTTTCCGAGACCTCCAGCTCAATAATTACGGAGCGTGGCGTAAATTCCTGTGAAGCGCAAGAGCCAGAAAGGTAGCCGGAAAATCTGAAACAAAAAACTCGCACGTGGCGGATGTGTGGAGGTGAGAGGAATGCTAAAGGTGAAGAGCGATGTATGAACGTTGCGCACTTACCAGTTGCGAGCAGACGAATGAGGTTGGTTAGGCGGAGGTTATGGGGGAGGAGCGTGGAAGGGGAGATGAGGTGGGAAGGGTTTGTTATTGCACTTAAAAATATTAATAGAGCTTTCTCAATATTTAAAGTTAGTGACTGAGTTGATGAATAAGATGAGTAAGATTTGTTCGTAGATTGGGTGAGATAAGTTTGGAGGATAAAATACGGTATTTGAAGTTAATCAAATTAGTGAGGTCAGTAGAAGATTGAATTAGGTCAGGTAGTTGAAGATAAAAAAGTAAGTATAGTTAGTAGGGTTCTTAATATGGGTGAGAATAGTAAATCGTGTTAGATGACGCGAGTTTGTGCGGAGGGTAGAGTGTAGGTAAGGTGATTGTGGGCTGGTAGATCAGATATTAAAATTATAACTTTGGCTCTAATTTGAATTTTTATATAAAATCATATATCATCAAAAGGTCTTGGGCTCAGCTTTCTAATTATGTCATTTTATGTCATTGAGATTTTTATTAAATACTTTTTATTAGCATGAGAGGGTGCTGAACAAAGCCGTTTATCATTTTGAGTCCAACTCTACCCCTACAAAATCATAAATCGGCTTAAACGCAATTTCGCAAGCTGTTACTATGCAGGAAGTAAGTTCATCTCATGAAGAATCTGTAAAAAAATTTTGTGGATTATTTTCCCGAGCTGAATTCCAACCAATAGGAACGCTGCATTTGACATTTGGCGGAAGGGTGTGGCTAAAATTATTTCGATAATTTGTCGGTTATTTCCAATTCGAACGTTTTGAGTCGTATAGCAACTTGAATTGTTACTTGAATCAGCTTTTGGGTTAGACCCGAGTCTCTGCGGTGTATACCTACATATGAGTATTCATAGTAAACAAAGAGTCATAGTACTATTACCGCAAAAATGTAAAATACATCATTTCTATGAGTTGAAATTCAGCTGGGGAAAATAATCCAACCGAATACCCCTCGTGCTTCAAAATTTTAGATAATTTTCCTCCAGTTTTTTTGCACAGCAACTTGCGGGGCAAGTTTGACAAAAAATCAAATGTGTAACAAAACACAGTCGGAAAATTATCGACAATTTTGAAGCACTAGGGATATTACGACTGAAAATCGAGGCTTGCTTATACGAGATTGCGAAATTTGAAAATAATCGTGATTTTTTTTACTATTTCGCTAATCACTAGAGTAGTTTTCAGGGTGAGCAGTTTAAGCTAGAGATCCAAGATGAAGATGATCCAGAATGAATAAGGTGAGTAGGGTTTGTTGGGAGAGTGAGTAAAAGATGAGTTGGGGATTAAGTGCGGTATTTGAAGTAAGTGAAATTAGTAAGGTCTGTAATGTGGCTAAGATTAAAATATGTTATATTACTAAAGATGAAAAATTAAGTAGGGTTGGTAAGGTTATTAATCAAATTATGATGAGTAAGTAAAGAAACTGAACTCTCGTGTCTAACTTTTATTGATTTTGAGCACTTAAGTCTTTTTATTATTTTACCAAACATAGAGCTTACGTATTGTTTCGATTAATTTTTATAGTCATCAATTATAATTAGGGGGTTGGCGAGCGGAGCGAGCAGGGGGGTACCCCAAGTATATATATATATATATATATATATATATATACACTAGTGGGATCCCCCCCCACTCGCTCCACTCGTCAATCCCGAACTTACGTTTTTAATAAAAAAATTTCTGTATAAGGAAACCTAACCTGCCTGTTCTAGTATGGTATCCCTTTATAAAAGAGATTGCCCTATTGCCCTCTTGCGGAAGTGTAAGATTTTTATTCGTGAGCTGATTGGTGAAGAAGTTTTTGAAATATTCGAAAAGTGCATTTTGAGGATACTTTTATTGTTTTTTCCGATGCGCGCTCAGAAGAGCTAGTTTTTAATATTTGAGAAATTATCGAGTCCATACCAAGTAAAAATTTTGTTTTATGTTTAATTTAATATAGAATCAAATGGAGTACAAAATATAGAAAATCTCAAATCCGAATCTTTTAGAATATAATGTAAAAAATTTTGAATTCATACATATTGTAACAACAAACAAAGAGGTGGTAGAAAATATTTAGAAAACACTGTTAAAAACGTTATTTTAGAACTCGTAGACTAAATCTGTCTCAAATCATCAGCACAGTCACTGACGCATCTCTAGTCGTCTCAATAACTCGGGTAATAACCATAAAATATTATCTTAGTAAAATAACTTTTTTTTTACTTAGTTTTTGCACACTGAACGCAGAAAGTAAAACTCAACTTAAAAAAAAAAAAAAAAAAAAATACTTTGGACCTTGTATACTTTTCTACAAAAATAATTTTTTATTTTTTTATTTTTTTTACTATATTCTAAAAATACCTTTTACATGAACTCAATATTGTGTAGAAACGAACATTTAAAAATCAAAACAATAGAAGTTTTTTTTTTTTTTTTTTTTTTTGTAGAATCGATTAATAAAGTTAACTTATTAAAATTTTTTTATCTTCACCGTTTTTTTAGCAATAAAGTAAACTCTAAGTTACAAAAGTCAGATGTTTTTAAATACTTTGAACAGAAAGAACAAATAATCTGCAGGGCAACTTGGTCATAAAATGCATTTTTCCCTGTGAAAACTAAGGCTAAAGATTAAAAAACTCTAAAAATTGATTTAAAAAAAAAGTGAAAAACAATTAATTTATCCAGTGTCGTATGAACAATTTTGGATTTATATGCCTAAAACTTGGCAAAAAACTTCCTTTTGTATGTACCAATCGAATGATATATATTTTGTGAAATCGCGAAAAAATTGCTGACAGCACCAGTTGTCCTAAAATAATCATTTTTTTCTTTTTTTAAATTATTTTTTAATAACTCTAGGGCTTTGGGGGCAAGGGTTAAAAAAAGACAAAAAAAAAATTTGTTTTAATAAAAAAATAATTTTTTGGTCCTAAGCTAACTTTTAAAGGGGTGGTAATAAATACAGCGAAATTTCGATAACTAACTTGCACTCTAGTCTGTATACGCCCTACTTACTTGTTGTTAAGTATTTTTTGACCGATATTAATAATAATAATTATAATAATCAAAATCATTATAATTAATTTTTTTTTCAATAAACCAATCTACAGCCTACATTAGGCCCAGTATCGGGGACACCACTTATGTGCCTGTCCTCACTTTTATATCCTCCTCACTATCTTACCATAATTTTCCTCACAATTTCTTCACCTCTATCATCCCCATTCTCGCATCCGCCCAGCGTATTGCTTGTCGGTTCGGAAAACTTCTCTGAGAGAAATTCTCAGAGGTAAAACGTCACCCAAGAATGGCCGATGTATTGGATGATTCTGATTAGTTATTTATGTCACATTTTGTAGGCATAAATACCGAAAGTGAAACTGTTAGTAATGTTGAATCGGAAAAAACCACCTAATCGATCCCTAAAGCGGCAGTAACCGTGCGCCGTTAGTCACCCATCCAACCTTTGTTGCTTAACTTCATTCATCGACCGAGGCGACGACTCTCCGCTACTCCATTACGTCGGTCCCGATAGTAATTATTTTTTTTGTTTCATAACTCCATATCTGAAATCGAGCAACTTGTTGACTTTTACCCATATATACTGTAGGAATCTGCCGTCGGGGTCGATCTGACTATCTCACCCTTTCTATGATTCAATAAAATATAATAAGTTTTTTCTCAATAATTTCATAAAGTACACACTTAGTGCAGTATCTATACCAGATTCTATCATTTTTTCTACTGAAATAAAATCTTAAAAAAAAAAAGGTCTTCTAGAATGGCTTCTTAAATTTTTAAAATTTCATCAGATTTGCTTAAATTAAAATAAACATTTAAAACAAAATAACTGGATTTTTAATTAATAATTTTCAAAATTGAATTAAAAAAAATATTCATAAAAAATAAGAATATGAAAAAATTAAAATGGGGGCATGAGTGAAAAAAGGGCATGGGGGGGGGGCATGGGTGGATAATACGTAAAATTAAAAAACGAGAAAATAAACGGTACACTTTTACTGTTGCTTAAGCATTTTTTAAGGGGAAAAAAGGGCATGGGGAGGGAGGGGGGCATGAGTGAATAAAAAATATTATCCCTACTATTTATAAAGGAAAGTCGTATTTCTTTGTACGCGCTAACCGAGAAAACTACTGGACCGATTTGGCTGAAATTTTGCAGGATGATTCTGTAGGGTTTGTAGATGGTTTAAGTACAAGTTTTAATACAAAAAATTAATTCGTTCGTTAATAATTAACAATAAAAATTTTCGTCGTGTTGGCCTTTCTTCGAGGTCCGCGTTCCGAAATGACTACCCGCGTACGTTGCTCACTTTAGCTGCGGCTGCTAAAGGCTATCACAGGAACTCGGGGGATTGCGGGATTCACTCGATCCCTCAATCCCGCGTTCCCGCGTTTGCTCCTAACCTAACCTCATTGAAAAAGCGCGAGACGCTGGATCGTGGGATTGCGGGATCGAGCGAATCCCGCGATCCCGCGAGTTCCTGTGATAGCCTTAAGCAGACGTCAAGATCCATGCTCCGAAACAAAAACATAGTTTACTGGAGTTAGCAAACTTATTGTCAGTGTAAAAACTGTTTAGTTTTTACAATAAACCTTTTTCAAGGCTATACAAAAATTTATAACGTAAACAAATCGATTAAAAAGTTCCATTAATTATTTACTAAAAACTTTATTTCACTCACGATCGAGCTGCGAGCGCGAAAGTTCTTACGGCTTGAGCCTGCAGCGCACCAATCGCACTACAGCTTTCAAGGTCACTCGAAAGCTGTTGCGCGATTAGCGCGCTGCAGCCCTAAATTGCGAGTTTTCTGGTCTTGAGGAAGGTGAAAGATTAATTTATATTTCCTTAGAAAAATTGATGATATTTTTTAATTTGTTTATATATCTGTGAAGTTCGAGTTTATTAAAACTCTTTTTTACTAAAAAATCTAACAGTTTTTTTTAAAGATAATTCGGCTTGAAAAAAAAAAAAAGAATTTAAATAACAGACTAAACCATTACTAAGTTTTAAAAAATCGTTTCTTTTCTTTACTTTTATAAATAAGAAATCTTAAAAAAAAAAGTTAAAAAACGTTTTCAACGCCGTTCAAAAAATACTTTTAAGCTTAGTTTTTGGTTTATTAAATTTTTGTTACGTTTGTTTTTACTAAGTTAGAAATATTTCGGAGCCCTGAAAATTGCCTTAGAAAATATATAAGTATTATTGTCATCAAGGGTCCGTGCTCCGAAACGACTTTTTTGCGTATGTTTCTCATTTTAGGAGCAGTGCAGCGGCTTTCAAGCAGACTTCAGGGTCCTTGCTCCGAAATAACTGTGCTGTATCTTGAAGTTGTGGCCACAGAGCTACTTTTGGCAAAGAATTTACTTTATTCCTACTGTAAATTGTTCAATTTTTACGAAGAGCCCTTTTTAGAGCTATAAAAAGTTTAAAACGTAAACAAATTAGTTTAAAAGTTACCCTGTCAAAAACTTTTTCTTTACCCGCACGAAGCACTCGCGGCTTGAGGCTGCAGCGCGCCAATCGCGCCACAGCACTCAAGGCCCACCCGAATGCTGTTGCGCGATTGGTGCGCTGTAACCCCAAGTTACAAATTTGTTAGCCTTAAGAAAAGTGATTATTGCCATTGCGACGTTTTAGAATTTGAGCATTTAAAAAAATCATTATATTATTTAGGGTTGGACTTTGCAACACTGAAGTTTTAAGAAGAAAAAAATTGAGAAAAAATTAAGTTTTTTATCAATAGAAGGATTTGATCAAGAAATAAAATAAAATTTAAAAATTCTTTCACTAATTTTTCGATGAATGATATTCTGATAATTAATTTTTTGTTAACTAGAAGGAATGATTCCTATTTTTTAAAATTATATATATCCTATACAAAATACACAAATGATAGTTTTTACGTATGAAATTTTTGGTGGCCCTTGAAAGGGCCGTTCTGTGTTTTGAAAAAGAACTATTAGCAGGATTTTTTTGGAGATAACTCGATGTCGGAAGTGTCGCAATTTATAAAATCCCAATCATCTTCTGCCGAACATATGCCAGAAGATGATTGGGATTTTTGGGAGGGTCTCAGTGAATCTGTCTTCGCTTCTGAAGTAGTTGGACTTGATTGTTTTTCGCGCCGTCTCAAATATTCGCGTAAATCAATTTTTTTCACAGATTTGGAGAAAACTTCTTTTTTATTTTGAGCTGGTTCAAAAGGGTGATCCCAAGACTGAATAGTAAAAGGGTCTTCAAAAGCACCAATAAATTTCGCAAAACGCTTAAGCCTGCGACTCATTTTCTTACTTTTTGTTTTGCGCGACTTCATCGTGTTGAGAAGTTAGACTTAACTGATTAAACTCGCGTTTATGTACTTCTTTATTAATTTGCTACGAATCAATCACAGAGAGAGCTTGCGACGGAGTAGTGTCAATGAGGGGAGGAGGAAAGGGGTACTCTGACCTGCGCTTGGTGCGCTGTGGTGTCACGGGCAACTACCGACTCGGCACATCCCAAACTTTTGCATACTAATGAGATGACCGACTCGGCACAAGTCACATTATCCGTAAGGGGCGGGGAAGAGTGGCAGAGTAAAATGAAATAAAACTATTGAAATGAAATAAAACTTGTATTATAGTAGTCATGCTCATTTACATATATATGTATGTGTCACAATAAAGATCTGCTACAAGCAATGATTTACTTCTGCCTGTAGTAACTCGAACATTTTTCTACAAACATACTGCGAGCAATTTCTTGGTTTTGATACTGTGAAATATAAAAATTTAGATATCTGGATTTTTCAAATATTGTCTAGACACAGGTTTTTGCACAGTTGCACTCCTCATAGAAACGAAGGTTACTTCTTGAAAACCTTTGAGCTCTTGCACTGTAGCAAAAATGTTAGGATCGCAGTGGTTGAAGCTGTCGTTGTACCTGGCATGAAACGACTCACAGGCGTTTGTTGTATTTTCACCCGTAAGCGTGTCGTGATTATGTTGACGAGTCGGTTTTTCTACTATGGTTGTACCTTCCATGTCTGTAAAAAATGTGACAAGACACCAGTCTTGTGCGCACCGCCATGTCTGTCCTCGTTTGACGGGGCGAGATTTTTTAAACTTATAACCATCGAGTACAATTAATAAGCCACCTCGCTGACTGAACATTGAATACATTTTAGACATGACTTGACCGTAGCACACAATAAAAGTAACTGATCCCTTGTACCTGAACTCGTTAAGCCGACTTAAAGTGGTTACACGCATGTGCTGAGTCGGTAATGTAATTAAACTATTAATTGTGCCGAGTCGGTAGTTTTTATAATCGTTGTGCCGAGTCGGTATATCCCCGGTGTCACAGATTAGCTAGCTTATCGGAGCAGTAACTTTAGCGTGCATAGAAACGTGCGTTTTTAAAACAATCCATCATTTAGATTTAGATCTCGGAGCAAGCATCGATAGTGTCGTGTCGGCACCAGCTCCCCTTTTTAATATTAAAATAGTTTTCAGCTAATTTTTAAGTTATTTACAAATGATTCAATTATTAGTTAAATAAGATAAATTAGTAAGTATAAGTAAGAGAGAGAGAGAATAAAAAGAAGAAAAACAGAGAGAGAGAGGAAAAGCGAACAGGAGCTGGGAAAAAGAAGAGAGGGAGAGGACAAAAGAAACGCATCAGCACGGGACGCCTGGCTGAGTGAAGGAAAAGCCAGCAGCGGACCCCAACAATAGAGCGTCACGGCAAGGAGGCGGGAGGCCATAAACAATCCCCCGCGACCGCCGGTCAGTGACATTGACCCAATGAGGCCTCAAGGAATCGGGTCCCATAATAGTTTAGGCGGACTTTACTTGTAGGAGAGGGAGTCCACACATGAGGAATATTATAATAAATTAGGCCAAGGCCAAGCCCTCGTGGAAAAGAGGCCAAATCATTGGTTTTTCCCCCAGATTCGGGCACACATGGGAGGGTCCATGATCCCCTCTACGGGGGTGGGTCCTCATGCGTAGGGGTATAAATAGGGCCGCGAACGCGAGCCCGGCAGCTTGGTTTTTTTAGTCGCAATCCAGAACTCGACCCGTGCACATCGCTCCGCGAGGAAGATCTTCCCGACTTGACTCACGGGAGTTAAAGATTTTCAAAGTCTCGATATTTTTAAAAACATATCGAGATAAACCTGAGTGACTATTTATAGTCTCGTTTTAAGGGCAATTCTGAGTGTACTAATCAGAGCTCCTAATCCGCGAGTTTCGGATAAGTGCGAGTAAAAATAAAAATTAGAGTTCCGGTAGTGTCAACTATATTTTGAAAGACTTTTAAGGAAACAACAGCCTTGGTGACCGACTAGAGAAAAGTGCCAGGAAGTTCCTTCAGGACTGTGCAGAACCACCGATTCACCACCTCAAGCAGCCCAGCGGGAGTCTTCAGTCTACAACAACGTCACACTCTCTCTCTCTCTCTGTGCAGTGTCCAGAACTTTAATAGAAGTAAGATTATTTTTAAGGAAGTAGATCGTGTAACGTTTGTAATGGTTTGGTTTTGATAATAAATAGATTTTTCTTAGTAGTCTTTCGGGTTCTGTAGTTTCATTAATTATCCTCCTCTCAGTTATTCGAGTCACCTACCCGGTTATAAAAAAAGGGTGAAGTAGATTCAAAATAAGTAAATAGATCTGTCCCGATTTTGGGACATGACAATAGCTTTTGCTCACGATTCTTGCTGTTCAGCCTGCACTTTTATACTTCGCCTGCATAGTTAGACAAATCTCTTTTGAGAATTGTTGGACTGGCTTGAGAAGTTTGCTACGCCCCGGTCCTTTTCAGGGCCTTAGTTTTTTCTAATTAATTTCAGTATTGAAATTTTAGTTAAACTTTGCCTGCATAGTTAGACAATCTTTTTTGGTTGTTGGACTGGCTTGCAAGTTTGCTGCGGCGCGCGCCGCAGCATCTTTGCCTTTTTTAGAAACTTTTTTAAAATTAAAGTTTTAAAATATTAATCAAAATTCGCCTGGATAGTTAGACAATCTTTTTTGATTGTTGGACTGGCTCGCAAGGTTTTTTACGCTTCAGTTCTTTTCAGAGCCTTTAACTATTTTAAACGTAGTGATAATTATAAGATAATTTACTTTACACTCTGGTTGCAGAGTCAAACATGAAAAAACGTAAAACTTAACTTAATTTAAAATGCCAAGAGTTGCAAGAGCAAGTATTGGAAGAAAGACTTCCAATGCAAATCGGGTGTACAATTTGAGACACCAAGAATCTTCTGAAGCGCGTTCTCGCGTATTACAAGAGCAAAGTTTGAGAAGATTAAATAGAACAGCTTTAAATTTAAATTCGGCTTTTGACTATCGATCGGAAATCGATTATTTAAAATAGCCCCCTATTCAAATTGGAGCTATGACAACTGTATGCACAAAGTGTGGGGCCCGAAAATGGAAAGATGAGACTCCAGGATTCTGCTGTGCGGGCGGTAAAGTTGTACTTGAAAGATATGAAGATCCCCCTGATTTAGTTCGTAGTTTGATTTTGGATGCACATCCTCAGTCAAAACATTTTCTTGACAGTTCGAGGGCTTATAACACTCTATTTTAGATGACATCTTTTGGTGCCAATGAAATTAGAGAAGGAAATTTTATGCCAACTTTCAAAATTCAGGGCCAAGTCTATCATTTGATTGGAAGTTTACTGCCTCAACCTGAAGAGACTCCTTAATTTTTGAAAATACACTTTATGTCTGAGTCTGATCAAGTATCGACGCGATCTAATATCAACTCTACTTTAAATACAGGTCTTATTAAATCTTTGCAAACAGTTTTACAAGAAAATAATCATCTTATACAAAATTTTAATTATAACGTTGAAACTCGATCTGTCGATGAATTGCAAAATTTAAAACTGATTATACATGCTGATAGAGTTTCTCAAGGAGAACACAGAGGCCAGTACAATGCTCCCACGATCGATGAAGTAGCTATATACTATTGGTTGATGAAGATAAAAGTGGAAGAGATATTGTGTTACACGGTCGGGATGGACAATTACATAGAGCCAGTGAACTTAATTGTTCTTATGATGCATTACAATATCCACTACTATTTAGGTACTTATCAAAGGTGAAGAAAGATAGTGCATTAATATCCTGCAACACAATGAATCAAGAAAAACAGTAACTTGCTTACAATTTTATTCCTATCGATTTATGGTTAGAAAAAAATGTTTGAATCATCTTCATTATTTCAAAATGTTATTCAGTCAATTTGCAGTGGACATGATGGCCAAAATGATCTCAGAAAGGCTACTTTTTATTCAATTAAATAAAAAAAAACTGCGAGCTGATCGTAGCTCGGACGAAGCCGAGACGGGGCGTGCTAGTATAATATATTAAGATATTGCAAGGGGTTTCTGGAAAAAATTTTGACTACTTTGTCTAGCTTGATTATTAATGATTTTTAGGCTTTTAGTCATAAATTTATTATGGGATGATTCTGAAAAATTTTTTCGCACAAACCCCATGAAAAAAAATCACTAAAGTAGCATTGACATTATTTACCAAACTAGGGTAAGTAGGGGCGCTTGTGCGAATTTGAGTTGTACCTATGACTTTGTCAGCTAGTAAATAAAAAACTGTATTAAAAATCTTTTTTTTTTTTTTTTAATAAATATTTGAACTATTTAGAAGTAACCCTGAAATTTCCTGGTACAATAAAAATATTTTTTTATAAATTAATTAAGTAAAAAAAAAAAAAATCAGGGTGATTGTACGAACGCAAGGCCGTTAGTGCGAGGCTGTTTCTGCGAGGGCGATAGTGCGAGCTATAAAATTGAATGTAGAGGTTAGGTTGACGTTTATTTATTAACAGTATTTTAAAAAACTAAATGAATTTGCTTATAGTAATATACATTTTAAGTTACAGGTTGTAAAAAAAAAAAAATCGAAACAGCACCAAGCAGGTTAAATTGAGCAATACTAAATTGCAGGTTAGGTAGTTCGCAGAAGCACCTGGAATGACAACACAGACGCCAAGTTCGGACGGTAGTGCGAATTTTGAACATGTTAATGATTTTTAGTGTTTTAATTTTAAATCAAAAACTGAGATGACAAATTTACGTATTTAATAATCAGTTATTTAAAAATATTTTTTTTAAATATGCCACATTTTATATGACTTTAAATTCATTTTTATCATTTCCATTCGCACACACGCCCCCCCCCCCCCCCTCGCTCAAGCGCCCCTACTTACCCTATTTACTCAAAAAGAGAGTTGATCACAATTCGGTGCTTGAAACTTTTTTACACACTTGTTTCGAAAAATACTTTTTTACACACCTTAAGCTTTAAATTATATAAATTGCTTTTACTAAAGTTGCGTATAAACATATTTGCTTACTTTCAGAGCTGGGTATCGCGTAGATATCTAAATTTGGAATGATATTATTTTCATATTGCAAGTTAGGGTCCCGTAAAGAGGAACTACCAGGAGATTCTGGTGGTGTGGTCATTCCAGCTACTCCACTCCAACTCCAAAGGCGTCTGTAAAACATTTCAAAGTAATGCTTAACTTACTGAAAACTTTTTATTTATTAGGTTAAAAAACTATTATATTTTTTACACTCATTTTTCAATTGGCTGATTTCATATGAATTGACATTTTTTTTTTTTTTGATAAATCAAATTGTCAAAGATGTTATAAAAAGAGACTGTATAATAATGATTATTAACTAAGTAATTTCCTATAATTTCGTAACATTTTTTACCCCATGGTTTTGAAAATAAATGAATAAAAAATAAGTTGAACTTTATATTAACTATCTAAAAGTTATAGAATTGATAATTAAATATTAAAAATTGATAAATCACTACCAGAGAGTATTGAGCTTCATTACGGCGATTAGATCGCATAGTTTAGCTTCGACATAAAACTTACAAGGAGATACCAGACGTTTGAGTCACCAATTTCAATGAAACTTTGGAGGTAGTTTTCTGGTATCGAATGATGAACAAAACTACCAATATTTGCTCTGAACGGGCCTTTCTACCGGCAAATATAAGCACTTTTCATCATTTTTTAGCTTATTTTCAAAAAATTCGTGTTCAAAGCTTGTTGTATTTACAGAGTTTCGAGACCTCGCTTTTTTTTTGTATTTTTATGAACTTAAAGGGAAAAATATTTTCAAATCTTGATTTAAAAAATTTAAAGGTGAATGATTTATTTTACTGGAAGTACTATTGAGCATTTTTCGAGTTATGAATTATAAATTATTCATGGTCAAATTATATAAGTTAAGATTTAAAAATACTTTTCCCTTAAAGATAAAATAAAACAAAAAAATGTAAGATCCTTCATCTCTATGAGCGGGACCGGCTTTGAACAGGAGTTTTATGAAAAATTTTTCTTTGAAAACCAAAAAATTGACTCGAATGGCTGGTCATCGCGGGTTCTCCTGTTAAGGTTGGATACATTATTGGGATCATGGATTTCAATGGAACTTTGGAAATCGTTATCTGGTATCGAATGGTAAACGAAACCATCAATATTTCCTCTGAATAATCCTTTTTATCAATTAGCCATGCGAATATATGAAACGATTAGTTTTTTTTTGGTTTTTTAGCAAATTTGTGAAAAAACCGTGTCGAAGCCTATTACACTTACAGAGATGGGGAACCTAGCAATTTTGTCTTATTATGGACTTTAAGGAAAAAATATTTTTATATCTACTTAAAAAGTTCAAATCTAAATAATGTTTATTTCTAAAATAAAAAAAAAAAAAAAGCTAAAAAGTGCTTCCAATATCCTTTATTATATTGAAAAGTTTAAACTCTTCGTCGTCGTCTTTCTTTCTTTAAAAAAAGTGACTTAAGTTTCTCAGATTCATTAAAAATTTGGTAAACATATATTTTTGAGGTCACTGATCAAGTTTTTGACTACTATTTTTGAATTCTACGATTATTTCGACTCATATTTGGGCTTTTTCATCATTTTGAATTCGTCGTCGTCTAAATTCTGATCTTTTATTGAAAAAAAAGTTACTTCCGTTCATCGCATCTGTTTGAAATTTGGTACCCGGGAGTTTTCAAGGATGCAGATTACGAATCTGATTCTTATTTTTTAATTTGACCTATGCAAGGTCTACTTTATTAAAATCAAATTAATTTTTTTCAATAGTTTTGTTCAACTCCGTTAGTATTGGAGTTTTCGAGGATGCTGATTACGAATCTGATTTTAGTTTTTAAATTTGACCAATGAAAGGTCTACTTTATTAAGGCAAAATTCATTATTCTTTATAATTTTGTTTCAATTCCCGATTTACGGATTTTTAAAAACGCTGATTTCAAATCAAACCATTATTTTTAAATTTGGTTCATGAAATGTCTTTTTTATTCAACTAAATCTACTTTATTAAGGTAAAATTCATTTTTTCATTATTACTTTTTATATTTATCTTGAAAATAAAATGACTTTATAAAAAAATTGACAATATTTATCGTATATCAATTATAATTTAAAAAATTAATTTCGTAGGGTACATTTAATAATTGTTAGTCTTCAGAATTAATTAGGAAAGTATTATTTCTGTTCGAGATGCTATACATTTAATTTACGAAGAGACTCAAGTACACTAGGAATTAAAATAAAAATTTCTTCTGTATATGGATTTTGTTACATAATATTTATCCCAAATAAGTAAAAAAGTGGAATTGATTGAGTTTGAAATAAAAGTTTTTAATTCAATCAGCGATTTAATTTTGTCGTTTTGAATAAATTTCGAAAAAGAAATTCAGTTTATGGTTGGACCTCGCAAGCATTAGCGCAGCGAGGTATAGAGGCTAGTATAAATTATTCACTTTTAAATTTTTCGTATCAAGATTTGAAAATATTTTTCCCTTACAGTTCATAGAAGGACAAAAAAAATGCAAGGACCCGCATCTCTGAGAGTGCAGATTAAGCACGAATAATTAGAAAATAAGCTAAAAAATTATAATAAAAAAATAGAAATAATTTTTTTGTTTTCAAAACATGCTTTTCTAAAAATTAAAATAATTTTTTTTTTTTTTTTCTCCTTAGTAAATTTCTCCTTTTCATTGTTTCCATTAGACTAAAAGCAGGTTAGGTGCCATGCGTTTGGCCCGATATGACCTGAAATCATCGACAATTTAATTTTATGTTGAAAATTACTTTAAACTTGATAACATAGTTACTAAGAACATCCAAGAGAATTTCAACCCGATTCCTTGGAGATGATACTTCAAATAAGTTCCTTACAGACCTCTTCGAAGGTGCCCAGGTCGAGAACGCCGACTAAAACAAGGTAAAAAAAGATACCTAAAATCACATCTAAAAATTTGACCCGATGATCCTTACGTATCTCTGGTTATCCAGGTCAAAAAAATCATAAAAAACCAGTTTTTGAAATCTATAAATACATCACAAAAAAAAACTAACTTCTCGAAGATGAACCCCAGGTACCCTTTCATCGGCAACCTGATTGCCCAGGTCAAAAACTGGCCATAAATGATTGTATTGTAAACTAATGCTGGGGTCTATGCAAAATTTCAAATCTCTAGATCATGTAGGCTAGATTTTATAGAGCATGGCAGGTTTGAAATTATGTGATAAAATTGAATAATGAACGAAGGTGATTAAAGAAAAGCATGTAATAAAAATTGTTTATATTTGCATGGCAAATCGTTAGAAAGGCCCATTCAGAGCAAATGTCGATAGTTTCGTTCATTATTCGATACCAGAAAAGTACCCCCAAAGTTTCATTAAAATCGGTGACCCAAATGTCTGGTCATTTCTTTGTTTGACTCAAAAAATCATAATGATTTATATAATATAATAAAAGTTAAACTTCCAAAATGAAGATAAGCACTATCATTCATATGAAAATTATAGTTTCAACTTTGATATTTCAAGTTGAAATATCAAAGTTGAAACTTTCGTTTACTGTTTGAAAAAAATGTTTGTAGTTCAATATTAATTATGTCTTTTTGAGACCTTATTTATTTTATCGATCAATCGACCTCAAATATTTACTTTATCGATTGTTTAAGACTAAATGTTTTTACATTTAGTGCTGAAGCCTGTGACAATCCAGTGAGGAATTAAATAGTCGGTTGCGATTTAAAATTGGGCACGAGTCACGTGACTGCAGAACGCAGATCGGAGCGGACCTCCGAGGCGGTAGAGCTGGAATCGGGAAGGCACTCGTGTTTTTCGTGTCCGTCCGTTAACGCGTATAGGAAAATCAACTCGTCTTGGTTCGACGGATTATTTTAATTTTCGAGAGTAGCACGCAGTTGAAGAGAGTGTTGGATGTGACAGAAAGTGCGGGATCAATTGTCATCACCCGGGAAGCATTCTTTTGTCAAAACGTCAAAACGAGTCAACCGGCATTTTGAAACCGAGGACGATGGGGACTAGACCGATGTCCGGCAGACACGCGAAGATCTGGAAATCGATTTGTAGCAGATCTTGAGGATTTTTACTAGTTTACGGAAGTCGAAGCAATTATTGTCATTCGCGTCGCACGTTATTGTAAAGTTGTGGTGGAAGAGTGCGGTGTTTATTTGTGAAGTTGTCATTTCACGTCAACGCCAGGACTGCTTTACGACAGCTACACGGCGACTCGAGTATTGTAGCTACTGCAGCTGGTAGGCATCGTAGCCTGGCATTTGTTTAGCCTGACGGCTTGGTATGAGGTGCACCTTAGCGATTCCGTAAGTTAATTGTATATGTGCAAGTGAGTGTGAATGCGTGTGAGTGTATTTAGTACACGGTTATTGTTATAATCTTTGTTTTTCTCGTGCGCACAAGCTGCTGGCGGCAGATGAGTGTTTGTGTGCGCGCGTAACTTTGACCGGAGAAAATCAATACTTTGTTGTTCTATTGATTTTGGATCATAGCCGCTCAAGGGCATGTTTAATCTTTATCGTCGCGTTACTTATTGATTCTGTATTAGTTTCGTTTTAGGAATAGGGTTGGCAACTTTTTGAAATTTATAATATTTTTTGTCATATTTAGTTAAAATATCGAAAAATAATCGACACGTATTTTTTCTCTTTTAAAAAAACTAAAATTACACGAACTACAAGTGTTTAAATTTTTTTAAATTTCAATATATATAGATACTAGGGGGGGGTACCCCCCTGCTCGCTTCGCTCGCCAACCCCCCAGAATTTTTTGCTTGAATCTACACTTGTACCTACGCTTATACACATACTCTTGTGTCTACCTCTGTACCTACTCTGATACATACCATTGTTTCTACTTTTATAGCTTGTGACTACACCTGCACCTTATTTCGTGCCTACCTTTGTTCTCACCTTTCATCTTACTCCAAACCCGTGTGCCCTTGTTCTTACCGTTGCACTTACTGCTTTTTATAACTAAGCTCTTACCCAGGAATATGCTCATGTTTATATATATATTTCTATCATGGTGATAACTGGTGTTTGAATTTTTTTCATGCTTTTATTTCTAATTCTAAGACTACTTTGTTCTAATCTTTAATCATACTTTCATTTCAATCCTTTGTTAAACATCTGTTTCTATGCTTTTACCGACTTATTTTCGTCTTTTTATTTATTAACCTTCCCTGCTTTATAACCTTGCTACTATCCACGTCTGATGAGTATTTTTTTCCGACTCTCTTTACTGCGTCTGTTGATTTTTTTACTTCCTACATATGTTAATAATCTTGTGCTTACTACCTATTTTTTACTCAAGCTTCTAACGCCGAACCTTCTGCACATGCATTTGTTTTTACATCTGTTTCTAGTCCCATGCTAACTCTAGTTCTTTATTTTTTCTTTTAATCTTCTACACTGAATCTAGCCTTGTGTATAATCTTTTTTATCCTCTTGTACTTACTACTCTAAATAACCCTATAACAAACCTTGTTCATAACATTGTTTCAAACTTGATAACTACTGTGGTAACTTCATTGTACCTACTGCCGTACCTGGACTTGTCATTACGTTTGTAACTTTGAACCTACGCTCATATGTACATTTTTGCTTAATATTGTTTCTATCTCTTTCACATGAATCTACTTGCTTAAATTTTGGTGTTTGCTGTTGTTTTTTCTTTTTTTCATGCTTTGGTCTCTAACTTTGAATCTTTGTTCTCAACTTTGTGAAAACTATCTTTTCTATTGTTCTTCTCAAATTTTTTTGTAATTGCAATCGTGAAACTAATCATCTTCATACAATTTTGCCCACACAGCTCTTTAACTTTTTTGACAAATATTTCCTACATCCTTTTACATTTGTTATCAACGCTTTTTCTACGTAGGTCTGTCCCAATCAACCTATCTTGATTAATATCGAAGTTTATCTTACGACACCAGTTTCCAGCCATGTGTAGCCTCTTTCACTTTGTTATTATTTTCATACTTCAATTTGTAACTTTGAACGTATGTTGTACTTTTTTTTTTTTTTTTTTCTCAACATCCAACCCTGAAACTAACATCTTTTATACTATTGTTTTCGATCCTGTACAAACCTTTGTAGATAAACACTTACCCACTTTTGAATCTACTGATGTACCTACCCTCTTGCCAAACCTTGAAGCTCTCTAAGCAAAGCGCACGCAACAATGTATTATATTATCTAAAACAAGTTTTGTCGAAGCTTCATTTAAATTAATCGACAATAAGTTATACAGTAGAACCTGTGTACATTGACCACCTCCCGTTCCAAGCAAAAGTGGCCAATGTATGAAGGTGGCCAATGTACAAAGGAAAGTGAAGGGGTGGGCTAAAAAAAAAGTTTCAAATTTTTAGTAATGTATTATAGTTTAATTTTCTAATTGAAATAATCTGTGATCTTCGTTTGCTTAGCAGCACAAGCTGAAGAAATCCACTTTGCTTCAATCTCAATATATAAATCATATAAATGTTCAACATTAATTTCAACTTTTTCTCAAAATCGAATGATATCGATAACACTCTTTAAAGCTTCATCGTAAGATAAATATTTGTTTATCGTTTGATTTGTGTCCTCTTCCTCATCTTCGTCAATTTCTTCATCATGATTCTTTTGAGGTTCGAGGAAAGATTTTAATACTTCTTCAACGGCTTCATCAATGGTAACCGGGAACGGCTCATGAACAAGCTTTCCTTCATCTCGCTGTTCGATTTTATTGATTGAAAGAAAATCATTTGGAAAAATTTGTAAAACTTCTGCTAGAGGCGCTTCATCATCAACGGTCTGAGATTGTTCAGATGACACAGGGAAGTCAGCACGACGAAAACACTTCTCAAAAGTTGACTGTTGAACTTCTTTCCAAGAAGCATACATCCATCTTATTGCGTGTAAAACAGTAATGGATTTTTGAAATTCTGCTCTTGAGCCATCTTTTTCAGCAATAGCAATTAAAAATCTTAACATTTTCGATCTGTAACGTGCTTTCACAGCTCTGATAATTCCTTGGTCCATTGGCTGAATTTCTGATGTTAAATTGGGTGGTGTATATACCCTTTACCTTTGTGGTACGTTCAGAGTTCATATTCATTTAAACTTTTGTGGTTATAGATTCATTGGTTTTGTTTCAGTTTGTATACTAATAATTATTATTTTCATGATTATAATCGGATAATTTCGAACACTTGATTACATAATTATTTTTTCATTAAATCTATTCTCTAGATGTTTTAATTGAATTGTAATATAAAAATTAAAAATTAAAATTCAAATTTTAAATTTTGTTCTTCAACCAATCACATCACGAATAAAATGCTGACATTCTTTTTGGGTTCTCTCTTTTATCTTTGGTAATTAGTTAATTTTTTTAATGCTTCATAGTTACTTTTTAAATTTCTTCTATAGATACTGTAACAGGGGTGGACTTAAGGGTTTGTATGAGCCGATGCAAATACCCACGGTGCGTACTAAATCCTTATCACCTGTACTTAGTGCTGATCCAAGCACTCGTCGAACTGCAACTCGTCGACCTGAAATAATAAAATGAGGAAATCGCGTCCACGAATATTACTATATTTCGCGACGCGGTCGGCTAGTTCGTTTATCGGTAGTGGGTGCGGGTATTAAAACAGGATCGATTCGCAGGAACACTAGGTTTAGTCAATAAAAATTAAATTAACAATTTAATAATTTATTAAAACAAATCTAAATCTAAAATACAAATTCCGAATTACGACTCGGTGTCGTTTAAACCAGTAAACAAAAGAATCTTCAATACTCTCTAAATCGTTGCGCGCGCACACAAATTCCTGCTGCTATCGGCAGCTAACGCGCGCAAGAGAAAAACAAAGATTGTTACAATAACAGTGTACTAAGGACACTCACACGCATTCACACTCACTCGCACATTTACAATTAACTTACGGAGTCGCTAAGGTGCACCTCATACCAAGCCGTCAGGCTAAACAAAATCCCAGGCTACGATGCCGACCAGCCGCAATATCTACCATACTCGAGTCGCCGTGTAGCCGTCGGAAACTGGTCCAGGCGATGACGTGAAATGACAACTTCACAAATAACACCACACTCTCACACTACGGCTCTACCACAACGCACGACGCGAATGTCAATAATTGCCTTGACTTCCGTAACGAGTAAGCTGCTTCAAGATCTGCCATGAATCGATCTCCAGATCTTTGCGTGTCTGCCGGACGTCGGTCAGGTTCCCCGACGTCCACGGCTTCCAACAGCCGGTTGACTCGTCTAGACAGAAGAATGCTTTCCGGGCGATGACCATCGATCCCGCACCTACTGTCTCTGCCAACTCTCTCTTCGATGACATTCCACTCCCGAGGAGTCCGGTTAGTCGTTGAACCGAGACGAGTTAAGTTCCATGTACGTGCGAACACTTGGACACGAAAACTACGAGTGGCTTCCCGATTCCCGCTCTACCACCTCAGAGGTCCGCTCTGAGCTGCGTTCGACAGTCACGTGACTCGCGCCAAATCCTAAATCGTTACCGACGATTTAATTACGATCACTGACTGTCACAATACATAGCTGATAACTTGTATCAAAAATTGGCGATGTGGGTAGAAACTGATAAAATATATCAAAAATGGGGGCGTAAGTAAAAAAAAGACATGGGGGGGTTATTAGAAAAGGGTTTAATTTATAAGCACGGGAAAAAAAGCAAACGCACCGGAAATTTTAGGTCAAATTCACGAGAAAAAAGACATTTGCACGGAAAAATAAGTGATTAAACGGGAAAGAAAATAAATGCACGGGAAAACAATACTTGAGCGGAAGTTAAATGTATTAAACGGGAAAAAAAATATATTGAATGGGAGTAGAATTAACATTGCGCGGGAAAAAAATGTATTAAACGGCAATAGAATTGATCTCGCACGGGAAAACGTCATATATTTTCTAGTGAATGGATTATCCCACGATTCGATTCGATTTACTATTGCACCTGCCACACTTACCCAGTTAATAAATTTTGTTTCCTGCCCTATAAGTCACTTTGTTGTAAGTTAATTTATAGTACCCCTGGTCACTCTAACCACAAAATCAAATCTTTGATGCGTGTTTTCGGTGACTCGTACTATAAAATAGTATATAGTACGAGTGCAGTACGTCAACAGGGTTTATTAAGAACCTCCTGCTGTGCTTCGCTACGTACTTGGGTCCTTAAAACCACCCCGGTGACGATGCTGCACCTGTACTATAATATACTATTTTAAGTGCATTTATTATTCTACCTACGAGAACGTGTTATTATATATTATATCTTTGTTATTTACTTCGTTGTAATCTAGTTTTAAATGCATTTAATTATCTATTTATGCGAACGTGTTACCATATATTTGTATCACTCGATGTACTTGTCAAGCAACCAAATAGGGTTATACCCCAAGGCCGAAATAAAAACCTTATATAGTCAGTCAGTCAGGGTTGGATAAGTTTTTTTGGATCATCGATTGCAGAAACTTTGGAAATTGCTTTCTGGTACCGAATGATGAGCAAAATCATCAATAATTTTTCTAAATGGTCTTTTTTTCGATTATCCACACAAAATGTTTGAATTATTTTTGTTTTTTAAATAATTTTCAAACAATTTGTGTTTAAAGCCCATTGCACTCCTAGACATGTGTATCCTTGCATGTTTTTGTCTCTTTATGAACTTTAAGAAAAAAATATTTTCAAATCTTAACTCAAAAAGTATAAATCTGAACAATTTATATTTCAAACCTCAGAAAATGCTAAAAAGTACTTCTAGTAACAAATTATTTCTGTTCAATTTTTTGAGTTTGGACTTGAATTTAAGTTGGTTGAGATCTTCTTTATATTGAGCATTGAATCGATTGGGATCTGTCTTGAGTTTTATTTATTTTTTTTATTTTAACAAAGAACTTTTGAAGAAACGATAAGTCGACAGGTTAGATCAATAAGATAAATCTCGTCTATGCTGTGCAATAATATACGGATATACCTTATTGATCTAACCTGTCGACTAGGAAAGATATTTTCGACCGAACAAATTATATTATAGATTTTTTAAAGTATTTTTGGAAAAACCTCGGCCACGATTATTTTGGTCAATGTTCTTTTTACAGGCATCACGATACTGTTACTGCTTCAATAAGGCATGTTCAACAACGAATATTAATACACAACGATATTTATCAATATTTATCTCATTGATCTAAATGTAGTACACAGTAAATTTCGTTTAAAATTTTTATCTTATTTTTTTTCAACAATCCACTTTGTTATTAGGTATTAATATTCGTTGTTGAACATACCTTATTGAAGCAGTAACAGTAATCGTGATGCCTGTAATGAGGACATTGACCAAAATAATCCTGGCCGAGGTTTTTCCAAAAATCCATTAAAGATACTTTTACAAATCTATACTATAATTTGTTCAGTCAAGACACATCCCAATTGATTCAATATTCAATATAAAGAACATCTCAACCAATTTAAATTCAAGGACCATTTAGAAAAATTATTGATGATTTTGCTCATCATTCGGTACCAGAAAGCGATTTCCAAAATTTCTGCAATCGATGATCCAAAAAAAGTTATCCAACCCTGAGAGGAGGACCCGCTAGGACTAGACATTTGGGTTACTTCTTTGGGTTTTTAGCTAATTTTCAAACAATTTGTGTTCAAAACTTGAGCCAAAGGCGAGAGTGTCAAGGGTTTGCTAAGGGTTAGCTCATACTTTTCCAGCGTCGAGTGTAATGTTTTTTTCAACTCAAAGCAAGGAGTTCAAACTTCCTGTTTGGGAAAAATCAAAAAGTTTGAACTTTCTGCACCGTGTGTGAAAAATAAATTTTATAGAGTTAGGAAGTTTTTTTAATCACAATTTTAATGTTTAGAAGGACAATAATTGATGCATTTATCGCAACGTATTCAAAGTTTTTGCACGCACGCGGAGATCTAGAGTTTTGCGCGCACGTGGAGATCTAAAGTTTTTGCGCACACGCGGAGTACCTAGGTTTGCGCGCACGCGGGATAATTTAGTTTGCGCGTACGCGGAACACCTAAGTTGCGCGTACGCGCAAATTTTTGTTTGAAAGGGTAAGTTTGCGCCTACGCGGAGACTCCTCCGCGTACGCGCACGAGTACATACATGAATACATACATGAATATATTTGGATGATAATTACAAAATAAAAATAAAAATAAATAAATAAGGATTTAAAGTTTAACAAGAATTTTTTAAATAAAATTTTACAATTTATTAAAAAGAAAAAATTACTCCATTATAAATTTAATTTTTCTGAAAATAAAATCTTTTTTTCATTTTTTTTAAATTAAAAACTTGGATTTTTCTAATTAATCTTATAATGAAATTTTTTAAAATTAATGAATTCAAATTTTAAAATTTTATATAGTTTAATCATACCATTAAAAAATAATTAATAAATTAAGAAAATATACAAAACTTGTAACAAAACATTAAAAATGGGGGCGGGGAAAAAAAGGGCGTGGGAAGGGCGGGCGGGGGGCGTGATTGGAAAATTATAGGACAATTCAAAACTCATAGAAATAAGCATATTTCGGTACACTTTTACGGTTAGTTAAGCACTTTTTTGAGAGGCCTGTGGGGGGCGGGCGAGGGGCGTGGGGGGGCGTGAGAGAGGAAAAACAACTATATAATATAGTAAGATAAGATACTTCTAATGGGATTTGGGGTCAATGACGTCATTAACCCGTAGTTTCCAAAACTTTTCTTAGTTTTTTTCTAGCTCAATTTTGATTTAAAAATTCTAAAAAAAATGTTAAAATTCATTAAAAATCCAGTACTTTTAAAAAAATATATTTTTAAAGTACTGGTTGCCAACCCTATTGTTTTCTTTTGTTAAATTATTGAAATAAAACCTAAGACATTTTTATTGAGTGACCGGTGTCCTACGCTCGATCCTCTAGCCCGCGCCCACTACCGAAATTATTGAGCAGTTGCTCCCTCCAAGGTGAGATAAATCGTGTAGGGATTTATTACCACGGACGGACTTTTTTCACTATTTCAGGAAGATTGTCAGCGTGAAGCCGACTACAGTAACAGATGATAGAAGCCGAACGACTAAGTAACGGACCATCATAGGTTGTATTCCAGAGTTTGAATTTGCTAGTTCGAGCACTATAACAAGTTAGCCTTCCGACTGATACGGTCCGGAGTCAGTCGATCGATCCAAGCGCAGCCTGGTCGTCGAGAAGAATTCTGTCCGCTGTCAGTCTTCTTCTGTTATAACGAGAGGAAGCACCCGTCGTTTGAGCTTCTCTTAGCATTGATGACGATTTTCGGAGGCAAAAAATACATCTGGTCAAAACGGCGTGTCAAATCTCTCACTCTGTAAATTCGATATGTTTGCGAGTTTACATATTAAAGTGAATTATTTTTCAAGACTGTTTGTAATTTTTTTTTATATCCAAGTTTATCCTTTTTTGCTCGCATAAAATCATCTCATCGCGATTAACTCAACCCGCATTCTTCAATATTGGCATCCTTGTGGGGAACTCAAAGCAAAAAGGAGCCCACGCCATTCCAACAAGAGAATCGGATATAGGCAACCATATTCAAAGGAAGCAGAGTGATTCGATATTGGCACTTGGTTCATCAGGGAAGAAAACAGCTGTTGTGCTGATACAGCGATGGGGTAAATTCACACAACAGCGTGGTTGTTCTTCAAATTGGCAAGACTACATACATTCTAGCTCGACCTAACGACATATTCATCTCAGGTCTGCGCCAGGTGGTTTTACTCAGGTTGCAGCGGTGTCCTGTGAGTCTCGGCGCTTCGTTGGAGCCCTGTAACACGGTAGGTTCGCTCCAAGTCATGAGCTTGTTTTACACAGCCTTCTGACTTCTGATTGAAATTCTAACTATAGCCTTCTAACTTCTTACTTCAGGTCAATCTACTGATACGGTAAACTTCCACCGCCTTTTTTAAAATATTTATTTCTGTATCCTAAAGTGCGGTAGCACTTTGACGGCGAGTAGGTTTTTTTAACCGACTGCCGTTAAAGCGTACGCTTTATATACATTGAAATTCGGTTTTAGGTTAGGTCGTTCATGAAAAAAACACTATTAGGATGATTATTTTTCCTTGACCATATATTCTACGCATAGCCTAAGATCCCCTGAGAAGATTAAAAAAAAAATCATCCTGAAAAATTTCTGCGTAAAGAAGTTATGACCGTCTCAAAATTCGAAACGGTGATTTCCTTTAGAAATTTTTTCGTTTCCAGTCCCTGAGCATCCGGTTTCTCTACATGCGCTGCATGTGGCTTAAACCGGATCTTACGTAACGCTGTCTCACTCTTGCAGCCTGCAGCAAGGCATGCGAGCAGGCTGCGCAGGTGAGGTGCGCGCACGCAAGAGGCCGAGCCGCCGAGACCCGAGCAGCTGAGCAAAAGACAGCGGTCATAATTATTATTATTTTATTACATGATTTAGAAATAATTAAGTAATTAAAAAAGTAGGATATAATAAAATATACAGCGGCATCACGCTAAATTCACTATTAACATAATTTAATTAATAAATATTATGACCGTTAACCATCAATAATTATAGAAAAATATTTGGCTATAATTTTTCAAAACAAAATATCTAAAGTCTCCCTATGATAATCATCTATGAGTTAGAGTGAGTTGAACTTGTGAAACCTTCTGCTGGTGCTGTAGAGATTTATTTATCCAGTGAAAATTGCTGCAACAAATGTCAATGACCAAGTTGAGGTAGTTTAAATGTGAATGGTGATCAATGTCTCATGGGGTTATTCAAATTGTCAGACAAGTAAATACATTTAAATCATCATTGGAATTTATAAATTCTGAGTCAATACACCAACATGGATAAGGTTTACTGCTCTCAGTTTATTTTCCAAGATGAATTTGTCTGACTATCAAGTTTAATTTTAGTTTTATCCGCTATATACCAACTACCTTAACTTGCTGCAGCAAATGTCAATGACCAAGTTGAGGTAGTTTAAGTGTGATCAATGTCTCATGGAATTATTCAAATTGTCAGGCAAGTAAATACATTTAAATCATTACTGGAACTTATAAATTCTGAATCAATACACCAACACGGATAAGGTTTATTGTTCTCAGTTTATTTTCCAAGATAAATTTGTCTGACTATCATGACCAAGTTAAGGTAGTTTAAATGTGATCAATGTCTCATGAAATTATTCAAATTGTCAGACAAGTAAATACATTTAAATCATCATTGGAATTTATAAATTCTGAGTCAATACACCAACATGGATAAGGTTTACTGCTCTCAGTTTATTTTCCAAGATGAATTTGTCTGACTATCAAGTTTAATTTTAGTTTTATCCGCTATATACCAACTACCTTAACTTGCTGCAGCAAATGTCAATGACCAAGTTGAGGTAGTTTAAGTGTGATCAATGTCTCATGGAACTATTCAAATTGTCAGGCAAGTAAATACATTTAGATCATTACTGGAACTTATAAATTCTGAGTCAATACACCAACACGGATAAGGTTTATTGTTCTCAGTTTATTTTCCAAGATGAATTTGTCTGACTATCAAGTTTAATTTTAGTTTTATCCGCTATATACCAACTACCTTAACTTGCTGCAGCAAATGTCAATGACCAAGTTGAGGTAGTTTAAGTGTGATCAATGTCTCATGGAATTATTCAAATTGTCAGGCAAGTAAATACATTTAAATCATTACTGGAACTTATAAATTCTGAGTCAATACACCAACACGGATAAGGTTTATTGTTCTCAGTTTATTTTCCAAGATGAATTTGTCTGACTATCAAGTTTAATTTTAGTTTTATCCGCTATATACCAACTACCTTAACTTGCTGCAGCAAATGTCAATGACCAAGTTGAGGTAGTTTAAGTGTGATCAATGTCTCATGGAATTATTCATATTGTCAGGCAAGTAAATACATTTAAATCATTACTGGAACTTATAAATTCTGAATCAATACACCAACACGGATAAGGTTTATTGTTCTCAGTTTATTTTCTAAGATAAATTTGTCTGACTATCATGACCTAGTTAAGGTAGTTTAAATGTGATCAATGTCTCATGAAATTATTCAAATTGTCAGACAAGTAAATACATTTAAATCATCATTGGAATTTATAAATTCTGAGTCAATACACCAACATGGATAAGGTTTACTGCTCTCAGTTTATTTTCCAAGATGAATTTGTCTGACTATCAAGTTTAATTTTAGTTTTATCCGCTATATACCAACTACCTTAACTTGCTGCAGCAAATGTCAATGACCAAGTTGAGGTAGTTTAAGTGTGATCAATGTCTCATGGAACTATTCAAATTGTCAGGCAAGTAAATACATTTAGATCATTACTGGAACTTATAAATTCTGAGTCAATACACCAACACGGATAAGGTTTATTGTTCTCAGTTTATTTTCCAAGATGAATTTGTCTGACTATCAAGTTTAATTTTAGTTTTATCCGCTATACACCAACTACCTTAGCTTGCTGCAGCAAATGTCAATGACCAAGTTGAGGTAGTTTAAGTGTGATCAATGTCTCATGGAATTATTCAAATTGTCAGGCAAGTAAATACATTTAAATCATTACTGGAACTTATAAATTCTGAGTCAATACACCAACACGGATAAGGTTTATTGTTCTCAGTTTATTTTCCAAGATGAATTTGTCTGACTATCAAGTTTAATTTCAGTTTTATCCGCTGTGTACCAACTACCTCAACTTGGTCATTGACATTTGCCGCATTCAAATGTGATGGTGATCATAAGTTGTTTGTTCTAGTCAGGAATCAATTGGTAAATTTTACCAATTTTTTTAGTTTCACCTTATACCTAGTTATTAAATAGTTTGAAAAATAAAAAATTAATAGTTATTAAAATATCATTTTTTTTTTTAAAGCCTGGAGATAAATAAAAAAAAAAAAAAAAAAAAAAAACATTTAAAAATGTAAGATACCAACGGCAACTTAGGTTTTTACTGCTATAGTTGCTATAACAGAATTATCAAAATAAAAATTTTTTTTTTATACTTGATGTTTAAAAATCAGTAAAAAAAGTTTACAATAAAATCAATTCATTTTAATTGTCCTTCAATATCGATAAAAACATGCATCTCAATGGAGTCATAAGTTTTTTGTTCTACTCAGATATCAATTGGTAAATTTTACCATTTTTTTTTTAGTTTCACCTTATACCTAGCGAAAGAAATGAAATCTTTAAAAAGAAAGACCTTTAAAAAGGTAAGAATTTACGGCGAGTGGTTTTTTTTTTGGACAGAACTAAAACAAAAGTATATATATTGTTACTTTCAGATCTATGTTAATATTAATGAATTTATCCCGAAAGATACGAACAGATGAATAAAATAAAAAAATAAAATAAAAAACCATCTTTCAGTAGAGTTACAGTGAATTCTGTTCATTTTTTTAAACTTTAATTATAAATTAATTCGAGTATCTACTCTGATTTTGATATTATGTTTTCGGGGATACGAACAGATGAATGAAATGAAATCAAAAATCATTTTCCGGACGAGTTTTTAATAAATTTTTTTCAGTTTTATTTCTTTAATTAATTTTTACTCAAATTATTTAAAATTCCTACTCTGATTCTGTTGATATTTTTTTGGAATATGAACAGATGAAGGAGATGAAATCAAAGAATCATCTTCCGGACGAGTTTTAAGTAAATTTTTCTTTTCTTTTTTACGCATCTTTTTTCTTTTTTTTTTTTTAAACTTGAATTCAATTATTTTTTAGTAAAAGTTTACTATCAATTGATTCAATTTAGGTGTCGTTCAATATCGTTAAAATCATTCGGACTCGACGGAGCCGCAGATTTATTAATTAGAATAATATTACTTTTCAAAGAATCAATTAGAAAAAAAAGCTCTTAGATTTTTAAGTCTTTTTATTTTTAGTTACCCTAATACAGTTTCTGCTTTTCGGTGATGCATGAATATCTTTGGTCGACTGTTAATCGTTAATCTGCGGCTCCGTCGAGTTCGAATGATTTTAACGATATTGAACGACACCTAAATTGAATCAATTGATAGTAAACTTTTACTAAAAAATAATTGAATTCAAGTTTAAAAAAAAAAAAAGAAAAAAGATGCGTAAAAAAGAAAAGAAAAATTTACTTAAAACTCGTCCGGAAGATGATTCTTTGATTTCATCTCCTTCATCTGTTCATATTCCAAAAAAATATCAACAGAATCAGAGTAGGAATTTTAAATAATTTGAGTAAAAATTAATTAAAGAAATAAAACTGAAAAAAATTTATTAAAAACTCGTCCGGAAAATGATTTTTGATTTCATTTCATTCATCTGTTCGTATCCCCGAAAACATAATATCAAAATCAGAGTAGATACTCGAATTAATTTATAATTAAAGTTTAAAAAAATGAACAGAATTCACTGTAACTCTACTGAAAGATGGTTTTTTATTTTATTTTTTTATTTTATTCATCTGTTCGTATCTTTCGGGATAAATTCATTAATATTAACATAGATCTGAAAGTAACAATATATATACTTTTGTTTTAGTTCTGTCCAAAAAAAAACCACTCGCCGTAAATTCTTACCTTTTTAAAGGTCTTTCTTTTTAAAGATTTCATTTCTTTCGCTAGGTATAAGGTGAAACTAAAAAAAAAATGGTAAAATTTACCAATTGATACCTGAGTAGAACAAAAAACTTATGACTCCATTGAGATGCATGTTTTTATCGATATTGAAGGACAATTAAAATGAATTGATTTTATTGTAAACTTTTTTTACTGATTTTTAAACATCAAGTATAAAAAAAAAATTTTTATTTTGATAATTCTGTTATAGCAACTATAGCAGTAAAAACCTAAGTTGCCGTTGGTATCTTACATTTTTAAATGTTTTTTTTTTTTTTTTTTTTATTTATCTCCAGGCTTTAAAAAAAAAAATGATATTTTAATAACTATTAATTTTTTATTTTTCAAACTATTTAATAACTAGGTATAAGGTGAAACTAAATTAATTCTTACAATAAATAAAATGAAAAATATCTTTGTTATGAGCCAAAAAATCGGTTGATTGAAAGTGTTAGTTCGACGTTTCGACCCGACATCTCAGCTCCTCATATGGGTCTGCAAATTTTGTTTACGTGTGTTAGTATATGATATTATTTTACAATAAATAACCAGACTTATTACATACAAATTTGGATATGAATTTTGTTATATAAATTATGTTATTTTTTGTTTGAATTTAAATAGATATTTGTATTTCATAAGTAGTTTCGTCTTTTCAGTGTGTTGGTTCACTTAATTTTGGTTTTGAAGCAGACGGCGTTAGCTTTGATTGCGAGGTGTGTTCGTATGGATACAAGGATGCTCGTAATTTAGTTGGCGCGTTTTTTTATTCAAATACTAGAATGTAAGCTTAGGTGATGTTTTTGGTGAAGGTTTTTTTGTTTATGGCGTTAACAAAGCTGTTTATGTGGATAATTTCAGAATCTTTTTTTTTTTTTAACTTCATGTTTTTCTTTGTCAAAGATTTTTATGTTTTTAAAACCAGATAAGTGGTAAGGATGATAGTTTAGATTTTTTGTGATGACATATAGATCTTGGTTTTTAGTGTAAGTATTTGAATTGTTTTAATGTTCTTTAAGTCTTGTTTGTAGGTCTCTCTTTGTTTCACCTATGTACGTAGATCTGTCATTTTTTGCAATTAATTTGGTATACAATACCTGTTTGTTCTTGTAATGGTGTTTTATCTTTTACTTTTTGAATTATGCAACTGAGAGTATTAGTTACTGTTGGGATTGTGGTGATGCTAAGGGGCCATTCTAGTAGATTCGATTTTTTTTTTTTTTTTTTTAAAGATTTTTTATTTGTAGTAAAATTGATACAATCGCTTTGAAATTTTTACACAATGAAGTCAAATAGTAAAAGTACAAGAAATTTTTTTATTTTTTTTATTTTTAACAGTTTTTCTTGGTAAAGTCAAGCTCCGAAAAATCGTCCCGTTTTCAACTGATGGAAGTTCTAAAAAAAAAAAATAATGAACGGAATCACTCCAAATTTTAACTGAAGCCTCCTGACATGTACCCTTATTGCATGAACTAAAATAATTATCGTATTTCCGGTGTATAATCCGCCCCCCCCCCCCCTGTAAGCCCTAAAAATCGACGTCAAAAGTAAGGGGGGGGGCTTATACACCGGTTTCTGAAATTTATAAAATTTTAAATCATGTCAAAAGTGAGTTTCCACGGTCAGCGGGGTTTCAAGAACATAAATTAAAGTATATAATAATAAATGATTCATTGCAAAATAATTATAATAAATTTATAAATTAGATAACCGTTCTGAAACATTTTCCATAAAAGTAATTAAATATCTATGGTCTACATAATCATCGTAATAATTGTCCCATTCATCAGTATCATTATCTGCAGCTTCCTCGATTTTATCTTCGTTTTCCCACAAAATGTCATCTTCAGTACCACCTACAACATTTCTTGAAGGATTTAATGACACTCTCAGTTTTAACTTTTTCCCACGCTTTTATTATAAATGTGCAAAATACATGTAATCGTGGTACCTTCATATTTCCTGATTTGGTGCAATCTTTTTTTGAGTTTACCATCCAATCATTCCACTGTTCTCTAAGATACTGTTTGAAAAGCTTGTTTAAGCAAACATCTAGAGGCTGTAAAAGAGATGTAAAGCCTCCTGGGATAACAGCTTGCTCAGTTCTTTTTTCTCTTAGATAAGCTTTTCTTTTGTCTGTTAAGTGACTTCGAAACATATCCCAAACGAACAAACTATTAAAATTGCCTGGTCGATTATCCCGGCATTGTTTTTCTTTTAAATATCACCATGGGCTTTTATTTTACTCCATTTGCCAAACAGGATAAAACTACGGTAAAACGACTTTTTTCATACCCTGTACTTTAAACAGTGATTGTTTTTGCACCTTTTACATCTACCGTGCGATTACCAAGCATATCAAATTGTACCGGAGTTTCATCCATATTTCCAATACTGCCAAGCGGAAAGTTAAATTTAGATCTTAAATTAATCATAAACTTTTGAAAGTTTATTATTTTTTCTTCTAAATAAGCGGGTAATTTTTGAGCAATGTTAGTTTTTTGTCGAATCACGAAGTTATGCCTTTCCATAAACCGAGAGCACCAACTATTAGTTGCTTTAAAATCTTTAGACAAATCTGGATGCGTAAAAGCCCACTTTATTGACTCATTTCTAATGAGATCCCTGCTCACAAAAACACCATTTTTTCTCAAATTATTAATGATCTCAGGAAGTTCACTTTCTAACTCAGGTCATTTAGGTAACTTTCCTCAGAGTGCACATTTTTTTTGGGAATCGTGTTCAAAACAGCTTCGTCTTTTCTCCAATTTCGTACTTGCTTCCGATCGACATTGAAAATTTCGGCCGCTTGGTGATTGCTACTTTCTTAGGCCAGTTGCACAACTTTTAATTTGAAGGCAGCATCGTACTTGAATCTTTTTCTTGATGGCTCCATACTTAAATACATATAAAGCGATACATGTTCACAGTAGGATGCGAAATATTTAACTGCCGCTCACAATGTTATGGTTCAAATCAGAAATCAGGGGGGGGGGGCTTATATACATCGAATCATCAAGTTATAAACAATTTAAGTTGCAAAAAAATGGTCGAAAAATTCAAAAGTCCGCCATTTTGTGAATTTTCAATTTTTTTTTTAATTTTGGTTCATGCGATAGGGGTACATGTCAGGAGGCTTCAGTTAAAATTTGGAGTGATTCCGTTCATTATTTTTTTTTTTTTTTTTTTTAGAACTTCCATCAGTTGAAAACAGGAAGATTTTTCGGAGCTTGACTTTACCAAGAAAAACTTTTAAAAATAAAAAATAAAAAAAAATTTCTTGTATTTTTACTACTTGACTTCATTTTGTAAAAATTTCAAAGCGATTGTATCAATTTTACTACAAATAAAAAATCTTTGAAAAAAAAAAAAAAAAAAAAAAAAAAATCGAATCAACTTGAATGGCCCCTTGACATCACCACAATCCCAACAGTAACTAATACTCTCAGTTGCAAAATGATCCTAATCATGTTTGATATTCATCCATAATTTTTTGAACAAACACTTATATCAGTTTTGCTCTAGGTAACCTGGCTGAAAATTGAGCGCTTGCCGGATACTTTTAACCACCAATCATCTTCTCATCCAAACTCAAGGATTTTCTTCACCATTTGGGAGTCCTGAACCTAAGGATTGCTGTTTGAAACTCCAAGGAGGTCATCCGAGCATCTGGATCAACTGAGTGCTGTCTTCGCTTAGCCCTTTCAGCCTTTGCTTGTCTCAGAAGCCTTCACTCGATTGTTGTCAATCCTTATTCGCATAATTAGTAGAGTTTAACCCAAATCAACTAACTTTTGAACTCATTGACTTTTGTTATGATTGGTTGAGTAGACATAGTACATTTATTAGGTAATTAAATAATTTTAATTGAGGTTTTTCTAATCCAAAGTACTGACTTTTTTTTCTTTTAGGTATTTATCTAGACAATTGTACAAATAAATACTTTTAATAGATAAAAATTTCTACCCTATAATCTAGAAATTTCTAAAAACATTTTTATGTAAAAAATTTCAATTTTTTCCCACTGCAATAAATAAAGGCATTTCATCTTTTAATTCCTAAAACTGAAGACGCTGAGTTTAATTTCTGATCAATATCCATGTTTTTTTACCTGTAATCTAAAGGCACTGAAATAACCGTTTTTTTTTTTTTTTTTTTTTTTTTCAAACAAAATGAATACTTTATTTTGTTGTTTTACTACATACTCTTACAATTATTTTGAAATATTTATTTGTATGTTATTGCAGACTTGTCAAAAAAACTTTTTAAGACTTGAAAATTTGAGAATCTTTCTTTTTTGGTGTGTAGAACCAACAGAAAAATTTTCAGAAGATTTTAAAAAGTCGGAAAAAACCCTGCTTTCTTAACGACGACCCCGCCCTGGTAACAATGAGAATAGTTTAGATGGCGCGTAAAATTTTCTTATCCATAAAATAGCTTGTAACAACCCATATACTATACAGCAAAGTGAGCCAATGGTGATAAAAATTTTAACTCTAAAAGCTGGCATGATTATCGCAATATGTTAGTGTAGCAGTATTTAATAAAAAATTTTTTTGTAGTTAGATGTTTTTGTCTATATTTAGGTTATAATTGTACTTTATTGAAGTAACAACTAATGAACTTAAATATACAGGGTATGAAAAAAGTAGCGGTACCTCCCCTTAACATTGAAATAAAGCATTTTTTGTATAGCACATGCAATGTAAAAGTTTCCTGAAATAAAATTTGCGATTTAGTGGGTCCTATGAAAAAGGACCTGGGCCCTTATCTTGGGACCTACGGACCAAAACTTCGTTTTTTCAAATGGGAACCCCCATTTTTGACCCAGGATTCGAAAAGAACGGAAAATTTTACGATTTTTAAATACTTTTTGAAAATTTTTTTGGCCCTTACTAGGGCCCTGCAGGGGCCTAGTAAGGGCTAAATTCTCAAAAAATATCCATTCTTTTCGAATCTGGGGTCAAAAATAGGAATTCCCATTTGAAAAAACGAAGTTTTGGTCTGTAGGGCTCAAGATAAGGGCCCACTAAATCGTAAATTTTATTTCAATAAAATTCTACATTACATGTGCTATACGAAAATTGTGTATTTTCGGAGATATTATAATATCCCCCCCATATTATAATATATATTATAATAGCCCCCTATAGGGGCAAAAGGGCAAAGGGCCCTGCTTATAAGAACCAAATTTTTTTTCAAAAAAAACTTAAAAATCGTAAAACTTTCCGTTTTTTTCGAATCTGGGGTCAAAAACGGGGATTTCCATTTGAAAAAACGAATTTTTGGTCCGTAGGTCCCAAGAGAAGAGCCCGGACCCTTTTTTATAGGGCCCACTAAATTGCAAATTTTATATCAGGAAACTTTTACATTACATGTGCTATACAAAAAATGCTTTAATTCCATGTTAAGGGGTGGTACCACTACTTTTTCCACACCCTGTATAATGAAAATTATTTAAAAGTTAATATTTTTATTTTTTATTAGTATTTATATAATGAAAGTCTTAAATAGTAAAGGCTGCGTGCAAAAATTTCGCCAAAAGCAAAAAATAAAAAATAATTTACCCGGAGCGTTTGTATTAACAACTAAAAAATTATTATCTTCTCCAGACTTCAATGAACAAGAATTTAAAGTTTTTAATGATGATCAAATCAAAAAGGCTATTTCTAATGAACATTTAAATCAAGATGATTTTTTTTACTATTAGTAGTATAGTGACACTATGGCGAATGAAAACAAAAAATGATTCACTAGAGTGAGCAACCTCAAGCGGTGTCGGCGGCATATCACGCGGTCGGGCGGCGCCTCGAGGCTGCTGCAGGAAGGAAGTAGGTACTCTATGGGGGGGGGGGGGGGGAGGGTCCCATGGATTGTCGAGGTGCACAGGTCCCATGGATTTTCAAGTTGCACGGATCCCATAGATTTTGAAGGAGCCTAGCCGGGGTCCCACGGATTTTGAAGAAAAAATAGACGGAGTTCTGGGGGTCCCATAATTTTTCGACGGATCTTACAAAAGCCGAAGAATTTTCAAGAATTTTATCAGCCGAATGAGTCTGCTTATTTTTCTAACACCCCACTGCTCTTAGTGATTAGTCTTCGCTAGAGAAATTATCGTAAAATAAGCAAATGCGAAATACGAAATGTGCATGAGTCCCATAGATTTTCAAGAAGCCGTGGGAACTCTAGCTTTTCAAAGGCGCCGCTCTGGGTCCCATACTTTTTCGACGGATCTCACAAAAGCCAAAGAATTTTCATGAATTTTCTCTGCCGAGTGAGTCTGCTTATTCTCCAATACCCCGCTGTTCTTAGTCATTAACTATCTTCGCTAGAGAAATTATCGTAAAATAAGCAAATGCGAAATACGTTACTTAAGACTTTTCGAAAATCCTTGAACGTCGAGGATTTTCTTACTAGCGCTGTTGACCTATCGAAGAGAAACTATCGTAAATAAGCAAATGCAAAATTTTGCGAGTCATGGTTTTTGGGAAATCTCCAACTGTTTATCTTTCCGCCGAGCGCCGCCCCGATGCTCTTAGTCATTTAGCTACCTGCGGCGTCGACCCATCAAAGGGACATTTTCTTAAGAAACAGCAAATGCGAAATACGTTACTTAAGACTTTTCGAAAATCCTTGAACGTCGGGGATTTTCTTACTATCGTAAATAAGCAAATGCGAAATTTTGCGAGTCATGGTTTTTGGGAAATCTCCAACTGTTAATCTTTCCACCGAGCGCCACCCCGATGCTCTCAGTCATTTAGCTACCTGCGGCGTCGACCCATCAAAGAGACATTTTCTTAAGAAACAGCGAAATACGTTATTTAAGACTTTTCGAAAATCCTTGAACGTGGGGGATTTTTTTACTAGCTCAAAGCTGTCGACTCTCAGCATGAGGATGATGTCTTCCGCTTGCAAATGATGGACAGTACACAGTTGTCTTAGCCGCCCTTTTGTTCACAGATTTCTACCATGGAATGTTGCAGATGATTATCTTATCTTCTACCGTTCAGCATAGTTAGAATATGCTTTCTCGCGAAAACCAGCCTTATCCATTTGGGAAACTCCCAAAAGGTGGTCCTTCCAGAGTAAGGCGATCTTAAGCAAATCTTGAAAATTTGTTTGGGTCAGTGGAGGGGGCTGTTAAAGGATGGTTTGGAAGTTGCTAGAGGACTATCAGAGTGGGAGTTGTGAGAGGGTGGTCTTAAGCACTGACCGAAAATTTGTTTGGGTCAGTGGATTGGCTGTTAGAGGAAAATTTGGAGGTTACTAGAAAATTTTCAGAGTGGGAGTTGAAAGGGCGGTCTTGAGCGCTGCTCGAAAATTTGTTTGGGTCAGCGGAGGGCATTTGGGTGCTAGAGGACTATTGGAGTGGGAGTTATGAGAGGGTGGTCTTGAAAAAAAGTTGGAGAGGGATGATGCGTAGGGTATAAAACCCCATAGCTCGTAGGTTTCAGTTCATTAGACTTCTATCGCTGAACAGTTCCAATAGTTCAAACAACTTTTAAATTATTTTGTTACAGAACAGTTTGAATCGTTCACAAAACTTTTTAAATTATATTTGTTGTTGAACAGTTTGAATAGTTCACGTAACTTTTCAAATTATAATCTTTGCCAAAAGTTTGAATAGTTCACGTAACTTTTCAAATTATAATCTTTGCCAAAAGTTTACATTATTCACTTATCTTTCAAATTTTACTCGTGAGTTAGTGAGCAAAAAATAAAGATGTGCGAAATAGTGTTTGAAATGATCGACATCACCGGAGAGGGAGCCCCGATGTTCTACAAGCTGAAGAAAACTTCGAGACTGAGTTGGATCTTAAAGGTAAGTTCAAAATAAATTTTCAAATTTTTAAAAAATAATTTTTTAATTTTTAAATTAATAATGGAATGAGCAAACGGGTAGCAAACAAATATACTATGTATAGTTTGAAAAATTTGTTTAAATTCAAAATAAGTTCCGAAATAAATTTTCAACTTTTTAAAAATTTTATTTTGTTAAATTTTTTCATTTTATAAAATTTTTAAAATTTTCCTTAAACTATCAATTGAATGAGCAAATGTCGAGCAAAAATATACTTAATATAGTTTACAAATTTTTTTAAATTTAACAGTTAATTTTTTAATTTTAAAAAGCATGATTTTTGTTCGTTAATATTATATATATTTATAAACCGATTTAAATTTTTTACTGATTTTTAAAATCAGCAAACGCGGAGAAAACGATCTACTTTTTTTTTTTTTTAAATTGTGAAAATTCGAGTAAAATAGAAGGAAATCGTGAAAACTGGAGGGTACTTCTGGGTAACCGTGAAAATTTGAGTGAAAATTCGGGAACAGTTCCTGACAAATTTATAATGAAATTGGACCTCTTTTTCGGCTGGTTTATTTTTGTTTTTGCCATAACTTGTTTATTTATTATTCGATTTTGATTTTTAAACTCGTTTTGGATAGAGCAAGCGTAGAGCAAACGAATTATATTTAGTTTTCGATATAATTTTTATTATTAACAATAAATTTTTTAGTTCCAAAATTTTCAATTTTTGTTTCGTCAATATTTTGTTTATTTATAAACCGATATGACTTTTTTACCGATTTTCAAAATCGGCAAACGCGGAGAAAACAAACGTACCGTTAATTTATAATATATATGAATGTCTTTTTCAGCGGCAGGGTATAGATGCGGCGATTTTGATTACTGCTGCCCTTCGCGGGACCTAGATCGTCGCGGGCTTTATTCAGGGCCTTCTGATTTGTGTTTAGCCATGGGTAATTGTCCTGATTACCTATGCCTTTGCCCGCCTCAGTCACCCTCCTTCTCGGAATTGACAACTATTCCCAACGGTAATAGTAGATGTCAATCACCGATATCTATGCCTGCAACTCCACCATCATTTACGGAGTTGACTCCGATGAACATCGAGGCAGCCGATTTGGGGACGGTGCCAGCATCCCCAACCACGGCAAGACTTCTAGGTTCTTGCGACGTAGTTGGTAAGTCCACTATTTATTTTTATTATTCAAAATTACATTCAACATATTTAATTATATTTCTTTTTTCAGGCTGGACGAAATTTCTTTTCGATCCAGAGTTAAAGGACGATTTGTGGATGCCGCTCGAGCGTTCAACATCAAAAAGTAAGTTAAAAATATATAAAATAAAATAACTCCATGATTCGTATAGGAATAATGCATATTAATTTATAATTTTTGTTTCAGATCTCATCATTGACGAGGATTTAGGTATTGGATCCCCTCCGGAAATCGAATGTTGGAGCATGAGGTCATGAACAAAGGAGGAGGAGGAGGAGGAGGAGGAGGAGGAAGACGAAGGCATGGAGGAGGAGGAGGAGGGGGAGGAGGAGGACGACGAAGACATGGAGGAGGAGGAGGAGGAGGAGGAAAAGGAAGAGGAGGAGGAGGAGGGGGAGGAGGAGGAGGATAAGGACAAGGATAAGAAGGACGAGGACAAAGATGGTGATGGTTTGAACCCAAATTATTGGAGTGATGCAGACTCATCACCACCACCATCGCTAATCATGAGCGAAGGTAAATTTTTAAATTTCATAATTTATGTTACAATCAACGAATTAAATTAAAAGTTAACTCTTTGTTTTTTCTTTTTCTAGAAGACATGCAATACATCATCGAGTATCCTGATGAAGAAGACGAGTCTATGGAGCAGCATACCACGAGACCGTTGAAAGAGTTTATCGGAGGTAATATTAACATTACTCAATGATAATAATAATAATAATAATAATAATAATAATAATAATAATAATAATAATAACAATAATAACAAAATTCATTTTCTGTTCTAGGTAAATACATCGAGAGGTCGGAGCAGGAGCAGGATTGGAGCAGTTTAGAAGAAGAAGACGAAATACAAAGCTTGTTCGAGTACATAGACGACTGTTTTAAGGAATTTAAACTAGATTTAAGGAATGATATTATATATAGTCATATTCAAAATCTTAAGACTTGTATAGTGGAATCGTGTTCTGATTTAAATTAAGAATTGATTAATTATTTTAAAGATTATGTACTAGATTTAAAAGAAAAAATTTTAGAAGAATATCCTTTTAAAAAACGAAAAATATATAGTTTTAATGAATTGTAAATATTTTATATTTTTAACAAATAATAATAATGATAATTATAATAATTTAAATATAAAAGTGGTCTTGTGTATATTTTTAAACCTTGCCAGTCTCAATCAGCATGCTTAAATTTTTAATCTTGAAAATAAATAAATGATGATATTTTTGTGCTTATAATTAAAAAATTTTTTGAAAATATTAAAGATTCTCATTTTATTTAATAGATTCGTAAAAGAAATTTTTTTTATTTATTCAAACAAAGTATTAAAATATTCAGAAAAACTTATTTTATAGATTCGTAAAAAAACAATTTTTATAAGTTTTAATTTCTTTATTCAAAACCTAGTTAAATTTTATAAATTAAATTAAATTAAATTCAATTCAACCTTAATAATTTTTATTATAAAACAAGCACGGTCTTTCATAAAACTAGGTGGTGTATCAACAGTATCATAACCTTCTAAATATTCCTCGGCTGGAGTTTTTTTATAATTTAAAAATTTTTTGATTATAAAAGCTCGTCTTATGGCACAGTTGTAGTCAGAATTAACAGAATGAAAATCACATACATAGAATGAATTGTGATTTCTGCTCAGCATTTTAAAATTAAAAATTCCCATTTCAGAAATATCGATAACTTTCTTAAAAATTAAAAAAATTTATTAAATATTCTTATGATATTAAAAGTTCGATTAACAATGTTTACTTACTTATCCCAATAGATACTCTGTACAAACTTTTGTACTTCTTCCGTATAAACGTAAATTTTAGAAGCATCTTTTAAATTCACTTGCAATATTTTAGTAATTTCACTCGGCTGAGTCGTTCCACTACTCCAAGGAATCTTATGATATTTTTTTTTCAAATAAGAATTCATACGCTTCTCACATTTCAAAAGATTGCACCAGAATGATGATGGTTTAAAAAATACTGTGACAGGTGGACTATGATCGCTATCTAGAGAAATGACCGCAAGCTCTTTTGGAATTAAAATATCTCGTGATCTGTGAGAGAATAATAAATCTACTGCGAAAGTCATGGTAAGGTTATATTTTAATACTGTTGAAAGAACAACTAAATGAGTTCATAGTATACACTCTCTTTATATACTCCTTTCACCCACACCATTTATTTTAATTTAACTGTGGAGGGAGTGTCCTTCTAGAAAGTTCTGGAAAAATCCCTTCCAGAAAGTTCTGGAAAAATCCCTTCTAGAAAATTCTGGAAAAATCAAGAACAATGTAGAAAAAGCCGTTAAACTTTGAAGAAGATAGATGAGTTTTTACTAGAAAAGAAAAACCGTTTTTCTTTGTAGACAAAGAAGCCCCCCCCTTTTCCAAGATTCCTTCTAGATTTTTCCAACCGTTTTCTGCAAGTATAAAGTCCGTAGAGCGGTTCTCCAGAGCTCAGTCGGGTTTGGGACAGTATACTGAGTCTATTCGAGTGTTTTTCAAAATGTCTTTGCTCAAATATTTCGGATTAAACATTCAGACTTTGCAAGCATCTCTTAGAAATCTTGAACATGTTGAAGATACTGATTTCTAACATTGGTTATATTTATCTGAAAATATGAATAGTGTCATAAAAAATTTAATTAATTCTGGAAATTTAAATGTTCATGAAAAAAAAATATGTGAAGGTTACCTCATCCAGTTAACTAATATTAAGAATCAAATCGAGTTTTATTTACAAAAAAGTGGAAGTGATTTGCAAGCAACAGAAAATCATAATCAACCTGAAGATTTAATTCAATGGATCGATTTACCATCAATTTTCGCGAATCGAATTAGTTCTGGTCTAATAACAAATGTATCGCATAAAGATGTTAAATCATTTTTGATCGATGTTAAACCAATCTTCAATGGAAAAGTTAATGCTGTTTTGAAAAAGTATAATTCAGTAAAAGCCAGCGCTGAACTTGCCAGTGAATATGTGATTCTTAAAAAGGATATTGAAACAGTTGAGGTAAAAAATTTCAATACCGCAAGTGAGCCAGTGTTTCTAACAACTGACACAATGGAATGGTATGATGAAAATATTTTGAAACCAATACTTCATAAAATAGAAGAATTTGAAGGTTGTGGATCTGGTTGGACTTTAAGACAAGTGTTGAGTGTAATAATTAACTTCAAAGAGTTTCAACCTATGCATGCTGGTTCTTTCATTGAGCTCCCACAACCTATTAACTCTAAAAATGCTTGTTTGAATGTTAGAAATGATGATAATGAATGCTTTAAATGGGCAATATTATCTTCTTTATATCCAGTCAAAATTGATGCGGACGATGTGAGATCATACATTCACCACGCTAATAAACTTAACTTCAAAGGAATTGATTTTCCAGTAAGATTAACTCAAATCAAAAAGTTTGAAAAACAGAATGAAATTTCAGTGAACGTTTTTCTCTTAAAAAAATCAATGGTAAATATGAAGTTGGAACAGCGCATGCAACTGATTCACTTAAAGAAAAACACGTTAATCTACTTTATATTCAAGACTTCTATTTTGATGAAAAGAAACCTAATGGAAAAGAACCTGATGATATTCCTAAGTTTCACTATGTGCTTATTACTGATTTGTCAGCCTTAACGAGAAAACAACTAATAAAACATCATGGAAAAATCCACTTTTGTAATCGCTGCATTCATTACTTTTATTCTTTAAAAGCTTTATTGGATCATCAAGATTTTTGCATGCAACTTAATAAGTGTATAATTGATTTACCTGTAGAGGGTACAGGTAAAGATAAAATTAAATTTATAAACTACAAGTTTCAAGACAAAGCTCCTATATGTATTTATGCGGACCTTGAATGTTTAATTAAACTTAATAAAGATAATGAGGATGTACAAGATCATCAAGCTTATGTTGGCTACTATCTGAAAAATAGTTTCAATGATGAAAAGTCGTATTATAGAAGTTATCGGCAGATTGAAGAAGGTCAAAAAACACCATCCGTATGGTTCGTGGAAGAGTTAAAAAGAATTGGTGAAGAATATGATAAGTTGTACAAGAATCCTAAAGAAATGATCCTTACTGCAACAGATTGGCGAAATTTTGAGATGGCGAAAGTGTGTATTATATGCGGTAACTATTTCAGTAAACGTTGTAAAATTGTAAGAGATCACGATCATTTTACTGGTAAATATAGAGGGGCAGCCCACGATACTTGCAATATACAGTATAACAAAGCTAGATATATTAATGTGTTGTTTCATAATATGTCTGGTTATGACGCTCATTTGATAATCAAAGAAATATATTCAAATGAAATTATAGATGGAGATCTAAAAATTTCAGCTGAATCTAAATCAAAATATATTTCTTTCACAAAAAGAATGAAGGGTAGTGTTATACAATTCAGATTTCTAGATTCATTTATATTTATGGCATCATCTTTGGAGAAACTAGCTAGTTACCTACCTGAAAAGACAATTACAACTAAAGTTCATCAACAAGCAAATTTATCAGATGAGAAAATAAAGTTACTAACAAAAAAAGGATGTCTTCCATATGAATATCTTGATTCGTTTGATAAGTTAAAAGAGACGAAACTTCCAGAAAAAGGAGCTTTTTATAGTAAATTAACTGGGTGTGATATAACTGACGAAGAATACTCTCATTGTGATCAAGTTTGGAAACAGCTTCAGATTGAAACTCTTGGTGATTATTCAGATATTTATATGAAAACAGATGTCTTATTACTCGCGGACATATTTGAGAACTTTCGATCAACTTGTCTAGAAGCTTACTCATTAGATCCTGCTCATTATTATACTAGCCCCGGCTTGAGCTTTGACGCAATGTTAAAAAGAACACAAGTGGAATTAGACTTAATCACAGATATAGATATGTTACTTTTCGTCGAAAGAGGAATTAGAGGGGGGATTAGCCAGTGTTCGAATCGATATGCAGAAGCTAACAATCAATATATGAATGAAGGTTATGATCCGAATAAAGAAGATAATTACATAATTTATTTAGATGCCAATAATTTATATGGGTAATTAATTGTTTATAAACATTTATTATAAAAAAAAATTTTCAAAAATTAAATTTTTTTTTTTTTTTTTTTTTCTAGCTGGGCTATGGTGCAACATCTTCCTTATGGAGGGTTAAAGTGGGTTGAAGATGTAAGTGTACCAGACTTTTATGATGTTCCGGATGATAGTCCTATTGGGTTTTTTTTAGAAGTGGATATCGAGTATGATCAATCCCTTCACGAAGAACACCAAGACTTACCATTTTGTCCTGAAACTAAAGCACCCCCAAACTCCAAACACAAAAAGTTGCTCACAACCTTTGAAAATAAAGAAAAATATGTAATTCACTATAGAGCATTAAAACAAGCAAAAGAACATGGTCTTAAAGTAAAAAAAATTCATCGAGCCCTTCAATTCAATCAATCCGCATGGCTGGCATCATACGTTGAGTATAATACTAGAAAAAGAGCAGAAGCAACGATTTTGAGAGAAATTTCTTTAAATTGTTAATTAATAGCATTTATGGAAAATGTCTCCAAAACCAGCGAAAACAGGTTGATGTAAGACCTATTAATGAGTGGCCTGGGAGAAATGGAGCAGAAGCTTGTATCGCAAGTCCAAATTTCCACAGCATAGAAAGGATAGATGATAATATGGCTATAGTTCAAATGAAGCCTACTAAACTCACAATATCCAAACCTATTTACATTGGTCTTGCCATACTGGATACATCCAAAGTAAAAATGTACGACTTCCATTATTCTAAAATGAAAAAATGGGTAGGAAAGTCATTAAAGCTTTTATACATGGATACAGACAGCTTTATATATGAGATCCGGGGCGTAAACATCTACAATGTTATGAGGGAACACTCGGAATACTTTGACACATCAGCATATAAAAAAGATAATAAATTTAACATTGAACCTAAAAATGGGAAGAAACTAGGCCTGTTTAAGGATGAGACCAGCTGTGACATCATTACTAAGTACATAGGTTCGAGACCCAAGATGTATAATTTATTAATACAAAACAAAGATCCTGTAATGAAAGTAAAAGGGGTTAAAGCATCAGCACTCAGAGAAATAAAGTTTGAACATTATGAAAAGTGTCTTTTCGAAAAATCTATAGTTAAAGTTGAACAGCGAACTATTGGAGCAAGACTTCACAATCTACGCACTGAAAAACAAGTAAAGATTGGTCTAAGTTTTGCAGACGACAAACGATATCTTCTCAAAGAAGAATGTATTCAGATTCCATGGATAAAAAATACGACCGATACTTTAGCTTGGGGAGACTATAGAATAGCTCAAATTGAAGAATTTCTTAATAAAACAAGAAATGACGCAGAGAAGGTTCTAGAAGGTAATGACGTCACTGATCAGAAGGTTCTAGAAGGTAATGACGTCACTGATCAGAAGGTTCTAGAAGGTAATGACGTCACTGATCAGAAGGTTCTAGAAGGTAATGACGTCATTGATCAGAAGGTTCTAGAAGATTCAGAACATGGATTTACTCACCAGAGAATTCTAGAAGATTCTCAAGATGAACTTTCTCTAGGATATAACGTCAATAGAAAGAAGCTTCCAGAAAAAAATATTGTGAGTGGGAGTAAATTTTCACAAGCTGATGCAATAAGTGTTGGAAATTACATCACTTTCCAGAAATTTCTAGAACAAAAAACAATGGTTTTGGATGATGTGCCAAAGCCTTCAGCAGATATCGACAGTACGGTATATAAGGCTGGCAGTTCAAGAAGGGCTCTCACTTGCTGCTCAAAAATTTTAGACGACGGACCACTCAAGAAAGTAGCCAGACTCTCATTTGAAAAGGAATATTGATTTAAACAAAGTAAGCATACAATTTTTAGTTTTAAATTTTCAATATTTAATTAATTTTTATCTAAAATTAGCTTATACATTATGTTACAGAATGGATTTCACTAAGGTCAATGATATTGTCAAAAAAGATGAGTACCTTCCGAAGAAACGTTTAATGGAGCTTGCTAGTGGAGAAAGTTTTAGAGTTACAACGATATATCAGTGTGACACCAAATTTGGAAAAAAACTGTAATTATTATCAACAAAGAATTTCAAGTGTTCTTGCCTAACCTATATAACAAGTTCTTCATTGAAAATCCAGACGATTTCAAATCTTTAAAAGAAGAAGTGAAAAAAGATCAAGTGTATATAAAACATTTAGGAAACAATAAACTAGAATTTTCTAATAAAAAGTAGATGGATCACAAGTTAAAATGAAGCGTGTTACGTTCAACGACAGTGTCAATGTTAGGGTTATGGTTGTTTATGACTTTGCAAGTCGTAAGGCAAGAATTGGTCCTTGGATTCAAGCTGCATGTGACAGAGAACGTTTCAATCTAAGAATTCAAAGAACTAGTATCGTACTCAATCCGATTATCTTTAAAATGCGAATTAAGTATATGGAAAATGTATTAGGTCCTATTCTGAATAAAAAAGCAATAAATTAAATGTTTGTTCTAATAACTACGAGACCTTATCCCCACTATAATTGCATTTTCAAATGCAATATAAGGAGCTGAATTGGAGAAAAAACATCATTAGCTGCTACGACATTGTAGAAGAAAGATGGATCTCACGAATCTGAACAAAATTGCCAATGGCTCCTTAATGGAATCGGATTATGATAGACTTTATAAAGTAACATCAATAAGAATAGCTGATATCATGGATGGTCCAAAAGTCGTGATAACGCTGGATGCAGAGTTTCAAGTCTTTCTACCTTACCAATTAAATTTTTACTTATTTGCCAACGATGATGAGTTAAATAATTTACAAAAAGAAGTGAAAAATAATAACTGAAGCGTGAAATATGTAGAAGATAAAATGAAATTTTTTTTAAATTGTAAAAGGAAGGACAATAAAAAAATATAAAACTCAACTGTTTGTCTTTTTATTTAATTTTTATTTATTACTCAACTTTTTGAATACACAAAGTTATCTAGATTATTACTATTAATCCAACTATTATGATCTTTTGAAAAACCTAACCATTTAACATATAATTCATTGCCACGTCGTCTGATAACTTTTTCTATTAAATATGTATCTGGGCACTTGGTTTTTTGTAATTCTTGTTCATAAAAGCCTCCGACCACAGGTTGATCTTGATAATCTTTTAAGTGATAAGCAATTGGTTGCGTATTTTTGATACTAGTTATAGTAAATATTTCAGTGGACCAATTAGGGGTATAGCTTTTTTCAAATACATTTTTAATTTTGCTCACTCGAACTTTATCTCCAACTTTAAATTTTGGTGACTTTTTAAAATTTTTATTTTTATTTAATTTTTTTAGAATTTCAGTAGTATGGTTCGCAGTGACATCTTTCGGTTTCATACCAATGCTTCGATGTTTTCTATTGTTGTATAATGTAATTAAATCCGATAAAATATCTATCCACTTGTAACTGCCTCGTAAAGAAAATTGTTTCCACATGATATTTTTCAAAGTACGATTGAATCTTTCGCATATAGAAGCTTTTAAACCACTGTATGTTGAGTACATATTAACTTTATACTTGTTCATTAAATTTTGGAAATCTTTATTGTAAAACTCTTTACCCATATCAACATGAAGATTTCGAGGAGATTGAGTGCTTTTGAAGACTGTTTCCATTGCAGCTGCTACCTCTTTACCAGTTTTTGTCTTTAAAGGAATCGCGTGAGCGTATTTTGAAAACACGTCGATGATTGTAAGCATGTATCTATGACCTTTATTTTCTCTAGCATATGGTTGCATTTCTACCAAGTCAGCTTGCCAGGTATCGTGTAAACCCCGTACTTCAACTTTTCTACGAGGGAAATTTCTGCGTGCAGGTTTGTGTATTTCTTCAACCACTTTTTCCATGTTTTATTTAGGTAAATCTTTCCAAAATTGTTCTCTAGCATGAATTTTTGAGTCTACAAGATCTTCAATCTCTTTTTTATGTTGAAATAAAAGTTCTACAACTTGTTGTTTCCACACAGTCAAAATATCTAAATATATCTTTTCTTTGTCAAAATCGTTGATAAATTCACTAACTGCTTTATGTATTGCGTTCGGACTCTCTATATCTTTGAGCAAATGTCTTTTAAATTCAATATTACTTTTTTTAATTACGTCTTGTAGAGTACGCAAGTTTATAGCGTCCGCTGATTCGATAGGAGGTGCCAAGTTACACAGTCTTTTCGATTCAATATCGAAATCACCGTTGGGAGTAAGTTTATATCCAACTCCTGGTGGTCCTCGGCTGCTCTCTTTTTTCTCAACCTTACGTCCAAATATGTCAACAGGCATTTTGATACTGATGGGTAAGTGGGCCCGGAACTCATTGGGTTGCTTATCGAAAAAATGGTAACGATGTAGTTTACTTTGATAGTTTTGGTGATCCCAAACCTCCGCTCGAATTAATGCTTTACTTGAATGTCAACAGTGTGAAATAAAATACAGAAAAATTTCAAGACTACAATTCTTATAACTGCGGTCATCTGTGTTTACAATTCCTTAATGGAAGCTTAGGTATATAAGCAGTCTCTTTCATAAATTATGCTCAGTTTAGGGTGAGTCGTGATGGAATCATTTACTCTTACCCTATCAGCCAATTCTTCAGTTCTTGAAGCTCAGTATTATCCACCTATTCAACTTTTGCCAAATAAAAATTATACTCTTGGTTTAGTACAGTTGTTTACATTCAATTCAATACCTAATATTGACATTGGATGCAATAAATTTTATGTTGGCGATCGAGTTATCACCTTCGATACAGAAAATTACGAATTGGTTGATATTGAAAAAATTCTTCAAGAAAAAAACATTAAAATATTGATTAAACCTAACGATAATACTTTCCGCACTGAAATTGAATGTACTGAAATAGTTGACTTCACACCTGTTGACTCGATTGGAAAACTTTTAGGATTTAGTAGACGCAAACTTGAAACATATTTCTGATAATCATATTAATATCCTTAAAAACAATTCATTGAGAGTGGAGTGCAACATTACTGCTGGAGCTTACATAAATAATAAACTAGTTCATACTATTCACGAATTTTATCCTGCAGTTGAACCTGGGTATAAAATAATTGAGGTACCTTCACAAGTTATATACCTACCTGTGAATGTAGAGTGCATTGAAAATCTGCAGTTGCGCATTGTTGACCAAGACGTAGAGTTGGTAAATTTTCAAAAGGAAGTTATTACAATAAGATTACACATTAAATCCTCATAATGGGTATTGTATTTTATGGAAAAGGACTTCAAAGAAACTATAAAACTCAAACACCATGCAGTTCTTCAATCAGTCATCGTCGAGCATCCAAAGCGCTAACACGGCAGAACATCCAGTTTCTCAAAAGTCTAGGACTAAGAATCGTTCGTGGTGGAAAATAACTTGCAATTTCTTTTGTTGCTATAAAAATGGAAGATATTCTAGAAATTCAAGCTCCCATTCAGTTCGATGATAGTATCTCAAATTATGAGTTACGTGCTCATCAACCGTATACCGGGTCTAATTTCAATCATAGTGATGAAATTCGTATCGCTATCCAGTATCAGGACTTGGCTGTTTTACCATCGCGTAGTTATCTACATGTGACTGGTCAATTAAGAAAGTCAGATGGTACAAAAGCAGCGAATACTCATTTCGTTAGCAACGGTGTATGTCATTTATTTGAAGATATTAGATATGAGCTCAATGCAATAGAAATTGATCGTATAAAGAATGTAGGAATAGCTAGCACTTTAAAGGCTCTTATGTCTTTAGAGTATGGTGCACAAACTGAGAACCGTGGGTGGTATACCGAGGGAACCTTAATGCTTGATTCTGAAGGTCGATTTGATGTATGTATCCCTTTGAAACATCTCTTTGGTTTAGCAGAGGATTACAATAAAATCATAGTCAATGCAAAACATGAATTGATCATTCGAAGATCAAACACTGTTTATAATGCTGTTTATCAAACAAACACAGGGACGCCTGAAGCTCCTGTATACGAAGATATCAAGATAAACATTTCTAAAATCGAATGGTTGATGCCTTATGTAACTCTTTCGGATGCATACAAAATAAACTTGCTCAACTATCTTCAAAAAGGTAAATCAGTTGCTATGAGTTTTCGAAGTTGGGAACTCCATGAATTGCCTCTAGTACCAACAACCACTTAAAATAATTGGCTAGTAAAAACATCTAATCAGTTGGAGAAACCTCGTTTCATGATAATAGGCTTTCAAACTAATAGAAAAAATAGTAGAAAACTCAGTCTAAATGTATACGATAATTGTAATATCAATAACTTGAGAGTTTTCTTAAACTCGCAATATTATCCGTATAATAACTTTAACGCTGATTTCACTAAAAATCAAGTTTCCATACTTTATGAGAATTATCTAAATTTTTATGAATCCTTTTACAATGTAAGGAGTTAACAACGAACGCCAATGCTAACTGGAGAGAGGTTTGTAAAAGATGCGTCTTTATTTGTCATAGATTGTTCAAAACAAAATGAATCGTTAAAAAATGCTCCAGAAGATGTGAGAATTGAGTTTGAATCATCAGAGAATATACCTGCGAATACTGTGGCGTACAGCTTAATTATTCATGATCGTATAGTAGAGTATAATCCTATGAATGGAGACGTTAAAAAAATAGTTTAAGATAAAAAATGTATTGGAAATTACTGGAATAAATTTTTTTAGAATAAAAAATTAATGTTATCTTATTTCTCAAACCTTCTCCTCAATAATTTAAAAAATAAATTTTTATTCTTAATTTTTTAAAATTTTTTATAATTGTTTATTCTGAATTTTTAAATAATTGTTTATTATATGGAACTCCAGCTAGGCTCCTTCAAAATCTATGGGACCCGTGCACCTCGAAAATCCATGGGACCCCCCCCCCCCCATAGAGTACCTACTGAAGGAGTACACAGGTCCGGTCGGGATGCGGATGGAGACTGCTTCCTGACGACGACGATGCTGACTCTGCAGAAGTGAAGAGGTCGTTGCGAATGCGTTTTAATGACGTATTCTTCAAGAGATTATTTTGTTGTGGATCGTGCATTCTTAGGTTCGGAGTGCATTTTTTGTTTCAAATTTAAAAAATAGTTTAAGAAATCAAAAAAATTAGAAATTAATAATAATAATTTTTAATCATTTGAAAAATACTTTGATTTTACTTTAATACTAACTAATTTTACTTTTTTTTTTTTTTAAGAAAAAAAGATTTAAGTGAGGAGGAGGATATTTAAAAATTCAAGTATATATTTTTTTAAACTTTTTTTTATTTATTTAAGGTTTACGTACACACGAAACTTTTTACAAATAATCATCAAAAGTTAACGCAAATTGAAAATTACCAATATACGTGGCATAAAATTTATTTTTTTCAATTTTTTTGAATACTTTCTCCCAAAAGGACTCTTGTTTCGTCATGGAATCCGATATTTTTTGGGGCAGATAAACAGAAAATTCGTTATCTAAGGTGGCTAAAACTTTCCGTCCATATTTTGTTGTCGTCTTTGTTACAGCTGTCACTCTGTATTTGCGATTTATGTCGAGCTGCTTTAAATTTTTACGGGGTAACTCAGGTGCTTGAGATATACCGCTATGCCAGTCGATGCTTACTTCGTCTGCAGCCATTTTTAAGCACGGAACAAATTTTTTATTGTTTATTTTGAGTAAAGTAATAAATAAACTGTGAAATAAAAAGAGGTCGTCAAATATACTTACAAGGATTTTCAGGAAGATGCTTTTCCAAAATTCGAGAGTTTGTTTTTTGGCTTTTGTACGGTTGGTAAAGAGTAGGTAATTAGTTAGATCGATGGCTGTACACTTTGTGACTGATGGAAAGACTGACTTTCTTCGTACAATTTATAGGTGTGAATTGTTTAAAATAAAGATTACAAACTAGCAAATTCAGCATTAGCTTTTTACAAAGTCATGACAACGTGATTTTACAATAAAGACATTTTCATACTAATACTTTGTAAACAACGAACAAGACGTCCACCGTTACCAGTAAATTAATAATTATCACGTGATTTGTGTTTAACAAAAGATCTTGCAATATAATCATTTTTTTTAAGTCATCAGAAAAATTATTTATAAAAGCTTTGAAACCCAATCCGTTAGTCATATAATGTAAAAACATGAAACAGTATTGACCATATCCGTCAGACGATTCACTCTGAAATTGTTTAGCATTCCATCTTAATTATGTTGATATTTTAACTCAGTTGCTTATGAAGGAAATAATTGTAAAAAACCACACAGTTATCCTTAATTACAAGCAGTATTTATTTGGTATTTTTATGCCGACGTTTCGGGCGACTAGGCGTCCATCATCAGGGCAGCTAGTTAAATAATAATAATAAATTTTTTTATAAATAAATGAGGTACATAATTGGAAAATAATAAAGATACAAAGGTATTAAAATATCATAAGTTAATATGTAAAACTATCTAGGTAATAATCGTATATACGACATGTTTAAAAAAAAAAATAAATAAATTTTCCTATGGTTAATAATTACGTCGAACAGAAATATATCGATGATAAACTTATAATTCACTTCCTAAACAAGGAGTTGGTCAGTTACATGGATAGTTTTCACGATGATAATACAATGAGTGAGTTCTATCAGGAGTTGTATGTTCTTTTATTGTATTAGGATGGGTGGAGGTGAGGATCGAGAGAGAAAAGGAAAGGGTAAGCGGTGCGTATTCGGCCTGGAGGCGAGGTGTGAGTAAGCGGAAAGTATAAGTGTGTGGAAGGGGGCGTATATGGTAAGAAGTTTGGGGAGGTACTGCCTAGACAAGGTAGGCTAGTGGGAGTGGCCACTTAGGCCTACTGTGAATAGCTCTTCGGTGTTCATACACTCCTAATAACGACGAGAGCGAAATGCTCACTCTGTGTAGAATATGTATTCGCGAATTGTTAAATATCAGTCTTAATACTCTCGATGCATTTCTTGTAATCATTTTTTAATTTCATTGTGTCTGCAATAACATTGAGTGTATTGTCATAAAAATGTATGTTTAACATTTCACTAAAGGTACGTCTATAATAGTTCGGTTCCGTATCTAAAATTTTACAATCATCGAAGTTTATAATATCTCCGGTATTAATTACATGTGTTGCAAGAGCATTTTTTAAATTTTGTTTGTCAATTGCATATCTGTCTTTTGTTCAATTTGCGTGAACTTTGTCCAACATAACAATTATAGCAGTTCGTACAATCGATCTTATAAACAGTATTATTACATTTTTGTTTCAGTATTTTGTCTTTTCCTAGTTTTATAATCGTATTAAATTTGTTTATATTTTTATGTTTAATGTTGAGTTTGAATTTACGTAAATTATTTTTTATAGAGTCAGATAAATTTTTAACCAAAGGAATGTTAGAGTGCAAAATTACAGCTGACCGTATTTTGTCTCGGAAAATTTGAATTTTAAAATTACAAATGAAAGGTGAGATTCCCGGTCCGAGAAAACGGTCGCAGCGACGGGGAGAGCAGAGAGGTCGCATGGTTAGACTCACGTGACATGCGCCGCTGAACATCCCCACTCCTGCGCGACTTCTTCGGTCTCGGGTCGCCCGACTCGTGGTCGGCCGGGGCTCCTTCTTCTTTCCCTGACCACCAAAACGTCTACATCGCATCGCAGCAGTACTCTTTTAATAAATAAAATAATGGTATTATTTAGATGCACGGACGTAAGTTAAAATTTTATTTCTCTAATTAATTTTGTTTGTAAAGAGGTTAATTAGTATACTTAATAGAAATAAATACGCGCTTAGAGAGAGTAGCAAACTTTTCATCGATTTATTTATAAAAGAAAAATACTTAGGTCTTTGGTGGATATAAAATTTTTTTTCCTAAATAAGCCGAAAGTATATAAATACTCTTAATAAAATTAATAGGTTGTACTTTCATTTTGGACCGACCGTGATAGCACGCGATTCTAAGAGATAAAAGGAACCTTTGCAATTAACAAATTTTTTTTTGGTAAATGTTTCGAGACAACGTATGTAAGGTTCGTTCCACTTTAATAACAGTGAATATAAAAAAAAAAATAAAAAATAAAATCTATTTTATCTGAGTTTTATCAATATTGTTTAAGATTTATCTGAATCGGTTACTTGCTCAGGGCCAATCATACACTCCTAATTAACATATTGCTTTTAAAGAGCAATGTACATTTGTTTAGAGTAAATTTACAGGAAAGTAGCGACAGGCGTGCAACCACCGAACCACACACACACACGCACGCACGCACGCACGCACACACACACACACATATACACACACACACACAAACAAACAAACAAACAAACAAACAAGTCGTTGAAGACGTTGGTCGTGCGGACACACACACTTGCAACCCTGATCGACCAACAACCGATCGCGGGTACGTCTGGGAGTCACGAGTGAAGGACGAGCTCGCGTCAACGAGGGTCAAGCGTCGTCGCCCCGGTCCACGGGTAATCTCAGGGGAATCGTGTGGGTTCGAGTACGAGTACGGGCGGCTTGGTCCTGTGGTACCCCGGAAGTACTGGCATTCTGTGACATTTGCTCCGGTTACAGCTTTGCTTATTCAAACAAGGTATCATTATTTATCTAGGTTGCGTTCAAACGTTTTTTTGTTAACGTTTAAATAACGTGGAGTAAATTTAAAGCCGGCAATTGATATGTGTGTTGCAGTATCCTAACATAAGGAAGCTCTTGAATCATGAACCAGTGCAATGTAAGGAAGATGAACAAGAAACTCGGGCGTTTAAGTACGTTTTATTATTGATTAAAAGTTGTAATTGCATTAAACAAAATATCTGGCAGGCCTGGTTGTTTGACAATTAGATTGATTGAAAGTTTTAAAGGTTAATTGAAGTTATTGGCGTTTTTTATCTGAAGTTATTAGTTGAAGTTGTTTGAAAACATACATTATTATTTGAATATTTCTTTGATGTACTTTATCCACTACAAGTATAAATGTTTAGTTATTTTTATAGAGCTTAGTTTGTAGTCAGCAACCAGGTAATAAAAGGCTATAGCCAAGCCATTAAATTGTGACGTAAACAATTGGAGTTTTCATTTGATCACCCATTCCCTTGTCACATAAATATTCACAATAAGATCATTATTCAAAATATTTGGCATTGAGATTTGGGTAATATTGAGTGGAGCCTACGTGAGAATCTCAATGACGTTGAATGAATTGTTTTGGTGAGAGCCTGTGCTCAGATTGAGCAAAATAGATTGTTAAACAGATTTAAGCTTCGTACTTGGAGCAACACAGGTGAAACTGTTTACCAGAGATCTGGTCGGATGCTAAGTCTCGTCCTGTGAGCCGATTGGAACCGCAAGGTAAAATTAAAGTAAACAATTAGCTCCGGTGCATGCGACTTGGCAGAAAACAGAACTAGAACGTTGCTCAAAGTACGAAGTAACAGTAGCACGCTTAGTAAACAAACTAAGGCGTAGCAGGAATGCAGATATATGGTCTGTTATTAAAGTTATCGTTACTATGCATATTAGTGTTTTAATTTGAATCAGTGTTTTTTATGATCTTAAACATTTTCTTCCTAATGTATTTATTTATAAAATCGGGAGGGTAATTATTGATAATAAGGATGTCTTTGATTTTTTTCAAATTCTTGCTATGATAACGTGGATGAGAATATTGCAGAGAATATTGCATCTAATTCCATCCTCTATTACCGCCGTTATGTTGACGATTGCTTTCTAATCATTAATAAAGACAAGATCTCTAAAACGTTGGATTCCTTTAATAACCTTGACTGCAATTTAAAATTTCCTTACGAGAGTGAAAATAATAACAACTTAAACTTTCTTGACATAACTATTACACGCGAACACGATAAAGTTTTTACGAATTGGTATCAGAAACCTACTTCCTCCAATAGATATATTAATTATTTCTCGCACCACTCTTGTAGTCAGAAGATAGCAATAGTTTTTAATTTGACAGACCGAGCCATCAAACTTTCTCTTTTTTATTGTTATTTCACTAGCTGCCCTGATGATGGACGCTTAGTCGCCCGAAACGTCGGCATAAAAACACCAAATAAATACTGCTTGTAATTAAGGATAACTGTATGGTTCTTTACAATTATTCCATCTTAATTGCTTACAATTTTTGAGCTAAGTTTTAATATAAGAAATAAAAAGTGCAACGCTTAGACTTCAGCATTACTTGTGCTCTTATTCGATTTTTGAACATCACAGAACACACAACACTTAAGCAAACTTAATTATAATTAAACATGCCTGAAATAACAGTAAAAAAGTTATTGAATATTTTAAAATGTATTTTGAGAATAGCTTATCAAAGACATCCTTATGTTAAAATAATGTGTGGTGTAGTGCGATTGAAAAATTTATCAAATTACCGATGCAGTTCTTGGAAAAGAAACTGCATTTTTTGATTCGACACTGCAGCGAAGATACAATTGAATACCTGTACAAGCGAGGAATATTTCACGGTGAGAAAATTATTTTAATTTTAAAAAGTGTTTTGAAACTCAAAAATGTATTGAACAAACCAGCTTTTAAGCTTCTTAACAGACCTAAAGGTATTCGAATGATTTGTGTGCGTGTGACAAAAAAAATCCATACTTTTAATTTTCTAACTTTTTATATTATAATTATAGAATTTGATGAAATGATGCTTGATCAAGAAGGTGATGAGTTTATCAAACTCTGTGTGTACGAGCTAGGTGAACCATCAACATCAGCAGAAAATAACAATTCACCTTCCTCGTCATCGGAAAGTAGTTCGAGTTCTCGCAGTTCTGATAGCGATTCATTTCTTGATAATAATGATGATGTTGATGATGCTCAAAATTTTAATATTGATTATAAAATTGTTTATTGGTTTGAAGTTATAAATTCGACTATTAGATTTTTTAAATTTTTTAATTTTAGCTGAATCAGACGTTTTTTGGTGGCTAGGAGAAGCTTTACGCGATCTGCACGCTGACCTTATTAAAGAGACGACTTCTTCTGATTTTATCGGTCTGACAATAAATACAGAAATTACTCACGGTCCAGTATGGCTCTCATTCAGGCCAGTGCGCGATTTTAACGTAGAAGAGTTGTGGCAACTACTTTTCAGTAAAGCTCAGAGCTCAAACGAGTACAACATTGAAGATCCTTTGAATATAACTTGCAACGTAGTTAAAAAGAAACAGGTTGCGGGCGCGTAAAGCTCACCAAAGAAGCTGTCAAAAATAATCAATACTCACTATTAGAAATAACGATAATCCATGCCTACCTCGCTCTCGTTGCTGCGTGGGCTTAAATTATCAGAGGACAGATACGCTCAGGTGTTTTGCATGCCTGTTGGAACAGCATAATCAATGGATGTACTCAAAAAAAATCAGCTCTTGATTTGATAAAATTAGCTCGAGTTGATGTACCTGCAGAAGGTTGTGGATTGAAAGAAATAAAAAAATTTCAACAATATTTTGCAGCAAAAGGAATTGTAGTTTACTCTTTTAGAGATCTCGCACGAGGTGAAAAACCTCTTCACGATGAATCAAATTTAGTTATTTACAAGTACAAAAGCATCAAGTATATTCAACGTATAATGCATTATGCCTCTATAAATTATTTTGAACCAATACTTAATTTGGTTGGTGCACTAGGAAGTATAGGTTATTGCATTCCATGTAATAACAGTTATTCAAGGTTTTTTAGCCATAGATACACCAGCAGATGTTACAAATGTTTACGATATCCTGTGTGCGACGAACAACAGCCAATGATTCGATGTCAACTGTGTTATAGATTTTTTTACGGTATTGAGTATCATCGAAACTATTTAAAAATTAGTTCTTTCAAAAAATCTAGCGTGTATTCGAGTATTAGAATTTGTCAAATATGTTTTAAAGTTTCCGATCGCGAGCACGAGTGCGGTAAAATTTTTTGTAAAATTTGCTGCAAGTATATAGCTGATCATGAGTGTTTTATGCAACTCATTAAAGAATCTAAAAAATCAAACAGAGTAATATTTTTTTTACATTTTTGATACTCAACAAAACGTACATGTGATTGGAGATGAAGACAAAAAAATTCATAAACCAAACTTGTGCGTGGTTTATCACGTTTGCAACTTTTGCTTACAAGAGGACGATGTAACGGTTGAATGTGACAAGTGCGAGGTACGTTAACATGTTTTTAAGACTGATCCTGTAAAACAATTTATGGATTTAGCTTTGAAATCACGTAAACTGTTTAAGTGAGTTGTGTGTATAGCTCATAATGCTCAAGGCTATGATGCCCACTTTATTTTTAAATTTCTGGCCGAATAAAGTGAACGTGAAAAACCTTCTGTGATACTGAATGATACAAAGATTATAGTGATGGAGTACATGGGCGTAAAATTTATCGACAGTCTAAACTATTTTCATATGCCTCTTAGTAACTTACCTAAAGCCTATTGATAAAAGAACATAGAAAAAGGTACGTTCCCGCATTTTTTTAATATACCTGAAAATGCAAATTACGTAGCTCCTTTGCCGTCGATTGAATTTTACTCTCCTGATACCATGGGTAAAAAAGAAAATGTTTCGTATTTAAGGGTGTGTTCGCGTAGTTGTCGAAGGACCAGTTACCTTTTATCGAGAGGCAACGAACTCGAGAATTGAGGTATGTGATTTTGTGGTTAAGGAATGAATTAAAGCTCTTTTTATAAGTAAACACTAAAACTTAACTATAGTTTGTGGTAATTATTTACAGTGAGAGCTGAGGACTTCGCCATTTTGGCCGGAAACCCTTAGACTCTCGGAATGCGGAACAAGGGCTCTTAACTTATTAATTAGAACGCCGCACATTGCGGTTGAAACTATTAATTTATACAAAAACTGCCGCAATTCGAGCTTAATTGTAGGAATCCTCCGCAATGCATGGCTCTTGCGTGCAAAACGGAGACCGATCTTGAGTCGTAGTCGCAAAACCCGCGATGCGTGGATCACGAACGGAGGGAGACTGCTGTCGGCGGATATGGGCTGCTGGGACCGAGCGTGGTGTCTGTCGCTCAGCTGACCAAAGTAGTGGCTCTAAGAGGCGCGAAATCTTGAACAGAAAGAGAAAGCTTTATAACGTGGTACAATGAGCAAACAGCTAAAAACTTCATCTTTGATTTTGATGCTGAATAAACTAAATACTGCAAACAAGATGTAAAAATCTTAAGATTGGCATGTTTGAATTTTCGAGAAACTTTCATGAAATTGGGTGTGGACCCAATAAACGATGTTTGAGTGAAAAAATCGATTTGATTTATCAAAGCCCGTTGAATCCTCGCGATGCTTTATTTGGTGGGCGTACGGATAATACTGTTAAGAAGTACTTTTGTAAGCAGGACGAAAAATAAAGTACGTTGATTTCAACAGTTCGTATCCGCTAATTTGCAAACGATCGAAGTATATCGTAGGTCACCCTAAATTGTACGTAGGTGAAAAAGAGTGTAGTCTACTCGTGCGCGATAAGAGCGACTTTTAAACGTTAACGGATTAGTAAAATGCAGTGTTACCTCCTAGAAATTTGTACCATCCTGCATTGTCGGTGAAAATGCACGATAAATTGATTTTTATACTGTGTGGTACATCTATCGAGCAAATGATACAACGAATATGTAATCATGAAAATCCGGAAGATAGATATTTAATAGGTACGTGGGTATCTGAAGAATTAAAAAAAGCTATAGAAGTAGGTTACGTAGTTATTAATATGTTTGAAATTTGAGAATACAATGTAACGCAGTTTGATCCTGTAACAATGAAAGGAATATTTGCCAAATATCTAAATACTCTTTTTAGTCAAAAAACGCAAGTTTCAGGTTATCGCCCGAGTGTAAGACCGAAAAAGATGAAGAAAGATATATTTCGGAATTTGAAAAAATTTAAGGTATCAAACTAGATAAAGAAGCTATAAATTTTAAACCAGGCTTGCGTCTATTTTCGAATTTTGCAATCAACTCTACCTGGGGAAAATTTGCACAAACGCAAAATAAACAAAAAACTGCAATGCTTACTTTGACAAATAGATTAATCAAGTTTTTACGTGGTAAAGAAATAGATGTAAATAGTAACTTATTTGTATATGACGAATTGCGTATACAAACTGGTCTTCCAAATCTGAAGCGGTTACACCTTCACGATCTACAAACGTTGTAGCTCAAGCTCGAGCAAAAGGAGTATTAGGCGCTTGCGCTTTCCCTGAGAGCAGTCGTCTCCCTCTCTAGCTAAGCGCAAAAATTTAGACAATCGAGGCAATCGAGTCATATCGAGTAGCAACGGTGACCTTACATTGGGAGCACCCGTTTACGTCAATCCTGAGTGACTCCACAGGGTGTGGCAAAACTGTATTTATGAAAAAAAATTTTTAATTCATCTATCGTATGTGTGACACTCACTTTGAAGGAATAATATTGCATTACGCTGAGTGGCAGAACGGCTATCGCGAAGTCGGTGAAAAGATTGAATTTCGCGAGAGGCTACCTTAAAGCGGGGATTATGCAAGCGACCCTAGCCCAAAACTCGTAATTGTTGACGACTTGATGCGCGAATCGAGCACAGGGGGTGCAGTTGTCAATTTATTTACAAAAGGGAGTCGTCACAATAACTTGTCGGTGATATTTATTACTCAGAATATTTTTCATCAAGCCCGAGGCTAACACGACATATCACTGAACGCACAATACATCTTTGTTTTTAGACATCTCCACGATCGTGCTCAGATCACGCATCTCTCGCATCAAATGTGTCCTGAAGATCCACGTTTTTTGCAGGAAGCATACTGGGACTCTACTTCGGAACCTTACGGCTATCTGCTACTGGATCTGAAACAAAACACTATGGAAAACTGCAGATTGTGGACATCTATTTTCTCCAACGACGAGTGGCAGTACGCTTACGCGGAAAAATATAACAGGTGGCGACAAAGCAAATCTAGTACTAGTCGCATTGCTGTGGTAGCTCGTAAAGGTAGATCGCCGTTTTCCGAAAAAGAAAAAAATATATTGCGAGGCTTGTGTCATCTCAACAAGGAGCAGAGAAAAGCAGTTTTGTGCAAAGCTGATCCTTCATTAATTAAACGTATTTGTGAGTGCGCCTTGAATATCTTAGTGGGAAACGTACCACTGGATGAAAACCACAAGACGCGTCTTTGGCAGCACGCCTCTACTTTACGAGCACTGTCCAAGCCCGAGGTTAGTTTGTCTCAAAAAAAAAAAAAAAACAAATCGTTCAGCATGGAGGCGCAACTTTACCTGCACTGTTGGCACCTCTTCTCGGTACCGTTTTATCAACTCTCATAGCTAAATAATGGACCACACCCGAAAATTAGTTTTACTACCGTATGACAGTCTTCAGCGAATACAACAGCTAATAGGTAAAGATGGTCTCTTCAAAACAGTCCAGACTCCTGGCACACCAAGTGAAAGGCTCGACGCACATAAGAACGATATTTTAAATTCAGCTGAAAAAGGAAAAGATGATCGGGAAAAGTGGCTCGATTACAGTCGTGCACTGCAGAGGTTTCTTATCTTGAACGATAAGATGGAAGAGAAAAATGCCTCGTCCGCTGATAGTTAAGCTCTAAATCGGTCGACAGATAAAAATGAAGAAAAAGACAGTGTCGAAAAAATACCTTTTTTGGAAAATACCTTTATCATCGCAGGAGTACCCAAGACTTTTAAAAATGCTGCTTCTAATCTTTTCCGTCATTTGAAATGATCCGGTGACTGCTTAATGCATGGTCTACAAGATTACATTTGAAAAAGTTTTCAATAGAATAAAAAAAAGATAATAAGAAGAAGGACATGAAGAAGACAAAGTCAGTAAACTGTCAACCTCTGAAAAAGAAAAAGAGTTTTCAAAAAAATGTATAGACGACTGCAAAGCCTGTATTAAGGGCTACCTCGCGTCACGGTCTACGCGGGTGCAAACAATCTTTTACTCTCTACACGAAAACAATATCATACCCAGAAAGTTTTGAATAAGTTAGAAGGGCAAGATACTTATCATTTATATAAACAATTAAGAAGATGGTTTCCTCGATGCCATTAAAACGTTCATAACATAGACGATGTATGGGTAATTGATTTGATAGACATGAGGTCTTTAAAATCTTACAACGATAATTATATTTATCTTCTTACTGTTATAGACATTGTGAGTTAATATTCGTGGGTCGAACCAATAAAAAATAAATCTGCAAACAGCGTAATTCTTGCTTTCGATAAAATATTTAACAATCTAGCAACCAAGTTCCTGTTTCCGTGCAATTCGACAAAGGCAAAGAGTTTGTAAGTCGCGAGTTTCAACTTTACCTGAAAAACAAAAGTATATTGTACCGCGTTGTTCATAGCCGATGTTAAAGCTGCAGTTGTAGAAAGATTTATTAGGTCGATAAAAGAACGAATTTAAAGATATTTAACGCATAAAAACACGCATAGATATTTAGATGTATTGTCTAATATCGTAGAAGCATACAATCATACAAAACACACAGCTACAAAAATGACTCCGATTTCCGTTACCCTTGACAACGCTGCTGAGGCTCATAGAAACATCGAGCGTCGTTCCGAGCGCCCCATCGTCAGAGTTCCTAAATATAACGTGAACGACCTAGTGCGGGCTCGAGCTCGAAACGTTTTTGCAAAAGGTTACCAAATTGGTTGGACTTTAGAGTTATTTAAGATTTCTCGAATATCATTGACAAGTTATCCTCCTGTTTACCATCTAAAAGTCTTGGCCGATGAAAAAATCGATGGATTTTTTTAGGAAGAGCTAAGTCGTGTAAAAAAGAATGTAAAAAAGATTATTTTTGACGTTGACGAAATATTGAAAACAAGAACCAGTGGTCGCTCGAAAGAATATTTTGTTCGGTGGCGAGGTTATCCAGATAAATTTTTCTCTTGGATCAAAGCAAGTCAATTGAAAAATCTAAAATGAAGAATCAATTTTAAATTGTTCTCCCCAGTAACAGTAGCATGTATTATTACGCTGACAATACAACAACTCGCTTCGTCACGCAGCTACCTCAGTAGATACGCTTACATGACACCTGGGAAGTCGCTTTAACAAAGGTAAGGATTCCATTGACCTTTCAACATATTCCACTTGAGTGCGAAGAGAGATTTATTTCAGCAACACGATATGCAAAGAGACCAACGATAGATTACTTGTTACTCGACAAAAAAAAACATAAGCTTTGACTGGTGCTTATGAAACTAATTTAACCTCTGACGTTAGTGAATGGGAAAAAGAAATTACGACTTCAACTGTATCGCCAGGCGTTTATAAAGATATAAAAAATTTTATTAACAAACTCAATAATTTGGCTTGTACAAAAAATCATTCATAGTTTGGCATTGATTACGTATCAGTTAAACATCTCTGCACTTTAGCAGAGTGTGCAGGTTTCAGCGGTGAAGTCAATCTGGCTGCGCGAATAAAAACTATTCTTGGTTTGGACGCCAACAGTATAAATACATTTGAATTAAACGAGACGATTGTTTGAGTTCGTCCTGCTGATCTTTCAAACTGTCTACCATCGATGTTGATGATTTACTCAGATATTTGTGAGCCGTATTTTACAGGTGACGTGCAAACTCGATTGCTACGTGTTGTCTCGCACGGTTTCGATAAATACACTTACGGGGGTCTTCGAATCAAAAGTTTCTCCCCACCCATGTATTTAGATCTATTATTTAATTCTCTTGAGACTGAATCGATATAAGAGATGGACACGGTGAACCAATACCGTTTGATTTTGGTACGTTGGCAGAGACTCTCCATTTCAAGCGTATGGATTAAACTATTGAACAAAAATAAATAAAATGAATAATAGAATTGTTTTTTAAATATGCTCCTCCTCACTTAAATCATTTTTTCTTTGAAAAAAAAAGTAAAATTAGTATTACAGTAAAAACAAAGTATTTTTCAAAGGATTAAAAATTATTAAAAAAGTAAAATCAATTGATATTAAAGTATTTTAAAATCAAAGTACTTTTCAATCAATTAAAAATTATCATTATTAATTTCTAATTTTTTTGTTTTCTTAAACAGTTTTTTAAATTTGAAAAAAAATACATTTCCAACCTAAGAATGCACGATCTAGAACAAAATAATCTCTTGAAGAATACGTAATTTAAACGCATTCGCAACGCCCTTGCACCTGCAAAGTCAGCATCGTCGTCGTCAGGAAGCCATCCTCATCCGCATCCCGAGCGGACTTGTGTACTCCCTTCTGCAGCATCCTCAAGACGCTGGCCGAATGAGTGAGCCGCTGCTGTTACCTTTTCCTGCAGCAGCCTTAAGGCGCACTCCCGACCGCGTGATATGCCGCCGACACCACTTGAGGTTGATCACACTGGTCAATCATTTTTTGTTTACATTCGCCGTAGTGTTACTATACTACTATGTATATAATAATAATTATTTTTTAATTAAAAACTATTCTACTTTTTCTACAATTCTACATAGTTTAAAACTTTACCGACTAAATTTTTGAAAACCAACAATATTTTTTATTTATAATCACTTACATTACCTAGAACGTAAACTTCGAGCATATATTACCACTCTCTCATGAAAGTCCATTTTATAGAATGTTCCTCGCTATTTTTTAGTCTGCTGACACATAGCCTTATCACTAACAAAGAGAGATAGAAAAAAATTTGATACTGAAGAAAACCTTAAGGAAGATGCATCATATTTTTATAAATGCATCAACAAACTTGATAAATGTAGGGATTTCCTAACTTCTATGCACTTAGATGGTGTACATGCTTATAATACACAGGATATTGTGAATCATTTTGCAAACGAATTTGGTACAGTGTGTAAAAATAATAAAATGGATTTAAGAATTAATAATTGTATCTCAGATGATCTATCAACGATTGAATTCACCATTGAAGAAATTTACAATGGTATATTGGATTTGGATGACTATATTTCTTCCGGACAAGATGAAATAAATCCTCTGTTAGTGAAAAATTTTGTTGGTGTAGTTGCGCCTACATTGAGAAATATTTTTAATTTATCTGTTAAATGCGTATTTTTTTTAGACAAATAGATGATTTGTGATAATCAATTCATCAACGCGCGTCGTCTGCTCCATCTTTGCTGCTTTATTTATTGAAAATGGTGCCCCTGCACGGCTGGGGGCGTCTTGCAAGCGAGCAGTAATCTAAAAATCGTTGTAATTTCTTTTCTAATGCATATTTTGATCTGAAGCGTTTCAAAAAACTTCGTTAACAATTGAGAAACAATATGGCTGAGTCAAGTTTTACCAGGTCAAAAGTTCTTCGCCTACTTTTTTAATCCGAAGTTGGTTGTTAAAAACGTTAAGCTATTTTTTTTTCAAAAAATCGTGTGTCATGCCCAAATGATTTTAAAGAATTTTGAATCACTTCATTAGAAGCGGAAAGAGTTGAAGAAAAGCCGCGTTGAAACCACGTGAAAAAATACTCACCCGTTCCCAATCGTGAGGTAAAAACGAATTTCTAATGTCTTTAAGGTTAGCAAAAAAACGAGGTTTCTGATTTTTAACTTAAAAACTAAAAAAAATCTCTGATGACTTTACGTATAAAAAAGATGCACAGTGTAATTCTACATAGAATGGTATTTTTTAAATTCGAGTTCATGAAAATTTGAAATTCTTCAATCTTCGGCTGAACCAGGCTAAGGCCGGCCGAGCGCTAAGCCCATTATTGCACCGAGCTATTCAATTATAGTTCCATCTGGAAATCCAGCCATCATATTGGAACCGAAATTCAGCTGGATTTTAGGGGTAGAGAATATGTACTTTTAGACTTCAAATTTTAGTTCTTTTTTTTATTTGTCTCTCTACAATTTTTTCCGTCAAAATGGCGTCCGTTTAAAGTTGAACAAAATTTTTAGTTTCCGGTACTGACAGTTTTTTGACGATTTATGCGCTTTATTGTAATTTTAATCGTATTCTCATAAAAAATTATGCTCGTGATTAGTTTTTTTTCGCTTAAAAAAATACTTTTAGGGTTAATAAAATAATTATTACTGAACAATCCTTTTTTAAAGAAAAAATATGGGTGAATATATACAGAAACTGTTCTTTTTCGTCATTTCAAGTATTTTATTTATGAAAAAATATGTTTCCAAGTAAATGTTTATGATGATGAATTGTCTCATTATAAATATACTTAAAAATCAAAATGGCACATCAAATATGGAGCGAAAAAAAAAATTTTGAGTACACAACGTTATAAAATTAGGTTTTTTCCAAAAAATTTTTACTATGAACGGTATACGTTTTGTTTGTTCACTTGAGTAGCTGTAGGTGGGTGAAAAATGTTGAAAAATGTAACTTCTGACCGTTAGTTTTTATTCGGGAGCGTACTTTTTCTTTGAATGCGTCCCTAGATAGATATGTTTTTTTTTATGCTGTAGAGTTAGTGCATTTTTTTGGAAACAGTAGAAAAACTAACTGAAAAAGAGGATCGAGCCGTTTTTTGCTACATCAATCAACTACAAAAAATGGTTGAACCTGTATTTAAAAAAAAAAAAATTATAATTTTAAAACATAAAATAGTGAATTTCCAAGAGTAGATGTTTCTGTACGGCATAAATATTTGTTGGCCCTGAAAAGGGCTAGATTTTAGCTGGAAAAAAATATGAAAGTAAGGTAAAGTAATTTAGATAAAATTATTGAATACTTTTTCAATAACTTTTTCAATTTCATTCGTCTTCACAGAGTTTTGACACAGCTTTTTTACTTAGGATGCAATCAAGTATATCTCTAATGATTACATAATAAGTATTAAAAATTGGTAAGCAATCACAAAGTAATGCGGCTGATTCGTTAAGAAGCCTTCGCCTTTTTTTTCCTTTTACTATATTTTCATTCATTTCCGCTCCATAGATAAGGAATAATTGAAAATAATTCGATTTTTTGTAATTATTAATACTTTCACTGTTTCCTGCGTAATTTTTCAGCTTTTTTCTATTATCAATCAGTAAATTATAAAAAGTCATCCAAGAATTCTTTATCTTAGTACCTTTTGCTAGTAATAATTCTTCTTGACACAGTTTATAGTAGTTATTATATACAAAATTGTTAACGATATTATTCAAAAGGGAAGCGAAAATTGGAATATAGAGTGATTGTAATTTTGCAAGGTGCTGTAAAATCATTTTCCAAATAAACATTTTTTGTTTATCTGATCTTACTGGTAAAATATCTTCAATTTAATCCAGTAGATGAAAATGAGTGTGCTGAATAATAGAAAAAGAACTCTTTTAGACCAATTCAACGTTCGTATTGAAATAGTTCTTTTCGCAATTTTGACTCAATGTGTAGTGGAAAGGGGTAAATCCTATTATCATCTACTGAATTTGTTCTAGCACCATACTTCAAAAGAGATTTCATGATTTGAACATTTTTGGTCGCTGAAGCGCAAACTATGTGTTATGGAGTTCTTCCGTTATTATCGGAATGGTTGACGTCAGCTCCTTGTAACAAAAGTCTTTGTACTTCCAATAAACTATTCGATTTCGAACCGTAATGTAAGTTTATGATATCGCGCATTCCAGGAACAAAAGAAAAAAATGTTTGCAAACGCAATCTGTTTCAATATTTATGCAGTGCTTGCAGCTACGATGACACCAAACGGACCAAAGACCTAGAAACGATGCCTGCGAAAAAGCTGACTCCGTAAACCAAGCAATTGGTGCTGATGCCCGCTGTAACAGCTAACACCGACATATCTTAGGATATATAAGCGTGCAATTTGACACTTCAAGCATCAGTTGGTGTTAGCTGTTACAGCGGGCATCAGTTCTAATTGCTTGGTATACGGAGTCAGCTTTTTCGCAGGCATCGTTTCTAGGTTTTTGGTCCGTTTGGTGTCAGGTAGCTGCAAGCACTGCATAAATATTGAAACTATTGAAATTTTCGTGTGCCGACGAGCGGTATGCGATCCACCCAGGTTCAAAAGATGTATTTTGACTCCCTGAATAAAAATTTCGAGGGTGGACACTCGAAAAATTTATGTGAAATTGTTTAAACAAATAACAAATTACAAAAATCACTATTTCGGTAAATAAAGATTTTTTTTATATTTTTTAGCCCAAAATAAATCGAAAATATACTTAAACTTTTTTTTGTAAAGTCAATATTTACTGAGTAAAAAATCATTAATGTTTAAAAAACGAGCACGTAGGCAACAGTGGGATAGAAGTTTTTTTTTTTAACTTTAATGATTTTTTACTCGGAAAATATTAACTTTACAAAAAAAAGTTTAAGTATATTTTCGATTTATTTTGGGCTAAAAAATATCAAAAAAATCTTTATTTACCGAAATAGTGATTTTTGTAATTTGTTATTTGTTTAAACAATTTCACATAAATTTTTCGAGTGTCCGCCCTCGAAATTTTTATTCAGGGAGTCAAAATACATTTTTTGAACCTGGGTGGATCGCATACCGCTCGTCGGCACACGAAAACCCCTACAGCGACCAGACTATGCGTACAGATATGATGATTGGTAACAAATAAGTAAACTACAGCGACTGCGCGCTGCAAGTTGGCGGGCTCAAAGCTCCCAAGACTCGGAACCACGCGGGGTCCAGGGCCTATACCCAGTTGCTTTTGTTAATTTGTACAGCGCCATGTGACGACTATCAGATAAGTGTTTCATAAACTCTAAGCGCTTAACAAAATCAAGAAATAAAAAACGAACAAATAAAACCTTTAAATTGATTTAATTTTGGATTTAATTGTGATTCTTTAAAAATAATATAAATAAACAAAAATAAACTCATTTCATTGAATTTTTTCTTTAACTTATTTAGTGCGTTAAAAATATTTCCATAATACCGTAGTTAGAAGTTTCACTTCTTCTGAGGGTCCCGAGACCCACACGCTTTTTTTTCTTTTATCCATTGCCAGTGCAGTACAGTTTTTTTATTGCATAGAATACGATGCGTATGATTTTGAAATCACCCGTTATAGATTTATAAAAATTTTCTGTATGAAAAAAAAAAAAAATTGAATAAAATAATGTTACCCTAATAATTTTAGTTCAAAAACTGAACGAACAGATGTGGCTGAGCTAATTTATTTCAGACAAATTTATGATAAATTTTTTCTCCATTTTTTAGGTTCATAAGCATATATTATAAGTAACTAATAAAAACTTCAAAATAAATACTTATAACTGCAGTGAAATGATAAGTTTTAGTAGTTGTACAAGTTATCTTATTACTTACTAATTGAATTTTATATAAGATAGAATCAATAATTGGTTCAATTGGTTAAAAAAAAGTAACAAATTACTTTGATACTTTTTTACCAAAAAATTTGTAAGGTTTTCAGTTCAGTATCATGTCCAAAAGACGTTCTAAAGAAGCTCAACCTTCCTCGCGAAAAAAAAATAAATTTGTAGAAAATGAAATCGAAATCGACGAACGTGAGAACAGGGTATTTATACCTAATCCAAATGACTCTGGAGAATCGGATGGACACTCTGATTTCGAATATGATTCTGATGATGATGAAGACAAATTAGGTACCAAAAGTTACCATCAAATATCTAATTACTATACGACAACCCAAAAAAAATTGGAAGAGAAACATGAGTACTTGTGGAAACCTGGTGAAAAAATTTATTCGGAAACTTTGAAAAATGAAGTATTATTAAAAGATAATGATCGAAAAAAAAATTTATACACTAGTCCTACGAAATTATTCGAAATTTTTTTGTCCTGATATGAAAAATTTGATATTGACGCAACTCAACAAAATGATTTTGAAATCTCGCCTGGAGACTTTGATGCCTTCTTAGGTATAATTATTTACACCACCTTTCAGGGAAGGTAATCGCAAAGCGATTATTGGAATTCGGATCCATTTTTGGGTTCGATTCAAGTAGCGACTACTATAAGTAGAGATATCTTTAACTCCATAAAATCCAACATAAAATATCATTCACCCCAAGATAAAAATGAAAATGATAAAGTCTGGAGAATTCGTCCTGTACTAGAAAAATTTAGAAGCATCATAAAGAAGTTTGGTTATTTTTGCACTGCAATGAGTGTTGATGAAATGATGATAAAATATTATGGCAGACTGAAATTCAAACAATATATTCCTAGCAAACCTGATCCTTATGGAATAAAATGGGAATTTTCTATTTGAATGTGACATCTGCTGTGGTAAAGATTCAGAAAACAATTTAAACTTAGCCAACTGTACTTTGGGAAGTAGAGTTATTCTGCAATCGGTTAACCTAATTTTGAAAAATTTTTCTGCAAAAAAAATCAATCAGTATCACTTATACATTGATAATTATTTTTGCAGCCCAGATATAATAGTTTATTTGTTGAAAGCAGGGTTACGTGTGACAGGAACTGTCCATAAAAATCGAAAGCAGGAAGTAAATAAAATCAATAAAGATGCTGCCCGAGGTACCTGTTCTGTGAAACATGATCAAAATAGTGTTTTATGTTGCTCATTACCCTCTACAGCCTATATTATGCCTAATAGCGGGGACACCCCCATCATCTCTGTGAGCGGGTTTATGCCAGTCCTACTCTAAGTTGTTTTCATACAGTTTACTCTGTTTTCCTCTCTGGTGCTTTTTAACGTGGTTTCGGCCCAATTCTCATTCTCTATCCCTACTCTAGTAACCCCCTTAAAGAACCCCGATAGAGCGAATCTCTCGAGCGATGCTTGCATTTTGGTTTTCGGGGACTCAGTCGACCTTACTAGCCACAAGCGCATCAGGATGCTCAAGCTCAACCCGGTAAAGTAGTCAACCTTACACACATTTTCCGGTCGGTCATCGGTCGGCAGTATTCCTCCGATTCGGACTCGCAGCTGATCAATGTTTTCGGAGAGAATTTAGTCGGCCTTTGGATGTCCGAGTTGAAATAAGTGATGTAGAGCATCCTACCTCACCTAAGCCGCAGTGGATTTAATCCTGACAATTTTAACGCGTGAAAAAACACTCGAAAAAATCACTAAGACCTGGGATCGAACCCACGACCCCAGGATTGGGAGTCGCGCGCTCTAGCCCGGAGCCACTGCGGCTCCTACATGATCAAAATAGTGGAATAAATTCTATAACTATAAAAGATTCACTAGTTTCGGTGTTATCGTCAGCTGCTGGCGTTTCTCCACTCAAATCTGTACAACGATATAATAAAGAAGAAAAGAGAAAATTAAATATCCCATTCCCAAGCGCTTTCATTGCTTACAATAAGTTTATGGGTGGAGTTGATCTGCATGATATGTACTGTAATAGCGTTAAGCCATCAATTGGATCGAAAAAATGGACATGAGTAGTAGTAGTAGTAGTATAGTAACACTATGGCGAATGTAAACAAAGATGATTCACAGCTGCGAGCAGCCTCGCGCGGTCGAGGCGGCGGCTCGCGGTTGCTGCGGGAGGGGGTGCTCGGGGCCGCTCGGGAAGGAGGAGGAGGGCTTCCTGGCGCTGCCAGCAACCTCGCGCGGTCGAGGCGGCGGCTCGCGGTTGCTGCGGGAGGGGGTGCTCGGGGCCGCTCGGGAAGGAGGAGGAGGGCTTCCTGGAGCTGCCAGCAACCTCGCGCGGTCGAGGCGGTGGCTCGCGGAAGCTGCGGGAATGGGTGCTCGGGGCCGCTCTGTAAGGAGGAGGAGGGCTTCCTGGCGCGGTGACGCAGTCGAGGCGGAAGCGAAGGTCGCTGAGACGGCTGCGCTCGGACGTCGCGACTGCTGCTGACTCTGCAGGAGCTGCTGCTGCTGCGGCATCTCTATCTTGTTCTATTCTTCAAGAGATTATTTAATTCTGGATCGGTCATTTTTAAATTAATAAAATAGTTTAAGAAATCAAAAAAAATTAGAAATTAATAATAATTATTTTTAAACCATTGAAAAAATACTTTGAATATACTTTGATACTAATTAATTTTACTTTTTAATAAGTTTTATTCCTTTGAAAAATACTTTGATTTTACTATAATACTAATCAATCTTACTTTTATAAAAACTTTTAATCCTGATAAAAATGATTCAAGTCCGGAGAAGGATATTTAAAAACAAGTGAAGTATATATTTTTAACTTTTTTTCCATTTATTGAATGTTTACATTATTTCATTACATTTACATTTCATTACAAAACTTTTACTTTTTCACACTTAGTGATTGAAAGTAAAATCGAACTGAAAATTGCCCATGTAGGTGGCATAAAATTTTTCCTTTTCTACATTATCTTGCACTTTTTCCCAAAAGAAATTGTGCTTGGTCAGAGCATCCGAAATTTTTTGAGGCAGATAAATAGCAAATTCGTTATCAAAGGTAGCCAAAACTTTGCGTCCATATTTTGTTGTCGTCTTGTTTACAGATGTCACTTTGTATTTGTGATTTATGTCCAACTGCTTTAAGTTTTTACGGGGTAAATCAGGTGTTTGATATATACCGTTAAGCCAGTCGATGCATACCTCTTCTGCAGCCATATTTTTAAGCCTGGAACAAATTTTTTTTGATTAATTTAAGAAAATTAATAAATAAAGTGTAAAAATAATAGAGGTCGACAAATCTACTTACAAGTATTTTCAGGAAGATCACTTTCAAAAATCCAAGAGCTTTTTATTGGCTTTTGGTCAGCTGGTAAAGAGTAGGTGATCAGTTAAGTCAAGGGCTGAACATTTTGTGACTGATGGAAAGACTGACTTTCATCGTGCAATTTATAGGTATAAATTTTTTAAAATAAATATTGCAAGCCCCGCAAATGCAGCATTGGCGTTTTACAAAGTCCTGACAACGTAATTTTACAATAAAGACATTTTCGCACTACTACTTTGTAAACAATGTATGACACAGCCGCCGTTATCCGTAAATTGATAATTATCACATGATTTGTGTTTAACAAGAGATCTTGCAATACAATCATTTTTTTTCAAGTCATCAGAAAAATTATTTAGAAAAGCTTCGAAACCCAATCCGTTAGTCATATAATGTAAAAACATTAAACAATATTGACCACATACGTCGGATGTCTCACTCTGAAGTTGTTTAACGTTCCATCTTAAATGCTTACAATTTTTGCGCAAAGTTTTAATATGATTGGGTAGGAACGGGGGTATACCGTAGCTATCTAGATAATGCCCAAATCCGTGTGAATCTGCATGTATAGCAACCCAATGCATACCAGGCTGAGTGTGATTATCAGTGTTAAATACAAAGGCCGTCGGTTTCATCCATAACCATGGAATCCGATCCGCAGGGAACACACCGATAGTATCTGAGGGCATCAGCGATAACTTGTTTAGAATCTGCAGGCTGTTCATTGTAAAATATTACAGGTGAACTTAAAGGGAAATCGTTATTTAAGCTTTGAGATTTAGATAGCAAGTATGCTTTAATTCGGTAGACGTTATTTAAGCAAATTTTAAATAATTATTTTTTACAGCGTGATTTATACAGTACTTGTCCCTCCACGGTAGGTTATTAAATGACGGACAGTTCGTATCGTACTCTAAATTAATAACTTCTCTAGAAGTCATTTTATGAAACATTAACCACTTTTCTTTACCCCTAACATAAGTTTTATCGACACTTTTAAAAATATCGCTGAGCGTACGATTGAGCGTTTTCAAGGTCACACTCCCTTCTAAATAATCTATGCCGTGTTGATTCCTTGTCAACCAATTATTCTCTTTACGAACCTCACAAGGTAGCGAATCTACTCGATGCACAGCGCTAACAATCCAATGCGCGACAAATTCATTTTTTAAAGATAACAAAGCTATTTCTTTAGGTACCAACTTGTTATTTTTATCTTTGAAAAATTGAACATCTGCAATGAGCTCCATTGTAGGACTCTATTTCGTTAACTAACTCATTTTTTAACGAGACTAACTTTATATACTTAAAAAGCGACATCTAGTGATTCAGCCGCTAAAGTCTATGAGAACCTGCCCCGACGCGTCAATTTCTAAAATATTTTCATATTCCGAATAAACTATACAATTTACTGTTTCGGTGAGAGGATCGTCAAATCTAACATCTATTCTAACGCTACCGTGTTTAATTAAATTCCAATGAGTACACTCGTTTGCAGATAAGTCAGGCGTTAAATCGAAAGCAAAAAAGCAGTAGCCATCAGGGTAAGACTCGCGAGGTATGTTATTACCTTCGTTAAGAAAATGAACACCGGTACCCGAAAATAGAGAGTGATAACAATCTATATACGCGCCGTTTTTTTTGAAATCGGGCTGCAAAGGTTTCGACGGTACCTGCACACTGTCAACATACAGACATAAAAATAAATGTTAAAATTTTTAAAGTTGAAGGGATTAAGGCGTCGATCACCGTTGAAGGCTTTATTATTATCAAAACCTAAAATTTTTCTTTTTAGAAGATGCCCTAAAATGACGTTATCTAAGGTTTCACCATGAATACAGCTGTGCATCGTAACGTAGATTTTGTTTCTACTTGCGTAAGGGGATACTTACTAGTTGACTTTGAAAGCGCTCTAGCATGAGCTAACAAAACACTAGGACTGATTTTTAGACGGCGCACTAATAAAGACGCTTCTTCGATATGAACAGAGCAGCATCCTACATGATCCATAAGACTAAAAGCATCTCTCGATTTTACCAAGCGAACTCTCACTTCGACGCCATTTATTAATAATTTTTCTTGATTGAAGACATCTCCGTGTAAATGGCCAATTAGATCCACAGATTTTTTGAAGTTGAAAAGTTTACTACGAGCTTGGAGGCCAGTGTTTGCTGTTCCTAAGTCATCCATATTTTTAGATGTATCGTCGTACCAAAGAACGCTTGTCGAATGAGATTTTTTGGCAGCGGGGCCATAGTTGAGTTAAGTTTCTATGTAAGCTCTATAAGCGTAAGCATGATTTGGGGGCGAAACAGCTTTTTGATTGAAAAAGACATCCACTTGGTTAAACAGGGAGTGCATAAAATTGTTAACAGGTCCAACTTTTTTTGCTTCTTCCTCTGAAGATTCTTTTGGAATTGTACCTCTTAAAGCTACTCTCAAACTCAACATCGTGTGGGTTGAATCGAGATATTCGTCTCCTGTACCAGTGATAACAAACTCTATAGGTGAATCGTCGGTGAGCGAAGATATTGGTTTATATTGAACGTACTTTGAACTTTCTATAGCTGTTAAGGTTGGAGGAATATCGAATAACAAGAGCTCCAATTTTAAACACTCGCATGATTGAGTATGTAGAAACGCCATTTTGCTGATTAATCAAAAATATCTCTTGCACTTCTTTTCACAATTTTTTTCTTTGTTTTCTTTGCTTTATTATTATTATTTTTTTTTTGTACTTCTCTTAAGTGCTTTTTTTTTATTTTTGATTTTCTCTTGCACTTGCAAACAGTCTCAGAGTCGGCTAACAACTGCAAAGCGCTCATGCCGCGAGGCCTTTTATAACCTGATCCTTCCATCATCATTGCATCCAATTTATCTTCGGCTTTACGCTTCAAGTTCATTCCAGACTCACGTATGCGTTTGCGCAGTGACTCTTTTACCGGAGTATTTTGAGTCACGTCGGTCACAACGTTCATACCAGCACGAAAAGCTTCTTTACCAACGGCTCGAGCACTACTCGATAGTAAAGGTAGAACTCGCCGAAAGATGCCCGCAAGAAAAGATCCTATGCCTCCATGACCTCTTTGATAGGGAGATCCGATAAAAATATGACCAACACCAGCATCAACATCCAGCACCTCCGCCATTTTGAAGGATAAAAAATTTGTCGCAGCGCTCCATATCCATTTTTTTTTTTTCAATAGTTTAAGCCGTACGATTGAAATGTAGTGTCACAGCCAACGTACCAAAATCAAATGGTATTGGTTCACCGTGTTCGTCTCTTATATCGATTTCGATAGTCTCAAAAGAATTAAATAGTAGATCTAAATACATGGGTGGGGAGAAACTTTTGATTCGAAGACCCCCGTAAGTGTATTCATCGGTACCCAGCGAGACAACGCGTAGCAGTCGAGTTTGCACGTCACCTGTAAAATACGGCTCACAAATGTCTGTGTAAACCATCAACATCGATGGTAGACAATTTGAAAGATTGGTAGGACGAATTACAACAATCGCCTCGTTTGATTCAAATATATTGACTTTGTTGACGTCCAAGCCAAGAATAGTTTTTATTCGCGCAGAGATATTGACTTTATGGTTGAAACCTGCACACTCTGCTTCAGTGCAGAGACGTTTAACAGATACATAATCACCACGTTCAATGCCAAACTCTAGATGATTTTTTGTACAAGCCAAATTATTGAGTTCGTGAATAAAAGTTTTTATATCTTTATAAACGCCCGGCGATACAGTTGAAGTCGAAGACGTAGTTTCTTGATCTTCTTCACCTGTGTCAGAGGTTAAATTAGTTTCATAAGCAGCAGTCAAAGCCTGTGTTTTTTTTTCTGCGTCGAGTAACAAGTAATCTATCGTCGGTTTCTTTCGGTATCGTATTACAGAAATTAATCTCTCTTCGCGCTCAAGTGGAATGTGCTGAAAGTTCAATGGAATCCATATCTCTGTTAAAGCGACTGCCCAGGTGCCGTGTAAGCGTATCTGCTGAGGTAGCTGCGTGACGAAGCGAGTTGTAGTATTGTCATGGTAATAATGCATGCGGCTGTTACTGGGAAGAACAATATAAAATTGATCCTTCATTTTAAATTTTTAAACTGACTTGCTTTGATCCAAGAGTAAAATTTTTCTGGATAACCTCGCCACTGGACAAAATATTCTTTCGAGCGACCACTGGTTCTAGTTTTCAAAATTTTTTCGACGTCAGAAAAAACCTTTTTTAAATTTTTTTTACGCAGCTTAGCTCTTCCTCGTAGAAAAATCCATCGATTTCTCCATCAGCCAAGTCTTTTAGGTGATAAACAGGAGGATAACTAGTCAAGGATATCCGAGAAATCTTGAATAACTCCAAGGTCCAACCACTCTCGTAACCTTTCGCAAAAACGTTTCGAGCTCGACTGACGCGCACCAGGTCGTTCACGTTATATTTAGGAACTCTGACGATGGAACGTTCGTAACGATGCTTGATGTTTCTACGAACTACGGCAGCGTTATCAAGGGTAACGGACGCCGGTGTCATTTTTGTAGCTGTGTGATTAGTATGATTATAAGATTCTACAATGTCAGGCAAAATATCTAAATATCTATGCGTGTTTTTATGCGTTAAATATCTGTAAATTCGCTCTTTTATCGATCTTATAAATCTCTCTTCGATCACGACTTTAACATCGGGACTACGGACAACGCGGTACAATATATTTTTGTTTTTCAGGTAAAGTTGAAACCCGCGATTTACAAACTCTTTACCTTTGTCAAATTGCATGGAAACGGGAACTCTGTTGTCAGACTTTTTAAATATATTATCGAAAGCAAGAATTACGCTTTTTACAGATTTGTTTTTTTATCGGCTCAACCCATGAATATTTACTCACAACATCTATAACGGTAGGAAGATAAGCGTAATTATTGTTGTAAGATTTTAGAGACCTCATGTCCATCAAATCAATCTCCCATACATCATCCATCTTACGAACGTTGTAATGGCGTCGAGGAAACCGTCTTCTCACCTGCTTATGTAAGTTATAGGTATCTTGACCTTCTAGCCAACTTAAAACCTTCTGTTTATTATATTGTTTTCGTTTAGAGTGTAAAAGATTGTTTGCACGCGCATATGCCGTGTCGCGAAGTAGGCCGTAATACAAGCTTTGCAGTCGTCTATGCATTTTTTTGATCGCTCTTTTTATTCTTCTTCTTCTTCTGCAAAGGATGGCAGTTTACTGACTTTGTCTTCTTCTTGTCCATCCTCTTGATAGCTTTTTGTATTCGATTGAAAATTTTTTCAAATGTAATCTTGCTGACCATGCAGCAGGCCGTCATCATTGCAACTGTTCTTTCATCGGGAGGAGTCTCACCGGCTAACAAACGAGAAAACGCTTTTTCGGCAAGCACGCGATCAGCTTGACGGCGGTTGGCCTTTTTATCGGCGTATGCTATATCGTGTTCACAACTCGCTTCGTCTAGAGGATTGAGGCCTACGTCACCACGATTCAAACGCTTGGACAATTTTGTACCTGGACCGCAAAACTTATAACCTGGTACATGCATTTCAAAAGGCATCAGGTCTACGATAGCATCCAAAGCACTTTTTTCTTCCTCTTCGTTCTCAGGGAGAGTAGCGTTTTCTACAGAAACCTCCATACTCCTTGGTTATTTAATTTTTGTTTTTTCGGAGTTCCGGTAGCGATTGAATTTTTTTCCAATGCCTTTTTAGCGTTTCTCTTTTGCCGTCTCGACAAACTTTTTTCAAAATTGTCACTTTTTTCGAATGCACAAATATTACTAATTAACACGGTAACGAATTATCAATTGCTCGCAACCGAGCATTTAAACTGATAACAAACAAAATAGTCGATGTTCTCTAAATCAGACTGCGCGTGTACACAACAACCTGCTGCTATCGGCAGCTTACGCGCGCGTGAGAAAAACAAAGATTATTACAATAACAGTGTACTAAATACACTCACACGCGTTCCTACTCACTCACACATATACAATGAACTTACAGAATCACTAAGGTGCACGTCATACCAAGCCGTCAGGCTAAACAAAATGCCAGGCTACGATGCCTACCAGCCGCAATAGATGCCACACTCGAGTCGCCGTACAGCCGTTGTAAAGCGGTCGAGGAGTTGACGTGAAATGACAACTTCACGAATAAACACCACACTCTCACACTACGGCTCTACAACAACACGCGACGTGAATGACGATAATTGCTTCGATTCCCGTTCACGAGTAGCTTCTTCAAGATCTGCCATAAATCGATCTCCAGATCTTCGCGCGTCTTCCATACGTCGGTTGAGCTCCCCGTCGTCCTCGGCTTCCAAAAGCCGGTTGACTTGCCTTGACAAAAGAATGCTTCCCGGGTGATGACAATCGATCCCGCACCTTCTGTCACTTACAACACTCTCTTCGACGGCGTGTTACTCCCGAAAAGTACAATCATACGTCGAACCGAGACGAGTTGAATTTCATGTACGTCTTCACGCACGGACACGAAAATTACGAGTGGCTTCCCGATTCCCGCTCTACCACCTCAGAGGTCCGCACTGACCTGCGTTCGACAGTCACGTGACTCGCGCCAAATCCTAAATCGTTACCGACGATTTAATTACGATCACTGACTGTCACAAAATATACAACGTAATACGAAATATATTTTTGCATTACGCATTTACTTGAAAAAGTCATTTTATATTATATATTTCTATTAATAAATAAATAAAACAATTGTTTTCGATTTTCACAATTTACATATTTCTTATAAAAATAGTTAAAATGTAAAATTTTCAACTCTTACTATAGTGAACTATAAATAAACAATTTTAATAAAAATATTATAAAAAGTTCGTTCAAGAAGTTCCGAGTTTTTTATGAAGTGTCAATCGATATTTATTAACCTCTCGAACTCTCGACTCTAAACTGTAAAAAATGAATAAAATGGTACAAATCAGCTGCTTGAAACAATGGAAAAATTGCCGAAAAAGTTGACCAAAATTATAAGAACTTGTTATACTATGTATGAAGAAGTTTTTCCCAGAAATTCATGAAAAAAAAAAAATTGGTAGAAAAAATGCCATCAGTTTCAATACTAGCAAAAAACGCAAAAAATGTGAAATTCAACATCTAATGAAAGGTCGTAACTATGACAATTTCAAAGTTTTAAATCGCTTAAAAAAAATAATTAAACGTCTTGAATAGACAAATCGATTGCCGCTGACCGGAAAAAAATTTTTTGATCCCAACTAAATGGCAGCCGTTTGATTATGACTCAAAATCGTCAAAATCGATGAATTTATAAGTATCAGCGTTTGTAACAGCATGTGGCGTGGAATCGCCCCAGAAATTTCTGTAACGTGGGAAATTTGTATTTTGTCGGTCTAAAGAAGGAGTTCAGCGGTAGTCCGGTAGAGGGCAGGTTTTAGAGTTCGCCGCCCGGCTTCTTCTTCGCGGCAGTAATTTATTCTCCGCGAATTAATCTTGGACTGGGAGTCGCGTAGAGCGGCCGCGACGGTGCCCTTTTACTTGGTGATTTTCTCGTTTGCCGATCGTACGATCTCCCGACAACGACCACGCGGGCGTCGGGATCGCGAGTGACTTAGCGAGGAGTGCGGAGGTCCCACGTGGAGCAGGGACAATTTTCCCAGAGCCGCCGCGTCCTCACCATCACGCCCGAGAGACACCGATCACAAGAGAGAGAGAGAGAGAGAGAGAGAGAGAGGCCTGGACAACGATTATCGCAGTCAACTACAAGAAGAGCCCAGAGAAGAGTTTCGTCAATGGGTTACCTGTACGAGTGCGGGACATCTTGTTTCTGTGAGGTTTGTGAGTGCGAGGCCAGCGGGCCGTATTGCGTTTTTCCCTTGCCACGCCCTTCGATCTTTTCTTAATTAAACAGTTCCAAAGAAAGAATTGCAGTATTTAGTTATTTATTGTAGCATACTTTTTCCCTTTTCCTAATTTTAGGTACGCGAATCGGACAGCAGCAGCACGATTAACAGCAGGCCATCGAGTTCAGCGAGTTTCCCACGACCGACGGATGAGCTGACTGGGCCAAAGGCGCCCTTTGATAAATATTTTGCCTTACTGCCTTTTCTTTTGGGATAATTTTGAGGGTTTGTTCGGGGTTAATTTTGGGCATTTTATTTTTAAATTTCACCGGGTTCTATTAGGATTCCGCGATAAGCACTTGCATCAAAATGTTCACCATAATTACAAGAAAAACTTTTCCAAAAAGTTGACTAGAAAACAAAAATTTTGCGAGGTCAACCATAAAAATCTAATAAAAACTCTATTTTTGGCGATTATTTGAAGTTAGGATAAAAATAGGCTTAAAAATACTCAAAAAAGGGCTTACTTTTTTATTTCAAATGGCTGTCACTCGGGTTTTATGGCATATTTTGAGCTAAAATTTTGGCAAAGCTCCTAAATATAGTTAAATTTGAACATATTAAAAAACTAGAAAAATCGGTCGACCTCGCGCCCATGGTTTTGCTGAAAGATGTTAGAATGACCCATATATATACAGTAGGAGTGGTCCCGCCCTGCTCGCTTTACTCGCCAACCCCTAAATTTAATTAATTATCATAAATTTATAATATCATTCTATTATCAAATAAAAATTACTTTAAGCAAACATTAGTTTATTGGACATTATTAAACACTTTTACGAAGTCTGTTCAAAATTAACCATTTAGTTCAAAGGTTCTAATGAGTTTAAAATCTTATTTCCATGTGGCCGCAACGGTGAATAAGTGCAATAAATTAATAATATTTGTCTTTTCACAATAGAGATCAAGTAAATTTTTCATATTTCTCAATGCCGCTGAAGTTTTACTTAAATCAAATAAAATCACGAAAAACACAATTTTTTCAAAACTCTTATTACGATGAAACAAAAAACATTAGCTCAAAATATTTCAAAATCTATTTATCAAATCTAAATTTTCAATTTATTTTTTTTCAAGTGTCATTTGATGTTTGGCCTTTTTGAGTGATCAGTTATTTAGCTGAAACTTATTTGAGCTAAATTTATTAAAAAAAAAAAAAAAAATGTTTTAGCTCATTTTTTTAAATGTGTTTTCAGTGTCTATTGACAAACAGAATTTAGCAACCTCGCATAATCTCTATTTTTAATGTATTTTCAAGAAAAAATACTTTAGTATTAGTTTTACAAGTTTGATCATTGAAATTTTTAAATCTCTTTTCCGTACTTTTTAGGTTTTTTTTTTAGAAAATTAAAGCGTAAATTTTTTATATTTTTACAGAGGTCGATTTACTTATAAGGGCAAAAGTCCAAAAATCGGCCTCATTAGTGCCCCGATCGCGTTTTTACGTTTTACACATCTCTATTCTATGAGTTAATAAGATTTGTATAAAATGACGATCAGCAGGGTCCAAGAAAGGACTTCAGGCTATCTTGAAACGATTTCAAAATTTCAATGTACGCAGAAAAAAAAATTTGACAAGCAGAATAAATTAGTTTCGATCTTTCAGGTCCTGCCATGATTCTATCAATTAATAAGCGGTAAACAATGTGACCAGACCTAAATCATTTTTTTAATGGCTCTATAATTATTTAAAAATCACAATATACTAGTTTTTTATATTTAAAAGTGAGTATATATTATTTTTGCATTTAAAAACCTTAGTAATGTTTTTTGTGATACGCGTCTCTATAATGTCCAGTCTTTTCGCAGGAAAAAGAGTAGAAATTTTGGTTTTTCACTAAAATAGACACCAAAAACGAATTCCTTGGGTGTAAATAAACAATATGAAAACAAAATTGTGAAGACTTTTGTCCTGTGATACCGCAGTTGCATAAAGTGCACTAGACGTCATCTGCTATTTGTAGTAAACGTATGAAATTTTTTTCTGCACATTTACTTCTTAGTTTCTTCTTGAATTTATTTAGTTTTTCGTGGTTATTCATCAATGACAAAGTTTTCTACTTACCTGTTTTTATTTCTCATTAATCAATCAGCAAAAAAAACCAAACATATGAAAGAGAATAAGCAAAAAGATCAAGAGAGAAAAAGAAAATGCCGGATGCTTATGATTCAAAAGGAAACTTGAGCAACTACGAAATGAAAACAAAAAATGTGTACGAAAATTTCAAGAAAAATACCTTACAAAATGATGCAAGGAAATTCTAAGCAGATTATTATAAAAGAATGGGCAACGGCAAAAAAAGAATATCCATAAAAACATAACCTCGAAAGCACAAAAAATTTAGTAGTTTGTACATTTTTAAAATGATAAACTTGTTAATTCGGAAAAACTGTGATTTTAATCAAAAAAGTTTATTTTTTGAGAGTCAAATAAGTTTAAAATTTTCAATAAGTTTAAAGTCTGTAACTTAAAACTCTACTGCTACTTATGTGTGTTTATTTTTTAACTTCTATAGCTAATATAAACAATATAAACTAGCTTCTATACCTCACTGCGCTAACGCTTGCTCGGTTGAGAACTTTATTATTTTAATTTTATTTTTAAATTAAAACAAAAAGTTTAAATATATAGTTATTTAAATCATCTAAAATAAAACACAAAAATAAAATACATACTAAGAATAGTTTATGCAAAAATATATTTAATTTTGAAATTTTCATAAGATTTGAAAAAAATGCTTGTTAAAGGTTAATTATACCCTTAAACTAATTAAACTAAAACTTGCGAGGGGCCTAGGTTTAACCCGAAATGCCACCTTGTGGCCTTACGATTACCGTTGCTCTGACACTATTTGAGTAAGGGCGAGTAGTACTTACTGTGCTGACGACGATCCTTGGCCAGGCTCTGGTGCAGTAGAATAAATTATTTATACACTAAACTATCGGTAAGGATGTTTGAAATAAAACTCAAGAATTGCACGAACGACATTTAATAAGAAATCACCAAAACTCAAGCACTGTTACAAAGATTGAAATACAAATGTCAGAACCGGCTGACACACTCCACAGACTCAAACTAACCGACGGACCGACGACACACTTGCTGGTGTCCCTACGCTAGACTGACTAACTGGGCTATCCATGGTCCTTATATATATTTGTCTCACCTGCCGAAAAGTCGCGCAGGTATCGATTTCAGCGTAGGTGGCCACGTGCCGAAACGGCTTCTTGAGGTGGCCACGCGCCGAAAAGAAGAGGAAAGTTCCTCACGGAGGCAGTAAAAATTATCAATCTGGGGTAGTTCACCCCAGTATGCTCCTTGCACCTTTATTTAAAATAAAAGCTCAAGGAGTCGCATACGGATGTGACCCCGCTCCCGCGATAACGTTTTAGTTGACAATTTTTAATTTTGACCATAAAAAACTTTCGGCAGGTTCTATTTCATAATTATTACGCAGTATACAGAATTTTGCTCAGTGCTTAAGTACATAATTATGACAATTTAGATTAATTTGATAATAAGGTTACACAAAAATTCTAAAGTTATAAATACGATTACAACGAGATTTATATAAACTTCATACCGCAAAAACTATTTTAAGCGAATTATTCTACTGAGTCATCATTTTTCAATAAATTGACATACTAACGCCATTTTCAAAAACAAATTCCACAAGAAAAATCATTAATCCAAACAAGTAAATCAAATTCAGTTATCCGAATACTTCAAACACATTCAAACAAGGCCCACTTGTGAGATGATATTTGCACAGCCCAAAAGAGCCAGTCCCATCTCCGAAGGGTACAATTGAAGTGAATAATACTCATTGACACCGGAAATCTTAAGTTAGTCATAGTCGGCGCGTCACCTTAGCACGCCAACATAAACGGCTGTACGTCTGTTGCGGCAGGTACGGCAAAGAACCCCTGCTATAGGTGCTATGCATTAATGCTACGCTAGCTGACAGCATTTGGGCTATTCGGTAATCCTTAATTAAAAGATACCGTTTATTTTTGACCGTTAACTAACAAGGAATTTTCTTAAGATTTATTAAGTGTTTTTTTTTCTTTACCTTTTTTTTTTTTGTTAAAAAAAAATTAAAATTTCATATTAAACCTGAACATGAATTTTATTTCATAACGATAAATCAATTTCAAAAAAAACTTGAATTTGCAAATACTCATTTATATGTATTAAAGTGGTACATAGTACCCCTTTCCCCCTTAATTGAAGATGTAACTTTCATATTAATCCTGGGTTTATTTAGTATACCAATTTTGCTACTAATAAACTATTACGGCACAAAAAAAAAATTTTTCAACTAATTTTAGTTTTATCTCTATTTTTAATTATTATTAATAAGAATATTGAACTTTGAAATATAAATATCCAATTAACTTATTAAGCAAAAAAAAAATTTTTTTTAAATAAATTATTCATAATTTGCAACGCTAATTATAATTTAAGCATAAAATTTAATGTTTTTTCTTTTTACAAAAACAGACAATTAGATATTAATACATTTATATACCATAATTTTATGAATAAATTTAGACAACAATGTTTAAGGCTACGACACTCTTTTTTTTGTTTTGTTTTGTTTTTGTCTTTTTTTTTTGTATAGAAATTTGAAAAAATTCAAGTAAGTCATTTAGATTTTTGAAAATTAATTAATTAATTAATTAAGCAGTCCCCCTTTTTTTAATAATATTTTGTCTTAAATTTTTTCATATAATGTTTCGCAAACGCTAATGATATCTAAGGAATGAACTTATTCTAGAAGAGACAATTATATAATTAATACACCCGTGCACAATACTTTGTGAATAATATTCAGACATAATGTATAAGGTTATAACACTTTTGTTTCCTTTTTTTTATTTAAAAAATTTTTTTTTTTTTTTTTTTTTTGACTGCTTATTTTTGTTTAAACATTTGTTAATACCATAAAAAATACATTCAACATCCATTAATTTTTATAAATAAAATTCACACATTTAAAAATATTACCTTGACAATCATAACATTTCAATCTAAAATTTTGAATACATTAATAAATAATTCAAAATTTTTGTTTTGCTTCTTTCTTTTTTATTTTTACTTTATTTTATTTTTCTCTATTTTTACTATTCTATTTTACTCGAAATGTTTAAAGAAGAAGAAAAAATTTTCGCGTGATTTTTTGATCATAAAAAAAGAAAACATTATTTCTAATAATACAGGTAAAAACATACCATCATCATCAATGCACAACACACCACCATACTTGTTTTTAACCAAACACTGTTCAATTTTCCACTAAACACTTTGTTATTTGAAGAATCTTCTTTTTGAGCTTCCGGCCATCCTTGGTTTTCCGTGTCCCACTCGTGAAGTCCAGCTAATGAAAATTTTAAGCGTGCCGGTGATCGTAAATTAGCCGTAATAGCTTAGCGTTGACGACCGATGATGCTGGTGTCGATGATATCTTTATTACTGGGCGCGCCTTTGGAAGTTTGACGATTTTGGCTGCAGTTGAGTTTTCTTCTTCCTCTTCTTTCTCCTCCTTCAGTTTTTTATGCATTGTACTTTTGTTGACAGATTATCCAATTGGTAAATTCGTTATAAAATTCATGATAATATTATTTATAATATTTAGGTTTAATGATATTTATGAGCACCTGCGTGCCCATTAAATAAAATATATTTATTCTTGAATGACTATAGAATTAATTACTTGAAATGCTGTTTCGTTCAATTTTTTTGAACTTTACGAGCTCTACCTTTTTTTAGATATTTTAATTTCCGAACGGCTAATTCATATTTCAATGTTAATCGTGTCATACTGATTGGAAATGGCTTAAAATAAGAGACTCTTTCATAAATATTTGGTGCATTAATTAATTCGCAAATAGTTGTACATGGTTCAATTAGAAGATCAAAATATGATTTATCGTCAATAAATGTTGTTATTTTCATGACCTTTAATTCCTTAATTATTTATACAAGTATGGATTACTTTTATTTATTTGTTCCAAAAGGTTGTAGTAATCAAACTTAATTAAAATCAAATGTTGTCCAATTACATGTGCAATATCTGTATGAATTATATCTTTATGCAAAAATGATTTTTTTTAAATGGCCAATGATTAATATTTGCACCATTATTTTGTAATAACTGAACATATTTAAAACCTGTAATCTTGTATAATGCTTTCAAATGTAGTGCAGTGTTTCCATCGTTGTCACTTGCGTCGCAATTAACTTCGTAGTTTAATAATTCTTCAAAGATTTCACTGCCAGCCGCTGCAATCATTAATGCTGATTCCTTATTTTTGTTTAATAAATTTGGGTTTGCTTCCTTTTTTAGTAATTTATCCGCTGCGTAAAATTTATGATGAGTTACTGCTGTAATTAGTGCTGAGTCACCATAACTATTGTTTATTGCATTTATTTGTACTCCTTTTTTTTTTAATAAGAATTTAAAAATTTCGTAATTATCTACTAAAATGTTTTTTTGAAGAGGTGAATATTCATCAATTGGTACTCTGTATTAGGAATCAGTGTTAAGATCTCTTGTAATGCTAGTTTATTTTTTTCTACAGTAGCGACCAACCATGGTGCCGCTAAGTATATCTTATTGATTTTTTTTTTTTTTATATCTTATACAACGAATGTGCTGCTTGGTCCTTATGTTTAATGTTGTTACAGATAATTGCTATTAAAGTGTTCTCATGGTAACTGCCAAATTCTTCAGCCCTATAGTCTTGCATTTTGTTTGAGTTATGAGTGTAATTGTTTTGTGTAATGTAAGTGACTAGATGTCAGTTTATATGTATATGTGTATATGATTTTTATTTATTTTTGTTTATCGTTCTTTAATTTTGTTTTGTTTAAGTAATTTTTATCTCTAAAAAAAAAGAAAAAGAAAAATAAATTTTATTTATTATAATTTTAATTTTTATTAAAAGAAACAAAATATCAAGCTAATCAGTGTTTTTTTTTTTTTTTTTTATTTTAGTTTATCAGTTGTTAAAATAATATTTTTGCTGCATCATTTATAATTCATAAGTAAATTAAAATAAGTCTGCTTAATTTTCATACTTAATTTTAATGTTTAATGTTTTATTATTATTATTTATTAAATTGTTTGCTTATTTAAATTTAGTTCATTTATTAAGAAAAAAAAATTCAAGGATTTAAAATAATATATATCCAATAAGTCTTGAGTAAGTATCATTCATTCTTGTCATTGTGTTTGAGATCTCGTTTATGATAAAAAAATATTTTTATGGCTGCTTTCCATGCTTAAATTAATATGTTCTTTCTTGAGTAAATTAAAAGTATTAAGAATTTCTGTAGCAAAACTTTCTTGAACTTCTGCCATAAAACTTGTAACACCTTCGAATTTTATGCCATAACTTATATTAATTATAATTAGGAGTAGTAGCAGTAGTAGGTTGTAGCTTTTCCATTTATTCATCTGCAACATCAACATATATTAATGTGGCCTTAATACTAACTATTTAAGTTGTTCTGGTGGGTAAAATAGTCTAATAATTATTGATTTAAAATTTTGTAATACTATCCAATCATAATAATGTGTGCTATAAGAGAAGAAAAAAAAAGTTTGATAAGTTAGAATACTATATAATTATGTGTATGCTTTAAGCAAAATTATATGGTTTTTTTTTTATTATTCTACTTCAATATAAGATATTCTAAGTCTATTTGCATGCACAACTTTATTCTCTTTCTCAGATATTTGTATTTTAATATTTTCATCATTTAGCACTTCTAATACAAGGTGAGGACCTGACCAGCGATTTCCGAATTTTTTAGGTTTAGGTCCGCTTGCTAAGAACACATACGGTCCGATTTTAAATGATTTTTCATTTGTTTTTTTATCATAATATTTTTTCGATCTTAATTTTGATTTAACTAAATTTTCACGAGCAATTTTTTGTATTTCATTGAGTCTCGAAATTAAATTTTGCATATAGCCTTGATATGTTGGTGCACAATGTTCTTCAACGATTGCATGGTTAGTTGGTAGACGTGCTAATTTTCCAAACACTAGTTCGAACGGGGTATGTAAAGTTGATTCACTAACTGACGTATTAAAATTTAAAATTGCCAGATCGACATAATCATCCCAGTTTTTATTATTTTTGTGTGTAAAAAACTTCAGAAATTGAATTAAACTCCAATGTGAGCGTTCAAGCGAGCCGTTTGATTCTGGGTGAAATGCTGTTGTTTTTATCTGTTTAATTCTAAAACGTTTAGCAACTCTTTTCATTAGGCTTGACAAAAAATTTCTGCCCTGATCCGTCAATATTACTCTTGGGCTACCAAACACGTATATTACCTTCTTAATTAGTGCATTTGCTACATCTACAGCGGTTGCTATTTGTAACGGATCAGCTACTGCAAATTTTGAAAATAAATCTTGAAAAGTAATAATATATTCATTTCCTGAGTTAGTTATAGGAAGAAGACCCACTATGTCCATGGCCCATTTTTCAAGACAATTTGGAGTATCTGAAATACGCATGGGTTGACGAGTACGGACTCTTACTAATTTTTTCAATTCGCACTCTAAACAATTTCTGATAAAACTCTGGACTTTTTCTTTCAAATTTTCCCAATAAAATCGTTGCTTGATTCTTTTCAGCGTTTTCACTGTACCTCGATGACCCCCAACAGCAGATTCATGACATTCTCGAATTATATCCTGTCAATCTTCCAAAGCTGGATTAAATTCAAGCAAATAATTAATTTAGTTGAAAAATTATTAAAATAAGTTTGTAATTTTTTAGCTATTTTAGACCATTCAAGGTTTTCAATATATTCTGATTTAGCCATACTAATTGAATTAATTTGAATTTCTAAAAGCTTGTCTTTTAATTTAGAAAATAAAATATCTAAGTTTTTATCAATAAAAAATAAGCTTAATGGAGTTTCTCCTCTTATAGGAAGTGCAACATGAAACCTAACACCAACTTTAACTACCAGTGGTTCGCATACTTCAATATTTTTAAAATATGGTAGTTTATTAATTTTTTCTAGTTGCTTGGCACCTTCATCACAAGGTTTTCCTGAAGAACCGATAAAATATAAATAATTGTCTTTAGGCATGAATAACTATTCTCTGCAATTAATTAAAGCATTAAGTGTTTGATCCTCAACTAAACAATCCGTTGATTCTGTATGTTTTTCATTAAATAATTCGTTTAATGTAAAATCATCATTAAAAGCCTCAGGACTATAATTATCAATTGATTTATTAATTGAAAAATTAATATCATTGTCATTGTTTTTCTTTTCGACAACATCTTCTTGCTGCGTCTCCATGAAATTTTTCTGTTTCGGTGGTCTACCTCGTTTTTTCGCTGGCAGCGTAGAAATTTGGATTGGCTCCTCCTGCACGCGTTCAGGCACGCACTTAGTAGGCTCCTGCTGCTCGCGTCCACTCGCACACCTAGCCTGCTGCTCGCGTCCACTCGCGCACTCAGTCGGCTGCTCGCGCGCCTGAGCTCTCGTCATAACATACACATGCTTGGCGTCCGGCCTACCTGTTGCGGTGGGCAGGTATTGATCGCTTTCTTCCTTGTTTACCTGCTCGCACGGCTTTGCTGGTTCAACAAAATAAAAGTCATCGTCCTCATCTAAAATTTTTTCATTATTAGTACCTTGTACAGTACATCTAGATAAGGCATCTGCTGGATTATTTATTCCTGGTTTATAAATAATTGTAAAATCATATTCAGCAAGTTCTATTCACCATCTCTTTATTCGAGAGTTCGCTTCTTTATGTGTTTGCATCCAAACTAATGCTTTATGATCAGTAATTAAATTAAATTTTTTGTGTAAAAGGTAAGGGCGAAAATGGTTGATGGAGTAAACAAGTGCTAAACCTTCTTTATTAAAAGTGTCGTATCTTATTTGTAACGGTGTCATTACTCGCGAATAATAAGCCACTGGTTTATCCTCAGAGATGGGTCCCTGGCTTAAAATGGCACCAATTGCATACCCACTCGCATCTGTTGTTAAATTAAATTCTTTTGAAAAATCAGGATGAATCAAAAGAGGTTCTTCACAAAGTGAATTTTTTAAACACTCAAAAGCTTCTTGATTTTCTTTATCGCATTTAAATTCTACATCTTTTTGCAATAAACTTGTTAAAGGTTTTCAGTTTTTAAAAAGTCTTTAATAAATCTCCGGTAAACTCCAGCTAGTCCTAAAAACATTTTAATGTGTTTTGGAGTAGTGGGAGTCTTGAAATTTTTAACTGCAATTAACGTTTTGGGATTTGGCTTAAGTCCTTCCGTAGTTATAGTATGTCCTAGGTAAGTCACTTCTTTTTTTAAGAGATCACATTTTTCTGGTTGTACTTTAAATACTGCAGCACGCAATCTTTCAACAAGTAATCTTAATCTTACTATATGTTCTTTGAAATTTTTTGAATAAACTATAATATCATCAATATAACAAAATAATACTGAATAAATTAATCCTGCCAAGGCGATGGCTAAGGCTCTAGAAAATGTTGCTGGCATTGTTTTAAGTCCGAAACTAGCTCTAGTAAAATGAAATAATCCCTTAGTTGTAGCAAAAGCTGTTTTATACCGGTGTTTCTCATTTATTTTGATTTGGTGGTATGATGACTTCAAATCAAAGACAGAAAAACATTCAGAACCTTCTAATTGGTCAAGAATCTCAGTAATATTTCTAAAAAAATAAGAATCTGATAAAGTTTTTAAATTTAAAGCCCTGTAATCAATCACCATACGATATTGCTTTTGACCTAGCATATCTTCTGGTTTAGGAACTAAAAAACAGGGACTACACCAGGGCGAAGTTGAGGGTTCAATGATCCCGTCTTCCAATAATTCTTCTACCTGCCGGTTAATTTCTTCTCTGTGTGTTGGAGGTAATCAGTATTGTTTAGATGATATTGGAATATCATCAATAGTAGGTATCATTAATTCCAACACAGGTGTAGCTGAAAGTTCATCTCCCTTAAGATAAAAAATATCCTGAAATTCTTCAACTAATTCCCACACTGCAGTATTTTCTTTTGGAGATAAGTGTTTTAAATTCAATAATGTTTTAATTTTATTCAACCTAAAATCATTCACTTCGCATTTTAGAACCTGCTTTATAGACAGATTGTGAATTTTATTCTTCCCCTTCAACACACTTTTTATTTCAGCTAATAACACAAGTATATCTTTTATTATCGGATGGTCGTTTGATGCTTGACTTTCAATTAAGTTAATTACATTAAGAGTAAGGGAATCCCAGTTTTCCGCGAAATATTTTAGCAATGGCATTTTTATTATACCCAATTTAACCTCAAGCATTTTTTTCCCTAACAGCTTTTTATCTCGCTCGTTACTTTTTATGAGCTGCACCACTTTCTTTATTAATTCAAGAAATTCATCGTCTCTGAATTCTTTTATTACCAAACTTCCCCCTTTGTCTAAACATGCACCCTTTTTTAGCTGCCACGCACTTTTTTTATTGATCGTATCATGCCCAAGGTTTATTTGTCTGTTTTTTTCCAACTTTTATTTTTTAATGACAGTTTCGTTTCACACACGTTATTCACATCGATTTGGTCACAGTTTTCATACTCAATTTTATTCTGTAGTTCATTGCATTTTTTCGTAGCTTTATTTTTCAAAAAGTTTATTTTAACAATATTTTCGTCTTTCGTATCTTCACTAACTTTCGTATTATTATTAATAATTTCAGATTCACAAAGATTATCAACCTTCAACGCATCAGTAGATATCTCAAAATTTCCATTTTCAAAATGATTGGTTTTTAACTTGCCTTTAGAAATAGAACCTGGATCAGGCCTTATTTCAGATCCTGATTCCTTATAATTTTTTATAAATCTCAAAGTATCATTATCAAAATTATAACATTTTTATTTTGCTCCTCATTTATATTTTTTATAGAACTTATGAGATCTATAGTTGAATAAGAACTTGAACTTGAATTTATATTTTCTTTATTTATAACGCTAGCGCTTTGTTTATTATTTTTTAACAATGTTTCTTTATGACCTCTATTTATTTTATGACAACTAGAATCCAAAGAAGAAAAAGAGTTTTTATGATGTTTAGTTTCAGCTGATTTCCCAAAATCTAATTCAGAATCGTCTGACCAGACTGTTCCAGAAAAATGGTTTTTCTTGAGATCATTTTTTGATTTGATAAATTTAGAACTTGAAGATTTATCATTCATTTTTATTTTTTTAAATTTCACCTTTTTATTTAAGACTGCAGTTTCATCACTATTTGTATCCGACGTCGTACTAGAAATTGTATTTAAATTCGATATGGAGCATAAATTTGAATTTTCATTTTCATTTGAGACAAAATCCGCACTCGAAATAGTATCTTGATTAAAATATGCAAGTGGTACGGAGTTTGCATTTAAATTATTTTTAAAGGCAAGTTTACCACATGATATGGTTTTTAAATTTGCACTCTTAAATGGCGCGTAAAATGCATTGAAATTCAATGTCCTCTTAGAATCTTTGAAATTAAACTTAAATTTCGACTTATTCTTTCTCATTTTTTCATTTCTTTTAACAATTTTATTAGGTGTGACTCTATCTTTTACAATATCCACATAGGTTTTTTTATTTCAAGACAAGCTATCCGTGGATGAGTTTGCAATTAATATTTCTTTCGTTCGTATAAAAGGTATATTGAAAAGATCTGAAACGATTCACTTATTTTTAAAATCAATATTCACTTTAAATCTTCTAAAAAATTCTGCCCCAAGAAGTCCTCCTTCCTTAGTTGGAAAAGAATTTTCAATTAAATGAAATTCAATAGAAAAGTTTGAAAATTGAATTCGTACTTTTTCGAGCGTATAAATACTTACATTTGAAATTCCACGCAATTCTAAAATAATATTAGTATCAGTTTTGATATTTTTTGGAATATTATCCAATTTAATTAAATTCGGGCCCGCACCTAAGTCCAAAATAAAGTCAATTTTATTACCATTAAGTGGATTTATTAATAAAATAGTGGGAGTTTCATCATTATAAGTAAGATTAACGCGCTTAATATTCAATTTTCCTTTAGTGGGCGCGTTGCTTCTGCAGTCTCCTCGATCGCACCCGATTTCTGGAGACGTTGTGTGTTTTCCTGCAGTATCCTATTATTATTAGCTGATCTTTTATAACACCACTGGATTGTATGACCAATACCTTTACAATAAGCACACATTAAGGGACGCCCATTATTTGGGTATATTTTTTGCTGTCTTTCTAAGTATAAATCGTCTCTTCACGAACTTGAGTTCTGATAACCCTGCTGATTCTGACGATATTGATTATTTCTAAAAGTTCTAGGTTCATTAAATTGCGACGAACTATTGATCGACTGATTAATTTTGTTAAAGTTAAAATTTCTATTTTCACGAGAAAAATGATTAAAACGATTGTCTCTTTGATTATTTGTAGTTTGATTATAATTAAAATTTTCTCTTTTATATCTTTGAAAACAAGTCTCCGTTGTATGACCATTTTTCTTGCAAATTTGACATTTTAACTGAGGCTCACTATCAATTAATTTTACTGAGGCCGGAACCACCTTTTTACACTCCGCTGTCGATTTAGTTTCATTTAGTTCTTCCTGCTCATAATAATTATATTCTCTTTCTATAGCAATAGCTTCTCTTATTGTTTCGTCTATGCCACTATCTATATTCGTGACCATTCTAGCTTTTATTACCCATTTAAGCCCTCTTAAAAAACACGTTATCAAATCTTTTTCGAGTGTTTGCGCAGATGTAGTATTATATCGATCTTCTTTTTTAGCCGCAGCTTTTATTTCTTGCGCGACAGCTCTAACACGATTTGAGTATTTTAACACATTTTCGCCACGCTGTTGTTTAGTGTTTGCTAGCTCACCATTTAAATGCAATAACGTTTTTGTGGACCCAAATAATCCTTCAAAGTATTTTTCTGATTCAGTAAGAGAATTAAAATTTTTTCCTTCTACACTTTTAGCTGCTTGTCCTGTCAACCTGAATTTAATTAATTTTGCTAATTCACACTCACAATCAGCTGGAATAATTTCTTTAGCACTTCTACAACCTTCAAAAAATGAGAATAGACTTATATTTTGACCACTATAAACTGGAATTAACGAAATTACATCTTTAATCGATATATTTTTCACCATACCCATAGACGAATTAAGCATGTTTACTTCGTTATGATGTAGGTACCGTATTTGAGAATCTATTTTTTGTCGATGCGAAAACGGAATGTTTTCCCAATTTCGGTGTTTCCTGATTTATTTTAGGAAAAGCTGATAAGAATTTTTTATTCTCGTCTAATTTATCTTGAATACTTTTAAACTTGTCACCGTCACTATCTTTTTTATTTTTATTTAAATTAGTAAATAATGAATAAGAAGCTAAATCATCAATTGTTGGACTATATAATTGAAACGTATTATCACTTGGGGCTTTGTTTATTTTCGAATTTACTTCCGGTTTTTGTTTATCAAAATTACTTGGCGTTTCGTAAAATTTATCGTTTTTTAATTTTTCTTCTTCTTCCTGTATAATTTTTATATTTTCGTAATTTTGTTTTTCCCTATCTTCGGTTAAATTTAATTCATTGATTAAGTCAAGAATTTCTTCCGGTTGATAATTATTTATTTCTTCAATTTGAAGCGGGCATTCATCTATCATATATTCAATTATAGTATGCGGATTTATGTGGTTATAAAAAAAATTTAACAATACTTTTACGAATTCCGGATCCCATGACACTAATTCAATTTTAGTTTTACTGACGTATCTTTCAAAAATTTTACATAACGATCTGATATTAAATGTACTTTGCGATAAATTCCAACCAGCTAAGTTTCTATACCAATCCACGAAAAGATCTAATATATCTTCTAATTCAAAATCATCAATATTTTTAAATTTATCCGGATGTAATTAATTAGCTTGATTAAACAAAATTACTTTAGCTTCATTATAAGCAGAATTTTTATTAATACTATTAGTAGATATATCAGTAGCATCGATAATCGCAAGTTTTTTGTCGAACCCCCAATTTGTTCAAGGTTAATTATACCCTTAAACTAATTAAACCAAAACCTGCGAGAGGCCTAGGTGTAACCCGAAATGCCACCTTGTGGCCTTACGATTACCGTTGCTCTGACACTATTTGAGTAAGGGCGAGTAGTACTTACTGTGCTGACGACGATCCTTGGCCAGGCTCTGGTGCAGTAGAATAAATTATTTATACACTAAACTATCGTGAAGGATGTTTGAAATAAAACTCAAGAATTACACGAACGACATTTAATAAGAAATCACCAAAACTCAAGCACTGTTACAAAGATTGAAATACAAATGTCAGAACCGGCTGACACACTCCGCGGGCTCAAACTAACCGACGGACCGGCGCCACACTTGCTGGTGTCCCTACGCTAGACTGACTAACTGGGCTATCCATGGTCCTTATATATATATTTGTCTCACCTGCCGAAAAGTCGCGCAGGTATCGATTTCAGCTTAGGTGGCCATGTGCCGAAACGACTTCTTGAGGTGGCCACGCGCCCAAAAGAAGAGGAAAGTTCCTCACGGAGGCAGTAAAAATTATCGATCTGGGGTAGTTCACCCCAGTACGCTCCATGCAACTTTATTTAAAATAAAAGCTCAAGAAGTCGCATACAGATGTGACATGCTATTCAAAATAAATTTTTATCTTAAGTAAGTAGCCCTTGGGTAAGTCAATTTTAAAAATGAATATCAGATTTATAATCAGCAACCCCAAAATCCCTCGTATACGGTGTTTCAAGAAAATGCTATTAAAAATAAATTTTTACCTTACGTAAGCAGCCCTTTACGTAGGTCCATTTTAAAAATAAAGGTCAAATTCGTAATCAGCAACCCCAAAAACTTATATATTCAAAGTTTCAAAAAAATGCTATTGAAAATGAATTTTCACCTTAAGTAAGTAGCCCTTACATAGGTCAAATCCAAAAATAAAAGACAGTTTCATAATCAGCAACCCCAAAAATCCCTGACTACTCAATTTTTAATTAACCATAGACGTCAAAGTCTGAAAAGAGCCTGTGAAAAAATAAATTTCAACCTAGAATAAGTAGACTTTACAAAGGTCAAATTTAAAAATGAATGTTTGATTCGTCATCAGCAGCTCCGAAAACTCCCAAGTACCAAATTTCTAATTGATCTGAAATGTCTAACAAGGAGAGGTTACACCCTCCGGAGAACCAAACTCTACCAAACTTTGGAAATTGTTTTCTTGTACCATAAGATGTAGGAAAATATTAATAGTTTTATCCAATGGGCCTTTTTAGTCTGTTCGCTGGCTATGTGCACTTTTAAAAAAACACCACTTTTAGCGTAACATCTAAAAATACACATATTTAGTATTTAGCTCACTCGAAGCCTATTCCATGGGTCATGACCAAATTTTGGCTCATAATTTCTTTTACTTTAACACTCTTGAAAAAACCATTAAGAAAGCCTAATTAATATTTCTAGTTGTTTTCTCCACTATGAGCACTTTATAAATATAACACTTTTTATACCTTTTTGATGTTATTTTTTTACACATTTAAATCAACTTTTTAGAACATTTTTATGCTTATGTAATTTATTTTAATAAAATGAACTGTGAATAACTGCCTTGAGCACATTCCCATTAAAAACTTGATCACATCACAATGAAACTTTTCCAAACAGCGCTATCAATGTACTACACACTTATATCCATAACTGTACAAGCAGATAAAAATCGTTGTACACCTCAACACTTTGACACACACAAATCAAAATTTAAACTTCCTTGAATGAAGACCGGGTTATATTTTCAACTTTCTTGACCCACAGACTCACTAAAGATTATTAGCTTTTGTATATAACTTTTAATATTTATGATATAAGTTTGTAGACTGGCTTGCCGGATTCTTGATTAATAAAAATTATTTAAGGTTTGAAATTAAATAACTAAAAACACTTATTTTAAACAAAAAACACTTGATCATTTAGCACATTTTTTAACACTTATTACATATTTACCCAACTACCACACTATTTTTGTTGATCTGATTCTAGTTGATGTGGTTCTTTAATCACATTGACATCGGTATCTTCACATAAAAACTTCCATGATGACACTCTTACTCTAGCCAGCTAATAAGAGAAATTTTAATTTTGTCCAATCCTTACTGCAGACACTTTTTTTATTCTTGGCACCACATACTCTGAATGAACTGAAATTTTTTTTTTTTTTTTTTCACAAAACAACAATATTTTTTTTTGAATAAAAAAAACATGCATATTTTCAATAAAAATAAAAAATATACTTATCTGACAGGCTGAATGACCCAATTTAGTAAAATAAATGGGAATGAGTTTTTTTTTCCACTTTTATGATAACTTTGCTTTATTTGTTGTCAGCTCAGCTGGTTCTAAAATCACAAGTGTCAAGTGCGTTTTGCAACTTCGTAGCTGTGGTTTAAGATCCAGTCTAAAATGCGTACATCTTGAAACAGATACTATTTACAAGTTACAGACTGGACCTTAAACCGCAGTTACGAAGTTGCAGAACACACTTGACACTTGTGTTTTGGAACCAGCTGAGCTGACAATAGATAAAGCATAAAGCGAGACAAGCAAAGTTATCATAAAAGTGGAAAAAAAACTCATTCTCATTTATTTTACTAACTTGGAAGGCCGCTATTCTTGTCTGAAAGCCTAAATACTTCTGCCTGGATCCGGTCTTCCTTTTAATATTCTTATTTTTATTAAAATAAAGCTTCGATCAAAATATAATTTTACTAGGTCTGATTTTTTTTTTTTTAGATACTAATTATATGTGGCCTGCTGGCTCAAAACTCAGAAAAATTAAAATATGAAAAAATATAAAATCAGCTAGAAAGAAAAGAGTATAAAGTAATCAATACATTTGAAGAAGTTAACTTGATAGCAAAAAAAATGTTGGTGAAAATTTAATTATATTTAGTAACAACAATTAAAGAAAGAAAACTAAAGTACTTACATGAAAATTTGGATAAATACAAAGTTTTAGAAAAGAAAAAAAAGTAAGAATTGAAATCGAGTTTAATCAGCTTGATTAATTTTTCCTGAAACTAAAAACGGGCAAGCGGGAATATTCTCAGCATAGTATAGAAAAATAAAGTTTATTATAATAACGATAACGATTTATTCAGAGCGTAATTTCATTCCGTCGTAACGGCTACAGAGTTGAAATAATTTGGCAATATTAATTACGTTCAGAGGCTAATATGCTAATATGGAAATAAACCTGGCAGTGAGCTTTCGAAAAGTCAAACGAGAAAAAAAAAAATATTTACCGAAGTTTTGTGCAGGTCCCTTTTTTAATTCGACGGGATTTTTATTCATCGTTAGAATTTTCACCACGTTTCAAGGACGAGAGCGTACCAGAAGAAAAAAATATAGTATAAGTAATTTAGTAATTGTTTGGATCTCAGGGAGATGCTTGCATCTCCCACTCAATTGAAACTGACGGGCTATTGCCCCGTTTATAATGTGAGCTGAGACCAAACAATATTCAAGAGTATAAAAAAAATGTTAGTCTCGCCGATATGTATAGTAAACTTACGGGTTATCCCTCCGCAGGTTCCTGTGAAGTAAGGGATGAAGCCCGAATGCGTCCACTCGAATTGTCCAGACTTCCGGAACTCCAACGACTAAAAAAAAAAAAGCGCGCGGTGCCGTGGCTTGATTCCACTTCTCTGAATTAAAACACGAGTTTCAATCGAGAGAGAGAAAAAAAGAATCAACTTGATCGCGTCGCGCTGTTCAAACTTGAACAGAAAAAAAAGGTCTACCTACTCTTCGAATATTAAATAAAACAAAATTTACGATATTAATTTTATTTGAAAGCTATATTTGAGAGTAGAAGAGGTAGACTGTAAGTGTCCTAGGTTGAGGACTTCGGTCAGCAGGATACCTCGGTCCTGGCTTATGAAAAGGGTGGGAGTGCGCAAATTTTAATTGTGCTCCCATAAATCAGAAATTTCGTGTCGCGTTATGGGAGTGGGGATCGCGGTGTTGCCAAAATTTTCTTTCGCGCCGCTCACTGCCTGATTTGAATCCAACCACAAACTAAATATGTAAGTAAGAATAAATACATAAATAAACAAGAGAAAAAAAAATATAAGTCAGGTAGCAAGTATCTGTACTCGTTCGAGTACACTGCGAACGGGAACGTTGCAGCTAGCCTCCTCCCGCACTAAAATAAATAGTAATGATAAATTATTTTTATTTTAACTCCACTTTCCACTGAATAAAAAAAAATTACAATAGTTATAATTGGGGAATAAATGAGAGAATTTAAATAATAAAGAAAACAAAATTTGTTCAAAAAGAAAAAAAAATATATACTAAATGCAAGAAAATTATGTATTTTTCTCATAAAAAAAAGTTTATGCACTTTCACTGCACTTTCAGCACTGCTGGAACTCTGGAGCCTCGAGGTCTATCCAGTCATGGTCCTCGTCTTCTTGGTCATGGGCCAGCCACGTCTTGACCTTCGTGATTCTCAGTTGCCTGTCGAGCAGTGGACATCCCTGGATCGTCCTGTGTGATCTTCTCTGGGTTTTGGGTTGTGGCGCCTGCGTGCCAGCCAATTCAGCTCGTTTCATAGCCCTTTCTTTCACGGTGGCTTCTACTATGGGCCTCGAAGCCTCCTCGTACGCCGCGCTCATGATGTCTGTCCAAAGCATTGGGAAAACCGAGTCATTCGATAATTCTTTTGAGGGTGGAGTAGATGACGAGCATTCTGTGTCTGGCTTCTTATTGCGGATCCTGGCCCGGAACCTCTCCCGAATGTTCTGGACTTTTTCTGCAGCTGGCTCATGTGAGGGTATTGGTCCTGCTTCCGGTGACACCACCTCTGCATCCTTTGGTTGATTTTGAACTTGAGTCCCGGCATGGCTCTTCCGGTAATCGTGAAACTGGGAATGTAGTGTAATCTGGCCCTTCATTAAAGCCTCGAGCTCAGGTAGCCGTTGCAGATACCGTGATACCCTGCGTTGCGCGCGTCGACTCCGTTTGATTCCTCGCTCCAGTTGTTTCTGCTGGAGAGCCTCAATCTCACGCTGGGTCTGATTGATTCGCCTCCGTAACCTCTTTTTCTGGTTAAGCCTGGCTCGTGCGGACTTCGTTGCTGGCTGATCCATCTTGATGGGTCCTATAGTAAGGGCGTAATAATGAGGCATGGAATTGCCTTTTTATAGGTTCATCATACATATCGGCGAGGATATAAGTACAATTCTGGTACACTCTCTTAATCCCCCACGGGCCGGTGTATAACGACATGAATTTCGCGATTGTATCATCCGGGGCGCTTGAAAGGTTATTCGCCCTTAGCAACACTTCATTCCCCTGGTTATAACTTATTAACCAGTGACTGGAGTTGAATTTTTCAGCGCGTCCCGTTCCAATTCGCGACATGCGTTCGCCCGCAAGCTTGAGCTTTTCCTCGTAGGTCAGGGTATTCAGTTTTTTTTTGGAATTAGTTTGGACCAGGAACGAACGGGATCTTTATTAAAATGAAGTTCGTTTAGGGTGAAACCTGTGGTTTCATGGGGTAAATCATTCAAAGTATGTTCTATAAGTCCTACCCAGGATGCCCAGTTTTTATGGCGATCCGCAGTGAGAGTGCGGAAACACCGCCCTAATTCTTTGTTTACCTGTTCCACTATATTGCTTTGGGGGTGTCTTACTGATGAGAAAATTACCCTGATACCCTCTTTAACCAGCTTATCACTCCACGAAGATGAAGTAAATTGGGACCCATGGTCCGAAGAAATTGATTTCATTTTTCCATGGGTGGGTATGTAGTGATTAAAAAGTTTATTTAGGACAATCTGGGTTGTTGCACGCTTTATGGGGTAAAGTTTTACAACTTTAGAAAAAGCATCATGTACCGCCAAAATATATTTAACTCCTCCGATCGAGGTGGGTAAACTCCCCATGAAATCTAAACTCGTAAGTTCATTAATGGTTTTCGGAAGGATAGGTCGCGATCTGGCGGCGGTGCTTTGAGTGTACGTTTTGTTTCGCTGACAAGAGTCACAGCTACGTACAAAATCCGCGATAAATTTCTTTAGGCCAGGATAATAGAAGTCTGGGCTTAGGATTTTAATCTTTTTTTTGGTTCCGAGTTGACAATACACCTCGTGAGTGGAGCGAACTAGTTCGCAAATAAAGACTGAGGGAACTATTACTTTTGAATCCCGATTCAAACAGGTTTTACATAATAACCCGCCATTCAACTCGTACCCCTGAATTTCATCCCCTCCCACTAGTTTGGTTTTAATTTCTGCCAACCCTTCGTCACTGTTTTGCGTTCTTTCAAAATTTTTTATCAATTTTGCCATTGTAGCTTTCGGTTCTTTCAATATCACGGCCGCTACAAGAGCTTTGCAATCACGATCCGCTTCCGGGTTTCGCATTCGGCTAAGCAGGTCCGCGACGATATTTTCGCGACCCTTTATGTACTCCACCCGCGGCGCGAAATCGCTTATTGCCAACGCCCATCGATAAAGTCGCCCCGTTAAATGTTGGCACGAGAAAAAAAACTGCAAACTTTTATGGTCGCATTTAATCAAAACCTTCCCGCCTAGAATATACGTCCGGTACTTTATCAACGCCCATTTAATCGCGTTTAATTCCTTCTCAGTCGCGAAATAAGCCTGTTCGGCTACCGTAAATATTTTACTTGCACACGCGACTACACGTAATTGATTATTCTCGTCATACTGACAGAGAATGGCGCCCATGCAGTAATCGGACGCGTCCGTGAATAAAACGAACTCCCGACCTTTCACAGGGTAATAGAGACATGCCTCTCTGCAAAAAAGGTCCTTAACCCGATCCAGTGCAGTTTGTTGCACCTCGCCCCATTCCCATTTCCTCCCTGCTTTCAGGAGTTCATACAAGGGTTGGGCCTCCCTCGCGATTTGGTCTGTGAATTTAGCGGTAAAATTAATAAGCCCCAAGAAGGCGCGAATTTGCCTTATATTACGCGGTTTGACAAAATCGCGGATTCCCTCCACTTTTGCAGGGTCGATTTTAACCCCCTGGGGCGCAAGGATGTGTCCTAAAGAAGGCATTTCTTTTCGAAAAATTTTGACTTGTTTAAATTTTATTGTAACTCCTGCGTCTCGGATACGACTCAAGAGCTTTTCCAGGTACCTGAAATGTTCCTCGATCGAGCGTGCGATGAGGAGCAAATCATCCACGAAGTCTAAAACATGGTCTCCGAGACCTTTGATCATCCTTTGGACGGCTTCGAAGAGTGCAGCCATGGAGCACCTTGTACCAAAAGGAGTTACAGTAAATCGATAAACGCGCCCGTTGAACATAAACGCGGTTATGTCCCTCGAATCCGGGTGTAAATCAACCTGCCAGAAACTACTCGTAAGGTCGATGCTTGTCATATAGGACATACCCTTACATTTACTTAAAACTACCTCGATACCCTCAGGATTATTATAATCCGGCTCGATTCGCTTATTTAACTCACGCGCGTCTAAGTAAACCCGAACCGATTTGTCCCGTTTGATTACCGGAACCAGAGGGTTAACGAACGGGCTTTTGCACGGTTCTATCACGCCCAACTGTAGCATACTATTTATTTCAGCTGCTACCAGCTGTCTTTGATGGATTGGGATGGGATGAGATTTTTTCAAATAAGCCGCGTCATCCCGAATTTTAAATTGATAAGTGTAATCTTTAAATTTTCCCGGGATATCGCTAAAAACTTCGCGATATTCGTACAAAAGATCGAATAATCGTTGTTTATCCGCGACGTTTAATTCTTCGACTGAATTTACTTTATCCCAAATTTCTGACTCGGTTTGGTGGTTGTGTTCCAGTTCTGGGACCCGTTCTTCATTATTCAAAAAAAAATAATCATGATTATCAATTAAGGTTAAGCAATTTTTATTGATATTAATTTTAAAATTAAGGGCTTTAATTATGTCCCGCCCAATTATGCAGGGGCGAATTAATTTATTAATTATAATTAAAGTCCCGTCACATTTGGTTGGACCTAAAGCAACGGGTGCAAAAAAATTGTTTTTTCAGCCGCACTGATTTTTCCCCCACGAACCCCAGTGGCTTGCAGTCCTATAATAGGGAGTGTGGGTAAATCTTTCCACGATTCGCGATTTTCATTATAAAGTGATTCGGACACACATGAAATCGAGCTTCCCGAATCAATAAAAACTTTTATCGCGACATTATTTATTAAAATTTCAACCACTGGCTCTACATCAACCTTACCCCAATCTGGGTTAGGTTCTTCATTCAATAAAAAATCACGAAGGCAATCAAAAATCGATATAACGCTCGCATCCTCCTTTTTTATGCGACCGTCTGACCAAATATTTACATGTTCTACCTGCCTGTCAAAATCACGATTTATACTAAGGGTTTCGGTTTCATTTTTATTTAAACATGTTGTGACAACCGCTGGCGTGCGATTTACAACCCCACCCACCTCCGAGTGTTTTGCCACAACAGTTTTCAGTTTTCCTGGGTCTCCAGGACCTCGACAACTTGACCTGACTCAGGTATCTCCTCGATTTCTATCTCATTTACTTGAACGTTGCGAGTAGGGTACCGCCCTTGGTTATTACCCGGGTTAATACTATGGTAATTTGATCTGGGGGTGTTAGTGGGTGTGGTTTGGTTATTTTGGATTCTCGCTGGTGTGGATGTGCGGAAAGTTGTGGAATTATTAGGGTTAGTTAAAATCCGCGTTGGGTCCAGTCGTTTAAACGAGACTGTATTAAAATTTTCGCGACGGGTGCTCTCAAATGACGAGTTTAACGTGCAGCTATCATCAAGCTTATCGAGAAGCTTTAAAAAGGGATCAATCTGACTAATTCCGCGTATTGTGGTCGCGGTTTGGACAGCTTCATCAAAATGATGTGACAAGCTTTCCACCATGCTCTCCTCGGATGGTGGATGGTCCAGAGCTTTTACATCGTTGATTAAACGAATGGCGTACTCCGAGCGGCTTAAATTATTCTCGGCAGCATAATGCCCGTAATCTAATCTTCTCATGATTTTTAATTGGATGTCCGCGCTCCAAAAACGCTGCGTAAACGCGTGAACGAACCCCTGAAAATCACAAAAAGTTTCACACGCATATAGGTACCAGTCCAGTGCAAGCCCCTGCAGAGACTGCTCGAGGACTGGCAGGACTCGCGAGGGTGGGATTCCTGTTCCCTTTAAATACGCCCGTAATAATTTTAAATAACGCGCGGGTCGTTCACGGGGAAGCCCTTCAAAAGTCGGCAGTTCGAATTTAAAATTCTGGCTTCCAAGGTGGCCAGGTACGTGGGCGTATTCCTGCGTACTTGGCCCATTCCACCTAGAAAAATCTGGGTGGCTTGCCATGGGTTGCTGAGATCGTGGGGGTGGGTTTCGTGGGTATGCCCCCCGCCCATTTCCCGGATTTGGGTTGAATGATAAGGGTTGGTCCCTTAACTCCCCAAGTGGTTCACCACGTTGTTGTCCACCCTGGGTTTGGTTTACGACCCCGCATGAACCGCGTGCAGCACCGTCCTGCTCGCTGTTTCGCTGATCCAGCAAGGCTTGCTGGACCCTAGAAAACTCCCGCAAGTTATCACCCTGCTGTATTACCGTGTTACGTAGTGTCACATAGCTCGCCGCCACCTCGTCGCGTGATTCAATCAACCCGTTAATTTGCTCGTTGGCGTTATCAATGCGCGCGGTAGCCCGGTCAATCTCATTTCGCGTTTGTTCCCCGTTTGCTATTAAACGATTCACCTGTGAGCTGTTTACGGACATGCGAGCTTCTTGTTCATCAAACCGGTGCTCTAACGCGGCAAGCGAGCGCGCTGTGTCAGCTTCAATCCTACGCAAGGCGACCTTCATCTCTTCGAAGGTCATCCTTGCGTCCTGGCTGGGCAGACATCGGGTGCACGCAAATTTGTCCTCTCAACTTGAGCCCTCTCCTGCGAGTACTCATATGCACCGTTCTCGGCCACGGGTGGTTGCCGCGAACGCAAGTTCCTCGTTGACGCTCGGAGGTCGCAAATGGCTGCGCGGGTGGTGCCTTTTTTCTGGCCATTTTCTCTTTCTTCCCTTATGATAAAAAAATAAAAAAACTTTGGGTGGTATAAAAATTAAGCCAAAAAAAAAACAAAGGATTACCACCGATAAAAGGGGCAGATAAAAAAAAAAAGAACGTAAGTCAGCTGACTAATTTCAGCCACAAAAAACCATAATCGAAAGAATTTAAATTCGACCACCTGTTTGGGTCAATGTTTATAATCCAAAGCCTGTAAATATAAATATCATCGATCACAAATTTGAATGCCTGCGAGAGTTGTTTATTTTTCAACTCCTTAAATCCGCCGGGTACTCGACACGACGCGATTCCCGGAAAAGCAGGTGTTCTACACCTGTTTGCGATTTAAATATTCGCGAGGGGATAATTTTTTTTTTGATAAAAGGAGAAAAAATAAAAAAAACTGAAAATTCAATTGAGTGAAAGTTCAACTGAAATTCAAACTGAGAATTCAGCGCACGGTGCCGCGGCTTGATTCCACTTCTCCGAATTAAAACACGAGTTTCAATCGAGAGAGAGAAAAAAAGAATCAACTTGATCGCGTCGCGCTGTTCAAATTTGAACAGAAAAAAAAAGGTCCACCTACTCTTCGAATATTAAATAAAACAAAATTTACGATATTAATTTTATTTGAAAGCTATATTTGAGAGTAGAAGAGGTAGACTATAAGTGTCCTAGGTTGAGGACTTCGGTCAGCAGGATACCTCGGTCCTGGCTTATGAAAAGGGTGGGAGTGCGCAAATTTTAATTGTGCTTACATAAATCAGAAATTTCGCGTCGCGTTATGAGAGTGGGGATCGCGGTGTTGCCAAAATTTTCTTTCGCGCCGCTCACTGCCTGATTTGAATCCAACCACAAACTAAATATATAAGTCAGAATAAATATATAAATAAACAAGAGAAAAAAAAATATAAGTCAGGTAGCAAGTATCTGTACTCGTTCGAGTACACTGCGAACGGGAACGTTGCAAACTTGGGTCATTCAGCCTGTCAGATAAGTGTATTTTTTATTTTTATTAAAAATATGCATGTTTTTTTCATTTAAAAAAAAAAAGCATTGTTGCTTTGTGAAAAAAAAAAAAAATTTTTTTCTTAGTTCATTCAAAGTATGTGGTGTCAAGAATAAAAAAGTGTTTGCAGTAAGGATTGGACAAAATTAAAATTTCTCTTATTAACTGGCTAGAGTAAGAGTGTCATTATGGAAATTTTTATGTGAAGATTCCGATGTCAATGTGATTAAAGAACCATATCAACTAGAATCAGATCAACAAAAATAGTGTGGTAGTTGGGTAAATATGTAATAAGTGTTAAAAAATGTGCTAAATGGTCAAGTGTTTTTTGTTTAAAATAAGTGTTTTAAGTTATTTAATTTCAAAACTTTAAATAATTTTTATTAATCAAGAATCCGGCAAGCCAGTCTACAAACATGTATCATAAATATTTAAAGTTATGTACAAAAGCTAATAATCTTTAGTGAGTCTGTGGGTCAAGAAAGTTGAAAATATAACCCGGTCTTCATTCAAGGAAGTTTAAATTTTGATTTGTGTGTGTCAAAGTGTTGAGGTGTACAATGATTTTTATCTGCTTGTACAGTTATGGATATAAGTGTGTAGTATATTGATAGCGCTGTTTGGAAAAGTTTCATTGTGATGTGATCAAGTTTTTAATGGGAATGTGCTGAAGGCAGTGTTATTTGCAGTTTATTTTATTAAAAGAAATTAGATAAGCATAAAAATGTTCCAAAAAGTTGATTTAAATGTGTAAAAAAATAACATCAAAAAGGTATAAAAAGTGTTATTTTTATAAAGTGCTCATAGAGGAGAAAACAACTAAAAATATTAATTAGGCTTTCTTAATAGTTTTTTCAAGAGTGTTCAAGTAAAAGAAATCATGAGCCAAAATTTGGTTATGACCCATGGAATGGGCTTCGAGTGAGCTAAATACTAAATATGTGTATTTTTAGATATTACGCTAAAAGTGGTGTTTTTTTAAAAGTGCACATAGCCAGCGAACAGACTAAAAAGGCCCATTGGATAAAACTATTAATATTTTCCTACATCTTATGGTACAAGAAAACAATTCCCAAAGTTTGGTAGAGTTTGGTTCTCCGGAGGGTGTAACTTCTTCTTGTAAGTCATTTTTTTTGGAAAAGGATGTCGACGATGACGACAACGAAAAAAAAAGTCTTAATATAATAGAAGATGTTTATTTTGCGCGTCAAAATAAATTTTTAGCAACCTTATGATTAGTGTTTATAAAATAAATAGTAATTTATGAATTTAGAAAACTTTTTTTCTCTAAATCTTTTCCTATTTATGGCCGACTTTGACTTTTGCCTGTATACGTAACCATCGCGTTCGGCAAAGTTCCTTCGGACTTGAAAAACCCTCGTCGTCCGTCGGTTGCACTAATGACGAGCAGTTACACAGCTTGTGTACTTCCGTAGATTTATCTATCTAATGAAAATAATCAAAACATGCTTCGGGAAACGCGTGCACGATTTTAAATAGCAAATTTGAAATACACGATACGACCAACCCAATGTGTCAGAAGGTAGGATGGATTATTTCATGGGATTGAACGCAGGAAATGTCGGTCTTTCAATAAAAAAAAAATTATCTACTTTATTTTAAAACCTTTAAAAACTTTATTTTGACTATAATTACATTTCTTTTGTAACTTATTTTGCAACAACATATTTTTCGATAAATTTTTCCTTCTATGTTATATAAAAAATTAAAACCTTTTCATTCATGAATAATGAATAAAATTAATCCTAACAAAGTAATTTGTCCAAAAAGACTCAAATAATTCCATATCTTTAGTGTTCAAGTCGTAGCGCGTTCTGAAAATTTAAATTGATTTATCTTACTTGATATTTCTTCTAACTCCACCAATTTTCCGTGAAAATTACTTTTTAAACCCAAAAAATTTATTTTATCTAAATATTCTCTCTCAATGTTTATTGTATCGTTCAAAAATATATATTCCACCTTACTTTCTATCTCTTTCGCAGTCAACTTAATCGTATCAGACTTAAATATACAACTAGGATTACTTACTTGGAGCAGTATATCAGTATCAATTTTCAAAAGAGTATGATTATTTGAAAAAAAAAACATTAAAATTTATTTCTTCCATAGGCAAAATTATCCAATTATTCGCTTCCCCATTCATCCTTGCAATATAGTTACCATGATTCTAATATAAAACTCTTTCACATTTATTTATCTTTTGACTGAAATATCAACTGTGTATAGCAATTTTAATCTAAAGGTAAATTTGAAATATGATTCTTACTTTCTCAAAATTTTATTTTTGGTTTATAATCAATACAACAACTGTTAGGAAATGTATAATATATCTTATCTTTCAATATATATATCTTATCTAAATTTTACATTCTCTATGCGGTAATAATTCAAAATTCATTATATCTTAAGGGGTTTTTTCAGGAATTGGTATTGTTATAATAAAAACTAACTTATTATTTTCGATATATACTACTTAAGAAAATACTTTAATAAGATAATCGTTATGATCTTTATTAAACTTTATAAATGAGTCTATCGTCTCATTTTTCCCAATCTCCCTTAAAGCTTTCAAAAAAGTATCTGGAAAAACTAAGGTCGGTAATACTATTCCTAATTTTGCAAAAGCAATTGCATTATGTATCGTTTCAACTCTCTCCTTATCGATCTGATAGACTTTCTGCTATTGAATGTGACTTTTGTGCAGTGGCGTAACTTTGTTATTCACAGTTTGGGTGAAATTTTAGTGCGGTTAGTGACTTTGAGGTTAGCTTAAATGCTTTGTTGTGGTAACGTCGCTGCGCTCCGTAATTAAAATTTTACCACTAGGTGGCAGCACTGTTGGCCTTATCGACTGAGTGGAGTCTGACCTAACGTTGATTAATCTATTTATCTCTTGCCACGAAAATTCAAATTTGAAGTACTCGCCGCACTTGTTCTTGACTTTACTACTATCTTGCCTGAATTTTTTGACATCTCTTACTCGTGCCAGGATGCTCAGTGAAGATATTTGTTTGGTCTGTAAACTACCAAAGCGTAGCAGAAACCTGATTCATCCGTGCTCAGAGTGTAAACTATTGTTTCACACACTCTGTACCAAATTTTCAATCTCCGACAAAAGTGGTATTCCCACGAAAATCTGTCAGACATGTGCCACTGCGAACGTCACCGAGTATGCTGAATCAACATCTGCCACGGCTGGTATGCCTAATTCGAAAGTGCCTGCTACCTCCACTGAAAACACTCTTCAGTTACTCCTGCAAGAGATGAAGGACCTTAAATCCTCAGTTAACGGACGTCTTGATGGGATAGACGCGAAGCTTCAGGGGCTTGACGTCATACCTGGCCTGGTTACGAGAGTTGACAATGCTGAGGCTCAGCTCGATGAACTTAAACGAGAGCTCGATGAAATTAAGCAAAGACTCGAGTTGCCACAGAACCAACCAGATTCGCATGGCAATCCAGAGCTTCTTAACAAAGTCCTTGGGCTCGAGCGGAAAAATGCAGAGCTGTCAACGCGCCTTGCACAGGTCTCTTACTCCAGACCTGCGACATCCACAGAGATGGTAATTGGTGGTTTGTCTGTTCCAGATGGTGCATCCCTGAAATGCTTGGTTCTCACTGCACTAAAATCTGTCCATGCAGATATCGAAGCACGCGACATCATCTCGACTCGCTTGCTTATCAGCAAAGCTGCTGTAAATTCAGCCCTTGACAAGCAGCTACAAATGAGCCGGGCAGTTGCCCCCTGCAGCCGCCTTCTACCTCTTCCTCTGCTTGACCTGCAAGATCTCCACGCCATCTCTTGACATTAAAACGCCACAACTGATGACTAATGATTTCACCTACCACGACTTTAAATCCGTGAATGCTGAGGCTTTAAACGATTACTTCCTTAAATGTGATTGGTCGGTTGTCACGGATGGGACGAGCTCTCTTAGTGCGAGGTTGGATTGTTTGTATGCTAATCTGGATGCTGCTCTTGACGTATTTGCTCCACTGAAAACACTCAAACATAGGAAGAATCGCCATCCGTGGTTCACCACCTATCATCGCTCATTGATATCCGAGAGGGATAGACTCTACTGACGCTACAGACGCTCAAGACTTGATATTGAAAAACTCTTATATAGACAGGCACGTGATTTTGCTCATGAGCAGATTGAGTCTGCAAGACTCAACTTTTACTACCACAGACTCAAGGACATCTCTGACCCTCAACAGCTCTGGAAGGAACTTAGACACCTTGGCATCTCCCCTCGTCCTGATTCCAACTTGGGTGGTTTCTCTGTGGAGGACCTCAACGCTCACTTTGCCTCTGTTTCGTTTGTCTCCTCAGCAACGGATCTCTCTCATTTTCTAAACAACTTAGAAAATGAGAGAGATAATGGTGTCTTTGATTTCTCTGCTGTGACAATGGACGCATTCGCTACTGCTGTTAGCCAGTCAGCATCTCAAGCGGTGGGTGTTGACTCTCTTCCGCAGAGCTTCATTCATAATGCATTCCCATCCATTGGCCCTATTATCCACAATATTTTCAATACTTCCTTATCCACGTCAACATTCCCTGAGCGGTGGAAAGAGTCTATTGTTATTGCTCTCAACAAAGTTCCTTCGCCATCTTGCCTGAATGATTTCCGTCCGATCTCCTTGCTTTGTTTTTTGTCGAAAGTACTTGAGAGGCTGGTCCATGACCAGATTTCTTCTTTTGTTGAGTCGCAGGGACTGATGGATGGGCATCAAGCAGGTTTTAGAGCAGGGCACAGTACACAGACTGCACTACTGAAACTTACAGACGACATCCGAGAGGGCATGGACAGGAGACAGGTGACTGCACTGTTGCTGTTTGATTTCAGCAAAGCCTTCGACTCGGTCTCTCACGTATTGCTACTCGAGAAACTGCAATCACTTGGATTATCGCGCGGGGTTTTGCGATGGATTGCTTCATATTTATCAGGCCGCTCGCAGGTGGTGAAGGCTGAGGACCGGAGTTTCACCTCTTTTCGTCCCCTCAATAAGGGTGTGCCCCAGGGCTCTGTGTTGGGACTCCTGCTTTTCGCTCTGTTTGTCGCTGACATTGCCCTGGGTCTTGGCCCTGGTATTTGTCATATAATTTATGCAGACGACCTCCAGATTTACGTGCGAGGCCGAGTCGAGGACATAAGTACCATTCTAGACAGACTGAGCCGAGGTGCTGTGCATGTTGCGGACTGGACTGCCGCAAATGGGCTGATTTTGAATGCTGGCAAGACTAGGGCCATGATTTTGGGTACCGCATCTTATGTAAATGACTCTGACAGATTGGGTATTCGCACCCTACAATTTGGGGAGTGCACTGTCCCCTTTGTCTCGTCTACGCGTAGTTTAGGGGTGGTGCTGGATTCCAAGCTGACCTGGAAAGATCATGTTCGGTATGTCTGTCGCAGAGCTAATTCTCTCATGTACCGTCTTAACCACTTCAGACGCAGCACCACCTTTGAACTGCGGAAGCACCTCATACAAACCCTCCTTTTTCCTGTAGTTGACTATTGCTGTGTTGTTTTTCGGAATATCTCAGATGAACAGGACCTGATGCTGCAGCGTGTGCTCAATCGTGGGATCAGATACATATTTGGGGTTAGGGAGAGCGATCACATCACTCCTTTCAGACGTGAGCTTGGCTGGCTCCGAGTGTCAGGTCGTAGAGACTACTTTGCGGCCTGTTTGCTCTATAAAATACTGAATTCAGGAATTCCGTCTTATTTGGCGAATTTTTTTATTGAAAAGCACAGCTCGCGTCCGAGGAGGGTGGTGAATCAGCACGCTTGGGATGCATTGATTATTCCCTCCTGCCGCACAGAGTGCTTGAAACGCTCCTTTCATGTATCATCTGCCTACATTTGGAATAGCCTACCCCTTCATATTCGCCAGGCATCATCATTTGAAACTTTTAAACATCTCATTAAATCACGCATCCTTACTACCGAGGGAGAAGGTTGATTACTCTGTGCCGCTGAACAACTTGTGCTTAAACTGTGTGAGGATTTGTTGTGCTATTAGTGGCTGATTTGCAATGACTTTTTTGCAGGCACTGGTTAGATTAAATTAAATTAAGTTGAATTAAAGTAGATTACCAAATATTGTTATATCTTGATGTATACCTTTATTATTATTTTTATTATTTTCATTATTTTATTATTATGTTTATTTTATTTCATTTTATTATTTTATTACTTATTATTCACTATTGTTAACCTTTGATGGATTACTTGTTGATCAACTTATGTATTTTGTACAACATAATGTACAATCAATAAACTTATCAAAATCGAATCAAATCAAATCCTTATATTCAAATAGTGCGAATTGAAAATTTTGTAGTGATATCATTAATATTTTATCAACCTCTAACTATGTTAAATATTCACTCACATTATTACTCTAATTTTTAAACTCTTTAATATTTTTCTCATAATTAATCAAATGAACAGATGAACTATTAATATTCTCGGTAATAATGCAGTTTGCTTTTGCAATAATTTTAAACGATAATTTTTTTCCCTATGCATCAAATCTATTTCTCCATTATAATACTCAGCATCGGCACTGTCCATCGTACCAAACAAATATGTAGAACCTAACCAAGCAAAATTTAACAAACCTCTCTTTCTTCTATTTTTCTGAATTGGTACATCAAAAATTGAGTCTAACTCTCTACCTATAGTCTCAATTAGACTTTGTAAATTACATTTTGTTCGACTTATTACATATATTCTTCATTTTTTCAAGCTGTGATTTTAAGTTTCGAACTTGGTTGTAAATTTTCTTAAGATCAGCAGTATGAATTACTTTCCACTGCTCAGCATAAAGATGTAATTTTCCCAAAAAGGTTGTTGCGACATCTGGTATTTCATTTATCATCTTATAAATTTCAGTATTGTTGTAAAAAGTTTTTATTGTACATACAAAAATTACCAAAAGTAGAATCTGAAACAAAAAATTGATTAGACTATCTTACCGTAAAAATGTTTAATTTGATCAAAGTGTCTCATTATTTTTTTATTTTTCAACATAAAATTGCTATTTTGCTCTTTCTTGTATTTAAATCTTCTATATAAATTGGATATTTTTGTCGTACATACAAAGTTCTTTCTGTCATCTTTGTATAAATATATGTACCAAGTAATAAATTTTCATGCTGATCATTCTGAACGTGGGAAAATTTAATAATGATTTCATCATTTTCTATATTATCTAATAATAGGAACAGACTGATGATGTCACTTGGTTCACAATATGGTGCACGATTAATTCTTTCATCTCCCTTCAATCTGTATTTCTCTTTCTCTCTAGACTTTTCTTTTAGTCTAGCCTTCTTTCCTGCCTCAAAGTGCATTTCAAAATCTCTTATGTCGGAAGCATTTATGATCATGGTGTTCTTATCTGCCTTTACGATTCTTTTAAAATCTCGCCTTGTTTTGTAGAAGAGTGTGAATTTATTAACGTTCACCTATCTATCAATCTACTTAACAGTGGAACTTTCAGTTACTAGTCTTATCTTACTCAATCTCACGTTTTCAATCTCAAATTTATCACAAATTGTTACTTCTGGTTGTAATTTGGACTCATCTGTCGATTCTTTCCCACCAGATAAATTCTTACTGACTGCTTCTTCATCTACCGCATGATCTATCCAGCTTGGGTATTCTAACTCATCCGCCTTCATCTCGTTTATATAATCTAACAATTCCTCGATTGGAGGATCATCTTGATCTTTTGCAATGAATAACCGAGATAAAGCATCAGCGTTTTGATTTCTCTTACCTTTCTTATATTTTATTTCGGGGTGATAATCAGTCAATTTCTCTATAAATTTAAAATATCTTGAAGTTATGTCCAGGGATTGAATCTTCATTATTACCACCAGTGGTTTATGACCCGTGTAAACTGTATATTTCCTTGCCCTTAAAAAGGATCTAAAAATCTTCGATCCCCATACTATTGCCAAAATTTTTTTCTCTGTGGTAGAATATCTTCTTTCAGCTGCATTCAGTATTCTTGAAGCAAAAGCAAACGGGTGGTCATCCCTCCATTATCGAGTTGCGATAATATGCAACCAACACCTTCATTGGAGGCATCTGTATTTAAAATAAATGGTTTCGTTATGTCAGGATATTTCAATACTGTATCACTTGTTATTATCTCCTTCAGTTTTTCTATACATTCAAATTCTTTATCTGTGATTTCATACTTCACATTTTTCCTTCTCATTCTATGAAGAGGGGCTGTTATTTCGTCACATTTCGGGATAAATTTTCTATAATAATTTATCAATGCCAAAAATCTTTCCATCCCCTTCACGTCCTTGGGAACTGGAAAATTTTTCATTCTTTCGATGTGCTTCTCTTGTTTTACACCTTCTGGTGTAATGAGATGCCCTAAATAATCAAGCTCTGGCTTTATATATTTTCACTTATCTGGCTGCAGAGATAATTTAAATTTTTTATGCTCTTCATACATAGAAGAGAATGATGTGATCCATGTATACTAAGGAGTAAGGAGTAAGTAAGGTATACTAAGCATATCTTTCTTATCAAGCCCCTCAATTTGAAATTCACCATTCGTTGAAAGGTTGCTGGTGCATTCTTCAGTCCAAAAGGCATTTTTTTCCACTCCTAGTGTACTTTGTGTGTACTGAAAGCTGTCTTTGGAATGTCTCTTGGTTTTATTGCCAGCTGATAAAATCCATTAGCACAGTTAAAGGCACTTATGTATTTTGCTTTTCCCAATAAGCAAAGTATTTCTTTGATGCAAGGAATAGAATAATTGTCTTGCCCAGTTTCAAAATTAACTTTTCTGAAGTCAAAAACCGGCCTCCATTTTACTTCTCCAGAAGCATCCATCTTTTTTGTTACCAACAGCACATTTGCCGAATAAGGTGACGAACTTGGTTGCATGAAACCTTTTTTTTCGAGTTCTTCAATATTAGCTTCAATTTTTTCCTGTATATAAATAGGTTGCCTATAAATTTTTGAAGATATTGGCTTACCTGTTTCTAGTAGAATCACATGTTCTATATCACTTACTACAGGCATTGGATCACCTGGTAAATTGAATAAGTCATTATATTTTTTTATGATTCCCCACAAATCGTTCTATTTATTCACAGATAAGTTAGATAATCTTGTTTTATCTTTCAATAATTCAATAAGTTTTTTATGTTTAGATTCTTCTATCATAATTTTTTTTTTTTTTATTCTCACTTGCATATAAATTTTTCTAGAGTTGTTTTCTTTTTTCCTGAGATATATTATTGTCTAGAATTTTTGACACAAAAGGTCTCAGCATTTTTCTTTCTGAGTTTGCACGGAGCTCCCAACTCATCATTTTCGTAATATTCATGACAAATATCTGACTTGTAAATTCAAATTTTCTTGCAAGAGTCATTCATTAAATGTAAAGTGGGTTAGGTTCCTGTGTATAAGACAGGGACACAGTTTATACCGTAAGACACATGAGTACCTGGTTTTGTACATATTTTCAGACGTTTAACAGAATTTGGGTCTACCTCCGCAAATAATTCTGAATCTAATCTAAAATCATGTATTTTCTTATATAAATCAGTCAATGTTATTGTTTCGTTTTTACAATCAATAATGGCTCCATAATTCTCGAGCCAATCTTTACCTAAAATACCTTTTAGTGTATTCAAAGGAAATTCATTCATAGCTACATGAAAAATATGCGATTTACCCAATGTTTTTAGTGTGTACTCACTGATCATTTCATGACGGCCATCTACAGTTTGAAATTTCTTTCTATGTTTCGGTGGTATTTTTCTTGGGTTACAATCGTCTAACTTCAGTAATGAATTTTTTACAATTGACTCTGGTGCTCCTGTGTCGACCAGAAACTTGTAGACTCCGGTTGTTCCTTGCAATTTGATATGGAGTTCATAATATTTTCCTCCTGATCCAGTGTAATCCTTGTTGATTTGCGTCGGTTATTAGATACTCCCGTGATGGCCCTTTGTCGATTGGTTGATTTCTCTGAAAATTTCTCAATTGTGGATTTTTTCTCCAACATTCATTCTCAGAATGATTTAATTTAGTACAATAACTGCAAGACTTTTCAGCATCACTTTCTCATTACTTCTATAGTTGCTTCTAATTTCATTCTTACCGTCCTGCCTACTATTATCGTATCTGGGTTTATTCTTTGTATTGTTTATCAGCTCATCTCTCCGTTGCGTTCGGCTTCGGATTACTTCGTCGTCACGCAGCCTTTTATCAACAGCTCGTGCCTCTTGCATGGCGTGACGTAGAGACACAATTCTTATATATAAAAGCCTTACCTCTAGCTCTGGTTTCAGCGATTGAACAAAGCGTCGGACATGGGAGTCGTCTTCGATGTACTGAATTCCAACTCGATATTCAATTTTTAATGTATTCGATTGATTTTTGTACACGGCGATGTCATTATTTAGACCTTCTTGCATAATTATCTATGGACTCATTTTGACCCTGTCTAGTATTATTACGAATTTCTGATATTTGTTCATACGTTAAATTGGCCTGCCCAAAACTAGCCCGCAACGCGTTAGCTAAATCTGAATAGCCAGCACCTTGTGTACTTTCTTCTAGGCTTGCGGCCTCTCCCATTAATCTAGAAGCTATCACTTTTCTTAACAGGGCCTTTCTTTCAGCTTCATTTTTAGCTGGTTTCGCGCATTTCTTCTGTCTCGAGAAAATATTCAACGTTTGAACTATCATCAAAAATTCTAATTTCACTCAACAATCCTTTAATTAACCGAGGAGCATCTGCATTAATTGTTGTTGGAGCCGGTGGAAGTGACGGTTTATTATTTGCTCCTGAAAGCAAATTTAATTCGGTCTGTAATGATGTTATTGTCTGCTGCATTGCTTGTAATTGCTCTAATAATGTTTTCTCTGTCTAAGTTTGCGATACAATCGCTTCCTGATCTCTATGCATTTTTTCATCTTTAATTATCTCTATCATGTATGTTCATGTATACTGTCTACCTCGTAAAATCTATCAATCTCTTCGTCGGGTTGCAAAGTAGAATTAGAATCTGTGTTTGAGCTTGTGCTTTCATTCATAAGGTAAGTGTGTAGTTTCAACTAACCTTAATCAGCATTTTTTCTTGCTGAACTGCTTCAAATTGTCCTATTCGGAGTACGTTGTCCTTTAACTTAAGGAGGCGATTTATCACCGAACAGTTTTCACAGTCTTGATTCACAAATTTGATGCACAAAATACCAAACTCAACCGATTTTTCACTCCTCGGCCTCGCACGTTGGACGCCAATATGTAATACCTGTGTTTTATGTATTTGAGTTTTTAAAAATAATTATGTTTATTTTCTTTCAAATGTTTATTTTATTAATTAAACAGCAATGCTCGCGTGCAGGCGCTTGACGATAAACTGCCCGTGCGCGAACAATGACACTTCCTCTATAGCTTACATTCTCATTGTTTAAGATTAATTAATAATTTTATATAGTTATACAATCTATTATATGTACCTATATTATACTAGTCGAAGATCCAACAAAGCACGCGTTGATGTTCACCTACTCTATACATACCTCGATATAACATAATTCTCAACTGTATCGTGACCGACAAAATAGCGACATTTGTGTATTTTTAGTTAAAAAAAATTGTCATAATTAGAAATAACAAGAAATATTTTTTTTTTTGAAAAATTAACAAAAAACTTTATTGTTTGACCTTCAAACTCATAGCGAAACCTCAAAAATATAATGAACAATATCTCGGTAGTGCGACTTGAAAATTAATACTTTTTTTGTAAAAATAAAGTACCCTATCGACCACTACCGTACAAATCACTCCTACTAAGCTCAAAAACTAACGAACTAAATTAGCTAAAGATTAAAAAAGAGAAAAATTATTTAGGGATGGTTTAAATTCTAATCTTATTTCTATAGACTAAAAAATCAACAATAATTACAATAATTTTGTAAAAAATTGATTTTGCATGAAGGATTACCTGGGTCTTTTATTAAAGGTTTAAATTTAATATATTTTTTAGTTTTTTTCAGAAAATTTGATAAAAATTTTTATATAAACAATGCTTACTCTCCAAAAGATCCTCTAACTTCCAAACCACTTCCAGATTCACTATCATCTTCATCATCTTGATTTTCTTCTTCCTCTTCTTTTTCAATGCAATCTTTCTTTTCTTGTTCAGCTTTAATACAACTATGTACTCCCAAAAGTAAAGAGTAATCCATTAAATGTAAGCGTGTCAGAAACTAAAAAAGAATCTAGTCATTTCATATACTATAAGATATAAAATCTAAATGTCTTGCTTATGAATAGATTAAACACAAAAATTTAATATGAATACTATGGGGAAAGAAGGGGTTCTCCCCTTCTCGGTTCGCTCACCAAATGCCTCAATTCATCGCAATATTATTCATTAAATTCTAATTTTTTTAAATTAAATTAAAACATCTTTCTTTATTTAACTATTTTTTTAAGAAACGTACTTCAGGCCAGAACAGTATAATTATAATAGATGTGTTTACGAAATTTTTCATATTGTCTAGTAATTATAAAAGTAAAAGACAAATATAACTCAAAAAAAAGTCTCCAAAAATTAATTATTGTTCAAATAAGTTAATTACTAATTACATTAACCATAAAAAAAAAAAAAAAAAAAAAAAAAACAGTTTCTTTATATCTGAAAGTACACATGCAAGCCCCACAAGGAGAAAAAAATGGATTTCATCCCTTTTAAAATAGAAAGCGCTGCGAACCTCATTCGCTTAGATAATCACCTAGCAGAAAAAGGAGTTGCTCTTATTTTTTTAGGACTCTTCACGAGTATAGTTTTATTTCGTCTATTAAGCTAAACAATTTTCGCTATGTTACGTAATGGGTGCCAATTATCTTTATAAATGAGAGCTATCGCCATCTTGCGTAAACTTTTTCTTCGTGAGCTCATAGGTGAAGAAGTTTTTAAAATATTTGAAAAACGGATTTAAGATTACTATTTTTGTTTTTTCCTATGCGCTTGCAGCGCGCTTAGAGCGGCTATGGAAAGTAAAACAATTTAAAAACTGATGAAGTTAGAATTTTTTATTTTGTTTAACAAAAATTTTATTTGCAAAAGCAATAAATAAGGGTCCGCGCACGCTTGCGCGCTGTGTAATTTCTAGTTGAGTTGAAATGGATGTATAAGAGAAAAATATTTTATATGAATAAGAGTAGTGAAGTCGACAATTTTTCAAAAATTCCCCGAAAATGACCCGCAGGTACAACCGTTATCGGCGCTCCAGTTGTTCGAGTACTGCGAACGCTGAAATCTCCGGAGAATCATGGCATATTAGAGAAATTTAAAAAAATTCTCCGAGGATGACGCCCAGATATACCTGTCATCGGCGCCCTGGTTAAACTTGAGTATTCTCTTCTCTGCAGGTCTACCTTGATACTCAAGTGATCTGCGAACCCTATACGTACTTACTCTATCACGAGAATCATCTCTGAATTTCTTAACGTACATACAGTTTCGAGAGAGAAGTTTCCAAAAAAACCAGATTGGAGAGACCCCTATTTTTTTATTGGTAAAGCTCATCAACAATTGGTAAAAACTTCATTCTTTGAAGTAAAAATATTTTTAATAAAGTATTTAAACTACTTTTTGATGTTCAGACATGCAAATTGTCTTGTTTTTAATACGTTTCAGTCTCTTGTGGCAGTGTGAAATAGTAAAAAAAAATCATTTAACTGGAAAAATGACTTTAAAAAAGTTTTAAGGAAGTAAGAAAGAGGGTACGAACGGCACTTGAGAAAATCGGACGTCTTCGTAAAAAATAGTTTTTTCATACTTCAAAAAACCATATTATACGTCAATGAAGCAAGATCTCGTTTTAAACTTTTTGCTTCAAGCCATACATAGAGCTTTGGAAAATGTGTTTAATTGAGCTTTCCCGAGCTCAAAAATTTAATAAAATTAATAGAATATTATTTACAATAAATAAATTAAAATTTATTTAACTAATTAACAATAAGTTAAATTTTAAAATAAGTTTGATTGTAATGACGATGACCGGCGCGGGCAGAGGTTGGAAGGCGAATCACAGCTTCTCGTTGTTGATGTCGTTGCCTCGTTGTCAAGCGCTACGTCGTCGCTTAGCGCGTGAAGAGGAACGAAGATGTGGAATTTGAACGGAACGATCACCGGATGTTCGAACCGCCACAGGTACTCCCCCTCCGTGCACGTGTTGCCGAAAATAGCGCAACCACTTGTTCGAATTCTCACACCTGCGTGATCTAGCATTAAGAAAAGCACGCTCAGCCTCAACTTATTTAGTAGCATTGGCGCGGTGTTTGAAACATCTCATGTGAACTTTTATATAGTTTTTAAACTGCACACTTATCAATAGGTTAATTTAACAAGATTTTTTTTTTCCTTTTTTTTTTTCAATAGATTTCAAGATGGAAATGGTTGACTTTGAAAACTTTATGATATCAATGAAAAAAGCATATGAAGATTTAAAAGCTATACAGCCTGATAATTATGTTGAACTTCAAAAATGGGTTAATTTTGAAATTCAAAAATGGATTGCTAATGAGAAAAAAATTAATAAAAAAAATTAAATTATATTTACAAAATAACAGCTTAACAACACAGCAAAGAAGTCATTTATACAACATTCAAATATCACTCCGAGGGTTGCAGTCACAGTTTAAAAAATTATTGTTTAAAACGGGAGCTGGAAAGAGACTAAAACTTAGTGATAGAGTTTCATGGGTCGATATAAATACAGCTTTTCAAGATCGTGTGCAAACCGGCGCAGTTATTAATATACTACATAAAAATATAAATGAATTTTTTAAAGATGCTTTGAGTTTATTTATACCACGTATAAAAAATGCTTTGAAAAAGCTTGACCAAGTCAAAGTTTGAGGTGTTTTATCAGCCGAGTACGCATTACAAAAAGAGGGAGAAGATAAAGAATTTTACATAAAAAATTTCAATACAAAACCTAATGTAATTTATAAATCAAGCAATTTAAAACAATGGTTTGACGAAAATATCAAAAAACCAATTGAACATGACATGTTAGAATTCGATCAAAAACAATCTGGCTGGCAACTTAAATCTATAGTCAATCTTGGAATAAATGTGAATAAACACAGCTCATTTCGAGGTAGTTTATACTGTGATCTACCAAAATTCATAAAAGACAAACAAGCTTGCATAAACGTGGTTAACTCATACGATCAATGCTTTAAATGGTCGATTTACTCTGCATTATACCCTGTAAAAAAGAATGCACAGAGAATTGAACATTATAAAAAATATGATAATGTCTTCAATGACGATGGTACTAAAAATGAAAAGAAATTAAATTTTTCAAATATTAAATTTCCAATGCATCCAGATCAAACCCCATTATTTGAAAAAAGAAATAACATTTCTCAAATCTGATCCTGGAAACAGCCCGTTTCCATGCCTCAAAACACGGTTGGAAACGGGCCTTTTCCACCACAGTTTCTGTTTCCGTCACAGTTTTTGTTTCCATAGAAAAAATATACACGATTAGCTTTTCTAATCAAAACCTCAAAAATATATGAATTAAAAACTGAACAATTTTCGTAAAATAATGTTTCTTAATGCTTCCGATAAAAAATATATATTAAATTACCAAATAATAATATAAAAAAACAATTTTTTGTAAAATAAAACAAGAGTTTTTGAATAAAAAATTACTTTTTTTTAATGTGGAGGTTGGGTTTTATAAAAATAAATAGCAATACTGTTGTTGACAAAATATTTATTGAAACTCACTCAATTTTAAAAATTGACCAAAATAATTATTCAGAAGTGTAATTCATTTACTTTCTAAAAAATAATCGAATTTCTTAGGTTTCAAAGCACATGAAATCCTGCCAGCAATAGTTTGCCTTGGGTTAGAGATACATGAAAATCTAAAAATTTACCTGCAGCAACTCAAGTGTTCTGTGGGTGATTATTAAAAAAACTAGCACAGTGGGCGATACGCGAGTGGAATAAATACTAAAACTTTATTAATAATTATACATTAATAAAGCGCGTGCGGGGAAATAATTTAACCATTGCGCGCGTAAAATAAAAACACACTGCGTACTACGCTAACGCAATAAAAATGATAAAAACAACCAAAATTTTAATAATTATTATTTGTAAAAACAAGGAGGATTCAGGTTCAATCAAGTAAACAACACACCGAGCAAAGCAGACCGAAACATTCGAACTTATAACCAACAAAATTAAAAACAAAAAACACAGCACTGACTGTGAAAATATTTTAAACATGTAATAATGATTATCCATCAAATTTGAGAAAGCACAGTCCTGTACAAGTAAGGGAAACTTGTCGTTCACACTCGAGTTGGATTTTTCGGCACTCGACTTCGTCTCGTGCTGAAACATCCAACTCTCGTGGAAACGACGCGTTTCCCTTACTTGTACAGGAATATACTATTCTGTAAATATTTATTATTTAAAGCAAACAAATAAGAATGATGAAAAATTTATAGTTGTTCCAATGTATGTGACTAAGTTTGAACAAGAGCGACATGTCAATCTATTATTGGTTCTTAATCACTATATAAATGAAGCAAATAAAAACGAATTCGAAAAAAATAAAACTGAAATATACTATCATTATGTGTGGATAAAAAATTTATCTCGTCTAATCTGTTCTCAATCAGCTAATAAGAAAAAAAAGAAAATATATTTGCAGTTCATGTTTGCGTTTTTTCCTTTCACAACAAAAGCTCGATATTCATAAAGAAAATAAACAAAGGTCGTCCTTTATTACCATATTATGGTGAAGATAAAATCAAATTTAAAAACTTTTCGAAAAAAGAAAACTTCCTTTTGTTATTTATGCGGATTTAGAAAGTATTTTAAAAGAAGTTGAGTCTAATAATGATGATAATGAATTAAATAAACGAGAAGAATGTAAAAAAACATGAACATGAAGCTTTTAGCATTGCTTATTACTTAAAATTTAATCATGATCAAATTCAGTCAAAATATAAAAGTTCTCCCAAAGGTAGTAATCCTGCTAAATGGTTCATCAAAGAATTACTAGATTTAGCAAAAATTTTTGACAAAGCTTTTGATAATTACATTGAAATGAAATTAACTGAACCAGAATAAGAAGAGTTTGAAAAGGCTGAAAAATGTCATATATGTGAAGAGCCCTTTGCAACAACGAATGAGATTGCGTTGAAAAAATTTAGAGATCACTGTCACTGGAGTGAGAGGTAAAATTTAATTATTGACAACTTTGATAAGAACTAATTAAACTATTCATTCTAGATATCGTGAGGCAAGCACATACAGCACGACAGCAAGTGTAATTTATCGTATCAGTGTTCGCAAGAGTCCCTATAATAATGCATAATTTTTCAGGGTATACTCCATATTGTTTGTATTGTTAAAAATCGTAATATTAATTTTTTTTTTAATCTTATAGGTATGATTCACACTTTTTAATTAAAGATTTCACTTTTTTATTTAAAGATACATTGCGAGAGCTTTTAAAGGAAGAATTGAAATAATACCTCATAATAAGGAAAATTTTATTGGATTGAAAAAACATGTCGAAGGATATGATATAACTTACAAATTCATTGATAGTTATCATTTTTTAGCTGAATCATTGGATAAATTATCATCATATTTAACGGATTTTAAGATTCTTGATGAGGAATTGAAAAAAGATTTTCCTAATTTATCTAGACAACAACTTGATTTGTTAAAAAAAAGGGTGTGTTCCCATATGAATATTTAGATTCTACGGATAAGTTAAATGACTCGAAACTACCAAACAGGAAAGAATTCAAGAGTTGTTCGACGGGTTGTCAAATCACAAAAAAAGATTACGAATATGCAAAGAATGTTTGGAAAACATTGGACATAAAAAATCTAGGTCAATATAGTGAGCTTTATTTGAAAACCGATGTTCTGCTTCTCACTCAAGTTTTTGAAAATTTTCGAACGACTTGTCTAAAAGTATATCAACTCGACCCTGCAGCATACTATACAGCTCCCGGTCTCTCGTGGGACTCAATGTTGAAACACACTAAAATTGAAATGCAACTACTTAAAGATATAGATATGCATCTATTCATTGAAAAAGGTACTTTTTTAAAACTTTACTTATCTTTTTATAATTAAGTTAATCATTATAAATACTATTTGCTATTTTGATTACAGGTATCAGAGGAGAAATATCTCAATGCAGCAATAGATTTTCTAAGGCAAATAACAAGTATACATGAAAAATTTTAATCCTAACGAAGATATCAAGTATTTGTTGTTCCTAGATGCTAATAATCTTTATGTTGAGTTTAAATAAATAATTGTTGATAAAAAAAAAGAGTGGATGAAATAATAAAAAAAATGTTTATTTACAGGTTGGAGCATGGAGCAACACTTACCCTATAATGGCTTCACTTGGGTCATCGAACAAGAAATCGAGAAGGGTAATAAAGATTTGATGAATACTGAAAAGCTGATACATATGCTTAAAGACGATGGTGATGTTGATACTGTTTGGGAAGTAGATCTTGAGTATCCCAAAGAATATCACGATAAACATAAAGACTTGCCGTTTTGCTCTGAACAATTGAAGCCAAATGGTTCTTCTTCCACAAAATTAATGACAACATTAATGGATAAACAAAAATATGTTATACACTACAGAAATTTAAAGTAGGCGTTAGCAAATGGTTTGATTTTAAAAAAAATTCATCGAGTTTGAAAATATTTTCAAAAACCGTGGTTAAAATCCTATATAGATTTAAATAGTAGTTTAAGAAAAAAAGCAACAAATGCATTTGATAAATATTTCTTCAAGCTAATGAACAATAGCATCTTTAGTAAATTTTTACAATCGACGAGGACCCGTACGTCTATTGAAATAATTGATCAATGGGAAGGACGGTACGGAGCAGCGGCTCGATCAGCAGCACCTAACTGTCATCGTTATTTGATTCTAGATGATGAATTATTACTAGTTCAAATGGATAAATTAGAAGTATACTTGAATAAACCTATTTACATAGGTTTTAGTATATTAGAACTGTCTAAACAGTACACGTACGACTTTCATTATGGTTATATAAAAGAAAAAGTTGATGATAATTCGATCTCTTTGCTTTATACGGATACTGATTCATTTCTTTATGAGTTTCGTAATTTTAACATACATGAACTAATGAAAAAAGATTTTGACAAATTTGATATATCAGCTTACGTTGATGGAAATAAATATGGAATAGTTCCTTTAAATGACAGGGTAGTAGGCAAATTCAAAGATGTAAATAACAGTTTAATAATGACCAAGCTTGTGGGATTGAGATCAAAGATGTACGCTGATGAGGTAGAAAAATACAAAATGATAATGATAATGATGATGATGATGATGATGATGATGATGACGATGATAGCGACTATGAACCTGTTAATAAAAGAGTAAAAAGTACAAAAAACTATGTTGAAAAGCGAGTGAAAGGAATAAAAAACTGTTATGCGAAAAATTACTATTGAAGATTATGAAAAATGTTTGTTTAGTCATAAAGCTTTTCCAAAAGCAGATCAATCTGTTAGACGTTCAAATAGTCATAAAGTTTACACAGAAAAATTTTCAAAAATAACTCTGAGTCCTCATGATGATAAAAGAATTATTTTTGAAGGTCAAACAGATACTCCACCATGGGGACATTATTCATTGAATAAATAAAAAAAAATTTAGTTTCTCGGTATTTATAATGTTGATAAAACTAACAAATTATATAATTGTGTGTTTGTTTGTTGAAAAAAAACTAAAAAAGCCAAATTATTTTATTGTTCACGTTAATTTGTTAAAAACCAAATTATGTAATTGTATTTGATGATACAAAAGTAACAAGGTTAGGATGAAATAAAAAAAAAAATCATTTATCTTCTATATGAGTATTTATTTATTTATCCACATCAAATAACATACTTGAAACTTATTTAATAGGTTAGTTACATTCACTTAAGTTCTAATCGTTCTAAACGAGTACAAATATCTTCAATATCATTACGAAATTAAAAGTCTCTAAGATCTTGAAATTCTTTCAATTCAGCACTACGACTAATATGATTTTGAAATTCTAATGCTCTATTATCTTGAATAAATTTCAAATTATCGATTTCTTCTCGGAATTCAATAGCTCTTTGATCTTGAATAACTTTCAAATCAGATAATTTTATTTGTAACCAGTCAACGGTCTCATATAATTTTGAAATCCTAGATTTTGAGCTGCTCTCAGAATGTTCTTTAGCTCGAGATTCAGGTTTCAAGGTCTTTTCAACCTGACTCGAACTGTAAACAAAAACAAAGTATTAATTTTATAATTGGTGATAGTGTTTATGCTTAAAACTTACCTTTGCTTATTGTAATCTTCCATGTTGTTGACTGAGCAAGTGTTATTTTGCAAAGGAAAAATCGTTAGACTTCAAATCTCTCCGCTTCTGGCTTACTGTGGCTGACACATGCAGATACACACTCACACACACGTTCGTAGCGTTTCCCGTAATTTAACCGAGGAACCAAGTGATGACAATCACTAAAACTCGCGTAAATATATTACTACGCTACAACGAAGTGACAATGAAAGATTTAACGGAATACAATGTTTATTTAACTAACAATCAGCGAGTCTAAAATTACCGCGTGGTCTATCCACGACCGCGCCAAAACTGAGTGTTACTCCTAACTTCTAAAACTACCTGCGCTTGACCGCTCGAGTTCATAAAGGTGCGTTCGCAACGGAGAATTACTCGAGCGCGAATTTTAATTCTCCGTGACACCCCCCTCCCAGAGGTGACGTATCCGAAAAAATACGTCGCTTCGGAAAAAAAAAATACGAACGCAGTCCTACGCGGGTACTTAGATTGGAGTAATTAGAGATTTCCGCCACCTGATGTTCGCTACAGTCAGGATTTTCGCTCGCATCCCTCGTTGACTGATTTTTTCCCCCATCGAAGATTCCAGTTCCACTCTTCCGATCCAATCTTCCAACCAATGGTATACATATTTTCCAGCCAACATTGAATACCATTTTCTACCGTTATACCAGTTGTACAGCTTTCTGACAAGATAGTTTATGGCTGTCACAGCTGATATTTTGTCTGCCAGCTTGTTCAGTATTTTTATCCAACTGAGCAAGCTCGAGTGCCATCTCCGAGTGATGGCTTGGCCGCAATTTCGGCGGAGTAAAGGTTATGTTTTCTACTCTGCCGGTTGATTGCTTTCCGGCCGTTCAGGGCATTGAGACTTTATGTGCCCTCTTTGCCTGCCTCTGTAGCATTGAATTGGACTACGTTTTCTAGGACTTCCTTGACTTCAATCACTCTTGCTTGATTTCGAACATGAACTCGCAGAACTTGATCTCGAACTGCTAGTACTACCGTCACTCGTGTTTGATTTTGGAGATAAACTTCCAGACCTTTTGTCCACCGATCTACGTCTCTGCCTGGCTTGCCTGGCCTTGTTCGAATTCTGGGGCCTCGGACTCGATGGCTTACCAAATTTCTCACACTTAGCCTGGATTTGAGACATCAATTCTTCCAGGCGGCTCATGACCGTGGCGTCGTCAGACTTGCCATTAATAGTCGTTGCAGCTATATTAATTTTCAATCTTTTAGCCGTATTTTCCTTATATGCCAGGTTTGGCCATATAGACGTTGATGGGGACGGTGGTGGTCTATATAATGTCTCACTAACCGTTGTTTTCTCGACTTCAACCGTTTGACTTAGTAAATTCTTAACTGATTTAACTTCGTCTCGCCTGATTTGTCTACGCAAATTCGGGCGCATGTTCGTCAACATAAAGTCGACTCTCTCCATCTCGGTTGGTACTGGTCTCATTTTCAACAACAGTGATTGTAGTCATGTCAAATAGTCTCGTACCGGCTCTTTTACACCTTGTGTTCTGTTAGTACCCTCCACATGTAAGCTCTGATGGTAATTACCGATGCCATACCACTCACGGGCTTCCTAACAGAACTTTTTCCAGGTGTCGATATTTACATATTGTTGTCCCGGTACCATGTTGACGCCAATCCAGTCAACAATGAGGGTAGTGCATCTAACAACTGTTTCTCCGTCAAGCCAGCTAATTCATTAGCCTCTCCGACTTGAATTAAAAATTGTTCGATGCTTGACTCGTTGTCACCGTCGAATTTGATATTCCATCTTCGGACGATCGAGCCAATGTCAGTAGATTTTTCCAGCATTCCTAAGTTTTGATTAGTTGGTCGCGGTTCTGGTATTCCAGCCTGTTGTAGGCCCTGCAGTCGTTCCAACTCAGCTGTTAAGGCTCTTATCTGACTTTGAATTTTTCGTATGGCACTCGTCGTTGCTGCACTACTGACCGGACTCGAATTGTTCTCATCCTGCATCGACGGGTCGCCAAAATTCACTCCAGCTCCATGCATGGAAAATACTCATCAAACCCATGGGTTTGATGAGTATTTTCCGTAGATATATCATAATCGTCCATGGAGTGCTGTAAAAAGCCAGGCCTTATCGTACTTGATACTGGCCCTCCGGCTTGACGATTATGATCGACAGATCGACTGTCTTTGTCTTCCAGGACTCTGATTCTCTCCTGTAGTTTCCTGAATTCTCTTGTAAACTCTTGCGTAGTTTTCAGGATATCTTCCATAATTTCGTCGTCCTGGCTGGCTATCTTGTTACCTTCAGCCTGTCTGGCGTCTTCTTGATTTATGTTGGTCACATGCACTGACTGTAGCTGGGTTGCTGCCCTCATCCCTTGATCGTCCATCAAGAAGGCCGGAGGGTGTTCCCCGCTCGTAGTATAATTTGGGTCAAGAATTGTTGAATCCTATTTCCCCCACATAGTCATGGCTATTAATTCCGCCCGCGTTTCCTCGCGTTTAACCTTGACTACGTCTTGGTCATCTGGCCCGTCTTCAATAAAGTCTTCGGCTGAGTAATCACCAATCAGCAACTTTATTAGCTTTCCATGCTTTTGACGAGTTGAGCCGTCAGGCTTGAGTTGCAACTCTCTCAAAGCCTCATCGACTATATCCTCGTCCTCTGCGACTAGCCATGAGTATATCAGGTCTTCTTTTTCCTGCCGCTCCATCTTTGAAAGCTTAAATTTAACAAAAAGAAAACCTGAACCCACGTGACAGTGCTGACACACTCTAACTTATGTATTAAATTTACAATCGTAATAATAAAAATTCTTCAATCTTCAACAACATAAAAAAAGAAAAATTATTTATAGTTCTGAGTTAGCTACCAAAACAACTCAATTTGTCAAACAATGTCCGAATCGGCTTAATAGCCTGCCGACTTCACTCCGGTTTCGACAAAAACTCGAAGTCAGCTTGGTAAAAAAAAAAATAAAGCAACTCGTCAAAATCCCGAAAATCGAATAAAAATCCTCAGTTGTTTTGTCCCGTGACAAAACAATGATTTATTCCCTCAGAAATATAAATAAGATGTGTTACTGAACACTAGTCAGTAACCCATTGCAAATAAAAATAACAATAACAATAAAAATTAGAGATCCTCATTTACTCATTTACTGTCACGAATTTGGGTTATTTTTACAAGAAAATTGAGAGTGCCGAATTGCAGGCTGCTCTCTATTTTATTTCCGACAAGCTTGTTACGTACTCATAACATCAACAAGCTTCGCGTGTCTCTGTCTCTCTCTCTCTCTCGCTAGATTCTATGCTAACGTTGACCGGCCTTGAACTACCGAAAACAACAAACCACGACGCTCTCACACATACAAGCCTACCAGCTATCTATACGTATTAGTGACTCGCGTCATGTACTAGCACTCTAGCTTTAACTAATTTTGCAGCTCCTTAGCTCCTCGCAAACGAAAATTATATTCTCAACAAACGTTGGGCGTCATTTAACAGACTGGCCCACACACGTATTGACAAAGAATCTAGCCTCCCTTTTAAACGTTGGGCGCCATGTAACAGGGCTGGGACTGATTGTTTACTTAAAACAATGAATCGGGTGAACCACTTGTTCCAACACGAGAACTCTCGATGATCGACAGGTTCTGCTTGTCCAAAAGCGTGATGTAACACCAGCGTGGTAGCGCCCAAGCTTAGTGCCGGAAATGGTAGAATTTAGACTAGATATTAAATGATAAGATAAAAGAGGTAATATTAATTTCCCAACAGTGGCGGGCCCTACTCCGTCAGAGTCACAATCAAATTGACTGAAAAATATTATTTATAAAAAATTGCTTAGTTTTACTACTTTTCTTACCTCAAAGAGGTTAACTTACATTTTTTTTAATTTAAAATTTTTTATTTTTATTTTTTTATTTTTTTTTTTCAATAATATTCGTTTTTAACATGTACTAAACTCTTGCGTATTTATTTTTTTCTTTTTTTATTCTTAATTACTTTTTTTGTATAAAGAAAATCCAACTATACTTAATAGGGGTACTGATCATTTAGGGAAATTGATTAATTAATCGTGATCAATGACAGTTTAAAATTCTCTATTTAATCATCATAGAATAATAAAAAAATCAAAAAATCACACAATAACTTGATTCTATTTAAAGGCCTGTCAACTGATTCGGCGATGCTGACATCACCTCATTCCAAACGAACAATTTTAATATTAAAAAAAATAATAATAACTGATTTTCTATACGCGCTAATTATCTCTTCGTATCATCAATATCAAACAACGTTAGCTTCGATCAGTTGGGATTAGATATTGAGAATCTAATCCAAGTACGAAGTGTTACCATCTAATTTAAATAATTTATATCAATATAAATATAATTAATCGACTTTAAGTCAAATGCTTATGCACTACCTTACTCCTTTACGCAGCACTTACAGCACAATCCTCTGCAGCAGGAAAAGAGAAGCGGGTTGACGGGGAAACGACGATTTGTCCCACGAGCTGAGTCTCTAGGTGATATGTATCGTGCGCTTGTATGTCCCCACGTTCTCTTGTAGGCTAAAATATAAATTTTCGATTAGCGTTACTCATGATATTATTAAAACTGTTAATTTTATTCACGATTAAACGAGAAAATCGATTATTTTAGAAAACCTTGCTAGAAGGACTAGATTCTTGCAAAATTTTACGCGATGTAATTCAAGATAAAAGTATTAAGGAGAAGCGATTAATACAATAAGGAATCAAAATCGCAAACTGAGGCCCTTATATATTGTTGATCTGCGAACTTAGCCCCCTCTTATTCAAAGGACGATTTTCGTCCTACTACTGTCTGTTGTGCCTGCTTATCAGCTGGATTTCACGACACAACATCTAGGCGACAAAACATCTACGATAAAACGTCCACGCGACAAAATATCTGGCGACAAAACGATTAAAAAAATAAAAATTTTTGAAATAATTTTTAATTTTTAAATAAAGAATTTATCATCTAGAACGGCTGAAACTTTTATGAAAATTATTTCCAAGTGTACTAGTAATGTCTCTGCTTCTGCGTCAGTTGCTTTACCTCAGAATAAATCTTTGTGTCGTACGGTTCAATGTCAACGGGTTAAAACTCGGGTCCTGGGCTGCCAATTAATATAAACGATTTTGTCGTACCTGAGATGTATACTCTTCGTAGTGAGTTATTTTTATTTCATGATATAAAAGAAAATAATGAACGTACTCTTGTTTATTCAACGATACAGAATTTCAAATTATTAAAAAAGTGTAAAGTTTGGCAAGACGATGGTACTTTCGATTCAGTTCCAAATTTGTTCGATCAGTTACACACCGTACACGGTCGTTACAAAAAAATCCTGATTCCCTTAGTTTAAATAATTACAACTCATCGTGATAAAGAAAATTATAAGAAAATGCTTGATAAGTTAAGTGAGTTGGTACCTGGGTTAAAACCTTCAACGTTAATTGTTGATTTCGAACGAGCATTTATTAATGCATTTGATGAATATTTTCCCAAATGTGACATACACGGTTGCTACTTTCACTAGAATTAATGTATTTGACGTCAAATTGAACATCTTGGTATGCAGCAACGTTGTCAAGAAGATGAAGAGTTTTCGTATCAAATTAGATAATTATTATCTTTGACATTTGTTAAACCATGTGATGTTGTTAATTATTATAAAAAATTAATTTGATCTGAATATTACGTTGAAAACAAAGATTACTTACAACGATTATTGGATTACATCGAGCCAACTTGGATTATTAAAAGAGGACGACTTGGTCGTAGTTATGAACCTATGTTTTCAACAGAATTGTGGTCATGTTATGATTGTGTATTAAATGATTTACCTAGAACAAATAATGGAATCGAAGGATGGCATCATGATTTTTCAACAAAATGAAATCGTTCACACGCATCGTTATGGAAATTTTTAAATGCTATTCAACTTGAACAAAGTTCAACTATAAATGAAATAACTGATATAATTACTAAAAAAAGTAGTGTTTAAACTTAATAAAAAATATGAATATCTAAATAAAAGAATTTTTAATATAGTACCTGATTATGAAATTATTTAGGATGACGATGATGATGAACAAGAAGTGAATTATTTGCAAAGTTAAGCACTTAATCTACGATATTAGAAGTGTTCAAATTATTAACTTAAATTGAACTAAGAAAAGATGCCTATTGGCGAAATTAAGGTGTTTACTATATCAAGATACAATAGGTTAAGGTATCTTAAAACGATCAACCAAAACGAAACATACATATATATATTAAAATTCACTCATTTTTTCAACAATTCTAATATAAAAACTGAACAAGAAGTTATTGTTATTACATCTGTGTATGAACTATTTGTAAATATTATGATTTGGTCTCATACAAGACACTCCTTATTCGCGCAGACCCGGGAAAGAGTGTTAACGAAAAACTAGGAGCAGACGGCACCGTCGTGCGACGACGGGAAAACTTCAAGCGCGCGTGAGACGAGAAATCTTAAATACTATTAAATAGGAATGATTACCTTTAGGTGTCCTTTAACTCCTGGTGGCCCTTCCGGTAACGCTGCTGAGTTAAAGGGGTGGATAGGTGTAGTAATGTGAACACAAGTCCCACAAGTCTTCTATCGGTAACTGAGCTATTTTATTTAGTTTATTTTATTTAATCTGCCTGCTCTAATATAGTATTTTCAATATTTGAAAAATATTTTTTTTGTTTATGTGCATAAACAAATTTTGACTACAAAGTCCGTACCAAGTACAATTTTTGTTTTATTTTTAATTTAATTTAGAATCAAATGGAGTAAAAAATAGAAAATCTAAATTCAGAATCTTTTAGAATATAACGTAAAAAATTTTGTATTCATATATATTGTAACAACAAACAAACAGGTAGTAAAAAATATTTTTAAAAAACTGTTAAATCTAAAAACAACCTAACTCGGATTTGGACGTTTCGAGAAAAATCAATTTAAAGTTTTGAAATTGTTATAAAATAGTGAAAAATACGTAAAAAAAAAAGAAGATATCTTCTTATACTACTATTATCCATTGAAATGATGAACATTAGTACCGATATTTTTTCAGAGCTAAACATGTTTAAATAATCATTAATAAACAAAAACAGTTAGGTTGTTTTTATGTAAAACGGGTCAATTTCATGATTCTTTGACTAATTTGAAATTGTAGACCCAGTGTTTTCTTTTTTATTCATAAAATTAACTAGAACACGTGTAAAATTACAGATGAAAATGACAACTTAAAAATTATAGTAAATTTTAAATAATTTTTTAATCAGATTCAGATTGATCATCAATTCAGATTCTTCAGATGCAGATTCATCTTTGCAACTAACATCCGAACTTGAATGACTTTCCGTTATTATTTCATCCATCACGCTTATTTTACTAATTAAATATGAAAAAACTTCGACAAGTAATAAGCACGCTTTAAGTAAAGCCGCTCGCTAACTACTGATCAGCTGATTGACTACGCTGCAGTGAGAACTCCGTGCACAGAAATTGTCACGCGTTTCAGCTCTTCATTTAATTTTATCAATATTTATTGAATTTTTATTGTACATACCAACTAAAAAGGACTTGCCAGTAGGAAAACAGTATGGGTCCGAGCTCATTTTTCTGCGCACGCACAAGTTTAAAATAGTGCTTTTTGAGTTGGGGGGGGGGGGGTTTGGTGCGCAGCCAAATTCATCCACGTGGATGCTGGAGCGCAGCCAAAATGCATCCGCGTGGACCCTAAATATAGTAGCTGCGACGAACACGCAGTCATCACGTGGACGCTAATTATTGCGCATTAGCGTGAGTCACTTTTGGACAACGCCGCTAAGCATTTCGCGCGAGTTTTCTTATTATTTTAAGGTTAAGAAAAACAAAAGACTATTTAACGGGAAGACGACCAATCGCGACGACGGTCGAAGCCTGAATCCGAGTTGGGGCAACGCCGCTGAGCATCTCGCGCACGGGAATTGCGCAGTTAGTGCGCGCGCTTTTTTCTAAATTTGAACTGATGCCAAAGCTTTAATTATAATATCTTCAAGGTCAATAGTATTATGTAATTGTCAAGAAACAAAAATTAAATATTTTTATATAACCTCTGATTTATTAATCCAGCTATTGTGTGATTTATCAAATCCTAACCATTTAACATATACTTGATTCCCCTCGCTTCCTAATAACTTTTTCCACAAGAAAAACATCAGGGTATTTAGACATTAAAAGTTCTTGCTCATAGAAACCACCTGAAATTGGCTCTTTTTTATAATCGATAAGATAGTAAGTAACAGGATTAGTCTTTGACACTTTATTCACAGTAAAGATCTCAGTTGTCCAATTGGGAGTATAGCCTTTTTCAAATATATGTTTGGTTTTACTTACGCGTACTTTGTCACCAACCTTGAACTTTGGTTTCTTTTTATAAATATTAGTGGTGTATACAATTTGATCTTTATTGGTTACATCTTTTGGCTTCATGCCTATAGTTCGATGTCTTTTATTATTATAAGTAGCAATTAATTCGGGTAAAATATTTATCCATTTGTAATTTCCATTCAAACTATATTGTTTCCACATCATACTTTTTAGTGTTCGATTAAAACGTTCAACTATAGGCGCTTTAAGATTGCTATACGTAGAATATAAATGTATTTTATACTTTTTCATTAGTTCATCGAACTTTGAATTATAAAATTCTTTTCCATTATCAGTTTGAAGGTTTTTTGGCACTCGACCTTGCTCGAGTATTGATTTCATGGCTGCAGTCACATTTTCACCAGATTTACTTTTGATTTAAACAGCCCATGCATACTTTGAGTAGACATCAATGACTGTGAGCATATACCGGAAACCTTTATTTTCTTTAGCGTAAGGTTGCATTTCTACGAGATCAGCTTGCCAAGTTTCATCAACATCTCGATAATCGAATGTTCTACGAGGATAATTTCTCCTTGCAGACTTATGAAGTTCTTCCACTATTTTTTTACGTTCCATTTATCCTGTTTTAGGTTTTTGTTTTCACTGGAGCTTTTGTACTAACAGGTTTAGTTTTCGCTGGAGCTTTTGTACTAGTAGTAATTTTTTTCAATAATTCTTCATGTTTAACATCAAATCTTTTAACTAACTCATCTACATTCTCAGACGATTCCAATCTGCATCATCAATTTTTTTCACAAATTCCACGTAATTATTTAAAAATTCAAGGTTGACTGCATCTTTTGGGTTTACACGATGAGCAACGTTACATAAAAGTTTATTTTCTATATCTATATGGTGATCGGGAGTTAATTTAAATGCCTTGTAGCTTTGAAAATCTTTTTTAATTTCAATTATACTCGCTTCGTATAATTTTTCTGCAGTTTTCAATTTTGATGTTAAAAAATCAAGATTAACTGCATCTTCCTCAATAATTGCTAAAATTTCATTATTATGTGTGAGGTTTCCAGCTGTACGTTCAGCTATGAGTAACCGTAATCGTTCAACTAATTCATTGGGATCATTCCAGTATTTGTAATCGACACTTGAATTTATTCTCGTAATCTTAAAATCAGGTAAAATACCACCACCACGTTTTCGCATCTCATCAAACAAAGAAGCGATGATATCGATGAACTTTTTACTTTTATGCACTTTCAATGAACCGTCTTTATTTAAATGAGCCTCAGATAACTCTAAGATTTTTTTATAATTTGCTTTTTTAGAACTTTGAGGTTCTTCTGGTGCTTTCAATAGTAATAAATCCATCAAACCATTAGTTTTGTTGAATTTCACTCCATCAACTATGATATAATCAGAGCTAAAAGAAATTTTAGATTTTCCAAGAGTATATGTGCCATCTTCTTCTCGGTTAACGCCATAAATTTTATCCAAGACTGAATCATTTGATTTGAGAAGTTGAATATATTCATCATCATCATTATTATCATTATACACTACGGTTTCATTATCACTAGTGATTGTTGAATTAAAATCTCCGATTTTTGGTATGTTCAAAGGTTCATTCAAATTATTAATGGAAAAATTAATTCCACTTGTATTTTCATCTTTTTTCCGCAAACTATTTATGAGAGCATTTTTATTTCTATTTGGAGTACTTTGTTCAATAGGAGTTCCAAAGTTCACACGAGATTGAAATTTTCTAACACTAGACGAAGTTTTCAAATCAAATTGAGACGGAGAATTTTCAGTTTTAATGCTGGTAGCTATTTTTTCTAGAGGATCTAAAATCGGCTTAAACTTGTCACTCATCAGCTGTTCAGTGCTAACTTTGTTGAATTTTATCAGTTTGTATTTACGTTTTATAGCATCTCGAGCTTTAATAAGCATTCGAAGAACATCTTTTTCTCGTTGCACTTTATCCATCTTTATGAGTAATGATAAACTAAAAAAAATTACGCTATATTTATAGCAAAGCAATCGAAACCTCCACGATATCTCCCATCATTTATACTTCTCTCTTTATCTATTACTAGAAAACAATGCTTACCCTCTTTCCAATACGCGGAAACCAAATTTTTTAATTTTTCATAAGACATATCTGTGTTTACATGATTATTGTAAATATGCTTCAAATTAGTGTCATCTTGTTGAAATATTACTAAGAAAGTAACATTGTCTCGAACTAAATGTTTTGTTATACTTGCATAATATTGACAAAGGTAAAAACAATCAACTTTTTTATGCTTACCCATATAATAGTAAGCTCTTACCTTATCTTGATTTTCGCTAGAAACATCATCGAATATTATAATCGAGTTAGGTAACACTTTATCCGTAGTTATTACATCATCGTGTTCGCTAAAGGGAAAATACTGAATTTCCTTTATAGAGTCTTGTAGTTCTTTGAGACATTTAAACTACGGTTGATTAAGTGACTTCGAATAGACATAAGCATTTTCAAATCTTACACCGTTTAAGTGAGTAATGAGACCGAGTAAGCTGTTAGTTTTTCCAGATCCAGAAGGTCCGCAGAATACAGCACGTATATCGCTGGGTAAGAGGTCACCATGACGTTTGCATGTTTTGTCTTCTGCAATATCAAAATTGTCAACGGGGAGTTTAACCGTGTGCTCTGTGAAATCCATTTTCATGTAATGAAACAAATAAATACATCGCCACCTATTTATACTTTCAGTTGATTTTCAACAACCATGAAGTAATGATTAAGTATATAAAACGAGGTCGCGGTCTAATTAATAAATTAATCAACAACTTGCCGTTCGAGCTACACCTTCCTGGTTATCATCACTGCGGTCCTGGTATTAAATTATCTCAGCGTTCAGAAAGAGGTGACTCTGGTATAAATTTATTAGACTCAGCTTGCAAGGAGCACGATATAGCTTATTCACAAAATCGTGAAAATATGGCAGCTAGACACGCTGCAGACAAGATCTTGAAAAATAAGGTTTGGCAACGAGTTTCGGCTAGGGACGCTAAATTTGGAGAAAAAGCCGCAGCCTACGCAGTAACGAATGCAATGAAAATAAAAAGAAAGTTGGGCATGGGTTTGAAAAATAAAAAGGTTAATTTTACAAAAGTAATAAAAGCTGCTGCATTAAAAAAACATGATGAAAAAAAACTAGTGAAAGATGCGATAAAATCAGCTTTCTGGTGCATTTTATAAAAAGTTTCTTTTTTCGATTTCCTTCAAACAATTAACCAGGTCTTGTATTTTTCCTAATTTATGCACAGAATATTCCTTCATTGACTGGACTATAATGCTTTGCACTGTGATGGGTAGATATATGACTTGATTAGGTACTTCGATAATCTTATAACCAGGAGGAGCTGCTGGAAAGATTTGGTGTATACAATGAGAAAGTCGTCCATTTATAAATGCTCCAGCGGTGAGATTACACTCCACTCTTACAGCATTAATCTGAATGATTTTTACAGGTATATCTGAAATGTGTTTTAAATTTTTTTTAATAATTCGGTTACTAAAACCTAAAATTTGCCTTATTAATCAGATTGTGTAAAATCAATATCTTCGTTACTCTTGATTTCACAATGAAGAGTATTATTCTTAGTCGTGATACTAATTGCTATTTTTTTATTTTTATTTTGAAGCTCATCTTCTATGAAGTTTATAATATGTTCAAGCTCATAATCACCAGTCGGTATAGTGATTACTTCTTTACCGACATAAAACTTGTTGTGACCTTCATCGATATTAGGAATTGAATGAAAAATTAAAAATTGAATTAAGCCGAGAGAATTATTCTTATCAGGCGATAGTTCGATTGGTGGAAAATATTCTGCTTTCAGAATCGATGATTTTCCGGATAAAGTAAGTGTTAATGACTCCTCCATTATTTATAAAATGAGATCATAATTTAAATTAACTCTCTTTATATAGCTTCACAGAGAAATTTCAAACAAAGCTCTCTGCAATTAGAACTATTAAATTTTTTGAATCTTTTCTAATTATATTTCACTGATTGCACGCCGAGATATATCATTAGATCTATAGGAGGGGGAAGATCTCCAAAGCTATCAAAATATGTAACGTCATCACCTTGTTTACAATATGCGACCCAGTGTTCCAGATCCACTAAAATCATCTAAACTTCAGTAAATCAATATTGTTTAAAGCCTTTTTCGGTATTTCTTCGAGCTTTTTTTTAATCCTTTTCCATACGGTCTCAAGTGTAGTCCATAACCTTTTTTATTAGGGCTAAGATATAATCCTTTACCTAGTGCTACAACCTCCATCGTTTGCTTATGTCGTTGAGATTCATCTAGTTGTTTTTGAGCCAATCTGTAGTCATTAACAGCTTTAGCTACACAAGCAGCACCTCCGGCTAATGCTCCGGTTGCACTTCATCCGGCAAACAGAGGTATGAGAAACGGTAAGTATCCTCCAATTTTTTATGGCACAGGTAAAATGCGTGGTACAGCAACTTTACTTTTACCTCCAGCATTTTTGATATACTCTCGAGCTTTATGCAGAGCTGATTTTATCGCATCTTTCACTAGTTTTTTTTCATCATGTTTTTTTAATGCAGCAGCTTTTATTACTTTTGTAAAATTAACCTTTTTATTTTTCAAACCCATGCCCAACTTTCTTTTTATTTTCATTGCATTCGTTACTGCGTAGGCTGCGGCTTTTTCTCCAAATTTAGCGTCCCTAGCCGAAACTCGTTGCCAAACCTTATTTTTCAAGATCTTGTCTGCAGCGTGTCTAGCTGCCATATTTTCACGATTTTGTGAATAAGCTATATCGTGCTCCTTGCAAGCTGAGTCTAATAAATTTATACCAGAGTCACCTCTTTCTGAACGCTGAGATAATTTAATACCAGGACCGCAGTGATGATAACCAGGAAGGTGTAGCTCGAACGGCAAGTTGTTGATTAATTTATTAATTAGACCGCGACCTCGTTTTATATACTTAATCATTACTTCATGGTTGTTGAAAATCAACTGAAAGTATAAATAGGTGGCGATGTATTTATTTGTTTCATTACATGAAAATGGATTTCACAGAGCACACGGTTAAACTCCCCGTTGACAATTTTGATATTGCAGAAGACAAAACATGCAAACGTCATGGTGACCTCTTACCCAGCGATATACGTGCTGTATTCTGCGGACCTTCTGGATCTGGAAAAACTAACAGCTTACTCGGTCTCATTACTCACTTAAACGGTGTAAGATTTGAAAATGCTTATGTCTATTCGAAGTCACTTAATCAACCGTAGTTTAAATGTCTCAAAGAACTACAAGACTCTATAAAGGAAATTCAGTATTTTCCCTTTAGCGAACACGATGATGTAATAACTACGGATAAAGTGTTACCTAACTCGATTATAATATTCGATGATGTTTCTAGCGAAAATCAAGATAAGGTAAGAGCTTACTATTATATGGGTAAGCATAAAAAAGTTGATTGTTTTTACCTTTGTCAATATTATGCAAGTATAACAAAACATTTAGTTCGAGACAATGTTACTTTCTTAGTAATATTTCAACAAGATGACACTAATTTGAAGCATATTTACAATAATCATGTAAACACAGATATGTCTTATGAAAAATTAAAAAATTTGGTTTCCGCGTATTGGAAAGAGGGTAAGCATTGTTTTCTAGTAATAGATAAAGAGAGAAGTATAAATGATGGGAGATATCGTGGAGGTTTCGATTGCTTTGCTATAAATATAGCGTAATTTTTTTTAGTTTATCATTACTCATAAAGATGGATAAAGTGCAACGAGAAAAAGATGTTCTTCGAATGCTTATTAAAGCTCGAGATGCTATAAAACGTAAATACAAACTGATAAAATTCAACAAAGTTAGCACTGAACAGCTGATGAGTGACAAGTTTAAGCCGATTTTAGATCCTCTAGAAAAAATAGCTACCAACATTAAAACTGAAAATTCTCCGTCTCAATTTGATTTGAAAACTTCGTCTAGTGTTAGAAAATTTCAATCTCGTGTGAACTTTGGAACTCCTATTGAACAAAGTACTCCAAATAGAAATAAAAATGCTCTCATAAATAGTTTGCGGAAAAAAGATGAAAATACAAGTGGAATTAATTTTTCCATTAATAATTTGAATGAACCTTTGAACATACCAAAAATCGGAGATTTTAATTCAACAATCACTAGTGATAATGAAACCGTAGTGTATAATGATAATAATGATGATGATGAATATATTCAACTTCTCAAATCAAATGATTCAGTCTTGGATAAAATTTATGGCGTTAACCGAGAAGAAGATGGCACATATACTCTTGGAAAATCTAAAATTTCTTTTAGCTCTGATTATATCATAGTTGATGGAGTGAAATTCAACAAAACTAATGGTTTGATGGATTTATTACTATTGAAAGCACCAGAAGAACCTCAAAGTTCTAAAAAAGCAAATTATAAAAAAATCTTAGAGTTATCTGAGGCTCATTTAAATAAAGACGGTTCATTGAAAGTGCATAAAAGTAAAAAGTTCATCGATATCATCGCTTCTTTGTTTGATGAGATGCGAAAACGTGGTGGTGGTATTTTACCTGATTTTAAGATTACGAGAATAAATTCAAGTGTCGATTACAAATACTGGAATGATCCCAATGAATTAGTTGAACGATTACGGTTACTCATAGCTGAACGTACAGCTGGAAACCTCACACATAATAATGAAATTTTAGCAATTATTGAGGAAGATGCAGTTAATCTTGATTTTTTAACATCAAAATTGAAAACTGCAGAAAAATTATACGAAGCGAGTATAATTGAAATTAAAAAAGATTTTCAAAGCTACAAGGCATTTAAATTAACTCCCGATCACCATATAGATATAGAAAATAAACTTTTATGTAACGTTGCTCATCGTGTAAACCCAAAAGATGCAGTCAACCTTGAATTTTTAAATAATTACGTGGAATTTGTGAAAAAAATTGATGATGCAGATTGGAATCGTCTGAGAATGTAGATGAGTTAGTTAAAAGATTTGATGTTAAACATGAAGAATTATTGAAAAAAATTACTACTAGTACAAAAGCTCCAGCGAAAACTAAACCTGTTAGTACAAAAGCTCCAGTGAAAACAAAAACCTAAAACAGGATAAATGGAACGTAAAAAAATAGTGGAAGAACTTCATAAGTCTGCAAGGAGAAATTATCCTCGTAGAACATTCGATTATCGAGATGTTGATGAAACTTGGCAAGCTGATCTCGTAGAAATGCAACCTTACGCTAAAGAAAATAAAGGTTTCCGGTATATGCTCACAGTCATTGATGTCTACTCAAAGTATGCATGGGCTGTTTAAATCAAAAGTAAATCTGGTGAAAATGTGACTGCAGCCATGAAATCAATACTCGAGCAAGGTCGAGTGCCAAAAAACCTTCAAACTGATAATGGAAAAGAATTTTATAATTCAAAGTTCGATGAACTAATGAAAAAGTATAAAATACATTTATATTCTACGTATAGCAATCTTAAAGCGCCTATAGTTGAACGTTTTAATCGAACACTAAAAAGTATGATGTGGAAACAATATAGTTTGAATGGAAATTACAAATGGATAAATATTTTACCCGAATTAATTGCTACTTATAATAATAAAAGACATCGAACTATAGGCATGAAGCCAAAAGATGTAACCAATAAAGATCAAATTGTATACACCACTAATATTTATAAAAAGAAACCAAAGTTCAAGGTTGGTGACAAAGTACGCGTAAGTAAAACCAAACATATATTTGAAAAAGGCTATACTCCCAATTGGACAACTGAGATCTTTACTGTGAATAAAGTGTCAAAGACTAATCCTGTTACTTACTATCTTATCGATTATAAAAAAGAGCCAATTTCAGGTGGTTTCTATGAGCAAGAACTTTTAATGTCTAAATACCCTGATGTTTTTCTTGTGGAAAAAGTTATTAGGAAGCGAGGGGAATCAAGTATATGTTAAATGGTTAGGATTTGATAAATCACACAATAGCTGGATTAATAAATCAGAGGTTATATAAAAATATTTAATTTTTGTTTCTTGACAATTACATAATACTATTGACCTTGAAGATATTATAATTAAAGCTTTGGCATCAGTTCAAATTTAGAAAAAAGCGCGCGCACTAACTGCGCAATTCCCGTGCGCGAGATGCTCAGCGGCGTTGCCCCAACTCGGATTCAGGCTTCGACCGTCGTCGCGATTGGTCGTCTTCCCGTTAAATAGTCTTTTGTTTTTCTTAACCTTAAAATAATAAGAAAACTCGCGCGAAATGCTTAGCGGCGTTGTCCAAAAGTGACTCACGCTAATGCGCAATAATTAGCGTCCACGTGATGACTGCGTGTTCGTCGCAGCTACTATATTTAGGGTCCACGCGGATGCATTTTGGCTGCGCTCCAGCATCCACGTGGATGAATTTGGCTGCGCACCAAACCCCCCCCCCCCAACTCAAAAAGCACTATTTTAAACTTGTGCGTGCGCAGAAAAATGAGCTCGGACCCATACTGTTTTCCTACTGGCAAGTCCTTTTTAGTTGGTATGTACAATAAAAATTCAATAAATATTGATAAAATTAAATGAAGAGCTGAAACGCGTGACAATTTCTGTGCACGGAGTTCTCACTGCAGCGTAGTCAATCAGCTGATCAGTAGTTAGCGAGCGGCTTTACTTAAAGCGTGCTTATTACTTGTCGAAGTTTTTTCATATTTAATTAGTAAAATAAGCGTGATGGATGAAATAATAACGGAAAGTCATTCAAGTTCGGATGTTAGTTGCAAAGATGAATCTGCATCTGAAGAATCTGAATTGATGATCAATCTGAATCTGATTAAAAAATTATTTAAAATTTACTATAATTTTTAAGTTGTCATTTTCATCTGTAATTTTACACGTGTTCTAGTTAATTTTATGAATAAAAAAGAAAACACTGGGTCTACAATTTCAAATTAGTCAAAGAATCATGAAATTGACCCGTTTTACATAAAAACAACCTAACTGTTTTTGTTTATTAATGATTATTTAAACATGTTTAGCTCTGAAAAAATATCGGTACTAATGTTCATCATTTCAATGGATAATAGTAGTATAAGAAGATATCTTCTTTTTTTTTACGTATTTTTCACTATTTTATAACAATTTCAAAACTTTAAATTGATTTTTCTCGAAACGTCCAAATCCGAGTTAGGTTGTTTTTAGATTTAACAGTTTTTTAAAAATATTTTTTACTACCTGTTTGTTTGTTGTTACAATATATATGAATACAAAATTTTTTACGTTATATTCTAAAAGATTCTGAATTTAGATTTTCTATTTTTTACTCCATTTGATTCTAAATTAAATTAAAAATAAAACAAAAATTGTACTTGGTACGGACTTTGTAGTCAAAATTTGTTTATGCACATAAACAAAAAAAATATTTTTCAAATATTGAAAATACTATATTAGAGCAGGCAGATTAAATAAAATAAACTAAATAAAATAGCTCAGTTACCGATAGAAGACTTGTGGGACTTGTGTTCACATTACTACACCTATCCACCCCTTTAACTCAGCAGCGTTACCGGAAGGGCCACCAGGAGTTAAAGGACACCTAAAGGTAATCATTCCTATTTAATAGTATTTAAGATTTCTCGTCTCACGCGCGCTTGAAGTTTTCCCGTCGTCGCACGACGGTGCCGTCTGCTCCTAGTTTTTCGTTAACACTCTTTCCCGGGTCTGCGCGAATAAGGAGTGTCTTGTATGAGACCAAATCATAATATTTACAAATAGTTCATACACAGATGTAATAACAATAACTTCTTGTTCAGTTTTTATATTAGAATTGTTGAAAAAATGAGTGAATTTTAATATATATATGTATGTTTCGTTTTGGTTGATCGTTTTAAGATACCTTAACCTATTGTATCTTGATATAGTAAACACCTTAATTTCGCCAATAGGCATCTTTTCTTAGTTCAATTTAAGTTAATAATTTGAACACTTCTAATATCGTAGATTAAGTGCTTAACTTTGCAAATAATTCACTTCTTGTTCATCATCATCGTCATCCTAAATAATTTCATAATCAGGTACTATATTAAAAATTCTTTTATTTAGATATTCATATTTTTTATTAAGTTTAAACACTACTTTTTTTAGTAATTATATCAGTTATTTCATTTATAGTTGAACTTTGTTCAAGTTGAATAGCATTTAAAAATTTCCATAACGATGCGTGTGAACGATTTCATTTTGTTGAAAAATCATGATGCCATCCTTCGATTCCATTATTTGTTCTAGGTAAATCATTTAATACACAATCATAACATGACCACAATTCTGTTGAAAACATAGGTTCATAACTACGACCAAGTCGTCCTCTTTTAATAATCCAAGTTGGCTCGATGTAATCCAATAATCGTTGTAAGTAATCTTTGTTTTCAACGTAATATTCAGATCAAATTAATTTTTTATAATAATTAACAACATCACATGGTTTAACAAATGTCAAAGATAATAATTATCTAATTTGATACGAAAACTCTTCATCTTCTTGACAACGTTGCTGCATACCAAGATGTTCAATTTGACGTCAAATACATTAATTCTAGTGAAAGTAGCAACCGTGTATGTCACATTTGGGAAAATATTCATCAAATGCATTAATAAATGCTCGTTCGAAATCAACAATTAACGTTGAAGGTTTTAACCCAGGTACCAACTCACTTAACTTATCAAGCATTTTCTTATAATTTTCTTTATCACGATGAGTTGTAATTATTTAAACTAAGGGAATCAGGATTTTTTTGTAACGACCGTGTACGGTGTGTAACTGATCGAACAAATTTGGAACTGAATCGAAAGTACCATCGTCTTGCCAAACTTTACACTTTTTTAATAATTTGAAATTCTGTATCGTTGAATAAACAAGAGTACGTTCATTATTTTCTTTTATATCATGAAATAAAAATAACTCACTACGAAGAGTATACATCTCAGGTACGACAAAATCGTTTATATTAATTGGCAGCCCAGGACCCGAGTTTTAACCCGTTGACATTGAACCGTACGACACAAAGATTTATTCTGAGGTAAAGCAACTGACGCAGAAGCAGAGACATTACTAGTACACTTGGAAATAATTTTCATAAAAGTTTCAGCCGTTCTAGATGATAAATTCTTTATTTAAAAATTAAAAATTATTTCAAAAATTTTTATTTTTTTAATCGTTTTGTCGCCAGATATTTTGTCGCGTGGACGTTTTATCGTAGATGTTTTGTCGCCTAGATGTTGTGTCGTGAAATCCAGCTGATAAGCAGGCACAACAGACAGTAGTAGGACGAAAATCGTCCTTTGAATAAGAGGGGGCTAAGTTCGCAGATCAACAATATATAAGGGCCTCAGTTTGCGATTTTGATTTCTTATTGTATTAATCGCTTCTCCTTAATACTTTTATCTTGAATTACATCGCGTAAAATTTTGCAAGAATCTAGTCCTTCTAGCAAGGTTTTCTAAAATAATCGATTTTCTCGTTTAATCGTGAATAAAATTAACAGTTTTAATAATATCATGAGTAACGCTAATCGAAAATTTATATTTTAGCCTACAAGAGAACGTGGGGACATACAAGCGCACGATACATATCACCTAGAGACTCAGCTCGTGGGACAAATCGTCGTTTCCCCGTCAACCCGCTTCTCTTTTCCTGCTGCAGAGGATTGTGCTGTAAGTGCTGCGTAAAGGAGTAAGGTAGTGCATAAGCATTTGACTTAAAGTCGATTAATTATATTTATATTGATATAAATTATTTAAATTAGATGGTAACACTTCGTACTTGGATTAGATTCTCAATATCTAATCCCAACTGATCGAAGCTAACGTTGTTTGATATTGATGATACGAAGAGATAATTAGCGCGTATAGAAAATCAGTTATTATTATTTTTTTTAATATTAAAATTGTTCGTTTGGAATGAGGTGATGTCAGCATCGCCGAATCAGTTGACAGGCCTTTAACTAGAATCAAGTTATTGTGTGATTTTTTGATTTTTTTATTATTCTATGATGATTAAATAGAGAATTTTAAACTGTCATTGATCACGATTAATTAATCAATTTCCCTAAATGATCAGTACCCCTATTAAGTATAGTTGGATTTTCTTCATACAAAAAAAGTAATTTTAGATGCACATGTTCGCATCTTAACATTTGGTCACAGCATTAGTTTTAATTTTTCTATCTGTGACTCCGTGAAAAAATGCGTTGATTCATTAATTTGTGAAAACGCCTGCCAACATCATTAGAGCGAGAAAGCTTCATAATCAAACTAGTGATTTTTTGTTTTTTTGTTTTTAACGGTATTTTAGGTTTAATGCACCTAGAAAATTATCTTATTTTAGAAAGATTTTTAAAAAAGTTTTCGTGTGGTTCTTTAATCAATATAAATATTTCATACGACTGATTTTTTTTGTAATTCTGAAGCGCAGATAATCATTTATGAGGTTATTGACAAGCAAATTCAATTTTTTTCTTATAGAGTAATTTTTCATTTGTGATGCATACATAAAAAGTTTTAAAAAGAATAAGCCGAATATAATTAGTTCACAAAAAAATATTATTGAGCCTTATAATTTTTGTTTTGTTGATTTGTTGTATAATAATTGCGATTTTAATAATAATTTAAGAATTTTTTCATTAACAAACTGTGTATGATTAGTGTTTAATTTTCTTATTAATATTATTTTTAATGTGATGTTGCACCAGATCGTTGCAATGTCGATTACTTACACGCTAAAATGATCACTTTTTCATTTACACTAAATACATACATTTGTGTTTAAATGTTTTAAATACAAAAAAGAAAAAAAAAACATTTGTTAGCATGCCTATTTTCAAAGATTTTAGATGGGTACTTATAGGTTTTTTTGATTGAATTTTTTTTTTTTTTTGCAATCTACTTGGTAATGCTAGGTTATAAAAAGTGTGCGGGAGCTAGTGCTAGATACATCGGGGAGTTCGCGATTCTTTCATCCCCTTGTTACGGCGATAGCGTTCGTTTACCTATCAACGCGTCAACGTCAAACTTTCGACTGAGAAATCAAGGAGGAATGAACGTTCTTTCGACCATAGGATGAAGAAAAAGTAATTGTTAAGATGACACTTTTCATTATTGAAAGAGCTTATGCCATAAGCAGGTTATTCAAATTTGATGTTTATTCAAGCAAAAAAAAAGCACAAGGCATAAAAAGTCTTTGCAAACTTGAGCTGCTAGTTAAGATATAGAATGAAAACTGATGAAATAATAAAATGAGAAATGTGTTGTCAATATTCCAAATATAATAAGCTCTTCTCAAAGTTGTCGCATCAATCTTTTACTTTGCCTTTAAAAGCTTTGTGTACTTTGAGTAGGTATTCTCAAAGGTATTAACTGATTCTTTTTACAATGGCGATGTAGTTGGTCATTTCAAAATTTTGCAGTCATCTTATGGGTGTTATAGTATGCCCTGGTAATCTAATATTAAATTTGTTTGCTGCAGAGCTATTATAACATTTTCCTCAGTAGACACCTTGCTAAGCGGTTGCCAAACTTTTTTCTTTAAACTTACTAAGTCTGAAAATCCAAAATATGCTTTCATTTGTTTCTCTTTTCTAGGATACAAAAACAGAATTTTATTACTTATACATAATTTTTTTTTTAACTTTTAAACTTAAAAAAAAAAAAGTTTTCCGGTTTTTTCCCTGGACTTTTTTATTGTTTCTTCTTCCTTTTCTCTCTTTAATGTACAAGTATTATATAGTTGTTAAAATTTGAACTGTGTAGATTTGTACGAAATCATCTATGTGTACATACTTTTCGTACCAAATACGCCACTAAATATTCACATTGACAGAATTAATGATCACACTGCAGGAGATATTAAAATATTCTAGACAAAAAAGTTGTAGAATTTTTTTAGCAGTTGTTCAATATCTTTTAGGACCATAGATGTTCATTTCAAACAATTAGTCAAGAGTTTGAAAAAGTTAAACCCAACTAAACTGGACTATAAACCACCAAATCGAAAAACACTAGCAGACACCGTCTCTGTTATAAGACTTAGAAAAAGAAAAAAAAAGATTATATCCAGTACTGATAGTATTTTACTATTAGATGGGTGGCAAAATAAAGTATTAAGCAGAAAACTACTAGTATTTACTTTTAGAAATCATAAAGTTTGTAACGTGGTAATGGCCTTGAGGGGGGAAGGGGAAAGGCAGGGAAGGCCTCGGGCAGCCGCAGAGGGCAGCACGGCCGTCCTCTTCTCTCCTCGCGATCGGCTGTAGGCACGGACGGCCATTTTTGTGAGCTCACTTCTGTCGTAGCTACGGAGAGCCGCGCATCTCGCGCGCGCGAATCTAGTGAACAAGTTAACAGGAAATTCGAGAAGTGCGGTGGTTGTGCAAGGTGTCGCGACAGCTCGCCCTCTCCTTCGTCAAGGACGAAGCCAGCCAGCCAGGTACGAGAGGACGAGATCGGTGATCGCGGGGATCGCACCTCTGAGCCCGACTTCAACTACCACTCTAGCGCCATCCAGAGCAACGCGGTCCAACAGCCAGCGGAGGACGCGAGCCACGGAACGAGCAATCCACCCTCGTGGGAGGAGCAGCGGTCGAAAAACTTGGGTTGTGTGGATCAACGGATCAAGGTGCGTACTGGGCGTGGCCCGGTAATTAGTAGTTTTAAGTAGCGATGCGTAAACTCCTCGCCACCCGAGTTCTTTTTTATATTTTTATTAAATCGGATGAACAGTGGACTTAGTGTTATTTCTTTCTGTTAATGTAATTTCCTACCCCTTCGGCATCTCTCTCTAGCATAATCGTCAGCTGCCCAAAGGTGGCAGACGCGGCGACGGCAACGAGGATCGGCCCTCAAGTGGTTTTATTCTTGTCTCGGCGAAGGCGCGTGTGTATATATATATATATATATATATACTAGGGGGTACCCCCTGCTCGCTTCGCTCGCCAACCCCCATAAAAATAGTTATAAAATATGAAGTTTTTTGACAGTTAATATTTAACATGTTTTTTGAGTTGAGTTTGTGTATTGAATAAAAGTTCAAACATGTTTAGGTAAAATTGTTAAACATGATTTAAATTGAAAAAAGAAAATTTTATATTATGAAAAGTCTAAAAAAATAGTTATAAAAATTAAATAGTAAGTTAAAATACTTCAAGTATTTGAAACATGTTAAATATAATATTTTTTAACCTTTTTGAAGTACTCCTTTAAAAAGGGCTTTTAAAATTACGACTCCTCTAGGAAAAGCGCCCTTCAAAGAGGTTAAATATGGAGTTTTTTGACAGTTAAGGTGCTCGTACAGGAGAAGCTCCTATAATTTAAAATCAACTCCTCCGGGAGGAGCCCCTTAAAACATGTTGAATATAAGATTTATTGACGTTTTGAGGTGCTCCTCCGGGAGGAGCTCTTTAAACTACGGTTCCTCCGGGAGGAGCCCACTTCAAACATAATAAATATAAGGTTTTTTGACGTTTTAAGGGGCTCCTCCGGGAGGAGCTCTGAAAATTACGGCTCCTCCCGGAGGAGCCCTTTAAAATATGTTGAATATAAGGTTTTTTGAAGGTTTTGAGGTGCTCCTCCGGGAGGAGCTCTTTTTTTTGGCTCCTCCCGGAGGAGCCCCTTAAAACATGTTAAATATAAGGGTTTTTGACGTTTTAAGGTGCTTCTCCGGGAGCAGCTACTAAAATTGGCTCCTCCGGGAGGAGCTTTTAAAATTAAGAGCTCCTCCCGGAGGAGCACCTCAAAACCTTCAAAAAACCTTATATTCAACATATTTTAAGGCTCGTTTTAAGGGGCTTCTCCCGGAGGAGCCGTAATTTTCAGAGCTCCTCCCGGAGGAGCCAAAAAAAAAGAGCTCCTCCTGGATATAACTATATAATATAGGAAGATATATATTTATCTCAGTGGTTTCGTATATGCTTCCAGGGCCGGCTGGGGTGTTTTTCTTGTAGGTGTAGAGCTCTTGAGCCCAGGGTTTGTATTTGTATCTATTTATTCACGGGCAGCAGCCTTCGAGTAGCACCGCGGGCCCACCCTTTACGGAGTCAGCAGCAGCAGAGCAGTGGATCGCCGAGTGACAACGGCGCGGACCAGCCCGCCAGCGAGCTAGCGGGGCCTTGGCGCCCAGAAAAATTACGGCCCTCGCGTTTTGTTTATTTCGAGGAGTAGTAGTGACCAGGGAGACGATTTGTGGCCCTGAGGGCTTGGTCGTTTCGTGTCTTCTCTTTTGCTAATTGAGCTCCCCTGTCGCGACTACATTCGCGTCATAAGTTAATCAAGTTTTTTTAACTTACCATGATTATACAACTAAAACTGAAAATGGTGAATTTGTTAAGAAACAAACTATTTCCACTATAAGACTTGCGCAAATAAAGTTGAAAACTCATGTCTTAGGAGTAATTTATGATAATGACAGCACTATGAAATGTGGCGCATGATTGGCTAACAACGAACTTCTGGAACTAGTTTTATGGTCAACTTCACTTCTTCAAGCAACGTGTAGCAGTCATTCTGCTGACTTATTGATTAAAAAAATTGTTGGTCAAGAATTTTTGGGTAAATTGCATGACTTTGTTGGTGCCTTCAGCACTCCAAGAAGAGCAGAATTGATTTTTGCACAAGGAAGTACAAAACTGAAAAACTTCTCAGATACTAGATTCGGGTTTGTCAGACATACATTAGACAGCACCTTTAAAATTTTAATTATATAAAGAGATCTCGTTGATCAAGAAGACGTCTCAGAGAATTTAAAAACCTTGATCAGAGTACTAACTCTGAACGAGAAATGATGGCATGGATGCGAACACTAAACCCGATTTGCAAGCTGATAAATTTTTGTCATATTCCTGACGTTAATATTGCGGATTTGACGGAACGATGGATAACACTGCAACTGCTTACTCATGAGTTTGACACTCAGGTGTAGAATCGAATTAATCTGGGCGTTGTTGACGTTGGTTATGCTGGGCTTAGTATTAACTTCGTACATCATACTTAGAGAGGGTTGAGGTTAGATGACGATTAATCTGAAAGAGCTATTAATTTCCTTAAAGAACATTTGGATGACAGAGGTCAAGAAGAATTGGAAACATTTGTAATTGATCATCTCAATGATGACCCAATGGCAACCAATTGTACTGATCCTACAGCTTATTGGAATGTTTAAAAATTAATTCATGCAAATCTTGCACAGTTATGCATTCAAATATTGCTTTTACCCGCGTCAACTGCTATGTTAGAAAGTTTTTTCCATGTAGAGTCTGGTGCAGTCAAAGCCCAGAAACCGTCTCGGAAATGACAGGAGCGCGATGCTTACAGATCTTGATCATGTGTTAAATCCCTTACATCGAGGAATATGCACAAATGTTGTTACAGGAAAAAAACGCAAATATCAACACATGGAAGAAGATATTTCCTAAGAATTATACTGTTTATACAAGAAACAAATTATTTTATATACTTAACATGTAAATATATATAACTAACAGATACTCGCATCTGCGACAAAATTTGCTAAATGCAGGTTGATTGAGTAAAAGTTACAATTAGTTAATATTCCAAAATAGCGTAACAAAGTTTGAAAAAGAAATGTAAAAATAATTTTTCAAGACAAGAGTAATTTAAAATTTTTTTTTTAAATTAAATATAAATTTTTTCTTTACTCTATTAATTTTTCATCAAATCTTAAATGTCATTACTTATTTTCGATAAAAAATGAAAAATCGATGGGAATGAAAAATAGTAATTAATTTTAAAATGAATAAAATAATAAAATAGATGAAAAAATGAAAATGAAAATAAATTTTGCCTTCATTTCCAAAGAAAATATGAATTAGCCTTAAAAAGGTGGCTACTGATATTTCGGAAAGGCCTGTTTTTGGATTTGTTTAAAAAAATTCATACTTTCAACTACAAATTTTACAAGCTTACCAAAAGCTTTACGATCTTTCGCTTATAAAATATGGTTACTGTCAGTTGGATACTTTTTCCGTTCAAATTTCGAACCAGACTAAAATTTTTAAGCAAAAATCTAAAAAATATTGATGAAAATTTTGTAAGGTTCGAACGGATTGGTCTTGAAGCTCAAACTTCTAGCTTGATAAACGTTCGGACGTTGAAAAAGCTCAAACTTGACTTGGTAACCTTAAGTTGACGGTTTCGGGTTATGGATTATTTTAAGTACAGTTTTAGCAATAGTTTTTATTATAAATGTATTACACTTTACACGAGAAAATAAAATTTTAAATTATAACATAAACTAATACATGCATTTTAACATCACACTTCAGTAAAGCTTTATTAATATTCAATATGGCATCAGTACCTACTAATAATATGATAAATAACACTCATGTACTTTAAAATTGAAACAAAAATTGAAGCAACGACTATTATTATAATTTAAAGTGTGAGTATATATATTTGAAAAAATTCTTGAAAAACATTTTTTATTTGTAATAAAGTTATGTGTAATCTGAAAATATAAGTAAATACAGAATACAACCCTAACATATACGATAGCAGCTATATCTCGCTTGCTAGCATCAGCAAAAACATGTAGTTGCAGATCGCGTTTATTTCCTTCAGTGCAACCATACCATCTAGGTATCACAATCAAATTCAAATCCTTGAGACTTGTCCTGAATTTCTCCCACCTCTTGGCAGTTGAGGGCGGTATTTCTTAGTCCCAGTTTAAGTTGGCTCTCCATAAATCTTGCATGTACATCTTTGCAACGACAACAATTGGTGCCAATTAACCAGCAGGATCGAAGAAACGAGCCAGCTCGGATAGTACCTGACGCTTCGTCAATCGGTCAGAAGATTCAAACAACGGAGATGCAACCCGAAAATGGTCCGCAACTGGATCCCAAGCGATCCCCAACTCGCTAACTGGGCCTTCCGAGGCAAATTGCAACCATGTAGGACGTAATCTGTCTTCCACAGGTATATCATTGAAAAGGCTCGGACCGTTCGTCACCCATTTCTTCAACTCGAAGCCTCCCGTCTTCAGAAGTTTAATTAACTGATTCTTACAGCTTCGTGCATCATCCTCGTTGTCAGCTCCAGTAAGGACATCGTCAACATAAATTTCGTTCTCGACCGCATCCACCGTATTCGGCAATTCTTGACCTTCATCATAACAAAGCTGAAGAAGTGTTCGAATGGACAAGTATGGAGCACAATTTTCTCCATAAGTCACACTATGCAATAATGCATAGTGTTCGAAGGGCTCACCTGACGCTGGACTCCAGAGAATTCTCTGAAAGTGAATATCTTTTTTTCTCACCTTGATTTGCCGAAACATCATCTTCACGTCACAACAAAAGGCAATCTTGTAACATCTCCATCGAATAATCTGAGCAAGATTGTTTTGCAATTTTAGTCCAACGTACAACGTATCAAAAACTGTGCAAAAAAGTGATAATGATCAAAAACTTAGTGTTGTCTTTACCTTGTTGTCCCGGAGAGAAAGGCTGTAAAATTTAAGCGTTGCTAGACCCTTGCTTTGATTCTACATTGGCTAATTTACGCATAATACGGAGATTTGGACAAGGATTACGTAAATCCCAGTCCAGAATTGCTGGAGTTACAGGTTCTTCCATGTGCTCTACATTATTGAAAGGGCAACTCAAAATCGTCGTTCCAGGCAGCAGGTCATTTTTATATCTCGAGGCTTATGGTCTTACACGCATAGGAATAACGACACCTGCTCGTGAACCAGATCGTGAAACAATTCAGTTGTTTAAAAATTTCAAATTGGCAGATCCAGAATTCTTTTTACCCAAATCAGTTGACATGATCATTGGTGATGACGTTTACAGTCAAATAATTCTGCACGAATTAATTCGTAAGAAAGGTTTTTTAATTCAAAAAACAATTTTTGGATGGGTCATCACTGGCTGTGTCTGGACCCTGACAAAGATAGTCAAGATTCGTTCAATTCGATCATGTTCTCATCTGTCAGAGTCGCAGTAGTAACCATTCCAATTGACTGTTTCTGAATCTTGGCGGCACTTCTCATCAATACAAGTACCTCGTGTTGCTTCCGCATCAATATTTCAGAAAACGCAAATATGTTAGGATGCGAATCAAAAAATTCAGTACCAAATTTAGCGTTGAACGACTCGCAAGCATTTGCTGTTCGTTCAGATTGTAATCTATTCGATGCCCACATGGTGGGGGGGAACAAAGCATTTGAATTTATGTAGTAGTCCAATAAATAATCACAGAATGGTATTATTTCTGGTGGCGCCATCGCCATCAGGTCATCAACGAAGGACTCTTCAACATCTGAAGGGTCCAACAGAGACAGGCCAAAGCACCATTTTAGCTTCGACCCGATCTCTGAAGATTTGTTTTTATAATGCTTCGCCAGTCCCAAATCAAGAATTTTTCTCCACCAAGCTTGTCCTAGATGAAAACGGCAACCGTTTATATCTACACTAGGCCATGTAGCACGAAGAGCTTGGTGGATTGCAATCTCGAAATCAACAACAACAGAGGACGGGAAAAGAATTTCATCAATTTCTGAGCAAAGTCTAAGTAAATGCTGGAATAGACATTTATATGTTTGGGTTTCTTTAGTGGGGAGTACACAAAACAACAAAGGCACGTAGTTGCCATTCTCGATGCCATGTATTACAAACAGTTGCTTAAAGTGAGCCGTACAAAATTCAAACGTCCCATCCATTAGTAATTTCTGTCTTCTGCACATGTATTTTAAATTTTTGCGAGTTCCAAAAACAATAATATTCTTATAAACATCATTTACTAACAAAAAATTTTCTTCTCGACAAACTAGATCCATGTTACGTAGTGCTTCGTGTACATCAGCCTTGCATGTAGGCATCACGTCAAACTTGGATCTTCTGTACTGGCAGATGGATCGTCTAGCGTTTTCTATGTCCTTTCGTAATATTTCCTCGAAAATAAAATCAGGTAGATTTGCAAGCTCCTGGCAAACTATTTTCTTAGGCCTAGACGAGTTATCATCCTCAGCTTTTCTCTTAGCAGAGTTGGCCAAGAATTGGCGGGATAGTTTAGTTTCCTGTGTGTGAGTATGCTGTCTAGTTGGCCGTCCCAAAAGAATAGTTCCCTCAAGGTCAGTAAGAAAAGTCACATAACAGGATCCGTGAGTGCATCTCCAAATTTGTCCTTGTCGAGTTTTCCTGAATCTTCTGTATTTGAACTTTTCGATTACTCGCAAATCCTTGCCACGCTGACTGAGTATAGAATACATATTGAAATTTGATAAATTTACTAAGTTATACGTTGATGTACACCGTAAACTCGAAGGCTAACTGTTTACTACCTGCCCGGTGGTGAATTTTGAGCCGAGATGGTTAATGTGGGTGGAGCAGTGGACTGTGCTCAGTCGGTCAGGGCAGTTGCTAATTATGTGTGCTCAGTCGGTACAATTTTTAATCCGATTATGCTCAGTCGGTCTGCACCGTTATTCGCACCTCTGGAACTATTATTTAAAAGTTTAATTCTGAAGAAAATTAACCAGAGCAGCAAAAGTTGGATTGAAAGTTCGTCTCCCAGTGTTTGTTGCATTTATTGATTCAAGACCAGAATTTGCATCAAGCGTTTCAAGGTTTTCTTCCCAAGCACGTCTGGTAGTTGGATCCATTCAATCAATGGCGAAGGAAATAAACCAAATCACCCCAGTGTTCAACGGGTCGGTTCAAAGAACGTAATTGATCTCGGTGACGTTCGATCTCATCCACAAGTTGTTGCAACGCCTTTGATGATTCGCCCTTCACCAGTGGAAGATGTTTCAGGGCTTCTAAGTGAACCTGGATTAGTAGACGTGGATGATCGTATCTTGATTCCAGAATAGACCATGCAGTTTGATAATTCTGTTCAGTGACCTGAAGTTTTGCTATTGCTGCCTTAGCTTCTCCCTGGACATAAGTTTTAAAATAATACAGTTTATCAACATCGATAAGGGCATTATCATCATGCACGAGAGAACGAAATAGATCTCGGAACTAGTCCCAATTTTCTCTGCGTCCATCCAACTCCGGAAGAACAATGCAAGGAAGTGGTGTTGTATTCTTACCTGACCCAGAAGAAGGAAGACTGACATTTGTCTGAAAAGTGTAAAATCGTGCTTCCAAGTCGTAGCGTTTGCCTCTAGCCTTAACATAGTGTTGTTGGGTAGTTAAAAACTCTCGATTGGCTAAATACTCATGTTCCTTGTCATGTGTTGCAGTAAGGTGGACGTGATTGTCTTGATAACTCCCCCAATAAGCTTCCAAGAGTTCCAAATGGTTCACTACCAGGCCTTCGGTCCATTCTTCTGATGGTATTTGGAATATTGTATATGCTAAGCTTTGAATCAGTTGACTTAAAGATTGTTGTGCTTCCATTCTAGACGAATAAAGAATATTATTAAATAAATTGATAACGTGATAAGTTGCTCGCTATACCAGCAAGAGTTCAATGCTTAGATGCGAAACGGTCAGTTTTCAGAATCAAACCGAATTTTAACTGGATGATTCAAAACAGAAACAAAATATCAACAACAAAAAATAGTTAAGCTAATAGTCGTTGCTCGTAAGCAGTAAGATTAAGTTATTCTATACAGTTAAGTTAATGCACAAAGGCATAACAAAAAAAAGGATGATAAATTTCTGTCAATGAATATGAACAAGTCAAACTGAAATTTTTTATCTGATGCGTGTGAGCAAGATGAGTTGAAAGTTTACAGATCAATGCGTCTGAGCAAATCAATTTAATAGTTCTATTTAAGGACGTTCACTAGTTATTTTTCGGAGTGGTGAGGGGCCTACAGGTTAGCGCAGCAGCTGAGTCACGTGACTTCGGAGCCATGCCCAGCCGCCCGGAACAATTTTTTATTTTTAACTCGTCAGTACTTCGGCTTAAATTAACAAATTGTTTTGAAAATTTAATATAACATTCTTTATGGTTTCTATTTTCATATTGTCTAGACCAAAAATATGAAAAACGTTTCAAAAAATTAAGAAAAATCAGCAAACATTTTACTGATTTTTTAATAACAAAACAATACTGAAATTGGTTAAAAACCCATGAGAATCGTTTGAAAATTATTGAAATCTCTTAATAAAGACTTGAGAGTAATCGTGTCAGAGCCCGTGTTAAGCCACCCGATTTCAAGCGATTTTAGCTCAACTTTGTATTGAAATATCTCGAAACCGTGTTGTGAATCCTTCTGAAACTTTAACATATTCTTTTGTAAGTCTTTATTAAAAGAAGCAAAAAATTTGAAACGATTATCATGGATTTAATTTACTAGTGAACGTCCTTAACTGATGCATTTGAGCAAGACAGCTTGAATTAGAACTAATGCATTTGAACACTCGGATTCGAGAAATCTTTGCGAGCCGATGCGTAAGCAAGACGGTTTAAAACAAATTTTTTTGCGTTAGAGTTAGGTGTTATTTGAGAGTAGTCAAATACAAACAAACACACGTTGGTTATGAATTTGTCATTAATTTTTGATTTTAGGTTAACTGTATAGAATAATTTAATCTTACTGCTTACGTGTAACGATTATTAACTTGACTATTTTTTGTTGTTGATATTTTGTTTCTGTTTTGAATCATCCGGTTAAAATTCGGTTTGATTCTGAAAACTGACCGTTTCGCATCTAAGCATTGAACTTTTGCTGATATAGTGACCAAATTGACGCGTTATCAATTTATCTAACAATATTCTTTATTCGTCTACAATGAAAGCACAACAATCTAGTCAAGTGATTGAAAGCTTAGCATCTACAATATTTCAAATACCATCAGAAGAATGGACCGAAGATAAAGATTTAACATGGTCCTAATCGAGCCGGATGTAAGGGAGCTGATTCATGCCACACGGAATAAAATTGAGATATTCAGTTAAATCTTTAAAAAGAAAAAGAGTTCTTTTCGTGAGGGTCAACCTACCTTTTTTCCTTTTTTTACACCAATTTGCTTCATCAATTATTCACAAGCCTTTTCGAATTACCTGTATCAAGTGAGTTTATCATTATTAAATACATTAAAAGATTTGTATTTTTATTCACTTTTTAAAATAAGTGCCTCAATGAATCTCTCTCTCTCTCTCTTAATTTAAACTTATAAAACAATTAATTTAACATGGTCCTTCGAGCCGGATGTGAGGGAGCTGATTCATGCCGCACGGAATTAAATTGAGATATTTAGTTAAATCTTTAAAAAAAAAAAAAAAACATAGATACAAAAAAACAACAGTCACCCAAACACTAAATTCACAAATTTCAAACATGCCGCCCGCCTTTGTTCCTGGAACAAATAATATTCCATCAGCCGTGGTCCTTCGAGCATGTTAAATTAATTGTTTCATAAGTTTAAATAAAGAGAGAGATTCATTGAGGTTCTTATTTTAAAAAGTGAATAAAAACTCAAATTCAAGTACAAATCTTTGAATGTATTTAATAATGATAAACTCACTTGATACAGGTAATTAGTACAGGCTTGTGAATAATTGATGTAGTAAATTGATGTGAAAAAAAGGAAAAAAAGGTAAGTTAACCCTCATGAAAAAAATTATTTTTCAAAACTTGTTTTTCACTCCAAATTGAAAAAAAAAATTTACATACAAAAAAATAACAGTCACCCGAACACTACATTCACAAATTTCAAACACATAGTGTTGGAAAATTTATGATTTTAGTGGACTTAAAATGTTTAATTTTGATTTTAGTGAGGTTTAAATGTTTAATTTACATTTTTTTTTCAATTTATATTAATATTTTGAATAAATAAACCTCTAATAAATTTTAATGTAACGATTTTTTCTTTGTTATAATTATTTTTTTGGTAAAAAAAAAGTACAAATTTTAATCTACATAGTTCAAATGTCGATTTTAAAGCTGTCGACCGATTACATCTATTAAACACCGAAGGCCTTTCGATCTTGGTTCATCGTTACAAAGAGATAATCAAAATATACCATTACGGTGGCCAGATTTTGTACAGAAATTCACTTAAGGTGGTTTTCTACCAGAGCTAGTCAAGTTCAGGACTAAATAGAAATTATTACATCAAATTGCTAACAATTGGCTATCAAAATTTATTTTTTAACTTTTTATGGCTTCTGAAATTATTTTTTACCAAAAAAACATTGACAATCACAACAAAACATTTTTTAAAACTTTTAACCTCATCTTTGAATACCACAGTTTTGGAGGTTATTCACGTGAAAATTATTTTTGTAAAATTATTGTAAAATTCGTAAAAGGTCAATTTTTTGCAGTTTCAAGATATGAATTCTTTAATAGTGAAACTATATTTATGTGGTTTTTCTAAAGGATCTCTATTGTAAGAAGACAAATATCAATAATTAAGTACACTTTTTCAGCGTAGCGTCCATACACGTAATGAAAAAAATTCAATCTTTAACTTGCTATAACTTTCAAACTATATAGACAATTTTGATTAGACTTCGTAGAAATGTTTATTAATATCTAATAAACACCTCCAGAAAATTTGAGCTCATTTTCTATTGTCATGCGTTTGGTAGAAAACCACCTTAATATAAAACGACCGCAAACTTTGAAAATTAGATTTGAATTTTATTGTCTCAGCCGATCGCGTCACAAATAAAATGCTGACAGTCTTTTTGGGTTCTCTCGTTCATAAGAGGAATATTTTGTTTTAGGCTTGTGACAGGGATACTACAGTACATTATTTTTCAATTTAGCTCATACAAGGAGTTTCAAGGAGAATTATTATTATGAAAACCAACCTACGGTTTATCATTGTGATTTTTTCCACTTTCCTTCTTCCAAGTTTGCAAGTATTAAACACCGCGCCTACTGTGATCTCCAGACTCATTGGCGGGTTAATTTGTGTCACTGGTGTGTAGTTGAATCACATTTCTGGGTCACGCGTCTTCCCCATATCGTAAGATAAAAGAGACAACCCAAAAAGAATATCAGCATTTTATTCGTGATATGATTGGTTGAAGAACAAAATTTAAAATTAAAATTTTTATTTTTAATTTTTATACTTCTAAATTTTAGTCTCTCAGTTATTTAAATAAAACGGTCAATGCACCAGTGTCACGTCCCAAAATCAGTACAGATCTATTTAATTTAATTGGCTCTAGTTCACCCTTATATGTGACCGGGTAGGTGATTCGAATAACTGAGAGGAGGTTAATTAATAAAACTACAGAAACCGAAAGACTACTATGAAAATCTATTTATTATAAAAACCAAACCATTACAAAACGTTACACGATCTACTTCCTTAAAAATAATCTTACTTCTATTAAAGTTCTGGACACTGCACAGAGAGAGAGAGAGAGAGAGAGAGTTGAAAGCCGAAGATTCCCGTTGGGCTGCTTGAGGTGGTGAATCGGTGGTTCTACGCAGTCCTGAAGGAAATTCCAGGCTCTTTTCTTTAGTCGGACACAATGAAGTTTCAAAACCAAACTAGTCACTGCCGGGACTCTAATTTGTGTTAACTCTCGCACTTATTCGAAAACTCGCGAATTAGGTGCACTGATTCGAAAACTCAGAAATGCCCTTAAAATAAGACTATAAATAGTCACTCAGGTTGATCTCGATATGTTTTTAAAAATATCGAGACTTTGAAAATCTCTAACTCCCGTAAGTCAAGTCGGGGAGATCTTCCTCGCGGAACGATGTGCACGGGTCAAGTTCTGGATCGCGACTGAAAAAACCAAGCTGCTGGGCCCGCGTTCGCGGCCCTATTTATACCCCAACGCATGAGGACCCACCCCCGTAGAGGGGATTATGGACCCTCCCATGTACGTCCGAATCTGAGGGGAAACCAATGATTTGGCTCCTTTTCCAAGAGGGCTTGGCCTAATTTATTATAATACTCCTCATGTGTGAAATCCCTCTCCTACAGCTATGGTCCGCCTAAACTAACATGGGGCCCGTTTCTTTGATGCCTCATTGGGTCAATGTCACTGACCGGTGATCATGGGGGTTTGTTTATGGCCTCCAACCTCCCTGCCGTGACACTCTAGTGTTTGGGTCCGCAGCTGGCTTTTCCTTCACTCACCCAGGCGTCCCGCGCTGACGCGTTTTTTTTGTCCTCTCCCTCTCTTCCTTTTCCCAGCTCCTGTTCGCTTTTCCTCTCCTTCTCTGTTTTTCTTCTATTTATTCTCTCTCTCTCTCTCTCTCCTACTGATACTTATTAATTTATCTTATTTAACTAATAATTGAATAATTTGTAAATAATTTAAGAATTATCTGAAAACTATTTTAATATTAAAAAGGGGAGCTGGTGCCGACACGACAAATTCAATTAAAACATCTAGAGAATAGATTTGATAAAAAATGATTATTTAATCAAGTATTCAAAATTATCTGATTAAAATCATGAAAAGAATAATTATTAGAAAATAAACAAAACAAATGAATCAATAACCACGCATGTTTAAATAAACTCTGAACGTAGCGGCAAAGGTTAAGGGCATATATAACTTATTGTAGGTTAATTGAGATTAAGCTTCGACAAAATTTGTTTTCTATAATGTATTACAATTGCGCGCGCCTCAGAGAGACTAGTTAACTAAAGAAAAAGAAAAAAAAATTATTATAAAAATTGTAAAGTTTAAAAATGTAAAGTTTAAAAATTGACAAAAAAATTATGTATAAGTAAGCTTTTTTTTTTTTTTTTTTTGGCACCTGCTAACCAAGCGGTGTCTACTGAGAAAGTCGTTAAAATTACCAGGACTTTTAAAGAACCTTACAATCAAAAATGTTAAATTTCCAGGGCTTTTTATTTCTATCATTATCTTTTTCTTTACAACCATATACATGAGACTTGTGTTTACTTTATCCTTTTTTTTAAGAATTAATAAAAAAAATCGCAACACCAAGTGTTTTTGAGTTGTAGAGCTGGGAAAGATTATTTATTCAATTTTTATTTATTAAAAAAAGAAAAAAAAAAAAAAGGACCCTGAGTGGGGTTGGGTATTGGATTGTATTTTCAGAGATTCAAACATAATTATAAGACTTTTTTATGATTTCAAGGACCTTAAAGTCAAGTATTTCAAAGACTGGTAGACAACTTGCAAATGCTTTTATTTCAGACCAAGCTTTTCTTAAGACAAGCTACAGAATCAGAATTAAAAAAATTTCATAATTAATTATTCATATGAGTTAATTACATATGAGAGGAGACCATAATATTTAAGTTATTTATCTATACAGATATTATTTGTGATCTCATCTTCAAATTTTTTTTTTTTTATGATTGAAAGTATTTGAGTCCCACAAATTAGTTTTATTCTAAAAATCTAATAAGCGTCCACTTCAAAAATTATTGTTCTACAATCCAGATGATCCAGAAGCTTTAATATAAATATAAGTAGTTCTGCAGCAAACAAATTTTAATATTAAATTAACGGTGCACACTATAATACCCATTCGATGACTGCAAAATTTTGAAATGACCAAGTGCATCGCTATTACTTTTCAGAATAACTACTCTAAGAACACAAAGCTTTTAAAGGCAAAGAAAAAGATTGATGCGTCAAATTTTACAAGAGCTTCCTATATTTAAAATATTATCAACATATTTCATATTTTATTATTTCATCAGTTATCATTTTGTCTTAACTACCAGCTTAAGTTTGCAAAGACTATTTATGCACTGTGCTTTTTTTGGCTTAAATAAACATCAAATTTGAATAACCTGTTATGGCATAAGCTCTTTCAATGATGAAAAGTGTCATCTTAACAATTACTTTTATATTAAACAGACAGGAATGAAAGTGCTAAGCTTTGGCGGTTAAATAAAAACAAATTTCTATTTACACTTTTGAAAATAATAAAAATCTATGAAAACTTAAATAGTTTTGGCTTAATTGTACATGCAACTCTTTTAACTCTTTTGTAGTTTAAACAAAAAACTATTTAATAATTCCAATTAATTTTTGCCTTCATGAATCTCATTTATCTGAAGAAAAAAAAACATGTATTACATCAATTTAAAACACTTAGAGATCTATTACTACTGAATCTGCCTGGATTTTATTTAGTATACATTCCATTTAGCTGTCAGCTTACCTTTATTCACTTGTTGACAAACCACCTGTATCCTTGTTTTTGATCCACAGTCACAACTAAATTTGCTGAAAACAATTATTAAAAAAAAAATTGCTTAATTTTACTACTTTCCTTACTCAACCTCATGGAGGTTAGCCCCTAAAAGACGATCTTACTCTAGCAAAATGTCATACGAAATTCGCACGAACCTCGCGAGCTCCTACTCATGTTGACTAGGAAGTTATAATCTATGTAAGTTTCGTTATACCTCTCTGTTAATAAATTGAAAATTTGTAAATTTGAAAATTTTAATTGTTAGAAGGATAAGAAAAAAATATGATAAAATATGATAAACGTATAGTTTGTAAAAATTCGATTGATTAAACTCTCGCCAAATTAATATTTTATAATCTTTTACTAATTAGTATAATTTTCTATTTAATATTAAAAGATCAGTCCTGATGATGGATGCTTGGACGTCCGAAACGTCAGCAACAATAAATAAACTGCATGTAACTAAGGATATCTGTTTGGTTTTTTACACAATCAACTTTCGCCACAAGAAACTAAGAGAAAAAACACCTATAATTTTATTTGAGACTGGATAATACCTTTATTTCACGGAACGGATGTAGTGAATTAATTTGGTTTCATGTTCTGTAACGTCAGTTGCGCAAAAAAATTTATCATATTTTTTTGCACGGTAGTAACTCATCCACTATCGCTTTCATCTAGCGTTTTTGCATATCGGTAGTTTTTACCAACCCGTTACTCAATATACCGCCTTAACCCTTACTTGTCCCTAATGATTGAAGATAAAATGAAAACTCCTTGTATTTAGGAAAACTCGCTGCTAGCAAAAATATCCATCTTACAGTATCTTTTGAAATCTAATCCCAAAATTAAGTCAAATGACAAAATCGAGATGGCTGGGTAGAACATACATCTTTTTGCTAATAACAGCCACCCCGATTGGTAATCTGTACTTCCCTCAATGGATTCTACGTACCCATTGGTCATCTGAGCGAATAAAATTCCCAACTGTCTTTTCTTAACGTTCCACCCTTCCGCGACACTTTGATAGGTGTTATCTAAAATTGTTCGGTGCGCAATTACGGTGCACGTCTCCATCCCCTTTTGCTTTTACCTGTCTTGCTTCAGACCGTATGACTTTTGACAGGTGTATCAATCTCGCAAACTCTAACCTTTCCGAATTTCCCGGTATAGATTTATTAAAATAATAGTAAATACAAAATCAGCACTTAACTGATATTAATTATTTTACACTGGGCAATACAAAGTGTAGAGGCAAAAATAAAATCATTGTTTGACCCTGCCGGAGGAAGAATGGTCGCATTGAGAAAAATTAATAAAATAACGGTCCTAGTCAGTAAAGAGCCGGTGACCCCGGTAGCGTAATTAATAACGCACCGACCACGAAAGAAGGAGATACAGGTTCGATTCCTGGCTGGGTAAACCAAAATTTTTTTTATCAATTTAATTATTGGGGGTGGGTATTTGTTTTAATTAATTTAAATTTAGTTGAATTTTTTTTTTTAACGTCATTTAGAATTTGGGAAGCTGTGCTTCTAAGGTGGGAATATTATACGTTAATAACAAAGCCCGGATCGTCAATACAAAGTTAGCACTTAACTGATAAAATAATTTCCTTTAACGTTCTACACGTGTTCAAATCTTCATGGGCTTAGAGACTCGCGTGAGTCCACCAGGTGACCAGCGAAACCCACAACCGAAGTGATGAGAAGCTAGTTCCTGCCGTCTCCGCTACGAAGCGGCGACCAAGTCCATATAAATGGGTGTCCAGCCTGGCAAAGGCGAGCTATTCTTCCGATCGTCATTGTTCCTACGATCCTGGAGGAAAAAGAGGGCGACGAGTGATCGCCATTTCGTTTACCAACCATTTTGACGGTCTCTATATAGCTTGGCTAATAAACTATTATTTATCTCAAGTACACACACACACGCGCACACGCGCGCACGCACACACACACACACACACGCTTTCTCTCACAGCACCCTCGGTCCACGACGTCGAATTCACAAAATCGAGCAACACGACGCGGTCCGCGATACAAAATCTTTTTCGAACAACGAAAACAAAGAGAAAAACCAAGTGTTTGCTTTGGCGTTCTACACACGTCTGCCGGACGTCGGTCAGGTTCCCCGACGTCCTCAGCTTCCAAAAGCCGGTTGACTGGTTTAGGCAAAAGAATGCTTCCCGGGTGATGACAATCGATCCCACACCTTCTGTCATATACAACACTCTCTTCGACGGCGTGCTACTCCCAAAAAGTACGATGATTCGTCGAACCGAGACCAGATGATCTTCATGTACGTGTTAACGGACGGACATGAAAATCACGAGTGCCCTCCCTGATTCCCGCTCTACCGCCTCAGAGGTCCGCTCTGATCTGCATTATGCAGTCACGTGACTCGCGCCAAATTCTAAGTCGTAACCTACCCATCAATCGGTCAGTGGACTATCACAGTACATATATATTATCGACGCTCATCGCGTTTTTAATGAACGTGTTTGAATCGATCTTATATGCATGGTCTCACCGTATGGTCTTATTAACAGAAAATATTCTAATCGCATATTATTGTATATTCTCAGGAAGGTCAGCGACAAAAATTAATTCAGCAATTTACTGAAATTTCAGCAGCGTTACATAATCTTCTGTTTTTAACATAAATTGTATACACACTCAATGTCGTCTTATCTAATAATAACGGAACTGCTGTTAATAATTCTGCATCCGATAAACCCATGATATTGTTACATTCCTCGAACCTTGTCAAAAACTCTTCGATATTCCCATTATTGTCACGATAAAATTTTGTTGCCCAAGAATTAATTTTCTCTCCATCCGATAGTCAAAAATAAGCACCTTCTAATTCGATTTCTAAGTCGAAAGTTCAACTTTGCTGCATCGACGCTCTCTACTATACCGATGCAAAACCACGGTGCAGAAAGAAATCCCACGGCTAACCTCAGGCAGTAGCACGTGCCACGTGGGCCACAAAGCAAAGCAGCTGAGCTGTAGCGTTTAACTTTTTGTAGATATTTAAAGATGAAATTGATAATTTTATAGAAAGGATATATTTAGCAACCATCAAAATAAAATTTCCGCAGTATATGACGAGCAATGTGTGCGTGTGCGTGTACGTGATGGGTACCGGTACTGATGCTTCGACTTTTGTTGCTCGTATCTTCGGACCTTAGCAAAATCCAAAATAATTTTGATGCAACAAATCAAAACAAGATCTGAGGTCGATAGAAAGAAATGCGTGATCATGAACCTGTGTCTGAACAAATACGTGCGTGTTAAATGGTACCGATGCTGATGTTTTGATCCCGAACCTCATGCCTCGGCGAGTAGTTGAGGTTATAAGCAACAAATCTAAGTCAGCTATCTTGGCGTTCAATTTCTTTCGCATGCGTGTGTCATAGTACTCGTAATACTTATAATTTTTATATCATGTTATGATGGCTGCTGCATCAAACTATGAAAATAAATAAAAGAATCAGCTCTCAAGCGATGCAGAAAGAAGAACATGGCCGCGCCTATCTCGATCAGCTGAAGTTTAGTCAAACTGTTCATTTTAATAAATTAGCGTAAGGTAAAGATGCCAATTATGATCACAAAAATCGCTACTTTTCAGCATTTTGAATTTTATTGAAAAAACAAAGCATGTTAGAGTAAATCTTTTTTTACATACTTAAATTTTAGGGTCTTAGAAACTTAAATAAATTTTTTTTATATGAAAATTGTATTTATTTATTGAATAATTAATGTTTAAAGACAAGACCTTTCGACCCCAGTTTATGAGACAACTTCAGCTTTGGCCCCAGTTTATGAAACACTTTTACAAGTAAAATTCCGTCTGTGGCTTACATACCCCAGTTGATGGAACGGTTTTTCTAATTTTCATGTTAGATTTTTAATTTGTTCGTGTTTGAGAGTGATGAAACCCTCGAATTTTGACGATTCCGCTCCATCAACTGGGGCACTTAAGTCACAGACGAGATTTCACGTGTAAAAGTGTTCCATAAACTGGGGCCAAAGCTGAAGTTGTCTAATAAACTGGGGCCTTGACTTTAAACGGAGGCATAAAAGGTCTTGACTTTGAACAGTAATTATTCAATAAATAAATCCAATTATCATATAAAAAAAATTTATTTAAGTTCCTAAGAACCTAAAATTTAAGTATGTAAAAAAAGATTTAGCCTGATATGCTTTGTTTTTTTCAATAAAATTCAAAATGCTGAAAAGTAGCGATTTTTGTAATCATAATTGGCATCTTTACCTTACTTTCGACCTCAAATGGAGAAAAATAGTATGCAACACACGGACAGAAAGTTGAACACTGCTGTAACTGCGGAATTAAATCTCGCCGTGCGGCAATGTTCAACTTTCTGCCCTTGTATTGCAATATACTATTTCTTTCGCGAATCGTAATTCATTACGTTTTCCGGTAACCTACCCGAACAGAAAGATCTTTAGGAGCGAATGTGACCCTCGTTCAGCAACCTTGCGAGGGCCTTGTCTGGCGTGTAACGGAGCACGGGCAGGGCGCGAGTTCGGTCCTGATTCAACACAACAATACTTTGAAAGTTTCGTTTTCTGTTGTAAGTCAGCTGCATGGTTGCAGTTAATGGGAGGGGTCAAGGCGGACACCTCGGCAATAGGGCAGTTATTTACTACCTGGAGATGATTTTCCCAGGAAGTTTTGACTCCGGAGGGGTCAGGGTCAACACCTGGTGCACCAAGTGATTATTTTGCCTTGGAGATGATTTCCCCAGGAATTTTTGACTCCGTAGAGATCAGGGTGGGCACCTGGTGCACCTGGTGATTATTACGACTTGGAGATGATTTCCCCAGCAAGTTTAGACTCCGGAGGGGTCAGGGCGGACACCTGGAGCACCTAGTGATAATTACGCCTTGGAGATGGTTTATCCAGGAAATTTTGACCCCGAAGGGGTTAGTTATCAAACAGAGAGCACGAGGAAGATGAGCTCCAACTAATACATGTTTATCCGATAAGTTACTGGTTTTTAAAAAGTTTTTTTACGTATTTGATCGAAGTGGTTCTTTGTGATTTTTTTTTTTTTTTTTTCAGTGGTATCTCTACCGCACTGGATGATTAGAATGGTCACACTACCGGATGAATACTGGATATCAATTTTAAAAAATATGCAGTTAAAAGAAATTTATTTATGAGCTTTATGTACTCGGTAAACCTGTAAGAGTTAGATTAGCTCAAATCTACTCGAGTTCTAGTGAAAAGTGAGCCACTCAAAACACTATTAACAATAAACTCAAAACTACGTCAAATCAAAATAAAAAACTAAAAATTTGTAAATTTAACCACATCAAAAAATAATTTAGCATATAAAAGACGCAAACGAAAAAAAATTTTTTACAAAATTTAGGTTACATTTCATAAAAAAATATTTTTCATAAAAAATTTTAGGTTATTTTTTATAAAACCAATTTATTATAAAGTAAGGTACCTAATATGGCCCCCCTAAGCGAAAATCAACGTTGTGGCGAATCAAACCAACATTTTTTGACAGGTAAGGTCTCATTTTAAAGCTTAATTCAAGAGCTTTAAAATGAGATCTTACACGTTCGATTTTGATCAATGAGCTTCAAATGCCAGAGGATTTACCAAAACACGGTTTTTTAAGACACCTAAAATTTGTGTCCTAATATGGCCCCCCTTGAAGTAATTAATTAATTGCAATTTGTTCCTACTTTTTAAATCAATCAGAATATGAGATTTAAAAAAACTTCAAAATTTTTAACATTTTAAAAATAATTTATTTAAAAATTGAGCCTTTTTTACAATTTTTTTGAAAGCTTTGCAGCCAGTAGAAAAATTTCAACTTTAAATTTTTATCAAAGTTTTTTTTTTTTAGCTAGAATGCTTTTTTTGTTATAAAATGAAAAAAGCGTTGAAACAATTAAATTTATTTTTCTTAAATAACATTAGGATAGGATTTTCTAAGAAGTAAACATGAAACCAAGGACTCTTAATATCGGTATTTTTACTAATTCGCAAGGGGCCATATTAGGTACACGGCAGAATAAAAAGTTATTTAAGAGTAAAACCCGTTAGAAAACGAGTTGAACAAAAACTAAGGTCGAGTTTTAAAGCTGAAACAATAACGAATCGAAGCTACTTATTCAAATTTTGGTCGGGTGCGTCTAAATATTTTGGCGGACCACTTAATTACAACGTGAAATAATAACGGAGGTATAAGAAACGAGTTTTAGCTATTATGCGTGCGCAAAAATAATTTTAAAATGTTCTAAACAACTGAAAACTTCATAATTCAGTGTTTTTGACTTCTTCCTACCTTGTAGAGATGCCGCATATCGAGCATATTCAAAATAACAGGGGGGGGGGGGGACATATTAGGCACAGGGCCATATTAGGCACACTTACCTTACTTTACAAAAATTTTTACTGGGGTACTTTGTATTTCTAGTAATAATTACATGAAGATGCTCTCATTACAGTAAACTTGATGATTGGACCACTCTTGAGTCGAAACTTCCAGGGGAAATCATCTCCAAGGCGTATTTTACACTAGGTGCAGTAGGTGTCCGCCCTGTTCCCTCTAAAATCAAATCTTCCAGGGGAAATCATCTCCAAGGCGTATTTTACACTAGGTGCAGTAGGTGTCCGCCCTGTTCCCTCTAAAATCAAATCTTCCTGGGGGAATCGTCTGCAAGGCGTAGTTATCACTAGTTTCCCCAGGTGTCTGCTCTGACGCCTGTGGCATACGTGTTGCTGTAAAGAAGGGTAAAAACCACAATAATTTTATTTAAAGTATACATGAATATTGATATTTAAGCCTTGCTTGAGTGAGATAAGATATCGAACAAATGCCTTACGTGGCCTTTACTCGCGCTCCGTTACACGCATACGCGTTTTAAAGCTAAATTTCGAACGAAGGCCTTACTAGCATCTTTCGGTATCGAAGGTTGCCATCGCTAGCGACCCGAGAATCTTTCTGTTCGGGTATATTCAGAACATAATTATCCGTGACACAGAATTTTTTAATATCGGTAACTAGTAGATAAAACAATGGGGGATCCCCCGCATCCCCCCCCTCCCTCCCCCGATAACCCGGGGCATTCCTCCGCAAATAACCCAAGGTCCCCCCTCCCTCCCCCGATAACCCGGGGCGTTCCTCCCCCCAGATAACCCAGGGCGATCCTCCGCAGATATCCCGGAGTAGAAAATAACCTCCGCCGTACTACACCATCCGACGTACTACACCCGCCGTATTACACCAGCCGACCGCGATGCTGCACCGCCGTACTACACTCCGCAGCTGCACCGTAGTACACCCCGCAGCTGCACCGAGCGTCTGCACCGCTAAACCCAGCGGCCGTATTATACCCCGCCGTAATATATCCCCAATCCGAGGCAATGTAGGTACCTGCGGCTGCTCGCGGGGATTCACCTCGCTGTGAGTGGGAGCAATAATTTCATTATTTTTTTGTATAAAATTGTTTAAAAATAATTCGTTAAAATATTTATGAAAAATTATTTAAATATTATTTGATAGAAATTATTTGATGATTCAGGAGGGGTACTTAAATGAAAACAGTGAATTTCAAAAATAATCATTTATTAAAAACTACTTAAGACTATAATACATTATTATTAATTTCTTAAAACTATGGTACATTATTACAATTCAATTAAATTTTTTTCTTTTTCTTTAATTTTCTCTAATTTAAACTTTTTTTCATTTTTCTACTCATAAAGTTTTTGTTCTTCTTGAAGTTTTTGAAAGCTTTTATGTTGCTCATCTTTTTTTCCATCAGAATAACTTTTAAAACCCGAGGACTTTTCATCTTTCATTCTTTCATAGCCAGAGGAGCTCTGTTCTTGACCCATGATGACTGAGTAATGACCAAAACTGATGTGAATGTTCGTTTTTATATCCACCCCATGGCTTCCTCGAGAGCTTCGCTTTTATTGATGAATTTTTTCAACTGCTTTACATTTCGGAGAGCGCATCTAAGGTTGTCTCTGTGATACTCGCATACGGTTTCAATGGTGTCCATCGGTGGGTATGCGTACACAGCAACATCTTTGACGTTGAATCTAAAGCGCTCCAACCATTTCTTTTGCATTGCTCCGGCAACATAAACTACTGTGGCCTTTTCCAAAGACTGACGAACTATATCGCCAATCGATCTGTAAGGTTCGCGACCCGATTCCCAACTCAGGCCGTGATAATTACGTTCTAAATTACTATTGATGTCTTTGTAAGTTTTATTGAGACGACTCAGGGGATACGGTTCTTTGAACAGAAAAACTTTGGGGTCGGTGTCTTCGTCGAGCGAAGTAATAGCCAACTCTTTGATTATGTAATCGTGTTCTCTTCTGATATCTTGTCCTTGTTTAATAACGCTTCCTGGCTGTACGAAGCCGAGCATGTCCACGGCGTACCGCATCTTGACGATTCATGATGACTACTATGGTTTTTTTCTTTTATACTAGTTTTTTTACATCCCCACTCACTGAGTTGTACTGGACGATTCGGTCGTGTAGGATTATACAGTATGCAGTGGTTCCAGCTGGAAAATTGTCTCTTGATTCGATCTCCAACCGAACGTCAACTGGTGCGCTCTTGAGTGACTCGTTTTGTTTCGAGCAATCGATGACTATCAGAGGAATCTTCTCGATGAACTGCGATTTGTTTAGAGTAGGCTCGGGGTCTTTACTGTATTATGAGTTTTGAAAATGAGCGTACATGTCGTAGATGATCGCGTACTCGTTCTTTGCAATATTGAGATTCAAGTTGTTGTAGGGATAAAACTGGAAATTCAAGAAGAGTTTAACGTTGCTCAAGTTGCAGTGATCAAAGTGACCGGCGTTTGCCGTATTGAGAGATTTTCGATTGGTTTGTAAACCAATGATGACGAAGCGAGGTTTTTCCAGTTGATTTGAAGTTTTTACAGTCTAAACGTGCTTGGAAGTTGCGGGAAGTAATGGATACTCGAAAAATCTTTTGATCTAAAGCTCATTGTGATTGGACGATCTCTTTCGAGAAATTTGAGCAAGCCTACCCTGCGGGAATCTGAGACCAAAACGTAAGGCATTAGCCACTCGATTTTTGTCAATTGAATACTGACAGTTTCAAAAGTATCATTGCCGGTCGTGTTGGTCTTTGTTTGAATGATGGCGTTCAAGTCGTCTCTGGATCGAATGAGAATTAGTTCGAGCATAACGTTGACTACAATTTTACGATAATCTTCGGCAATGCCAAGTATCATGCTGAGAGAAATGAAAACGTCAAAGTAACCATCGTCGTTTACAAGCTGAGACTTTTCCGTGAGACCAAACCAACCGGCATTTTGCGCGAGTAAAGTCTGATTAGGATTGAACGAGAGCAAATTTTTCATGAGAGTGGAGAGACCGACATTTTTACATCGATCAATCTCGATTCCGTTCAACTCCAAACAGATATCATCGAATAAGTAACAGATGCCATTGTTAACGAATTCTGTTTTTTCTGGTTTTTTATCTGTATCGTTATCAAAAAGATAACCGCAGATGTGAAGTACACTGCGACATGGTAATAAACACAAATCTTGATGTTGAATTGATATACGAATCTCGTCGTTGTTATTGTAATTAGTCGCGGTATACGGCTGATGAGCGTGCATCTCGTAGTGGGAGATACTTTCATCAAACGCGACTGGACTCTGAATGTTTAGAATGTCTTCCATTTTTCCAACAGCAAAAGAATATACAAGTTATTTTCCACCAGGAACTATTTTTAGTCCTAGACTTTTGAGAAAGTGGATGTTCTGCCGTGTTAACGCTTTGGTTGTTCGTCGACGACTGATTGAAGAACCGCATGATGCAGTGCTTTTATACTCTCTTGTTATTTATGTAACTTTCTTGTTATTTATGTAAGCTTCCGTGGTTATATTTTACTCGACTCTCAAAGAGTTTATACTGAAAATATTAACTGGAAAATCTGAAACGTGTTTGAAACCAGTGGAAAGTTTACGATGTCTGAATCCCAGAATATCTGCGATAGAATCTTGAGGAGTAAAGTCAATTTCGGTTGTGCACGTAATTTCACTGTGTAGAGTACTTTCGTTGGGTTTTATTATGAGTCCAGTTTCAATGTTTTTTTCTTTAAGTTTATCAATAATATATTTTTCTATGGCACTAATCTCGTAACAACCAACGTCAAATTCAATCACTTGATCACCGATATAAAATTTATCTTTGCCAATATCGATATTGGGAATCGAATTGAACGACAAGAATTCAACCAAACCAAGAGTGTAATGTCGATTTGGAATAAGTTCGATGGGGGGAAAATATTCAGCTTCCAAAATAGAAGATTTGCCCGATAAAGTAAGAGTTGATGACTCCATGACATCTCGGAATAGACTGAAGTTTTGGTTTGAAAGTCTGTGGTTATATACCCTCACTTAAAAATTTCAAACACAAATGTCCGCAGTTGAACGTGTTGAAAGTTTGATATTTTTTGGGGTTGTAGTTGACCTCTTCAACATTAAGATAAATCATCAACTCCACGGGTGGTCGAAGATCAGCAAAGCTGTCAAAGTAAACAACTTTTTTACCACACTTTTTGTACGCAACCCAATGAGTTCCTGGTCCGGTGTCGTTATCGAGGTTTACAATTGCAGATTCTTGAAATCTTGGACCCAACTTTGGTAATTTATTCTTCATAAACACTCCTCGAAAATGTGGAATTTTTAACTTTTTAGCAAACTCAATCAAATCAAAGTTTGATAAAGCCCTATTTGGTAAACTTATTTCGACCTTTTTTTTTTAAATCCATTGCCTCTGTAACGCTTCAAATACAAGCCAAGACCTGTCTTGTAACGTTTGAGATACAGTCCTTTTCCTAAAGCAATAGCCTTCATTGTCTTGTTGTGTCTTTTGTTTTCGTCCAATTGTTGACGAGCTGACTTTTCTTCGTTGATGGCCTTGTAGACACCTGCAGCTCCACCGGAAAGAGCCCCCGCTGCACTCAAACCCGCAATTAAGGGTATGAGAGGTAAGACTCCACCGATCTTTGAATTTACAGGTAAAATTCGAGGAACTCTGACTCTACTTTTTACACCTGCTTCCTTGATAGATTTTCTAGCAGCTTTGAGTGATTCGGTGATAATACTTTTAGGTGATTTACCAGGGGCACTTACTTTAGCCGATGCTCTGATTATTGAGTTTAGAGTGGTCATTTTTTTACTTGTCGATTTTCTTGTTTTTCTTGTTTTTCTTGATTTTTTCTTGGGTCTTCTTTTTAGACCCATCCCCATTTTAGATTTTAATTTCATGACGTTAGTCACTCCATAAGCAGCTGCTTTTTCTCCTAAAGATGCGTCTTTGGAAATGACTCTTTGCCACGCTTTTTCAGCTAGAACTTTGTCTGCTGAGTTTCGAGCAGAAATATTTTCTTTGTTTTTCGAGTATGCTATGTCGTGTTGCTTACACGCCGAGTCAAGAAGATTTACTGGCTGATCTCCTCGAGACAATCGAGTTGCTAGTTTTGTACCGGGCCCGCAGTAGTTGTGTCCTGGAATATGTAACTCAAAAGGTAACTTGTTGATTACTTTATTTATTAAACCGCGACCGCTCTTCTTATGAATGATCATACCTCTACGAAGGTCAGTCTACGAATGATTGAAAGAGTATAAAAGTTCGGTATTTATACTTTTACAATCATTCTTGAATCAGCTCTTAATCAATCAACATGGATTTTACGCAAAGCTCAGTGAAACTTCCGGTGCAAAATTTCGATATTGTAGCGGAAAAGGATAAAAAAGAGAAGCGGCACCGTGACTTATTACCCAACAGTATTAGAGCAGTCATTTCCGGACCATCGAATTGCGGAAAAACCAACAGTATACTTACTCTCCTGACACATCCAAACGGTTTAAGATTCGAGAACGTTTACGTATACTCAAAATCACTCAATCAACCCAAGTACCAGTTTTTGAAACAACTTTTTGAACCGATCGATGGTATTCAGTACCTCGAATTCAACGACAACGAAGAAGTAATCGCACCCTCGGAAGCCCTTCCTAATTCAATCATGATCTTTGATGATATAGCTTGTGAAAAGCAGAAACACGTGAGAGCTTTTTTCTGTATGGGCAGACACAAAGACGTGAATTGTTTTTATCTCTGTCAGTCGTATGCTGCTGTACCAAAGCACCTGGTGAGAGATAATGTTAATATGTTGGTTTTATTTCGTCAAGATGAAATTAATTTAAAGCACATATACAACGATCACGTCAATACCGACATAGAGTATGAAAAATTCAAAAGCTTATGCTCGAATTGTTGGAAAGACGGTAAACATAGTTTCATCGTGATCGACAAAGACAGGGGTATAAACGAAGGTCGGTATCGTAAAGGTTTCGACTGCTTTGTTATAAATATAGCTTGATGTTAAAAAAGCTTTCAGTCCATAGTGAGACTTCTTACTGTTAACATGGCAGACTATATTAAACAGAAGAGAGTTTTAGAAGAGCTGGTTAAAGCTCGCAACGCCGTTAAACGAAAGTATAATTTTATAAAATTACAAAAATATGATACCGATCGCATCTTGAATGAAACATTCAAACCCATCACTGATCCCCTTCGACAACTTGTTGAAAATGAAAAACAATTAAAGATTTTTAAGAAAAATGAAGAAGAAAAAGAGAAAAGTATTGTACAAGATGAAGATGAACAAGAGGAAGAAAATGATAATAAATAAAATAAAATAGAAAATTTTCAATCAACCAATAAAACGCAAGCTGAACAAGAGGAAGAAGAAGAAAATGATAATGAAATAGAAAATTTTCAATCAACCAATGAAACGCAAGCTGACTTTGAAGAAAATGATGAGTCATACCACGAAATTGACAAAACAATTCAACGCGAAGAAGAAGAAAATGACTTGGAGGAGTATCCCATTTTGACCGAGATAAAATATACGGAATCGAAAAAACCGGAGATGGATATAGATTTGGAAACGCATCGATAAGATTTGAAAGAGATAACATCGTTGTTAATGATGTTCCTTTTCCTAGAACCAAAGGAGTTTTCGATCTCATCGTTCTCAGAAATCCTCTAAAATACAAAATTAAAGATTAAAATTCGTACAAAGAGATTCTAGAAATTTCGAACGTACACAGAAAAAGTTTCAAGCCCAACGCTCAGATAAAAACACATAGATTCAGCAATAAATATAATAATATCATTGCACCTCTATTCGGAGTGACTCTGTAACTCCTAAACCAAAAACTCCTTCGAAAGCTTTGAGAAAAGCTATTCTCAACAGAAAAAACTTTGAATCAACGCCCAAGAGATTCGGTAAAGGTTTGATTCCTCGATACAATATTGCTCGACGAAACTCTTATCTTGACTACATCTACTGGGACGATCCAAACGAGTTGGTCGACCGTCTGCAGCTACTAGTTGCGGAACAAGCCGCAGGTAATCTCAGTCACACGAACGAAATCCATTCGATCATAGACGAGCTGAGAGAAGGAGGGTATATATACTGATGTCAATAAAGTTTCGAGTTCTCGAACATTCTATCAAAAAATCGAGTGGCTAATGCCTTACGTTTTGGTCTCAGATTCCCGCAGGGTAGGCTTGCTCAAATTTCTCGAAAGAGATCGTCCAATCACAATGAGCTTTAGATCAAAAGATTTTTCGAGTATCCATTACTTCCCGCAACTTCCAAGCACGTTTAGACTGTAAAAACTTCAAATCAACTGGAAAAACCTCGCTTCGTCATCATTGGTTTACAAACCAATCGAAAATCTCTCAATACGGCAAACGCCGGTCACTTTGATCACTGCAACTTGAGCAACGTTAAACTCTTCTTGAATTTCCAGTTTTATCCCTACAACAACTTGAATCTCAATATTGCAAAGAACGAGTACGCGATCATCTACGACATGTACGCTCATTTTCAAAACTCATAATACAGTAAAGACCCCGAGCCTACTCTAAACAAATCGCAGTTCATCGAGAAGATTCCTCTGATAGTCATCGATTGCTCGAAACAAAACGAGTCACTCAAGAGCGCACCAGTTGACGTTCGGTTGGAGATCGAATCAAGAGACAATTTTCCTGCTGGAACCGCTGCATACTGTATAATCCTACACGACCGAATCGTCCAGTACAACTCAGTGAGTGGGGATGTAAAAAAACTAGTATAAAAGAAAAAAACCATAGTAGTCATCATTAATCGTCAAGATGCGGTACGCCGTGGACATGCTCGGCTTCGTACAGCCAGGAAGCGTTATTAAACAAGGACAAGATATCAGAAGAGATCACGATTACATAATCAAAGAGTTGGCTATTACTTCGCTCGACGAAGACACCGACCCCAAAGTTTTTCTGTTCAAAGAACCGTATCCCCTGAGTCGTCTCAATAAAACTTACAAAGACATCAATAGTAATTTAGAACGTAATTATCACGGCCTGAGTTGGGAATCGGGTCGCGAACCTTACAGATCGATTGGCGATATAGTTCGTCAGTCTTTGGAAAAGGCCACAGTAGTTTATGTTGCCGGAGCAATGCAAAAGAAATGGTTGGAGCGCTTTAGATTCAACGTCAAAGATGTTGCTGTGTACGCATACCCACCGATGGACACCATTGAAACCGTATGCGAGTATCACAGAGACAACCTTAGATGCGCTCTCCGAAATGTAAAGCAGTTGAAAAAATTCATCAATAAAAGCGAAGCTCTCGAGGAAGCCATGGGGTGGATATAAAAACGAACATTCACATCAGTTTTGGTCATTACTCAGTCATCATGGGTCAAGAACAGAGCTCCTCTGGCTATGAAAGAATGAAAGATGAAAAGTCCTCGGGTTTTAAAAGTTATTCTGATGGAAAAAAAGATGAGCAACATAAAAGCTTTCAAAAACTTCAAGAAGAACAAAAACTTTATGAATAGAAAAATGAAAAAAAGTTTAAATTAGAGAAAATTAAAGAAAAAGAAAAAAATTTAATTGAATTGTAATAATGTACCATAGTTTTAAGAAATTAATAATAATGTATTATAGTCTTAAGTAGTTTTTAATAAATGATTATTTTTGAAATTCACTGTTTTCATTTAAGTACCCCTCCTGAATCATCAAATAATTTCCATCAAATAATATTTAAATAATTTTTTCTAAATATTTTAACGAATTATTTTTAAACAATTTTATACAAAAAAATAATGAAATTATTGCTCCCACTCACAGCGAGGTGAATCCCCGCGAGCAGCCGCAGGTACCTACATTGCCTCGGATTGGGGATATATTACGGCGGGGTATAATACGGCCGCTGGGTTTAGCGGTGCAGACGCTCGGTGCAGCTGCGGGGTGTACTACGGTGCGGCCACTCGGTGCAGCTGCGGAGTGTAGTACGGCGGTGCAGCATCGCGGTCGGCTGGTGTAATACGGCGGGTGTAGTACGTCGGATGGTGTAGTACGGCGGAGGTTATTTTCTACTCCGGGTTATCTGCGGAGGATCGCCCTGGGTTATCTGGGGGGGGGGGAGAAACGCCCCGGGTTATCGGAGGAGGGAGGGGGGACCTTGGGTTATTTGCGGAGGAACGCCCCGGGTTATCGGGGGAGGGAGGGGGGATGCGGGGGATCCCCCATTGTTTTATCTACTGTAACTCGTCGCTCAACTTTTTATGAGGAGCGCCTACATCGATGTCTTGTTTACGTGCGGTTTACGCATTTTCGTAAGTTTTTTTTCTCCACGTAGCTTTCTAAATTCACACAAGCGACATTAAATTTTTTCTGTAACTTGACAGCGGCACTCAGAATATAAACGATTTCCCCGATTAAGACTGTAAGCGGTATAGAGTCGGAGATCCTTTTCTTGACCTTTCTGCGTTTCATTGTATCATCCACAGGGTTTAGAATTGCTCACACCAACTGGTTTATATCAGACTTTGATGGAGTGTGAGACTTTCATGGTGGACTTTTATCTGATTTTTGCGCCAAAATCTATCGCTGTTCATTGGGTTATTTCTAAGCTTTACTTAAAATTTTTCCGCAACGTCATCTTTTTCATGACGTTTTGGACGTAAATTACCGCTCACCAGGTGAATTTTTTTTCCTCCACCTATTACGCAAAATTTAAAATTTAACAACTATTTGAAAACAAATTTTGTACAAAAATTTTCACCCTCGTAACATAGAAAATTGTTCGCCCACCAGACACCTGGTTTCCTCACCTTTGTGTAATCACACACCCTGAACTCTCATTGAATTACACCTTTGAAATTTCAACCACATTTTCTTATCGTTATTTCTAACGCTGATCCATGACGAAAGATTGTTGCGAACGTTCGAAAGCGAAGTTTTTGCAAAGTAAAATTACCAATAAACAATTAATGAATTTTTTTTTTAACAATAGCAGCCATATTTGAAAATAAAAAATAAGATACAAATGTTCCATTCATTTTTCTTTAGATGCTTGAAATATTTGTTATAACCAAATAAACATTTCAAGTTTGTAATGTTTAACAAGCTACATCAAATAATCTAAGCATCTGATCAAAAAAATGAATGGAATGTTTTCATCTTATATTGACATCTCAAATAGATTCCCGTACTCATTTTTACAATTTCCAAATAAATAGTTTTTTTTAATTTATCAAGAAACAATTTATGAGTAAACGGCAAAAGGTTGAAAAACCGAAGTCCGCAGTTTATATAACAAACAAACAAAACTTATCACTTCAAATAAAAATTCATCACAGTTTAAATAAAAAAATCTGGATAACATTTCAATTTCAATCTGCTAGCTTTATTATTTTATTAGGTATTTGCAAAAAAACGCCTCAATTTCACGTCTGTCACATGTCTACCATTAAATTTTGTATAAAATCATTTCTGAATTAAGCTAAAAACAAATTTACAGTAAAATAGTAAAGCCTGATTCGCTTCTTCAGTTCTTAAATTACAAAGGAAAATTTTCAATTACCGTTAAATTTTCATTGCCTTCAATATACAATGATGTAATTACGAGTCCTCGATTTTGGTTTCACGTCTGTCACACGCACAAATGTTAAATTATTTTACTGAAAAACTATTATAATTATATTTTCATTCGCACTAATATGTTGATAAAAGAGTCATTTATGCACGCAGTATGCTTCAAAAGTCATAAATTTTCGAATATTTTATGAAAAAACATATAAAATTCCCAAAAATCAAAGCGTACCTTAAATCTGTTACGCACCTAAGCAAAAAAACCGTCGGTTAAATCGAAAAACTAACCTCAAAACTGAATTCATCACTTTCTATTGTTACACTTTCGAGGTACACCACTTTCTATTGTGTAATAGAAACTTTGTTTAAAATAATTAACCGCTTATATTGCAAATCATAACCACAAATCGTGTTCACGTCTGTCATACGGCAAGCTATTCTACAGTAACATGGCGTCGAACGCGCAGTCAGCTGATCGGTTCCTGAAAATGATTATATTGAACAAAAACATCAAAACAGAATTTTTTAAATAAATTTGAAAATTTAAAACTCAAACAAGATGCATTTTTGACTAGATACAAACATGTTTCAGCACCATTAAAAAATTATTGTTTATTGTTATTAATAACAATATTGATCGTGGCAGTAGCATATTATAGCATCTATATTCATCCTACTATTAAGTAACAATTTTTTTTTTTCCTGAAAAGTACGTTTTTTTTATAATCCCATACCTAAAAATGACCGACTTATTTTACTCTTATACAAAAATTATCGAAAATCTAAAATTAATATTTGGAGAAAAAACAGATTAAAAATTTTATTCATTTTTTTTATCAGAAGCTTCGATTATTTGTTATAGCCCAGGAAATATGTTGAGTTTCTAGTGTTTAGCAGGCTACAATAAATAATCCAAGCTTTGTATGAAAAAAAAATGAATAGTTAGTTGTTATCTTATTTTTTCCTCCAAATCATTTGCCGTTATTGTTTAATGAATTTTAAATAACTTTTTCATCACTTGTTTATTGATATAGTATATTTTACTTAAGGAGCTACATATACCTAAAAAAAAAACCACAGAAAAAATTTTGTAAGTTTTTTAAAAATTATTTATTTAAAAAGATATTTTTTTTCCATAATATACACACATTTTTACATAATTTTTTACATTTAGAAAATTAAAATAAGTGTTTTTATAAGTGTTATAAAATGCAGCTTATTTAGGCTATGAAAGTTTATTGCTCGTAAAGTCAAAATTTTTCCTTAAAGCGGATGGACCCAGGACTTGGCATAGTTGTTGTACATGTGAACCCTCATGAGCGGAACCTCAGGCAACTAAATCCAAGCACTATTAAGCTACTTGCACACTCTAAAATTGCTTAATGCGGTAAAAATTTTGATAGTTTTTATCATTTTAGTCAATTTATGGTATGCAATCAGCTTAATGATGCTTAGATTTGGTTGCCTGAGGTTGCGCTCATGAGGGTTCACATGTACAACAAGTTTGCAAAGTCCTGGGTCCATCCGCTGTCTGGAAAAATTTTGGCTTTACGAGCAATGCCCTCATTTTTTCAAAAATCACATATTTGAGAAAATGGCTTTTGAAGTTCTGAACAGATTTTGATGAATAAAATGTAACACACAAACACATAAACATTTATATCTTGAAAATATCTTGTCACAGGACTCTTGCTTGATGTAAATACTCTTTTGCACATAGCCGGATACTTTATTTTTTGATCCTGCTCCTAAAGTGACCCAATGAGCTTTTTTATCAAAAACACAGATTACACACTATTAGGCACCAAACCAAGTTAAGACTTTGAGTCAGCGGAGTCTTCATATGCAATTATCTAAAAATTATCTTTAACTTTAAATCACAGAATTATTTTTTCACTTCACATTTGTACATAAACCTCTTTTTTTTAACAATTAAAAACTTCATAAGTTTAACTGGTAAGAATTGGTCATTTATTCTTAAATTTTTTTTTTTTTTTTTTGAATAAAACTAACTTATTTACTTGAGATTAAAATAATAACAAAAACAAAACCAAGTAAAGTAAAATTTCACTAGAAAGATGACTCAAAGAACAAAAAAGTCGTCATGAACTTGCAACGCTGCGGAAATAATTTGATATCGATAGATCGATGTTCGATACTAATTGATGTAATATACTAAACTAGACTCGTAAAGGTGATTTATGTCATATATTATGTCATAAAGGTTATAAATTTTTTTATGCGATCGATTCTAGCTTAATAAACTGTTTTTAGCATTAGACTTGAAATGAAAGTTAATCTTTCATTCTTAATTTTCATTATTAAAATATTATGTCACGGAAAAAATCTTATCACAGATAAAAAAAATTTCTGTTTTTTCATCGCTTTTATTAGACGAAAACGATATAAATACTTACAGTTCTGTTCGTGGATAAAAAAAAAAAAAATTATACCTACATTGCGAAAATTAAAAAAGGAAAAAATACATCGAAAAAGCATTTGTACCGATAGTATCGTAGAAAGTAGCTACTAGAACTGACTTGAAATTCTTGAATTTCAAAAAAAGCCATTTCAACGTTAATTGTAACTTTTTTTCCTTAACTAATTAAGAAACACGGTTTGCGGCATTTGAAAGCTGATGTAAAAGTACATCAAAAAACACAAAAACCTGAAAATTGATTTTTTGAAAAATTTTAGGTATATGTACCCCCTTAACTAGGCAGCTGTAATGGGAAATGTCTCAGATCACATGAAATTGTCGTCCGAGGCGAAGCCGAGGGTGACAAATATGTGATCTGAGGCTTTCCTATTCAGTTGCCAAGTTGAGTATACTATTTTTTCGCACGACACCACCGGGAAGCGCTACTCACTGTAGCGGCAGTTGCAGAGAAGTAGCGCTTCCCGGCTGGAGTACGAAAAATTTTATTTTGCAATAACTTCGCCTTTGAACTTGAAAAATTTTTTTTTCTGAATTGCATCAAGTCAGAAATTCTGAAAAAAACTGTGGTCAAAATTAAAAAAAAAGTGCTCCAATTTTTACTATGTTTTTACAAATTTTTATTTATATCAAAAGTTTTTGATAATTCCCATATGCATGCAGGTCAAATCATGTGCATGCTTGATGTCTCCTAACGTCCTTCGTACATCTGCTTTAGCATAATTTAAGTTACTGTGACGAGTCTATTTTCCCCTGTCCTAGAGTTATGAATCATCATGAAAAATACTTATTAAAAAATTTGTAGCAATTGAAATAACTTTTTTTTATGCAACTAACTGTTCAATGGCTCATTCACAGCTCGTCTAGTGGCAGTGCAGCAGGCTGTTATTGTGGCGGGCTCGCTCACCACAATAACCGTCTGCTGCTGAACTCTACTTCTACCTGTTTTTATGGAACCTTTATAAAAAATACTATTTTTTTTATTTTGAATTTTAAAATTTTTATGAAACTGTAAACACATGCCAAAGCAAATGAAAACATTATCCACACAGTTAGATGCAAAAAAAAAAAAAATTCAAAATTTTTTCAACGTAATTCTATTAGTGCTATTTTCTATCTTGTACTTACATCCACATCTGCAGTTAAAGTATCAATGAGTTTAATTTTAGCTTCATCACCAATGTAAATTTTCATTTTTTCTTTTACAAAATCGTTGTCTTTGAAAGTCGGGAGCTCTTTTTCTTTTTCTTTATCTGAAGCTTCTCGATCTACGGTAGACCCTTTTAAATCAAACTTTTTATGCGTGGTTAAATGATTCGAGAAAATATTTCTTATTGCGACTACATAATGTTCAACTCCATCGACTGTTAATCGGTACATTCCAAGATATTGGGGTAGTAATGTTTTTCCATGACGCTCTACAACGTACTGAAAAAAAAAACAAAAAAATACAAAAATGAAAAGAAAGGGAGACAAATTCATCATCGGTTTTTAAGTACATAAACTGTTAATAAATAAATTTTTTGATTGTTTTCCATACAATTAATTTTGGGTTTGTTTAAATACGTGCTGTCAATTAATTCCATACCAAAATGGAAGCAAGTGATTCAGTATCTCAAAGTTGATTTCGAATCGATAAAAAATAATAATTAGTTTTCATTCTATAAAATATAAACTTAAAACGTATTTTTAAATAACAGGGAAAATTTTTATGTCAAAAAACAATGTTGGATACATAATAAGTTAAGGATATTAGCTTCTAATGTGAAAAATGCAGATTGTGACAATTTTCAACGAATCTTTTCATAATTTTTAAAAAAATAATTATTGGAACTTTCCACTATTTTTCTTCACCTTAGTTTTTCTTTGAAACTAAAGTCTAAGCCACACTTAATTTAAATCAGAATTATGCATAAAAAATAGTCATCAATTAATTGACAACATTAAAAATGTTGATATCCCTAACAACTCTATTTTATTATCGTTTGATGTTAAGAACTTATTTCCAAGTATCCCCCCTCGAGAAGTTATTCACATCACGCACACATTGCTAGGATAGAATCGTCCAGACCCGTGTCAAAACACTCGATCTCTTTAACGTATTTTTTGGAGGTCATCTATAAATGACGTAAGACTAAAATCTCAGTTTGTGAACTTTTCTCTCCCTCTGTATAAGAAAGCATAATTTTTCTAGAATTCTTACCTCTACCCCATTTCTTACTTTTTTTTGAATACATGAAATTTAAGTTTTTAAATGTTATCCAATTTTTATTTAATCATACTATTTAATATATCTGGATTTATTTATTAAAAAATTAAACTCAGACGCCTAGGGTTTCATGGGTTTAGAGCTTGGAGGATTATTCATTTATTTACATTTTTTTTTCATAAATCAAACTCGGGCGCCCGGAGTTTCATGCGTTTAAACCTTGGAGGGTTATTCGTTTACTTATTTATTTTTTTATCATAAATTAAATTCGGGAGCTCAGGGTTTCGTAGGTTTAAAGCTTGTGGGATGATTTGTTTGATTATTTATTTTTTCATAAATTAAATTCGGAGCCCAGGGTTTTGGAGGTTTAAAGCTTGAGGGATCATTTATTTATTAAAAAATCAAACTCGGACGCCCAAGGTTTCGTGGGTTTGGAAATTGGGGGATTATTCATTTATTTACATTTTTTTTTTCATAAATCAAACTCGGGCGCCCGGAGTTTCATGGGTTTAGACTTTAAAGGATTATTCGTTTATTTATTTATTTGTTCATCATGAATTGAATTCGGGAGCTCGGGGTTACGTAGGTTTAAAACTTGGGGAATGATTTGTTTATTAATTTTTTTTTTTTTTTCAAAAATTCATCTCGGGATCCCAGGGTTTTGTAGGTATAAAGCTTTGGGAATTATTTATTTATTAAAAAATTCAACTCGCGCACCCAGGGTATCGTGGGTTGAAAGTTTGGGGGATTATTTATTTATTCACAAATTCAACTCGATATCTCAGGGTTTCGTAGGTATAAAGCTTGGGGAATTATTTATTTATTAAAAAATTAAACTCAGGCACCCAGGGTTTCGTGGGCTTAAAGCTTGAGGGATCATTTATTTATTAAAAAATCAAACTCGGACGCCCAAGGTTTCTTGGGTTTGAAGCTTGGGGGATTATTTATTTATTTGCATTTTTTTTTCATAAATCAAACTTGGGCGTCCAGAGTTTCATGGGTTTAAACCTTAGAGGATCATTCGTATATAGATTTTTTTTTTTATCATAAATTAAAATCGGGAGCCCAGGGTTTCATAGGTCTAAAGCTTGGGGGATGATTTGTTTATTTAATTATTTATTTTTTCATAAATTAAATTCGGGATCCCAGGGTTTCGTAGGTATAAAGCTTGGGGAATTATTTATTTATTAAAAAATTAAACTCGGTCACCCAGGGTTTCGTGGGCTTAAAGCTTGAGGGATCATTTATTTATAAAAATCAAACTCGGACGCCCAGGGTTTCGTGGGTTCGGAGCTTGGGTGAAAAAATGATATTTTAATAACTATTAATTTTTTATTTTTCAAACTATTTAATAACTAGGTATAAGGTGAAACTAAAAAAATTGGTAAAATTTACCAATTGATTCCTGACTAGAACAAACAACTTATGATCACCATCACATTTGAATGCGGCAAATGTCAATGACCAAGTTGAGGTAGTTGGTACACAGCGAATAAAACTGAAATGAAACTTGATAGTCAGACAAATTCATCTTGGAAAATAAACTGAGAACAATAAACCTTATCCGTGTTGGTGTATTGACTCAGAATTTATAAGTTCCAGTAATGATTTAAATGTATTTACTTGCCTGACAATTTGAATAATTCCATGAGACATTGATCACACTTAAACTACCTCAACTTAGTCATTGACATTTGCTGCAGCAAGTTAAGGTAGTTGGTATATAGCGGATAAAACTAAAATTAAACTTGATAGTCAGACAAATTCATCTTGGAAAATAAACTGAGAACAATAAACCTTATCCATGTTGGTGTATTGACTCAGAATTTATAAATTTCAGTGATGATTTAAATGTATTTACTTGTCTGACAATTTGAATAATTCCATGAGACATTGATCACATTTAAACTACCTCAACTTGGTCATGATAGTCAGACAAATTCATCTTGGAAAATAAACTGAAAACAATAAACCTTATCCATGTTGGTGTATTGACTCAGAATTTATAAGTTCCAGTGATGATTTAAATGTATTTACTTGTCTGACAATTTGAATAACCCCATGAAACATTGATCATCATCACATTTGAATGCAGCAAATGTCAATGACCAAGTTGAGGTACTTGGTACACAGCGGATAAAACTGAAATTAAACTTGATAGTCAGACAAATTCATCTTGGAAAATAAACTGAGAACAATAAACCTTATCCGTGTTGGTGTATTGACTCAGAATTTATAAATTCCAGTGATGATTTAAATGTATTTACTTGCCTGACAATTTGAATAGTTCCATGAGACATTGATCACACTTAAACTACCTCAACTTGGTCATTGACATTTGCTGCAGCAAGTTAAGGTAGTTGGTATATAGCGGATAAAACTAAAATTAAACTTGATAGTCAGACAAATTCATCTTGGAAAATAAACTGAGAACAATAAACCTTATCCATGTTGGTGTATTGACTCAGAATTTATAAATTTCAGTGATGATTTAAATGTATTTACTTGTCTGACAATTTGAATAATTCCATGAGACATTGATCACATTTAAACTACCTCAACTTGGTCATGATAGTCAGACAAATTCATCTTGGAAAATAAACTGAAAACAATAAACCTTATCCATGTTGGTGTATTGACTCAGAATTTATAAGTTCCAGTGATGATTTAAATGTATTTACTTGTCTGACAATTTGAATAACCCCATGAAACATTGATCATCATCACATTTGAATGCAGCAAATGTCAATGACCAAGTTGAGGTACTTGGTACACAGCGGATAAAACTGAAATTAAACTTGATAGTCAGACAAATTCATCTTGGAAAATAAACTGAGAACAATAAACCTTATCCGTGTTGGTGTATTGACTCAGAATTTATAAATTCCAGTGATGATTTAAATGTATTTACTTGCCTGACAATTGGAATAGTTCCATGAGACATTGATCACACTTAAACTACCTCAACTTGGTCATTGACATTTGCTGCAGCAAGTTAAGGTAGTTGGTATATAGCGGATAAAACTAAAATTAAACTTGATAGTCAGACAAATTCATCTTGGAAAATAAACTGAGAACAATAAACCTTATCCATGTTGGTGTATTGACTCAGAATTTATAAATTTCAGTGATGATTTAAATGTATTTACTTGTCTGACAATTTGAATAATTCCATGAGACATTGATCACATTTAAACTACCTTAACTTGGTCATGATAGTCAGACAAATTTATCTTGGAAAATAAACTGAGAACAATAAACCTTATCCGTGTTGGTGTATTGACTCAGAATTTATTAGTTCCAGTAATGATTTAAATGTATTTACTTGCCTGACAATTTGAATAATTCCATGAGACATTGATCACACTTAAACTACCTCAACTTGGTCATTGACATTTGTTGCAGCAATTTTCACTGGATAAATAAACCTCTACAGCACCAGCAGAAGGTTTCACAAGTTCAACTCACTCTAACTCATAGATGATTATCATAGGGAGACTTTAGATATTTTGTTTTGAAAAATTATAGCCAAATATTTTTCTATAATTATTTATGGTTAACGGTCATAATAGTTATTAATTAAATTATGTTAATAGTGAATTTAGCGTGATGCCACTGTATATTTTATTATATACTACTTTTTTAATTACTTAATTATTTCTAAATCATGTAATAAAATAATAATAATTATGACCGCTGTCTTTTGCTCAGCTGCTCGGGTCTCGGCGGCTCGGCCTCTTGCGTGCGCGCACCTCACCTGCGCAGTCTGCTCGCATGCCTTGCTGCAGGCTGCAAGAGTGAGACAGCGTTACGTAAGATCTGGTGTAAGCCACATGCAGCGCATGTAGAGAAACCGGATGCTCAGGGACTGGAAACGAAAAAATTTCTAAAGGAAATCACCGTTTCGAATTTTGAGACGGTCATAACTTCTTAACGCAGAAATTTTTCAGGATGATTTTTTTTTTAATCTTCTCAGGGGATCTTAGGCTACGCGTAGAATATATGGTCAAGGAAAAATAATCATCCTAATAGTGTTTTTTTCATGACCGACCTAACCTAAAACCGAATTTCAATGTATATGAAGCGTACGCTGTAACGGCAGTCGGTTAAAAAAACCTACTCGCCGTCAAAGTGCTACCGCACTTTAGGATGTTTTTCGTCATTTTTTCATTTTAAATACCTCAATTTTACATGGTCTAGTACATAAAAAAAAAATCTCAAATAATTTTTTCCAGAAAGTACTTGAAAAGACGAAAAAAATGCGAGGTTTCGGAATTCTGTAAGTGTAATTGGGTCTTGGCAATATTTTTTTGAAAATTAAGTCAAAAACAGCTTTTTATTGAAAAATGCTGATAAAATGCTAATTTTTTAACATAGGGTGTACAGGGAACATGACTTTAAAAGGCCCATTCAGAGAAACTGAGTCTTGGAGGTTTCTTTTTGGCATATTTGGAACCCATATACCAAGCTTTAGCCAGATCCATGACCCAATGACTGGTCCTCTCCTTGTTAGTACAATTCTCTTCTAGAATGTGTAGCTAAAGGAATAGTAGATGCTGTCATTATACCGAAACTCGCTGATGACCTGGGTCTATACTGTAGTTACCAGTAATGCAAAGTGACAATGTCTCAAAAAACGTGTCATTCATGACCACTTGAAAAAATGTGACCATTGTCAAAGAAAACCCTGGCCAATGAAACGTTGAGGAAAGACTTAGATGGTTTGATTTTTTTTTTTTTAATTTTTTTTATCACAATACCTCTACCTTCAAGTGTTCCATACATTAATAATATATTTACAATGGAAGGTAATAATTTAATAAACAAAAACAACCTCAGTCCCGGACCAGCAGTGGACTTACCGAGAATATCATTCTTTAGATGGGTTACTACTAACTACGGTCAAGATTTAACAAAGAAGTTTAAAGATTACTTTAAAGATTACTTTAAAGATTACTTCGGTGTCTAAAGATCTCGTGAGCGTACAATCTCGTAGAATTTTTCTTTTAAAGTGTAGAGATAATGATACTTATCCAAGACATATTCTTAATGTGACGCGTGGTTTCGATTCACTTCATTTTTTCAGCGAAGGACTAACTGCATTGTTAAACAAACGTAAATCAACTGTTGCAAGGTATTTATTGAAGTTGGAAATTGAAGACACTCACTACAGAATTTAATAATTGACTAGACAAGAAAATAAAATTTGTGAAAGTATTTTTTATTCTGACATTGACTTACGTACCATGTATAAATTTTTTGAATCAACCTCTACGAAAATGAATAAAATTCATCCCTCGCAAAATTCAGTTCTTGATCGCAAGCTCTCTAATAACATTAGGCGATCGAGTGATGGAATTTTCCGTTCAGGCTCTATTTTGACGCAGGTACGATTCCTGCAGAGCCGAACGAAGGCTCCAACACCCGATGCCTTAATTATACCTGAAATACTTCAGTGTGATGATTCACTAAGTACTTCAGGGCCCTTTTGACCTGCGGTAACGAGCCGGCAGGCCAAGAACAACAGTCTAGTTTTGCTCTGCAAGCTGTTCGCATCGAGCTTGTTCAAATAAATTTTCTAGTCTAAAAATATTAAACTTCGAGTTATTATTTCACCAAAACCCGGCGCACCTAACCCCACAAACATTTCGGAATTTGTTTAATAATATAAACACCAATGTTAAGAAAGACTGGATCATGAATCTTACCGACGCACAACTCCCCGAGTTCGTCACGGATATCTTATCGTCGGTGATAATTTTAGTTTACCTTCTAAAGTTTCGCATATCAATGTTATAAATACTATTAAAAATTGTGAATACAGTTTTCTTTTGTGCAAATTAGATTTGGAAATTCATGACAACATTAGACAGATGATTGTTAAAATTTACATTGACGAGTTAAAAAATAGGGAGACTGTGACTCAATTTGATAGAATTTTTTATATAAATCTAGAGAGGACTAAACGATTTTTGAAAAATAATCCTCATCTTTTCTTTACAAATGCTGATAAAGGTAATTTTACCGTTTGCATGAAAAGGGAGGACTTTATTTTGAAAATGCAAGAACTTCTGAATAATGCTAAATTTTACGAACTTATGAGAGATGATGATGACATTTTGATTTCTTTGCAACGGAGGGTATACGACAAAACTCAATGAAAAATATAAAATATTTGGTGAAAACTATGACATAAAAAATTTGACTCAGACTGACACTAAACTTTCTAAATGCTATGGACTCCCTAAAATACATAAAAACAATGTTCCCTGAGACCCATCATTTCCAAAATTAATTCCCCCACTGAATCCTTATATAAAGTTATATTGCAAGAGTTGATATCTGCACTCAGACTTCCTAAATCTCACATTATCAACAGTTTGGATTTGAAACATGAAATGAATAACACACATATCCCTACAAATTACATTTTAATATCTTTAGATGTTGTTTCCTTATTTACTAACATTTCACTACAATCACTCCTTGATAGCCTTTCTAGGAGAGCCCATCAGATTATTTCCAAATGCAAGATTGATTTTGACGACTTGTTGGATCGTGTGAGGTTTCTTTTCGAAAGCACATTTTTCACCTTTGATGATAGATGTTATCGGCAGATTTTTGGCACCCCCATAGGCTCTCCGGTTTCTCCTATCGTTTCTGATATTGTCATGGAGGATTTGGAGACAAACTGCTTGGACCGACTCAAAAAAGAATTGAATATCACCCCTTTTTTCTACTATAAATATGAGCCGTTCTCTGCAATAACGACCTAAGGCGCCTTAGGTCGTTTTTCCGGAGATCTTAAAAATGGGTAGACAAACTATTCAAAAGTACTCCCACCAAATATCATAAAAGAATATTGAAAATTGAAGCTTTGGTGAATTTTTAAGTGGAGGCAAAACGCGCGCTACTAGAGCCCCGAGTGGAGACACCGCGGCCGCGCCTTCTCGCTGCAACTGCACATTAGTTTCCGCGCTATAGCTGATTGCTTCGAGCGCATTGTATTGTAAATTGTTTTTGGTTAAAAACGCAATAATAAATTGAAAACAATCATTTTTATATCAATTTTTTAATAATATTTATATAATTGAGTAGTTCACCCGGAAAACGACGTAAGTGAAAAATTGTTGATAACGATTTTTTCTAATAAATTATTATTATTTTATTAATTTCATCATGAATATTCATTACGAGATGGTGTAACTTCCTTTTCAAAAAATTAGTTTTTTTAATCTCGACGAGCGCTTTAAAATAATACACTTCAAAAACTTTAAACCTTGTTTTCTCGAAACTATGTTTTGTCACTAGGGTCGTTATTGCAGAGAACGGCTCATATGTTGATGATATTATCTTATGCGTGGACAAATCAAAATTGATATATTATCTTCAAGTTTTCAATGAATAAGGCGAGAACCTTGTTTTTACTGTCGAGACAGAGACGAATAACAATTAATTTTTTAGACATGACTATTATGAGAGAAAATAACGTACTCATAACTAATTGGTATAGGAAGGACCTAGTTTCGACAAAGACTATTAACTATTTTTCAAACCACACTATTTCACAGAAAAAAAATACTGTCTATAATTTAGTGGACCGCGCTATGAAACTTTCAAGTAGGTAAGCGTTCTTACTTGAACGCTTTTGCCTTACATTACTAAATTTTTTGTACCTTTCTATGTCAGATATGTTGATGACGTCCTCATTTGTATTCTAAAAGATAAAATCAATTATACTCTTAAAACTTTTAAACGTTGTATAAAAATAAATGCATTTAACAGTGATACCCGTTAGTTTTTATTCGATAAATTTTAAATAAATAAAATTAAGAAAGAAAAAATCTTTTAGGGTAGTATGGCCGCATTCCTGTGAGAGGGACGGCCGTGTTTCTGGTGCTCCGTTTGACCACGTGTACCAAACCTTGCTACGAATTGTTTAAGTGCGTCTTGGCTTCTGCCAAGAACACAAGTGCTTTTTTGTACCTTTGTTTAGCGGTTTTCGCTTGTTAGAGCAAAAACTGTATGCGATATTTGGTTTGGTGTGTGTTGCATAGCAGGGCAACACCTTAAATCAAAATGACTGTCTACTCTGTAAACGTGCAAGAATTACTGATACTTCTAAAGTCCGACCTAGTGATGACAAAGCTATAGTTTTTGAAGTCCATAAAGATACAGCCCTTAGATTTTATATCGAAGAACTGAATAAGTTTATCAAGAATACCAAAAGTTTTTTCTACGGTGCAAAAATTTCGGGTGATCAAATGTTTTGTTTTTGAAACAGCTAACCAAGCGAAGTTCGTAGTGGAAACAGTAGGCTCATTTAAAGTAAATAAACAAGTGATTTACTTAATTTGACTCTGAGCGTTCATACCAGTTTCAAGAGCAACCAAGACACGGTTGCACTTTTTATCGACATAAAGGGTGCATTTCATAACGTTGTTCCAGCAGTTCTACAAAAACTTGCAGCGATTGGATGCTCACCTTCATTCATCAACATTAATGTATGGTATGTTACGACCTCAGTTAATAAGGATAAACCAATACGTATATCAAAAGGAGTCCCTCAAGGAGGTGTAGTTACAAGGAGAGGACCAGACATTTGGGTCATGGATTTGGCTAAAACTTGGTATATGAGTAAATCCACCAAACTCTTATTTTCACTGTCCGGGCATAGTAAAAAGGTTTAAGACAATATTTTTTTTATATTTAATTGAATAATTATTTAGATTTACACTTTTAGAGATTGTGAAAACAAATATAAATGCTGAAAAGTTTATGCAAATGTTTAAAAAATTAGGTTTTACCCTGTAAAACGCAAGAAAACGCTGTGTCCGGAACTAACTTTTGAAAATATTATCTGCTGTAACTTTTTCAGGCAATCTTTTTACATATTTACAACTAATGGAGGTATTAATACTGGGTTCAAGGAATGTTTTACGACCCATAAAAATATTGTGCCTATATTTTTCGAGAGATGACATAACTTTAAAAATGTGTTAACACGTTTTTGATAAAAATGAATAACCTATTTATTCAAGTTTTTGCAGGTTCAGGCATTATTCAAACGCCACAAATGTGTATTCGTCTAAAACTACATACTTTAACGAATAATTTAAGACCAATCCGAATAATGTGCTTTCAAAATAAGCTATTGTTTACATCATTTTATTCTGAAAAGTTCGAGCGTGAATCCTTGTAAAAAATGTTTTTTTCAGCAGGCACATCCACAGATTAAAAAAAAAGTCTCCAAATTTAAATGTGATCAATAAAACATAACTTTTTTTAACTAAGTTTAGCTGCCTGAAGCCAAAAAACTTAATTTAGTAAAAAAAAAAAAGAGTTTTTTTATTATTCGCACCTTCGAACTCAATTTGTAGCAGACGACACTTACTAATTTCAACAGCAGGCAGGTCAACGACGTAGTTATGAACTTATATTTATCAATTTTTTTTGCTCTTTACTTATAATTTACTTAGTAGATTAGTGTAAAAAGATCAGTAGGTGGATATTATCGCCTATATATTATTATTGCCAACATTAAAATACATTAAAAAAAAAAAGACTCTAACCTATTCATAAAGTGCCGTATGATGACTATTATAAAAAATTTAAGTTGTTTAGATGATTATCATGAAAAAACTCAGCTTTTAATTGAAAAAATACTATCTTTCCTTTTATTTTTTCAATAAAAAATCGATTGGCATACTCAGATTTTCATTTTTTTTAAATAATAATTTAATTTTTCGAATAGTTTTTTCAGGCAACTTGTTATGACCATCCACGCTACATTTTTTTATTTCTGATTATTTTAATGAATTATTGCCAAAATTTCAAGAGTGCGCTTCAAAAATTGAAAAAGTTTCAAAATTACTGAAAAAAAACAGAGTTTGGCGGATTTACTCATATGGGCTCTAAATATGCCAAAAAGAAACCTCCAAGAGTCAGTTTCACTGAATGGGCCTTTTAAAGTCATGTTCCCTCTACACTCTATGTTAAAAAATTAGCATTTTATCAGCATTTTTCAATAAAAAGCTGTTTTTGACTTAATTTTCAAAAAAATATTGCCCAGACCCTATTACACTTACAGAATTCCGGAACCTCGCATTTTTTTTCGTCTTTTTAAGTATTTTCTGGAAAAAATTATTTGAGATTTTTTTTTCATGTACTAGACTATGTAAAATTGAGGTATTTAAAATGAAAAAATGACGAAAAACATCTAAATTGTACATGGCCTAATACATAAAAAAAAATCTCAAATGATATTTTCCAGAAAATACTTAAAAAGACGAAAAAAATGCGAGGTTCCGGAATTCTGTAAGTGTAATAGGGTGTGGGCAATATTTTTTTGAAAATTAAGTCAAAAACAGCTTTTTATTGAAAAATGCTGATGAACTGCTTATTTTTTAACATAGGGTGTACAGGGAACATGACTTTAAAAGGCCCATTCAGAGAAACTGACTCTTGGAGGTTTTTTTTTGGCATATTTGGAGCCCATATACCAAGTCTTAGCCAAACCCATGACCCAAATGTCTGGTCCTCTCCTTGTAACTACACCTCCTTGAAGGACTCCTTTTGATATACGTATTGGTTTATCCTTATTAACTGAGGTCGTAACATACCTCTCAAGACATTAATGTTGATGAATGAAGGTGAGCATCCAATCGCTGCAAGTTTTTGTAGAACTGCTGGAACAACGTTATCAAATGCACCCTTTATGTCGATAAAAAGTGCAACCGTGTCTTGGTTGCTCTTGAAACTGCTATGAACGCTCAGAGTCAAATTAAGTAAATCACTTGTTTGTTTACTTTAAATGAGCCTACTGTTTCACTAAGAACTTCGCTTGGTTAGCTGTTTCAAAAACAACACACATTCGATCACCCGAAATTTTTGCACCGTAGAAAAAACTTTTGGTATTCTTGATAAACTTATTCAGGTCTTCGATATAAAATCTAAGGGGTGTATCTTTATGGACTTCAAAAACTATAGCTTTGTCATCACTAGGTCGGACTTCCCGATCAAAAAATTGTGGATTGGCGTATGCCTGGCCCAGGCAAATTGACAACTTTACCAATGTTGGCACAACTCTGGCAAAATCATACTTTCATTTATTGGCGGTGACGCGGCGCTAGGTTGGGCCAAGCTTAGTATCTTCGATGTTCAAAAGACATAGACATAACCTACCAACTGCATCTTGTTAATAATTTTATTTGTTGTAAAGAATTTTTTGTAAATTACTTAAATTATATTGTAGAGATCTCGATATATGGGTTTTTTATTTATATCACATTTTAATTTCTTTTCTGACCTTAAAAAAAAGACTATTCGATGAACGAATGTATTATTTATATGAATAGAAAAAATGTTTAAAATGAAGCAATAGAATTTTAAGAACATGGAATTTTTTTTAATAATCTTACTGCACTGCACTGGATAGAAGGGTCAAGATTGAAAAATGAATTAAAAATTTTTTTTTTTCATTTAAAGTATTTTTTATTTAAATAAAAAAAAGCAGTCTTTATTATATTTAGATTTCTAAAATTAGAACACATTTGTGACATGTAAAGTATATAAGATTTCTTATAATAATATAATTATGTTTACTTTTTAGGAACAAGACTTATTACAATAAATAAATTAAAATATTTATATAAATTTAATTACAACATTTATGAAAAATTGTTTGAAATAATAATTTTAAAGACATTTCTTTTTATTTTTTTTTTGGTTTAACTTTCATTAGGATCATTTAAAAATGCCTGTTGAGCTCGAATGCTTCTGTATCCACCCCAATCCGTCCTCGAGTTGAATACTTTTCTAAGAGCAGTTAAAATTAATTTTTCCTCCAAAACTTTGTTTTCTGCTGCAAAGGCTTGGGTGAAAGACTGGAAAAAATTTAAAAAAAAATGTGATGAAATATTTATAAAAAAAATGTTAACCATACTTGTTTTGACAAATAATAACCTTTCATAGTTGTGTAAAAAGAGGAACCTTTTATCACTAGTTTACCAAGTGTTTTTTTTTGGGGACCTAATTTATAATAAGTTCTCTAGCAAAAAAGTTTTTACAAATCAACCGTAGTGTCTCCACAATATCAGAATCTGTATTGATTGTAGAAATGAAGTGAAGCTCCTGAAAAGTTTATAAAATTAATATACACAACAATTTTTAACATTAAAATCAATTTTTAATTCTTAAACATACCAATTTTAAAAAAATATTTATATCTAGTTGTAGTTTGTCTACTAATATTTTTATCTAGTTGTAGTTTGTCTACTAATATTTTTATCTAGTTGTAGTTGTAGTTCTTCGTTAAATCTATGGTAATCCTCTATTCTTTTTAAAGGGAATTCAAATTTTGAGCATAATTCCTTAAATGTATCCAAAATAATGACAGTCTCATCTTTGATGAAATATCTTTTTTGTGTTACCAAAGTCACAGTTTCAGTTGCCATATTTTGTATATCTCGGAGTGGACTTTGTACTTTGGTTAATATAATATTGTTTATGTGAGATTTTAACGATAACTCCAACCCTATACAACAATACAACATTTACAATTAAAATTTAACATCTTATGAATACATACAAAACTAATATAATAAATTACTATTATGTACAAAAGTTAGTTAAATTGAGTTTGATCTTGTTTATTGAAACAATTAATGTCAAAATTCGAATAACTTCTCAGAAAGCAATGCAAACTTGAATTCATTTTTCATGCATTAATTAAAAAAAAAGTATTTAGAACTTACTTCTTAAGTCACTTTTTGTAGCAGGCTCATTTGAGTCTTCCATAATTAATTGAATCGCATTGGAGTTTTGTTTTTTTTATTTTTTTTTTATGTTTCACTATCTGTTCCAATAGGATTTCTTTTTAATTCCCGGACAGGATTATTTGTACTTTCTTCCTCTGCATTATTGATTTTGTAATTGATTTGTACGTTTTCTAGATTTACTATTGATTTATCATGTACCTCATCTAAACATTTGTTGTTTGATGATACATCCCCACCAGAAGATAAACAGTTGTCGCATTTTTCTATTGAAATAGATGCAAATATAACTGAATCATCGAGCGGCTTTATGGAATCTAGTAAATGTTTTGCAGAATCAGATTGAGCTTTCACAATTTCCTCTTGTGTTAGTGTAATAGGAATGTAATCTTCACCCTTGTATTTAAACTCCAGATTGAAAATACTTTTAATTCTCATTTTTCTCTCTTTAAATATTTTTTGTTGACAAAGTTGTAATAAGAATATTGCAAGCTTGCAGCCTCTAAATGTAATTTACATTTGTGAAGACTAAAATTAGGTGGTGCATTGGTCATCATGCATTGGTTCAATGAAAGACTTGATGAACTCGCAGTCATTCGGATCTGTTGGAAAAGAATAATACACCAGACCATCATCCTGATAGTATGATCTGGGGACGATCACAAGAAGTTCTTATTTGAATATTTCACTTTTTTCTACTGAAACTACTGCGAAGGACATCTAAAAAATTATTTATCAACGTAAAAATAACCTGTAACTGCATTTTTTTGTTTACGAGCGATTTTTTAAAAACATACCTTAAAAAATTAGATTGATGAGTTAAAATAGACAACAATACTAGAGATCTTTTATTTGTTCAAGTGACTTTTTGATAGATAAATTTTATTTTATATTACGCTATACTAAAAAGAGTTAAATGTGACTTCTCTCGACTGCAGATAGTTTATCGTGAGTAGTCAAATGCAGCAGCTATGATAGGTCGGATAGAATCGAATCAATCGATTTGAATTAAATTTTTTTAAACTCTATCGAATATTAAAAAAAAAAAAAAAATTTTTTTAATGTTCATACAAAACCTTGATTCTTATTTTTAATAAAACGTGATACGAAACACTTTTCTTTTAAATTATTGATTACCATTTTGATTGAATTCGTTTTACTTAATTATTTTTATATACATTTTTTTTTGTTTTTTCACAAAAAACTTATTTACACTGTTTATTTTTTTTTTTTACAAAATGTCTGTTTATTTTCCATTTTTTCTTTGTATATAACTCTTTAAATCTCTTGAAACAAATGCAAAAGAGGCATGGCGTAACATTTTTTTTCGTCGGCAGCTATTTCAAAAATTTTGAAAACAACCCCTTTGCATTTAACATCACTCAATAGATACTCACTTTTGTGTTTTTCTTTAGGCTCTTCAACAACAAATGTATCCAGCAATCTTGAATCACATGGCAGTTTCAAAGCAGAATCAAGAATTTTAAACTTTTTTTCTATAAGCCTAATAGTACTAGATGCAATGTTTACTGGATTTTCACAAGAAGAAATAATAGTTTCAACCTGAAAAATTGATCCATTCGACAGAAAGACTTTGTTGTTCGGTTCTTTAGTATGTATCTCATAATTTAAATATTTTAATTTTTGAATATACAACTTATTTTCCTTTTTAAAATACTTTAACACTGACACATCAGCTGGGTACAAAATTTTCTCTTTTGGTAATACAAATTCTTCTTCATATCTATTACAAAATTGTTCCAGAGGTTTGAATCCACTTCGAAGACTTTTTTTTATTATTCTAAGCAAAATTTCAAAAGGAAAAGCAGTTAAGTGACTGACAGAGCAGCCAAAATTTTTAATATCATCTACTACATGAATTAAACTGTGAACATTGAGTACTTGAGATTCTAGACCGTACAGAGTTTGGCACATGAGTATAAAACTTCTGAAATAATCTTGCACTTGTTCAGCAAATTTATTTATTAATCTACCACAAGACAAAACTCTAGTGGCAACATGAAGCACTATAAAATGATTTAAATATGCCTCAGGTAAAATGTCCATCATCACAAACACTCCACAGTATAAGAGAAAAAACCTAAATTCAGTGGCTTTCCATTTTGAGATCTCTCCCAGAGATCTAGTTGTGCGTTGGAATTCTACAGGCACTTGATCAGACAGATTCATCAATCTTTGTGAAACTCTGAGAATATCACTTTTTTTAAATTTGCCTAAACCTGTACCATGCCAGTAAATCAGATGCATGAAATCAAGAACAAAGTGCTTAACCATGTCTATTTTGGGCTTTATTCTGGTTAAAGGTGAAATGCCATGATGATGGTGTGGATTTTGCATATTTCTGAAATTTTCATCGGTTCTTGGTTCACTTAATGTTGATGGATAAATAACTCTATTACAATACGATACTCCTTCCACTGAACAGCGTTCGCAAGCAAAGAAACCCCATGGCATATAGTACATTTGATAATTGCTCGAGCAGGCTTATCACAAATAAAGCAGTGAAGTTGTACCTTTAAACTTTTGCTTTCAATAATAACTCCCTTCTGTTGTAAAGTATTCAGTTCTTCAATAAGTTCTGATAAAAATTTTTCCACTGGTTTTGGTGCTCCTTTCCCGCAATAAACTCCAACCACAAATGGCTCAAAATCAATTTTTTCATCATGAATTTTTCCTAAAAGAGGATAAAATTCTATTGAGCTGGATTTAAATATGGGTAGCCCATCTATGTTGAATTGTATTCTGAGAAGACTGTCCTTGTATTGTTCTAAATATTTTAAATTTTTTTAATTTCTTTCAATGCCAAAATAAACAAATTTTGATTTATTTAATGGATTCTCCAAATTAAACTTTCTTATTAATTTATAAAAGTTAAGATTTGATTTTTTCAGAGTTTTGGCGCTGACGAAGCTCTGGATGGTATTTTTTTAATGTCTTCAACAATTCATTTATAGTGCAATTCGCAACTCTGTTTTGAATTGACCACTCTCTTATATCTTTTGTGATGGGTGCATCTGGAACAAATGATTTTTCATTTTCTTCACAAAAATTTTCTGTGTCTACTAAATCTTCATCACTGTCGCTGCTACAATCTTCACAAAAATCAAAAAAAGATAAGTCTTCTAAACATGAAGTTCCTTCATCATATTTTTCTGCTCTTTCACAATTCAGTAAATTTGTAGGATCATTAGATTCAAAATTTAGTTCTTCAAAATCAAAATGTGCATTTTGAAAGTCATGATTTTCATCTTCAAAACTGATTACATTACTACTGTGAAATTCAGAACTTGCATCTTCATACTCTTCATTATCTTCATTTTCTAAATTAATATCATTATTTTTATCCACTTTCTGTTTTTTACTACTTGTGGGACCAAGTTCAATATCATCTTCAGGTTCACTTGTAGGTACATTTTCTTCATTTTTTAACTTCTGGCTAATTTTGTAATTCACTGTTCTAATTTTTCTTAAAAAGACTGAACGCTTCAACTTTTCACTCATGCTGCACACATCAATTGCTCATTAATGATCCTACAATCGAGAGAAATAGTAATTACTTTATATTCATCGACAACTAATTTTTAGAAAAACTTAAATAATTTTCATTCTTAGTTTCTTAAACGTAAATAGCAAGCATGAGACTTAACCTACAAATTCCATTTTTTTAACATACCTTATTATATTTTAAAATCGTATTAAGCACAGAAAAAACTTTTTTAACAATATAATATGATGACTTCGCTGTATTTATTGAGATTAACAATTCATTGTTACTATTATACACGAATTATATCAGTGAATAATAATAAACTAAAGAATGTGCTCCGAAATGATGCACAGTAGATACGCAACTATATATATGTACCATACAAGACGACGCGACAACCTACCCAACGTTGGCCCAACCTAACGCGGTGTCACCCCCCAACATTGGCCCGAGCTTGGCGGCCAACCCTGGCCCAGGCTTACAAGAAAGTCAGCCAATCTTATTTTTTGATCGGGTTTAGAAGTATCAGTAATTCTTGCACGTTTTCAGAGTAGACAGCCATTTTGATTTAAGGCGTTGGCTTTCTATGCAACACACACCAAACCAAATATCGCATACAGTTTTTGCTCTAACAAGCGAAAACCGTTAAACAAAGGTACAAAGAAGCACTTGTGTTCTTGGCAGAAGCCAAGACGCACTTAAACAATTCGCAGCAAGGTTTGGTACACGTGGTCAAACAGAGCACCGGAAACACGGCCGTCCCTCTCACAGGAATGCGGCCATACTACCCTAAAAGATTTTTTCTTTCTTAATTTTATTTATTTAAAATTTATCGAATAAAAACTAACGGGTATCACTGTTCAATGAATTTATTTTTATACAACGTTTAAAAGTTTTAAGAGTATAATTGATTTTATCTTTGAGAATACAAATGAGGACGTGATCAACATATCTGACATAGAGAGGTATAAAAAAATTTAGTAATGTAAGGCAAAAGCGTTCAAGTAGGGTCATAACGGGTCGTAACCAGATCCACAAGAATTGGACTGATTTGACTACCAATGGCTACTCCCAAAATCTGTTTGAAGATGGTGTTGTTATATTCTAGTTCGTAGATTAATATATTCTAAAACCTTGGTATTGACTGACAGCTTTTGCTGTATACTGTGATATCAGATTTTTTCTGGATTTTGGTAATATTTTGAAGTTATATTTTTATATTTTGTATTTTATTTATATTCTAGTAAAATGTATATTTTGTAGACCTGAAGAGGCTTCTATGTATTAAAGAAGCGAAACGTTTTATAAAAAAAAAAAAAATTGAACCCATTAGTTTTTATCCGATGAATTTTAAATTACAGACTGTTGGCAAAATAATTCCAAAAATAATTTATTTATCTTGTTTTTGAGGTTAATTTTGGTGATAATGCAGGCAACGCAAGTGATGCAGCTGCCTCGATCGATTACTCTGTCAGTAACGCAGCTGATTCAAACTCAAAAGGATGACGTCTCAGATAAATGAGTGTCGTCATTTTATTTATACATAATTAGTATTGTAATAAGTTGGGATTTTTTCTCAATTTACAAATGTACTTTAAAGTAGGCAATTAAAATACTTATACATTTTATAATAATACAAAAGAGTAAAACTACACGCACATAATCGGACGTATATGTTGAATGACCGGTAACGAATTAGATAACCTCTATCGGTAAAAGAGTCATTTGTATTACTGTTGCTAATAAATTTAATCTCAAATCATGCTCATAGATAACAAAGTTATGAACATTGATCATGAATAATAAAAAATGAATTTATTATATGTTTTAGAACAAAATCCTCATAAAGAGAAATTATTTTAAGATTCATCATCGTCAACTTAAATAGCTATCATTTTTATTTTGTTACAAAAAAAAAAAATATAAAATAAAAAAAAAACAAACAAACAAACAAATAGATGAAGAATTGAACTGATAAAAAATTCTAGACTTACAGGATGATAATGTTTTAAAAAAGAATGCATTCTTTCAACTTCTTCACTTGTTAAAGTTTTTATTATGAATAATTTATCAAACGATTGATAAAATTTTGCACCACTTTTTCCAGAAGAATCATCTAGTGTTGGCTGTGATCTGTAACATAAAATTGAATAAAGTAAATAACACAGAGTTTACCATTCATTTAAACTTTTATAACATTTACAAATAGTCTTATATAAAAATTGTAGAATATAACGAATACACATGAAAGTGAAGAGCTTTGGAAAATATTAGAGCAGAACTAAAACCTGAAATCACCAGGTTACGGGTCCCACGCTATGTTTACTGAGCCATCCAATCGCTATCTAGTAAAAAAGGCTATTTGCATAAGACATTCTAGATCATTTTTCAGTTTTATTTATTCATTTTTATTTAAGCCTCTTGAGGCCCTGAGGGGTCGCGTGTAGAGTATGAGGCGAAAAAATGATATATAATCATTTTTAAGCACATAGCTTTAATTTAATAAACTCTGCCATTTTAGAATCAATCGAAAAGGAAAAATACTACTGCGAAAAAATAATACTGCGGATGGGCTGATCGATAAAGGCCAGTACGCAAAGTGGATAATCTTTATCCATTGGTCATTTCACGTACTGGTCTTTTGACAAAAGCCAGAATTCATTGTCAGATTTCACAGACACAAATTTTTCATTTGCATTACATCAATTGGGGTCGATTTAAATTAAGTTTATCAAATAATGACTTCAAAATTTCAGGCATTCCAGGTGAAACCTACCAAAATCCGACATGTCATCTCCGATTTCGCTGAAAATTTGGTAAAAGTAGTATTTTGCATACATACATATAAATAGGGCTTCGGCGATTTTTCTAATTTGAAAATTGGCGGCCATATAAAAATTCGACTTGAAAAAGACTTATTTAAAAATTTTTTTGTAAGTCCTGCGGGTTTCAACCGATTTTGATAAAAATTTAGTAATAGTCGAAAAAAATTCAAATTTTTCGAAGAAATAATTTAAATAAACAAGTTCCAATCATTTATGAAAAAAAAACTTTTTGATTTATTTATACAAAGGATATAATCTGGTATTTGATTTATTTATACAAAGGAATAATCGGGTAAGATAGTCGAATCGTTCCCCGTAGCAAATCCCTACAATATGTATACATCATTCGAAACGGTATAAAAAAAAAAAAAATAAAAATAATTTGGCGCAAACCGAAGCTCTCTATTCCCTAGGGACCCTAAGGTCTTAAAATAGTGATTTTTCAACTATTATTAATACCTCATAACCTATAAAGGCTAGAGACATCCGGGTAGCGGCAGAATTTTATAATAAATCAAATTTAATTCTCATATTAATTATATCAAAGCTTTAGCCATGAGAAAATTAAACTTTGTTAAAAGATTTTCAAAAAACTTCAAAAGATTAGATACTTTTAGATCTCTATACTGTTGTTTTATTTATCCAACCTTTTGTTCAGTTGTATGGAGACCATACCTTAACTATCTAATCAAAACACTCGAGAATGTAAATCATCTTATCTTTAAATTTGCAACCTTTAAGATACAAAAGCCTATTAAATTCAATGATCATATATACAATAAAACTAGTTTAAGTTTGAATATACCAAGTATAAATTCACTCTTAGATAGGGATGATTATATTTTTTTGTATAAAGTACCTAATGATATTATAGTAGTACTGACTTAAAAGGTAAATTTATATTACTATAAATTACAAAAACTCTCTTATACATTCAACATCTGCAAGGCTAAGTATCATCTACCTTATCTAGTATGCAAAGAGTTACTAAAAATTTTCTATGTTTTTCATGAATCATACCGAATATTATGCAATTTCACATAATTCACATTTATTTTATTGTTACAATAAATTTTACTTTATTGGTTTTCTCAATTACTTATATAAATAAAAAATTAAAAAATAAATGTAGATCGTCCATATTTTTGATAATGATTTTTGGCGCCAAATTGAAATAGTTTTGGCCATTTTTCAAATTTTTTTAACTCACAATTTGCGATTAAAAAAATTCTGAGACAAATACCTCGCTAGAAAAAAAATGTGTGACTTATTTCAACAAAAATAAGCTGCTTTAAATTTTTCAGATTTTAAAAAAGGGTACGGCACTTTTCTGACCGATTAATTCAAATTTTCAAAACGAATAGCCACATTTTTATTTATTCAAAATTTATTTATACAATCAAACTACATTTTTTTTAAATAAAATTTTGCCACAAACCGCGCTTCTCTAGTTGTCACCGGTTTTGAGATATGAACAAAAGTTGAAAAATCGCTATTTTTCTACGAATTTGTTCTGTAAAGGGAATAGTATATTCCTGTACAAGTAAGGGAAACGCGTCGTTTCCACGAGAGTTGGATGTTTCAGCACGAGACGAAGTCGAGTGCCGAAAAAATCCAACTCGAGTGTGAACGACAAGTTTCCCTTACTTGTACAAGACTGTGCTTTCTCAAATTTGATGGATAATCATTATTACATGTTTAAAATATTTTCACAGTCAGTGCTGTGTTTTTTGTTTTTAATTTTGTTGGTTATAAGTTCGAATGTTTCGGTCTGCTTTGCTCGGTGTGTTGTTTACTTGATTGAACCTGAATCCTCCGTGTTTTTAACAAATAATAATTATTAAAATTTTGGTTGTTTTTATCACTTTTATTGCGTTAGCGTAGTACGCAGTGTGTTTTTATTTTATGCACGCAATGGTTAAATTATTTCCCCGCACGCGCTTTATTAATGTATAATTATTAATAAAGTTTTAGTATTTATTCCACTCGCGTATCGCCCACTGTGCTAGTTTTTTTAATAATCACCCACAGAACACTTGAGTTACTGCAGGTAAATTTTTAGATTTTCATGTATCTCTAACCCAAGGCAAACTATTGCTGGCAGGATTTCATGTGCTTTTAAACCTAAGAAATTCGATTGTTTGTTAGAAAGTAAATGAATTACACTTCTGAATAATTATTTTGGTCAATTTGTAACATTGAGTGAGTTTCAATAAATATTTTGTCAACAACAGTATTACTATTTATTTTTATAAAATCCAACCTCCACATTAAAAAAAAGTAATTTTTTATTCAAAAACTCTTGTTTAATTTTACATAAAATTGTTTATTAATATTATTATTTGGTAATTTAATACATATTTTTTATCGGAAGCATTTTTCTTTTCTTTTTAACGCATCTTTTATTTTTATTTATTATTATAATTTTTTTTTTCAAAAAACTTGAATTCAATTATTTTTTAGTAAAAGTTTACCGTCAATTTATTCAATTTAGGTGTCGTTCAATATCGATTAAATCATTCGGACTTGACGGAGCCGCAGATTTACGATTAACAGTTGACAGAAGATATTCATGCATCAGCTAAAAGCAGAAGCTGTTTTAAACTTAAAATAAAAAGACTCAGTAATCTAAGAAATTCTTTTTTTTGACATTGATCTTTTGAAAAGTCATATTATTCAAATTAATAAATCTGCGGCTCCGTCAAGTCCAAATGATTTCATCCATATTGAACGACACCTAAATTGAATAAATTGACGGTAAATTTACTAAAAAATAATTGAATTCAAGTTTTTTGAAAAAATAAAAACAAAAATAAAAAATGCGTTAAAAAGAAAAGAAAAATTTACTTAAAACTCGTCCGGAATATGATTCTTTGATTTCATCCCTTTCATCTGTTCATATACCAAAAAAAGATCAGCAGAATCAGAGTAGAAATTTTAAATAGGTTGAGTAAAAATTATTAAAGAAATAAAACTGAAAAAAATTTATTGAAAACTGGTCCGGAATAGTATATTCCTGTACAAGTAACTCGACTTCGTCTCGTGCCGAAACATCCAACTCACGTCGAAACGACGCGTTTCCCTAACTTGTACCAGACTGTGCTTTCTCAAATTTAATGAATAATCATTAAAATGTGTTTGAAATTTTCATATTCGACTAAAGTGCTGTGTTTTTTGTTTCTTAATTTTTTTGTTGTTATAAGTTCGAATGTTTTGGTCTGCTTCGATCGGCCTGTTGGTCAGTTGATTAAACCTGTGTCTCTCACATTAATTATGACTTTTACTCTAAACAGCATTATTTCGTGTTTTAAACACTTAGTTTTTAATTGAATTTGATACAATCATTTACTCTTTTAGATCTGAGTTTGGTTTAAAGTGCCTCTATATTTACCTGTAAAATATTAACATTACGGTTATGGTGATTTTATTACCTGCATACATTTGAATAAATAACAGTTTTTCAAATTTTTTTTTTATCGCTTTTATTGCGTACGCATAGTTCGCTGTGTCTTTTTATTTTGTGCACCTATATGTTATTATAATTGTGTTATGAACGCCCTCAATATATAAATAAGATAATTGTATTAGGATCTTAACGGGCAAGGCCAATAAAAAACTTCTTTTTTCTATTTACAGCAACGTTTCGTCCATGTGATAGTAGACCTCTTCAGGCTTTAATTTTATTAAAAGTAAATATCCGATATACAGTACAAATTGAAAGTATTACAAATATGGATTATTATCTTACCAAGTTCAAATAAAATATTGTACAGTGAAGACGATAATTCTATCGGTCTCGGTCAAGAGTTGAACATAAAATGAAAAATAAGAGTATCGTATTGTGTGTGAAAATGTAATTAGGAAAGCAAAAAGGAAGGAGGAGGGGGGGGCTTATGCTCAGCCCGGACACACTGCATAGCCATTTAATTGGTGTCTCACACTGCCGTCGACGGCCACCACCAACACGGTCACGACGTGAACGATGACGACGACGACCAACACGAGCCCGGTAATTTCAACGACTCTCTAATTGCCACCGCAGCCAAGCTACCATCACCATCACAGACGGCAATACCTGAGGGCATATCTGTGGCCATGGGCACAAAAAGAAATACTCCTGGTAGTCCACCATCATCACTGAAGTGGAGCACGACGTCGAGGCGCTCTACCAGGGGAGGAAGTAGCAACAACAACATCAGCAACGCCGAATCTCCCAACTTTTTGTCGGACAATATCTTTGACTGTCTCGGAGTCTGTGACCGTGATACTGATTTTTTCTATCATTTCAGGGACGTGTGTTGATGTTCTGAGAGACCCCTTTACTGGCTCTCCTCACGCAGAGGGTTGCGCCGGAAGAGAATCGGCTCCTGCACCAGGTGCTGCTCTTGGACCAGAACTCTCCGTGGACGGAGTTCCACCACCGACGTTTTTTCTTATACCCCGCGGCGCAGTTGCAACTTCAGGTTGGGGCTTCGAGCTTGCGGGAGAGGTTTTCACAGACCTTAACTATGCAGATGACATGGGTCTCATTGCGGCCTCGCCTGAGGCGATGAGAATCCTTCTAAGATCGGTGGAGGACGCTGCTGCGGCTGTTGGCCTCACCTTCAACCCTGCAAATTTTGCGACCCTACATCTGAAGGGCAGGGATGTCGATGGGGTCAAGAGAACGCAGTTCAGCATACAGGGTGAGGTGATGCACGCCCTAGACCATGGCGAAGCCTATGAACATTTGGGCACCCCAACAGGATTTCAAGTCAAGAAGATGCCGTACACCACCATAGAAGAGCTGGCGGCGGACATCTGTGCAGTGGACGGTTCACTGCTGGCCCCTTGGCAGGTACTTGAGACCTTGACTACCTTTATTCTGCCACGGATGGACTTTTATCTGCGAGGGTCAGACGTGAGGAAGGGTCTACTCGCGGAGGCCTATAGAGAGTTGAAAGGGACTGCTGAGAGATGGATGAATCTCCCCCGGCGTGCGAGCGCCGAGCTGGTCTTCCTCCCTTCATACATGGGGGGGCGGAGGACTCTTGCCTCTCGCAGTCATGGCTGATATTCTTACCAATGTCCATGCCTTTAAGCTCCTGAGCTCTAGGCATTAAAGTCGTTCATATGCCTGGTTATGAAATGTAAACAATACATTTGAACTTTGAGAAACTATAGAAAAGGACTTTATATAACCCTGAATTTGGTTCGATCTTGTGTCTAAAAATATAATAAAGCCGATTTTAACATTAAAGAAATTTATAATAAGGCTCGGTAACTGATGACCAAATTTACGTTGATTAAGTAACATTATTTTTAAAGTTGCAAGCTTTAAAAATGACGCATGGTTACCGTTAACTTGTAAATGTAAAATCGCGAAAAATCTCTCGTGTGAACTTAAAAAATCGCGGAGAAAATCGCAAATCGGAAAAAAAGCGCGTTAGTGGATTAGAAAATCGCGTTGTCTGGCAACACATCGAAAAACAGCCACCTGAATTACTCAGAGTCTGAGTAATTCAGGCTGTTTTTCGAAAGCAATAGCCGGTGCCTGAGCCAGGACTGCCGTAGGTGGCTTGATTTCGAAGAGGTTCGTTGGACCCTGGACTTGAAGTGTCTTATGTGATTCCATTTTGAAGGAGGTCGCCAGAGTCTGAACTTGAGGTGATTCAGGTGGCTGGCACTTAATCAAGAACTTGATTCTGTAGGAATGTCCAGTAGTCTGAACACGGAGCTGTTCAGTTGGCAGAACTTTGGAGAAACCTGGACTAGGTGTGTCGCAGGCGGCTTGATTTTCAGAAACTGGATGTACGAGTCATGGACGTTGTCAAAGATCTCCTGCGTCTTAAAAACAGATCTTTGACGAAATAATCGTGACCTTGATCGACATCGGTGCAGTTTCTTAACGCATTGATGTTGAGGATAAATTCCTCCCAGAGTTGTTGGAAGCTCTGGATTCTAATTTGGGCCGATTCGCGAGTTATGTGATATGTCGCTTTTTTTCTCAAAATCTCTATAATTTGTTTCAATCCGGAGTCAAATTTTATTTTGGAGGCTAAGAAAATGAACCGCGAAATTGGGCTTACTCATATTGGCAAGAATAATTTAAACGGTATGGTTGAGATAAATTTTAAATTGATATACAATTTAATTGAGGCAACTATTCTCAAAATGAAAGAGTAGAAAAATATTCAAACTTATGAATACTATTGGTGAAGAAAACTTTAAATTGAAACACCATTTAAAATGAAGCAACTATTCTATGTATAAAGGTGTTGGGATTATTGTAGAGGTAGATCAAATTAGTGAAACACTTTGTGGTTAATTAATAGTATTTAATTATTATTTAATAGTAAGGTTACAAATTATAAGCATGCGAGCATCGTGCTCCGCGGTTAGCTGCTAGTACAGTACTCGACTGGTCGCGTCGCGTGACGTAGTTACTTGATGTGCTCTCGCTCACACATACACATATTCTATTCGTATTCACCGTCGGGCGTCGAGACAATAGATGGTGACACGATTCTAATATTATAATATTTAGCTATATTTCAACAAAAGGAATAGAAAAATATTCAAACTTATGTATATTATTGATGAAAAAAACTTTAAATTGCAATATAATTTAAATTGAAAACAACTATTCTTTAAAAATATTCAAACTCATGATCAATTGTAACAATAAAGAAAATTTTAATTGCAATTTAGGGTCACAAAGGTTATAGTATGAGTGTGTTAGTATTATCGTTTCTCACTGTGTAATAGAGCAAGAATTGGGAGGGTATCAATTGAATTTGTTGAATATTCTGGTTTTAGAATATAAATTTATTAAATAAAGTACATTTCAATACATTAAGAAAACTACCGACATGGTGACGGCTCAACTTTCGTCTTACGAGTGGCGTTCGGATTACACCTGACAACGCTTATTTATCTGTGCTGTAAAAGTACAATTCTGCACTGGCATACTTAATTATTCAGTTCATCGCATGTCAGCATTTCAACACATTCCGTACACGCATAAATTTGCTCTCATTTCAACAGAATTCATGAAATCAATTCTCTAACAAAAAGACTCGACGGACATCATATCTGTCCAGTTGTTTGAATTTGGCGGTTGATTTGTTTCCCAACCTGAAAATTCCAGGGCCGTATGAAATTGATTTTTTGTAATGGGGCAATGGAGACACCGGAATGAGAGGTTATGTTGTGTTTATCAGTGTGTTATATTTATTTATTTATGTAACGAATGAAAATTTTAATAAATTATAATTTAAAACGGTGTTTATTTGAAAAACTTTTTTCGAAAACTGAGTGGTTTTATTTATTTTTGGCTTTTGTGACTTGAACTTTTTACAAAATTAATCTTGCTAACAAATTTAAAATCTTTTTATTATGTTTGAAGCAAAAAGAATTAATAAAAATAAATATAATAAAATAAAAATATTATTGAAAATTGTCGCTTTTTTAGCGAGTGTTAATGTATTATAGTTTTTTAGAATAAACTGAATTTGACATACTAAATCCAATTGCTCATTATTAATTAATTTGCTTTTACATATTTAGTGGTCACTAAGTTTTTGTAGCTCATGAGAAATTAAAAATTAATCTTCAATATTACCTAAAATGAAGAATATCAATTAGGGCTAATTTGAAAACATGGCAAAAAAAACTTAAATTGTATGTATATTGAGGTAAGAGGTAGAGATACTCAGATAAAAAGTTATACGAATAACCAAAACTGTCAATAATTGAGCTGGAGTTATACAATACAGATAGTCAAAGGTCCTTTTCTGACACTGCCAGCAGTTGGATGTAAAGCGAAGGGGCACTCCATGAGATCAGATACTCGCAGACTTCAATTAGGACCAAAAAACAGCAAACTTGAGTCAAGTACCACCAACAGTAAAGAAAATCCTTTTTGCTGCTGAGTTGTGATCCAAAGTGTCCAATAAGACCAGGAATGGTACCGATAGCCAATAATAGGGGTTAGTTTACCTATAAGTACAATCAATATAAGTATACAGGGTGTGGGAAAGGTAACGGTACCACCCCTTAATATTTAAATAAAGCATTTTTTGCAAAGCACATGTAATGTAAAAGTTTATTGAAATCAAATTTGTGGAATAGTTAGCCCTATTAAAAGGAGACCAGGCATTATTTTCGGAGATGATAAGGGTTAAAGGACAAAGGGCCAAAAAATTTTTCAAAAAATACCTCAAAATCGTAAAATTTTCAGTCGTAATACCCCTAGTGCTTCAAAATTGTCGATAATTTTTCGACTGTGTTTTGTTGCACAGCAACGAGGGGGCAAGTTTGACAATTTAAAAATCACGAGCGCGAAGCGCGAGTGATTTTTTGTCAAAGTTGCCCCGCGAGTTGCTGTGCAAAAAAACTGGAGAAAAATTATGTAAAATTTTGAAGTACGAGGGGTATTCGGCTGGATTATTTTCCCCAGCTGAATTTCAACCCATAGAAATGCTGTATTTTACATTTTTGCGGTTATAGGTCTATTGCCATTTGTTTACTATGAATATACCTATGAATACTCATATATACGAGCATATATAGATATACACCGCAGTGACTCGGAACTAACCCAAAAGTTGAATTGAACAAGTCTAACAATTCAAGTTGCCATGCGACTAAATGGAAATAACCGAAAAATTATCGAAATAATTTTACCCACACCCCTCCGTCAAATGTCAAATGCGGCGTTCTTATTGGTTGAAATTCAGCTCGGGAAAATAATCTTTTCTTTTCGAATGCAGGGTCCAAAATGGGGGTTCTTATTTGAAAAAACGAAGTTTCTGTCCGTACGGCCCAAGATAAGGGCCCACTAAATCATAAATTTTATTTCAATAAACTTTTACAGTACATGTGCTATACGAAAATTGCGTATTTTCGGAGATAATAGGGGCTAAAGGGAAAGGGCCCTGCAGGGCCCTAATAAGGACCAAAAAATTTTTCAAAAAATACCTAAAAATTGGAAAATTTTCTGTTCTTTTTGGATCCAGGGTCAAAAATGGGGGTTCCCATTTTTGACCCCGAAGTTTTTTCATAGGGCCCACTAAATCACAAATTTTATTTCAGGAAACTTTTACATTACATGTGCTATACAAAAAATGCTTCACTTCAATGTTAAGGGGTGGTACCGCTACTTTTTCCACAATCTGTACGTTAACAACACTATGTAAAATAAACAAAGTATTAATATAATTTAAATCTGTAGTAAATGAAAACTTGAATCAACTTTCCAGACAACTAAGTAAGTTAATAGTTAAAAATGATATTGTACTAAATCGGTGTATTTTACAATGAAAACTCTCAATTTTATTAGAAAACTATCAAAGGTAAGTTGAACATGAAAGGATACAATAATCCTTGCAGTAACCTTCTGCCTATTCACTAAAAAAACTAAATAACAAAAAGGTATATTGAAAGAGAGTATGAGTGGTAACTATTTACAAAGCAGCAAAATATGCTAAACAAAAATTTGATTAATATAAATAATCGCAATGAAGTTTTGCGAGATGGACTGAACCCACAAGTTTAATTATTCGGCCACACGTAGAGGCAAGCGTCAGCGTACAGGATCTCGTCGTTGTGTTGGCACCGGAACAGCAGATAACGTGATGCGAATCGAACCGTGAGTCATGACGGGACCTCCGATATGACTATGCGAGCTGGGTGTGTTGCTAGGGACTGTGTTGCCAGGCGTTGCTACGGCGAGTGTGCGCAATGGCCCTTGCTCCTGAAATGACCAACTTGTTCCTTCTTCTGGCCTCTGGAGGCATCGGTCGTCGTTACCGCGCTGACTACGGCCGCTGCTCCAGTTTTTACTCCCTACACTTCACTGGCGACACACTTTTTGGGGACCAATTCCCCACCAAGGATACCAGTGTTTGAAATTCGAGTTTGATTAATTCAAGCATGCGCGAGGAAAGGAGAGGTTTTTGGGGACAACACAATAAACAACACGGCACTTTACACTAACTTTAACTTTATTTAACTTAAGGGGGGAGTAGGGGTTAATTGGTAAAAAAAAGCACTTTTTCGACGATTTTTTGGGGCGACGTATAAACAAATGCATTTATTCAAACAATGACACATAATAGAGCAACATTTAAGGTAAATTTTGTCAAATTTTTGAATAAGAATATTCATAAATGAGCCTCTGACGTAACATTTTCGGAGGCGTCGAAAAAAAAAGGTCATCCGCGGTGAACACTCCTGGGCTGCACTGGGTTACCTGAAATGAAATTAAATAATTTTTTTAGTTAAAGTAGGAGTTTTTCCCGACCCCTACGGAGAGTATTGATTTTTAAAATTTTTTTTCAAGATTTGGCAACAATTTAAAAAAAAAACCGGATTTTTCGCGGAAAATTGATGCCATTTTGTATCCGTAAAACCGAAAAAAAAAAAAACTCTCCCTAGGGGCTGGGTATTTTATATAACAAGTAAATGTGTCAAATTTTAGAACGATCGGTTGAGTAGTCTTTAAATGGCAGCGTTCACCGACTTTGAAAAAGTTAGTTTCGAGAAAAACGCGTTTTAAGTTTTCGAGGGGGAAAAACCATGAAAAATTTTTTTTTTTACAACTTACACTGAATCGTCGATTCCAGCTGCATAAAGCACATTCCCTGCTGCAGTTTTCTTGTCAAGGGCTTGTTTTGATTGCTGTCTACGAAGTACTCGACCTTCTTTCGTCTGCTGTTTGTGAGACACACCTGCTGCTCGGCCGTGCGACGAGCCGTGCGATTGAGCTGCAGCGCCCGGGCTTAGAGCTCTGTATCTTGGAAAGTTTTGCTCCGAATTACTTCTAATTTGGAGGGGACATTCATAAGACCCTATTCTTTACGAAAATGTAAAAAAAATCGATTTTTTGAAAATGTCTAGCCCCTACTCCCCCCTTAAATTAACTTTATTGTAAACAACATATGTTTACACAATGAGGAGAGTTTTCTCGCCGTTTTGGTCGGGAGAAACTCTGCCTCTAAAAGTCGCCATGCGACAAGTAAGGTGATTATATTAATTATACTAAGATTCCCGTGATGCGTGATTTCGGCATCACGGTCGCAGCAAGACCGGCTTGCAGACGGAAGATGGTCTCTCCTGGCAGCGTCAGCGTCTGTAGCCCGGATGACTAGTACGGTGAACTTAGAAACCCGCGAAATTTCAAACACCGCGAATTTTGAAAAATAAGAATAAAAAACACTTATCTGTTTTCTGGAAATAGAATAAAAATGTTTGGGTTACTAAAACCATAATTACTGATTGGCTTTTACAATCATTCGTACCAGAAAAAAAATTTTCCATTATCGAAGATAAAATAATTATAGAGAATTTAGGCCCTTTTTCAGGACTCGGATAAGTCCAGAAAACTTTTTTAAACTGCTATGAGAACGTAAAATTTTCCGCTCTTTCCGAATCCAAGGTAAAAAATATGGGTTTTTAAAAATTGACTTGAGGCTCTTAGTGTCCAAGATAAGCGCCTGGGTCCTATTTCATCTGGTTCGTCTGTTAGAAAATTTCATTAACCCACTAAGTCCGAGGATTTTTTGAATTTTTGGTTGTGTTTGAGCTGGGAAATCTTAGGGAAAACTGTGAAAAATGTATACCTGAATACCCTATCCCCCTATTTTCAAGTATGCCCTACACGATGGTATAGTTCAAAAAAGTCAAAAATTCGATTTTCATTTGTTTATAAACAAATTAAAAAAAAAAACAAGATTTTTTTTGCACTTTTTTTTTTTTAATCGAAAAATTGAGTGGTTAAAAAATTTTTTACACACTTTAGAATATCATCACGGGTGATCACGCATTTCAAAGTTTCCAAATCTTCTTGAAAATTGTAGCTGCGATTTTTGTAAACAAAATGGCGGCCAAAACACTGCGAAGAAAAAATTCGTAAAGCAGCCGAAGGCGGAACCAACATCGAAAAACTTATTTTGCTCAAAAATATTTATTGAAAAAGCATAAAAAGTCTTTGAAATGTTAATTGTTAATATTTTTATCATTTCAATTGCATATATGCGAGTATTGGGCCCAATAGGGAGGGACCCAAAAATAAACATTGAGAAATCGAAAAATAAAAAATACTAACTTATTCTACGTAAAATTATAAGAACAAAATATACTTGGTGTTTTTTTTATTGGGGCCACTATTTTTTCATAAAAATTCGTTGAAGTTGGGACTATCAACCAATTGAGTCCAAGGATTTTTTGAATTTTTGGTTGTGTTTGAGCTGGGAAATCTTGGGGAAATCTTGGGGAAAATGTATACCTGAATACCCTACCCCCCTATTTTCAAGTATGCCCTGCACGATGGTGTAGTTTAAAAAAGTCAAAAATTCGATTTTCATTTGTTTATAAACAAATTAAAAAAAAAAAACAAGATTTTTTTTGCACTTTTTTTTTCTAATCGAAAAATTGAGTGGTTAAAAAATTTTTTACACACTTTAGAATATCATCACGGGTGATCACGCATTTCAAAGTTTCCAAATCTTCTTGAAAATTGTAGCTGCGATTTTTCTAAACAAAGTGGCGGCCAAAAAACTACGACGTAAAAATTCGTAAAGCAGCCGAAGGCGGAACCAACATCGAAAAACTTATTTCGCTCAAAAACGAGGCCTTCAGATGTATTTATTTATTTATTTATTTATTTATGTTATTTATTTATTAGATTATTTGATTTTTCTGTTAAAAAAATAAATTAATAAATAAATACTTGAATTTTTATTTATTTCCTTTTTTTGTTATGCAGTGTCAAACTGAATACGAAATATATGTTCAATAAAAATAGCCTGCGTATTTTATAATTATTAGAAATACAATTTTGTTATGCAGAAGAAGAGAAAGTAAGAAAGAACAACGGATTCATTGATGCTGTTAAAGCTTTTGCCAGGTGTATACGAGTATAGCTGAAAGGCATAGAGTCTGCTTCATAATCCCCACTTCATGGGTTCGAACCTTGCTTACGAAAATTAAAAACTCAAAATTATTGCCATAAATAAAAAAAAAATACAAGAAATGTAACGTACAATATATTTTATTTTTTTACATTTTATTACATTATGTTTTTGTAAAAATTAATAAAATTTTGAATGTAGTCATTCTAGTTGGGCAAAAACTAATTGAAGAGAAAACTAAATGAACAGAATATTTTTAATGTTTGCAGATATTTCCAATAATTTATATATTTATAAAAAATAATAATTTATTTCGAAAAAAAAAATAAAAATGAAAAAACATTTTTTATAAATGACAATGGTGAAAATTCTTATCATCTGCTAGGGTAAACATGCTTCATAACGAAAAGAGTCCGCTAGGTGGCGTCACGTTTAAACAACATACTAATAAATTAGGTGAAAAAAGAATATAAACAATGGTTGGTTTGATGACATTTTTACCCTGGCAGATGATAAGTTCCACCAGGGGAGCTGCTCAAAGACTGTGGCTGATATTTTTAGCGAATTTCAAGCTAGTCCAGACTACAAATAAATAAATAAATTGAAAAAATTCTGAAATCTGTTCAATTTTTAGTGATTGAATAATTTCAAACTTTTCAATATGCGACCAAAGCGACCTAGACCAGCTAAACCTCCTGATACTGATTCTGAATCAGAATATTTCAGTTCTGATGAAGATGACGAACGATATTGCATACCTGATCCAAATTATTCTGGAGATGAAAGCGAAGGCTCAGGAGCTGAAGAAAGCGACGACTGTACAAACGATTCTCAAAATGATAAAACTTCACAAAAAACTTATTCTCAAGCATCAAAAAATTATGTTAGCAATAACAGTCGTTTGGAGGATAAATACGTTTATGAGTGGGTCGAGGGAGAACAAATTTATCCACAAAACGTTGAAAATAGTTGCCAAATGTCTGATGCTAACAAAAAAAAAATAAAAAGTATGAATTGTGTTGAACTATTTGAAACTTTTTTTTCAGATAGTATAAAAAATCACATAATTATGTGTACTCGAGCAAACGGGTATGAACTAACGATGGGTGAACTTAACGTTTTTATAGGTATTTTAATTGCATCAGCCTACAATTCGCGAAAATCTTACAAACACTACTGGTCAAATGATCCTTTTTTGTCATTTGAGCCAGTAAAAGCGGCTATGGCTCGCGATAAATTTCAGCAAATAAAATCAAACATCAAATATTCTAAACCTGCAGATGAAAATGAAAATGATTTTGGATGGCGTGTACGTACAATTATTGATTTATTCAGGGAAAACATCCAGCAATTTGGATATTTTCAAGCTGCAATGGCCGTTGACGAGATGATGGCCAAGTTTTATGGTAGAACTATTCTGAAACAATTCATAAAAGGGAAGCCCATTAGATTTGGCTTGAAATTTTGGGGTCTTTGCACTCCTGATGGCTATTTACTTGAGTTTGATTTGTACTGTGGTAAAAACTCTGCAATAGCTGACAATAAACTTGAAAAATGTTCTTTAGGTACTCGTGTTGTTATGAGTTTGCTTCAGCACTTTTTTTCAAACGTAACTTTTAGGAAACTGCCTCTTTATCATTTATACATGGACAATTTATTTACTAGTTTTGATCTTGTTTTACATTTAAAAAACTTAGGGGTTCGTTCGACTGGTACTATCCGAGAAAATCGTGTAAAGAAAAAAAATGTTATTCCTAAAAAGTCACCGAAAGGTACAGTTGCAGTGAAATACGAAAAAAGTAGTGGTATAAATTACATTACATTGCAGGACTCTAAACCAGTGTCGATGGTTTCTACTGCTGCTGGTGTCACACCCACATACACAGCGAAAAGGAGGAGCAAAGAAAAAAAAGAAAAAGAAGAAATTGCTTTCCCTAATGCATTCCAACTTTATAATAAAAATATGGGTGGCGTTGACGTTCATGATGGACGTTGTAACTACGCTATGCCTTGCATAAGGTCTAAAAAGTGGACGTGGATCGTTTTTATTCGTCTTATTCAAGCGTCAATAGCTAATGCAGTTGTTCTTTCGAACTATGTTCACGGCAAGGAAACTAAAAAATCAAGTTCGCTTGACTTTATGATGGCAATTTCCAAGCATTATCTTTCAAAGGAAAAGTCTACTAGAGGCAATCACCAAATTTTGACTAAAGAAAAACTAAGAAAATGTTGCTTCTGTCCCATTAGGACACGTTTGTACTGTGAAAAGTGCAGCTTATCTATTTGTCAAAATTGCGTTCCTAAAAATAATCATTAAATTTATTGTAGTCTAAAAGTTTTCATAATTTCTAAGAAAGTTTCATTGTTGAACTAAAAAATTATTTTTATAAAAAAATTGATAAAAAAAAAAAAAAAAAAAAAAATTAGAAAAACACAAAAAAAGTATAAAAGTAATAAAAAAAAAAAAAAAAAAAAAAAAGACACTTTGTTTCATCAACCTCCGCGTGGTAGGTGTTGGGCAACGTTATGTTTTGTATTTTATAAGTGTAACGGCTAAGAGATGAAATTTACAATTTGACGAGTTATTGTTACTTTTTAAAAATTTTCTATACATTTTTATAATTTTTGATTGAGAGAGATTGGTAAAGACTATTATTGCTACAGAAAATTCATAATTTATTATTTTTACATATAAATGAAGTCTAAATCTGTAAATCTGTACACGGCCGTTGGCTAAAGCAGCAAAGAGCCAGTTTAGCAATGCTTAGATCGTTGTTCGAATCCCGCTCACGGCGAGTATTCAGAAAAAGCGCAGATACAGTTGTAAACTGTAAAAGTCGTAATAAAAATTTCTCAGAGGCGTTGACTTCGTGGTGATTGAAAAAAAAAATTTCATCCTTAGGCTATAAAAAAATTTTTTTTTTTTTCAACTCTCAATCTGCCAATTTTTCTTTATATCTGATGAAATATTTCTTTATAAAAGATTTGATTTATGGATATAATTGAACAAAATTTTCTTGTAATTTTTTCTAGCCTGCATCTATGATAATTTTAGTCTGATCGCTTTTTACTAAAAGTTAATTTTTCTTATAGTTTTTTATTCAGTTCAGACCAATATTTGGTGAAGTATATCCTTTCAAAAAGGTGTATTTGAAAGTAGAAAAAAAAAAAAGATTTAAAGTCATTGGAAGACGAATTTTTTTTTTTTTTTTGGATTTACAATTTTTTTCTGTATTTGAGATACTTTTTGCTCTAAGCGGGATTTGAACCCATGGACTTGTGATTACGAAGCAGACTCTATGCCTTTCAGCTATAGTCGTATACACCTGGCAAAAGCTTTAACAGCATCAATGAATCCGTTGTTCTTTCTTACTTTCTCTTCTTCTGCATAACAAAATTGTATTTCTAATAATTATAAAATACGCAGGCTATTTTTATTGAACATATATTTCGTATTCAGTTTGACACTGCATAACAAAAAAAGGAAATAAATAAAAATTCAAGTATTTATTTATTAATTTATTTTTTTAACAGAAAAATCAAATAATCTAATAAATAAATAACATAAATAAATAAATAAATAAATAAATACATCTGAAGGCCTCGTTTTTGAGCGAAATAAGTTTTTCGATGTTGGTTCCGCCTTCGGCTGCTTTACGAATTTTTACGTCGTAGTTTTTTGGCCGCCACTTTGTTTAGAAAAATCGCAGCTACAATTTTCAAGAAGATTTGGAAACTTTGAAATGCGTGATCACCCGTGATGATATTCTAAAGTGTGTAAAAAATTTTTTAACCACTCAATTTTTCGATTAGAAAAAAAAAGTGCAAAAAAAATCTTGTTTTTTTTTTTTAATTTGTTTATAAACAAATGAAAATCGAATTTTTGACTTTTTTAAACTACACCATCGTGCAGGGCATACTTGAAAATAGGGGGGTAGGGTATTCAGGTATACATTTTCCCCAAGATTTCCCCAAGATTTCCCAGCTCAAACACAACCAAAAATTCAAAAAATCCTTGGACTCAATTGGTTGATAGTCCCAACTTCAACGAATTTTTATGAAAAAATAGTGGCCCCAATAAAAAAAACACCAAGTATATTTTGTTCTTATAATTTTACGTAGAATAAGTTAGTATTTTTTATTTTTCGATTTCTCAATGTTTATTTTTGGGTCCCTCCCTATTGGGCCCAATACTCGCATATATGCAATTGAAATGATAAAAATATTAACAATTAACATTTCAAAGACTTTTTATGCTTTTTCAATAAATATTTTTGAGCAAAATAAGTTTTTCGATGTTGGTTCCGCCTTCGGCTGCTTTACGAATTTTTTCTTCGCAGTGTTTTGGCCGCCATTTTGTTTACAAAAATCGCAGCTACAATTTTCAAGAAGATTTGGAAACTTTGAAATGCGTGATCACCCGTGATGATATTCTAAAGTGTGTAAAAAATTTTTTAACCACTCAATTTTTCGATTAAAAAAAAAAAAGTGCAAAAAAAATCTTGTTTTTTTTTTTAATTTGTTTATAAACAAATGAAAATCGAATTTTTGACTTTTTTGAACTATACCATCGTGTAGGGCATACTTGAAAATAGGGGGATAGGGTATTCAGGTATACATTTTTCACAGTTTTCCCTAAGATTTCCCAGCTCAAACACAACCAAAAATTCAAAAAATCCTCGGACTTAATGGGTTAAAAAAAAGTTTTCCGTTGCTTGAGTTATACAAAAAAATGCTTTTCTTTCGAGTTATTCACACTGTCGCGTGCAAACGTGACAATAATTATTTAATTATATTTGAGTTTAATTTAATTTAAGTGGGAACTTACCCGCTATGAGCAGATTACGCAGTAATCTGCTCGTCACCCTTTTCGCTTGTCTTGGGTGGGATTTATTTGGGGAAAAATAAATGTAATTTTTAAAGTTAATGTAAATTTTATTATTAATAATTATAAAATAGAAATTTTTACGAATCAAGTTTATCGTCCTACGACGAAGTTATAAATTAACAATAAAAAATCTTACTTGTAACTAGGTGCGAACCTAGGCTAGACGGAGAGGGGTCCGGGTTTCTAGCCCGGTGATCCCTATGGTTGACCCACGTGTCAGGGCTGTCGAGTACAGTGGCCTGTCGAAGCCCGTGGAACTCCGGCTCCTTCCGTCCAGGTGTGCCTCTGCGACCTTCGGCTTGCGCTGGCCTCCGGGTCGCTTGGTGTCGGGAACGAGAGAGGGAGTTTGAAGTTCGCTTGAGCCGGGAGGTCGCCGATTATCCCCACCTAGGACTTAAGGATCGGAGCTGCATCCAATTAGCTCGAGCTTTTAGCTTGGCTCGCGACGGGCCCCCTTCCTCACTCTTTCGGCGGGAGTAATTAAGAATATTCGAAAAGTCGTTAGCGCAACTTAGGAGGGTGATGGGTATTGGTTATGATTATTATTAGTATTATTATTTGTGTTAAAGGTTGATACACGACAACACTGTTTCATACGTAATCCACACCCTGTACAAGTGGACCCAAGGACTGAAGAATTAACAGCAGATGAAATTGAAAACATGTAAAAATTTACAGAAGAAGACGTTGAACCAGCCGATGTTTTAAAAGAGCAACAAGTTCTTAAAATCTCAAAAGTCTCCGAAATTCTAAATCATTTTACGAAATTATAAAAAGTGTCTCTGAAGCAGATCCCATAACTACTAGAAGCTTAAAATTTAAACAAGATTGTGAAGCAGCCATTACACCTTATGAAGAGCTGCACCGAGATTTGATAAGAAGAATAAAACAAGCTCGTCTAATAAATTATTTTGATACTGTTTAAATTCATAACTGATGTAAATTACAAAAATTTAGGGCCGTGGTAGCCAAGTGGTTAGGGCGCTCGACTTCAAACCTCGGGGTCGTGGGTTCTAGCCAGAGTCTCTGCGATTTTTTCGAAGGATTTTTCTTTCGTAAAAAATCGTTGCAGATTTAAACAGCCACGGTGTAGGTGAATTGGGATGCCCCGAGTATTTTTTCTGGACATCATGGCAAAAAGCCGACTAAAACTCTCTCCGATACTGTGTCTTTGGGTAGTGGGTCCGAACCAGAGGAATAAAGTCAGCTGATTTTCCAGGAAACGTGCTTGAGGCTGACTTGCTTACCGACATCACAAGGAGTGAGACAAAGCCGCTTTAAAAAGTTTAACGCTACCAGAATGGGAACAAGCCAGTGTAATAAAAAAGTACCGAGCAATGTTTAGTTCCGTATGATGGTGTTAAGGCCGGCGTGAGTCACTCACACATACGCGGTTGATACCCCCCTTATATGGGTCTTTACCTGCAACAAGATTGTCAAGCATAAAAAAAAAAAAAAAAAATTACAAAAATTTATTTAAAAATTTTATTTACATATATTTTAGATTAAAAAAATTTATAAAAAAAAATTGACCATATTTTTTGAACGTCCGGAACTTAACCCCCTTTTATCATAAGACGTATTGTTTGAGAATTCGCGGAGGATGCGCTGTAGGATAAAGGGATATTTACCGCGATCGCGAGGGATTGTGAAAGGCAAAAACGGCGTGGTTTTAAAGCACAACACTTGTCGATTTTATGCTGAACTTAAACTATTTATTTAACACTATCTATACAAATGAGGAGAGAGAGTTCGCCGTTTTGGCCGGGAGTCTCTCAACCTCAGGCAAACTAGGTGGAACCGTCGTAGATAAGCGGGCGATCTACGACGAAGGCTTTGAGTCCCGTGACGCGTGGTTGCGGCATCACGGTTGCAGCACTACTGGTGCGGGCGGAAACTGGTCACTCCGGGCAGCTCTGGCGTGGGTCGCTCGCATGACCAATCCCATGGCGATAAAAGGCGGTAGATCCCGAACACTTATGCTTCATTATACGCAGTTTCGCTGCACGCGGCACCTTTTCGGAACCAATTAACCGCGTATAACGAGGGATGCCTGTACAAGATAATTTATAAATATGAATTTGTAAAAATAGGATATTAACTCTTGTAAGTACTTGATGAATTGGCATATTTTGTAAAAAAGGAATTTTTTGTTAATTTTTTTACGTTCTTGCCAATAAAGCTCCTGAAGTGTGGCCGTCGATGGCTCAGTTGGTTAAGGCACACGCCTTAGTCGGCTGAAACATCCACGCTTCGAGGCACGCGTTGAAGTTTGAACCTTTTTCATCTTATGCGCTGATTTATAAATCTCGTACTCAGAGATTTTTATATCAGGACCAAAAGTTCGTTTTTTTAATGAGAACCCCTTCTTTTGACCCCAAATTCGAAAAAAGCACAAAAGTTAACGATTTTTAAGTATTTTTTAAAAATTTTTTGGGCTCCCATAAGACCTAGTAAGTCCTGATAAAGCCTACTTAACTTTGACAGCATTATTCTTGGAAAAAATCATTTTTTAGGTAGCACATATGCATTGGGAAAGTTTTTCGGATTGGAATTTACAACAAAAATGGCATTAAAAAATTGAGCCGGGGGTCTCATATTGGGCTCTACGGACCCTAACTAATACTAGTTTTATACATGGAAACCCCTATGTTTGACCCAATTCATCTTTGGGAGGACTGTTTCCGAAAAAAAAGCATTTTTACAGCACATGCATCGAGAAATTTTTCTAGAATCAAATTTTCCAGCAAACACCCTGCAAGGGTCTCGCCTTGCAGTGCTCTAACTATGTAAATTATGTTGATTTATTTTTTATTTGTTATTTTGATATTCTTGATTTTTTTTTGTTAAATTCGGAAAACGCGGAGGAGCAGTGAGTCGGTAAGGTAGGTTCTAATGAACTACGCGACGTCGTTTTCGGTCGACAGCGACAAGACCCCCCACAGCCAAGTCATAGGTCAAAGATCTATGAAGCCGCTTGCGCACCCCACCACTGAAATTTGGGTCCCGAGGGCACGACGCGAGGTGCGAGGAAGGCTAGCCACGACGGGAGCGGGACTTCTTAATCTACCCTTGTCCAATGCACACTGAATTTTCAAACATCAGACTGGTGCATTAGACAGCTCATCGTTTTTTTTAGTACTTATCATACGTGTACGCGAATGCTATCATCGTAGGTCCGACGAGTCCCACGAAGCGATTTGTTTTTCTTTTATCATAATCTTTGGCTGCTAATCAACCGCGCCGCGAACTTGGCCTTACAAGGACAGAACGAGAGTGGCGGCCACCCTCCGACCGAGTGAAACGATCTTGGACTGGCTGGGCAAATCTACTGATCGGAGATCAACACCAACGCTGACCGGTAAAAGCAACTACCCAAGGCCGCGACCACAAGAGAATATGTAAGTGCCCCATGTATTGGCTAATATCTATTGCAACTCATACTGCGCTGCAGTCAGGGTCCGTTTTTTTTCTCTTTTTTTCATGATGTACATACTCTATGTGTAACGAGGCCCATGATTTCATTAACGGGATTAATCTCACAGTCTGAGAACCAAGTCAATCACCACGTATAAACCGCGGCTCACTGCTCGTCAGACATCACCGCAAACTCCTATTAAAATAACGTTAATCTACTTTAATATGTTAAAATAATCTTAAATTGTTAACTAAATCGAGTCACTTCTGAGAAAACTCTGTAACCGTACGCGGAATGAAATTAAAATTTAGAATAAATCAGATGTTGTTTCGATTATTATAAAATTTGTTTCCTTATTTATTAAATTTTGAGATTTCGCCCTTATTTATTTAATTGTTTTTTTTTAGCACAAACAAATTTAAACGGAGCCACCGTGCTCTCTTATCATTTAATTAAGTTACCAGCGGTAAATTAAAATACTCTACACCGGCAGTAAGTTTTCCTCCCTATCTAGAAACCACCCAACCCGAAAATATTAGGGCCCTTAGGTTCGTTTATTAAAATAAGGCCTAGAAAATTTTTCAAAATATACCTTAAAATCGTAAAATATTCTACTCTTTTTAAATCTGGCGTCGAAAATAGGAGTTCCTTTTTGAACTTTTATGTAAATTCATCAAAGTACGCTTAGGTTGTGTTTCAATCAATCACCTTTTTAGCATCTATAAATCCGATTTAGTCAATGCATGTCTTTTAAGTTACTTAAATATTGCTTTAGATAAAGTAAATTGCATATTAAAAGAGAAGGTTACGCGGCAAAAGTCTCACGAAGCGACTACTGCTCTCCGCTACCGCTCAGCTGATTGAACACTCAGCGAAAACCTTGTGCTAGCACGCTGGTGTTACTTAAGTTTGTATTCGTTTTTTCGTTAATCTAAGAATTATGAATGAATCAATGACTGACATTACTTCAAGTTCGAACATTAGTGTTCGTGAAAAGACGAAAAAGCGTCCGGACGACGAACTTTCTGATGAAGAAACCGATTTTGAAAAAAACAAACACTTTAGATTTATTAACTATGAAACTCGAACTTTACTTATTTATTTCTAGGTTTACAAGTACAGGAGAGTGATCACGTCGTTTTGACCGGGTGGCACTCTACCTCTAGAAATAGTCATCGACTTTAATTAGCGGAGCACACTGAAATACGACTGCTCGCTTTCTCTAGCGGATAACGACTGACAGCGGACGGGAGTCTTCTCGGCGACCACGCCGCGCGTGAGTCGCTCGACTGACTTCTGACCGAGGCAGTCCAAACTAACGGCTTAAGCGCCAAAATTCAAATTTACAGTATTAATCCTAAACATTCCGCCCGCCTTAATCCGTGCGGGCACGGATAAATTATTGATAGTCTTATCCACGGGCTGAATTAACACTAAGTTGCAAGCTCCAACTTCCACGGCTGGAGGAGCCGTCTGGCGAGTTTCTGCGGGCACTAGAAGGAACAGCTTCACTGACGGTCCGCGAAACTTGGAACTGGCCGTCCTCAGCTCACACACCCGATTGTCACCCTGAGGATCAGGGTAGGTCTCCATTACACGCGCCAAAGGCCATTGTCCCGGAGGTATATTTTCAGCTTTGATATACACCACGTCCCCTGGTTGGAAGGAACGAGTGCGAGTTCTCCATTTCTCCTTTGGCTGTAGGGAAGACAGGTACTCATTGCGCCAGCGAGCCCAAAAATGCTGCATTTTCTGGGAAATGAACTGCCACCTACGGCCCACAGGAACGTTTTTGGTTGTGAAGTCTGGTTCTGGAATCAAATGAGAAGGTCTTAATATTAAGAAATGTGAAGGAGTAAGAAAGTTCAGGTCAGAGGGATCGTCTGAAAGAGGCAACAAAGGCCGTGAATTCAGACAAGCTTTAATGCGACAAAGTAGAGTAGACATTTCCGAGAAAGTGAGAACCATGTCCCCGACCACTCTACGCAGATGATGCTTGGTGGCTTTGACGCCAGCTTCCCAAATGCCTCTAAAATGGAGGGTGCCTGGAGGGTTGAATTTCCAAAGGGAGCCCGATTGAGCAAAAACATCGATCGAAACATCAATCATGGAACGTTTGCGGAACATTTGGCGAAGCTCGGCGTCAGCACCGATGAAATTAGAGCCCTGATCACTATAGAGTAGAGAACAATGGCCTCTACTAGACGTGAAACGGTGGAAGGCAGCGATGAAGAATTGAGTAGAATAATCCTCGGCGAGCTCTAAGTGGATAGCTCGGGTACGTAGGCACACGAACAAGCAAACATAACCTTTCATAGTGCCGCGACCTCTAGCCTTGGTTAGCCAAATCGAAAAAGGACCAGCGTAGTCCACGCCGGAATGGGCGAAAGGGCGAGCTGATGTGACACGAACACTGGGTAACTCTCCCATGAGAGGAATCATTGTCTAGTGTAAAAACTTCAGACAGGATTTACAATTTTTCAACACTTTCTTTACAGTTTTACGACCGTTGATGATCCACACGTCCTGTCTGAGTGTTCCCAAAGTCAATTGGACTCCTCCATGGCCAGGCGCGGATCCAGTAACCATTTTGGGGGGGGGCGCTTTACTACATGTATGAATATATATATATATATACACCCTGGGCGCCCGAGTTCAACAAAAAAACTGATCAGCTATCCCCCAAGCTCTAAACACCCAAATACCCTGGGCCCCCGAGGTCTACGAAAAAACTGATCAGTTATTCCCCAAGTTCTAAGCCCCCAAAACCCTGGGCGCCCGAGTTCAGCAAAAAAACTGATCAGCTATCCCCCAAGCTGTAAACCCCCAAATACCCTGGGCACCCGAGTTCAACAAAAAAACTAATCAGCTATCCCCCAAGCTCTAAGCCCCCAAAACCCTGGGCGCCCGAGTTCAGCAAAAAAACTGATCAGCTATGCCCCAAGCTGTAAGCCCCCAAATACCCTGGGCACCCGAGTTCAACAAAAAAACTTATCAGCTATCCCCCAAGCTCTAAGCCCCCAAAACCCTGGGCGCCCGAGTTCAGCAAAAAAACTGATCAGCTATCCCCCAAGCTGTAAGCCCCCAAATACCCTGGGCACCCGAGTTCAACAAAAAAACTTATCAGCTATCCCCCAAGCTCTAAGCCCCCAAAACCCTGGGCGCCCGAGTTCAACAAAAAAACTGATCAGCGATCCCCAAAGCTGTAAGCCCCCTAAAACCCTGGGCCCCCGAGTTCAACAAAAAAACTTATCAGCTATCCCCCAAGCTCTAAACCCCCAAATACCCTGGGCGCCCGAGGTCTACGAAAAAACTGATCAGCTATCCCCCAAGCTCGGAATCCCCAAATACTCTGCGCGTCCGAGTTCATCAAAAAAACTTATCGGCTATCCCCCAAATACCCTGGGCACCCGAGTTCAACAAAAAAACTTATCAGCTATCCCCCAAGCTCTAAACCCCTAAAACCCTGGGCGCCCGAGTTCAACAAAAAAACTGATCAGCTATCCCCCAAGCTGTAAGCCCCCTAAAACCCTGGGCCCCCGAGCTCAACAAAAAAACTTATCAGCTATCCCCCAAGTTCTAAGCCCCCAAAACCCTGGGCACCCGAGTTCAACAAAAAAACTGATCAGCTATCCCGCAAGCTGTAAGCCCCCAAATACCCTGGGCACCCGAGTTCAACAAAAAAACTTATCAGCTATCCCCCAAGCTCTAAGCCCCCAAAACCCTGGGCGTCGAGTTCAATAAATAATCGGTCAGTTATCCCTCAAGCCTGAAACCCCCCAAGCCCTGGGCGCCGAGTTCGATAAATGATCGATCAGCTATCCCCCAAGCTTTAAGGAGATAGTATGGTCAAACGAGCGAAAAAAAATGCTTTTTTTGAAGATTTTTGAAATCAAATCAAGCAAACCAAGTTTATTGTAAAATATAGTACTTTATTAAGTAACATTTAAAGAAGCTTTTGTCCAATTTTGAGGTAAAAATATTAAGATTTGAGTCTCTGGCAGGGAATTTACGGCGAGACCTTTCGAAAAAAGTTTTTTGCGGTGGCCACTCGTACTTGGCACTGGCTTATCTGAAACACAATTTGAAAGAAGATTTAGTTAAAGAATAAGTTTTTCTAAGCGCTGTCGAGCCACTCTTTTAAATTTTTTATTTTTAACTAAATGGTGGCCCTAAAATGGCGTCTTTTTGAGGTAAAAATTTTCAAACTGCTGGTAAAAATGTAAAAATTGAAAAAAGGGTTTTGGAGGTTTAGAGCTTGAGGGATAGCTGATCAGTTTTTTTGTTGAACTCGGACGCCTAGAGTTTTGGGGGTCTAGAGCTTGGGGGCTAGTTGATCAGTTTTTTTGTTGATCTCGGACGCCCAGGGTTTTGGGAGTTTAGAGCTTGGGGGATAGCTGATAAGTCTTTTTGTTGAACTCGGACGCCCAGGGTTTTGGGGGTTTAGAGCTTGGGGGATAGCTGATCAGTCTTTTTGTTGAACTCGGACGCCCAGGGTTTTGGGGGTTTAGAGCTTGAGGGATAGCTGATCAGTTTATTTATTGAACTCGGGCGCCCAGGGTATTTGGGGGTTTAAAGCTTGGGGGGGTAGCTGATCAGTTTATTTATTGAACTCGGGCGCCCAGGGTTTTGGAAATTTAAAGCTTGAGGGATAGATGATAAGTATTTTTTTTTAACTCGGGCGCCCAGGGTTTTAGGGGTTTAGAGCTTAGGGGATAGCTGATCAGTTTATTTATTGAACTTGGGCGCCCAGGGTTTTGGGGGTTTAGAGCTTGGGGGATAGCTGATCAGTTTTTTTGTTGATTTCAGGCGCCCAGGGTATTTGGGGGTTTAGAGCTTGGGGGATAGCTGATCAGTTTTTTTGTTGAACTCAGGTGCCCAGGGTATTTGGAGGATAGCCAATAAGTTTTCTTGTTGATTTTGGACGCCCAGGGTATTTGGGGGATAGCCGATAAGTTTTTTTGTTGAACTTGCATCTAAAATACCTTCCAAAAAATTTTTTTGGGGGGGGCGATCGCCCCCGCCGCCCCCCCCTTGGATCCGCCACTGTCCATGGCGAGTGTCAAAATGAGCTTTTCGAATAAGCAACTGAGATCAAGTTGTGGAGTAGGATCTGGAGAATTTACCTGGATGGGCGGATCTACTGAGTGAGATTTAATGAACACCTGATAACAAGTAAGAGAGTCATCATACTTTTCCTGCACCAGATAAAGAAGATCATTTTGAAAATATTCGTGCCCTGGATCAGCACTTTCGTCATCTTTGATTAATCGATCATTATCGACGAACTGATTCCAAAGTTCATCAAGTCGAATGATTCTCCTCTGGGCTAATTCCACCGACAATTTGGCGGAACCCTTCTTGAGGAAATTGATATAATGATTTGCAATGTGCTCGCGAATAGTGAGCTGCTTAGCGACTAGTCCCTCCATTTTGAGGTAGTGCACCAAGCGAAAAATTCTATTGAAAAAATATTATCGGCTGGTAAGGGTAGAAATGGTCCCTAAACAACAACTAAGCCGGGCAGGTGGCTGATTTTGGAAGACAACCCTAACATTATTTCTAATGAAAGTTTAAAAAATAAAGAAAGTGAAAAAATCAAAAAATAAAGGAAGAAGAAAAAAGGTAAATAGATAAACAAATAAACAAATAATTAGAGAGAAAAAAAAATGAAAATCCCTAAACAACTCTAATTGGGTTGACTGGGGTCAAGGGTTAGTAGGCAGTTGGATTGATCTTTTAAATAAAAAGATCAAAAGGTATTCAAACAAGCTGAACACCGCTTAGAGATGAAAACAAACCAAAGGGTGATTATAGTTAGTACGTATTACAGTTGGGTATATTGGGCAAAATGATTGTCTTGAAAAAATTGGTTTTGAAAAGACAAACCTTAAATGGATGTAAAAAATTCAATTAGGATTTTTTTAAATATATAATTGGAAAATTGAGACAATCCATTGCGCTTCATCAATATAAATAATTTGAGATTATACTATACTAATAAGGATTGGCAAAATTTGGTTCCAACGCTGACTCTGACAACCATACAAAATAGTAATTTTGAACCTTAGGCTTTCGAAGAACTCAGAGAATGCTGCTGCAGCTGTATGAGCACTCGAGGACTACCAGTTGGTGAAGAAAGTCCCTTCGCTTGCTCCCACAGGTGCCGAAGGTTGCTCAGATATGGTTGAACAGTAAGCGTAGACCTCAGTTTAATAGGTAGTTGCACCTGCAAATTTAATTGTGTAAGAGAAGGTAGAACAACAATAAATGAAATAAAATTTTCATATGATCTCCAGATTAATAAAAAAAATATTCCTTATTTTGATACTAACTTGACCATAAAATATTCACTTGTTTGTCAAAATAGTGGCAGCTGTACTTAATTATTGAGTGATTGAGTCAACTGACTATTTGTTTTGGAAAGATAAAAATGAATAAATTTCAGAAAAGGCAAAATAAAATTGAAAACAATGAAGCCAACTTTACCCACACCGTTCCAAGACTAAACAAACAAAAAAGAATTGAAATTATTAAATTGCGCAACACAAGTTTGCGACTTGGAGCGGACCCACCGTATTAGCGGAGTCAGCTGGTCGAGGTGGCGCCTTCTCTCTCTCTCTCTCTCCCACTGCAGAGGGGCTGCAGTGCGGCAGGGACGTAGCAGGCCGATGGTCTTCAGCTGAAAGCAAGCGGTGTTGCCAAGTCGTCTTCTGATCCACCGTCGTCTTAGTTTTTGGTCGAGCCGTTGAGCGTCTTTGTTGCTCCGTGGCTCGGGCAGCAGGTGAGTCTCCTCCCCTTTTCCAATATGGCCGCGCTGCTTCAAGTCACTCTCCGGCGAGGCATCGGTAGCGGTTTGCGGTGTTGAAAATGGCAGCGTCGATACACTTCTCTTCTTTTTTCACTCACGACGCGCTTTTTTTTCGGGGAACTTTTCCCCACAAGGGATGCCAATTATTTGGGAAAACTAACGCGAGCTTAACGGGGCACGGAGAAGGTAGGAATGACTGGGGTTTTAAAAGAAACAAACACTTTAGATTTATTAATTATGAAACTCGAACTTTACTTATTTATTTCTAGGTTTACAAGTAGATGAGAGTGATCACGCCGTTTTGACCGGGTGGCACTCTACCTATAGAAATAGTCATCGACTTTAATTAGCAGAGCATACTGAAATACGACTGCTCGCTTTCTCTAGCGGATAACGACTGACTGCGGACGGAAGTCTTCTCGTCGACCACGCCGCGCGTGAGTCGCTCGACTGACTTCTGACCAAGGCAGTCCGAAATAACGGCTTAAGCGCCAAAATTCAAATTTACAGTATTAATCCTAAACAAATATATCATATTTTTTTGTTGAAAAATATTGAATGTAGTCCGAGTAATTCTTGAAAAAAGCCGAAAAATTTTTTTTTCAAATGCTTGGCTATCCTACAGAAATGGGTTTAGATATCTCTGGTTGGGCTCATTTTTTTCGTTAAATCTTATATTTTTGAAAAAAAAAAAAAAAAAAATATTACATTACTAGAGAAAAAAAATGGAAAAAACCCAAAAAACTGAAAATAATGATGTTTTTTTTATTAAACTTATCTTATTTGTTATAAATAACGTATTGTTTATCAATATTTCGTGAAATAATTTTTTTTAAACGTGAGGTTTACTTTGCTTTGATAAATGTTTTTATTATCAGTTTCATTAAGTAACAAAAAGTGCATACAATAATCATTAAAACAGCAAATATACATAAATGATTATCTTAAAATTAAAGTGTTGACTGGAAAAAAATTTTTTCACTCATAAATTGTTCTTTTTTTAATCAATAACATGTATATTAAAACAATTTTTTAAACATTTTGTGAATATCACAATATATTAATATGAAAAATTCACTTAAATATGTTTCAGTTTAAATGATTCGATAATTTATTTTTTAAGTTTTTAAAGAGAAAATATTAATATATATAATAATACACTAATTATTAACAGAAAAAAAACATGAATTCTCAATTGAAAACTGGTAATTCACAACATATTTCGTTGGCCCTTACGAAAAAAAACACCTGCCAGAAAATCCGGTAAAACAGTGACAGTACCAGTTTTTCAAGAAAAACGTGACAAGTTTTTTTTTTACTAGAAAACTGTAACAAGTTAACAATTTTTCGAGATAACTATAACAACAAAATAATCGGCCAATATATGAGCCAGTTTTTCAAGAAAAATGTAACAAGTTCTTTTTTTACAAGAAAACTATAACAAGTTAACAATTTTCCGAGATAACTGTAACAACAACAAAATCGGCCAATATATAAGCCATTTTTCCGAGAAAAGAGTAATTAGTATATTTTTTCCATGATATTAATAACGATCAATAATAAGGGGAAATTTCCGAGAGTAAAGTAACGGGTGCACTTTTTACGGGTAAAGTGTAACGTTGGGGTAATTGACGATTAGGATATTGTTTTTACAGGTAAAAAGTAACAAGACCATTACCAACTTATTTGAAACTGACTAAGGGAGCTTTTCCCGAGGAAAACGTAACGTTAAAACTTTTTTCCTGGTAAACTGTAATGTTGAAGTTATCAACGATTAAGGTATTTTTTCCAAGTTAGAATTTACAATATCTGTGCCAACTTATTCAAACCAGATTTGGGAGCTTTTCCCGAGGAAAACGTAACGTTAGAACTTTTTTCCGGGTAAACTGTAATGTTGAAGTTGTCAACGATGAAGGTAATTTTTTCCAAGTTAAAATTTACAATATCCATGCCAACTTACTTAAACCAGATTTGGGAGCTTTTTCCGAGGAAAACGTAACGTTAAAACTTTTTTCCGGGTAAACTGTAATGTTGAAGTTATCAACGATCAAGGTATTTTTTTCCAAGTAAGAATTTACAATATCTATGCCAACTTACTTAAACCAGATTTGGGAGCTTTTCCCGAGGAAAACGTAACGTTAAAACTTTTTCCGGGTGAAATGTAATGTTGAAGTTATCAACGATCAAGGTATTTTTTTCCAAGTAAGAATTTACAATATCTATGCCAACTTGCTTAAACCAGATTTGGGAGCTTTTCCCGAGGAAAACGTAACGTTAAAACTTTTTCCGGGTGAAATGTAACGTTTAGGTGATTAACGATTAAAATAATATTTTTCTATGTGAGAATCTACAATATCAATGCTAACTTGGTTAAAGCAGGCCAGGGAGCTTTTCCCGAGATGATCGTAACGTGAGGACTTTTTTCCAGGTAAAGTGTAACGTTGAGATTATCAATAATAAAAAGTAATATTTTTCCAAGCCAAAAGTGACAATAGTAATTCCAACTTACTTCAACCAGACCAGAGAGCTTTTCCCGAGGAAATCGTAACGTTGAGACTTTTTTCCGGGTAAAGTGTAAGATTGAAGTGATAAACGATTAAATTTATATATTTTTAAGTCAAAACTTACAATAGCAATCCCAACTTATTTAGACCAGACCAGAGAGCTTTTCCCGAGGAAATCGTCACGTTGAGACCTTTTTCCGGGTAAAATGTAACGTTTAAATGATCAATATTAAAGTTATATCTTTTCAAGTCAGAGTTTCATTCATAATCAAAATGTCTTCTACATAATTGTTTTTTTTCCCTAAAGATTATATTTTTAAATAGTTTAAAAATCACACTGTAATGAATTAATGATTTTATCAGATTAATTAATCCAAAATGGAAAAAAGGATAAATATTTTTATAAGCTTAAAAAAAATGGACTCAAGACTGAAAGTTATAAATGAACCTAGATACAGTGTAAAATTTTTCTGCAAATAAGAATTAAAAATTTTAGTTGACGACAAAAAACGCATGTAACTATTTTTTCGAGTCTATTCACAGGCTTAATAATACTAAAATCAACAAAACTTACCAAAAATATCAACCATTTATTTTCTAGACATACATTGAGAAAACTGTTTGGTCTTGATCCAATAAACTAAATCTCAAATTTAAAAAATAGTTTTTCCGTACTTCAGCCGGCAAGCGCTACTTCCCATCCGGTTCCGGTACAGTCGTCAGTAGCACTTCCCGGCGCCGTCGAAAAATAGTATACTCAACTAGGCAGCTGAAAATGAAGGCCTAAAATCACATGAAGTTATCGTCCGAGGCGAAGCCAAGGTTGACAAACATGTGATTAGCTGCCTAGTTAAATAATATACTAATTTGTTTATTCTTATTTTTATTTTTTTTATCGATCATTTTTTGTTTCTACCATAATCAATTTTTTCCTTCATAAAATTTATCAATCTCTATTATATTTCAAAATTTTCTAAAGTAGAGAAACTTATTTTATGAATAGCGAAATTCTTACAATTTTCATAGGTCGAATTTTCTCGGGCTTATTTTAAAGTTATGACCACAAATAATTTACTCAAACCCTGCAAGAAGCGTTTGATTATAGTTAGAGTTAGCCCAGAAAAACATCTCATTGTTACGATTTCCTTGAGAAAAACTCTCAGGTCCGCCTTTAACAAGTTGACATGGAGATTGAAAATTTTTATTTAGAAAAATTTTATTTTTATTTTTTATTGACTCAATGCTACAATTTACTCGGAAAAAACATCAACATTACGATTTACTTTGAGAAAGCTTCCTTGTATATTTTAATTAATTTGGGATTGCTACTGTAAGTTTTGACCAAAAAATATATTACCATACTCGAAAATTGCCCCAACGTGACATTTTACCTGGAAAAAAGTCTCAACGTTACGATCACTTCAGAAAAAGCTCCCAAGTCTGGAATAAATAAGTTGGCATGGATATTGTAAATTCTGACTTGGAAAAATTATACCTTAATCGTTGACAACTTCAACATTACAGTTTACCAGGAAAAAAGTTTTAACGTTACGTTTTCCTCGGAAAAAGCTCCAAAATCTAGTTTGAATAAGTTGGCATGGATATTGTAAATTCTAACTTGGAAAAATAATACCTTAATCGTTGATAACTTCAACATTACAGTTTACCCGGAAAAAAGTTTCAACGTTACATTTTCCTCGGAAAAAGCTCCCAAATCTGGTTTGAATAAGTTGGCATAGATATTTTATATTCTAACTTGGAAAAAAATACCTTAATCGCTGATAACTTCAACATTACAGTTTACTCGTAAAAACGTTACGTTTTCCTCGGAAAAATCTCCTTTCTCTGGTTTAAGTAAGTTGGCATGGACATTGTAAATTTTCTTTTAAAAAATATCTTTATATTCGATAATTTCTTAAACGTTACATTTCACCCGGAAAAAAGTTGTCAACGTTACGATTACCTCGGAAAAAGCTCTTTAACCTGCTTCAAATAAATTGACATAGATATTGTAAATTCTAACTTCGAAAATAATACCTTAATCGACGATAACTTCAACATTACAGTTTATCCGGTAAAAAGTTGTCAACGTTACGATTTCCTCGGGAAAAGCTCTTTAACCTGCTTCAAATAAATTGACATAGATATTGTAAATTCTAACTTCGAAAATAATACCTTAATCGTCGATAACTTCAACATTACAGTTTACCCGGTAAAAAGTTGTCAACGTTACGATTTCCTCGGGAAAAGCTCTCTGGTCTGGTCTAAATAAGTTGGAATTGCTATTGTAAGTTTTGACTTAAAAATATATAAATTTAATCGTCGATAACTTCAACATTACAGTTTACCCGGAAAAAAGTTTTAACGTTACGTTTTCCTCGGAAAAATCTCCTTTTTCTGGTTTAAGTGAGTTGTCATGGATATTGTAAATTTTCCTTTAAAAAATATCTTTATATTCGATGATTTCCTAAACGTTACATTTCACCCGGAAAAAATTTGTCAACGTTACGATTACCTCGGAAAAAGCTCTTTGACCTGCTTCAAATAAATTGACATAGATATTGTAAATTCTAACTAGGAAAATAATACTTTAATCGTCGATAACTTCAACATTACAGTTTACCCGGAAAAAAGTTTTAACGTTTCGTTTCCCTCGGGAAAAGCTCCCTGGCCTGCTTAAAATAAGTTGTCATTGTTCTTGTTGCTTTTTACCTGGAAAAATATTATTTTAATCGTTGATCACCAATACGTTACACTTTACCTGGAATAAGTTGTGCAGGTTACTTTTTTCCCGGGATATATTTTCGTCTTGAATAAACGTAATTGTTTTCCCGGATAAAAGCACACTGGTTACACTTTCATCGGGGAATATTGTCTTCCGACCCGCAGCAACTTAACATGACACTTTTCTTGGAAAAATTATACATCATGACAGTTTTCTTGGAAAAAATTGCAACGTTACATTTATCGCGCAAAATTTTTTTTTTGTTATTCTTTCCCCGGAAAATTACGTAATGGTATTTTTTTCACGGATTCTCGGTCTCAGATGTTTCTTTTCGTACGGGTCAACGATTTACAAAAATAAACATATGTACGAGTTAAATTATTTTTTTCTTTTCTTTGCTGGAGTAGGACCTATATCAGAATCATTTTCATCTTCCTCATAATCCTCTTCTTTCCCTTCGGCTTCTTCTTCTTCTTCTTGCTCTTCATCAAGATCTTCATAAACACAACTAACCAAATCGAAGGGATTGTGCATATCCTCATCAAGATCATTGAAATCAGGGATCATCTCTTGTTCTTCTTCAAAGTTTTTACAGGATTCATGATAACACTTTGTACATAAACTAGTACATTTTAGACTATGTTTACGACAACCACATCTTTCTCCTCTGCAACCAGTTTACAGCTACAGCTGATTTGGTGTCTAGGTACCATCGCCGTGTACCGTATTCGGTGCACGGTGCACGGTACACGGTTCCAAATAAGAGTTACTTTAGACACTCTGTGAATTTAAGTGGGTTATTTAGGATGGGTAATTAGATTTAAAGTAAAAACTAGTAGTTTTTTTAAACTTAAGTGGGTTATTTGGAATAAATTATAGGATCTAAAGTAAAAAGCTACCGTGTACCGTGTACCGTGTACGGTACACGGCGATGGTACCTAGACACAACCTTTGGGTTTGATACTAATAATTAAACAGCAGTTTTTTTCCCTTTACCTGAAAATGCTGATGTAATGTCGCACCTACTGAAGGCATGTATAGATGCAACAATATCACAATCACGTTTAAAACTATCTGATCAAAAAAATGCTTTTTCAACTGTTGCAATTCCAACTTTATTAAAAAAAAACATTTAAATTATCATTATTTAACGAAATATTGATAAACAATACATTATTCATAGCAAAAAGATAAGTTTAATAAAAAAACATCATTATTTTCAGTTTTTCAGTTTTTTTCCATTTTTTTTTTTTTTTTCTAGTAATGTAATATATATATTTTTTTTTCAAAAATATAAGATTTAACGAAAAAAATGAGCCCAACCAGAGATATATAAACCCGTTTCTCTAGGATAGCCGAGCATTTAAAAATTTTTTTTTTTCGGCTTTTTTTCAAGAATTACTCGGACTACATTCATTATTTTTTAACAAAAAAATATAACATATTTGTCACATAAAATGCTCAACTTTCACCAAATATTTTTAAATTTAACCAATTTTTGTGGTCACGAAAAATAAAAAACGAAAAAAAACGTTTTTTGCATTTTTCTCGGAAATTTTGAGGTTATGTGAAAAAATTATTGGAAAAAAAGTTGTAGACTTTTTTATTATCTACAATTTTTACATTCAAACTTTTTTGATAGGACGCGTAGTCTTTTCAGTAAACGTTAAAAACCATTTTTCACCCCTAAAAACCCACCCCATTTTTTTAGCGCAACTCGGATTTTGGTGAAAACTTTTTTCTGCATTCTGCATCATATGTACTACCCTTTCTGACAGTCAAACTGCATATTGCAATTTTTGTCGTTTTTCTAATTTTTACCGGTAGCGGTACTGTACTAGTTCAACGACACGTGTCTCAAAATTTTTTTTTTACCCCTTTATATTAGTTTTACCGGCGAAAGTTTTTGATGAACCAGGCTGTAGTCTGTAACCTTTAGGGAGCCGCGTTAGATTAACCCTTTGTAGGCTTTTTTAATATTCGTTTCTTATACCATATCACTAAATAATTAACAATAATTGTACAAAAAATTAAAAGAAATATCATACCTTGTCATTGACTCTTTATAATCTGAGTCATCAATACCAAATCTTTCTCGCAAGTTTCTAAAAACCAACGGGCAATATTCTTTAATTTTGAAATGAGATGGCATATTTTCTCTGAAAAGAAATAAAAGTATATATGTAATAAAATGCAAGTCTACAATAGACGTAAATAAATTTGATATTATATTTATTCAACAACTAATGAAAAAAAAAAAAAAAAAAAACCTTTAATTTTGGGCACAACGTTTGTGAAATCGTAAAAATCATATACAATTGAATTTTGGAACGAGCACAAAGGGTGTACAACCCTTCTGATCCGATAATTATTCATCTGTAGCTAGCCATTTTGTCAGCAACGTTTGTTAAAACCTGCGAGCAGCAGCGAGGGCATAAAGAATGCTGATACGCGTGCTCTAAGAGAGTAAGAAGAGAGTGAGAGAGAAAGAGAGAGACCACGCGCACTGCTGATAGCGCACGAGGCAGGCAGTCATCGTGTGCCAGCTCAATTTGGAGTTTTCCATGATCTTAGAATTCGCTAAGATCTGGCTGCTACTAGCGAAGTAGCGTGTCAAGGTTCAAACACCTTCCATATGCGTTTTTTCCGTTATTTTATCGAGCGAAATGTTATATCGTGCCAAGCGCACGCTGATATCTAGGAGCTGCAGCATCCGCTATGTGAAAATGACAGTTTCGTTATTTCTCTCTCTCTCTGTCTTTTTGATTGTAATCTTTTGCCATCAAGATTTATGAATAATCAGTATATGTTTGAACTGTATTCTTCTTCTGGATTCACCCAAAAATTAAGATTTTCTTCTACAGTGTTTCTTTTAAAATTGGATTCAATGAATTTTTTTAAATTTAAAAACAAAGAATAAAACGAGTATAATTGAATTGATTTTAATAAACAAATGATTTTTGTTATTATTGATTAATAATAATTTAATTTAGTTAATAATTTAATTTAATTAATTTAATTAATAATAATTTATTCATTTAAAAATTGCCTCATTCTAAATGACACTTAAAGTAGTATGAAATAAAGAAAAATCTTATTTATTAATTGACATTTTTTTTTTTTTTTTGTGTGAATAAAAATAAAATAAATTAATAAAAGACAACACGGAAAAAAAAGATACCAGATAAACCCGTGTTAAAGTGGAACGGAATAGACCCGTCGCCAGCGCGCCAGTACATCCGATACTTAAGCGCTTCGACCCCAGCGTCTCGACAGAATGAACCCGTGCGCAGTAGGAGAGGGACAATCCTACGTAAAGGCAGGTTGAACCTGCCTCCCACGTAAGATTTGCACTTAAGCCGCATAATGTTTTGGAGCAAACTCAGAATGCGTACGATATATATATATATATATATATATATATATATATATAGCGTTAATGTATATGCGCGCGCCAAAACTCATTCGCATCATGCAGAGATTGCTGCACACGCACGTGCATGATCTAGTTTAACTTGTAGCTTTATTAATAATAAACGTTAAAATGTTTTTTATTAATTAGTACACGGACTTGCTGGCTATACGAGTTTCGCTCGGAGGGCGGAGGAACCGTCTAAAAAATGTCCAATTGTGCCCATTGTAATATATTTAGTTGCGCCCGAGAATGAGTGGGGCGGACTTACTCCTAATAAAATATATTTCTATAGTGTATAAAAAATGTATAAAGTTTATTGGTTTATAAAATAAAATATATATATCTCAGTGCGAATGGTATTTATATATTTACCGAATATAACATACATTTATTTACGTATAAAATGACGAAATATGAAATAACTTTCATAACAATTTAAAAATAGTATTTACGTTTGACAAGGTATTCAAATGATCACCATTATTAGTCTGCGTACTGCTACGATATGTGTCTCACGAGCTGCTTATTGGCATCGAAAAATGCTTTGTTTATAAACAAAACCACATGAGCATACAAATTAAAGTATTGAACTATTCATAAACAATTGTAGATGGGTATAACAGACGATAATTGATAGGGTACAAATTTTGAGTTCGATTTTAATTTGTGCAGTGGGTGAGTATGACTCCACCTACTTTTTCTCGGGCGTAATTGGACATCGAATTTTTCATTTTACGGGCGCAATCGGTAGTAATTTTAATCGGATGAGCGCAATCGGCAGTATTCTCACCGACTAGCTGCATCGTGCGTTAAAATAAATTAGAAAATAGCTTAAGGGCATCGTTGGATCAAGGTATTTTCAAGAAATCAATTTTTTTTTTTACATTTTCTAATAGTACAACATTTCAAGAATGCTGTGTCAGATTTTGAGTCGATCGGAGCAAAACTCGAGCAGCAGTAGAGATATTAACCAAAGACCTTTGACCGCATTACCAAGCAACAGATCACCGCTCGGAGGCGTTTTTCTCGAAACTACTATTTTCAAATGTGGTGACCACTCTAGTTGAAAAACTATTTTTCCGATCGCTTTCAAATTTTGCACACATTTTTAATGCGTGAAATGCCCGGGCTTGACGGAGAGTTTTTTCATATTTTTCAATTTTTAACAAAATGGCGTCACAAAAATGGCGAAATTTTCAGGTCAAAATCGACGACTTTGCTTCAAATCATCACTAAAAATTCAAAAATTAATAAAATTAAAAAAAACGGCTCGTCAATCCCTGAAGAAACTCATGTTTCAACTAAATCTTCTTTAATTTTGTGTTTACGATGATCCTGTGATAAACGAGAGTGGTCACCACGGAGCACCTTTTTTTTAGGTGTCGCCGAAAATTGGCTGCCACCGGCCTGCATCTTGATATTTTCAAAATTTGACAAAACCTTCTTTGAAAGTTACTTTACAATTTCTGTTATTTATTAATGAATAAATTTTACCTGATTTCTCATTAAAAATCGTCAAAAAAGTGCTTTTTTTTCTCTCCTAGACCTTACGATGCCCTTAACACAAAATATCGTTAAAATTGTTACGTGAGTTATCAATAACAAAAATGAACCAAAATCTTCAAAATCTAATACCAGTTACCACCTTTAACCAATAACATCACTGATTCAAGTAATTATGGTTTGTTTTTATATTATTTTTTTTTGGCGGTGGCGAAAATTTTAATTTTTTTTCAATGTCATTTCAGTTATATGTGTAAGTATGTTGTTTACAACAATAGTTATTAAAAAATTAAGTGAAATAAATTTTAAAATATACAATAATATATCATGTATCAAAATTTTTATTTTCGAACATTTTTTTTTTTTCATATCGTCCCTTCAATTACTATTTTTTCCTTACTTTTTCGATAAGAATTTTTTTTTTTTTTTTAAGTAACTAGGTTAAGGTTTCACATTATTTTTAAACTACGCTGGTTCAATTCTTCATCCAGTGCAGTTTCAAGCTCACCAGAACTTTCTGGGTGCACAACATTCACCATCTTCCGTAAATTGGCAAAATTCTCCACATTCTTTTCAGATTAATCAAAGTAATATTTTGTCCTCTAAGCAGCCAATCATCATTTTGATTATAGAGAAGTTGGTAGAATAATTCTTTAAGAAGAGTTTCGGATTATTAGACTTCACAGGTAATAACTTAAAATAAGAAAAAGAATTTGTAAGTCAAAAAAACTTATGGTTTTATGCCTAAAATTAGACTGTTTTATAAAATAAAATTTTTTTTATAATTTAGCCAAGTTTACTAATTTACAAAAATTTTTTAGCATTAGTGCTGAAAGACTACGAATTAGCCAAGTTGACAAACAAAGTATTTCCAGAAATTTTTTTAAGTACACTATACACTCCCCGTTCAGAAGGAGGTCTGCATGAAGCCTTTCAGTATGCTTATGACACGATTAAAGAAAAGTTCTTCGGTATTGAACTGACAAATCGAAGTCATTTAAAAAGAAAACATAGTGGTAAAAGTTTTGAACAACTCTCTTGAATTGATAAAATTGTTTTCACTTATTTAATACACATATTATTTTTTTATTTTGAACAACGAAGAAAAAGACAAAAAAATTGATCCAGAGAGTTCTGAAGATTTCAAATCGCTGCAGTCGGTTGTGTCCACTATATCTACAAAATATATTGAGCAATGGGTCAATAATGCAATAAAAGAAAAAAATAATAATTTTATATGAAGAATTCAATCCAGGATATTTTTATAAAATTACCAAATTTAACCCTAAAATATGGCTATAAACTAGTGAGTATAAGATATACCATAGTTTATACTACTAAACGAAAAAGAAGAATCATTTATTTCATTTTTGTAGATCATTGCAGAATATCCTACTATATTATATAGGAGTGAGGTGAGCAAAGTTGAGCAAAAATGAGGAGCAACCAAAATCAAAACGTAAGTAAAAATAAGGTTTTTCGTCCTTTAAGGACAAATTATTTTGATTTTGGCTGCTCCTTGTCTGCTTATCTTCATCATTTTTGTAGGTACCTAAGGAGCAGCCATTTGAGTAGTAAATTAAAAAAAATTTTTAAACTTTTCAAATTTTAGTGTAAATTTTTGTTTTTATTTTTGTTGTATAGTACATCGATTTTATTTTTTCAAACAATTATTTTCATGTGTTTTTAAATCTTCTTCTTCATATAAATGTATATTAGTAGTAAAACTACAGGGGTACGAGCGCAGCTCGAAATTCACGGTTGGCGCTTGGCCAAACCCCCCCCCCCCACGTGGACATCGGTGGCGCTCGGCCAAAAACCCCCACGTGGGTTTGGCACGCGGCCAAAAATGCACGGGGGGGGGGGGGCAAAGCAACTACCTGTACCGATGACAAGACAACACGGGTAAACATTTTTTATTCAAAATTAATATAAAAATCAAACGTGAGAGCAGCCACGCTCAGAAGTCATGCGGGTGTAAAAATATATCTACGCATTAACCGCGCTGCACTATTACGAGATGCTTAGCCCGGGGGGGGGGGGGGGGGTGCTATTTAAAGTTTGAATTTACGCTTTTTCGTTAATGCCGGTGACAATTTGGAAGGAGGTTACATAAAAAAACACTATTTGTGATACTAATTTTTTCATTTATTATTATTTTTTTTTCCATTTTTATTTCAAAAATGCGCACACTGATTTTTTTTAACAATTTATTAATTTCAAACACGCACACGCTGATTTTTTAAAATAATTTATAAATTTCAAACACGCGCACACTGATTTTTTTTTAACAATTTATTAATTATTTATTGGTTGAATATCTTCACACTGTGAAGTTCTGTGTCACGGGACACACGACTTCCTCCCTTTACTTCTAGCAGCCCGGGGAAAGGGAAATTTAATTAAACCCGGGGTAGACGATCCACCCTCGTATGATGACGTTAGGCACGCGAATATAAAAAATTAGGTCTAGTAATATGAGAATTTACCTTGTTCTGCTTACTGGTAACTGGACGACTCGGTCTCGACTGGCAGCTGCAAGGCTAGGTGAAGAAGGAATTCAGAAGACACAGATTTTCACTAGTAATGATTTATTAAGGATTTGGTCGTAATACACAATTGTTTATTTCTCGCGGTCGCTATTTCACTTCTTTTAAGAATATTGTTCGCGCAACACTAATTAAACTTATTTGGTCACTACAATGCGGTCACTATAAATTATATTCTTTTTTATACTTTAACAAGGCTTTTTAGTCGTGGAAATTTAATTAATATAATAAAGAAATATTCGGAATAGAAGAGTTTTAGTTATACAAAGAAAAATATTTTAAGGCGCGATACAATGCTAATTACAGTTAATTCGGTACTGCTCTCTTTTGCTGCACGCGCTCCTCGCGAAGCCGAGCTTGCGTCCCCCACCTTTTCCTCAGGTGATGACGATCAGCTCGACTCGTGGGAACGAGTGCTGACTCAGAAGAACTTTCTTGGTAAAAATTCTTAATTACGATTGAAATAACATTAATAAAATTAATAATGATTAATTATTATTTTACGGACCTTGTCACGTAACAGGATCCCCCTCTTAAATTGTTCACCGTCCCTGGTGGACTTAGGTATAAGGTAGGTATAACGGTTGATATACGGATCTGGTTAGATTTTCTTTTGTTCTATAAGAGATGTTCTTAGGGTTCGCCTTTTTTCCTTCTTTTCATAATCGGTCTTTTTTTTTTTTTTTTTTTTGGAATCATTCAATGGATATGGCTACTTCAAGTCCCCATGCAACTCACTCGCACCTTACCCGCCGGTAATGTATACCAGTGACTAGGGCTACGATGAGTTCCATGCAATCCACTCGCACCTTAACCACCGGTAATGTTTACCAGTGATTAGGGCTACGATGAGTCGCAAGTTGCGGTTTTGAGTGCCTATTGTCAAGTTGTTCCATTGAGAATTTGATGTATGACAAATATAATTTGCTAATGATTTTTTTTTCAAAATGACCGTTCAGTGGTCTTTAGACAAAAAATTTTCTTATTCTCGCCGACATAAAGAAAGAGAGGAAAAAATAGACGTTCCCTACTCTTTGCATTGGTTAGTAGTCAACAGAAGATTTAGGGAGTGAAATGGTTTTGGTAGGATTTAGGGTCAATGAACAATATACTTAGGTAGCCTTATTACCAATAGTAAAATAAAAAATATAAATATTAGGTAGCGCCATTTTAACTTCATTCATTCTGCTTTTATTCGTTCCCTGTTCATTCATTCAAACATACTAGATTAGCACACTATGTCAACATTTTTTCACTCTACACTTCATTATATTTTTCTTTTCATTTCAGTTACACTAAAGTCCCTAGGGTTTCCATTTCCGCCTGAATTTCGCCTTCTTCCAGTTCTTCCGCGTTGTCTTTTAACCCTTGTAATTTTTTCTTCAGATTTTGTAGAATATTCGGTCTCGGTCAATATGGGTAAGGTCACTACGTTTGGCATCACATCTTCTGTTTCGTTCCCTTTTATTAGGGGTTGTTCAGTAGGTTGTTGATTCAACATTTGTAAGATGTGTTCGGCCAATTGATTCATCTGTATTGGGTCGAGGTTGAGCAGCGTATTTATGTAGGTTTACTTATGGTTGGCGTAGGTTCGACAGAGTTACCCGTGTTTGAAGATTCTGCTTTACATTGGAGTTTCTTTGATTGTAGCTGTTTTGGTCTTGTCCATTCAATCGGGTCTCTTTGTTGAAGTCAAGTTTTAGTAATGATGGTTCCAGTGTTTTTGTTTCAAAGTTATTTATGTTAATGCTCTTCGTTGAAATTCTGCTCTCGTTCGTGTTTTGGTCATTAACGGTTATTAGTGAGGTTAAATGGGGTTCGCGGGGTTTATTTATAATCGGTCGCGTCGCATTCTTTCATTCGCATGCAAACATTCCTACATGTGGTTTCATTCATACGTAATTAATCTTATCAATTCGTATCACATTCATTTTTACTTGAATTTAATAGTATGTCTCTCCATTACTCGCACATTCATTCTTGCATACATTTATTCATTCCATTAACATTTCATACAAGATTTTACAGTCTGCTCGGTTATCACTTTTACACTAGAGTCTCTAAGGGTTCTATCTCCATTGGTATTATTCTTCGGTCGTCGATGCTGGATTCGGTATTGACCCCTGAGCAGGATGTTCCAGGTTCCTGGGGGTATTTGGTCTCGGTCATATTTGGTAAAGCGGCATCGCTTTCGGTTATTGTTTTTTGCGGGTCATTAGCGTTGTCATTGATTCGCTGACCCAATCTTGGTGTAAGGATTTTCAGCCCATTATTGGCTATTTGGTCGGTTGTCCTCGGATTTACTCCGGTAGGCGGGTATGTTATGTATGCCACGTCTTCTTCGAAGTCGAGGTCAAGTAGGTCTCTCGTCTCTTCCATCATTGGTGGTGGGTAGTTTTGCCCACGGATAATTTGAGACAGATATGCATTTTGTCTTGTACATATTTGGTCGTGATATTTATGAGTGCGGGATCCGATCCAACGCCCGCAGCTGTGTTGTATCATTTTCGTGTTTCTACTTGACTTAAAGTGAAATGTCGCGTATCTCGCTTTATACTGTTTTTGACTTTGGTGAACGGCCCGTTCTGCGTCGATCTGATCTAGGTAACGTACGTATCCCCATTTCAGTCGCCCTTGACGGTCGTGGATTGTTTGGTAGTACTCCAATGGTCCGAATTGCGCGAATTCCTTGAAAAATAACTCGTCTCGATATTCAATCGGTATTTCTTCCGGCAACATACAGAAGAGCCTATTGTAATCGATGTTATCTTTCGCACCGGTATTATTTATGGTGGTTATTTCTGGTTCTGGGAGCTGTTCGCTCCAGAGGTGGGGCACTTCTTGCGGTCTTTTATAGAGTGGTTTTCCGTAGTGGTCGACGTTAGGTGTCTTCGGTCTTTCTTGCCGCCCTTCCTTTTGACCGGTGGCTTGGGCCTTTCGTATGACTGATTGAACTGATCTCGTGGGCTGTTTTGGTGGGGAGGCCGTATCGTTATGCTGCCTCTTAGCTTTGTTTTCATTATGTCTTTCATGGTTGTGTCGAATTCGGTCTGCATCACGCACTTTTTGAAATGTTATTCGACTTACGTTTCCCGTGGAATTGGTGGTTTCTAAATATCCACCTACGATTGGTCCATAACGACCTAATCCCCGTAGTACCTCCCACAATTCTACTTCTCGTGGATGTTTTACTCGTATGGTGGATGGGTCTTGGCCCGGTTTCTCCTTCAACAATTGGTGGACGGAATCTTCATTCTTTCTATCCATCGTTCTGTAATAAATAAGGATAGGGTTAGATTTGGACTTTGGTCATTGGTAGTATACATTCTATCACATTTAAGGTTGGGATGAGGTTGTAGGATCTAGGAATCGGTCACGGGCTCTTGGATTGTACTGTTTGCCTTGGGTGGTGTGATACAGGGTATCCGCTCTTCCCCTGTGCTCTCGAGATTTCCTCCAACCTGGGGTTGTGACGGTCCAGGGCTCGTCGGAGGTGTCATCCGTGGTTTTAATACTCGTATATATATAATCAACCCGATTACTAGGATTACTAACATTTGTACTAGCAATCCACCTAGGTTTAGTCCTGTGTTGACGGTTTGGTCGTTTTGTCTCTGTTCCAACGTTTTAAGTTGGGTTAATAATTCTTGCAAGGGCAACCCATGTCGAGTTTGCCAGTTATCGCTTAGGGCACCCCCTTTGTTCCAGTTGACTCTTGGAAGATTTTGAGCCTTATCAGACAGTTCAGGGTACAGTTGTAATAAGGTGAGGTTTATTTTGGGTCTGTAGAGATATTCCCCTTTTTGCACGTGAATTTCCGGGTTTGGTAATGTGATCCCTATTGAGGTTCCCACACATTGGTGTGCCATTCGTAGGATTCCCAGCCCTTTAACGTTGAGCATCGTTGTGTTATGGGGGCATAGAATTTGCAGGGTTTCTTCATGGGCTAACGAGAACAGCCACGATCCGGTAGCCTTTAGGTAACTCCATTGATCTAGAACTTGTGGATGGAACCTTAAATCGCATAATTTAAGCGCTTCCAATGATGGCCTTAGAAATAGGGTTATTTCACAGTTTGGTGCGTAAGAACTTTTCCAAATTCCCAATTTTGCATCGCATAGGTACCCGTAGGCTAAGTTTAGACATTCCTTGAAGTCCGTTTGGCCAAATTTAAAGTATTGGAGTTGATCTTCGCTTACCCCAATGAACTCATGAGAGGGCTCGACGTAGGCGGTTCCATTGACTCCCGTGCTGAGGGATTGGGGAACTCCAAGCGAGTGCATTCGATGCAGTTCATAGTTGGTATGGTCTACTAATGGTAAGTGGATATACACTAGCAGCCGGTTTCGGTGATGAACTAAATCTACCTTTGATATCTTTGCTACTTCGTCTATCCGCCAATGTTTTTCTGGGATTGGGAGGACAAGGTTTTTGGTGGCTTGTCCTATTTCATTCCGAATTTGGATTAGGAAGTCATTGGATATTAGTCCAGGGGCGAGTTCGTTTTTCTGTCCCATGGCAATGATTCTTAACAGTCCTTTGCGCATTTCTATTAATTGATTAAGTTGACGGCATAAATTTTGATATTGCCCGTACAGATTCTGGAAGTTTGGTGATGACTGCAATTGCGATAACATTGTTTCCATTTTGTCGATTTTCTGCTTTTGCATCATGGTCTCATTGTGGAGTTCTGCCAGAGCACCAGTTACAATATGGACTTGTTCTTTCTGTAGACTGAGCAATTGTTTTTGGTTCTGTTGCATTCGGTCGATTTCGCGATGGGCTCTTTCTACTCCGTCTACGGTAGCTAGTCCAAACAAGCTCTCGCCTACAGAGCCCACAATCCCAAACGGGGCCATTCGCGGGACACGTCTTTTTCTTGATTGGTTTCCTGATTTGGTCGTTTCTTCAATTTTTAAATCTTCTATTCGGTCTTTGATTTCTCGGTCTAACTCTTGTAGAGTTTTGTAGGTAACGGTCAGAAAATTTAGGTCTACGAACTCTTCACAAAGTTCGTCGTTTTTTCGACACCTTATGGAGAGTGCGTCTATTCGGTCTTTCACTTCATGAGTTAGAAGTATTTGGTCGGTCTCTACGGAGACGATCACCTTCCAGTCTGCTCTTCTAAGATGGACTACCCCTACTTTCTCGTAGTAGAGGCCTGGGTTGCTTTGGAATGTTGTAAGGTTATAGGTCATTTCTCCCGTACTTAAGGATATTCCCACAAAGATAAGCAAGAGATAGGTTAGCATCTGTAATCATATAAAAAAAATTAGTTGCTTTGGTCAGGTCTTTCGGGGCCAGATGGGACTCCTATGAGTTTATCCATGTGTTTCCGAATTCTTTTCCCATTCGGGAGTTCGAGAATCACATTGTTCTTTCCCACGATCTCGACAATTTTCAATGGTTTTTTATAATAACTGTCGAACTTCGAGATACGTGGTTCGGACAAAACCCAGGCGTACCCTTCTGGTCTGCCACAGAACCTTTTGGTATTTTGGTCATAGCGAGCTTTGGTCTTTTTCTTTGTCGTGATCTCTCTCTCTCCAGCGATCACTTTCATTTCGTCTAGTCGGACGATCAGATCGCGTAGATAGAGGTTATAGGTCCGCAATTTCTCCTCATTCGGAATCTTAATTGGGAATCGGGCAACCTTTCCGTACACCAATTCGAAAGGTGTGAAGTTTGTGGCAGAGTGCACACTCGTGTTGTAGGTGAAAGTTGCGAAGGGAATGAGTCGGTCCCAATCGTTGTATTTTTCTGAATATGATCGAACAAAATCCATGAGTGGGGCATGTGATCTTTCCAGGCTTCCGTTTGTTTGCGGCCTATAACCGGAAGTAGTGAGTCGATGGACTTTAAATAGCTTTAGAAGTTCATCAATGAGTGTGGAGAGGAAACTTTTCCCTCGGTCTGACAGGAGAGCTCTCGGGGCTCCGAACTGACATATTAGGTTCTTCACTAAAGCATCTGCTATCGTGCTAGCTCTTAAGTCAGGAATAGGTATCGCAATCACATATTTTGTAAGATTGCACTGCATCGTAAGAACATGCTGGTTACCTGACGGGGTTGTTCTTAATTTTCCGACGGTGTCGATAGATACTTTGTCGAATGCTTCTATTGGAGTGTCAGTGAGTATTAATTCTTCTCTGGTTTTACATCGATTGATCTTCATTTCCCGACAAGTCCCACATCGACGGATATAATCGAGTACGTCATTTCGCATGCCTTTCCAATAGTACCTTTCACGAATTTTCTGGTACGTTTGGTTAATTCCTTAATGTCCTCCGGAAAGGCTGTTATGTAACAATTTGATAATTTCGGCGCGTTGATCGGGGTCAGGCATTACCACCGTGCCGAAGCAAAGGGTTACATCCACAGGACTTTTCCCAAAAATTTCTTGCAGAAGCTCTTCCAACAAACCTGGTTCCAGCTGGTCCGCTAGGTCACCCTTACGGGCTATGCGAAAACTGTTGAGGTTCCGTTTACATAGGACGCTTTCAAGACCTTCTAAACACTTCTTGACGGTGTTCACTTCTATTGGATCGTAATAGTGGTTCTTCACTATTAGGGACAAAACATTATGATTTTTGTACGGTGTGATCATAATCTGTCCCTTTCGGGGGCGTTTTTGTCTGAGAGCCGTTTGATTTATGGCTTCTAGGTCTATTAGCAATCTGCTGACAGGTCCATTTGGAATGCAATCTTTTGACAGGAAATGGACAAGGTTGTCTCTTTTGTAAGTCAGACAATTTCTACTCCTTATAAATTTACCTTTCTCTCCTTGTTGGCTTCTCACCGATGGGAGTTCGCTGTTTACTGCTACGGACTCTTGTTTATCGGGGTCCCAACACCTGCTATGGTCCGGGGGCTCTCTCGGTGCCCATGTAAATTCCGGTAAGAAGAAAGGAAGACTTATTTGAGCTGGCTGGCTGAATTCTAACTCCACCGGGGAGTCTTGGTGATCTTCTCGTATCGTCTCGAGTTCCGGCGGTTTTGACCACCGCACTTTGGATGCCGCATGCTGAGGCGTACTACTACCTTTCGGAGTTTCTGGTTTGTATCCGGCACTGACGGATACTCCTGTTTGTCGGGGCCATTTTGCAGAGGTTTCCTTGGTCTTTGTTTCTTCATCCTCTTCTTCTCCGGATTCGTCGTCCGAGTCGGTCCCAGAAGGCGCTGAAGCTCGCCGGTCTAACTCACTATCCGTACTAGCTCGTGCTTTGGCTATCAGGCGTTGTACGCGTTCGCTCATGATGCTATCATCGAGGGTGTTGTCATCGTAGGGGTCTGCTTGGTTTAGTTCATCTTGAAGTTCTTCGCTAACTTCTTCCCCTTCTGAAAAATGGGTTATGTCCTTGGTTTTATCGGGTCCTGTCTTCTCGTCGCCGTCCGAGAAGTGCCTTGGCCATTGGCCATCCTCGGGGCTGGCCAATCCATACCAATTGTTAGTACGCTCATAGTGGTCCAACAGGCTCTGGTTCAGTTTGTCACTACTAGCTTGTAGGTCTTGTAGACTGATTGAGGCTCGAGAATCTTCAAAAATCTCCTCCACCGTATCAGACAGGTCGATGGATTCTGTTTCGGTAGGAGTAACCGCACTGACGTCCGTATCGCCGGCTTCGGTACGTGGGTTCCGGTCAGGTTGGGATTCGTCTTCTTCCGAAAAAGAGTCTTCCGTGGTTTCATCTCGCAGTCCACTGTTTTTTAAATCAACAATAGGTCTTTTTTTTCCGGATGGGCTTTCATTACTGGAGCTGCTTGCTGTTTTATCGCTAGAGGTAGAATCCTCATCATTTGACTGCCTTGTTACCTTTTGATGTTCCTGTTGTCGTTTCGGTTTTTCACCTCTCTTGGGGCTGAGACAGTCTCTCAAATGCTGAGGTATCGGTATTAATTTCGGTGGGGGTTGAAGTGACGTGGCCCTTGTGTGAGTTAAGGGATTCTTGGATCGTGTGCGCTGGGCTACGCCGCTATGGTCCAGCGTTGGCGGAGTCTTATTAGATTTGGCTCCTGGGGGTCTTCCACGACGCGGTTTTACTTCTTCATCCACCGATTTGGCTCGCACCCTTTGTGCGGGTGGAAGTAAACAGGAGGAATTTGGTATTCCTTTCAGTGGTTCATTTCCAGCCGTCTGTTTTGTCTTTGTTCCTGAGGTGCTGGGAGCAGGGTTGTTGACCATACGTCCCGTAGGTATCCTTTTTCCTTCAAAGTTATTCTTTTTAGATTTTCTTTCCTCTTTTCCTTCAATCACTAGTACTCGTAGCATTGGCAAAGTGGTGTTAATCTCATCCTCTGGCAATGGTCGGTCCGAAGGGTTCCTGGAGAGGGCATCGGCATTGCTATTGAGTTTACCCGGCTTATACTTGAAATCGTACTCATAGTCGGTGAATTTCAACATCCAACGCAGCATCCTTTTGCCAGGGTCCTTTTGATTATGCATCCAGCTCAAGGGTTCGTGGTCGCTTATGAGCAGGAAGCGTTTTCCCAGCAAATAGGTTCTAAACTTGCGGAATGCGTGTAATACAGCAACGCATTCCTTTTCTGTGGTGCTATAATTAAGTTCGGCCCCCGTAAGACTTCGGGATAGGTACGCAACCGGATGATCGAACCCATCCTTCTCTTGGCTAAGTACCGCTCCAACAGCATGGTCACAAGCATCCGTTGTGAGCGTAAATTTTTTATTGAAGTCGGGAAATTGTAATATGGGGGCCTCGCAGAGCCTTTTCTTCAATGTTTTAAAGCTTTCTTCTTGGGCTTCGGTCCACTCAAATTTAGTATCTTTTTTTGTAAGGTCATAAAGAGGTTTTGCAATTTTGCTGAAATCTTTTATAAACCTCCTGTAGTACCCGGCTAGAGCAGTGAATGAACGCATGTGTGTAACATTGCGGGGCCGGGGGTAGTTTTGCATCGCAATGATTTTGTCGGGGTTGGGCTCGCATCCCTTCTCAGACACTATATGCCCCAGAAATGCGACTTCTCGTCTAAGGAACAGCACTTTATCCGGCTGTAGGACGAGTTTTGCTTGCCTAAGGCGACCGAGTAGTAGGTGTACTTTTCGCAAGTGGTCTATAAGATCGCTGGCGTAGATTATGATGTCGTCTAAATATACGAGCATTTCGACGTTCTGAAGACCTAACAGTATTCGATCCATAAGACGTTGGAACGTGGCAGGTGCATTCTTGAGTCCCATGGGCATTTTCTTGAATTGCCAATGTCCTGTGATTGTTGAAAACGCGGTCTTGGGTCTATCACTCAATTTCATGGGGATCTGATGAAATCCACTGGCTAAATCGAACGTGGAGAAGTATACCGAGTCTCCTAATTGGTCCAGGATGTCCGAAATGCACGGAAGAGGATACGAGTCCCCTATCGTTTTGGAATTCAAGGATCTGAAGTCTACCACCATCCTCCAACGGGATCTGCCCTGACTGTCTTTTTTCTTGGGCAAAATCCAAACCGGACTTTGGTAGGGGCTCGTAGAGGGTTCGATAATGTCGTCATGAAGTTTCTTTTCGATATCTTCCAACATTGCCTGTTTATGTACAGGGGGATGTCGGTATTGCTTGGTGTGAACGGGGACGTTGTCTTCGGTCGGAATTTCATGCTCCACCATGTCGGTGCATGACAATTTATCTCCTGGGAGAAGAAATACGTCGTGATAATCTCGAACTATTTGGTTAACTTGGTCCTTCTCCTCCTGATTTAACTCCTCGGTGTCCAACAGCTCTAGAACACGATGCACTCTTTCCTTTTCATCCGTTATCTCTTCACATTCCGGTTCTGTGTCGGAATCAGGATCAAAAGGCGGCGCGTCATATTCGCAAGGAATCAATTCCTGAGGGTTAATTTCTATTACTACATCTTCTTCATTCGTATTTACTGCTAAAACCTTGCAGCTTCCATTTTCACTGGTAACAAGAGCATTTCCGATGAACACTCCAGGGGTCTTGCTAATTATAGGCAGATATCCGGTTTTCATGTTGGGATTAATTAAGTTTACACTAATAACCTGTCGACACCGTTTCTTTAAGGTCCATGAGGCGTTATTGGTTTCGGTCTTCCCCGCGGGGGCAGGTTCAGGGTCGTTTATTGGTTCAACCGGTTCCAACGGTTTCTTTAATTTCACTTCTATTGGCGGCCTGTTTTCGACCTTAACCGCATGAACTTCTTCTTGCACTGGTGCTCGGGGTTCGAGTCCACGCTCTTGGTCAACTACTTCATACCCTTCAGAATCCAAAAAGGGAATGGGGTTCATTAGGTCTCCACTGATCATAATTTTATTCTTATAATATGATATGACAGCTTCATTCTGCTTCAGAAATACTCGCCCTAGTATTCCGTCATAACGTATTGGGAATTGGTCGGGAACCACGTGGAAAAGTACACTTTGGTCCCCTATGGGTACCCAAGTAATGCCCAGGGTCATAACTTCTTGTGCCGCGATCCCTACAAGGGGTATCACGACTGCGGTCTCCACTTGGGCATCTGGGTGCAAGGCTTGAAGTTTGATTAGGTTGACTGCTGAGCCAGTGTCTAACATAAGCACAAGGTGTCGTTGCTCGTGCGGGAGATACACCCTGATGTGTGTACCTGGGTCTGGGTCTATTGCGAGTTCTGCAGAGTACGCGCAGACAGCAAAGTTGATCGCGGCGTTCCTGCCGTCTGAATCTGCATCGTTTGAGCTGCTTGGCTCGTTACGGGTTGGTTTATCATTGGTACGGGTGTCCCTTGAGGCTGGCCCGCCACCATGACTGGGCGGGCCTCCATCCAGTTTAAAGGATGTTGGTACTGCGGAGTGGGCCGTAAATTCATATCCTCCATAGCTACATGCTGGCATTGCGCCGGGGGCATGGCAGGATTGGTGGCCATTTGCGGTGGTCCTACTGCTCTGGGAGGGTTTGCTGGCATATTCATCCGTGGTCCTTGTGGTGGTCCGTATCTCGGGTACTGATAATTTGGTGCCTTATTGGTCTGACTTCTGTCTGGATCCCAAGTTCTAGGCCTTGGTGGTGCCACTGGTCGGAAGGTTGGTCTGGGAACTCCATAATAAGGGTTGTAGCCCTGTGGTGGTGGCGGCCAATAACCTTGTGGAGGTGCCCAATATCCTTGTGGAGCCATGTTTGGGTTTGGCGCTCTAGGATAGGGTGGTCGCTGCGGGGGTGTTGGCATCTGCATTTGGGGTTGCGTGGGTTTTGTATTCGCATACCCTGATTGCTGGTTTTGGTAGGTCTGGGGTACCTGTTGATAGTATACCTCGCTAGGTTGTTCGCCCATGTAAGGGACCAGTTCTTGCCACTGCTCCCCTTGGTCCATTTGTTCACCCGTTCCAGGCCATGGATACCATTCGTTCGATTCATCCCCCTCTTGAATCCAACCTACGTAGGCTGCTCGGTCGTCAGGTTTCCTGTTATCAGGGAGACGATAATTCGAGCGTTGGCGGGCATCCGGAATGATGCGCGCATCCATTCGGGATTCAAGCCTTACCGCTTCCTCATATGCCTTTTCCAGGGAGTCTGGTTTAGTAGCATCTACCCACTGACTAAGACTTGCTGGAAGGCCTTTGATAAAAACGTCTACGGCTGCTTCAAGTAGGGGAACCATCATTTTCTCATGAAATTCCCCGGCTTTTTCTTCTTTTAAGGCGGTGCGTGCACATCTAATGAGGATATTAATTTGATCTTTAAATCCTCCCACTGTGTCACCTTGTCTCATCTGCAAGGTATGAAGCTTATTGTTGTAGTAAGCAAATCCTTTCCCTGGGGCAAACCTCTTCTTAAGATGACTACATAGGGCTTCTAGGTTATCGAAGTTTTGGCCCCACGTGCAATCTTTAGCTGCACCCCTCAACTTGCTCAGTACTGCCCGTTTGTAGCCATCCTTTTGTTCAGCGGAGACACTTTCTTCTCCATTTCTAACATCTTGCAAAAAGTCCTTAAGTGGTATGTTGCTTCCATCGTAAGTGCTCAGACCCGCGATGGCATTCTGTAGGCATAGGCTGTTCGCGAGTGCACTGAGTGTAGTGCTCATCGCTTGCGTTAAATTGCCCTGCACAGGCGCGTCTGTATTGGCTTCATTCACCATTTCGCCGGAGTTTAACTGGCACCAGCCTAACTGCCAATCCACTGTCAATGGGTTTGTTTGCAGGATTCACCGGGAATCAGCGTGGTCTTGTTTGATCAAATTAAATGGGGCGTCTGGAGAGAGGGTATTATTTTTTTTTTTTTTCTCTTTCAGAAAAATTTTATTGGTCGATCGCAATTTTTGGTCAAGCTTATCTTGCGATAGGCTATTAGGTCCACGAATACGAGGGTTCTCTCTTTTGGTCGTAATTAGGTCAGAGGCGGAGGAATTGGTCAGCCACGGTGGACTTTGGTCAGGGAAATTTTGGTCTTAGGAATAATTATTTTGAATAATATTAATAAACTATGGCATGCAATATTTTATAAATGTTCCCAGTCTTCTCACGAGGGCAGTCGCCGAGAGGTCTATCGTTATTCGGTTCGAGGAACCTTAGCGCACGATGACCGTTAATATTTAACGCACCCAAACTAGCAAATCGTCTAAGTAATAAAAATCGGACACTACTTTAATTGGATGTTTTTGAAACAACCTTTTTAAAGTTAGTAGTAGAGACATGTACGTTCTGACGCACCTAGGAATCTACCTTACCGACCGAGTGGTTTGAGTCCGTGCTAAGATTCCTACCTTACCGACGGTTACCGACCCCGTGCGCTGGGTTATCGTGGTATTACCGACCCCGATCCTGGGTTATCCTTACCGACCTCGTGCGCTGGGTTATCGTGGTATTACCGACCCCGTGCGCTGGGTCATTTTTACTGACGTAGTGTTTTACCTTACTGTGCGCTGACCTTTTTAAATATTTTTATTTACAAGTGCGATAACAATTTTAAAATATTTTTATTCAATATTAATTTATACCTACTTTATTGACCTTGTACACTAACCTATATATTAATTTTTTTATTCAAACCCTAAATTTTTTAAAAAAAAGTTCCTAAATTTATTAATAAATGTAGAAAAGTTAATAGTTTTTATTTGCAGCGAACTCGCTGTTTACTGAAAATTTTTAATACAACTAATTAAATATTTTTTTACAACTGTAACTAAATTTTTATTTACATTTACTTAGTATTTGTTTGAAGTTTTATTTAAAAAATTTTTTAAGAATATATTTTTAATTATTTAATTTATAATTAAAAAATTCTTAAAAAATTAAATTTTTTATTTGTAAACCTATGGTTATTATTTATGTATAAATTAAATAATTTATTATATTTTTTAACTATTAAATTTAATTTAAAATAATAAAAATTCAAATTCCCGCCCGAGAGTCCGATTTGAAATTCCCGGCCGGCGCTATGTATGAAGTTCGCGCGAGACGCGAGTGATGGCGCGAGTGATGGCGCGAGTTTGCGTCTACGCCGTGAGTTTAGTTTCATGGTATAAATACAACAGCGCAGCGTATGGGAAAGTCACTCGCGGAGTTGCTGCTTGAATGAATTGAGCCTTAGGTCTCTTGGCTCTTAAAATAGCTAGACCGGTCGAACCGTAGGCTACGCCGTGAGTTCAGTTTCATGGTATAAATACAACAGCGCAGCGTATGGGAAAGTCACTCGCGGAGTTGCTGCTTGAATGAATTGAGCCTTAGGTCTCTTGACTCTTGAAATAGCTAGACCGGTCGAACCGTAGGCTCCCGGACGTCTCCACGAGCCCTAGGACTCTCGGACAGTCATCGTCTAGCACAACTCAAGGTCTTTCATACCAGTTGAAGCCTTTAGGTCTCCTGGAAATTTTTTTTAGCCACCACGTGGTTGAAAGTGCACCTCGACAACGTAGTCCGCTACTCAGCAACCTGGCGATATTTTAACCTCTCGACTCCTGCTATTTATCTCTACTTGATTTGTGCTTTCCATTGATAACGTCAGTGATAAAAATAAAATGACTGGAAAGGATACAAGACGTCCGATTCGTAGAGTAAGTACCTTATAGGTTATTTTAATAAAAAAATTTATTTTAATAAATTGCTGCATAAGACAAAAGTTGTCGCTTTGAATCTTTTTTCAAATAAAAGTTGTAAATTTATTTCTCACAAATAAAAGCTGTGAAGCAAGCAAGTATATTCTAATCTAATGTATAAAATTTTTAGCTTAAATTTCTTAAACAAAATGTAAGGTAGTTACTTTAAAACTTTTTTCTCCACCATTGAGTTGGTGTTTTTAAATTCATTTTCATAAAGTAAGATTCAAAGATTTAAATCAAGATTCGACAACTTTTTTCTCATTGTTGTGAAGCAAGCAAGTATATTCTAATCTAATGTATGAAATTTTTAACTTAAATTTCTTAAACAAAATGTTAGGTAGTTATTTTAAAACTTTTTTCTCTACCATTGAGTTGGTGTTTTTAAATTCATTTTCATAAAGTAAGATTCAAAGCGACAACTTTTTTTCTCATTGTTGTGAAGCAAGCAAGTATATTCTAATCTAATGTATGAAATTTTTAACTTAAATTTCTTAAAAAAAATGTTAGGTAGTTATTTTAAAACTTTTTTCTCTACCATTGAGTTGGTGTTTTTAAAATAAACTTTACTAAGTGACATGATAAATTGAAATTTTATCTTTTAGTTAATGAATTTAAATTTTAAATTTAATTAGAATGAAACCGTCAATTATTTTATGAAAATTAAACATTATTTTAACACTTTTTTTACTGTGACAAAACAAATAAAAGCTATAAAGCAAGCGAATAAATTTCTTAAGTATGTTAGACATAGTTTAAACTTTTATTCACTTTTCTCTACTGTTGAGTTTATGTTATAGTTTTACTGTATAAATTTTATGAATAGAGAATAAATACTAAATTACATTTCATTTCAGAAATATTATGTTTCTTGTGCATCATGTAAAAAATGCAACTGCTGTGCCCAATGTGATGATCGAAGAATGAAAATACCTCAGGTATAATATTTTTACTGTTAAATATTAAAAATTCAGTTTTATTAATTTTGTAATTATTCATAATTCAATTAATTTTTAGGGGCTTGTGGTGATTCACTGTCCTCGCAATAGGGTTCAGAGTTGTGATTCAATAGATCAAGCAGTAAAAAATGCAATGGATATGCAGCTCAGGCGAGTTCCATTCCAAGTATCACATGATATAAACACAAGACCTTCCAAAAGTTCAGAGTCATATCAAACTGCAGATTCTACATCAAAATTAAGAACTTCAACTCCTAATGCTTCTCCAATAAAACAAGATTCTACCCTAACCAAACCTGCTGTTGTTGAAATACCTACCTGCTCGAAGCCTGCTGCATCCGCACCGCCATCCAAGTCTGCTGCTGCTGCTTTGGAAACGTCTACCCTAACCAAACCTGCTGTTGTTGAAATACCTACCTGCTCGAAGCCTGCTGCATCCGCACCGCCATCCAAGTCTGCTGCTACTGCTGCTGCTTTGGAAACGTCTACCCTAACCAAACCTGCTGTTGTTGAAATACCTACCTGCTCGAAGCCTGCTGCATCCGCACCGTCATCCAAGTCTGCTGCTACTGCTGCTGCTTTGGAAACGTCTACCCTAACTAAACCTGCTGTTGTTGTTGAAATACCTACCTGCTTGAAGCTTGCTGCATCCGCACCGCCATCCAAGTCTGCTGCTGCTGCTTTGGAAACGTCTACATCATCTCTTCACTCAGTAGCTGCTACACCAATCCAAAAACCTAAAATTCAGTCTGTGCTACACTTACCAGGCTCTTCTATGAACTTTAGAATTCCAAAAAAGCGATCAAGAACCAACAATGAATTGCATGAATCAATTAAACAAAAAAAAATTTGTGTCGCCAGTAAAGAAAAACAAGAAAAAGAGAAAGAACTACAAGAAAGGGAAAAAGAACGAGATAGACAAGCAAAAGTTAGGAAATTAGAAGAACAAGAGCGGCAGAAAAAAGACAAAGAGTTAGCTTTATTAGAAGAATCAGAAAAACAACTTCAAACAGCAATCCAAATGTTACAAGATGAGTTAAATAAATCAGATACAATGGATTACATATTTGATCAAGAAACCAATAAACTATTTGAAGTAGATCCATTTCAAATTGATAAGCAGGTTGCTTCAGTAGAGCATGCACCAGCTGATCAAATGTGCACTACAGTACTTGACAAGAAAAGTGCTGAACCTCTACCACCGTGTGATTTTAAAACCCTTGTCGAAGACTTGAATTTAAGTAATGACTCCGTTGTTGAAATTATTTATCAGGTTGAATCTCTGAATCCGAATTCAATTGAAAAAGAGAGGCAAGAGAAAGATATTGAGCTAGAAGAGAGTAAAGCTATTAAAAAGGCACTTGAAGAAGAGAAAAAGAAGATGGCCGAAGAAAAGCGAAAAGTCAGAGAGGTTGAAAAAGAGACTAGATTTAAAGAAGAAAAGAAAAAAAACGAAGAAAAAGAAAGAAAAAAGCAAGAACAAGAAGAGAAAAAGAAGGCGCAGCTCGCTAAGAAAAAGGCAAAACAAGAAGAAAATTATAGGAAGGAATTAGAAAAATTGGTGAGCGAGGGAAAAAAATTAGAAGAAAGAAAAAAAAAAGAAGCCAAAGTGCAGGATTTGATGAAGCGTTTAGGTTTAAGTAGAAAAAAAGAAGAAGAAGAAAAGGAAAATAAAAGTACTAATGTTTAAGGTGTGGAAAAAGTATTCATAAAAAAAATAAATAAATAAATGATAAATTCAAGCTGTGTAAAATAAATAAATAAATGTTAAGAATAGTTTTCATTCTTAACATTTATTTCAAATTTAAAAGTTTTCATAAAATACATTTTGACTTATATTTTAAAATAATCAATTAGTTGTTTAATAATACTTAATAAATATCTCATGCAGTAGCAAAAATCTTTAAACATTAGAAATCTTTTTAAAAAATCTAAAAATAAAGTATGATATATATATATATACTTGTAACGTACTAAAGCTAAAATTAATTAAAAATTTTATAATTATATTTATATAAAGTTTAAATTTATAGATTTAACATTACATATCGTTTATAATATGATTAGGTTTTTTGATTTCGTTTTTCTGTAATTTAAATACCTGTAATTAAATTACATATCTTTAGAATGTATACCTAAAACTAATTAAAAATTTTATAATTATATTTATATAAAGTTTAAATTTATAGATCTAACATTACATATCGTTTATAATATGATTAGTTTTTGTATTTCGTTTTTCTGTAATTTAAATACCTGTAATTAAATTACATATCTTTAGAATGTATACCTAAAACTAATCAAAAATTTTATAATTATATTTATAGATTTAACATTACATATCGTTTATAATATGATTAGGTTTTTGTATTTCGTTTTTCTGTAATTTAAATACCTGTAATTAAATTACATATCTTTAGAATGTATACAGGAAGCCTGTAACATAATTTACATATCTTTTATAAAATTTATACTTTTTTATATTTATTCTAAGAATGTATCTGATAAAATCAAAATAATTATATTGACAGTAAAAAAATTTGTTTTAAAAGAACAATTAATGTTTTAAAAATAAGATTGTTTATAATAAATTAAATTTGTTTAAATAATATAGTAAATTTTATTTATTCTACCTAAATAATTATACTCAAAGAGCTTAAAATAAAGTCTTTCAAATTATAAAAAATAATGAAACTTTATTGTATCGGTGAATCTTTTTTTTTTACTTTTTATCTATTTTTTAAAAAATTTCATAACTGTAATGAGTAAATGTTGACAATTTAAAAAAAACTTATTTTAAAAAAAAACTAAAATTTATTTTTAATTTATTATAATTAAAAAAAAAAAGAATAACTCTAACTCAACTTTAAAATCAATATCTCTCTCATACATTATTAAAATTAAATTTTTAATTAGTTTTTATAACTACAATAATTAACACGCTGATGAAGTAGACTTTTAAAAGAATTTTTTTAAGTATAATTGCATTCGCTTGATAAAAATATATAAATTTGGGTTAAAATAAAAAAAAACACTTGTTTTCAATTTTACAATTGTTTATAAAAAACAGTTAAGCCTTATTGTGAATATTTTAAAAATTTATTATACAATAATGATAAAATAATTTTAAAATTAAATAAACAGAAATTTTAAAATAAATTTAAAAAATAATGATGTTATTAAAGTAGAAATTTTCATAATTCAATTAAATTTTTTTCTTTTGGTTCTTTCTTCTCAACCTTTTTTTTGTCTTTTTTTTCATTTTTTTGGAAAGATTTGTTCTCGTACCCTTTTTCTTCTCGATGTGGCTCGTAGCTTTTCTTGAACTGCGCCCATTCGTTCCCAACTGATGATTTTTTTTTTTCTCATTTTCATTTTTAAGCTTTTGGTAGCCATTAGAGCTCTGATCCTGACCCATGTTAATAAGGTAATGAATAAATTAATTAACTTACAAGCTATTTATATTAAAAGAAGGAAAGAATAAATAAATAAATTAAAGCTTTTGTAAATTTTTAAATTCAGTTTATTTGATCAATTTTTCAACATTTTTTACATTTTAGACTTTTTAAATTTTCAAACTTTGACTAAAAAATTTTTAATAACTCATTTTAACCAAACTGATCAATTGTATCAACTGAATGGCTTCGGTTTAGAACCCAGTCACGAAGAATTTCCACGTTGTGAGCCGCACACACTGGATTGAAGGTAAGTGGATGGTGAGTACAGCTTTTTTTCTTTGTTCCCAGCTTTGATAGTGATGGGCAGCCAAGCACTTCGAGGTCGCGGACATTGCCAACCAGTCGACCGACCCACTTCATCTTTTCATGCCCTTTGACCCATACTTTGGTAGCGTCCTTGAGAGCGGACCTCAAGACTTCCTGGATGTCGGCGTAGGGGATTTCACCGGCTTCCCAAGGTATACCATGATAGTTCCTGGTGACCCAGGAGTTTTCGCTGCGGTATCTACCAGGAAGGCTGTCCCAGCTGTATGGAGGCTCAAAGAGGAAGACCACGGGAACTGAGTCTTCTTCGAGAGCTATAATAGCGACTTCCTTGAATGTAAATGCATTTAAGGGTCTTTTGAACCCTTGTATGTCTACTATGAACTCCATTGTTTTCCTGATGCTCTTCTGGACGGAAAATGATGTTTTAGCTTAGGGTGCGCTCTATTTATACTTTATGAGCAACCCCCCCCCCTCTTTTAGAAAAAAAAATGAAATAATTGTCGGTAAGGTAGGAATGAAGTGTCACAGTCGGTAAGGTAGGGATGAATAGAAATATTTCAGCTGAAGATCCAGCATCAACCTTAACTCTCCCAACCACTGAAAAAAAAATAGTATAAATAGCAGAATACTCAGCGCAGCTTTTCATTCTCTGGTCAGGAGTTGAAGAGGAAGGATCAATACCAACACACCTCCGCGCAGCTCTTCATTCTCTGGTAGGAAGTTGAATTGGAAGGATCAACACCAACACACCTGTATCTTTACTCTTGTCGACTGCGCTAGCGCCACCTTAGCTTACCCCCACTCTTAATTATTTGAATAAATAGCTGGATACTCAGCGCAGCTCTTCATTCTCTGGTCAGGAGTTGATGAGGAAGGATCAATACCAACACACCTCAGCACAGCTCTTCATTTTCTGGTAGGAAGTTGAATTGGAAGGGTCAACACCAACACACCTGTATCTTTACTCTTGTTGACTGCACTAGCGCCACCTTAGCTTACCCCCACTCTTAATAATTTGAATAAATAGCTGGATACTCAGCGCAGCTCTTCATTCTCTGGTAAGGAGTTGAAGAGGAAGGATCAATACCAACACACCTCAGCACAGCTCTTCATTTTCTGGTAGGAAGTTGAATTGGAAGGATCAAGGCCTAGTCACCTGTCTCACCATGGAGCCGCTGTCACCATTGAACTGCAAGGACGTCCTGGACAATTTCCAAAGAGCTTTGGAACTTTTTCAAGGAGATGTTCCTGATGACACAATACTCCACTTTGTAGACGATCTGCTACCTAATCAAATCGAAGGCCTTCAAGGATTGCTTCGATGCGAAGGTTTCACGGTTGCAGAGCGTGCTCAATTTCAGAATACAATTGGTCTCCTTCATTCAATCCATCATCGGATGAGGGCATGTCTGAAGACTGGAGCTGGTTTACAAGTGCGACCTAGGGTGGCCTGGAATAATATCCAATCAGCGTTCGATAGAAGGATCCGGACTGGAGCGATCACGAACCTTGGATATATTGACGTGGACGCATTTCTCAATGATGCTGAGCATGAATTTGAAAATCAAGTGAAGGCTGGTTTGAAAGAGCACAACTCAGTAAAAGTATATGGTGTCTTGGCTGCTGAATTTCTGAATAGCAAAGACATCAAAGAGATGAAGTACTTCAATACTGAGGCTCATGAGATTTACTTGACTACACCCTTGGCCAAATGGTTCAAAGATAACATTCAGCAACCAATCCTCAATGACATTGAAGAATTCCAGGAGAGGGACTCTGGCTGGACTCTGCATTCGATAATTAACCTGACACTGAACATCAACAAACTCAACCCCATGAAGGGGAGTTCCTATATCACTCTTCCTCCTTCAATCGAGAACAAAAATGCTTGTATCAATGTAAAAAACTTGAATGACAATGAATGCTTTCGATGGGCTGTTCTTTCAGCTCTGTACCCTGCAAAACGTGATGGTCAAAGACTATCGAAGTATCAAAACTTCAAGGACGTCATCAAATTTGGTAACATCGAATTCCCTGTCAAGCCAGTTGACATTAAAAAGTTTGAAAAACTCAATCCTTGGTTATCGATAAACCTCTTTATGCTTGAAAAGCGTAATGGAAAGTTCAAAGTCTTCCCTTGCTACCTTACTTCCTCCAAGCAGGAAAAACACATTAACCTTTTGTTTGTGGAGGACCGTTACTATGAAGAAGACGAGTACGTTCAAGAAGAGCCGAAAAACTACCACTACGTGTGGATTAAAAAACTTTCTGCTCTCGTCGGAGCTGATTTGAGTAAAAACCATAAGAAAAAGCACATCTGCGACAGGTGCCTTCACTACTTTGAATCCTTGGATAAATTATCTGAACATAGCAAGGATTGTGAGAAGATGAACCATTGCAAGGTCACACTACCTGGCCGTCACAACAATACCTTGAGTTTCAAGAACTACAAGAACCGTGAACGTGTTCCATTCACAATTTATGCGGATATAGAGTGCATGCTCAAGCCAGTGGAGCAAGAAGACAAAATTTGTCATGAGCATGCCCCCTACAGCATTGCATACTATCTGCAATCGAGCTTTGATGATAGTCTTTCATCTTTCAAGCTCTACAGACAAAAGTCCGAAGAAGATGAGAAGCCTGCTGCCTGGTTTGTCCGGAACCTGCTAAAACATGCCCGAGAGCTCGAGAAGTACTATGAGAACCCGAAACCAATGACCCCCTTGACTCATGAAGAGATGACAGCCTATCAGTCGGCAAAAAATTGTCACGTCTGCCTCAAACCATTCACTCAAGATTCTATTAAAGTCCGGGATCACGATCATTTTACTGGGAGGTAAGAAATAAAAAAATTACTAAGTTTCAAATAAATTATACATCGTTTTTCTATTAATTTCTAGGTACCGTGGCCCAGCCCACACTGTCTGCAATATAAACTTCAAGGACTCACGAATTATTCCAATAATAATGCACAATTTGAGTGGCTACGACGCACACTTCATCATCGAAGAACTGGCCAATGCTGTAGAGGGTTCCATCACGCTTCTGCCCTTGACGAAGGAAAAATACATATCATTCACGAAAAAAATCAAGGGTAGCAAAATCAATCTACGGTTCATCGACTCGTACCGGTTCCTGGCATCGTCCCTGCAAACTCTGGCTGACACTTTGACCAAGCACAAAATCACTGATAGGATTCTGAGCAAAAAATACAACGTTGATCAAATCAGACTGCTGAAGAAAAAGGGGTGCTTTCCATATGAGCACGTATCTTCGCTTGAGTCACTGGGGGAGACAAGACTACCCCCTCGGGAATGTTTTACGAGCACTCTCACCGACAGCACGGTCTCTGAGCACGACTACAAGCACGCTGAAGCCGTGTGGGAAGCTTTCGACGTCCAAACATTAGGGGAATACTCGGACGTATACCTCCAGACGGATGTCTTGTTGTTGGCCGACATTTTCGAAAGCTTCAGGGACAGCTGCATCGGGGAAGACTCCTTTGGCCTTGACCCTGCCCATTACTATACAGCTCCAGGCTTCTCTTGGGCGTCCATGCTCAAGAAAACTCAAATTGAATTGGAATTGATCACCGATCCTGACATGATGCTCTTTATTCAAAAGGGAATCCGTGGCGGCATCAGCCAGTGTAGCAACCGATACTCAAAGGCCAACAATCCTTACATGGACAATTATGATCCGAATCAGGATCTGAAATACCTCATGTACTTCGATGTAACGAATCTCTACGGCTGGGCTATGACGCAGGCGCTCCCCTACGATAGTTTTCGCTGGGTCACTGGTTGGCAGCTCGAGATTGGTCAAAACTTCTTCGACGTCCCGGACGACAACGAGTATGGTTACATCCTGGAGGTGGATCTGGAGTACCCCGAGCATCTTCATGGTAGCGACAAGGACTTACCTTTCTGCCCTGAGCATCGAGCTGCACCTGGGACCAAGGACAAGAAACTCATGACCACCCTATACCACAAAGAGAAATATGTGATCCATTACCGAGCTCTCAAGCAGGCTCTTAAGCACGGTCTGGTGCTGAAAAAAATTCACCGAGCAATCAGCTTTCGACAAAAACCTTGGCTCAAAATCTACGTGGACTTTTGCACTCAGAAACGTCGGCTAGCTAAGAATGAATTCGAGAAACTATTGTTCAAGTTGCTCGTGAATTCCGTTTTTGGGAAGACGATGGAGGACGAGACCAAGAGGCGCTTGGTAAAGCTCATCTCTCACTGGGCTGGAATTCATGGAGCTGAGGCACTCACGGCGCGACCAAATTTCAAGAGCCAATCGATTTTTAAGAGCAATCTGGTTGCCATTGAGCTAGCCCTCACCGAGGTCTCTATAACGAAGCCCGTCTACGTAGGCTTGAGCGTCTTGGACTTGTCCAAAACTCTGGTCTATCGATTCCACTACGACTTCATGCAACCTCACCTGGGTGATGACTTGAAGCTTTTGTACACGGACACGGACAGCCTTGTATACGAGATAAAAAATACTGACGTCTACCAAATCATGAAAGAAAATTCACACGAGTTCGACCTATCAGACTACCCTCCCGATAACAAGTTTGGAATCACCCCCAATCAAGAAAATAAGAAAAAAGTGGGGTCATGAAGGACGAGTGCAACGCCAGGGTCATGACAGAGTTCGCGGGTCTCAGGAGCAAGTGCTACAGCGTCAGAGTCGAGGGTGAAGATGCCATAAAAAAGTCAAAAGGTGTGAAGAGCTGCGTGGTCAAAAACACGATTTGTTTCGACGATTACCTCGAGTGCTTGACTCAAAACTGCGAGACGTCTCGAGAGCAGCTCAATATTCGCTCCAAGCTTCACGAAGTCCACACGGTAAAGCAGACCAAAATCGCCTTGAGCCCGAACGACACGAAAAGATTCCTGCTAGGTGGCACCACAGACACTCTTCCATGGGGCCATCGCGACGTTCCTACCGAGATCGAGATGGAGGGGGCACCTCAGCCGGTGGAGGGGGAACCTATGCGAGTGGAGGGGGCAGACACGAGAGTACTTAACAAAGCTCCCCGCAGGAAGCGAGTCACTCTAGCAACCGAACAGCCTACAAGAAAGAGGTCTAAAAAGCAACAAAATGGACTGTGAAAAAATTAATTCTATCGCCCGGGGATTGCCCACTAAGAAGGCGTCCGACTTGGACGTTAACTTGCAGTACTGGGTTTCATCAATTAAAAAAGTCAACACCAAGTATGGCACCAGATTCATCGTCGAGTTGGACGATGCCATGCAGATGTTTTTGCCAGTCCGAGTCTCAGAAGCCTTGCTGGCCGACGAAAGCTTACTAGCTAATATACACGAAGCTATCAGAAAACGAGAACTCGCCATCAAATATGTCAACAAGTGCATTCAATTCAACTGTGTCAAATAGCTGTGATATAAAAAAAAAATGTATGATATATTGTAATTTTAAGAAATAAAAAAAAAATTTGTAAAAGTATGAATAAAAAAAAAAATCAATTTAATCCTATCTAATGTGTTTTTATTTATTTATTTATTAACCTTCACTTATAATATAAATTTATATGACTAACATATATTTTATTTTTTAACAATATTCAAAAAAAATTTCAGAAATTATAACATAAATTTTATTCGATTTAAAACATTCATAAATTTATTTTACAGTATTAACTTGAACATTTTTTCATAATCATAAATTAAAAAAATTTTTTTTTACAATATTCAAAAATTTTTAAAACAAATTACATATCTGATTTACTTATCCAACTGTTATGCTTGGCATCAAAGCCTAGCCACTTGACACGGACCTTATTGCCACGTCTCTGAAGAACTTTTTCAACTAGATACACGTCCGGATATTTGGTTTTCAAGAGCTCCTGTTCGTAAAATCTACCTTTAATTGGTTTACTTTTATAATCTTTCAGGTGATACGTTACTGGATTGGTTTTTCCCACTCTAGCTATGGTAAAGACTTCGGTAGTCCAATTAGGTGTATAACCCTTCTCAAACATATTTTTCACTTTGCTTATTCGTACTTTATCACCAGTTTTGAATCTTGGTCTTTTGAAAACTATTTTTTTATTAAATCGATCGATAACTTGTTCTTTGTTGATCACATCCTTGGGTTTCATAGCAATGGTTCGGTGTCTGGTATTGTTGTAAGCGTCAACCAGTCCAGGTAAAATGTCCAACCACTTGTAGTTACCTTGCAAGCTGAATTTTTGCCACATTTTGTTTTTTAATGTTCGATTGAAGCGCTCAACAATGGAAGCCTTGAGGTTTCTGTACGTGTGGTAGTGATGTATCTTGTACTTATTCATCAGACCTCCGAATACTTCATTGAAAAACTCTTTTCCTTGATCGGTTTGTAGATTTTTAGGTACACGTCCCTTCTGGAGTATGGTCTTCATTGCAGCAGTCGTGTCTTCAGCAGTTTTCTGTTTTATCGGTACGGCCCAAGCGAATTTTGAAAATACATCTATTACGGTCAATACGTAATTATTCCCTTTGTTGACATTAGAATAGGGTAGCATTTCTACAAGGTCCGCTTGCCAAGTCTCGTCTACATCTCGCATTTCAAACTTTCTGCGAGGATAGTTTCGTCTGGCTTGTTTGTGAAGCTCTTCCACAACTATTCGCCGTTTGTGATCCATGATTATGATTCTTGAATACTGGCAAGCTGTGCTTTTATACTTAATATCTGTTGATCGATTTCATCTCTGCTGAGTTCCATCATCGCTAGTAAGTTGTCGACTTCGCTCCGTAATTTTGTCGTTATTTCGATAAACTGTCGTTCCTGATTGCGTATCATTTGTTGCAAAGTTTCCAAATTTACAGCATCTTTTTGTTGACTAGGATCCGCTAAATTACACAATCTCTTATTTTCAACATCAAACTGTCCATCTGAAGTAAGCTTGTACCCAATTCCTGCTGGTCCGCGAGAATGGACGTTCTTGGAACCAAGTGAATGCCCGAACACATTGATACTCATTTTGATAATGATATTTTTTTGCCGTTTCCTTAGAATATATAGCCTCCTTCCCGTAGCTCTTCAATTATGGCTAAAATTTCATTGTTGTGGCCGTTATTACCCGCAGATCTCTCAGCAATAAGCAATCTCAATCTATCAACAAGTTCGTTTGGATCATCCCAATATCGATAGTCGGTAAGGGTGTTTTTCTGAACTACCTTGAACTTGGGCAAAGAACCACCTTTAGAGCTAGATAATTTTTCCATTGGCATGATCACGGTCTTAAATTTAGTACTGTTTGATAACCGAACTGCACCATTTTTTTTATAATTTTTTCTATGAGCATTTGTTGAATCCAAAATTTGACCATAATAAGTTAGCTCGTTTCTATTCATTTTAGTATAATTAGGATGTTTCGAAACGAGCAGATCCATTAGCCCGGGGGTGTTGGGATATGTTTTACCATTTACTTCAATATGCTCATTTTTAAAATCAATAACCGAGTCACCAATTTTAAATTGTTCATTTTCCCATCGAACACCATAAATTAGATCTAATAACGTTTTGTTATTATTCTTAACTTCAATAAGATAACTATTAATTACCGATGAATCAATAGCGTTAGCAAAAGATTCTGTATTATCCAAATTGTCAAGTCTTGCACTTTTAGCTTGAGGTTCAGTCCCTTGAATTTCGAGTTTTCTTTTAGCCGCGATTTTTACTTGAGGCTTTTTTTCAACTAAAGATTCCAAATTGTTCGTCGCTAGTTTTTGAAGAGGCTCGATGATTGGTTTGAACGTTTGATTAAAATCACTTTCAGCGGTAGACTTGTTGTACTTTATCAATTTATATTTACGTCTGATGTCTTCGCGAGCTTTTACAAGTTTGCTCAAAACTTCTTTTTCTCTTTCAATGTTGTCCATGTTGACGAAACAATGGTGAGCCCTTGAGTACTAAAAACTGGGGTTGTCGGATGTATTTATAGCAAAGCAATCAAAACCTCTTCGGTATCGTCCATCATTAATGGGTCTATCCTTGTCGATAACGAGGAACTCATAGTTTCCTTTACTCCAACACGATGAGCACAGCTTTTTAAATTGATCATAGGTCATGTCTGTAGTCACATGATCTGCATGTATATGTTTGATGTTGGTCTCATCTTGCCGAAATATTGTCAATAGGTTAACGTTGTCTCGAACTAAATGTTTTGGAACGCGAGCATAAGATTGACATAGATAGAAAGAATCTACATTTTTGTGCCTACCCATACAGAAGAATGCCCTCACATTATCTTACCGTTCGGTGGAAATATCATCGAATATAATCAAAGAGTTTGGAAGTGCATTTTCCGGTGAGATAACTTCATCGTGCTCCCCAAATGGAAAGTATTGAATCCCTTCCAAGGGTTCCAAGAGGTTCTTAAGAAATTGATACTTGGGTTGGTATAGAGACTTTGAATAGATGTAGATATTCTCGAATCTCAAACCGTTAGGATGGGTTATCAGCGTAAACAGACTGTTTGTTTTACCACAGTTTGAGGGTCCGCAGAAAATTGCTCGTATAGTGCTGGGGAGTAAATTACCATGACGATTGGGTTTTTTCTCTTCGACAAAGTCAAAATTTTCTATTGGAAGCTTGCAAGATTGTTCGACAAAATCCATGTTTACCGACTGAGTTCAACAACTTGACTGCTCTTTTTATATAAATATAAGACTTTTTATACTCTCCTAATCAGTCATACTCTGACATTGGAAGTGTTATGATTACATATAAAAATTTGTCAGGCAGAGGTTTGGTCAACAAGTTAATTAACAAATTACCTTTTGAACTTCACATCCCGGGCTACCAATACTGTGGTCCTGGTACGAAGCTTACCAAACGTCTTGCCAGAGGAGATCCTGGAATCAATCCTTTAGACGCCGCTTGCAAAGAGCACGACGTAGCTTACTCGCAAAATCGAGAAAACATCCAAGTAAGAAACGCGGCCGACAGAGAACTTGCCAACAAAGCTTGGGAGAGAGTCAAATCGGAAGACGCTAGTTTTGGTGAAAAAGCTGCAGCCTACGCAGTAACAAACATAATGAAGGCTAAAACCAAGTTCGGGATGGGTTTGAAAAAGAGGCAGAAAAAGAAGAAGAAAATAAGTTGGAGTAGAGTGAAAAAAGCTGCTTCGATCAAAGGCATCAAAAATAAAAAGGCCCGAGATGTTATTCGTCAGTCATTGAAGAAAGCTCGAGAAGTGGTGAAAAAAGCAGGTGGAAAGAGTCAAGTTCAAGTCGCAAGAGTATTACCGATCCCTACAAAAATGGGAGGTTACCTACCCTTTCTGATACCACTGTTTGCGGGATTGAGTGCTACAGGTGCCTTGGCTGGAGGAGCTGCTGGAGTAGCAAAAGCAATAAACAGCGCCAAAGCCGCTCAACGACAGCTTGAAGAATCTCAACGACACAATAAGACCATGGAATCTATAGCAATGGGTAAAGGGCTCTATCTAAGCCCCTATAGAAAAGGCTTGGGATTGTACATGAAACCTGGAATGGGACTAAAAAAAAAAAGTTCGAAGAGTTGCCGACGAAAGCATTAACTAATTTGGACCTACTGACGTTTGCTAAGAAATATAAAATTCCAAATTTTAGAGGAGTATACATGAGAAATGCATTACCAAATCGACCACACCACACTGAAAATGCAATTGTAAATTTAGATGATGTGAATGGACCTGGCACACATTGGGTAGCCTATAAAAAACATGGTAAGAATGTAACATACTTTGACAGCTTTGGGGACTTGCAGCCACCAATAGAACTCATGGTTTATCTTGGTGTGGACAGTATCAAGTACAATTACGAGAAATATCAAGATTATGACAGTTACAATTGTGGTCATCTTTGTTTAAAGTTTCTATGCAACGATATATAAGTGGCAATATAATCTTTTAAACTTCATTCTACAATGAACCAGCATGGATGATTCATTGACGCTCACATTATCTGGAAGAACATCCGTTTTAGAGACAAATTTCTTTCCACCTATCGAGCTATCAACTTCCAAAAACTATGTTCTTGGTTTAGTCGAGCTCTTGACATTTAACGCGATTCCCAACATAGACGTTGGTCACAATAAGTTTTACGTCAATAAAGAAGAAATTTCCTTTCCCACGGGTAGCTACGAGATTGAAGATATTGAAAAATACTTGCAAAAAAAATTAAAACCAAAAGATATCACAATATCTTTAAAGCCGAATAACAACACTCTTCGTAGTGAGATCAAGTGCAGTCACGAGATTGATTTTCAACCAAAAGACTCCATTGGTCCAATTTTAGGATTTAAAAAACGGATAATTCCTGCAAACGTACATCAAAGCTCAGGTTTACACGTAGACATTCTCAAGGTGAACGCTTTAAGAGTAGAGTGCAACATTACATCCGGAGCCTACATAAACGGACAAAAAGTACACACTATTCACGAGTTTTTTCCTGCAGTGCCACCGGGTTATAAAATTATTGAAATTCCTTCGCAACCAATTTACTTACCAGTCACAGTAAACACTATAAATCACTTGGAACTGCGTATTGTCGATCAAGACGGTCAATTAGTTAATTTTCAAAAGGAGGTGATTACAATCAGATTACATATAAAGTCATTGTTACAATGGGTATAGTATTCAATCCAAGAGGATATATAAGCAAACCAATATGGCAACCAGTTACCAGTCATCAACGATCCATCAAAGGGTCAACTCAACAGCCAATACGACGACTAACAAAGCAAAACGTTCAGTTTCTAAAAAGCCTAGGGCTAAAGGTTTTAAAAAAATAGTTTGCTTTTTCTTTTGCTGCTGCAATGGACGAGATTCTTAATATTCAGACTCCAGTTGTTTTCGATGAGTCCATCGCTCATTACGAGATTCATGCTCACCAACCTTACAACTTGAGTAACATCAATAACAACAGCGATGAAATCAGGATTATCATACAAAACCAAGACTTGAGCGTTCTTCCATCGAGAAGTTGCATACATATTTCCGGTAAAATAAGTAAAGACGGTGCAGGTGATTTGGAACATACTTCAATAGTCAACAATGCAATTTGTCACCTTTTCGAGGAGATTCGATATGAATTAAATGCAATTGAAATTGATAAATGCAAAAATGTGGGAATAACCACTCTTATGAAAGGATGGTTGTCTATATCTCCAAATCAAAAACATATTTTGCGAAACGCAGGCTGGATAAATGGTGTTGACGTTGCAGGTAATTTTGATGTAACCATTCCACTTTACTTACTTTTTGGCTTTGCCGAAGACTATCGAAAAATTGTAGTCAATGCCAAGCACGAACTTGTACTTATTCGTTCGAGAAATGATATCAACGCTATTTATCAAACAAGTATAGCTAATCCTCCAGTCTACGAAAAGTATAAATTAAAACTATCAAAAATAGAATGGTTAATGCCGTACATCACGGTTTCAGATCGTCATAAAATTTCTCTATTGAATCAATTGAAAAAAAATATTCTCATGAGCTTTCGAACTTGGGAATTGTATGAGTATCCGGAACTTCCTGCTACTTCCAAACATATTTGGACGGTCAAGACTTCAAACCAATTGGAAAAACCTCGTTTTGTTATACTAGGTTTTCAAACCAATCGAAAAAATCGAAATAATACAAATGCAAGCGAATTTGATCATTGTAATATTAGAAACGTAAAACTTTTCTTAAACTCTCAATATTATCCATACGGTGATTTAAACCTAAATTTTCGAGAAGGACATTACGCTCTTGCATACGATATGTTTTCATTATTTCAATTGGCCTATTACAATAAAGATCCGGAACCTCTTTTAGACATTGAACAATTCAAATCCAAGATGTCACTGATATGTATCGATTGCTCTAAGCAAAACGAATCTCTCAAAAGTGCTCCAGTAGACGTACGACTTGAGCTAGATGCGAGAGAAAATTTTCCAGCAGGTACATCTGCCTACTGTCTCATCATTCACGACCGTATGGTAGAGTACAACCCTTTGAACGGTGATGTAAAAAAGTTATAAATTGGAAGTGATTCAGCAGATCGACTTCAGTCACCATGGAGTACATTGTCGACATGCAAGGCTTTCGACAGCCTAAAAATGACTATATTCTCAAAGAACTTGCAATCATCCCCCTGAGCGAGGACTCGGATCCCTTTGTTTTTCTTTTCAAACCACCTTTTTCTTTGGCAAAACTTGATGTCGACTTGATCGAAGAAAATAATAATATTAAATGGTATCATCACGGCATTCCTTGGAAGTCTGGTGATATTCCCTACACTGAAGTTGGTAGAATAATTCGAGCGTGTCTAGGAGATTCCAAAAAAGTAATAGTGAAAGGACAAATAAGAAAAAAGTGGCTCCAAAGATTCAAATTCAATGTGCACGACATCAACGAAATGGGCTTCCCCGGATTGGATACTCTTCACAAACAAAAACTGCTGACGGTATGCCCGCACCACAACGGAGCCTACGAAACTGAGTGTGCGGTGAGAAACGTCAAACTCCTGAAGAAATTCTACAAGCAAAATACGCCATCACTCGAGAGATCGATCAAGATTTTCAATCAGACGCGCCATCTGTCGTTCATGAAACCCGAGGATATTCGAGAGCTACCGAAGGAATTCATCATCCAGAACGCAGCCTCCAGCATCGAGTTCGCGTTGGATAAACTACCAGAAAATTTAAAAAATGACGATGATATTCTTTTCTACATTCGTTGCTATGTTCATAATTTATACTTAAGACCATTTAAAAAAGATTGTATTGAATGCATGAAAAAAATAAATTAGTTTAAATTTACTCACCTGTTTTCTTATTTCTCAACACTGCTCGGTGGCACATAATAATGTTATAAGTAAAACCCAGCGCACGGGGTTGGTAAAATATAATAAAAAAACCCAGCGCAAGAGGTCGGTAAGGTAGAGGGATAACCCAGGTTCGGGGTCGGTAATACCACGATAACCCAGCGCACGGGGTCGGTAAAATATAATAAAAAAACCCAGCGCAAGAGGTCGGTAAGGTAGAGGGATAACCCAGGTTCGGGGTCGGTAATACCACGATAACCCAGCGCAATACCACCGTCGGTAAGGTAGGGATCTTAGCCCGGACTCAAACCACTCGGTCGGTAAGGTAGATCCCTAGGTGCGTCAGAACGTACATGTCTCTACTACTAAAGTTATCGACAAAGACGAATGAACTTGCCCGTAAATTACTATAGTGCTGGATTTCATGCTCGACATGTGCAATTTCACTAGGTTATCAGTATAAATAAAAATTTCTGTTTTCTTTCTTTTCTACTTATACAAGATATTGTCAATTGCTTGTACGGTCTATTTTTCCGGTAGGGATTATTTACGTTAATAAATTTCCAAAAAAAAAATCTTCTTTTTCTAAACTTGGGTGGAAGAAATTTTTTTTTTTCAAAATGTGTTCACTGCTCATAAATATTGACTTGGAAAGATTGAAAAAAAATGCAAAAAAAAGAAAAAAAATTCACTGATTATTATCGATTGTACTTTAACTGCGAATAAACACACTGTAAAAAAAAAAATTTTCTTTGATTTGCCCAATGTGCTCATTTAATGTTACTCAAATATTTATTTAATTTTAATTAATGCAATTAATAACAAAAAAATTTTGTATGCCTGTAAGCAATTATGTAAGGTTTAAATTTAATAATTATTTATACTTTAAGTAAAAATTGTTCCTTCAAAAAAAAATAAAAAAAAATTATTATTTTTATTTATACTTTTCTATTTTCTTCTATTATTCTCGAAAAAATATTCAACATGTATTTAATTCGTTATATTTAATTGCCTCTAAAAAAAATCAAATTTAGGTGTAAAAAAATTTTTCCGCTCAACTATCGGATTAAAATATGAATCTATGGATTAATAATATCCCTAAGTCACGAAAAGAAACTTTTTTATTTGGTAATTATTGTCTTGAACAATAAATGTTAGGTCAAAATTAGCTTAGGCGTTAATTAGTCGGCCATGAATACGCTAATTTATGCTGCAGCTCACGCTTGGTCGATTGGTTAGCGGTAGCCAATGGGAGAAGGTGGTGGGCGGGGCTCCGCCTACTCTTGGTGCAGAGGCCGCACCTCCGTTTCGCGCCGCGTCCAATAAGAGCCGCGCCGGCCGGTGAAATTACTTTACCCGACAAGTGCTGCCGGGATGCCGGTCAGTCACTTTGTCGAACTATTTCTGTTGCTCTGCGACCGAGCAACCGAAATTGTAAGGTGTGGTGGCGGACTAACAAAAAAAAAAAAAAAAAAAAATTGAAGTGTGACGCTGCAATAAGCGCGTTCTTCTTCTTCTTTTTTTTTTTCACTGTCGTTATTTTAACTCGACGATTTCCCTACACAAAGAGCGTATGCTCTGTGTCAGCGATAAATAAATTCCTCGTTACCGGTTGTAATTCGATATTTTTTTTTCGAATGGAATTTTTCTGACGCAAAAATTTTCTTTCGCGCTGATTAATAAAAATTTTTTTTTTTTTTTTTGCACTAATCCTAAACTATTCTCGATTTAAGCTAGTAAAAATTATGAAGAAAGGAAAAAATTTTCGAAAAGAAAAAAAAATCTTTTCTTTTTCGTTAAAGCTAACTTCTATCGGGATTTAATAATTAAATTTAAATTTAAGAAAAAAAATAATTGATGAATTACTTATTTTTAACAACCTTAACTTACAAGACTGTTGCGTGCGCGACGAGTCTTGGCGAATTTTATTTTTTCTAAAAAACTAAAGTTAAACAATGCTAAATTAAAACTATGATATTTTTTTTTTTTTAAATTAAAATTTTAACTAAATTAGACTAGTCCTACTCGCGGGTGGTCTGAACTACGCTCCAGCTACCATTTGTGAAGTTCTGTGTCACGGGACACACGACTTCCTCCCTTTACTTCTAGCAGCCCGGGGAAAGGGAAATTTAATTAAACCCGGGGTAGACGATCCACCCTCGTATGATGACGTTAGGCACGCGAATATAAAAAATTAGGTCTAGTAATATGAGAATTTACCTTGTTCTGCTTACTGGTAACTGGACGACTCGGTCTCGACTGGCAGCTGCAAGGCTAGGTGAAGAAGGAATTCAGAAGACACAGATTTTCACTAGTAATGATTTATTAAGGATTTGGTCGTAATACACAATTGTTTATTTCTCGCGGTCGCTATTTCACTTCTTTTAAGAATATTGTTCGCGCAACACTAATTAAACTTATTTGGTCACTACAATGCGGTCACTATAAATTATATTCTTTTTTATACTTTAACAAGGCTTTTTAGTCGTGGAAATTTAATTAATATAATAAAGAAATATTCGGAATAGAAGAGTTTTAGTTATACAAAGAAAAATATTTTAAGGCGCGATACAATGCTAATTACAGTTAATTCGGTACTGCTCTCTTTTGCTGCACGCGCTCCTCGCGAAGCCGAGCTTGCGTCCCCCACCTTTTCCTCAGGTGATGACGATCAGCTCGACTCGTGGGAACGAGTGCTGACTCAGAAGAACTTTCTTGGTAAAAATTCTTAATTACGATTGAAATAACATTAATAAAATTAATAATGATTAATTATTATTTTACGGACCTTGTCACGTAACACACACAGTTGGCAGTTACATGCGGTTGTTTTTGTTGTTGTTGCAGCTACTGCTGCTACTCCACCTCGTCCCCTTCCTCCTTCATCTTTTTTATCTTTTTCGTCGTCGCTCGAGCTGAAAAAATTTTTTTTGCATTAATTGCTGTTATAAGCCTTATTGAAAAGTTTTTAAAAATCATTATACTTACTCGAGAATTATTATTTCCTCCTCTTCCTCTGCAATGAAAAAAAAATTGTTTTTAATAAAAAATTTAATTAATGTAATAAATAATTATAAAAACTTACTCTTCTAATATTGCAATCTCGAGCCCCGGCTCGTGATTAGTGCAACCGCAAAACCTGCAGTGCACTATATCTTTGTCCCATTCTTCATCGCGGCACAGGATCTTATTAATTATTCTCACGCCTCTCAGCACGCTAAAACAAAAAATCACATTAAAAAAAAAATAATAATAAAATAAAGTATTTTAAAAATAAAAAATTACCGGTTAAAATCTCCTGGATAAAATAATAATGATTCCTCGTAAATTCTTCGTTCGCAGTAAAGGCAAGGAAATAAATTCCAATATTCGTAACGCCTTGCGTGGCAAAGCCTTAAATCCTCATTCTAAAAAATTAAATATTGTTGTTATAAAAAAATTTTGTAAAAATTGTAAATGAAACTTACCCAGTTCATCGTACGAGCCATGACCATACAAAGAAAGAGAACTTAATCGAACAAGAACTACAAGCATACTAACCAAAAATTTTCCATGGGGAGCTGCGCTATAAAAAGTTGTTTTTGATAGAGACCTACCGATCTTTAAATCCGTTGTTTTTCTCAAAAAATAGGGAGAATAGTCTTATTTTTGAAAAATCTTTTTGGTAAAAGCTCAGATCTAAAATAATTTTTTTTTCAAGGACTCATTTGTTGGAAAACAAAAACTACTATTAGTTACTCATTCTTCCAACAGCTTTCGAGCAAAACGGATTGAGTACGCTCTATTCGAAAAGTACAGTATTTCATTGATTTGTAAAAAAAGTGATTGTTTGAAGCCTTATCTAAGGATATATCGTGCTCCTTGCAAGCTGAGTCTAATAAATTTATACCAGAGTCACCTCTTTTGAAACGCTGAGATAATTTAATAACAGGACCGCAGTGATGATAACCGGGAAGGTGTAGCTCGAACGGGAAGTTGTTAATTAATTTATTAATTAGACCGCGACCTCATTTTTTATACTTAATCATTACTTCATGGTTGTTGAAAATCAACTGAAAGTATAGATAGGTGGCGATGTATTTATATGTTTCATTACATGAAAATGGATTTCACAGAGCAGACGGTTAAACTCCCCGTTGACAATTTTGATATTGCAGAAGACAAAACATGCAAACGTCATGGTGACCTCTTACCCAGCGATATACGTGCTGTATTCTGCGGACCTTCTGGATCTGGAAAAACTAACAGCTTACTCGGTCTCATTACTCACTTAAACGGTGTAAGATTTGAAAATGTTTATGTCTATTCGAAGTCACTTAATCAACCGAAGTTTAAATTTCTCAAAGAACTACTAGACTCTATAAAGGAAATTCAGTATTTTCCCTTTAGCGAACACGATGATGTAATAACTACGGATAAAGTGTTACCTAACTCGATTATAATATTCGATGATGTTTCTAGCGAAAATCAAGATAAGGTAAGAGCTTACTATTGTATGGGTAGGCATAAAAAAGTTGATTGTTTTTACCTTTGTCAATCTTATGCAAGTATACCAAAACATTTAGTTCGAGACAATGTTAATTTCTTAGTAATATTTCAACAAGATGACACTCATTTAAAGCATATTTACAATAATCATGTAAACACAGACATGTCTTATGAAAAATTTAAAAATTTGGTTTCCGCGTATTGGAAAGAGGGTAAGCATTGTTTTCTAGTAATAGATAAAGAAAGAAGTATAAATGATGGGAGATATTATGGAGGTTTCGATTGCTTTGCTATAAATATAGCGTAATTTTTTTTAGTTTATCATTACTCATAAAGATGGATAAAGTGCAAGGAGAAAAAGATGTTCTTCGAAAGCTTATTAAAGCTCGAGATGCTATAAAACGTAAATACAAACTGATAAAATTCAACAAAGTTAACTGAACAGCTGATGAGTGACACGTTTAAGAGTGCTGCCTACCTCGGAGAGACTTCCGAATTGACCGTCGTGCCGTCAACTAAACAAACGGCCGAAAAAAAAAATAATCGATCTACTATACCGGCACGCAGGGCTGGCGCTCGCCGAAAGCATCGGCTGGGGGCTTGGGCCTTGGGGCTCCAAGAAATTTTTAATTCAAGTGAAAAATTATTTTCGAAGTAGTACAAAAAAATAGTTAGGGCTTCAATAATAATTATTTAATTTTAATTTTTTTTTTTACATTTCTTTGTCGTGTGGATGTGACTATAAATTAGTACGTACTGATAAAATAATACTCTATACAAAAAAACTGAAGGCTTATAGCTATTTTAATGTTTCAATTCAGTTACAATTTAGCAACAATCATGATAAATTATTCTAATTTGGTTAAAACACAATCAGCAATTTACCGGTTATATTCCGTATTGGCTTTCGGCGTTGGGCCGAACGACGCACAGCTATTTTTAGACTCGAGATCGGGCGGCTTCGGCTGTCTCCGTGTTCTTGTCACGAACTGCAGGGCCTTGGTGCCGCGCCAGCTGCTCCGATCACGACAAACCAAACGTGCTCCGATTTCTTTTACTTATAGCAAGATTTTTTTTTCTATTCTACATTTACTCGATACTTTTATTTTTTTAGCTCCAATCTGTTATACATTTGTGAAAGCTTTTCATACTATAATTTTTTTATGTCAGAAGCAATAAAATTTATGAACTATATTTATAGTACTCCTGGTCACTCTAACCTCAAAATCAAATCTTTGATGCGTGTTTTTGGTTACTCGTACTATAAAATAATATATAGCACTGGTGCAGCACGTCACCAGGGCTCTTTAAGGACCTCGTGCTCCGCTTCGCTACGCACTCGGGTCCTTAAAACCGCCCCGGTGACGATGCTGCACCCGTACTATAATATACTATTTGGTGACCGAAGATATTTTTAATAAAGTGAACATGCTCAAATCATATATCATTAAAAAGGTATTGAAAAAAGGAAATTTTTTGCGTGAACCCCGCGTCGATAACTTTCAAATTTCCATCGCGTGGTTCAAAAAACCAACTAAAAAAACATTTTCCAATCCGTGAGAAATCGCATTTTTGCGAAACGGAGATGGTTTCAATTGATTAAACCTCGACAAATCATATATTTTGGGAAAAACATTGAAAAAAGAAAGTTTTCTCTGAACCTCGATTACTTCAAAATTTCCTTTACGCGATTAAAAAAAAAAAAAAAAAAAAAAAAAAAAAAATCAGTTTCCTATCCGTGAAAACTAGCTTTTTTGCGGGACGGAGATGATTTAAATTGATTTAACCTACCGAAATCATATGTTTTCCGAAAGGTATCGAAAAAAGGAAGAATTCTGCGTGAACCACACCTCGATAACTACAAAAGAGCCTTCATGCGATTCAAAAACCAACTAAAAAGTCAGTTTCCATTTCGTGAAAAATCGCTTCTTCAAGGAACGGAGATGTTTTTAATTGATTAAACCTTGACGAATCATATATTTTCGGAAATATATTGAAAAAAGGAAGTTTTCTGCATGAACCGCACTTCGATAACTTCATAACTGCCTTAACGCGATTCAAAACCAACTAAAAAATCAATTTCCAATCCGTGAAAACTAGCTTTTTTGCGGAACGGAGATAGTTTCAATCGAATAAACCTGGACAAATCATGTTTTCCGAAAGGTATCGAAGAAAGAAAGTTTACTGAACCGCACCTCGATAACTTAAAAATTGACTTAACGCGATTCAAAAAACCAACTAAAAAATCAGTTTCCAATCCGTGAAAATTAGCTTTTTTCTGGAACGGAAATGGTTTTAGTTGATAAAACCTGGACAAATCATATATTTTCGTAAAGATATTGAAAAAAAAGAAGTTTTCTGCGTGAATCGGATGGCTGTATCCTTGAAATTGCCTTCAAGCGGTTCGAAAAACCAGCCGCTAATTAATCACTTTTCAGTAGTTGAGAAATCACAAGCTTAGCTCGGCTTCCTTATTTCAGTACCTCTTTTTAACTATATATGATCTTTTGGTTTAGTAAATTCAAACATCTTTAGGTAGCATAGAAGGCGATTTCTTAAGGATGAAGAACTTCATTTTCAGCTGGTTTTTGAACCACGCGAGGGCAATTACGGAAATACCGTGATGCGGTTTGCGCAGAAAACTTCTTTTTTTCAATACCTTTCAGAAAACATATGATATGCCCAGGTTTAATCAATTAAAACCATCCTCGTTCCACTAAAAAGCTTATTTTCACGGATTGGAAACTGATTTTTTCGCTGGTTTTTTGAATCGCGTAAAGGCAATTTTTAAGTTATCAAGGTGCGGTTTGAGCAAAAAACTTCTTTTTTTCAATACCTTTCGGAAAACATATTATTTGTCCACGTATAATCAATTGAAACCATCTCCGTTCTACAAAAAAGCTAATACATACTCCTGGATTAGAAACTGATTTTTTAGTTGGTTTTTTGAATCGCGCAAGGGCAATTTTTAAGTTATCGAGGTGCGATTCAAGCAAAAAACTATTTTTTTTCCAATACCTTTCATAAAATATATGATTTGTCCAGGTTTAATCAATAAAAACCATCTCCGTTCCACAAAAAAGCTAATTTTCACGGATTGGAAACTGATTTTTTAGTCGGTTTTTAGAATCGCGTTAAGACAATTTTGAAGTTATCGAGGTGTAGTTTACGTAGAATCCTACCTTATTTTAATACCTCTCAGAAAACATTTATTTATCCAGGTTTCATCGATTAAAACCATCTCCGTTCCACAAAAAAACTAATTTTCTCGGATTGGAAACTGATTTTTTAGTCGGTTTTTTGAATCCCGCAAGGGCAATTTTGAAGTTATCGAGGTGCAGTTCGAGCAAAAAACTTGTTTTTTCCAATATCTTTCAGAAAATATATGATTTGTCCAGGTTTCATCAATTAAAACCATCTCCGTTCCACAAAAAAGCTAATTTTCACGGATTGGAAACTGATTTTTTAGTCGGTTTTTTGAATCGCGTTTAGACAATTTTGAAGTTATCGAGGTGCGGTTCGAGCAAAAAACTTGTCTTTTCCAATATCTTTCAGAAAATATATGATTTGTCCAGGTTTAATCAATAAAAACCATCTCCGTTCCACAAAAAAGCTAATTTTCACGGATTGGAAACTGATTTTTTAGTCGGTTTTTTGAATCGCGTTTAGACAATTTTGAAGTTATCGAGGTATAGTTCAAGTAGAATCCTTTCTTATTTTAATACCTCTCAGAAAACATTTAATTTATCCAGGTTTAATCGATTAAAACCATCTCCGTTCCACAAAAAAGCTAATTTTCACGGATTGGAAACTGATTTTTTAGTCGGTTTTTTGAATCGCGTTTAGACAATTTTGAAGTTATCGAGGTATAGTTCAAGTAGAATCCTTCCTTATTTTAATACCTCTCAGAAAACATTTAATTTATCCAGGTTTAATCAATAAAAACCATCTCCGTTCCACAAAAAAGCTAATTTTCACGGATTGGAAACTGATTTTTTAGTCGGTTTTTAGAATCGCGTTAAGACAATTTTGAAGTTATCGAGGTGTAGTTTACGTAGAATCCTACCTTATTTTAATACCTCTCAGAAAACATTTATTTATCCAGGTTTCATCGATTAAAACCATCTCCGTTCCACAAAAAAACTAATTTTCTCGGATTGGAAACTGATTTTTTAGTCGGTTTTTTGAATCGCGCAAGGGCAATTTTGAAGTTATCGAGGTGCAGTTCGAGCAAAAAACTTGTTTTTTCCAATATCTTTCAGAAAATATATGATTTGTCCAGGTTTAATCGATTAAAACCATCTCCGTTCCATAAAAAAGCTAATTTTCACGGATTGGAAACTGATTTTTTAGTCGGTTTTTTGAATCGCGCAAGGGCAATTTTTAAGGTATCGAGGTGCGGTTCGAGCAAAAAACTTGGTTTTTCCAATATCTTTCAGAAAATATATGATTTTTCCAGGTTTAATCAATTAAAACCATCTCCGTTCCATAAAAAAAAAGCTAATTTTCACGGATTGGAAACTGATTTTTTAGTCGGTTTTTTGAATCGCGTTAAGACAATTTTGAAGTTATCGAGGTGTAGTTTACGTAGAATCCTTCCTTATTTTAATACCTCTCAGAAAACATTTAATGTATCCAGGTTTAATCGATTAAAACAATCTCCGTTCCACAAAAAAGCTAATTTTCACGGATTGGAAACTGATTTTTTAGTCGGTTTTTTGAATCGCGCAAGGGCAATTTTTAAGTTATCGAGGTGCGGTTCAAGCAAAAAACTTGTTTTTTCCAATATCTTTCAGAAAATATATGATTTGTCCAGGTTTAATCAATTGAAACCATCTCCGTTCCACAAAAAAGCTTATTTTCACGGAGTGGAAACTGATTTTTTAGTCGGTTTTTTTAATCGCGTTAAGATAATTTTGAAGTTATCGAGGTGTAGTTCACGTAGAGTTCTTCCTTATTTTAAAACCTCTCAGAAAACATTTAATTCGTCCAGGTTTAATCGATTAAAACAATCTCCGTTCCACAAAAAAGCTAATTTTCACGGTTTGGAAACTGATTTTTTAGTCGGTTTTTTGAATCGCGTTACGACAGTTTTTAAGTTATCGAGGTGCAGTTCAAGCAAAAAACTTGTTTTTTCAAATATCTTTCAGAAAATATATGATTTGTCCAGGTTTAATCAATTAAAACCATCTCCGTTGCACAAAAAAGCTAGTACATACTCCTGGATTGGAAACTGATTTTTAAGTTGGTTTTATGAATCGCGCACGGACAATTTTTAAGTTATCGAGGTGCGGTTCGAGCAAAAAACTTGTCTTTTCCAATATCTTTCAGAAAATAAATGATTTGTCTAGGTTTAATCAATTAAAACCAGCTCCGTTCCACAAAAAAGCTAATTTTCACGGATTGGAAACTGATTTTTTAGTCGGTTTTTTGAATCGCGTTAAGACAATTTTGAAGTTATCGAGGTGCAGTTCAAGCAAAAAACTTGTTTTTTCAAATATCTTTCAGAAAATATATGATTTGTCCAGGTTTAATCAATTAAAACCATCTCCGTTCCACAAAAAAGCTAATTTTCACGGATTGGAAACTGATTTTTTAGTCGGTTTTTTGAATCGCGTTAAGACAATTTTGAAGTTATCGAGGTGTAGTTTACGTAGAATCCTACCTTATTTTAATACCTCTCAGAAAACATTTATTCATCCAGGTTTCATCGATTAAAACCATCTCCGTACCACAAAAAAACTAATTTTCACGGAATGGAAACTGATTTTTTAGTCGGTTTTTTGAATCGCGCAAGGGCAATTTTTAAGTTATCGAAGTGCGGTTTGAGCAAAAAACTTCTTTTTTTCAATACCTTTCGGAAAACATATTATTTGTCCACGTATAATCAATTGAAACCATCTCCGTTCTACAAAAAAGCTAATACATACTCCTGGATTAGAAACTGATTTTTTAGTTGGTTTTTTGAATCGCGCAAGGGCAATTTTCAAGTTATCGAGGTGCGATTCAAGCAAAAAACTATTTTTTTTCCAATATCTTTCATAAAATATATGATTTGTCCAGGTTTAATCAATAAAAACCATCTCCGTTCCACAAAAAAGCTAATTTTCACGGATTGGAAACTGATTTTTTAGTCGGTTTTTAGAATCGCGTTAAGACAATTTTGAAGTTATCGAGGTGTAGTTTACGTAGAATCCTTCCTTATTTTAATACCTCTCAGAAAACATTTAATGTATCCAGGTTTAATCGATTAAAACAATCTCCGTTCCACGAAAAAGCTAATTTTCACGGATTGGAAACTGTTTTTTTAGTCGGTTTTTTGAATCGCGCAAGGGCAATTTTTAAGTTATCGAGGTGCGGTTCAAGCAAAAAACTTGTTTTTTCCAATATCTTTCAGAAAATATATGATTTGTCCAGGTTTAATCAATCAAAACCATCTCCGTTCCACAAAAAAGCTTATTTTCACGGAGTGGAAACTGATTTTTTAGTCGGTTTTTTGAATCGCGTTAAGATAATTTTGAAGTTATCGAGGTGTAGTTCACGTAGAGTTCTTCCTTATTTTAAAACCTCTCAGAAAACATTTAATTTGTCCAGGTTTAATCGATTAAAACAATCTCCGTTCCACAAAAAAGCTAATTTTCACGTATTGGAAACTGATTTTTTAGTCGGTTTTTTGAATCGCGCAAGGGCAATTTTGAAGTTATCGAGGTGCGGTTCAAGCAAAAAACTTGTTTTTTCCAATATCTTTCAGAAAATATATGATTTGTCCAGGTTTAATCAATTAAAATTATCTCCGTTCCACAAAAAAACTAGTACATACTCCTGGATGGGAAACTGATTTTTTAGTTGGTTTTATGAATCGCGCAAGGGCAATTTTTAAGTTATCGAGGTGCGGTTCGAGCAAAAAACTTGTCTTTTCCAATATCTTTCAGAAAATATATGATTTGTCCAGGTTTAATCACTTAAAACCTTCTCCATTCCACAAAAAAGCTAATTTTCACGGATTGGAAACTGTTTTTTTAGTCGGTTTTTTGAATCGCGCAAGGGCAATTTTTAAGTTATCGAGGTGCGGTTCAAGCAAAAAACTTGTTTTTTCCAATATCTTTCAGAAAATATGATTTGTCCAGGTTTAATCAATTAAAACCATCTCCGTTCCACAAAAAAGCTTATTTTCACGGAGTGGAAACTGATTTTTTAGTCGGTTTTTTGAATCGCGTTAAGATAATTTTGAAGTTATCGAGGTGTAGTTCACGTAGAGTTCTTCCTTATTTTAAAACCTCTCAGAAAACATTTAATTTGTCCAGGTTTAATCGATTAAAACAATCTCCGTTCCACAAAAAAGCTAATTTTCACGGATTGGAAACTGATTTTTTAGTCGGTTTTTTGAATCGCGCAAGGGCAATTTTCAAGTTATCGAGGTGCGATTCAAGCAAAAAACTATTTTTTTTCCAATATCTTTCATAAAATATATGATTTGTCCAGGTTTAATCAATAAAAACCATCTCCGTTCCATAAAAAAAAAGCTAATTTTCACGGATTGGAAACTGTTTTTTAGTCGGTTTTTTGAATCGCGTTAAGACAATTTTGAAGTTATCGAGGTGTAGTTTACGTAGAATCCTTCCTTATTTTAATACCTCTCAGTAAACATTTAATGTATCCAGGTTTAATCGATTGAAACCATCTCCGTTCCACAAAAAAGCTAATTTTCACGGATTGGAAACTGTTTTTTTAGTCGGTTTTTTGAATCGCGCAAGGGCAATTTTTAAGTTATCGAGGTGCGGTTCAAGCAAAAAACTTGTTTTTTCCAATATCTTTCAGAAAATATATGATTTGTCCAGGTTTAATCAATTAAAACCATCTCCGTTCCACAAAAAAGCTTATTTTCACGGAGTGGAAACTGATTTTTTAGTCGGTTTTTTGAATCGCGTTAAGATAATTTTGAAGTTATCGAGGTGTAGTTCACGTAGAGTTCTTCCTTATTTTAAAACCTCTCAGAAAACATTTAATTTGTCCAGGTTTAATCGATTAAAACAATCTCCGTTCCACAAAAAAGCTAATTTTCACGGATTGGAAACTGATTTTTTAGTCGGTTTTTTGAATCGCGTTAAGACAGTTTTAAAGTTATCGAGGTGCAGTTCAAGCAAAAAACTTGTTTTTTCCAATATCTTTCAGAAAATATATGATTTGTCCAGGTTTAATCAATTAAAACCATCTCCGTTGCACAAAAAAGCTAGTACATACTCCTGGATTGGAAACTGATTTTTAAGTTGGTTTTATGAATCGCGCACGGACAATTTTTAAGTTATCGAGGTGCGGTTCGAGCAAAAAACTTGTCTTTTCCAATATCTTTCAGAAAATATATGATTTGTCTAGGTTTAATCAATTAAAACCAGCTCCGTTCCACAAAAAAGCTAATTTTCACGGATTGGAAACTGATTTTTTAGTCGGTTTTTTGAATCGCGTTAAGACAATTTTGAAGTTATTGAGGTGTAGTTTACGTAGAATCCTTCCTTATTTTAATACCTCTCAGAAAACATTTATTTATCCAGGTTAAATCGATCAAAACCATCTCCGTTCCACAAAAAAGCTAATTTTCACGGATTGGAAACTGATTTTTTAGTCGGTTTTTTGAATCGCGTTAAGACAATTTTTAAGTTATCGAGGTGTAGTTCAAGCAAAAAACTTGTTTTTTTCAATATCTTTCAGAAAATATATGATTTGTCCAGGTTTAATCAATTAAAACCATCTCTGTTCCACAAAAAAGCTAGTACATACTCCTGGATTGGAAACTGATTTTTAAGTTGGTTTTATGAATCGCGCAAGGGCAATTTTTAAGTTATCGAGGTGCGGTTCGAGCAAAAAACTTGTCTTTTCCAATATCTTTCAGAAAATATATGATTTGTCCAGGTTAAATCAATTCAAACCATCTCCGTGCCACAAAAAAGCTAATTTTCACGGATTGGAAACTTATTTTTTAGTCGGTTTTTTGAATCGCGTTAAGACAATTTTTAAGTTATCGAGGTGCAGTTCAAGCAAAAAACTTGTTTTTTCGAATATCTTTCAGAAAATATATGATTTGTCCAGGTTTAATCAATTAAAACCATCTCCGTTCCACAAAAAAGCTTATTTTCACGGAGTGGAAACTGATTTTTTAGTCGGTTTTTTGAATCGCGTTAAGATAATTTTGAAGTTATCGAGGTGTAGTTCACGTAGAGTTCTTCCTTATTTTAAAACCTCTCAGAAAACATTTAATTTGTCCAGGTTTAATCGATTAAAACAATCTCCGTTCCACAAAAAAGCTAATTTTCACGGATTGGAAACTGTTTTTTTAGTCGGTTTTTTGAATCGTGCAAGGGCAATTTTTAAGTTATCGAGGTGCGGTTCAAGCAAAAAACTTGTTTTTTCCAATATCTTTCAGAAAATATATGATTTGTCTAGGTTTAATCAATTAAAACCATCTCCGTTCCACAAAAAAGCTTATTTTCACGGAGTGGAACTGATTTTTTAGTCGGTTTTTTGAATCGCGTTAAGATAATTTTGAAGTTATCGAGGTGTAGTTCACGTAGAGTTCTTCCTTATTTTAAAACCTCTCAGAAAACATTTAATTTGTCCAGGTTTAATCGATTAAAACAATCTCCGTTCCACAAAAAAGCTAATTTTCACGGATTGGAAACTGATTTTTTAGTCGGTTTTTTGAATCGCGCAAGGGCAATTTTTAAGTTATCGAGGTGCGGTTCAAGCAAAAAACTTGTTTTTTCCAATATCTTTCAGAAAATATATGATTTGTCCAGATTTAATCAATTAAAATTATCTCCGTTCCACAAAAAAACTAGTACATACTCCTGGATGGGAAACTGATTTTTTAGTTGGTTTTATGAATCGCGCAAGGGCAATTTTTAAGTTATCGAGGTGCGGTTCGAGCAAAAAACTTGTTTTTTCCAATATCTTTCAGAAAATATATGATTTGTCCAGGTTTCTTCAATTAAAACCATCTCCGTTCCACAAAAAAGCTAATTTTCACGGATTGGAAACTGATTTTTTAGTCGGTTTTTTGAATCGCGTTTAGACAATTTTGAAGTTATCGAGGTGCGGAGTAGTATACGGGCGAGTTGTGCGAGACACAACAATGAGTCATCACCGGTGCACAATTCCTTATCTCTTATCTTAATGGTTTGTTTACATAAACAAGGTGTCGGGTTACGAGACACAACAATGAGTCATCATCCCGGTGCACAATTCCTTATCTCTTATCTTAATGGTTTATTTACATAAACAAGGTGTCTGGTTACAGATGACGTCACCGGTCGGTGCACAATTTCTTATCTGTTATCTCAATGGTTTGTTTATATAAACAAGGTGTCTGGTTACAGACGACGGGTATAATTCCTTATCTTTTATCTAAATGGTTTGTTTACATAAACAAGTTGTCGGTAAGTTAGCTCAATGGTTTGTATACATCTTAATAGCTTGTTTATACAAACAAAGACAATATTTATTTAAATAAACATAAATTTCATATCTTTTTGATTATGTTTAAATAGACCGAATAAATTTTTCAAAAATAAAAAATTCTCGTAGTCTTGACGGCGTCAGATTGATAGCGGGGTTTGAACCCACAACCATTTATTCACAAGTCTGACGATTTATCCACCAGGCTACGAGGATTTTTTAACAAAGAGTCAAAGAAAGGTAAGACATGTATTCGTCAGTTAGACCGCGTCGATAAATTGAACAAAAAAAAAAAAAAAACCTCGGACGGTAACATTATAGCCATTTTGTTTGCGCTAAGGTAAAAACGATCCGCACCTGAATAGGATTTAAACTCGCAACCTCGTGCTTACCAGGCCGTATATAAATCCAACGGACCACGAGGTGTATGTGCACAACTTGGATAAAAATATAGCGTGTATAAAATCATGGTATTTATACCTCGTAAGTATCAGTTTCAAAAATGGATACGAGGTGGTTACATCCGTTTACAGCTATCATAGCGGGTCCTAGTAAAAGTGGAAAATCTTACTTCGTTAGAAAATTTTTAAAGCATCTGAATCAAATGTGCACAGTTAAATTTGACCGCATATTATTTTACTATACCGAGTGGCAGGAATTTTACAACGATTTTTTAGGTCCAATAGAGTTTCACGAGGGTCTGCCTCAGAATCAGGACTATTCTTCCGATAGCGATAAAACCAAGTTACTTATTCTCGACGATCTCATGCGCGAGAGCAGCGGTGACGTTGTATTAGATTTATTCACGCGTGGAAGTCATCATAAAAACCTTTCCGTTGTTTTCATTACGCAGAATCTGTTTCATCAAGGAAAATCGCAGCGAGACATCAGTTTGAACACTACGTATATGGTGATTTTTAAGAACCCGCGCGATCGCGCTCAAATAAAACACCTTGCCCGTCAGGTATACCCGCAAGATACAAAATTCTTATGGGAAGCATACCTGGACGCAACGAGACCTGCCCATTCTTATCTATTTTAAGATTTTTCGCAGGAAGCTCTCGAGGAATACAGAGTACGTACATGTATCTTTCCGGATGATGAAAAAAATTACGTATATGTACCAAAGAATTTAAAAATCAAATAATAAGACGTCACTGGTAAATAATTTAGTATATCTTCGACTATGGCGGCGTCAACATCGAATCACCCTAAATTTACAAAAAAACAAGTAGCTATTCTACACGCTCTCTGTCACACCGATAATAATCAAAGAAGAGCTTTACTCCGTACGATAGATAAATCAGCTGTGAGTTGTATTTGTGAAATAGCGTTAAACGTATTAAAAGGTAACGTTGCTATAAAAGATTCGACGAAAAAACGTTTGAAAAAACATAAAAAAGTGCTGCGAAGATTAATCAGTGTTAAGAAAAATAAAAACAAAAACGTTTGGAAAAATAAAAAAAAAGAAATCATTCAACACGGTGGTGGTGCATTTTTACCGATATTATTAGCACCTATAATCAATGCTCTGGCATCAAAAATTTTCTCGAGTATAATTCAAGATTAGTAAAACAAATAAAAAATGGAGAGAGCGCGTAAAATGGTTCTTGTTCCAGAGACTACATTCGATCGCTTTACAAACACCACCGAATCAATTTCGCAAGGATCGAATGAAAAATCCACGCTCACACCTGGCGATAATTTATCCCGACTCGATTCTAAGATGTATGAAATACTTAGATCGAGGCGTTTCAAAGACGACGATGAAAAATGTAAAAATTATTTACAGATTTTACGTCGTTATCTCTTTTTTAAAAACAAAGAACGTCAAACCGATCAACATTATGATAACGATCAATCCGATTTTATAAGTTTTAATGTGCCCAACGAAACACTAGAGTCAAATGAAATAACTGAGTTAAACGACGCTATTGAAACCGTTGAACCGACTGGTGACGTGCTCGATATATCTTCCAGAGACGATCTGCCTCTAAGCGACGAGACGGTTTTGGATAGTATCCCCTTAATTTATAAAGAAAAAGCGATTGAATTATTAAATCTCTTACACGAAAAGAGTGCTCGTAGACTGAGTTGGGATGGTTGGGGTACCATAAAAATTGACGGTCGAGTGATAAGAGACTCAAACATCATCGAGCTACTGACTGACGCGGTCAAAAATAATAATAATAATAATACGCCGTCTCAAGAAAGAAAAAACAAAATACATACCGCAGGCAAAAAAGAGTTTGCGAATTTACTGTCAACTTTATCGACACCGCTCAACTTAAAAGCAGATTTAAAAAATTTACCAAAAAAAAAACACGAGCTCAAAAATAAAAAACCCAACGTGTCACAAGGCTCGAGAAAAAGAAAAAACAATAATCTAGATAATTCGTACGAGATAACAAACAAAAACAAAAAAAGTTTAGTACGAGAGTCTCCTATAGTTACTAGAAATACTGCTAAAACCAAGTGGTTGAAGATTAAGCTTTAAAATGACTTACGAAAAAAAATATTACGACTTGAATAGTCCAATAGCTTTTACAGGTGCTCGAAATTTATTGACCGTAAACAAAAATGGCAAGACTTTGAATGACAAAGAAAAGCAAAAAATCTACGAATGGCTCTCCCAGCAAGACGCTTATACTCTTCACAAACCAGTTATAAGAAGATTCCCGAGATTACATTACAACGTGACAAACATCGATGATTTGTGGGAAGCAGATTTAATGCAAATGACAAGTATTAAAGAATTTAACGATGGTTTCAATTATTTACTGGTCGTTATCGACGCATTGTCAAAATACGTATGGGTTGAAAGTTTAAAAGAAAAAACAGCCCTGACTGTTGGTAACGCGTTTCAAAAAATCATCAAACGGTCTTTACCTCGCGTACCCAAATGTCTACAGACTGATAAAGGCAGCGAGTTTAAGGGAAAACAGTTTCAAAATGTTTTAAAAAAACACGATATCAAGTTTAGATTTGCACGCAATCCCGATATAAAATGTAGTATGAAAGAGTTATACGAACGTTGAAGGCACGTATATGGAGATATTTTACGTATAAAAATACTAAACGTTACATAGACGTCGTGCAAAAAATTGTAAAAGGATACAACGAAAGTATACACAGTGGTACAAAAATGAGACCGTGCGATGTTAATATTTTCAACGTGATAACTGCTCGTAAAAATTTATTAAAACGCTCTCTGTCTCAAAGCGTTAATAAAAATAAGTCGAAGAAATCATTAGTATCGAGACCCAAGTTCAAACCCGGTCAGTATGTCCGAATCAGCAGAACGAAAAACACCTTCGAACCCGGTTACGAGAAGAATTTCAGCGAGGAAGTATTTATAGTTAAGCGTGTATCGAATCGTCAAGGACTGTGCACCTATATTTTGAAGGATTTAAAAGACGAAGAAATTGATGGTTTCTTTTATACCGAAGAGCTTGTTTTAGTTGATGTAAAAAGTATAAGTCAGGAAAAAGAATTTAAAATTGAATATATTGTAGAGACTAAAGGAACAGGTTCAAAAAAAAAACACCTCTTCAAGTGGGTCGGATATCCCAAAAAGTTTAACTCCTGGGTCAAAGCAACTGATATGATCGAAATATAAAAATGGAAAGTACCAATGATTTTTTTTTTGGTCTTACCTAGTAACAGTAGTATGAAATATTATCCCCAGAATACTACAGCGTGTTTTACCACTCATTTATCTCGGGAAATAAAACTCTCGGGTGAGTGGCTTGTGGGTCTCGCTGAGATACATATACCGTGCACGATAAATCACATACAAGAATCCGAAGCTGTCTACTTTTTTGATACAAAGGCTAGTAATACTGAAAGTGAACGTAGCTTTCCTTATGGTAAATACGATTCGCTTCAACAATTAGCTGATGAAATAAATCAAGCCGGCGATACGATTAAGCATCAAGTTCTTCAACCCTCCAATCTACGAAAAGGTTATTGGTCTATAACACGAAAATGTAAGCCAGAAAATTGCAATAGTATACATGTAACGAGATTCCATGAAAAAATACGACGAATTTTTGGATTCGAATCCGAGTTGGAGCGAAAAACAGAACGTATCCATGGTTTTCCGAAAAGAGATTCGATCGCCGTAAGACCCGCTGTACTTAGCCGCGCGATACCGGATCAATTATTTGTTTACACAGATATTTGCGCTCCTTACACTGTAGGTGATACCGAAGCGAGCTTATTGAGAATAGTACCGCTCGATGCAACAAAATATGATTTTGGCTCTAACGTTGTGCGAACTTTTGGACCTATTCATTACATACCCCTTCTTCAGAATCAATTTCAAAGTATAATTATCGATATAAGAGACGTATACGGTAACTTTGTACCATTTGAAAGCGGCACCTCGATCGTGAAACTTCATCTAGTGCGTAAAAGGCTATAAAAATGTCTCACTATTTGACTTATTACGATGCTCAAGTCGGAGGCGGTGGGTGGTCTAATGTAAAAAACGTGTACTCTGGTTCTCATTATCAGAAAGGAAGAGGAATAGGAAGTTGGCTCACTGGTCTTGGACGAAAAATAATACCCTACTTATCGCAAGGAATGAGAACCGTAGGTAGAGAAGCGCTTCGTACGGGTGTAGATATTCTCGACGACATTACTAATCACAATACAGATTTCAAGCACTCTATTAAAACGCGTGGCTACGAGTCTGGACAAAGATTAAAGAAAAAAGCAGCTAATAAGGTAATTAAAATAATGAAAGGCCAAGGATATAAGGCGAAAACATCGCGGCGTAAGCGTCAGTCAAAAAAGAAGCACCCGACTGTTCGTAAGTCTGGATCCGTGCAAAAGAAAAAAAGAAAGGTTAGAAAATCAAAAGGAAAGAAGAAGAAGAGGAAGAAGACCACTGCGAAGAAAAATTTTAGAGATATTTCCGATATTTTTGGTCCTCGATAAAAATGGCTTTTCTACACTCGCACTCAAACGAGTGCATGTCGGCCGAATTAGATATTTTTACTATTCCCCCCACTCAAACATCGATAGAAAGCAGTCAATTTATTCATTATAAACCAATCAGTCCTCTGAACGACGAATCGGGGACCCCTCTGGAGTTTGTGGTACCTAGTTCGGGAGAATATTATATAGATTTACCTCACACTATGCTTCACTTAAAAGTAAAAATTGCACCAAACGTTTCGACAGATGAAAATGTAAAAGTGGGACCCGTCAACAATTTTATCCATTCGATGTTTAATCAAGTCGATGTTTATTTTAATAATAAACTTGTGACCCCTTCCAGCAATCATTACGCGTATCGTAGTTACTTGGAAACACTCTTAAACTATGGAAGCGCGGCAAAAGATTCACACCTGACTGCCGGTCTTTGGTACGACGACGAGGTTGGCAAATTAGAAGCCCTGCCGAATGCTAGCTCTAATCAGAAAAATTCGGGTCTTGCAAAACGTCAAACCTTCAGCTTGAACGCTCAGACGTTCGATATCGTGGGTCATTTACACTGTGACATATTTAACCAAGATAAAATGCTGATTAACGGTGTGGAGATGCGCATTCGATTAGTAAGATCAAAAGATTCTTTTTGTCTCATGGATGCTAGCGACGATGGTGTTTTCAAAGTTCAAATTAAAGAAGCCACACTCATCGTTCGACGCGCAAAAATATCACCAGGTGTATTACTAGCGCACGCTAACGGACTTGCAAAAACGACTGCAAAGTATCCTGTTTCGCGTGTAGAGGTTAAAACTTTTATCATGCATCCTGGTATTTTATCTGGTTCTCTCGATAATTGTTTTCTCGGTCAACTACCCAAGAGATTAATTATCGGTTTTGTAGACAACAGGGCGTTCAATGGTTCGCGAACGTTGAACCCTTATAATTTTCAACATTTCAATATAAATTATTTGTGTATCTACATAGACGGTGTCCAATTACCGTCCAAGGCTCTTCAGCCGTGCTTTACATCCGATACTAATCAATCGTTTATCGATTGTTTTCAAACGTTGTACACCGGCTTAGGAATTCACTATGCTAACGAAGGTATAAATATTAATCGAGATAACTATATACATGGAAATTTTTTGACTGCGTTCGACCTCACTCCCGACATGTCTGCACATATGGGGAACCACTGGAATGTTGTAAAAAGCGGGTACCTAAGAATAGAAATAAGGTTTGATCAAGCACTGGCGACTACCATAAATTGCGTTATATACGCCGAATATGAAAACTTAATCGAGATCGACGCTAACAGACAAATTATCTCAGATTTTACCTCTTAAAAAGAGAGGGGAGAGTACAGTCGTATGCTTTAATAACCTCATTTTGATTTTCGAATAGACAGTATTGTTCTTTGCAAGAGAGCGAACACATCGTCGTTATGGATATCTTGATCGAAATTCAAGGCGCGCGCGACAAGCATAAGCGTTTTACACCAAAAGAAGTAGCAGTGGTTGCTTTACAAAAAAATATCGTTGGTCATTGGTTGATCAAAGCTCCGCACGCTTTTGAAAAATTATCCAATAGCCTGAAAAGTACGAACAACTACTGTACAACCGAAATTCATCGTATTGAATGGTACGAAGGTACGGTTTCGACAAGTCAGTTATACAGTCATCTTCGTTCATTTGTAAAAAAGGTAAAAAATATATACACGCGTGGCAACGACAAAGCAGAGTTTCTAGAATCAATTATTTGTAGACGAGTTATAAATATCGAAAATCACCAAGGACCAAGCTTTAAAGTGCTGAAGAGCTCGTTTCCCGATGTAGACACAGCGTGCACTCATCATAGTCAAAGCGACTCGTCGAATGATTTCAAAGATTGTGCCCTTTATAAAGCCCTCGTCTTAAAAAAATGGCTTAGATCTCTTTTGAGCGAGGATTGGCCGATATCGGGTGGATTTGATATACCATCGTTGTATTATCAAATTGCTCTTTTTAAGTACGAAAAAATGATGCGAGAAAAATTGTTAAACGAAAAAAACTGTGATTATGACGAAGTAGACGCGCTTGCTCGAGACTTTGACTCTCTTCGGATTATCAGCGACGGTGATGAACCTCTTGATTGTTCAACGCCTATACAAAACAGCGGTGAAGATGTGCACTGATAGTTTATGTAAAATTATTAATAATAATAAAATAAGTAAAAATGAATACTCGAGAGCTAGCGGAGGTGCTGAACGGATTTTCTAAAAAAATCAAAACCATTGGTGTTTTTGCTGCTGATCAAATACCACATCGCTTACTTTTACCTGCAGGATTGATTGTGAACACCCAAGAAGCCTACAGAAGCGGCGAGCATTGGACTTCTTTGTATGTGAATGAGAAAGCTCATGGTTTTTATTTCGATTCTTACGGTCGTAGACCCGCTTCAAAATTTATGTACGACGCTATAAAAAAAAATTGCAAAACGTGGCAATATAGTAAAAAACAGCTGCAAAGTTTTGATTCTATTGTCTGCGGTGAATATTGTTTACAATTTATACATCATATGAGTAAGTTTAACAATATGCAATCATTTTTGAACCAATTTTCCAACGATACAAAAAGTAACGATAAAAAGACATTAAAATATTATAAAGCTTTAATAAAACGACGATCAACAAGACAAATAAATCGAATCAACGCTTATCCTAGCGTTGGTACATCTGGTGGCGGTGGCGGTGTCCCCGGAGTGCAAATCTGTAGATCAAGAATAAATTTTAATGTAACCGTTCTGTAACATGTGTTAAAAATTACTTGTACTCGAAAAAATAAAAACAAAAATAAAAATATAATTTATCTGTTATTTTTTAAACCATCAGTCCGTACTACTCCTATTTTCCTGAAATTAAAAATTATCTCGTAAAAATTAAAAAGCACATTGCTGAGTTTTGTAAAATTTAACTTTCATGCATTATGAATCGAGAATCAGATACGTTATCTTTGTGCAAGTCCGGACAGGAACGATGACGTCACCATATAAGAATTTTTTACAGCGCTAGCCACTGTCGAGAGATAAAGAGTTTGTTATCGCGAAGCAAGTCCAGACACGTACGTTATCTTTTTTTTCTTATCTGACTTCCTGCCAACGGTTTTGAGATTACGTCACATTGATGATGCAAACGAGGGGAAGGGGTATGATTCACTATTGGATGCCGATTTTTATTTTCGCTTCACGATTGGTCTAAACAATCACGTGACTGAATATTCCCTTACTTTTGAAGCTCTTACACGTCTGTCGTCAATTCGAACGAAGAGCCGAGAGAACCGTGCCTGTCAGTCACTGTAACGCTGCTCTACCGCAAACACTTGAGAATCATGGAGCTTCCAAATTCATTATTGTCTACGACGTACGCGATTAACAAGTCTAATTCTAAACGTGTGAAAGTGTGTTTGGAAAACGACAATGGTATTTATCATCCAAAAGTAAAATTTTGCGGTAGTACATCGACTTACAAAGATGTTACTCTCGACATGTTGTCGTGGGATTTGTTTCTACAGCAAAAAGACATAATTCTTGGCTATTTGAGAGAGGATTTTGTGTACATAAACGATCCTAACTCTCCTACAACTATTCGTCTACCGCGACACGACCTTGTGTTTACGGTGACCTACGGCAAAAATACAGTGTTACTAAACGAAAGAGCTGACGAGACAGAGGTGACCGATTCGAGCGTCGAGAACAAGAAAGCTGAAGAAGCTGTGAAAAAACCCGAGGTAGGGAAAAAAAGAACCTTGGAGGATCTTTTGAACGACCTGGAGGCCGTCGGACCAAGTGAACCTAAAAAAATAAAAAACGATGCTCTTCCGGGTGTAGCCATGCACTTAAAAACGATCGAGGGATTAGTGGAAATGTTGGACTGTGTGTTATTAAAAATAAAAGTGTTAAAGGAGCAAGCGAAGATTGTAAATAGTGTGCAAACCCATGTGATAAATTATTTAATAAATCATTTTACAGGACAAGATCCAGAGAGTGTTAAAAAGTGCTTGTTAACGACTGTTACATTCAAAAAATATTACATTTTTATAAAATATGATGTCGAGGTTGACGTTAAAGAGAGCGCGACAAATGAGTTTAACGTTGATGAAATTGTGCTTGATATGATTCTTACAGAACTGTACGCTTTTGGTATGTTTAATATAGCAAAAAATGTTTACGAAAGAATGTTTCCGGTAAAAAAATAATTTCTCTCTGTAATTCATTTTGTACGATGGCGAGTGAATTATTCAAATAAATTGCCAAAAATAAAAAACTCATTTCATTAATTTATACCGTAACCTGTAATTTTTTTCAAAGTTATTATACATTTTTTTTTTTTTTTTTTTTTTGAAGCAATACTCAATTTTTCTAAATTTTTTATGTGTATACAAAAATATTTCACACATGATTTTTTTTTTTTTTTCAAATTAATAATTAATAAGCTTTTCGAATATTTTATTCAAAAATTTACATTTTTTTATTTCGTCTTTATTTGTTTTTAAATAATTATGAAAAATCTTAATTTTTTCTTTTACAAGCATTTATTCATTGCTTTTATTTTAAGAAAAAAAACTTATTCATAAAATATAAATTAATGCAGCAAGAAAAAGTAAGTCATTGTTGATTTATCAACAGCACTGTAAAGACGTTTCGTACCAGCAGAGGTAAAAGATGGGGCAAACGGAGGGTAAAGCCGGGAACGGTTACAAAGACAACGATGCGAGGCATCCCTGGGAGAAGCAGCCGTTACTGTACGAGTATAAAAAAGAAGAGAAGGAGCAGAAAAAACAGAAAAAAGAACGAGAAAAACTTGAAAAAAAATATTACAACCTTTACAGAAAACCTGAAAAGGAAGGTTATAAGAAATTAAACTAATTTATTTAAAAAGAGAAAAAAGGCCCTTTTGAGGGCCAAAACAATTTATCCAAGCGTAAGTACGGCGAAAAAAATACACCCGCGGTAGTTGAGCCTACAACCGCGTGGTTCTAAAAATAAAATCGGGCGGCGGCGGCGGCGGCGGCGGACGCGGGCGAGAACGAGCTTGACTCTCGCGGGTCTACGCGTAAAATCGCGGTGACTCTCTAGATCGCGACGGTTTTTATTTTTTCAGCTTTTGAATTTTGTTGAAAAAACAAAGCTCTTTAAAGTCTATTTGTTTTTTTTTTTTACAAATATTTAAAAAATTACTGTAGATTCCTTGAAGTAAGACAAACTTTCCTATTTAACACAACAATGGTTGTCGAGAAAAAAATCAGTTTAGAATTTTTTTTAACATGCATGGGTGAATTATGTTAATAGCCTAAGAAATAAAAAAATTTTTAATTTTATTTAATTTTATTTATTCATTTAGAGTTACAAATTTTAATAATGTTCACTCGTTGTCTGAATCTGAGTCGGTGAAGTTGCCCTCCACCCACTTCTTGTAGATTTCACTGTACTCCTGTTTAAGCTCTTTTTTCAGGAGCTTGGCCTGCCTGGTTATCTCCACCACCAGCTCCTTCAGCTCCTCCAGCTTTTTACGGGTGTCATCTGTAAAAATAAATAAAAAATGATTAAATAAATGAGTATAATTTATATTAATAAATTATTTTTAATACACGAGTCCAAAAGAACCCAGCGGGACCGCAACAGCAGTAGCAGCAACAAGTGCCTTGCAGTTGTAGTGGGAGGCGGTAATGCTGCCGCAGCAGCCTAGCTATAGTAGACGCCGGTAACACCGAAGTGCGCGAGGTCTACTACAGCTAAGCCTCTAGCACTGATGCTCCACCTACTACTGTTACACTGTTAAATAAATTTTAAAAAAATCAAAAATTACCTGTTAGCGATGTTAGCTGGAATGCAGTCATCTTTTTTTTCAGTTCGTCAATCTCCGTCATGATTAATAGGTACGATACCGCCTCGTACGGGGGGACGATCTTGTGGTATCCCGCTGTAAAAAAAAAAATAAAAATTAAGGTGGTTTTCTACCTGAGCTAGTCAAGTTCAAGACTAAAAAAAATTATTACTCCAAATTACTAACAATTGTCTATTAAAATTTATTTTTTAACTTTTTATGGCTTCTGAAATTATTTTCTACCAAAAAAACATTGACAATCACAACAAAACATTTTTTTAAACTTTTAACCTCACCTTTGAATACCGCAGTTTTGGAGGTTATTCACGTGAAAATTATTTTTGTAAAATTATTGCAAAATTCCTAGAAGGTCAATTTTTTGCAGTTTCAAGAAATGAATTCTTCGATAGTGAAACTATATGTATGTAGTTTTTCTAAAGGATCTCTATTGTAAGAAGACAAATATCAATAATTTAGTACACTTTTTCAGCGTAGCGGCCATACGCGTAATGAAAAAAAATTCAATCTTTAACTTGCTGTAACTTTTAAACTATATGGTCAATTTTGATCAGACTTCGTAGAAATGTTTATTAATATCTAATAAACATCTCCAGAAAGTTTGAGCTGATTCTCTATTGTCATGCATTTGGTAGAAAATTACCTTAATTAATTAAATTCAAATAAAATAAAACAACTTTAAAAAAACTTACGTTTTTGCGGCTGATCCATTTTCGACTTGTTGGTAGCACTTTGACTGCTGTACTGAGCTGGTGAGCTCGAGTGCTCAGCTAAGGTTGTACACACACTAACGCATTGCTTTGTGCTCATTGCCCACACATGTAAAAAATACGTATTGAAAAATTCTAGTAGAGTTCAAAAATATTGGAAGTCTTTGTCTGTATTTTTTCCATGCCACACGACCCCTCCCGCGAGAGATTTATTTACGATCAAAAAATAACGATCGAAAAATTACGACACTCTTCGAATATCGAACTTAACGATCTCAGTAAAATCTCTGTTCGTTTGGTAAACGCGTTCTAATTTTTTTTTTTTTTTTTTTTTGTAGGTAAAATTAAATAATAACAATAACGACTTTTTTCTTAAAAATGATAGTATAAATTTGTTATGAATTTGAAAAATAGCTTCCCTATATATAACAATGCGTAAATGGTTTAATTCAATAAAATTAATACTTATACATTGTTTTATTTTTTTATCATTATTTTATATTTTATCGTTGTTCTATATTTATTTTCGAATAAAAAAAATTGTATTAAAATTTCGGAAATAAAAGAAAAAATTTAACTCTGTACTCCGAGGGTCTGTTAAAATTAAATGATTTCAAGACTAAAATATTTCATTTCATTTTTTTATTTATTTATTTTTTAATTACATAAGACTCATTCGCTGTCGTAGCTACATATAAATTTACAATACCTGTCGTACATTTTTTTTCTTTTCAATATAAGTTTATTTTTTATCTCATAATAGTATTCGCGAAGTCCCTGTACATTACTTCTTACTTCTTCTAATTCTTCAACTGTCTCCGGTACTCGTGCAAATCGGCGAGCGCGCACTACCGTACCTGTTCGTTGAAATTCGTTTATAAAATTTTCCCACTTCTTTTTTGTTGTTCGCAATTCGTAGAACTGCGACACAATGTATGGAGGAGGCGGGTCACTATAATTATCACCTGTAGAGAGTGAATACGTTGGCGGTGCAGCTGTAGCCTCCTCGACGGATAGCTCCTCGTCCGTTAAATAAAGCTCCGTGAAAGCTTCGAAGATACGCATACCCTCCTCGTCGTCGTCGATGTCTGATTGATCCGACTCTGAAAACGTTAAAATATTTTTTAATTTTGGAAAAGTTTATATAAAAAAATAAATAACTAAAATAAATTACCGCTTTCGATAGTAGGCCACGTGAATGGTAGGTTTTCAAAGAGACGAGCCGTCTCTGCCTCAACAGCGTCTATTTATGGGGAAAAATTTTTAAATTTATTTTTTAAATATAATTTAAAAATCGAGTTTTTCAAAATCTTACCTGATCCCTGACGGTTTGACATTTTTTTATTTTTTTCGAACAGTTAATTCACCTTTTGCACAAAGAACACGACTGTAGTACTCCCCCGCTGTTTGCACTCGTACATGCGTAACAGTGGCATCTCCCTCTCTTTTTTCTCTCAAAAAAACAATAAAAATATATGTGTGTGTGTGTGTGTGTGTGTGTGTGTGTAGATATAGCTTTTATCGCGAATATTACTCCTTTCTTCCATCTCGCGTTGATTTTTAGCGGATGCATACGTCACGGTAACTTGACCCTCAAAAGGCGCTCTTATGAAAAAATCTTAGGTATCCGCTTATCACACTCCCTCTCCAGAATTATTACTCCTCTTTTGTCTTAAGCGTCGATCGCACATCAGTAAGCTTCCTGCTTTATTGACAGTGTGTCGTATTTACTCCGACAAGTGAATCTTTACCGTTGTGTTTTTGTGTTAAAACTTGAAAAAATAAAAATGTGTATTTGGTGTGATTTGCGAGAAGTCGCTCTAAAGCTGCGCGAGCAGGCCGGTCTAGTATCGCTATGCGATGCAGAATGGGAGAAAAAACTACAAAATCTCTCGTTGGAAGATTTCCAAATAGAGTTAAATAGACTTTTCGCTGCCTGTGGTGTGCAAAAAATTTCTGAATTATACAACTTTTTACAAGAGCAGGATTCACCTGTCGTATTTAATATTTTACGTAAATACCTTGTCGTAAATGACTTTATCAATTTGACTTCTTTACGAAAAATACAAAACCACATACGTAAGTTATATTTATTATACGCTCTATAAATTTTTATTTCGTCTCCACTTTTTTATTAAAAATCATGATTTTTTTTTTTAGACGAAAGATACTGCACCGACACTGCAAAATGCTCGGTTTTTCTCGAAGAAGAGGCCGATGATGAAAACTTAAATAAACAACCGGAGGTTGCGCCTGAGGATAAAACACCTCAAGAAAAAAATGAAAGCGACGATCGTAGTAAGTTTATAATATTTAAGTCGTATAATAACCAAATCTCATATTTTATTTTTAATTGATAACTAATAAATTTTGTTCTTTTTAGGTAACGCCTCGCAGCCGCAGCAACAGCAGCAAGAAAAGTACGAGGAAAAGGATAACTCGGCAAACGTCGAACTTATTGAGGAGGAAAATTCATTACGATTAGCCCAGCAGTGGAGCGAAATCATGGAAGAGAAGGAGAGGAAGAAAAATAAGCGCAGTCGTTGTATGCTGGAAGAGGGGCAGCGCTGGAGCGACATCGATGACGAGGAGGAAGACTCCTACATTACCGACTGTAGTGACGATGCATACGATGCAGTTTATAAAAATCTAAAATTTCACGAGATTTTATTGCCCGACGGCTGTGAGTACATAAAAATTTTAAATAATTTTTAGTTGAAAAAAATTAATTTTTTTGATAGTTAACCTTAAAGTACACGCGGGGTGTAAAATACCCCCACATAACTGTCAGTGTGGCAGTTCTGGATTTGGGTGTGTTCTTTAAGGGTTAATATGTATGTATTTTTTCAGCGATTAAAAATCTTCTGGTAGATTCTGAAGGATCGGTACCAATATCCCCTGCGAAAACACCACCATGTTCGCCTCCTCGCAAACGGTTAATTCGACGACCCGTTATTCAACCTGTTGATGAGGCTAAAAGCAGCATAGACGAGAATATTTTCGAGCCGGATAAGAAAAAAATAGGTAAGACAAATAATAAAAAATTAAATTTTTTCATTATTCGTTATTTATTTATATATTTATTATTTTTTTCTTTTAATTTACAGCTTTGAGTACTCCGCACACTGCCGTACGCATCGCGTCCTCGTTGATCATAGTCGAGGACACACCAGAAAATAGTCCCATTAAGGGACCCCCTGGCTTGATCATTCCAGACTCGGGCGAGGAGGAGGAGGAGGACATCGAATGTAAAAGCAAAAGTATGTAAATAAAAATTGTAATTTTGAAATAGATATAAATAGTTTTGTTAATAAATAAAGAATTTTATTTTTATTTAATGAAACCCTCCGTTTTTTGAGTAAATTTTTTGAGTATTTTTTATATTAAATTTAAATTCGTTTAAATAAAAATAAATTTTTTACTTCTCACCCGTGAAAGGACGAGAAGCGCCTGAAGAAGAGCAACCAGCCGTTCGCGACGAGGAAGTTCAACGTAACGAGGAGCCAATGATTTTGCAGCTGTGGAGGCCGTGGAATCTGGATGACACGAGTCCGCGTTCAACCAATAGTAATGTTAATCAAGTAGGAGGGGGTGTTTCGTTAAATAATAGTAAAAAATTTACTATAGTAGAAGAAAATTTTAATAACATACACCGGTATAGATTGAAAGCGCGTAAATTTTTAATAAGAATCAACGAACCACCCTCGTCCGCTCAAGTAGATATAATTACATGGCTCGAGGCCGCTGTACACGATATTCACGATCACCTGTTAAATATGAGCGAAAACACTAACGATAGGATAGGTGTGACGATACAGAGCGATCATTTTTCAAATGGTATGGCATGGTTATCGTTTCGTCCTATAGCTAACTTTTTCGCGGACGATCTGTGGTCTTTGATCGGCGGTTTAACGCAAAGCAACGAAAATTTTCATATCGATGAAAGTTTTAGACTGGATGCTACTTATTTAAACGTTCCAAACGGTCGAGGCGCTTGCAAAAAAAAAACAATTAACTATTGACGAAGTACGTAAAACGTCTATAGTGTTCATAAGTAATAAAGATGATCTTTGTCTCCCTCGTAGCCTTGTGGTGGGCGAATATCACATTCGTTATAAAAAAAAGAGCACAAAGGAGCTAAAAAAAAATTATCAAAAGGTCAGAGACGGCAGAGGTCCGTTACAAAAACAACTAGCTTTAAAATTGATGAAAAAAGCTAATTTAGCAGCTATACCTGCCGCAGGCTGTGGTTTCCAAGAGCTCAAAACGTTTCAAACTTTTTATGCTCGGAAGAAAATATCCATAGTTGTTTATGATAAGCATGGTTATGGTAATGGCGAACCACCCTTCTTCGACGGTAGAGTAAATTTCGACGATGCTGAAGTTTATGACACTATTTATTTATTATACAACGCCGATTTGTGCCATTATCATACTCTCTTGAATCTTACAGGTGCCTCGGCTAGCGTTTTTTTCTGCTCGTACTGTAATAAAAAATACAAACACATAGATTTACATGTATGCGAAAAAGTATGCGCGTCCTGTTATTTTACACCCAAGTGCAACACCGAGCAACCGATGGTCCTGTGTAAGGACTGTAGAAGACAATTTTTTGGTAATGATTGTTTGGCTAATCATAAAAAAGAAAAATCTCACAAAAATAAAACTGTATGCGAAGTAATAACCAGGTGCGGTGGGTGCGATAAGTTATTGAACAAATGGAGAGACAGTAAACACAGGTGCGGTCATAAATACTGTCAAAGTTGTAAAATTGCCCACGATGTAAACGCTTTTTGTTATATGCAACCTATTAACGATGAAAACAAAAAAAAATCAAAAGAAGCAGCAAAACCGGATCTCTATTTTATATACGACTTTGAGAGTACTCAAAACGAAGCGTATCAATTTCATCCCACCATGAAAATTCACGTACCTAATTTGTGCGTTGTACAACAAGTTTGTACTCATTGTATTGACGTTGACGATATCAGTCAATTTTGTCGCACATGCGGTATAAGAGAGTATGTTTTTAAAGAAAATCCTGTAAAAAGTTTAATACAACTAACTTGCAGAGAAATAACAGGCTTTGAACATATTATATGCATTGCACACAACGGTGGTGGTTACGACACGCAATTTGTGCTGAGAGAAATCGTAGATCAGTTCCCTAATGTTACCCCCGATGTTATTTTAAGGGGCCAAAAGATCGTGTTGATGCAGATCGGTCGAACAAAGTTTATAGATTCTTTAAATTATTTTCATATGAAATTATCGTCTTTACCCGCCACGTTTAATTTTCAAGCAAGCAAAGGTTATTTTCCTCATCTTTTGAATGAACCGGATAAACAAGATTACATCGGGGAGATGCCTGACTCTAAATATTACTCGCCCGATACGATGTCCAAAAAAGACAGAGATGATTTTTATAAGTGGTACAACGAAATGAAAGCTGCAAAATATATTTTCAATTTTCAAAACGAAATTGTTAAATATTGTAAAATGGACGTGGAAATTTTAAGACGCGCTTGTCTAATTTTTAGAAAAATTTTCCTAGAAGTTGGTAAAACAGATCCTTTTGTCAACGCTACAACTATAGCGTCAGCTTGTTCGTATGTTTTTAGAAAAAATTTTTTAAAACCAAAAACAATTGGTCTGGTTCCGCACAAAGGTTACAGACGCACTGACAATCAATCGCAAGTCGCTATTGAATGGCTATTGCAATGCGAGAGAGAACTAGGATGCGAAATCATTCACGCAGGAAGAACTCGCGAATACCGTTTAATAGAGGGGTACAAAGTAGACGGTTACATACTTCCAGAGATGCTACCTGGTACATCGACTGCATCCATTCCTAGAAAGGGTGTTGTATACGAATTTCATGGCTGTTATTACCATGGCTGTCCAGATTGTTTTAAACACAACCGAGATAAACCCACAAGAAACGGTGGGGGTACACCAAACGAACTGTACGAAAATACTGTAAAAAAAATCGAAAATATAAAAGCATTTGGCTACACTGTCATAGAAACGTGGGAGTGTAAGTTTACCGCTAGAAGAGACGCCGATCCTGAAATACTTAACTATGTCAAGAAGCATCCGCTCTTGAGTAAAATAGTCATCGATCCAAGAGACGCTTTCTTTGGTGGAAGAACAGAAAATTTCGTTACCTTTCAAGAAGTAAAAGACGACGAAAAAATTAAATACATTGACGTGACCAGCCTTTATCCAGCTGTATGCAAGATGTCGAAGTTCATTTTGGGTCATCCTAAGATCTACGTGGGTTCGGAATGCAGTATGCTCACAAAAGGTGATAATAACAATCTTTCATGTATTGAAGGTTTAGTAAAGTGTACAGTTTTACCCCCAAAACAATTGTATCTTCCGGTTTTACCCGTAAAAATGCACGGTCGCTTACTCTTTGCGTTATGTAAAACTTGTTGCGAACAATCCCGCAAGGGTTACTGCGATCACAATAAAAAAGATCGTGCATTTTCAGGAACCTGGGTCGCGGATGAGCTTCGTAAGGCTATTGAAGTAGGGTACGAGATAACAGAGATTTTTGTTATTTGGCATTATAAAACAACGCAGTATAATCCAGAAACTAAAAAAGGAGGTTTATTTGCCGAGTATAAAAATACTTTTTTAAAACTTAAGCAACAAGCCAGCGGCTGGCCCGATTGGTGTACCAACGACGAAATGAAAAATAAATATCTGGCCGATTATGAGCGAGGAGAGGGTATAATATTAGACAAAGATAAGATTGAAAAAAACCCTGGACTCCGCTCTGTCAGTAAAATGGCGCTAAACACATTGTGGGGCAAATTCGGTGAGAAAAGCTCTCATAAAAGTACGACAGTCGTTCGAACACGAGAGCAGCTTTTAGATTTAATCACCGATGACGAGAAAGAAGTTACCGCTATATTGCCAGCTAACGAATTCGTATTGTATGTCACATGGCAATATCGAAATGAAGCCATTATAGCTCCCTCCAAAACTAATGTAGTTATCGCTGCATTTGTAACCGCTGCGGCGCGATTACGACTTGACGCTTACATGGAAAAGCTGCAGCAGCGCACTTTGTACGTAGACACGGATTCCTGCATCTTTCTCGAGCACGAAAACGATCACGGGGAGTATAAGCCGCCTTTAGGGTCTCTGCTAGGCGAAATGACTGACGAATTAGAATGTTACGGTAAAAATTCGTATATAAAAACTTTCATATCAGGTGGCCCTAAATTTTACTGTTACCGCGTTGTATCGGGGACGACTAACGAGTTATCCGAATGTTGTAGAGTCAAAGGGATAACTCTAAACTATATTAACTCGCAGAAAATAAATTTTGAAAGCATTAAAACGCTAGTAGAAAATAAATTTAAGTCTTCGGAAACATATAGTAATATACAACTTAATTTTAGAGCCATTCGACGGCTACCGAAACATATAGTTGTTACGCATGACGAGACCAAAACATGCTCTGTAGTTCTAGAAAAAAGATTGTTTTTTTCTCAATCCGAGTCTGTACCTTTTGGCTATGTTGGCTAACATTTGTAATTATTCAATAGTCAAATAAAAGAACTCAAAAACTTGTAATTATTTTAATTCTAAAACCCACTTACCCAAAAATATATTACAATATAAAATTTGCACATCTGCGGCGTCTTTTTATCGCTTGTTTACATCAACAAGTCGTTAATATACCATATTGTCTTTGTTTGTATAAACAAGCTATTAAGATGTATACAAACCATTGAGCTAACTTACCGACAGCTTGTTTATGTAAACAAACCATTTAGATAAAAGATAAGGAATTATACCCGTCGTCTGTAACCAGACACCTTGTTTATATAAACAAATCATTGAGATAACAGATAAGAAATTGTGCACCGACCGGTGACGTCATCTGTAACCAGACACCTTGTTTATGTAAATAAACCATTAAGATAAGAGATAAGGAATTGTGCACCGGGATGATGACTCATTGTTGTGTCTCGTAACCCGACACCTTGTTTATGTAAACAAACCATTAAGATAAGAGATAAGGAATTGTGCACCGGTGATGACTCATTGTTGTGTCTCGCACAACTCGCCCGTATACTACTGTGCGGTTCGAGCAAAAAACTTGTCTTTTCCAATATCTTTCAGAAAATATATGATTTGTCCAGGTTTAATCAATAAAAACCATCTCCGTTCCACAAAAAAGCTAATTTTCACGGACTGGAAACTGATTTTTTAGTCGGTTTTTTGAATCGCGTTTAGACAATTTTGAAGTTATCGAGGTATAGTTCAAGTAGAATCCTTCCTTATTTTAATACCTCTCAGAAAACATTTAATTTATCCAGGTTTAATCGATTAAAACCATCTCCGTTCCACAAAAAAGCTAATTTTCACGGATTGGAAACTGATTTTTGAGTCGGTTTTTTGAATCGCGTTTAGACAATTTTGAAGTTATCGAGGTATAGTTCAAGTAGAATCCTTCCTTATTTTAATACCTCTCAGAAAACATTTAATTTATCCAGGTTTAATCAATAAAAACCATCTCCGTTCCACAAAAAAGCTAATTTTCACGGATTGGAAACTGATTTTTTAGTCGGTTTTTAGAATCGCGTTAAGACAATTTTGAAGTTATCGAGGTGTAGTTTACGTAGAATCCTACCTTATTTTAATACCTCTCAGAAAACATTTATTTATCCAGGTTTCATCGATTAAAACCATCTCCGTTCCACAAAAAAACTAATTTTCTCGGATTGGAAACTGATTTTTTAGTCGGTTTTTTGAATCGCGCAAGGGCAATTTTGAAGTTATCGAGGTGCAGTTCGAGCAAAAAACTTGTTTTTTCCAATATCTTTCAGAAAATATATGATTTGTCCAGGTTTAATCGATTAAAACCATCTCCGTTCCATAAAAAAGCTAATTTTCACGGATTGGAAACTGATTTTTTAGTCGGTTTTTTGAATCGAGCAAGGGCAATTTTTAAGGTATCGAGGTGCGGTTCGAGCAAAAAACTTGTTTTTTCCAATATCTTTCAGAAAATATATGATTTTTCCAGGTTTAATCAATTAAAACCATCTCCGTTCCATAAAAAAAAGCTAATTTTCACGGATTAGAAACTGTTTTTTAGTCGGTTTTTTGAATCGCGTTAAGACAATTTTGAAGTTATCGAGGTGTAGTTTACGTAGAATCCTTCCTTATTTTAATACCTCTCAGAAAACATTTAATGTATCCAGGTTTAATCGATTAAAACAATCTCCGTTCCACAAAAAAGCTAATTTTCACGGATTGGAAACTGTTTTTTTAGTCGGTTTTTTGAATCGCGCAAGGGCAATTTTTAAGTTATCGAGGTGCGGTTCAAGCAAAAAACTTGTTTTTTCCAATATCTTTCAGAAAATATATGATTTGTCCAGGTTTAATCAATTAAAACCATCTCCGTTCCACAAAAAAGCTTATTTTCACGGAGTGGAAACTGATTTTTTAGTCGGTTTTTTGAATCGCGTTAAGATAATTTTGAAGTTATCGAGGTGTAGTTCACGTAGAATCCTTCCTTATTTTAATACCTCTCAGAAAACATTTAATGTATCCGGGTTTAATCGATTACAACAATCTCCGTTCCACAAAAAAGCTAATTTTCACGGATTGGAAACTGATTTTTTAGTCGGTTTTTTGAATCGCGCAAGGGCAATTTTTAAGTTATCGAGGTGCGGTTCAAGCAAAAAACTTGTTTTTTCCAATATCTTTCAGAAAATATATGATTTGTCCAGGTTTAATCGATTAAAACCATCTCCGTTCCATAAAAAATCTAATTTTCACGGATTGGAAACTGATTTTTTAGTCGGTTTTTTGAATCGCGCAAGGGCAATTTTTAAGGTATCGAGGTGCGGTTCGAGCAAAAAACTTGGTTTTTCCAATATCTTTCAGAAAATATATGATTTTTCCAGGTTTAATCAATTAAAACCATCTCCGTTCCACAAAAAAGCTTATTTTCACGGAGTGGAAACTGATTTTTTAGTCGGTTTTTTGAATCGCGTTAAGATAATTTTGAAGTTATCGAGGTGTAGTTCACGTAGAATCCTTCCTTATTTTAATACCTCTCAGAAAACATTTAATGTATCCGGGTTTAATCGATTACAACAATCTCCGTTCCACAAAAAAGCTAATTTTCACGGATTGGAAACTGATTTTTTAGTCGGTTTTTTGAATCGCGCAAGGGCAATTTTTAAGTTATCGAGGTGCGGTTCAAGCAAAAAACTTGTTTTTTCCAATATCTTTCAGAAAATATATGATTTGTCCAGGTTTAATCAATTAAAACCATCTCCGTTGCACAAAAAAGCTAGTACATACTCCTGGATTGGAAACTGATTTTTAAGTTGGTTTTATGAATCGCGCACGGACAATTTTTAAGTTATCGAGGTGCGGTTCGAGCAAAAAACTTGTCTTTTCCAATATCTTTCAGAAAATATATGATTTGTCTAGGTTTAATCAATTAAAACCAGCTCCGTTCCACAAAAAAGCTAATTTTCACGGATTGGAAACTGATTTTTTAGTCGGTTTTTTTAATCGCGTTAAGACAATTTTGAAGTTATCGAGGTGTAGTTTACGTAGAATCCTACCTTATTTTAATACCTCTCAGAAAACATTTATTTATCCAGGTTTCATCGATTAAAACCATCTCCGTTCCACAAAAAAACTAATTTTCTCGGATTGGAAACTGATTTTTTAGTCGGTTTTTTGAATCGCGCAAGGGCAATTTTTAAGTTATCGAAGTGCGGTTCGAGCAAAAAACTTGTTTTTTCCAATATCTTTCAGAAAATATATGATTTTTCCAGGTTTAATTAATTAAAACCATCTTCGTTCCACAGAAAAGCTAATTTTCACTTATTCGAATCTGATTTTTTAGTTGGTTTTATGAATCGCGCAAGGGCAATTTTTAAGTTATCGAGGTGCGGTTCGAGCAAAAAACTTGTCTTTTCCAATATCTTTCAGAAAATATATGATTTGTCCAGGTTTAATCACTTAAAACCTTCTCCATTCCACAAAAAAGCTAATTTTCACGGATTGGAAACTGATTTTTTAGTTGGTTTTATGAATCGCGCAAGGGCAATTTTCAAATTATCGAGGTGCGGTTCGAGCAAAAAACTTGTTTTTTCCAATATCTTTCAGAAAATATATGATTTGTCCAGGTTTCATCAATTAAAACCATCTCCGTTCCACAAAAAAGCTAATTTTCACGGATTGGAAACTGATTTTTTAGTCGGTTTTTTGAATCGCGTTTAGACAATTTTGAAGTTATCGAGGTGCGGTTCGAGCAAAAAACTTGTCTTTTCCAATATCTTTCAGAAAATATATGATTTGTCCAGGTTTAATCAATAAAAACCATCTCCGTTCCACAAAAAAGCTAATTTTCACGGATTGGAAACTGATTTTTTAGTCGGTTTTTTGAATCGCGTTTAGACAATTTTGAAGTTATCGAGGTATAGTTCAAGTAGAATCCTTCCTTATTTTAATACCTCTCAGAAAACATTTAATTTATCCAGGTTTAATCGATTAAAACCATCTCCGTTCCACAAAAAAGCTCATTTTCACGGATTGGAAACTGATTTTTTAGTTGATTTGATGAATCGCGCAAGGGCAATTTTTAAGTTATCGAGGTGCGGTTCGAGCAAAAAACTTGTCTTTTCCAATATCTTTAAGAAAATATATGATTTGTCCAGGTTTAATCAATTAAAACCATCTCCGTTCCAAAAAAAAGGTAATTTTCACGGATTGGAAACTGATTTTTTAGTCGGTTATTTGAATCGCGTTAAGGCAATTTTGAAGTTATCGAGGTGTAGTTTACGTAGAATCCTACCTTATTTTAATACCTCTCAGAAAACATTTATTTATCCAGGTTTCATCGATTAAAACCATCTCCGTTCCACAAAAAAACTAATTTTCTCGGATTGGAAACTGATTTTTTAGTCGGTTTTTTGAATCGCGCAAGGGCAATTTTTAAGTTATCGAAGTGCGGTTCGAGCAAAAAACTTGTTTTTTCCAATATCTTTCAGAAAATATATGATTTTTCCAGGTTTAATTAATTAAAACCATCTTCGTTCCACAGAAAAGCTAATTTTCACTTATTCGAATCTGATTTTTTAGTTGGTTTTATGAATCGCGCAAGGGCAATTTTTAAGTTATCGAGGTGCGGTTCGAGCAAAAAACTTGTCTTTTCCAATATCTTTCAGAAAATATATGATTTGTCCAGGTTTAATCACTTAAAACCTTCTCCATTCCACAAAAAAGCTAATTTTCACGGATTGGAAACTGATTTTTTAGTTGGTTTTATGAATCGCGCAAGGGCAATTTTCAAATTATCGAGGTGCGGTTCGAGCAAAAAACTTGTTTTTTCCAATATCTTTCAGAAAATATATGATTTGTCCAGGTTTCATCAATTAAAACCATCTCCGTTCCACAAAAAAGCTAATTTTCACGGATTGGAAACTGATTTTTTAGTCGGTTTTTTGAATCGCGTTTAGACAATTTTGAAGTTATCGAGGTGCGGTTCGAGCAAAAAACTTGTCTTTTCCAATATCTTTCAGAAAATATATGATTTGTCCAGGTTTAATCAATAAAAACCATCTCCGTTCCACAAAAAAGCTAATTTTCACGGATTGGAAACTGATTTTTTAGTCGGTTTTTTGAATCGCGTTTAGACAATTTTGAAGTTATCGAGGTATAGTTCAAGTAGAATCCTTCCTTATTTTAATACCTCTCAGAAAACATTTAATTTATCCAGGTTTAATCGATTAAAACCATCTCCGTTCCACAAAAAAGCTCATTTTCACGGATTGGAAACTGATTTTTTAGTTGATTTGATGAATCGCGCAAGGGCAATTTTTAAGTTATCGAGGTGCGGTTCGAGCAAAAAACTTGTCTTTTCCAATATCTTTAAGAAAATATATGATTTGTCCAGGTTTAATCAATTAAAACCATCTCCGTTCCAAAAAAAAGGTAATTTTCACGGATTGGAAACTGATTTTTTAGTCGGTTATTTGAATCGCGTTAAGGCAATTTTGAAGTTATCGAGGTGCGGTTCACGCAGAAAACTTTTTTTTTTCAATATCTTTCAGAAAATATATGATTTGTCCAGGTTTAATCAATATCAAACCATCTCCATTCCACAAAAAAGCTAATTTTCACGGATTGGAAACTAATTTTTCAGTTGGTTTTATGAATCGCGCAAGGGCAATTTTTAAGTTATCGAGGTGCGGTTCGAGCAAAAAACTTGTTTTTTCCAATATCTTTCAGAAAATATATGATTTGTCCAGGTTTAATCGATTAAAACCATCTCCGTTCCACAAAAAAGCTAATTTTCACGGATTGGAAACTGATTTTTTAGTTGGTTTTATGAATCGCGCACGGACAATTTTTAAGTTATCGAGGTTCGGTTCGAGCAAAAAACTTGTCTTTTTCAATATCTTTCAGAAAATATATGATTTGTCCAGGTTTAATCAATTAAAACCAGCTCCGTTCCACAAAAAAGCTAGTATATACTCCTGGATTGGAAACTGATTTTTTAGTCGGTTTTTGAATCGCGCAAGGGCAATTTTTAAGTTATCGAGGTGCGGTTCGAGCAAAAAACTTGTTTTTTCCAATAACTTTCAGAAAATATATGATTTGTCCAGGTTTAATCAATTAAAACCATCTCCGTTCCACAAAAAAGCTAATTTTCACGGATTGGAAACTGATTTTTTAGTCGGTTTTTTGAATCGCGTTAAGACAATTTTGAAGTTATCGAGGTGTAGTTTACGTAGAATCCTTTCTTATTTTGATACCTCTCAGAAAACATATGATTTGTCCAGGTTTTATCGATTGAAACCATCTTCGTTCCGCAAAAAAGCTATTTTTCACGGATTGGAAACTGATTTTGTAGTCGGTTTTTTGAATCGCGTTAAGAAAATTTTGAAGTTATCGAGGTGCGGTTCACGCAGAAAACTTCTTTTTTTCAATATCTTTCAGAAAATATATGATTTGTCCAGGTTTAATCAATTAAAACCATCTCCGTTACACAAAAAAGCTTATTTTCACGGAGTGGAAACTGATTTTTTAGTCGGTTTTTTGAATCGCGTTAAGACAATTTTGAAGTTATCGAGGTGTAGTTTACGTAGAAAACTTTCTTTTTTTGATACCTTTCGGAAAACATATGATTTGTCCAGATTTTTTCGATTGAAACTATCTCCGTTCCGCAAAAAAGCTAGTTTTCACGGATTGGATACTGATTTTTTAGTCGGTTATTCGAACTGCGCGAGGGCTATTTTGAAGTTATCGAGTTGTGGTTCACGCAGAATCCTTCCTTATTTCATTACCTTTCTAACGATCTATGATTCGTATAGTTTTAACAAATAAAAAAAATTTACGCTAGCTAAAAATAGCGATGTTCATTTCATTGGTTTTTCTAACTGTGCTAGAGCTTTTCCGTAGATACAGGGTTTTGGTAGTTGCAAAAAAATTCCTCTTTTCAATACCTTTAGAAAGATTTATTATTTGTATCGATTTCATAAATCCAAAACATTCCAAGGTACTGAATGAGCGCAAAGAGCGGTTTCTTACGATTACAAAATATATAATTTTTTTTGGTTTTGAGTTCGTAATTTTTATGGCTTTTGACAAACTAAAATTGAATGAAATCAACAAAAGATTGGAGTTAAAAAAAATAATTATTTTAGCTACTGTTTTTTTTAATCGATAAACGATTTTTTTGCGGAGCATTAGTTGGTTAAAAAAAATCATGGTTTAGTGATTTTTGGGCATGTATAATGTACATACATAAAGGTTCATCGACGATCTCCGACTGAGAAAACAAGCCCGAGAGTGGGGAGTGCCTAACGGCCGAGTCGGTGAATCGCTGCGGAGCGAGCCTTTCCAAGACAATCTGCCATGCAGTCGGAACTCACACCGTAACAGCTGTCGCTAAGCCCCGGGGCCCCAGCAACTCACAAAAATATGTACGCCCTTGAATCTTTGCATCGACGCCATCTACGGTCGGGCGGCGAACTAGATATCCGCTCTGTTTTATCCCGAAAGACTAAAATCACAACAACCAGCCGGCTGAAATAGTTCCTGACAAAATGTGGCCGCTAGAATCCACCAATTGTTACGAAAAAAATACCAAAAAATTCGTTATTTCAGCCTACAAGTCCCTTACTATCCGGTTTTTTCAACAAGTGAAGGAATAATTCGCAGTAAGTAATTCTTTGTCATCGGCATTAACATGCGCAGCAGACGCCGATTTTACCGAGATTTTCAATCATTGTTTTCAAGCATTTAGAAAAATTTTTCGGGAAAACCAGATAGTAAGGGACCTGTATAATAATTTTAACTATTTTTTGAGATTTTTTTGGGAATGATTAAATCATTATTGAAAGCGTATTTTGTCAGGAACTTTTTCCACGCGCCCGTAATGCATCGTTAGGTGGCGCTCTCCGCGCGGTAGGCAGCACTCTTAAGCCGATTATAGATCCTCTAGAAAAAATAGCTATCAACATTAAAACTGAAAATTCTCCGTTTCAATTTGATTTGAAAACTCCATCTAGTCCCTTTATAAAAGAGAGCCATCTTGCGTAAAATTTTTATTCGTGAGCTTATTGGTGAACAAGTTTTTAAAATATTCAAAAAGTGCATTTTGAGGTTACTCTTATTGTTTTTTCCTATGCGCGCTTGAAGCGCGTTCAGAAAAGCTAGTGTTAGAAAATTTCAATCTCGTGTGAACTTAGGAACTCCTATTGAACAAAGTACTCCAAATAGAAGTAAAAATGCTCTCATAAATAGTTTGCGGAAGAAAGATGAAAATACAAGTGGAATTAATTTTTCCATTAATAATTTGAATGAACCTTTGAACATACCAAAAATCGGAGATTTTAATTCAGCAATCACTAGTGATAATGAAACCAAAGTGTATAATGATAATAATGATGATGATGAATATATTCAACTTCTCAAGTCAAATGATTTAGTCTTGGATAAAATTTATGGAGTTAAACGAAAAGAAGATGACACATATACTCTTGGAAAATCTAAAATTTCTTTTAGCTCTGATTATATCATAGTTGATGGAGTGAAATTCAACAAAACTAATGGTTTGATGGATTTATTACTATTGAAAGCACCAGGAGAACCTCAAAGTTCTGAAAAAGCAAATTATAAAAAAATCTTAGAGTTATCTGAGGCTCATTTAAATAAAGACGGTTCATTGAAAGTGCATGAAAGTAAAATGTTCATCGATATCATCGCTCCTTTGTTTGATGAGATGCGAAAACGTGGTGATGGTATTTTATCTGATTTTCAGATTGCGAGAATAAATTCAAGTGTCGATTACAAATACTGGGATGATCCCAATGAATTAGTTGAACGATTACGGTTACCCATAGCTGAACGTACAGCTGGAAACCTCGCACATAATAATGAGATTTTAGCAATTATTGAGGAGCTTCGAAAAGCGGGGTATATATATTGAATTGCACTTGCACTAAATTTTTAGTTTCATCATGAGTATCGATGTGTTTGGTCATAAGCTAAAATCCCGAGGAGAAACCAATTATAAATTAACAGCAGAAAAGCAGCATGACGTTAATGATAAACGTTTATGTAACGTTGCTCCTCCCAAAGACTCGAAAGATGCAGTTAATCTTGACTTTTTAACATCAAAATTGAAAACTGCAGAAAAATTATACGAAGCGAGTATAATTGAAATTAAAAAAGATTTTCAAAGCTACAAGGCATTTAAATTAACTCCCGATCACCATATAGATATAGAAAATAAACTTTTATGTAACGTTGCTCATCGTGTAAACCCAAAAGATGCAGTCAACCTTGAATTTTTAAATAATTACGTGGAATTTGTGAAAAAAATTGATGATGCAGATTGGAATCGTCTGAGAATGTAGATGAGTTAGTTAAAAGATTTGATGTCAAACATGAAGAATTATTGAAAAAAATTACTACTAGTACAAAAGCTCCAGCGAAAACAAAACCTGTTAGTACAAAAGCTCCAGTGAAAACAAAACCTAAAACAGGATAAATGGAACGTAAAAAAATGGTGGAAGAACTTCATAAGTCTGCAAGGAGAAATTATCCTCGTAGAACATTCGATTATCGAGATGTTGATGAAACTTGGCAAGCTGATCTCGTAGAAATGCAACCTTACGCTAAAGAAAATAAAGGTTTCCAGTATATGCTCACAGTCATTGATGTCTACTCAAAGTATGCATGGGCTCTTCAAATCAAAAGTAAATCTGGTGAGAATGTGACTGCAGCCATGAAATCAATACTCGAGCAAGGTCGAGTGCCAAAAAATCTACAAACTGATAATGAAAAAGAATTTTATAATTTAAAGTTCGATGAACTAATGAAAAAGTATAAAATACATTTATATTCTACATATAGCAATCTTAAAGCATCTATAGTTGAACGTTTTAATCGAACACTAAAAAGTATGATGTGGAAACAATTTAGTTTGAATAGAAATTACAAATGGATAAATGTTTTACCCGAATTAATTGCTACTTATAATAATAAAAGACATCGAACTATAGGCATGAAGCCAAAAGATGTAACCAATAAAGATCAAATTGTATACACCACTAATATTTATAAAAAGAAACCAAAGTTCAAGATTGGTGATAAAGTACGCGTAAGTAAAACCAAGCATATATTTGAAAAAGGCTATACTCCCAACTGAACAACTGAGATCTTTACTGTTAACAAAGTGTCAAGAACTTTTAAAGTGTAAATATCCGGATGTTTTTCTTGTAGAAAAAGTGATAAGAAAACGAGGCAATAAAGTGTACGTTAAATGGTTAGGATTTGATGAATCACATAATAGCTGGATTAATAAATCAGAGGTCATTTAAAAAAATATTTTTTACTCATTTCTGTCAATCATCCAAAAACTACCTAGCCGAGCCACGCTATGAATTCGTCATCGGTACAGGTAGTAGCTTTGCCCCCCCCCCCCCCCACCCTGTCACGACGGTCCACGTGCATTTTTGGCCGCATGCCGAACCCACGTGGGGGTTTTTGACCAAGCGCCACCGATGTCTACGTGGCAGGGGGGGGGGGGGGGTTGGCCAAGCGCCAACCGTGAATTTTGAGCGGCGCTTTTGGCCAAGCGAATTTGAAGCTGCGCTTTTTTAAGCTCGCGCATGCGCAGAAAGCTGCGCTCGTATCCCTATAGTTTTACTACTTATATAGCAATAATTGCAAACAAAAACTAAAATTTTATTATGAATCATTTTTAGATGTTCTTCTAAATCATGGTTACTCAAAAAATCTTCATTACATTGATAGAAAAAAAAAATACATACAGTTACAATACCTTTTCCGCATTTGAAGTATTCCAATTTAATATCTGATATAATGTGGATTTTATTTATTTTTTAATTCACTCTTAATTAAACTTTTTAATTTGTATTTCAATTAATTATGTCAAACTCATTTTTTTTAAACTTACTACTAATTCAGTATTTTTCTTCTTCTTTATTGTTTTCGAAAAGTTATTAAGTTGATTTAAATTTTTTATTATTTTTTTTTCTTCAGACAAATTTTGTTTAAAAGTGTAGGGATCTGCCCGATCGACTCGTGCTAACTCGATCCCGCGCGACTGCTGCGCCAGTCAGTACCGCTCGATCCGCCTCGATGGTCGGATGCTCCGTGTGTGTATCCACAGCAGCCAATAAAGAAATCTTAAAATTATACTGAGTGCCTACGATTGACTTAATCTTCCTCAGCAACACGAAAAGCAGGAGATAGCCCTGCGGTCTACTTGGACCCCCAAACGCTACACTGGTGACCCCGGAATTTCCCAACACGCGAAGTCAGGAAATCTTCAAGATTGTTCGAGCCATCAACAACGGCCGAACAACAAGACACGGAGCGGGAGAGTCGTATACTCTCTTCGAGCGAGGCAGCACGTCAAAAGACGTTTTGCTCTAGCAACAACAAAAAATTGTTCTTGAAAATTGCAAAGTTGTGCAGGCACGCCGGCAACTTCGCACGGAAAATTCAAAAACAAACCTCGGCCCACGAGCCCCCGAGAGACCTTGGCATCGTTGGAGGAGCAGCGGTTGAAGCCGGCGCGAAGCCACTTCACGAAGAGTGCATTCTCGGCGCGAAGTCGATGCACGAAGAGGGTTACCTGGACGCGAAGTCGGTACCTAGGTCAGCTTGACGGAGATCACTTCCACGTCGAACTCTGCAAGCTCGTTGCTACGACCCCGCGCCGCCCAGGCTATCCTCCAGGACGTCAGCGAACATCATCTCCAGGACGACAACGCACCAGCCCTTCAAAAACATTGTGTGTGTGTGAATTGTGTGTCCAGTGTGAGTACGGATCTAGTTTGCAGAGTGCAAAGTAAGCCGCTCGTGCGTGCTTGCCCCGCGTATTCCCCCAGTTCCGCGAATCGGCGACGGTTACGCGCGCTCACACTGGAATTGCTCGTTCGGTGTTTACAAACATTGCGGCGTATCTTATACGAAACGTCGCGAACAGTTTCACATTTCCTAGGTAGTATAAACAACTTCTTGCAGTCAGGTAAAACTGAAAAATTGTTTTTTCTATTTTTCACCGATATCTGTCACGCGACTATTTTCTCGCCAGGCATAAATTCACTCACGTACGCGGCGGCGTGTGCTGGACAAAGACAGTTGCTTTGTATTAGGGCCTTGTGAGCCACGCACACGCATCGGCGTTTTAGCTCGTGGGTCCACTGCCTGACTCCCCGGACCATTCCCCTCGGTAGGGTTTTCATTTTTTCTCGTCATGGTGATCGAGACCGACGAGGAGCGGCACGCGCGTGAGTTGGTCCAGCGGAGGCTGGAAACCGCTCAAGCCCAGATCGAGAGCTTGCGCCAAGCTCAGGCGACCACGACTGCCGGACCGATGGACACCGCAAATACATCGGCGGCAACTACCGCGGCGGTTGCAATCTCGGGCCCGCTTCCGACGCAGCCCACGGTCGGCGCGATCTATCGCCAGCCCAAGATCCCACCGTTTTTGCGTGACAACCCTAGGGTTTGGCTGGGCCAGGCGGAGATTACGTTCCGCAACGCCAGTATCACTAATTCCGCTACGAAGGCGGATTTTATCGCCGAGAAGCTTGACGTCGAGGCACTGGGCCATGTGTTGCCTCTCCTCGAGCTTGACCCTCGTCCCCCGGACCTTTACGAGCAGGTCAAGGTGGCCTTGATCTCTGCTTTTGGGGCATCCCCGGAGGCACGTTTGCGCGATTTGGTCAGGGGCCGAATTTCCATGGTGGGCAAACCATCGCTGATGGTCTCGAGAATGCGTCAGCTGGACACGAGCGCCAATGACGACATTATCCGCGTCCTTTTTCTCGAGAACCTCCCCGCGGACTGCCGTGGCGTCCTCACGTCCTCCCGCGTTACGGACCTCGCCACGTTGGGCGATATGGCGGACTCGTATATGGAAGCCACTGGGCCTAACCGCGGAGTCGTTTCCACAGTTGGCGCCTCACATCCGGTTACCCCCATTGCCACTCCGCTTGTCGCACCCCCCGCTGGCGGCGCGCACGCCATTGCCGCCGTCGGCGACTCGCATACCTCGAGGCTAGAAGGCCAAATCGCGAAGCTCACGGCTGAACTCGCTGCCCTCAGGACGCGCATCAATCGCAATAATCGCGGTTGGTCCCGGTCACGGCCTCGTGACCCTCAGGGCAACGGCTAAGGGCAACAGCCCCACAACGCCGCCCCTGCCACCGGTATTTGTCGCATTCATCGAAAATACGGCCACGAAGCTCGCAAGTGCATCCAGCCGTGCTCGTTCGCCCCGGGAAACTAAGTCCCCCTCCCCGCGTGGAAGCCGTGGGTGGGGACGATCTCTCGACTCGCTTCCATATTCATGATCGCGCTTCAGGGTTGGGTTTCCTCGTCGATACCGGCGCGGAGATATCTCTCATACCCAACCGAGACGTGAACGCAAAACCCGCAGAGCTTCGTCTCTTTGCAGCCAACAACACCCAGATTCAGACAGTTGGCGAACGGAAACTCGCACTCGACCTCCGCTTGAAACGTCCGATTGAATGGAACTTTTGCGTTGCAGCAGTTCCCTGCCCTATAATCGGAGCCGACTTGCTCAGTCACTACGGCCTCATCGTCGACGTTCGACACCGTAGATTGATTGAGCCTAGCACGGGCTTGTCGACAAAGGGCTATTTTAAGTCGTCCGACGCCCCCTCGGTTAGTCTGCTCGATCGCAATAATCGTTTTTCCGAGATTGTTGCCGAGTTTCCTGAAGTCACGAGTTCGAAACCTGCCAATCCAATCACTTCCCACGATGTTTTTCACCATATTGAAACCCACGGCCCCCCCGTCTCCCAGCGGTCCAGGCGCTTAGACCCGGAGCGGTATAAGGCTTCGCAGGCCGAGTTTGACGAACTGATCAGGCAAGGCATATGCCGCCGATCGAAAAGGTCGTGGGCTAGCCCCATTCATATGGTGCGCAAGAAGGACGGCAAGTGGCGGATCTGCGGAAATTACCGCCTCGTCAACGCGGTTACTGAACCCGACAAATTCAGCATTCCGCACATTCACGATTTTTCCATTAACCTCCATGGTTCGACTGTCTTCTCGAAACTCGATCTTCACCGTGCGTACTATTAAATCCCCGTCGCTCTGGTCGACGTAATCAAAACCGCGGTGACCACACCCTTTGGCCTGTTCGAGTACGTATTCATGCCCTTCGGACTTCGGAACGCCGGTCAGTCATTCATGCGGTATATGCGGAGAGTCCTCGAAGGCCTGGATTTCGTCTTTTGCTATCTGGATGACATTTTCATTTTCTCGGCTAATGCAGAGGAACACGAGAGGCATCTGCGCAATGTGATGGAACGCTTGAGAGCTTTCGGCTTGAAACTTAATCTCGCCAAGTGCGAACTTAGAAAAAGCGAGATCGTGTTTCTCTCTCAGCTGATCAACAGCCAGGGTTCTCGCCCAACCACTGAGATGGTTCGAGCGATCCTCGATTTTCCTAAGCCCAAGACCGTTTCGTCTCTTCGCTCTTTCCTGAGCCTCATCAACTTCTATCGGCGTAATATTCCACATGCGGGGGAAGCGCAAGCCCCGCTTTACGAACTGACTCACGGCGCAGTTAAGAACGATCAGACTCCCGTTGTCTGGACTCCCGTGACCGAGCAAGCCTTCGAACTTGCCAAAACCGCCCTCGCCGATGCCGCTCTTCTGAGCCATCCTTCCGAGGATGCCGAGACACGCCTCGTCACCGACGCTTCGGACTTCGCGATGGGCGCCGCCCTCGAGCAGCGAATCGACGGGTCTTGGAAGCCACTGGCGTTTTTCTCTCGCAGATTTAGCAAGACACAGCTGAATTACGATACGTACGATCGTGAGCTGACTGCTATGTACGAGGCGGTCAAGTACTTTCAATACTTCCTTGAAGTGAGGGAATTCGAAATAATGACCGACCACAAAGCGCTCACCTACGCATTTGGTCAGCGCTGTGATAGTTTTACCCAGCGGCGGCAACGTCAACTCGGGTATATCTCGCAGTTTACCACCAGTATCGTACATTTGCCAGGCAGGGAGAACGTCGTGGCCGATTGCCTCTCGAGGGTGGACGCAGTTCGTCTGCCGCTCGAATTCGACGTCCTGGAGCTTGCGAAAGCTCAGGATGAGGACCCCGAGCTTACGGAACTTCGCAAGTCGACTGGTCACTCGCTGAAACTCATTTTCCTCGAGTGGGGTCCCGACCACAGTCGCATTTGCGTCGACCAGACTGACAACGTTCTCCGACCATACATTCCTAAGCCCCTGCGTAAGCGTGTCTTCGATATGTTCCATTCTCTCGCCCATGGTGGTGCGAAAGTTACGGACCAGACTATCAGGCGACGCTACGTATGGCCAGGCATGCGCAGGGATATTAAAATTTGGTGCAAGACCTGCCTTGATTGTCAACAATCGAAAGTGTCGCGGCACGTGAAGAACAACCCTGCGCCTTTCGTCGCCCCGGATGGCCGATTTCTGCATGTTCACGTGGACATCGTTGGGCCACTAGTCCCGTCCAAAGGCTATAGCTATTGCCTCACGATGATCGATCGCTTTTCTCGTTGGACCGAGGCCGTGCCTCTCCGCGACATCACAGCGCAGACCGTGTGCCGCGCTTTTTACGATGGATGGATGTCCCGTTTTGGTTTGTCAAGTCTGGTCACAACAGACCAGAGATCTCAGTTCGATTCGCAATTCCACAAAGCACTCATGTCGTTTATCGGGATCGACCGTAAACGCACGACCGCTTACCACCCGAAAGCGAACGGGATGATCGAGCGATGGCACCGGGTCGTGAAGGCTGCTATAATGTGCCATAATACCCCTGAATGGACCAGGACGCTGTCCACCGTACTCCTCGGCCTGCGAACGCACGTGAGTCCCCGGCAGGAGCGTCAGCATAGACTTGTCTCGGAACGAAGTTCGCTACCTACCGAGGAGCGACAATTTGTAAAGTTAGATATAAGTATTGTAAGCCTAGATTTAAGTTTCATTTTTGTAAGCGCTTAACGCATGATTTTTTCAAATCGCAAATCTAGCGATTTACTAGGGGGGGAGTGTGTAGGGATCTGCACGATCGACTCGTGCTAACTCGATCCCGCGCGACTGCTGCGCCAGTCAGTACCGCTCGATCCGCCTCGATGGTCGGATGCTCCGTGTGTGTATCCACAGCAGCCAATAAAGAAATCTTGAAATTATACTGAGTGCCTTCGATTTACTTAATCTTCCTCAGCAACACGAAAAGCAGGAGATAGCCCTGCGGTCTACTTGGACCCCCAAACGCTACAAAAGTTCAACTAAGTAATTTAAATATTTCTCCTCATAATTAAAGTAACCTTAAGCAATGAAAAGTTAAATTTTAAATAATGAATAGAAAAAAAATGAAAAGAAAAATTACAAGATATGCATTTACTTTCAATTTTTTCTTCATCAAACTTTTTAGACATTATCAAAATTAATTGTTAAATAAAAACTGCAAAAAAAAAATCTTTAATAATATAATAATTCTAACAAAATATTCATAAAATGTAAAAAATTGCCAGAATACTAAATCCATAAAAAGAACAGAATTGATGAGTTTTAATTTTTCCAAAAAAAAAAATTTACGCCTTTTACTTTCCAAATTAATCCAAAGTTTTCTTCAGCCGAATGTAAATACCTTTTTAAAATGAAATTAAATAATTAATTCATCTAGAATAATATTTCAAATATTATTTAAAAAAGTAATTTAAATTTTTACTTACTGTAATTCAAATGTATGGATGCGATTACGAATGAACTCTTTAACCCCTCTTCTCACTTTTCGTTTCACTTCAAATTTCAGTAGAAATAAAATTAATAAATTTTAAAAGAAACTACTTTTCAGATTTACAAAATACTTTTAAAAAATTTAATAAATTTATAAAAATGTGATTTAACCAAAAATTTTTAAATTTTAAAATTTAACAGGTGGTTGTTATGACAGTTTGTAAAATTATTTTCTAAAATTAGAATGAACTAAAAAATCATTTTTAGGCACGACCGACCCCGAAAGGATCGGAAAGGCCTTATAATTTCGGCAGAGCAAAAAATGCAACCAAAAATTGTGCACAGGATTTCTCGCGACCTAATGGATAAAATTGAACGGGGTGGACGGGAAAATGTTTGTTTTGGTGTCCCATAGTTTCAGTTTCATTTTTAGTATGATCGGACGACATGGATACAAATGGAGCTTACCAACACTTTTTACTGTCACATTTTACTCGATTCTATCGCTATGAAAAAATTGTGCACAGGATTTCTCGCGATGTAATGGACAAAATTGAAAGGGGTAAACGGGAAAATGTTTGTATTAGTATTCTACAGTTTTCGTCTGAGAATTTAAAAAATAAGACTGTCGAGCGCAGAGCGGGAGTGTCGGTCGGTCATGCCTTTTATGCATTGCGCGGAGCGATAGTGGAGCATGGCAATGCATACCTTGCATCGCGCGGAGCGGTAACGGAGCGTAGTGATGCAAGGGCAAAAATACCGTGGCCAGGCAAGTCATCTGGCCTCTTGAGCGAAGTGAAAGGGCCAGAGGGCGCACTAGTTAAAAATTTATTTCTAATCATTAAATTAAATCAAAATTTTTGTATGAAAATCTGAATTTAAACAATTTTGATAAAATTATTATTATTTTTTCAGCATAGAAAAAATATTTTTAGAAAAACTTCAGAAATTTTTTTTTTTAAAGAGAAGTTAAATTTTTAATTGGCAACTTATTAAAGCAAAGCAGGGGGTTGACGAGCGGAGCGAATTATAGGGGGTATTATTAAATATAAAAAAGAATAAAATATTATAGATAGAAAATGGCCAAGAATAACTTAAAAATTATTGAAATATGCCAAAACCTTAAAAAAAAAAAACTGTCAAAGCTGTAAAAGCGTTTATTGAGTCGTGGGAAAAAGTAACTGTAGGTTTGTATAAAACATATTGTGTTCATATAAAAGCACTAAACTAGTCATTTTTATTTCTTTTCAATAATACACTCAAAAATTGACAGAATTAAGGCAAATATTAGCTCGATAAAGTTTATATGAAGAAAGTTCACAGCGCTGCAAGTTGAGGAATCCTGGAATCCAAAACTAGTCCAGTATGAACTATAATGAATGCAGGGTAAAACCTATAATTTGAGAGGTATCGGTATAAAGCCATTAGAATTTCAAAATTTATCTATTTGAACTAAATTGAAATCAGTCATGCTTGAATGAGTCTTGTTACTCATGAAGGTGTATAAATTGATAAAAACAAAAAAAGTGTTTAAATTTATTGATTTTAACTTTGAAGAGTGTTGCACTCTAGTTTTAAAAATAACAAACTAACTTCAAATCAAAAATAAGAAAGAGAAATTAATGAATTGAAAATTTGACTGAAAATTTGAACAAACTTTGGGGTTAGATTTAGTGAGAAAACATATGTAAATATAACCTTGGAAGTTATAACAAAGTGTAAGCAACATTTGATTTGGAATCTAATAAATAGTAAAAATCAGAATGAACACACCAGGAGAAAATAGGTATAATTCAACGACGCCAACCAGGGCTGCAGATGAGCTTTGTTGTTTTTGTCGTTGCACGCTGATGCGCAGAAAGGCTAGCACGCGACTTGTTGCCTGCACTGTCGGGAAGCTAAGCTGCTACCGGCTCCTGCCGTAACGAGAAAAGCCTCATGTTTTGTAAATTCATTAATTTTGAATGTTAATTGTGCTAGCACGCGTTCATTACTCTTGGAGCCGCAGGTGCAGTGTGTGAGTATCTCTCCCTCTCGTTTACTGGGCTTTGCCCCTGCTGGCTGGTACGGTGCGCATGGTTTATAAAGGAAGGAATAAAGTATGTTAGATACAAATGTAACTCTGTTTGTTCTAATTAAATTACCAAAGATCCTCCAAGTCTAAACCTTTCATTTGGCAAAGCCTGTCTGGCCTTGGACGTAAGGCATAACCTTACAAATTCGGTAAATTTTGAAAAGTTCAATACTATACATTTCAAAACCACAAATAAAATTTGCACTCAAAAGATTCAGTTATCAAAAACTTTTTGTATTAAAGTACAAATAAAATTCTGTTCCGGGCTGACCGGTCTATTAAATTTATTTACTTCTTATGCCGGAGTAATCTGGTAGGGGAGGGTTATTTAAAGAAGAGAGAGAACACACCAGACAAAAAACAATAACAATTTTATTCATAAATTACAATAAATGTCACCTTTTACAAAATAACAGTGGCTTTCATACAGATTAATTTATACAAAAAAAAAAAAAATGATCAAAAATTTAATTTAAATAAGTGATTAAAGTTGAATAATAATTTCAGTGTAAATGAAATTACTGAATTGGAGATTCAATTTTCAAAGATTCAATCAGAAAATACCTCTCGGTACAAAACTGCCTACAAATTGAATTATATTAATTCGACTTGTAAATATGAGTTAGTCAGGATATAAATGAGATAAACAAACAACAGAGAATGGCCTTGAAAGGAGAGAGATTTGATTTGATTTGATTTTGATGAGTTTATTAATTGTACATTATGTTGTACAAAATACACACACACAGAGAGAGAGAGAGAGAGAGAGAGAGAGAGAGAGAGAGAGAGAGAGACAGCGATAGCCAAGAGAAATTCCAATAGCATCAGCAGCAGAGAGAGAGAGAGAGAGATGACAGAGAGAAATTCAAGTAGCATTCGTAAAACACATGCATACAACAAAAAGAATTTACAGTAAATTAATTACTGCACGTATACAAGGTTGAGTGGTTCAAGTAAATTATTGTTACTTGAACCAAAATACCTGGAGATATCTGCTGAAGGTGTTTCACGAGAGTGTCCTGGTGAACAGCCCCTTTTGGTGAGCTTGTTGGTCCGCCAAAACAATGAAGTGCCAGTGAGCACGCGTGCTGGTTAAAGAAAGATTGCTGCAATAATTACTGATAGCAGCAACCTAGATGAACGTGACCACCAGTGCACTTCACAGAATCACTCATAAAAATACAAGGAATAAGATGAGCTTGAAAAAAACCCAAGAAAAAGCTGAACTGTAAGTCAATAGAAACTCTCTGCTGTGTGCTATGAAGAGCGCCAAAACGAGAAGAGAACAAAGAGTAGCTGGCCTGGCGGCGTCAGCGACAGCAGCAGCACCAGCCACCCCAAGTTGCGCAGACGGCGACGCGAGAGCACCAGCACCATGTAGTTCTGCGTGGTCCAAGAGATGGCGCCACTCTGTCTACAAACTATTGATTTTTTGCTCGACGATGTGTACGGAGTGAAATTATTGTACGCTCCGCTAAAAATTCAGTACACAGTTTTTATGGTACTTGTTTCAAATTTAATCTGAGAAATTACCATTTCTTTAAACAAAATAAATATTTCGATAATATATGCATTTCCAGGCTCTGCGACAATATTTTCCTATTGCAACTTGTCTACGTTATTCGTAATACTAATCATTAATAAAACAAACAATTATAACGATTTCACAAGCATGACGCATATATATATCTTACTATATTATATAGTTGTTTTTCCTCTCTCACGCCCCCCCCCCACGCCCCTCGCCCGCCCCCCACAGGCCTCTCAAAAAAGTGCTTAACTAACCGTAAAAGTGTACCGAAATATGCTTATTTCTATGAGTTTTGAATTGTCCTATAATTTTCCAATCGCGCCCCCCGCCCACCCTTCCCACGCCCCCCCCGCCCTTTTTTCCCCGCCCCCCATTTTTAATGTTTTGTTACAAGTTTTGTATATTTTCTTAATTTATTAATTCTTTTTTAATGGTATGATTAAACTATATAAAATTTTAAAATTTGAATTCATTAATTTTAAAAAATTTCATTATAAGATTAATAGAAAAATCCAAGTTTTTAATTTAAAAAAAATGAAAAAAAGATTTTATTTTCAGAAAAATTAAATTTATAATGGAGTAATTTTTTCTTTTTAATAAATTGTAAAATTTTATTTAAAAAATTCTTGTTAACTTTAAATCCTTATTTATTTATTTTTTATTTTTTTTATTTTGTTATTATCATCCAAATATATTCATGTATGTATTCATGTATGTACTCGTGCGCGTACGCGGAGGAGTCTCCGCGTAGGCGCAAACTTACCCTTTCAAACAAAAATTTGCGCGTACGCGCAACTTAGGTGTTCCGCGTACGCGCAAACTAAATTATCCCGCGTGCGCGCAAACCTAGGTACTCCGCGTGTGCGCAAAAACTTTCGATCTCCGCGTGCGCGCAAAACTCTAGATCTCCGCGTGCGCGCAAAAACTTTGACTACGTTGCGATAAATGCATCAATTATTGTCCTTCTAAACATTAAAATTGTGATTAAAAAAACTTCCTAACTCTATATAATTTATTTTTCACACACGGTGCAGAAAGTTCAAACTTTCTGATTTTTCCCAAACAGGAAGTTTGAACTCCTTGCTTTGAGTTGAAAAAAACATTACACTCGACGCTAGAAACGTATGAGCTAGCCCTTAGCAAACCCTTGACACTCTCGCCTTTGGCTCAAGTTTTGAACACAAATTGTTTGAAAATTAGCTAAAAACCCAAAGAAGTAACCCAAATGTCTAGTCCTAGCGGGTCCTCCTCTCAGGGTTGGATAACTTTTTTTGGATCATCGATTGCAGAAATTTTGGAAATCGCTTTCTGGTACCGAATGATGAGCAAAATCATCAATAATTTTTCTAAATGGTCCTTGAAGTTAAATTCGTTGAGATCTTCTTTATATTGAATATTGAATCAATTGGGATGTGTCTTGACCGAACAATTTATAGTATAGATTTGTAAAAGTATCTTTGATGGATTTTTGGAAAAACCTCGGCCAGGATTATTTTTGTCAATGTCCTCATTACAGGCATCACGATTACTGTTACTGCTTCAATAAGGTATGTTCAACAACGAATATTAATACCTAATAACAAAGTGGATTGTTGAAAAAAAATAAGATAAAAATTTTAAACGAAATTTACTGTGTACTACATTTAGATCAATGAGATAAATATTGACTACGTTGTGCATTAATATTCGTTGTTGAACATGCCTTATTGAAGCAGTAACAGTATCGTGATGCCTGTAAAAAGAACATTGACCAAAATAATCGTGGCCGAGGTTTTTCCAAAAATACTTTAAAAAATCTATAATATAATTTGTTCGGTCGAAAATATCTTTCCTAGTCGACAGGTTAGATCAATAAGGTATATCCGTATATTATTGCACAGCATAGACGAGATTTATCTTATTGATCTAACCTGTCGACTTATCGTTTCTTCAAAAGTTCTTTGTTAAAATAAAAAAAATAAATAAAACTCAAGACAGATCCCAATCGATTCAATATTCAATATAAAGAAGATCTCAACCAACTTAAATTCAAATCCAAACTCAAAAAATTGAACAGGAATAATTTGTTACTAGAAATACTTTTTAGCATTTTCTGAGGTTTGAAATATAAATTATTCAGATTTATACTTTTTGAGTTAAGATTTGAAAATATTTTTCTCTTAAAGTTCATAAAGAGACAAAAACATGCAAGGATACACATGTCTAGGAGTGCAATGGGCTTTAAACACAAATTGTTTGAAAATTATTTAAAAAACAAAAATAATTCAAACATTTTGTGTGGATAATCGAAAAAAGGACCATTTAGAAAAATTATTGATGATTTTGCTCATCATTCGGTACCAGAAAGCAATTTCCAAAGTTTCTGCAATCGATGATCCAAAAAAACTTATCCAACCCTGACTGACTGACTATATAAGGTTTTTATTTCGGCCTTGGGGTATAACCCTATTTGGTCGCTTGACAAGTACATCGAGTGATACAAATATATGGTAACACGTTCGCATCGATAGATAATTAAATGCACTTAAAACTAGATTACAACGAAGTAAATAACAAAGATATAATATATAATAACACGTTCTCGTAGGTAGAATAATAAATGCACTTAAAATAGTATATTATAGTACAGGTGCAGCATCGTCACCGGGGTGGTTTTAAGGACCCAAGTACGTAGCGAAGCACAGCACGAGGTTCTTAATAAGCCCTGTTGACGTACTGCACTCGTACTATATACTATTTTATAGTACGAGTCACCGAAAACACGCATCAAAGATTTGATTTTGTGGTTAGAGTGACCGGGGGTACTATAAATTAACTTACAACAAAGTGACTTATAGGGCAGGAAACAAAATTTATTAACTGGGTAAGTGTGGCAGGTGCAATAGTAAATAGAATCGAATCGTGGGATAATCCATTCACTAGAAAATATATGACGTTTTCCCGTGCGAGATCAATTCTATTGCCGTTTAATACATTTTTTCCCGCGCAATGTTAATTCTACTCCCATTCAATATATTTTTTTTCCCGTTTAATACATTTAACTTCCGCTCAAGTATTTTTTCCCGTGCATTTATTTTCTTTCCCGTTTAATCACTTATTTTTCCATGCAAATGTCTTTTTTCCCGTGAATTTGACCTAAAATTTCCCGTGCGTTTGCTTTTTTTTCCCGTGCTAATAAATTAAACCCTTTTCTAATAACCCCCCCATGCCCTTTTTTACTTACGCCCCCCATTTTTGATATATGTTATCAGTTTCTACCCACATCGCCAATTTTTGATACAAGTTATCAGCTATGTATCTATAGAAGAAATTTAAAAAGTAACTACAAAGCATTAAAAAAATCAACTAATATCCAAAGATAAAAGAGAGAACCCAAGAAGAATGTCAGCATTTTATTCGTGATGTGATTGATTGAAGAACAAAATTTAAAATTTGAATTTTTATTTTTAATTTTTATATTACAATTCAATTAAAACATCTAGAGAATAGATTTAATGAAAAAATAATTATGTAATCAAGTGTTCGAAATTATCCGATTATAATCATGAAAATAATAATTATTAGTATACAAACTGAAACAAAACCAATGAATCTATAACCACAAAAGTTTAAATGAATATGAACTCTGAACGTAGCGCAAAGTTAAAGGGTATATACACCACCCAATTTAACATCAGAAATTCAGCCAATGGACCAAGGAATTATCAGAGCTGTGAAAGCACGTTACAGATCGAAAATGTTAAGATTTTTAATTGCTATTGCTGAAAAAGATGGCTCAAGAGCAGAATTTCAAAAATCCATTACTGTTTTACACGCAATAAGATGGATGTATGCTTCTTGGAAAGAAGTTCAACAGTCAACTTTTGAGAAGTGTTTTCGTCGTGCTGACTTCCCTGTGTCATCTGAACAATCTCAGACCGTTGATGATGAAGCGCCTCTAGCAGAAGTTTTACAAATTCTTCCAAATGATTTTCTTTCAATCAATAAAATCGAACAGCGAGATGAAGAAAAGCTTGTTCATGAGCCGTTCCCGGTTACCATTGATGAAGCCGTTGAAGAAGTATTAAAATCTTTCCTCGAACCTCAAAAGAATCATGATGAAGAAATTGACGAAGACGAGGAAGAGGACACAAATCAAACGATAAACAAATATTTATCTTACGATGAAGCTTTAAAGAGTGTTATCGATATCATTCGATTTTGAGAAAAAGTTGAAATTAATGTTGAACATTTATATGATTTATATATTGAGATTGAAGCAAAGTGGATTTTTTCAGCTTGTGCTGCTAAGCAAACGAAGATCACAGATTATTTCAATTAGAAAATTAAACTATAATACATTACTAAAAATTTGAAACTTTTTTTTTAGCCCACCCCTTCACTTTCCTTTGTACATTGGCCACCTGCATACAATGGCCACTTTTCCTTGGAACGGGAGGTGGTCAATGTACACAGGTTCTACTGTATAACTTATTGTCGATTAATTTAAATGAAGCTTCGACAAAACTTGTTTTAGATAATATAATACAATGTTGCGTGCGCTTCGCTTAGAGAGCTTCAAGGTTTGACAAGAGGGTAGGTACATCAGTAGATTCAAAAGTGGTTAAGTGTTTACCTACAAAGGTTTGTACAGGATCGAAAACAATAGTATAAAAGATGTTAGTTTCAGGGTTAGATGTTGAGAAAAAAAAAAAAAAAAAGTACAACATACGTGCAAAGTTACAAATTGAAGTATGAAAATAATAACAAAGTGAAAGAGGCTACACATGGCTGGAAACTGGTGTCGTAAGATAAACTTCGATATTAATCAAGATAGGTTGATTGGGACAGACCTACGTAGAAAAAGCGTTGATAACAAATGTAAAAGGATGTAGGAAATATTTGTCAAAAAAGTTAAAGAGCTGTGTGGGCAAAATTGTATGAAGATGATTAGTTTCACGATTGCAATTACAAAAAAATTTGAGAAGAACAATAGAAAAGATAGTTTTCACAAAGTTGAGAACAAAGATTCAAAGTTAGAGACCAAAGCATGAAAAAAAGAAAAAACAACAGCAAACACCAAAATTTAAGCAAGTAGATTCATGTGAAAGAGATAGAAACAATATTAAGCAAAAATGTACATATGAGCGTAGGTTCAAAGTTACAAACGTAATGACAAGTCCAGGTACGGCAGTAGGTACAATGAAGTTACCACAGTAGTTATCAAGTTTGAAACAATGTTATGAACAAGGTTTGTTATAGGGTTATTTAGAGTAGTAAGTAGATGTTTAACAAAGGATTGAAATGAAAGTATGATCAAAGATTAGAACAAAGTAGTCTTAGAATTAGAAATAAAAGCATGAAAAAAATTCAAACACCAGTTATCACCATGATAGAAATATATATATAAACATGAGCATATTCCTGGGTAAGATCTTAGTTATAAAAAGCAGTAAGTGCAACGGTAAGAACAAGGGTACACGGGTTTGGAGTAAGATGAAAGGTGAGAACAAAGGTAGGCACGAAATAAGGTGCAGGTGTAGTCACAAGCTATAAAAGTAGAAACAATGGTATGTATCAGAGTAGGTACAGAGGTAGACACAAGAGTATGTGTATAAGCGTAGGTACAAGTGTAGATTCAAGCATAAAATTCTGGGGGGTTGGCGAGCGAAGCGAGCAGGGGGGTACCCCCTAGTATATATATATATATATTATCGTACGCATGCTGAGTTTGCTCCAAAACATTATGCGGCTTAAGTGCAAATCCTACGCGGGAGGCAGGTTCAAGAAGAAAGTAAGATTGTCCCTCTGCAACTGCGCACGGGTTCATTCTGTCGACACGCTGGCGCCGAAGCGCGTAAGTATCGGGTGTACTGGCGCGCTGGCGACGGGTCTATTCCGTTCCGCTGTGCACGGCTTTGATATGTTGATGTGTATTCACGGGTTCATCTGGTGACTTTTTTTACGTTAAGAAAAAAGCACTCGTAATTTGTGTGCTAAGGGAGAGAAAACGTGGGCACGCCAGTTTTCTAGTCAACTCAATGTTGTGTTTCTGCGTGATGTAAAATTTTGGTTATTTTAATTAACCTAAAAAAAAAAAAAAAAAAAAAAAAAAAGAACAGTTGACTTGTATTGGCCTTCATTCTTAAAGGCAATCTAGAAAGCCTGTTTTCAGGTTAAGGATGTTTAGTACTTTCGCGAGGGGAAAAAGTGGAGGGCATGGATACCGTATCACACAACTAGATGATTTTATTTTTAACTCATCAGTAGTTTGACCCTAATAAGTGAATCGCAGTACTCACTGTATTGCGAGACGTCGCAAGGGGCGGATCATCGTTTTTTTTTGTTATTATCTAATCGATAATAAGATACTACTTAATAGTCGGAATACGCGTGATTGATTCATAGTTAAGAACCGGTATCACGAATGTATGAATTGACTGTTGTCAATCCACACACCCACGATGACAAACACGTAGACTTATAAGTAAAATGCTATATATATGTGACATGCAAAGGCCAAAAATGTGCATTTCGCGAAATGAACAGGCTATTCGTGCAAAATCCGATATTTCGGACTTAGGACGGCACAAAGTTTTGCATTTCTCGAAATGAACAAGTTAGTTGTGTTTTTTTATAATAAAACTATATTTCAATAGAGTATTTAATAAATTTATCGAATAACATTAGTGAGTATGAACGGCAGTAAGTAGATGAGTTAAAAAACAACTTTTTCGAAGTATTTAAAACCCCGCACCTTATTTAGTTTGAATATCTGAATATTGTGAACGAAAAAAAGTATCATTGTAACGGTTTGTGCGTGCGAGGAAAGTTGATTTTACTGAAAGTTTTATTCAATCAAATAAAGTAAAAACTTTTTGAAGTGAAACTTCTTTAACGAAGGTACGCAAAAAAAGCGTTCGACGCTTGAGGAGTAAAACCATCAAACCGCCAGAACTTCCCCTCGTTTCCCCGCCACGTCATAGAGAAATAAATGAGTAGAAGGAGAAGCAGAGGAAGGAAAAGATAAGACCGCCGGCGTCTCACGTGTAAACTGATATCAGCTTCGCAGCCGTTGAGACTTAAGATTGGTGTGTGCGTGCTAGTCTGGTCGCTGTAGGGGTTTTCGTGTGCTGACGAGCGGTATGCGATCCACCCAGGTTCAAAAGATGTATTTTGATTCCCTGAATAAAAATTTCGAGGGTGGACACTCGAAAAATTTATGTGAAATTGTTTATACAAATAACAAATTACAAAAATTACTATTTCGGTAAATAAAAATTTTTTTTATTTTTTAGCCCAAAATAAATCGAAAATATACTTAAACTTTTTTTTGTAAAGTCAATATTTTCCGAGTAAAAAATCATTAAAGTTTAAAAAACGAGCACGTAGGCAACAGTGGGATATAAGTTTTTTTTCAGATAAGTGTTTCATAAACTCTAAGCGTTTAATAAAATCAAGAAATAAAAAACGAACAAATAAAACCTTTACATTGATTTAATTCTGGATTTGATTGTGATTCTTTAAAAATAATATAAATGAATAAAAATAAACTCATTTCATTGAATTTTTTCTTTAACTTATTTAGTACGTTAAAAATATTTCCATAATACCGTAGTTAGAAGTTTCACTTCTTCCGAGGGTCCCGAGACTCACACGCTTTTTTTTTTTTAATTTAAAAGGAATATATTCATAGAACCTTCAAAATTTTTGTTGTTACAAAATTAACAGTGTCAAGATAATTCGAATTTAAATTATTAGTGTAATAGTGTTAAATTAGAAAGTGTAAAGTTCGTGTATTAAAAGTGTTAAATAGCGAGTGCTGAAATAGTGGATAACAAATTAATAATCAGGCGTACTATTATGTCTAATTCAATAAATTCAGATCTAAATACGTGTCTAATTGTAAACACAGGTAGCCCTAACAAATTTTACTCAAATTTTTACAATATTGGGTACTTGCGAGAGACGAAGAGACACGACAGATGAAGAAGTGGTTCCCATACCATTCCTTCACGGAGAAGGAGGTACACCATAAAACTTGGTGTACAGCGCCACCGTTTTAGACGATGCGTGGTACAGCGTGACTCCAAGTTACACTCGTATTTCCAAGTGCATGCACCGTGTTTTCCAGTGCAAAGTTTTTAGAGAGACAGTTTCGAAAGAGCAGACGACGGCGCTCAGAACACCCATGTATCCAGTTTTTCAAAGTTTTACTCTTAAAATTGTGTACGATTCTTACTTTGAAATGTTCTTACTATCTTTCCTAATAAATTTATAAACTTCAATTATGATTACAAACTTGATATTTATATTTATACGCTTTTAAAGTTTCAAGGTTAGAGATTCAGCAGAACTTGAGTAACCGAGAAAAAAGCATGCGTCAACTGCGTACACTGGAAAACACCGTGCATGCATCGTGTTTTATAGTGTGTCTCCTTCTCCGTGTTTACGCCTTATTATCGTCAAAAGCAGAGGCGCAGTAAACGAAAGTCTTGAAAGCAGTGAAGGATGCAGAGGAGTAGTATGGCATTCGAAATTTTGGCCAGCAGAAGATAATCACAGATTTTGAAAAGGGTATAATGAATGTATCGTGAAAAATATTCTTAGATTCTAGTAAAAAATGTTGTTTTTTCCTACTCAAGCAGTCGTTATATCGAAAAATACAAGCCTGTGGTCTACAAACCCAATAAACGACGAAGATGACGACACGATCAGAGTCCAGGTAAACAGGGTTGCGGCGCTAACCTTTGTCCCAACAGATGTACCTCGCGTCTTCAGGCTCGTACACGATAAGGTAGAAGAGGACTTGTTGGAGGTGGTGCAGTACTTCGGCGAAACGTACGTCATCGGAAGACCTGCAGAAGGACGTCGAAAAGCAATAGAATCGCGATATCCGGCCGTACTATGGAATGAATACGACGCCGCCTAAGAAGGAGAGTACAAAGCGAATAACATAAGTGAAGGCTGGCATGACCGCTTCAACGTTGGGATAGAAAAGGCGCACCCGGACCTATATTCGACAATTCAGGAGTTCCAGAAACAACAAGCGAACTCTGAAAGCATGATCGCTGAATTGAGCGCAGAAAAACGAGTAAGTTGCAACTACCTATACATTTATTTCCAATAACCGTAATGTCCCGCGTATACCCCTCCCCCTGATTTCGTTATCGAGAACTCCGAATGTTTGTATACTCGGCGTATAAGCCCCCCTCTTTTATCAGACTAACAAACATAAGAGAGACTTGATCACACTTTTATTATAAAAGCTCGGAATCAAGTAAAAACTAAAAGCTTAAGTCATTTATGAAATGTTGCATTTCAATCGCCTTCGACGGTAGTGAAGACGATATTTTGTGGAACGATAACATTGAAGAAAGTGCAACGCTTAAAGTTGAAGATGAAACAGAAGAGTGGGATCCGTACTACGATACCTATGTTGATCATTCTTATTTAAATGATTACATGCCAAAGATAGCTGATGAGTTGATGTTAGAATAAATTTAATGTTGAAATTTGGTGTTTTAAAAATAATGAAACTTTTTATGAATGAAATGTTATAAAAGAAATTAAGTACAAAACAAAAGTGTTTCTAAATTTAGCATTTACTAAATTTACTAATAATTATCGTTTTTATTTGATTTTAGACTCATCTCGAAATTTTATAAAATTGGATACTCAGCGTATAAGCCCTCCCCCCCCCCCCCCCCTCTAATTTTAAGAGTCGATTTTGGGGGCTTCCAGGGAGGGCTTATACGTCGGACAATACGGTATTTACATATTTCTTATAGGTGATGGCTGCCCCACAGAAGAAATGAGTAGAGATCATGCGACGCCTGAAGCCACTGGTTGGGTCCTACGAAGAGCATGTTAAAGAACGAACTGATCTAGAATGTTTAAAAAATATGGCACAAAATATATACTTATAAAAATATGTAATTTCACAATTAATAGAAAAAAACGAAACAAAAATTTTTTTTTAGAAATTTTGTCCGAGTGTAGGGTGGTTGGAGAAATGTCTGCCGGAGAATCAGTGTCGGAGAAATGGCCGGGTACCTCTTCGTCAGCAAATGCCAATCAGGATATCGATATTCATCAACGCAAAGAAGCTTTTGAGACATATTTACAAACAATTGAAATCAAGTTAAATTCAGTGGTAATAGCTAATGAAAAAGAGTACAACGATCTTATTTAAGGTAGTCGACCCATTCAGCGATCATCCCCCAATTAGCGATCACTTTTAAAAACTTTTAATCTTATTAATTTTTATAATGAAAAGTAAGACTTAATAAATGGTTTTTTCAAAATTTAAAGATATAAGGTTCATTTCGATGCGGTTGTTAGAACGACATTTTTAAATTTTTATACTTAAAACTTGCCACAATTTTGAAAACTGACGTTTGCAAGCGGTTCAGTAACGATCCTTAACTTGAAGCGTAAGCACGAGTTGCCATCTTTGAAAGAGTTTTTTCAAGTGAATTAGTAAGGTGCAGAATTTTTTTTAGGCTCAAAATCTTCCTGAGATCATGCAGAAAAAACAGAATAAGGTAAACAATTGAAAATATTTTATAAAGCCAATTTTTTCAACGGTCATCATTAATAGCACGGAAAATTAACAACATAACCTATTATCGATCAAAGAATGTTTATACTCATGTATATAAAATTTAACTTCTAAGTTTTTTATCTATCACTTTATAACTAAAAAAACATTATTTATGCACTCCTGTCTCCAAAAAAAAAAAAAAGTTTGTCACAAGAGGACTTGAGAAATGCAATTAAAATGGTCCAATATGATTCTATATCCACAAGAGGTGCTGGAAAAAGATGAAATATTCCATTCTCTACACTTCAATCAAGAATAAATGGAGTTTTTAAAAAATAATACAGAAGTTAGGACAGGGCCTTCAACTGTATTAACCACTAAAGAGGAACAAGAACTTGTAGATTGGATCTTGAAATCAAGCAAGCGAGGATTTCTTGTCACTAAAGACCACCTGAAAGACACAGTTAAAAAAATTATAATTGGTGGAAATAGAAAAAGTCCGTTCACAAACAATAGACCATCTGAGCACTGGTGTCGTGGTTTTTTAAGACGACACCGTAAACTCAGTGAAAGAATGAGTCAGAATTTAACAATCCCAAGAGCCAAGATTACTGAAAAAAGATTAAGAAAATGGTATGCTGAGGTGAAAGATCATTTTGTGAGAGTCGATGCAATGAATATTGGCCCTGAAATAATATTTAACATGGATGAATCAGGTTTTTTGTTATGTGAAAAAGACAACAAAGTTTGGACTAAAAAAGGAGAAAAATCTGTTTATATTGTATGCAAAAGTGATAAAGAGTGCTATACGGTGTTGATAGGAGGAAGTGCAGCTGGGCAGTTATTACCTTCACAGGTTGTCTTTAATAATGTACGAATTTCTTCTGCTGTGGCTGATAATTTTCCAGAGGAGTTTATAATTGGAAAGAGTCAGACAGGTTGGATGACCACTCAAACTTTTTTTGAGTACATAGTCGATCATTTTTACCCATGGCTTTTGGAACAAGGAATAAGTTTCCCAGTGGTGTTGTATGTAGATGTTGTACGTACATCTCATTTAACAAAAAAACTAAGTGAATTTTGTTGGGAAAAAAAGATTGAATTAATAGCTTTACTCTCCAATGCAACTCATTTAATGCAACCAATGGATGTGGCACCCTTCCGGGCTCTCAAAAAGGCATATAAAAATTATATCCGTAAGTGGAGACTTGGTCATTCTGGAGAGCTATTGAGTAAAGTTTATTTTCCAACAAGATGCTTTAATGTCACTGTACCTCAAAAGTGTTTTTGAAAATGGTTTTAAAAAGTGTGGATTGTATCCATTCTCAGCTGTCAGTATTAATTATGAGTTTTTAAAAATATATGAAGTACCACAAGAAAAAATACCAGAACAATTCTCCACAAGTAATTTAAACTTATCAGTACTTGAACAGATTGAGTCAAAAATAGATTAACAAATTTTTAAAAAACTTAATGATCATACATCAACTGAATGGAGTGGAGAAATTGAATACAAAGCAGTGTATGAATTGTGGTTTAGTTTAAGAATGAGAAAGATAATTTACAAATGGATGGAACCGCAAATAATAATATTGAAGAAGCAGCGAGTCTAAAAACTACATAAGAAGATGGCGATTGTTCTCATTACATTCCGAAATTTGCTGCTCTCATTAATTGAACTTGCTATTTATTTTGTGTTATAACATTAATATATCTGGCTGATTATCTATTAATACTTATTTTAATTTTTCATTTAAACTGTTTATCTCTAGTATTACTCTTTCAACACTGTGATTCTGGCTAAATTAAAATCATTGAGGTTAGGTTTGTATTGAAAGTGATAGTTAAACTTGTTTACATTTTGAAATTGCTAAGATGTCGTACTGTTTTGAGTGCAATAAATAACTAACTTCTAAAACTGCTATTGCAAGCTTTAAAGCTTGCAATAATCGTTTTCATGGCACTCAAGAATGCACCGGACTCAGTGCTACTGAAATCAGAGTAGTCGATCTAAAATCAACTAAGTCCCTTATTTTTAAATGCCTTAGATATTTAAATAGTACAATAAATAACACTGCTGATATAAGTGACTTGAAAGATTCTATTGATAAAATTAATAAGAAGATGGACTCTATTTTTAAAAATGCAGAATCTGAAAAATCATCAAATCATCTAGATGAAAAATTAGACAAAATTCTTCAGCATCAGGATGATGTTAAAAACAATCTAAATAAAGATATTCAACAACTAACTTTGTTACTAATGAAACTCTACAATCAACCAAGTATGAGCTGGTTAGAAAAATTGATGAGCTGAATATTTCAAATTGAAGCAAGATTAAATTGATTAATAATGAATTGACACTTATTAAATCTAAAATTTCTACACCAGATAAAAGCAAAGTTAATAGTCAAGAAAATCTATTAAAATCTGATAATTTTATCAATATCTTCAGAGAAACTCAACTTAGACTAAATAACAGCAAAAATAAAATTATACATAGCCTCAGTGAATCATCTGAAATTAATGCTGAAGTATAGGATAGATCAAAAATTATTGATTCTCTTAAGAAAATAAAAATCTAAACTGATCTTCAAACTGCTAAATTTTACTAAATCTTCAGAAAAAGTTAGAATATTAAACTACATCTAAATGACAGAGATGATGTTATTGGCATTTTAAAAAATTGGAGAAATATTCCATCTTCTATCAATTTGAATGAAGATCACAGAAAAATGCAGAGGGATTAATATAAAGCTCTTAAAGCTGAGGTTGGTATTCATAACTCTAAAAATCCTCTTGAAAAATATAGAGTGATTTTTGATAGTGGATGTCCTAAAATTATAATACAAAGAGAAATGAAGATAGTTTTACAATCAATTCAGAAAATTTGTCGGATGAATGCGATTCTTTATCATCAATGGCTCCAATAATTTATTTTCAAAATGTTAATGGTCTTAGAAACAAACTTGTTGATTTTAGAAATAATATTAAAATTATATCACCCAAGCCAGATATCATTACTCTAGTTGAAACTAAATTACACTGTGGTATTTATAAAATATTTAAAAAAATTAATACAGGAGAGATCGATATTATTACTTCAAACTCACCAGCTGGTAGTGGTGTCTGTAAAAATTATGAATCTGATATTGTTAAAACTATTAATAATCTCCATATAAATAACCAGTGTGAACAGGTATTAGTTGAAATAAATTTAAAAAATTGTAATTATATTATTGGTAGTGCTTACTTGCCCCCCGATTCAACTAATCGAAGTTACAAATTTCACAAGAAAACTCTTAAAAGTCTGAAACCTAATTATCCTGATCATAAATTTATTGTAGCTGGAGATTATAACCTGCCAGATACTCTGTGATCAAATGAAGATGGTCTTCAAGCTACTTATTATGGCGATAGCCGAATGAAGTTGGAATGTGCTTTAACAACATTGAGATGCTTCTCATCTTTTGATTTTCAACAATTTTTTCCCATACTACAGACAAAAAGCTAAACCCTAGATCTTCTTTCTTATTCAAGAAACTATAATCTCTTAGTTATTGAATCACCTTATTGACTGTACCTGAATGTACCTGAAGCTAGAACTGTAGAACATTCATACCCTAAGTGGTATTCATTGGATCTAATAAGTCTTACAATAAACAAGAAGAAAACACAAAATATGGTTTCAACCTAATTTACTAGCTGATAGAATTTATTCTATCAGCTGAGAGCTTAATGTTTAAGAAGATCTAGAACTGAAAAAGAGAAATATATTGATAATATTGAAACTAAAACGGCTAAAAACATAAAATTTTTTTGGAAATATGTGAATGACCTACCTAAAACTAATGAAATTCCTAGTAAGATGTTTTTGAATTCTCACAGTGCTGACAAACCCAGTGATATTTGTTCTCTATTCGCTCAACACTTCAAATCTGTTTACACAATTAACAGTGAAATATATTCTTTTGATACAATAGACAGCCAAGAACCACTAGCAACTTTAGTTATTACTAATGAAGACATCATTAGTGCCTTGGATGAATTAAAATCTACCGTATCACTGACAGTGGATAAATTTCCATCAATAATTTTGAAGAAATGTCCATCAGTATTAATCAAACCTGTTAACCTACTCTCTAACTCTTCACTTAAGAATGGAAAAGTGACCGATACATGGAAACAGTAACTTGTGACTCTTATCTTCAAATCTGGTAACAGACATAATATTAAAAAGTACAGGCCATTTTCCTTGTTAGGTACACTTGCTAAACTACTTGACTCTATTATTTCCAAAAAATTTACTGCATTATCCGCTGTTCACATAATTGATTCACAACATGGTTTTATGAAAAGAAGATCAATTGTTACTAATCTTTTATTTTACAGTAATTACATGAGTAATGCTTTTCCAAATGATGATTAGGTAGACTCTATCTATCTTGATTTTGCTAGAGCATTTGATAGGGTGGACATGAATATCTTACTATCTAAATTACATCAGATTGGAATTGTTGGCAAACTTCTCTTGTGGGTTAAATCATATCTAAGTAGCAGAGCACAGATAATTAAACTTGTTCCGTGTATTGACTAAATTTAATTTATATTTTAGTTCATTTTATTTTGTATTTTACTTGCAAGTTATTCTTACTAATTTTTACTTCGGATCGTTTAATTTACTACATGAATATTTTTATTTTGTGATCGATTTTATGATATTATTTATGCATTTGGATATTTTAATTTTACGCGCGCTTATTAAGTGCGTGTTACTGATTAACGTAACGCATGCGTTATTATGAGGGCTGACGGCCCACGACGATCGACGGATCGTCGTGTGTGCGTGCGAGTTAGTGCCTCTTAGTTCTTCTCTGTGAGACCAAGTGAGAGAAGCTAATTTTTCTCTGTGCGACAAGCGAGAGAAGTAACAACTTACTCGTTTTTTACTTTATTTTTTAATCGATTTTTGTGAACAATTGAGCTATACGATACGATATATTTGGATTCTTTTTATGAATAAAAAGGGTTTTTTTAGCAACAGCTTTTTCCCTTAAAATTTTGTTTTATTTGTGATTATTAAACCTGTCCTCACGCGAAAATAGGAAAGTCTTCCAAACCGGAAGTTTTCCATGAAACATTTTGGTGCCTCGACAGCTCGCTACCTCGTCTCGCCGGCCACGGCACCCACCACCCGCTTGCTGCCAGGAGTCTGACTGCGTTGATTGCACAGATAAGTCAATTTGATTTTATATTTTTTTGGATATTGATTTTTTATGACATTTTTATGCATGAATAACAGCTGTTCCCTCTCATTATTTTTCTTGAAGTTAGGATGATTTTTCTAACTTTCATTAATTATTGAATTTTATTTCGTCATTTGGTGAGATTTTTCTTTGTTCATTCTTTTACTTTGTCGCGCGCTGCGTGTTTTTTACCATCAAGGCGCTCTGGACCCCAAGCGTTCTCCGATTTCATTAATTACGCCGTGGCGCCCGACTTATTTTTTTATAGCTTTTTCGTTTCTCGTTTCTTGACGCTGCTTCTTAGTAATTCATGATCTGGGTTTCTCTGTTAGAATTTTTCTTGTTTTTTCTTGTTTTTTTTCTTACGATTATTTTAATTCAGAATGAATAATCGAGTGAAATATATTATCCAGAAGCGGTCAGCGCTTCAACGACAGTTGACCAATTTGGAGAATTCGGTTCAGCGGGAGGATATCGATAAAGGGATTTTGAAAATTCGCATGGATCGATTGAGAGTGTAATTTTCCGCTTACGAAGAATTGCACGATGAATTGGCTGTCCTGGAGCCGGAAAACGAGGCTCTTGGAGACTTTGACGAAATTCAAGATAGTTTTTGTTCCATCGCGGCTAAGGTTGAGTCATTTATTCCACCAATGATCCCTACACCTGCTACAAACGCGGCGCCCGCTCAGATCGTGATCGGTAATGACACGCGACGCGTGAAACTACTGGTCGCGGAGTTGCCGAAATTCAATGGCAATTTGAAGGACTGGCTTTCGTTTGAGAATACTTTTGTCACTATGATTGATTCTTGCAAGGATATTTCTTATCTTCAGAAATTGTTGTATTTGAAGGATTCGTTGCAGCCAGCTGCACTCGATAAAATTTCGATTTTTGATGTTAGTGAGACAAGTTATAGTACTCCGTGGAAGTTGCTCATCGATTCCTACGATCGCCAACGTATTTTGATTACGAATCATCTCGATGCAATTATTGATATGCCGGCGCAGAGCAAACCTTCACACGCGGGACTGACTAAGCTCGTCAACGGGGTGAAGCAACACCTTAACATGCTTGTGTCTTTAAACGTTAAGCCCGACGAGTATTTGATAATTCGCTTGCTTGAATGCGCTCTTCTCAGCGAGACTCGCAATAAGTAGGAAGAGACTCTCAATCTGGATGAGCCTTCAAATCTTGATCAATTGTATAAATTTATTTCTGAAACTGCTTTTCGGTTATTAACGATCCAGCAAGACACGTCACGCATAAAACCTGACGCCAATGGTAAGCGCCGGCAGGCTGATAAAGAACAAAGGCCATCTAAGGCACGCAGGGGAGACCACGGCGCGCGTACTTTTTTGACTAATGCTTCGTCTGATTGTTTGATGTGTAAGGGCAATAAGCATCAGCTTTTTAAATGCCCTGCATTTGCAAAATTACCAATTCAAGGTCTTTGTTAGGAATTTGTTAGGAATTCGAAGTTGTGTAGAAATTGTTTACGCTCACATGTTGGTGAGAAATGCACTTTTTCACACTGCAGGCAGTGTTCCAAACCCCACAATACCCTTTTACATAAATCTTCTTTTAGACCTTCTTCAGGTCGTAGTGAGTCATCAAGTCAAGCTGCGGCAAGTCAGGAATCCTCGTCAACGGAGAAAAATTCTGCGTCTTGACTAAATATAATGTCTATTAAATTATCGCCGCGTGTTGATCAAACACAACTCATGATCAGCGCTCAAGTTCAAGTAAAAAATGCGGCAGGTTTATTTTTGCGTTGTGGCGTTTTGTTGGACACTTGCTCAATGGCTCATTTTGTTACGGAGAAAATTGTCGAAAGGTTAGGCTTGGCTGCGAGTTCATGCTGTTTGCCTATCGGTGCTACCAGTGGAATGACTACCTTTTCAAAGGGCTTGATTGAATTGTCATTTTGTTCCATCTACGATGACTTTTGTGAAACGCAGTCATTTTTGATTGTGCCAATGATCGCCGATAGCGTACCTAATAAGGTTTTCCTAAAAATTCAGTGAAATTGCCTGCTCATGTACGGTTGGCAGATCTTCAATTTCATTTGCCACATCCAGTTGATATGATAATTGGTTCATGGACGACTTTGTGTATGTTATCTGTTGGCCAGGTCGATGTGCCCGGGACTGGCTGCGATCTCAAGTTACAGAAAACTCGTCTTGGTTGGGTCGCTGCCGGCAAATTGACATCATCGAGGCCAAATTTGTCGTGCAGACTGACCGATTTGAGACGACAGATTGCGAAGTTTTGGCTACTCGACGATACTACTGCTAGGCAGGTCGGGACTTTGGAAAATCGCGAGTGCCAGGCACATTTTGAGCAAAACGTGTCTCGTGATAATACGGGACGTTAATTTGTTAGATTGCCCTTCCGTGTTAGCAATGTCGATCTTGGGGATTCTCGATCTATCGCTTTACGAGGCTTTCAGAGCTTGAATAAAAAACTCGAGAATGATTCAGTTCTCAAAGCTGAATATACTCGCGTTAGGGATGAGTTCAAATTTCCCACGCTCTTACGACCGTGGCTAAGGTAGATCCCGTCTGGACCGATAGAGAGGGCTTTGCCATAAAAGAGAGAGAGAGACAGCAGAATAGTAAAAATTATAAAAACACGTGCTATCACTAATTATTGAAAGAAATAGTATTAGTGTAAATTAGGAATTGACAATAGTGAATAATAAACTTTAATTGTCGTTTCTCTGTTTACAGGTAGGATGATATTGTAAAAATTGTAAATAGTGTAAATAATAAATCTTAAAAACTTTGTTTACAGAGCAACCAAACAGTTTATGTTGTTGTCAAATTCCTATCCTAGTAATCAAGATCATTATAAAACGACAATTTTTGTCAACAATGGAAAAACTAAGGTTTGAATTTGTAATGAAGGCTGCACAGGATGGAAAAACAACAATTCTATGTATAACCTCAATTGAAACGCCCCATGAAAAAGTGTTCGCAATACCAAATGAACTGCAAAATTCAAACTTACACACAGAATTAATAACAGTACCAGCTTTTGGTAGAATAAAAAATACATTGAAGAAGAGGAACCATTTTAGAAAAATATGGATTCCAATGGCTGATAATTTAGCTAAAGTTTACCTTGACGAAGAAAATAATTTAATGTTCAAAGATCAGTATTTGGAAGAAATAGCAGAACCACAAGCTGCACCAGAAAATTCAACCCTAGATAACACTTGGACAGAGTTGATAAAAAAACTCCTGGAAGAAAAAAATTTAAAATCTGAGCTAGAAAATTTAAGCAAAATTGCAAAAGACTTCATGATTGAAAAATTTGATGGGAAAAATGCAAATGCTGGTCAGTGGATCAAAGAATTTGAGAAAGAATGTGAAAGAAACCTGATAACAGAAGATAAAAAAAAGATTGAAATATTAAAATGCTTTCTCGAAGGATCCAGTGCAGATTGGTATGTCAGTATAATCTTAAAATTTTCAGTACAATCAGAGTGGGAAAATTGGAGAGAAAATTTTTGTGAAGCATTTGGAAATAAAGGGTGGTCCTGTATCAGGTATGCGTACACTTTTAAATACCAGAGTGGTTCATTGTTAGATTATGCTTTGAAGAAAGAAAAACTTTTGCTACAAATTAATAAAGCAATTGATCATGACACATTAATAAATGTTATAGCTATGGGTTTACCAAATTATGTGTCAGATAAAATTGACAGAGAAACATTAAAACAAACACAAGATTTATTTAATGAAATTGGCACACTGGAACACCTGGCTAGCAAGAAAAACAGTGAAAATAAAAAGTTTATAAAAAATAAAGAAACAAAAGAAAAGATGGAAAAAAAACCTTGTAAGATATGTACGAGTAAAAACAAAGGTGTACGTTTCCACGCTGAAGAAGATTGCTGGTTCAACAAAGGTAACCAAAATCAAAATTCTAATAGCTCCATTTTGGAATTGGAGTTGAATGACACTGGTCCAAAAAACTAAATATCCCACCATTAATTGAACTCAAATTGTTACTGAATGAAACAACAGAAATGACAGGAATTTATGATTCAGGTTCAAATGTTCCATTAATAAATGCAAAATTGTTGAAGTTGAGACAAAGGAAGAGAAAAAATAAATATAAGGCAAATTTGAGAAAAATTAATGGTGTGAATAAGACTGAAGGAATAGTTACTGTGAAAATAAAAATTCTAAACATAGAAAAAGAAGTAGATATTTTTGTAGTGAATAATGAAAACTTCAAATATGAATTTTTAATTGGACTAGATTTAATCAGGGATTTTCATTTAATTCAAGATGAGGACCTGAAAATAACTCAAAAAATAAGTCCAGAAATAAAGGAAGAAATTGAAATGGACGAAAGTTCCAAAACTAATATAGATAAAAATTTTTTAGAGAATAAATATAATAGTCTCTCTCATAAAGTAAATACAGAGCTATTAAAAATGAAAGAAGATGTGAAATATGAACAAGAAATTCTAGTTAATTTTAACGAACATGTTAATGAAAAAGATTTTAAAATGAAAATAAACCATCTGAGCACACAGCAAAAAGATGAAATTAATAAATTAATAGACAAGTATGCCTCAATCTTTGCAAAAAATAAATATGATGTACGGACAGTGAAAGACTATGAAGCCCGCATTGACTTAACGATAGATTAAGTACTGTAGTAAGAGACCTTACAGGTGTAGTCTGGACGATAGGAAAGAAATAGAACGCCAGGTAGCACAGCTGTTAACAAAAGGGCTGATAGAAGAGTCGTATAGCCCGTTTGCGGCCCCAGTGACGCTAGCGTATAAGAAAGAAGAAAAAAAAAGTCCAGATTATGCATTGATTTTAGAGATCTAAACAATATAGTTGTCCCCCGAGCACAACCGTTTCCACTTATAGAGGACCTGATGATAAAAACCAGAAATTGTAATTACTTTACAACTTTCGATATTAATTCTGCGTTTTGGTCCATCCCTTTAAGAATTGAAGATAGAAAAAAAACAGCTTTCGTGACTCAGGAAGGACACTACCAGTGGACGTGTCTGCCGTTTGGACTAAAAACATCACCGGCTATATTCCAAAGAATCCTTAATAATATTATAAGAAAAAATAATCTAAATAATTGTGCGGTGAATTATGTTGACGATATTCTGATATTTTCTAAGTCATTTTCGGAACACATACAACACCTAAATGCACTCCTGCAAGCAATAGAGAAGGAAGGTTTTAGATTAAAATTTCAGAAGTGCTCCTTCGCAAAAGACTATGCCAAATATCTGGGTCATATTATAAAGAATAATACGATAAAACCGATAAAAGATAATCTTGTGGCAATAAAAGAATTTCCCAAACCAGAAACGAAAAAACACATTAGGCAATTCCTAGGAAAGATAAACTTCAATAGAGAATATGTACCAGGAAGGGCAATGATTTTAGAACCATAACACAACCTACGGAGGAAGAATCAGAAATTTTTGTGGACTAAAGAATGCCAAGAATCCTTTGATAAAATAAAAAACATACTAATTTCGGAGCCAGTTCTAGAAATCTTTGATAAGGACTTACCGATCCATATCCATACGGATGCAAGCTTACTGGGAGTTGGAGCAGTGTTGAAGCAGGTACAAAAAAATGGAGAAATAAAACCAGTTGCGTTTTTTTCGAAAAAACTAAATCAAGCACAAAAAAGGAAGAAAGCTATCTACCTCGAGTGCTTAGCTATTAAGGAAGCTGTACGATTCTGGAAATACTGGCTCATAGGTAAATCATTTTTAGTTTTTACAGACCATAAACCCCTTGAAGGCATGAATCTGAAATCTAGAACAGACGAAGAACTGGTTGACTTGACTTATTACCTGACACAATATGATTTTCAAGTAAAATACTCGCCTGGGAAAGATAACGTAGAAGTAGATTGCCTAAGCAGAAATCCGGTATTAGAATGTCACGAAAATAAAGATGAGCAACTGAAAGTCGTGAACTTACTGGAAATAAAAGATATTGAAAATGATCAACAGAATAACGAATATGTACAACAGAGAAAAGATAGGCTAGTGGAGAAAAATGGAATATAAGGTAAGTGTGCCTAATATGGCCCCTTGCCTAATATGGCCCCCCCTGTTATTTTGAATATGCTCGATATGCGGCATCTCTACAAGGTAGGAAAAAGTCAAAAACACTGAATTATGAAGTTTTCAGTTCTTTAGAACATTTTAAAATTATTTTTGCGCACGCCTAATAGCTCAAACTCGTTTTGTATACCTCTGTTATTATTTTACGTTGTAATTAAATGGTCTGCCAAAAGATTTAGACGCATCTGACCAAAATTTGAATAAGTAGCTTCGATTCGTTATTGTTTCAGCTTTAAAACGCGACCTTAGTTTTTGTTCAACTCGTTTTCTAACGGGTTTTATTCTTAAATAACTTATTATTCTCCAGTGTTCCTAATATGGCCCCCCGCGAATTAGTAGAAATACCGATATTAAGAGTCCTTAGTTTCATGTTTACTTTTTAGAAAATCCTATCCTAATACTATTTAAGAAAAATAAATTTAATTGTTTCAAAGCTTTTTTTCATTTTATAACTAAAAAAGCATTCTAGCTCAAAAATCAAACTTTGATAAAAATTTAAAATTGTAATTTTTCTACTGGTTGCAAAGCTTTCAAAAAAATTGTAAAAAAGGCTCAATTTTTAAATAAATTATTTTTAAAATGTTAAAAATTTTGAAGTTTTTTTAAATCTCATATTCTGATTGATTTAAAAAATCGCAATGAATAAAATACCTCAGGGGGGAGAGGGGGGCCATATTAGGACACAAATTTTATGTGTCTTAAAAAACCGTGTTTTGGTAAATCCTCTGGCATTTGAAGCTCATTGATCAAAACCAAACGTGTAAGGTCTCATTTTAAAGCTCTTGAATTAAGCTTTAAAATGAGACCTTACCCGTCAAAAAATAGTGATTTGATTCGCCACAACGTCGATTCTCGCTTAGGGGGGCCATATTAGGTACAGGTACCTTACTTTAAAAAGACACGGAAAAAAGAGAAGATTGTTTTGTCAGAAGAGTTCAGCATAAAATTTATAAAAAATGTCCACGATAGCTGGTGCCACATTGGAGTAAAACAATTGCAAAAAAAATATCTCCATTCTATACAGCAAAAAATCTAACAAAAAATATAAAGTATATTAGCAAGACCTGTGAGACATGTATAAAAAATAAAACAAGAGGTCAACAAAAGGTGGGTCTGATGTCATATTTAGGTCCTGCTGCAACACCATTCGAGATAATTTCACTGGATACAATAGGTGGATTTGGTGGGTCCCGCTCTACAAAAAAATACCTACACCTTTTGGTTGACCATTACACAAGGTATGCATACATTCAGACGTCAAAAACGCAAGTCGCAAATGATTTTAAGAAACTAGTCGGAAATGTCACAGAAGACAACCAAGTTGACTTAGTTTTATCGGATCAATATCCAGGAATAAATTCGAAAGAATTTAAAGAATTTCTGGATGAAAAAAATATAAAAATGGTTTTTAGAGCGGTGGATTCACCATTTTCAAATGGACTCAATGAGAGGTTGAATCAAACGTTAGTTAATAAGATAAGGTGTAAAATAAACGAAGAAGGAAACAAACGAGCTTGGACGACGATAGCGCAAGAATGCGTAGAGAAATACAATACTACAGAACACTCAGTTACCGGATTCGCACCAAAATATTTGTTAGAAGGCTCAGATGTTTCGAACGAGTCTCAAGATGGTTACTATCTCCCTCACCATGCAGTGATTAAGTCGACAAGCAATACGACCAAGGTTCGGGTGGTATTTGATGCGACGGCGAAAACCAACAAGGGTGTATCACTGAATGATTTGTTGATGATCGGTCCAACTATTCAATTGAAATTGTTGGCACATTTATTGCGATTTTGTTCTCATAGATTCGTAATTACTGCCGACATTGCAAAAATGTACAGGCAGGTACTTATACATCCTGATGATCGTCGCTATCAGCGAATTTTTTGGTTTCATAACGGCAAAGTTTGTGTTTTTCAGTTGAATACTGCGACTTTTGGAATTTCGGCTGCTGTATTCCTTGCAATTGGTACTTTGTATCAGTTAGCAAAGGATGAGCGTTTTAAATTCCCACTAGGGTCTGTGATTTTGATGCGAGACTTCTACGTGGATGATTTGTTGACTGGGGCTGCTACGATTGAGAAACTTTTGAGAATTCGGGATGAGATTATTCAGATATTGAAAAGGGTTTGAAATTCGTCAGTGGGCTTCAAATCATCCGCAAGCTCTCGATGGTCTTAATGAGAAATCTGGTGACATCGATTTTCTTGTCAAAGAAAATCCGGTTCACAAAACCTTTGGGATTTCTTGGAACGCTCAACGCGATGAGCTCATTTATACTGTCAAGCCCTTTGAGAGAACTAAACACGTTACCAAACGTTACATTTTGTCGGAAATTTCGAAAATTTTCGATCCTCTTGGTTTGCTTGCTCCCGTTATTATTGCTTCAAAACTTATGATGCAACGCTGCTGGAAAGCAGATGTGTCATGGGACGAATCGGTGCCAGCCGATTTGTTTACAGCTTGGCAATCTTTTTCGGATCAACTAAGTCTGATCAATCACCTCAGTATAGAACGTAGGATTCTCATTGATGATTTTGTGAATATTCAGCTTCATGGATTTTGCGATGCAAGCTCGATTGGTTATGGCGCTTGTTTGTACCTACGATCTTGTGATAAGCAAGGAAAAACGCAAGTGCGACTTTTTTGTGCCAAAGGACGCACTTCTGCTATCGATAGAAATGACAGCGATGGGAAATCGTCTAAGAAAGCTCCTCTGACTATACCCAGACTTGAGCTTTGTGGAGCTTTGACTCATGCTCGTTTGAATCGTTAAGTCCATGCAGTTTTGACTTTCAATCCTGACAATGTTGTTTTTTGGTCTGATTCGACTATTGTTCTGCAATTGCTTAAAAAATCGCCTGATGTTTTGAGAATTTTTGAGGCAGTTCGATTTAAAGAAATTCAAGAAATTTCTGGGGATTTTCAATGGCGTCATGTTCAGTCAGAGCAAAATCCTGCTGATGCTTTGTCGCGAAGTCAACTCCCTCAGGATTTTTTGAAAAACGAAACTTGGTTTTACGGTCCTTCATGGCTATCTCTACCCAAGTCTGATTGGCCCTGCTCGGTTGTTAAATTTGATCAAGTTCTGCCTGGGTTGAAGAAGGCAGTTTGTTTTATCACGCATGATACGCACAACAAAACGTTCGAGAGATTTTCATCATATCCACGACTGATTCGTTTTGTTGCTTACACCGCCAGATTTTTAGCATCGAATAAATATAAATATCAAGCTCTGTCTGTCTCTGAAATCGAAGAAGCAGAACGCAGGGTTTTGAAAATTGTTCAGCAGTCAGTTTTTCACGATGAAATTAATCGTATTTCCAATGGTCAAGACCCGAAAAGCTCGAAACTTGGTTCGTCATCTCCGTTGCTCGACGAGCATGGCCTGCTTCGAGTGGGAGGCCGCTTGAAAAATGCCAACATTCCGATCGGACAGAGACAACTTATCTTGTTACCCACCTGTCATTAAGTGACAGATTTGATTATTTGTGATGTTCACGAGAGACATTATCACACCGGTATTCAGTCTACTTTATATAACCTCCGATTCAAATTTTGGATTTTGGATGGAAAAAGTCGAGTACGCAAGGTTGTTCATCGCTGCGTGACTTGCATGAGATTTAGACGAGGCTGCTAAATATAAAATGGCTAATTTGCCAGTATCTCGCGTCGGAAAAGTTGCAGCCTTTTATCATACTGGTCTTGATTCAAAAAGGCTCATGTTTATTAAGGAAATAAAACAGCGGAACCTCGGTCCTGTAAAGGTTTGGGGATGCATTTTCATCTGCATGTCCACGAAAGCCGTACACATTGAGATCGTGAGTGATGTGACTACGGATGCATTTTTGTCTGCATTAAGACGATTTACGGGACGTCGAGCAATCCCTGGTCATGTTTACTCTGACAATGGAAAAAACTTCGTCGGAGCGAATAATCAACTTCGTGAAATGTATGCTCTCATGAGTTCTGTCGAATTTCGCACCCGAATCAAAGATTTCGCTTTGAATCATAAAATTTCTTGGCACTTCAATCCACCTCTCAGTCCTCATTTCGGGGGAATTCGGGAGGCTACAGTCAAATCTTGTAAGCATCATATTGAACGAGTCGTTGGAGATCGTTTATTCACTTACGAAAAATTGAGTACGTTTGTTGTCAAATTCGAGGCAATTCTTAATTCGAGACCTTTATGCCCAATATCGTCCGATCCTAATGATCCTATAGCTTCGACACCTGCACATATTTTAGTTGGTCAGCCTCTCACGATGTTGCCTGAAAGTGATTTTTTGCCTGTTTCAGAAAATCGTCTATCTTCATGGCAAGCAATAACTAAAGCACGTCAGGACTTTTGGCAGCGGTGGCAACTTGAGTATCTTACCGAGTTGCAAAAGAGACAGAAATGGATTAATTCCGGACCTGGTCTCAAGATCGATGATTTTGTTGTTTTGATCGATAAATATCGGCCTTGTATGCAGTGGCGGCTGGGGCGAGTGATAGCGGAGCAATCTGGAGATGACGGCGTGGTCCGAGTTGTCTCGGTTAGAACGTCGCAAGGAACATTTAAACGAAATGCAAAAACTCTATGTTTATTACCTGTTTCGTCTTGAGTGAAAGTGTAGTTTAATTTTGAAAGACAATTTTGTTTATTTTTGGAGAGACTTTTATATTTTGACTTTTGATAGATTACTTATTTGATTTAATTATTTTTTGGATAGTTATTAATTTTACTTGAATGGTCGGACTATTTTTTAACTATTTTTGTAATTAAGATTTAGAAAGCTTGTTTATTATATCGAATGTTAGTTTTGATGTGTATGAGTGATTTATGTTAGTTGCTCGCTTCTCTCCCAACGGGGGGAGAATGTTCCGTGTATTGACTAAATTTAATTTATATTTTAGTTCATTTTATTTTGTATTTTACTTGCAAGTTATTCTACTAATTTTTACTTCGGATCGTTTAATTTACTACATGAATATTTTTATTTTGTGATCGATTTTATAATATTATTTATGAATTTGGATATTTTAATTTTACGCGCGCTTATTAAGTGCGTGTTACTGATTAACGTAACGCATGCGTTATTATGAGGGCTGACGGCCCACGACGATCGAAAAAATTGAATTTGAGAATGAAAGTAATGAGTTCTAAAAATTCACTCTTGCTCAGTTTGTCTTGTCTTCGAGTAGTGACCATTTTTTATTTATAACATCTAACAAGAATTCATGGTCTATATTTGTGAAAAGTGAGACGACGTCAAAAGATACCATAGTGTGGTTTGGAAGAACATTAAGATAATCAATCTCTTCCTTGAAAGATTTGGTGTCCTTGACAGATTATCTTGGTCTGGGTATACATTCATTAAAAAGGGAAACAAGTCGCTTCTCAATCTCACTGGTAGGACTATTCACAGTGGACACAAGGATTCTAACAGGGAAGCCTTGCTTATGTGCCTTGATTATTATTTTTTTTTTTAAGATAAAGGAAGTTGTCTGAAGTTTTTAATTTTGATTAAATTTCAATTAAGAAGTTAAATTGATTTTTTCTTTTTTTTTTGGAAATTAAAATAAAAGCAAAAAGCCGGTTAAGGGGGGTAATCGGCCCCCAGAGCAAACCCCTACAATATATATATCATTCGAAAGGGCATGAAAAAAGAAAATTTTTGGCACCAACCAGAATTTTTTATACCCACTACTGCGCATGCGCGGTCCAAAATAGTGATTTTCAACTTTAATTCATATCTCAGAACCTATTAGGGCTAGAGACATGCGGTTTGCGGCAAAATTTTCTAAAAAAAAATTGTAGTTCACTACAAATTTACAGGGTGCTGTAACTCTATGGTTCTCGAGATAATATCAGAATTTTTATTTTTCGCAAGATGGTTTTCGAAAATGTCTGTTCTGTAAAATTTAATTTTCTACAAATTTACACGGCTTACTAGCCAAGTCGTAACTCGAAAGTTTTCGGGTCGTTGAGATGCTATCCGATTTTGCTCCGGAATTTTTTTTCAAATTTACAGGTTTTGGGTGTATGAAAAATTTATTTACAGGATGTTGTTACTTAATAGGTAGTCGAGATGGTATCCGAATTTTTTATTTGTCGCGCGTTTTTTCGAAAACGATAGGTAGTGCTGTAAAATTGTATTTTCTTCAAATTAAGACGAGACACTCGATAGGTAGTCGAGATGGTATCAGAACTTTTATTTTTACGAAAACATGAGTTCTATAAAATTTAATTTTTCCAAATTAAGACGAGCAAGTCGCAACTCGATAGGTGGTCGAGATGGTATCGGGATTTTATTTTTCGAAAAGAGGAAATTTTCGTTTTATTACACGGCTCGCTTTTCGGTGTTTAGGGAGATTTTTGAACAGCGGAGAAATTGCGGCTCCCTTGAGGCAGGCATAGACGTGTACGACGTCCCTTTTACAGTCGCGCCAAACGATAAGTATCACGCTGTTTTACAATCGGGCGCGGGAGGCCCGAGTCAGGTATGCACCGACTCTCTCCGAACAACAGAGTTCATAACACTGCCGATAGGTATCTCGATGACCGTTCCTTAACTGATTGGAACGTCTTTGGGCGTTACCTGGCTAATGACCTTTCGGCATCGGTGTCGATGCTCTCTCCCTCCCAAGTGTCTTTTTTCTCGTGTTTATGTCCCTGGGGTCTGTTTTTATCATCCTATGGCGAGTTTAGACTCGTAAAAAATCTCTCCACCGATACCTTTCGCAGGGTGAAATTTTCCCTACCTTGACTGTTTTCTCCGAGAAAAGTGGGGGTGAACTCATGTTTGCGAGGACTTTTCTCTGGTTTGACTCAACAGTCCTATCTTGAACATTTGAGAGTCATCATCGTGCTTAGGTTCGCAGCTCTCTTGAGTATTTTTTAGTGTTCGTGAACTTGAGCTTAATTTTCGCGAGTTTTTTTTTCATTCGCAATGGATTTGTCGAATCAAGATATTTTTAAGATGCCTGAACCTGTTGTGAATGAGTTATTGTTCGTGACAGTGATAGAGGTGATGTTTTATTTACGTGACATCTTACACCTTGGCAATGTGGGTGGGGAGTTTTATACAGCTCTATTGCGTAGACTGTATGAAAACTCAACAGACGAACCGTACAATGTGTTTGTGGAGTTATTGGAAAGGTGTGCAACTAGTGAAATTTTAATAATTTACAACAAATTTATTAAAAATTCTGAGAACATTGTGCGTATGGTGACGATTATGGGAGACCATATTATTCAGCGAGGGTTGCAAGATAAATTCCCTGAAATCATGGAGCAGTGGCACGAAATCAAAAGTGAGTACTTTTTTATTTTATTTTTATTATTTTTATTTTTCCTACTAATTTTTTTTGCTTTTTTTCATAGTTCAGTTTGCGCGAGTGCAGGCTGAGAAGGAGTCAAGAAGACTGAGTGTTTTCAGAGATCGGGTTCTCGAGAGCAAGGATCGTGAAAGGAGCTTCAGGAAAAAAGTTGAGAAGTACCAGGAGAATTATGAAAACTGGAGGAAGCGAAAATCACCAACATTTCCTGAGCCACTTGCAAAAAGGCCCAAAACAAAACAAACGTTAAATGAAGGTATGTTATTTTAAAAAATAAAAAATTAATTAAAAGTTTTTTATAAATTTGTAATTTTTTTTATAGAGTACACCGTTGTCACCAATGCTCCGAGTTTTATTGACTTGGTTGTTCGAAATTACAGGAAGGCAACGGATATTGTTCATATAAATGATTCAGATTTTGAGGGTAACTATATTCTATAGTAGATTTTTTTATAATTTAGTTATTACATGAGTGAATATTTCAAGTGAATTTTTTTAATTTTCAGATGAGTTCGACATCGCTCATGTAGAGCCTGGCCCGTCACGTTTATGCCCCCCGCGGCAGGTGTCAGGTTCAAAGACACAGCAGGTAGCAGAAGCTAAATCTCCAACGGTTCCTGCTAGATCACAGTCGGCATTACCAAAATCAGACGATACCGACTCTGAAAGTAAATTTTTAACTTATTTTTAGAAGAAAATTAAGAATTTTTGAAAATAAAGTTTTTAATTTTTCAATTTTCAGGAGAGTTTGCTGATGATTTCAGATCAAAACCAGTGGCGAGGACTGCCATGCAGTCAAATGATGGTAAAGAGTAATTATTAAAATTTTAAATATATTAATTGAAAAATATTCATTAAAACTTTTTTTTTTTTTTAGGAACTGACCCCTCGTACTTGCAGTCGCAAGCTACGCAGGAGTCGCAGCATAGTGAAAATCAAACGCTGGCGACCATTGCAGAGGTTCATCAGAGTGACGAACACCAAGGTAACTTTAAAAAAAAAAAATAATTTTAAATAATTAATTGAAAAATATTCATTAAACCTTTTTTTTTAGGAACTACCTCCTCAGACTTGCAGTCGCAAGCTACGCAGGAGTCGCAGCACATTGAAAATCAAACGCTGGTGACCATTGCAGAGGTTCATCAGAGTGACGAACACCAAGGTAACTTTAAAAAAAAAAAAAATAATTTTAAATAATTAATTGAAAAATATTCATTAAAACTTTTTTTTTAGGAACTGACTCCTCAGGCTTGCAGTCGCAAGCAACGCAGGAGTCGAAGCACGGTGGAAATCAGACGCTGGTGACCATTGCAGAGATTCATCAGAGTGACGAACAGCAAGGTAACTTTAAAGAAAAAATTTTTTGTAAATTATTGACAAAATATAAATTAATAAACTTTTTTCTTTTTCAGAGGGAAGCAGAGCTTTGCAACAGCAAACAGTACAGCTGACCCAGCAGTATGGACAGGAGGAGGAGTCACCAGCGTCGGAGCGGCTACAAGAAAAAATGAAATGTAATTAATAATTTTATATTTTGTTTTCTAATATATAATTATTAAAAATAAACACCATAATTTTTTTTTACCGATATCCCCTGATTTTAACTCTGTTTTAAATTTAAATCAAAATTAAATTTTTACTTAAAATCAATATTTTCAATTTAGTCAATTTCAAGAATATTTGATAAATAAGATATAATCAAATAAAAAAATTTTTTAAATATTTTTTAAAATATTGTTTTTTAAAAAATATGGATGGTGAAAAATTAAATTTTATAGAACGACCGTTTTCGTAAAAATAAAAACTCCGACACAGTTACTTTTTTATTATGAATTTTTTCGCGATAATTTTTTGAATAATTCAATACTTTGTTTCAATAAAAGTTAAACAAATTTTTAAATGGAAACCAGCGTTAAGCAAGCAGCAGGTGGTTCCCGATCAGCACTACTCACAACAGCGAGTTCACCAGTCACCACAACAACCTGATCTGGAGCGGATAGAAGAGGACCAGGCACTGCAACAGGATGATTTCCAACAGGGTGTCCCGCTAAACCAGGTAGGTGGCGGTTTAAATAGTAGATTTTCAGTCACGGGTAGACGCGAAAATTACGTCAGAAGATTCGGGATAAACGGAATTGTCTTTACCGTAAAAATAAATCCACCACAGGGCGATGAAAATTTAATTGATTACTTGGAGTTAACTTTTCGCGAAATTTTCAAAATTCTCATCGACGAGAGCAAGTCAGTGGACGATTGGTTGGGGTTACGGATCGATAGCGATCAATTTTTAAACGGCGCGGCATTTTTACCCTTAAAACCTGTCGATTCGATAACATTTTTAGACGTTTGGGAAATTATTACTAAAGTAATTCAATCGAATAACAATTTTTTTATAGATAACAGCTTTCAAATTCATGCTACTTACGTCGAGGTTCCGAGAGGTTTAGGTCGGAGAGTACCCTTAACCAACGACACGGTAAATAAGAAATCGATTGTTAGGATAAATAACAATGATAATCTTTGTTTACCAAGAGCGTTGGTTGTAGGGGAAGCTCATTTAGGTTATTTAAAAAGTAGGGACAAATCGGATTACGATAGCGTGCGTAAGGCTGGTTTAGTACAAAATAAAATGGTGAAAAGTATTTTGAAAAAGGCTCGAGTTGAAATACCTGAAAACGGTTCAGGTATGTTTGAAATAATAAAATTTCAAGACTATTATAAAACATTAAATATAGCTATTATAGTCTACGAGAAAGACACAATCGGTAAAAAGGGTGCACATTTTTTCGACGGTCGAAAAAAATTGGAAAAAATTGATGGTATCATCAATGTTTTATTTGACACGAAAAATAAACATTTTGATACCATCACTAGTTTAACAGGTTGCGTAGGGGCAAATTTTTTTTGCAAAGACTGCAACAAAAAGTATGCAGCACGAAAATCTCACAAGTGCCAATTTATTTGTTCTTGTTGTTTTAAATCACCCGCTTGCGATACAAAAAATAAGAAAAAAACTTGTGAGTCGTGTAATAGGTGGTTTTACGGTGAATCATGTTTTCAAAATCATGTAGAAAAACCCGATGAGAGAAAAAAATCGATTTGCGAGTCCGAACGTTTATGCGGCAAGTGTAAAAAACAATGCACTCCAAAGCACAGATGCGGTGTGGCTTATTGTAAAGATTGTAAGTCGGTACACTTACTGAATGATCTTTGCAGTATGCAACCGTTAGAAAAAAAAATAAAAGAAGACGATAGATTTCTTTTTATTTTTTTCGATTTAGAAACGCGTCAAGACGAGCGTTTGAAAGAAACTTCGACCGTCAAACACGTCCCGAACCTTTGTCTCCTGCAGCAACGATGCACCGATTGCATCGATAAACCCAATATTGATAGGTGTAATAGTTGTGGGGTTCGCGAGTTAATTTTCCGTGAGGACTCGGTAAAAAACCTTGTAGATTTTACGTGCCTTAGGAGCAATTCAATTTTTAAATCGATCGTTTGCATCGCGCACAATTTATCTGGGTTCGACGGTCAATTTTTGCTGTCCGAAATGACAGAACGCGAAGACCCTATAACACCTAACATTATTTTAAACGGATCCAAAATAGTTTTAATGACCGTCAATAGAAAAATAAAATTCATAGATAGTTTGAATTATTTTCACATGAAGCTCAGTGCTTTACCAAAGGCTTTTGGTTTACCGGAAAATAAAAAAAAAGGCTATTTCCCGCATCTATTTAATACTTTGAAAAACAAAAATTATAATGATGTTTTACCGGACGCTAAGTATTACGATCCTGATTCGATGTCTGAAAACGACCGCGCTCAATTTTATCTTTGGTATAACGATCAAAAATCTAAAAACGCGAAATTTGATCTCCAAAAGGAAATAGTAGAGTACTGCCGAATGGATGTAGAAATATTGCGTGACTCGTGTTTGGCTTTTCGTCGTATTTTTTTAAACGTTGGGGACGTGGATCCATTTATCTCGGCAACTACGATCGCGTCTACTTGCTCAAATGTTTTTAGACAAAATTTTTTGAAAAAAAAATACAATCGGTATTTTACCACCCAACGGATATAATCGGGCGAATAGACAATCGGAAAAAGCCATCGAATGGCTGCTTTTTATAGAAAAAAATCTCGGAAAAAATATTATCCACGCGGGAAGATCGCGCGAGTATAGAGTAAACGGGAAATATTTGGTTGATGGTTTTTTACCATCTGATGCACCTTCGGAAAGGAACTATTTACGAGTTCCACGGGTGTTACTATCATGGGTGTCTGGAATGTTTTCCGAATGATTGGCATAAAAAAATTCATTCGCATGAGGCTTTCGATACTCTGTATGAAAAAACTCACGAAAAAACCGAAACTTTAATCTCGTGGAGGTTTAAAGTTATAGAGATGTGGGAGCACGAGTTTGATGAGTTAAAAAAAATGATTTAAACTTGTGAGACTACTTAAACAATCATCCTATAATGAAGACCGTAAGACTGAATCCACGCGACGCTTTTTTCGGGGGTAGGACAGAGAATTTTGTAACCTCTTACAAAGCCGCTGATAACGAGAAGATCTCGTACATAGATATAATTATTCTGTATCCCAGCGTGTTAAAAAGCGGCGTTTTTCCCTTACTTCATCCCCAAATTTACAAAGGTTCGGAGTGTGAGGAGGTCCTAGTTGAGGGTGATAAAAATAATTTATCGCGCATCGAGGGATTAGTCAAGTGCAAGGTTTTACCCCCACGAGACTTACACTTGCCTCTACTCCCGGTCAAGATGCACAATAAATTAATGTTTACTCTGTGTCGTTCCTGCTGCGAGAGTATGAATGAAGGCGATTGTATGCATGAGAGTGAAAAAGACCGCGAGTTTTTAGGTACTTGGGTGAGCTTAGAGTTAAAAAAAGCCGTTGAATTGGGGTATATTATAAAGGAGATTTATGTAATCTGGAATTTTGAAACCACCGTATACAATAAATCTAACGGTACTGGTGGTTTATTTACAGATTATATAAATACCTTTTTAAAAATCAAACAAGAGGCTAGTGGGTGGCCTGCTACATGCACGGATGAGGCTAGCAAACAGCGGTACTTGAGGGGGTCGAGCTCGAGTACGAGAAAGTAGCCAAAAAACCTGGTTTACGCGCTGTAGCAAAATTATCATTGAACTCACTCTGGGGCAAATTATGCCAGCGCGAATCCTTACCGCGTACTGACATAGTTAAGACGCGGGAAGGGTTGTTAAAACGTTTGACAGACCCTAAAATTGAAGTAATGAATATTCTCGCCCCCAATTCAACTGTAATTTACGTGAACTGGCGGTACAGAGACGATGCTGTGACCGCAACGGGATACACAAACGTTGTAGTTGCCGCTTTCGTGACGGCACAGGCTCGTCTCAAACTGTACAGTTACTTAGAAAAACTAAATAAAAGAGCCTTGTACTGCGACACAGATTCCTGCGTATTTGTATCTAAAACTGATAATCCCAATGAGTATCAACCTCCTCTCGGAACGCTGTTGGGTGATATGAGCGACGAACTGAGTGATTACGGTTCCAAAGCTTTTATTCAAGAGTTTATAAGCGGGGGGCCAAAGTTTTACGGTTATCGCGTCATATCACCGGATAGTGAGACTACAAGTGAGTGTGTTAAAATCAAGGGAATAACTTTAAATTATAGAAATAGTGAGAAAATTAACTTTGAAAGCATTCATGAATTAATTAAAAACGCGTTTAATGCACCGGATGATAAAATTGAAATTGATTTTAAAGCCATACGTCGACTACCAACGCACGAGGTTGTTACTCGCGATGAGCGCAAAACATGCTCTGTAGTTTTGAAAAAAAGGCGTTTTATTAATGCCAAGTCATCTCATCCGTACGGGTTCAAAAAAAAAAAAAAAAAAAATGACTGAAAATCTATTTAAACCGCTACCTGATGGTTGTATAAATGTGTAAAAATATATTTGTAAGCTGTATAAAAATTGTAGTATTTAAAATATATTTGTAAGCTGTATAAAAAGTGTAGTATTTAAATTATATTTATAAGCTGTATAAAAATTGTACAAAAAATTGTAGTATTTGAATATTTGTAAGTTGTATAAAAATTGTAGTATTTAAAAATGTATTTGTAATTCTCGATCTGCTTAAAAATTGTAATTTTAAAAATAAAATTTATTTGCAAGCACAACATCTGTGTTCAAAAATTAATTGAAAAACACTATATTTATTTGAATATACGCGTGTCCTTGCGAATTATACGTGTATCCGCGCGCGTGGTCCGCCGCCGCCGCGGAAGAAAAAACGCGTATAAAAAAAAAAAAATTATTATCAAGCCCAATGTTCAACCAATTTATTAAACTACTACTCGGTTGTTCAAGTTTAAAAACTCGTAGTTTTGTACCGACGAGGATTCGAACCAGCAACCTACACCGTGACGCACCTTGAAAAATTTTAGAACGGCTACCAAAACCACAGGGCTACGGCACGATGCTACAGGTAAGGATAAATAAGCCAACTTTAAACTCTCCCCTTCAGTCTTCAAAATGGATACGCGCTGGCGACACCCTTTTACCTGTATCATAGCAGGATCTACCGGCTCTGGAAAAAGTTTCTTTGTCTCGCGTTTTATAGAACACAGAAATACTTTGTGTGACGTAAACTTTGACCAAATTTTATTTTACTATGCAGAGTGGCAAGAGGCATACAAGAAATTAAACGGTAAAATCGAATTCAAAGAAGGCTTACCAGACCCATCGGATTACTCTCACGATAACCACAAGAAAAAACTACTGGTGCTCGACGATTTAATGCGCGAATCATCATCTTGCGATGTGATTCTCGATCTTTTTACCAAGGGATCGCATCATCGGAATATCAGTGTAATTCTGATTATGCAAAACCTCTTTCACCAGTCGCGTATTCAGCGTACATTATCCTTAAATAGTCATTACTTTGTAATTTTCAAAAATCCCCGGGATAAATCGCAAATTATACATTTGGCTAAACAGATTTCTCCAGAAAACACAGGATTTGTAAAAGAGGCGTATTTAGACGCAACCAAACTCCCCCACTCGTATCTCTTGGTAGATCTTACTCAAGCCACAATGGATGAATTTAGATTTCGCGCGTGTATTTTTCCAGATGATAAAGTAAATTACGTCTACGTTCCGAAAAAACGTTAAATCAATTTGATATATCAGCCCATTCTCAGTATCTCGCCAACTATGGCAGAAGCCGCATCGGGTGTTTTTTTCTCTAAAAAACAAGTTGCTATTCTTCACGCACTTTGTCATTCCAATAACGAGCAACGAAAAGCGTTGTTGAAAGTCGCAGACAAAGCACTTGTTAAAAACATTTGTGAAATTGCTTTGAATGCTCTCTCTGGAAATCTAAATCTAAGCAGTGCAGAAAAAAATCGTTTAAAGAAACACAAAAATGTTTTACGTAAATTAATCGTCTGTAAAAAAAATGACAAAAACAACTGGTTGAAGAAAAAAAAACGGCTCGACAAAGAAATGTACGACATTATACATTCAAAAAATTTTAAAAACGATTTTGACAAGTGTAAAAATTATTTACAAGTTTTGTATCGATATCTTTCTTTCAAAGAAAAAGACAATTCCTACAAAAAGCCTTTGATGGATTTTAACGAATCTGTTAATGAAAGTGATTTATCAGCCGAAAACGTTGACATAAACGACAACGATTCCGAACCCATGAGCATCGATGTAATTTTACAAAATTTTCCCGGATATCCAGTTAAAAAAGCACGTCATTTGTTAAATTTTTTAAAGGAATCTGCCCCAGGGCGACTTCAATGGGATTCGTTTGGTACAATTTTTATTGACAAAAACAGAATAGAAGGCTCAGATATCGTTGAGCTTTTAAAGGATGCAGTTCGTCACAACACGCTCTACGGAAAAGATACAGTGAAAAATTTAAATCTTACTGGACAAAAAGAATTCACAAGTCTGATAAAATCAACCATTTTACCGTACAGACAAAAGAAAGTTTTGAATAACTTGTACGTTGATCGACCAAGAGCCAAGGCTAAACGTGGTGCTGATAAAAAAGTTTATGAAACTACACAAGAGATTACACGTGGAAAAAAACGAATTATTAGAGCCGATGGTTCGCGAAAAAAAGTAAAAACTGATTTTTCACCGAAAAAAACAAGAAGTACGACGAAATGGCTGAAGATGGAAATTTAAAGTACGAAAATCAGTTTTATGATTTATCTCACGAGGCTGGCTTTGCCGGGGCCACAAATTTATTACGTGTTAATGCAAAAGGTAAAAAGTTGACCGATGAAGTTGAAAAAAAGAGAATCTACAATTGGTTATCACACCAGGACGCTTACACCCTCCACCGACCTGTGAAACGAAAATTTCCAAGGCTACATTATAACGTGTCAAACGTTGACGACTTGTGTTGAAGCTTGACCTCTTGCAAACGTCTGGTATAAAAGAATACAACGACAACTTCACTTTTTTACTTGCCGCAGTGGATGCCTTGTCAAAATATGCATTCGTCGAAGTTATTAAAGATAAATCCGGACCCAGTGTGACGGCTGCTTTTAAAAAAATTCTTAAACGAGCCGCACCTCGTCAACCTTTTTTAGTTCAGACTGATTCTGGTTCGGAGTTTAAAAATTCAGTTTTTCAAAATTACCTAAAAAGTCTTGACATCAAATTTCGAGTTGCTAGAAATCCTGATATTAAATGTGCAATAGTGGAGCGTCTGAATCGTACGATACGAGAACGCATGTGGCGTTATTTTACTTATAAAAATACCAACCGTTACATCGATGTCGTGCAAAAAATTATTCACGCATACAGTAGTGATCAAAATTATAAGGCACCCCCTATAATTCGCCTGTTTCAAGTTAATATTTTGACTTTGTGCATGCCTGCACGTGTTTAAATATTTTAGTATTCATCTCTAAAATTTTTTTTGTTCAAAACAAGTTCAGTACTTGAAAAAAAAACGTTTACTTTATATTAATTCGTCTTTCTAATCAATTTTTATCCTCTTTTAAGCTTAAAATGACTTTTTTTAAAAAACAGCTAAATTTAGTTCTTTTATGATCTAGATAGTGTTCTGTAAAATTTCTATAAACACCTAAGTGAATAATATATTTTTTTTCGCGTTTCTCCGATGTTCAAGTTTATCGAAAAAAATTTTCAAGCTGATTAATAGAAAAATGTTCAAGCCACAAAGAAAAAATACATTTTTTTAAACTTGAAAAAACATTGATTATTTGTACTTTTACATTGTTTTTCGCTTAAATTTGCTTTTTTTTATTAATTTGGGAGGTAAAAATTATATTAAACCGATATTTGATGAATTTTAAACTAATTCAATTTATTATGAATCAAAATCTTACAGAGAATTTTAAAAAAATATGTTAAAAAACAGTTTTTCTAATACAATTAAATTTCACAAAAATAACTTCAATTTGTATTTAATTGATTACAAGCAATATATTTATCGAATTGACTTTTTCATTGATTTAAATATTCAGTTAGAAGTTTCAGAGAGTTTATTCAACTTAAAGTAATTTTTCAAATTCGTAGAATTCGGATGTCAGTCTTCGTTACCGAATGTTCGATCGGTAAAGAATTTATCTACATTACCGACCGAGCCATCATTATTGATAAATTAGTTTTTTAAATGTTTATAAGCTTGCATAACTTTCATCATGGGAAGAAAAGCATCTTCTGATAAAATTAAGTGGCAGATTATAGGATTGTTGAAAGGAGGAAAAAATCAGAGTCAAATTTCAAAAATATTAAAAGTTAGTAGGTGTTGCGTTCAAAACACCATTAAGACGTATGAAAGCACGAAATCCGAAAAATTTAAAAGTGGCGCTGGCAGGCCAAGAATAACGAGTAACCGGATTGATCGAATCATTATTAAAAAGGCAAAGAATAATCGTGCAGTTACAGAAAACAATATCAAAAATCAAATAAATGAAGAACTTAATGTAAAAGTGTCTCGAGTAAAAGTTAATAGACGTTTGCTTGAGAAGAACATGAAATCTGCTGTCGCAACTCGTAAGCCTCTTCTAACTGCAAAAAACCGAAAAGCTAGCTATGAATGGTGCAAAGACAAGCTATCATGGACAGTTGAAAAATGGAATTTAGTTCTTTTTAGTGATGAATCTAGCTTCCAACTTTTTTCTAACCAAAGCGAATAAGACGTACCAGCAGTGAAAAATACAATCCTGATTGCCTTGCTCCAAGAGTGCAGAAAGGTGGTGGATTAATTATGGTTTGGGGATGCCTGTCAGGAAAAGAAAAAGGAGAACTTCAATTTGTGCAAGGTACAGTGAACAGCAAAAAATACATCGAGACGATGGAAAATTTTATGCTTCCATCAAAAACAAAGGTTTATGGACGTCAAAAAATTTGGTATTACCAACAAGACAATGCTCCGTGTCACAAATCAAAGAAAACGATGCAATAGTTTAATGATAATTAAATACCTATACTAGATTGGCCAGCACGTTCCCTAGATTTGAATATAATTGAGAATGCTTGGGATCAATCAGAGATAATGATCAAAGACAAACACCTGAGAAATTTGGAGGATTTAAAACGAGAGATCGCTGTAGCCTGGCAAAAATTGAGTCCGAGTTACTGTAAAAAACTTGCAGAATCTATGATCCGAAGAGTTCGCGCTTGCTTCGAGGCTAAAGGAGGATCAACTAAGTACTAAAGAAGGGTAAACTAATTACTAAATACATAAAAAACATATTATATTAAATAATAAAAATGAATATAATAATTATTTCTAAAAATAAATTTATACTATTACTTGTAATCAATTAATACAAATTGAAGTTATTTTTGTGAAATTTAATTGTATTAGAAAAACTGTTTTTTAACATATTTTTTTAAAATTCTCTGTAAGATTTTGATTCATAATAAATTGAATTAGTTTAAAATTCATCAAATATCAGTTGAATATAATTTTTACCTCCCAAATTAATAAAAAAAAGCAAATTTAAGCGAAAAACAATGTAAAATTACAAAAAATCAATGTTTTTTCAAGTTTAAAAAAATGTATTTTTTCTTTGTGGCTTGAACATTTTTCTATTAATCAGCTTGAAAATTTTTTTCGATAAACTTGAACATCGGAGAAACGCGAAAAAAAATATATTATTCACTTAGGTGTTTATAGAAATTTTACAGAACACTATCTAGATCATAAAAGAACTAAATTTAGCTGTTTTTTAAAAAAAAGTCATTTTAAGCTTAAAAGAGGATAAAAATTGATTGGAAAGACGAATTAATATAAAGTAAACGTTTTTTTTTCAAGTACTGAACTTGTTTTGAACAAAAAAATTTTAGAGATGATTACTAAAATATTTAAACACGTGCAGGCATGCACAAAGTCAAAATATTAACTTGAAACAGACGAATTTTAGGGGGTGCCTTATAATTTTGATCACTACTGTACAATCATACAATACACAGCGGTATAAAAATGAGACCTGTCGAGGTCAATCATTACAACGCTAAAAAGGCACGTGAAAATTTAGAAAAAAGAGCTCGATCTCAAAGTATAAATAAAAGTATAAAATCAAAAAGAGCACCAGGATTGAAACTTAAATACAGCGTCGGAGACTACGTAAGGATCAGTCGAACTAAAAACACCTTTGAAAAAGGTGTTTTTAGTTCGAAAAGGTTACGAGAAAAATTTTAGTGAAGAAATATTCAAAATCATCCGTATATCGCGTCGTCAAGGGTTGTATACGTATATCATCAGTGACTTGAACGACGAGGAAATTGACAGTTTTTTTTACACGGAAGAATTAGCGTTGGTTAGAAAAAATCGTTTGAAAGAAGATAAAATATTCAAAATCGACCACATTGTTGCTACTAAAGGTCGTGGTTCCAATTAAAAAGTTCTCGTACGCTGGGCAGGAAACAATTCTAAGTTTGATACGTGGTTAAAAGCATCTGAGCTTGAAGATATTTAAAAATGAATAACCCTGATGAATTTTACTTGATTCTTCCCAGTAACTCAAGTATGATTTATTATCCCGATAATACAACCACTTGTTTTACCACTCATTTATCTCGTGAAATAAAACTCACGGGGGATTGGTACGTGGGATTAGTTGAGATTCATGTATCGTGTACAATAAAACACATTGAACAGCATGAGTCGAGATTATATTTTTCCATGAGAGATTATCCACCCGAACCACACGATTTTCCTCAAGGTCGGTACGAATCGGTGTTGCAACTAGCTAATGAAATTAATCAAACCCGTGAAATTTATGAACATCAAATGTTTCAACCCTCCATGGATCTCAAAGGGTATTATACTCTTACTAGAAAATGCGAGTGTAAAGATAAACACAAAACAATGTTTAATGAAAAAGTTTGCCGTATTTTTGGATTTGAAAATGAGTCACAGAGAAAAAATTTTACTCTCGAAACATCGCCCGAGAATCCTGTTGTAGTTGCTTCGAGACCAGCGGTTATTGGACGCGCTATTCCTGATCAGTTGCTTGTGTATACAGATATTTGCATGCCATGTATGGTCGGTGATACTCAAGCTGGTTTATTACGTATAGTTTCAATCGATACTTCCAAATATACTTTTGGTAGCAACATTGTCAAGCAATATTCACCGCCTCATTACTTACCCCTACTCCAACACACTTTCCAAAGTATAACCATCGATATAAGGGACGTTTTTGGCCAACCGCTTGCATTCAGTTTTGGTACTTTGATTGTGACATTAAGATTTACCCGTAATCGAGTTTAAAAATTACGCTGTATTTATATTATTACGACCAACAAATTGGAGGTGGTTCAAGAGTGAAAAACGTTTTTTCCGGCTCGACTTACCAACGAGGTCATGGTATTGGTGCATTCCTCAGTGGGCTAGCACGACATATTTTACCCTACATCACGCGTGGTGTAAGAGCTGTAGGAAAAAAGGCTGTTCGTGCAGGCGTGAATGTTTTCGATGACGTAGTTAACAATGACGTCAATATAAAAGAATCGCTCAAAAAAAGGGTTCGAGAATCTGGAAATACTTTGAAAAGAAAGGCTGCAACTAAAATGGTTGATTTAATGAAAGGTGAAGGATATAAAACAAAAGCATCGAAACGTAAACGTCAGTCATCAAAAGGGAATCGTCGCGTTCGTACCTCTTCAACGAAAAAGAAGAAAAAAAAGGTTCAAGGACAAAAGAAGAAGAAGAAGAGTGTGACGAAAAAGAAAAAAAAAACTTTGAGAAGTATAACTGATATATTCGGACCCCGGTAAAAATGGCGTTCCTACACTCACATAGTTCGGAGTGTATGGCTTCCGAGCTTGATCTTTTCACCGTACCACCAACTCAGACATCCATCGAAAGCTGTAATTTTTGTCAATTCAAACCTGTCTCTTCTCCAACAGACGATTCGGATGCACCTATCGAATTTGTTGTCCCTGCAACGAGTGAATACTACATGGACTTAGCTCACACAATGCTTAGTTTACAAGTGGTTATAATACCGAATCATTCAGCCCCTGAAAATATCAAAGTCGGACCGGTGAATAACTTTCTTCACTCGAATTTTAATCAGGTTGATGTTTTTTTCAACAATAAACTTGTCACTCCGACTAGTAATATGTACGCGTATAGAGCATACATTGAAACTCTCTTGAATTACGGCCCTGCAGCTAAAAGTTCGCATTTAACCGCAAGCTTGTGGTACGAGGACGAAGCCTCAAAGTTTGATGCACTGCCAAATGCTGGAAATAAAAACGCTGGTCTTACAAAGAGACAAAAATTTGCAAGTCCTGGACAAACGTTTGAATTGATCGGGCATATTCGCAGTGATGTTTTCAATCAAGATAAAATGCTGATCAACGGTGTAGAGTTGCGTATTCGTTTTGTAAGAAACAAGGATTCGTTTTGTTTGATGGATGCTTCGGAGGATGGAAAGTACAAGGTTCAAATCAAAGCAGCAACGCTCATTGTACGCCGTGTAAAAATAAGTCCTCCCGTTTTGCTAGCACACGCTAATGGTTTATCCAAGGCTTCTGCAAAGTATCCGATTACACGCGTGGATATAAAATCATTCACGATGCATCCTGGTCTTTTATCCGAGACTCTAGATAATGTTTTTTTGGGTCAGCTACCTAAAAGATTGATCATTAGATTTGTAGAAAACAGAGCATTCAACGGTAACCGTCAACTTAACCCGTTTAATTTTCAACATTTCAATATAAACTATCTCTCTTTGTACATTGATGGTGTGCAAGTACCCAGTAAACCACTGACTCCACGATTTCAAGGCAATAATAAATCATTTATCGAGTGCTTTCAAACACTTTTTACCGGTACAGGCATTCATTTTTTGAACGAGGGTATAGAGATCAACAGAGAAAATTACGACAAGGGAAATTTTTTGACTGCTTTTTATCTCACTCCTAATTCGTCTGAACATTGCGGGTCTCATTGGTCACTGGTTCGATCTGGCTCTGTTCGGTTAGAGGTGAAATTTGAAGAGGCTCTAGCAACAACAATCAATTGTATTGTTTATGCCGGGTTCGATAATTTATTAGAAATCGACTCAGAACGCCAGGTGTTGGTAGACTTTAGCGCCTGAAAAAAAAAAGGGAGGGGATAGAGAGGTTGCTACATTCCTCATCGCTACTCTCAGTTTCTTTTCGTTCGTCGTTCTCTCAACTTCGCCTTTCCACCATGGACTTAATAATAGACTGTCAAGCTATAAGAGATGAAAATAAAAAGTTGTATCCTAAAGAAGTAGCAGTTGTTTCAGTGCAGCATAATGTGATTGGTCATTGGATCTTAAAATCTCCCAATAATTTTGAAAGTTTATCATCTGACTTGAAAATTACAAACAATTTTTATACACGCGATATTCATGGATTGGAATGGTTTGACGGTGACATTACTTTATCTCAATTGAAACACCATCTCTACGAACTCACCAGAAAAGCTAAAGAAGTTTATACCCGAGGTAATGAAAAAAAAATCTTCTTCGAGTCATTAATTTGCCGTCGTGTAATTAATTTTGAAGATTTCTCTGGACCCATAAATGGGAATCTCCGTAAATTGTTTAAAAAAGAAAATACAATGTGTGTCACTCATGGAATGGTCGACATCACCATGCATGGGTTAATCGATCCCCCTGTTGCTGTTGATTTTTGTGCATTAAACAAGTGTTTTTTAAGCAGATTGTTTTTACGTAGTATACTCAAGCCTGAAATTTTTAATGAATTTAAAACGTACGATTTGTCATCCAGAACATATTACTGTGCTCTCCTGGAACATGACACAAAAATGAGACTTGGTAAATCTGTAAAACATGAAGGTGAAGACGAGGTCGGAAGTATAACCACAGCATCTACTGTACTTAGCATCAGTCCGAGTGCCACACCCGTTGCAACATCATCAATAAACGGAGACTACGATACACCTAAATCGTGGGAACAAAATGAACACCCGGGAGATAATGCAGGCAATTCTGACATTGCCTAAAAAAATCAAAACTATCGGAGTTTTTGCTGCTGATCAAGTCCCAAGACGTTTGACTTTGCCTGCTGCAATCGTCGTCAATACCGATGCGTCCGATAAGCCTGGAAGTCATTGGACAGCTTTGTTTATCGATAAAAAGAGAAAAGGTACATTTTTCGACAGCTACGCACGAGCACCACAATCGAGACATATCTGCAATGCGATTAAAAAAAACTGCACTTCATGGCGTTATAACAAAAAACAACTGCAAAGCTTCGATAGTTCAGTATGCGGCGAGTATTGCGTACATTTTTTACATCACATGAGTGAAACCAACAATTTCCAGTCGTTATTGGATCAGTCTACATCAAACACGCCTTACAACGACAAAAAGGTTTCAAAATTCTTCAAAAAATACAATTCTAATTCTTTCAAAAATAAAAATAAAAACAATGTGTTACCACGAGGTAGTTCATTTGGAGGAGGTTTCAGTAATCAATCATGCGTATCAAGAATTAACTATATATTATACTCATTATAAGGTGCAAAAATTAAATAATTAAGTTAAGTGAGGACCAGCGCGACGAGAATTGACATTAATAGATCTTTTTCCTGAAAATTTGTGAATTAAAATTGTGTTTGAGAAATATAGAAAATTAACGCGAGCGAAAAGGGACGAGGAGAAGGCAGGAAATCACTGGGCTTCAAATAACTAACACTGGCATTTAAAAACTTTAACTTTTGGTGAATTTATTTATCGGTATCTAAGGTTTACAATAGAGGAGAGTGGTCACGCCGTTTTGACCGGGTGGCACTCTACCTCTGGGAAACTAGGTGGAATCGTCGTAGATAAGCGGTCGATCTACGACGACGGCGCTGAGTCCCGTGATGCGTGGTCGCGGCATCACGGTCGCAGCAAGACTGGCGAGGGCGGAAACTGGTCACTCTGGACAGCTCTGGCGTGGGTCGCTCGCATGACCAATCACGTGGCAATAAAAGGCGGTAAATCTCAAACATTCCGCCCGCCTTAATCGACTGTAGTCGATTAATAATATCTGTGAACATAATAAAAATAAAAATAATATTAAGTAATATATAAAAATAATTGTAAGTCTAGGGTGGTTAGTAAGCGTACGATCAAACGTAGAGGCTTACTGGGCAATTTTGGTAAGAGCCTGATGCTCTGTCCAAGGAAAATTCCTGGGTCGAAAACCCAACAGTTAAATAATGATACAGCCAGGGTCTGAAGTTGAGTTACTTCAAGTGGCTGAACGCTTGAGATCGTGATTGGGGCCTGAACATGGAGTGGTTCAGGTGGCTTTATTTTTGAGAGTACAGCCGGTGCCTGAAGCTGGATTAGTTCAGGTGGCTGTACTTTTGTCATGGTAGCCAGCGTCTGGACTTTAATTAATTTAATTGTCGCAGGTGGCTGAGCTTTAAGACACGTTGCCGGTGTCTGAATTTTGGAGTGTATAACCGAAGCCTGGACTAAGTGTGTCGCAGGGGGCTGAATTTTGAAGGGTGCAGCCGAAGCCTGAACTCTAAGTAGTTCAGGTGGCTGTTTTTCGAAAGCGCTAGCCGTTGCCTGAGCCAGGACAGCCGCAGGTGGCTTGCTCTTGGAGAGGTTCGTTGGACCCTGGACTTGAGATGTCTCAGGTGATTCCATTTTGAAGGGGATCGCCGGAGCCCGAACTTGAGGTGGTTCAGGTGGCTGTGCCTTAATCAAGGACTTGAATTCGTAGATTGGTGCCGGAGTCTGAACATGGATTAGATCAGGAGGCTGGACTTCGACATGAGTAGCCGAGGCCTGGACTTGAGGTGTCGCAGGTAGCTGAATTTTAAAATAATTAGCCAGGTCCTGAAACTCAAGCGGTTCAGGTGGCTCGTTCTCAATGGGTGATATCAAAAACTGGACTAAGGGAGTCACAGGTGGCTCAATTTTAAGAAATTGGATGTAGTCACACCACACGTCATCAAAGGTGTCCTGCGTATGGTAGAACATGTCTTTGACGAAGTAGTCGTGGCCACGGTCTACATCCCGGCAGTTTCTTAAACTTTTATCATTTTGGATAAACTCTTGCCAGAGTTGTTCGAGACGCAGGATGCGCTTCTCTGCTAACTCGTGAATCATCAAGGTTCCTTTTTGCTTAAATATTTCGAAATGAGTGACGATTCGATTTCGGATTATAGCTTGCCTGCTAAGGATTCGCGCAAATGAATTTGGTTTTTTCATTTTGCAAGGTAGGGCGGTATTTGAAATAATAAATCAATAGGTAAAAGTTAAAACTATCTTTTGGCTTGGGAAGATTTAAATTGAAACACAATTTAAATTTGTTTTCTAAACTTGAGGCGATTTGGACAAGGCAAAAAAACATGAGTGGTGAAAATGTAAATTGAAACACAATTATTCTTTAAATGAAAGAATGGAAAAATATTCAAACTTATGAATGTCACTGGTGGAACAATCTTTAATTGAAATACAATTAAGATGAGGCAATTATTCTTTAAACAAAAGAATGGAAAAAATATTCAAACTTATGAATATCACTGGTGAAACAATCTTTAATTGAAATACAATTAAGATGAGGCAATTATTCTTTAAATAAAAGAAACTGAAAAAATATTTAAACACATGAATATTATTGGTGGAATAGAATTTAAACTGAAATACAATTTAAAATGAGGCAATTATTCTTTAAATAAAGGAAACTGAAAAAATATTCAAACATATGAATATTATTGGTGGAATAGAATTTAAACTGAAATACAATTTAAGATGAGGCAATTATTCTTTAAACAAAAGAATGGAAAAAATATTCAAACTTATGAATATCAGTGGTAGGACAATCTTTAATTGAAATACAATTAATATGAGGCAATTATTCTTTAAATAAAAGAATGCTGAAAAATATTCAGACTTATGAATATCAGTGGTGGAACAATCTTTAATTGAAATACAATTTAAGATGAGGCAATTATTCTTTAAACAAAAGAATGGAAAAAATATTCAAACTCATGAATATCAGTGGTAGGACAATCTTTAATTGAAATACAATTAATATGAGGCAATTATTCTTTAAATAAAAGAATGCTGAAAAATATTCAGACTTATGAATATCAGTGGTGGACAATCTTTAATTGAAATACAATTAAGATGAGGCAATTATTCTTTAAATAAAAGAAACTGAAAAAATATTCAAACATATGAATATTATTGGTGGAATAGAATTTAAACTGAAATACAATTTAAAATGAGGCAATTATTCTTTAAATAAAGGAAACTGAAAAAATATTCAAACATATGAATATTATTGGTGGAATAGAATTTAAACTTATGAATCGTTCAGGAAGAAATAATTTTAAATTGAAATACAATCTAAAATGAAGGAAAACTAATTAACTAGGGACAGAAAAGGAATGAAAGATTGAGTGACAAAGTGTAAATAAAAAATAGAAAACTGAGCAACTAAAGTAGGTAAAGAAGGGTTGTCAATAGGTTAGTAGTGTGCAGTCACCTGACTGCCAGGCTAAACTTTTTAAATAAAAAAGCTTGAAACCATCCAAACAAGCTGGATATCCTTGGTCGATGACTGACAAACCAGGTTATTCAAGAGAACAAACTATGATTGAGTAGGTGGTTTATGGTATTTGATTATTAATCTTGACAAATACCTAAAAATGAAAAAAATTCAATTAGAATTTTTTAAAATATAAACTTGAAAAAAAATCAACAAGAGATTGGCTACTAGAAATAATTTGATTATACTATACTAAGGAGATTGGCAAAAAATTGATTCCAACGCTGACTCTAACAACCATAAGAAACAGTACATTTAAACCCAAGGCTATCGAAGAACTCTGGGAGTGCTGCTGCAGCTGTACGAGGGCTCGAGGACTACCAGTTGGTGAAGAAAGTCCCTTCGCTTGCTCCCACAGGTGCCAAAGGTTGCTCAGATGTGGTTGGACAGTAAGCGTGGACCTCAGTTTAACAGGTAGTTTCACCTGCAAATTCAATAATGTCAGATAAGGTGGAACAAAATAAAATGAAATTAAGTTTTCAGGTGAGCTCAATATTAACAAAGTAAACATTGAAAAAATTATTCCTAATTTTATTGGTCACTTGACCCTAAAATAATCAATTGTTTACCAAAATAGTAACAGCTGTACTCAATTATTGAGGAATTGGGTCAACTGACTATTTGTTTTGGAAGGATAAAAATAAATAAATTTAAGAAAAAGGCAAAATAGAATGGAGAACAATGCAGCTAACTTTACCCACACAGTTCCAAGGCTAAACAAATACAAGAAAAAATTGAAATTATTAAATTGCGCAACACAAGTTTGCGACTTGGAGCGGACCCACCGTATTAGCGGAGTCAGCTGGTCGAGGTGCCTTCTCTCTCTCTCCCACTGCAGAGGGGCTGCAGTGCGGCAGGGATGTAGCAGGCCGATGGTCTTCAGCTGATGGCAAGCGGTGTTGCCGAGTCGCCTTCCGATCCACCGTCGTCTTAGTTTTTGGTCGAGCCGTTGGGCGTCTTTATTGCTCCGTGGCTCGTGCTGTAGGCGAGACTCCTTCCCTTTTCCAATATGGCCGCGAAGCTTCACGTGGCTCTCCGGCGAGGCGTCTTTGCCGTTTGCGGTTATGAAACTGGCGGCGTCGATGCACTTCTCTTCTATTTTCTCTCGCGACGCGCTTTTTCCGGGGAACTTTTCCCCACAAGGGATGCCAAATGTTTGAGAAATATAGAAAATTAACGCGAGCGAAAAGGGACGAGGAGAAGGCAGGAAATCACTGGGCTTCAAATAACTAACACTGGCATTTAAAAACTTTAACTTTTGGTGAATTTATTTATCGGTATCTAAGGTTTACAATAGAGGAGAGTGGTCACGCCGTTTTGACCGGGTGGCACTCTACCTCTGGGAAACTAGGTGGAATCGTCGTAGATAAGCGGTCGATCTACGACGACGGCGCTGAGTCCCGTGATGCGTGGTCGCGGCATCACGGTCGCAGCAAGACTGGCGAGGGCGGAAACTGGTCACTCTGGACAGCTCTGGCGTGGGTCGCTCGCATGACCAATCACGTGGCAATAAAAGGCGGTAAATCTCAAACAAATTGTTTATACATTAAAGGGCATGAAATATACATATATTATTATTTTTAAGATTGTATGAAGGAGAGAGACTAATAAATTATATTATATATATTTTAACCTTATTTTTGTTTTCTTTTTATTTCACGACCCACCTGTTTTTCTAAAAAATTCTTTTGTAGCTCTCAACATAAATTACGCCTTCCCTAGCACACTGTTTTTCAAAAAAAAAAAAAATTCCTTAGCTGATGCAGGTCTGGACATGCTTGGACATAATTTACGACTTCTCTGTCGCCCCTCTTAATCGGTTTTTCTAAAAAATTCTTTTGTATTTGCAGGTCCAGACAGGACTAAACATAATTTATGACTTTTCTGTCGCCCCTCTTACCCGTTTTTCCAAGAAAATTCCTTTGTTGATGCAGGTGTGGACAGGCTTGGACGTAATTGACGACTTCTCTGTCGCCCCTCTTGACCGGTTTTTCTAAAAAATTCTTTTGTATTTGCAGGTCTGGACAGGCTTCGGCATAATTTACGCCTTCTCTGTCTCCCCTCTTACCCGTTTTCCCAAGAAAATTCCTTTGCTGACGCAGGTCTGGACAGGTTTCGACATAATTTACGACTTCTCTAGCACCCCTCTTGACCAGTTTTTCAAAAAAAAATTCCTTCGCTCATGCAGGTCAGGACAGGCTTCGGCATAATTTACGGCTTCTCTGTCTCCCCTCTTAATCGGTTTTTCTAAAAATTCTTTTGTAGCTGCAGGAGACAAAGGTTCGACCCTACGCGTTACAAGCCTGTCGTCGCCCCCCAACACTGTCAGTAGATAAAAAACGTTTCAAGAGACGAGATGTCTTCCGAAAAAAAAAATAAAGTAACCATGGGTTTACCCAATATGGTTTTATCAACAACGTATGTTATAAATCGCTCCAATGCGAAGCGTATCAGTGTGGGGTTGGTTTTTAATGGAACTTTTTTTGCACCGGTCGTAAAGTTTTGTTCTTCTGGACCACCAAGCAAATACATAACTTTGGATAAAGATTCATTGGATCAGTTCATACAATTATCAGGTGAGATGGAAACGTACTTGCAAGACCATTACAGAGCGTGCTTACTCCCAAAAATGATTCAGTTACCTTCTCACAATATCGTTTTTGGAGAATCGTTTGTAAAAAGAGCAGTTATTATAAACGAACGAGTGCTTGAAAATCTGGAGACTGAGACAACTGGTGAACAGGAAGAAGCTGCCAAACAAAAATCTTCTCTGGAAACGCTACTCGAAACCGCCAAAATAAAGAAAAAAATTGAAAATCCGAATTGCGTCGTACTGCAACAACCTACATACGAGGGTTTCAAAGAGATGATTCCGTGCATTTTAAGTAGATTCAAAAATTTGAGCGAGAAGCAGAATTTAGTGAACAAAATTTACGAAGGTATTGTAAACTTCTTGATTGAACATTTCAAAAAAGAAGATCTCACCAAAGTAAATAATTGTTTACGTATTGCCGATTATTTTAATCAGTATTACGTACTTGTAAAAGAAAGTATTGAGAACTATGTACGCGAATATCTCGATGAATCTCAACGACAAGACACACATATTATAGACTTGGTGTTAGCTGAACTACAGGCCTGCTATTTACCCTTCATTTCAAGAGATGTTTCTCAAAATTTACACGCAGAATGAAAAAATCTCACAATTACTTAATAAAGGTTTTTCAAACAAGCCCTTCAGTATTATTCTAGTCCCGTTACTATTAACATGGGCCAGGTCTTCAGCAAGTTCAAAAGCGTTGAGACAAATGTAACAAAAATGGGAATCGGCAAAAGTTCTAGCTCCGGCTACACCAAGCTCGACAGAATACAGGATCCCGAGCAAACCAAACCTCTCATTTCCAAAGAAAAAGAAGATAAAAAAAAAGGAAACGATAACCCTGGCTTTCAAAAAAACTCTTCAGCCGACCCAAAAAAAGATGGTTACAAAAAATTTAAATAATTTGTAAATTACGTTTTGAATAAAGGCTCTGTAAATAAATTTATTCTTTTTTATTTCACACACCTATGTTCCTAAATTTTTCCCACTTTTTTAATAAACATAATTTACTCTTTTCAAAATTAAATATTTGTAGAAAACTAAATTTTAGAAATTTGTAAAAAAAATGTTTTAAAATTGAAAAATCATTTAAACCTGAAATTTTCAAAAATTTGAATACAACAACCATTATACTCTTAAAAAATTTTCAAAGTTGCATGAAATCTGAAATCTTCAAAAATTTGAATACAACTAGCATACAATTTTAACTCTGTAAAAAAAAAAAAAAAAATTTGCATAAATTCCAAAAATTTGCATAAAATTTGCATATAATTTGCATAATGCGCGCAGGGCCCTACAGCCGATGACGTCACGCCACCCCCGCCACGCTATGCTACCCTGGTAGGGCAGTGGGGACTCCCGCCAGGACTGACGCTGGGGCTAGTGGTGACGTCATTAGGCCACGCCCCTTCTGTCTGGCCATACTGCCATATGTCTACTTACATGAAAGTAGAGACTTTAAACTATGTTGTTTAAAATTTTCAAAATGATTCATTCATTAGGGTCAGAGCACTGATGAGTTGAAAATAAAATCGTCTCGTCAGGCGCTGCGGTGGCCGTCCCCTCCCCTCTTTTCCCCTCACCAAAGTACCAAAAATAAAAAAAAGTAAAGTATAAAGTAAAGTATATATATACGCTAAGTACGATCTTTAAAAAATACTTTTAAAAAAGTAATATTTACGGCGATTGGTCTTTTTAAAAGGATTCAAAATAAAAAGTTATACGCTAAATATAATAGTCTTTTTTTGAAAATGAATTAATGAAAGAAGTGAAATCAAAAAATTTATTACGGACGACTTGAGGCCAAATTACTTATTATTTAAAAATAATTTCTCTTCTAAAAGATGATCATATTATATTGAATCACCTTCAATATACGTAAAGTTAACAATTTTTCAATTATAGCACATACATGGGAAAACACATGCAAATTGCACACAATTCAAACACTTTTTAAAATTAAAAATTAAAATATGTTGTTAAGAAACACACTGAGCATTCAAAATAAAATTTAAAAAATACAGGTATCAATGACTTTTTTCGAGATAATTTAGTTCAAAGATGTGACAGTCAGCGATCGTAATTAAATCGTCGGTAACGATTTAGGATTTGGCGCGAATCACGTGACTGTCGAACGCAGCTCAGAGCGGACCTCTGAGGTGGTAGAGCAGGAATCAGGAAGCCACTCGTAGTTTTCGTGTCCAAGTGTTCGCACGTACATGGAACTTAACTCGTCTCGGTTCGGCGGCTAACCGGACTCCTCGGGAGTGGAATGTCGTCGAAGAGAGAGTTGGCAGAGACAGAAGGTGCGGGATCGATGGTCATCACCCGGGAAGCATTCTTCTGTCTAGACGAGTCAACCGGCTTTTGGAAGCCGTGGACGTCGGGGGACCTGACCGACGTCCGGCAGACACGCAAAGATCTGGAGATCGATTCATGGCAGATCTTGAAGCAGCTTACTCGTTACGGAAGTCGAGGCAATTATTGACATTCGCGTCGCGCGTTGTGGTAGAGCCGTAGTGTGAGAGTGTGGTGTTATTTGTGAAGTTGTCATTTCACGTCATCGCCTGGACCGCTTTCCGATGGCTACACGGCGACTCGGGTATGGTAGATATTGCGGCTGGTCGGCATCGTAGCCTGAAATTTTGTTTAGCCTGACGGCTTGGTATGAGGTGCACCTTAGCGACTCCGTAAGTTAATTGTAAATGTGCGAGTGAGTGTGAATGCGTGTGAGTGTCCTTAGTACACTGTTATTGTCATAATCTTTGTTTTTCTCTTGCGCGCGTTAGCTGCCGATAGCAGCAGGAATTTGTGTGCGCGCACAACGATTTAGAGAACATTGAAGATTCTTTTGTTTACTGGTTTAAACGACACCGAGTCGTAACTCGGAATTTGTATTTTAGGTTTAGATTTGTTTCAATAAATTATTAAATTGTTAATTTAATTTTTATTGACTAAACCTGGCGTTCCTGCGAATCGATCCTGTTTTAATACCCGCACCCACTACCGATAAACGAACTAGCCGACCACGTCGCGAAGTATAGTAATATTCGCGGACTAGATTTCCTCATTTTATTATTTCAGGTCGATGAGTTGCAGTTCGACGAGTGCTTGGATCAGCACTAAGTACAGGTGATAAGGATTTAGTACGCACCGTGGGTATTTGTATCGGCTCATACAAACCCTTAAATCCACCCCTGTTACAAAGAATATTAAATTTTTACAGGTCAAGTATAGCCATACATTGTTATTTAGTTGATATCTAACTTAATTACAACATATTTTAATTTTAAAAAGTGTTTGAATTGTGTGCAGTTTGCATGTGTTTTCCCATGTATGTGCTATAATTGAAAAATTGTTAACTTTACGTATATTGAAGGTGATTCAACATAATATGATCATCTTTTGAAAGAGAAATTATTTTTAAATAATAAGTAATTTGGCCTCAAGTCGTCCGTAATAAATTTTCTGATTTCACTTCTTTCATTAATTCATTTTCAAAAAAAGACTATTATATTTAGCGTATAACTTTTTATTTAGACTCCTTTTAAAAAAACCAATCGCCGTAAATATTACTTTTTTTAAAGTATTTTTTAAAGATCATACTTAGCGTATAATTTTTCATTTAGATTCCTTAAAACCAATCGCCGTAAATATTACTTTTTTAAAAGTATTTTTTAAAGATTTTATTGCGTAAATTCGGTAAATATTTAAATGTATTTCCTTTTTGTCCACAAGTTCAAAAAACCAAACTCCATAAATAAATCATTAATATTGTTGAAATATGTCTTAATAAATTATTTCACGAACTTAACAAATTCTAAATAATTTAACAATAACTAAGATATATTCAATTATTCTGATGTAAAACCACGACATAAACCAGAACCTATAAAAGTCCTAGGGAAATCAATTTTATATGTAAAAAAAAAAATTCAATTTAGTATTTACCTATTTTTTAAATGTACATTGCATAACTTTATTTTAATGTAAATTTACATTGAAATGTAGCAAATACTCATTTGTAACCTTAAAATGATTAAAAAAAAAATAAAAATTTTCAATGATTGGTTCATGTTAACTTAGATATATCTAGTTCTTCTGTTTAAAATTACTTTTATATAATTTTATCATTATCCAGAACCCATAAAAATCATAGACATAATTTATTGTTATGAACTACTTTTGAATTCGTTTTGCATACATAATAGATGGACGAACTAAATCCACTTTAAAAATAATGGAGCAAATGCTCATCCGTACTTTCCATGCCAAATAGAATTCATAATTTTTGGTCTACTGGATACCTAGACCCAAAACTATCTATTTCTTTTGTACTTCTTAATCAACCAATTTTAAAATGTAAAATCACTTTGGCCGCATAACTTAAGCTTGCATACAGACAACAAAAAAGATAAAAATTTTTAATAATTGATTCATGTTGACTTAAATATACTTATCATTAACACCCTGAGTGAATGTAACAGTTACAATCAAAATTAAAATTCATTGTCAGACATCAAGTTTATTTTAGAAAAAAGGTGGGATTACAAAACTTTCAGACATCAAGTTTATTTTTGAAAAAGGGTAGGATTACAAAACTTTAACAGTTCAAGTGTATTGGCTCAGAGCATATACATTTCTATGATGATTCTATGAAATTAAGCGATAATGCGTATGACAATGACATTATGTGCTGCAATCGCACCTTTTGCAATTTGCAAGTTGGGTGGATTATGAAAAAAATTTGCAAGTACAACCTGACACACACACACACACACACAAACACACTCATTCAGAAAAAACTTTATTTTTAATATTGCCAATATGCACCTCCAGCCATCAGGTCCCCAACACAACCACAGCACAATTATTATCAACTCACAGGGCACACCACAATAATTGAAAAATCTTTGATGATGATGATGATCATAGAAAGACTGTAGAGATTATTTATTTCATACTCTTTTATTTAAATTAAACAAATTAATAATTATAAATTCTACCACTTATTTAATATATAATGAAAATAAGGGTCTTCAGTACTGTTTTTTCTATGACAATCAATTATTTATAAAAAAGTTATTGCTCATAACACATTACAAGCTGCTCTGCAGTCAGCTGTAGTCAGCTCACGAGTCAGCTGTAGGGAGCTGCTAATTGATACAGCGTCACCAGTCGCCTCATGGCTACAGGCTTGGACCTACATGCCCCCGCCTGCCGCTGTAGGTAAGCAGTAAGAGTGAGACAGCAAAAATAGACACGCCCACCGCATACGCCACGTCCGGTTAAGTCCACAGAAAGCGCAGGCAGAGAGACCGGATGCTCGAAACTGAAATCGAATGTCCCCTGACTACCGTGAGCCAAAGGAAATCAGCGTTTCGAAAAATGAAACGTTCATACCTTTTCAATGCGGGCTTTGTTCGGGATAATTTTTTTTTTAAATTACTCAGGGGATGATCAGCTACGCGCGGGATGTATAATATAAATGAAATAATCATCCTAAAATAGTTTTTCTTTGAAGCGTCCTAACCTAAATCCAAAAATCAAAATATATAAAGCCCTGCAGGCTTTCACGGCAGTCGGTTTAAAAAAAACCAAATCGCCGTTAAAGCCCGATTGGGCTTTAGGATATATATATAAAGTACCAAACATCCTTAAAAATTTTACATTTTTTTTGTATTTATTTATTTCAATTTTTTTTTTTTTCTTCTTTAATTTTTAATTTTTTTTTACTGTGATTTTTTCCTTCCTTATTGCTATTATATTTTCTACCCACAAGTATGCAAGCACTTTCCACCATGCAATCGTTTGATTCAGTTAGTTCAACTCGATTACTTTTCTTTCCAATTTTTTTAATTTACCTTTCAATATTTTAGCGATGCGTAGAAAAAAATTAATTTTTTTCCTGTAAGAAAACTAAATTCAAAAACTCTTATTACTAATTCTATATTTCTAAATTACGAGTAAATAAACCTGTTTATTCATTTTTACTTACTTATTGTTCGAGTATTAGTTTGCAGGTTGCGTGTGGAGTGGGAAGGTTTTGATCCTTAATTAATAACACTAAAACTTTTCGGTAAAAAATAAAGAAATGTATTTTATTAATTATCTTTATTTTATTACAAGTTTTAATCATTAATAGCAAAGAAATAAACTAAAAGTATGCGGCGGTGATGTAGCGTGAAACCATTTCATGGCGGGGTACATTCACAACTGCCTCAAAAATGGGACCATCAGCACGGCGTCGGTTGCCAGCGCGCTGATTGGTCCACGTACTTTAGGGGCCCGGAAGAAGCACGCGTGAATTTAAAACACTTATGCTTTCGACAAAAAAATGTACCAAGTTTACAGCATGTGAAAAAGTATTATGGTTAGACTGTAAAACCGATATAAATATCTTGTGATTATTTGTTCTGAGACAGTCAATATAAAGATTTATCTAATCTGTTAAAAAGTATTATGCTGTCCCCATAGATAAAGAAAATACATATTAATTATATGACCTGAAATGTCAAGGTAGAGAAAACATCAATTTCAAAAAAAATTTCAGCCCCAAACAGATACATTAGTGAACAAATCAAAAGGAAAATGTTTGTAGCTAAAACATTTAAGAAAACAGCCATCTTATCAACTTATGATAATTTTATTATGATGAAAACTTACAATTTTTTATTATCCACCCGGTATATTTGAAGCGCCATCTTGATTTTTTTTAATTAATAATTATTTGAACGAATTTTTTATTTAATAAAATCAAAAGTTTTTACAAAACCAATTAAAAATAAAATTTAGTAGTTGGAATGACAGGCTGATGAGATTTGTGCGTATATATATATATATATGTGTGTGTGTTTGTTCACCGGTAGTTTCTCTAAAAAGCGGTTTTTTTTTTCAATCGAGCACGATTCAAACGTGATTTGTGAGAATTTACATGTCTTTAACCGAGCCATGCCCAGCGTTCATAACCAGGGTATTAAGCACATGGAAGTATGTTTCAAAGATACCGGCAGCCGGGATCGATCCCGGGTCCTGAACGTGAGAGTCCAGAGTTGAATCCGTTAATTCACCATGGCTCTTTTTTATAGTGAAACTTGAAATAAATATATGAGATCAGGGTACATACTCTGAAACGTTCAAAGGGCTAGCGATTTTTTAATTTCAAAAAAATAAATTCATAAGAGAATGGTACAATACATATAAAAATTCAGAAGATCATTCAAAGAGCTACCAAGGGAAGATGATAAAATATCAATCAGCTGAGAGAAGGAAAAGCAACGTTAGTCGTTTATTTAGTTTCGTTAGTCCTTATTTAATCTAGTTCATCAACGTAAAAACGTCGATGAACTAGATTAAATAAGGTTCTTATGAATATGTTAAATATTAAAAAGTAAATAAAATAACATACTTGTTAAAAAGATGATTATCCACCTTTAGTTTACTATATGCTCTAAAATCATCAGGTAGTAGCATTACAGGAACATTTACATGGCTCAGCTCATTTATCTGTAACAATTATATAGATATGTATTAATAAAATATACTTTAGGACAATTATTTTTATAAACACTTTGATGATCAATCTCTAAATTTGAAAATTTTTTTCAATCAAATTAGTTTCTAAGAGCGGTCAAAAGAATAATTTAAAAACTTCGCACGCGAATTAATTGTACCGACCGGGCGATAGATACAACGGACGCTAATCCGGGCAGACGGATTTTGGCATTCGATTCGTAACCACCAAACACAGATTTTTTAAGCTTTCTCTTCTTTGTTTTTTTATCGGCAATAATTTTTTCACATGACCATGGTTTACATTCGATATACACTACGGTGAATTGGAACTTGGAAGTGTTCGGTGGACGGTGTAATTGCTGGATTTCCGCAGTATACGGCTAGGAAACTCCAGCAAGTGTAACTGGCATCCAAGCCATTGTCAAGGCCAGGTAGTGGCGTTGAGCGAGAGAGCAAGTCCGGTTCTTTGGACTTGTTGTGTGTTGCGTTGTGATCATCAAAAATTAAGGTTTGTTAAGGGTCTTGATTAATCAATCATTCCATTGTGGCCGGTAGGACATTTGTACATCTTCCAAACGATTTTTAGCCAATTAAAAAAAATTATTTATGAATAATTATGTGATGATTAGAAAGCTGCTAGTGCGTAGATTAATTTTCACTGCAGACTTTTTAAATTATTTCAAATTTTCAGAGATATTTTTAAAAAAATAGCGACTGGTGAGACACGAAATTGAACTGATTTCTATTTTGCGTTATATATAACGCAAAATAAAAATTTTTGCATTCGATATAAAAATTTACCAATTCTTTAAAACTAAAAAACTTTTTAAAAATATCATTAGTTAGCTTGAATTCTTAACTTGAATGTCCAATAATTGCCGTTTCAAAAATAACAATAAATTTTCAGAACAAAAAAATCAATCTATAGCGTGACCGGTGGGACATGAAACTGTGGCCGCTGGGACGCGTACGAAAAGGCGATTTTTGAAGTCTGATAAATCGAATTAAAAGACTTAAAAATTTTTTAAAATCATATTTTGTCTTTTGCACTACTATCGAATTATTGTTTTACATAATTAAAAAATATTATTTATACTACTTTCAGAATCTGTTTAACAAGGAATTTTATACCCTCAAAATCGGTCAAAAACCACAAAAGTTCTAAAATATTAGAGACTGGTGAACATTTTGAAACAATTTTTAGGTCAAACTATGTATCTTACTTTTGTCTATATTGCATACTAGATAATAAGAATAAAATATGAAATATATTTATGATATTGCTAAAAAACTATTTTTCCCTGAGGTTCACTTTAACCTGGAATGTCCCTTAACTAATTGTATGCGGTGTGAAGAATCTGATCGAGTGTTTGAGGCAAGTGAGAAAAGTCATCTCACTAGACTAGATCACCCGCGAACTATCTTTTTTACGCACGCACATTTTTTCTAGTGTGGAGACACTATGCGCAGATATTTAGACCTAAGCCAGTTAAAAATCGCTAGAGTTTTATAATTTTGTTAGCCAGCTCAAGGGCTAAGTATGTTATTGAAATAATCTCGCGAGCAACACAGTTGCTGCTATTGATGTAATAATTATAAGTTGCTTTTTTTATTAAATATTAAAAATCAACTTCGGTTGTTTTAATTTCAACTACCGTGTTCCTCCGTTCGTTTTTCCCATAGGTAAAAACCCCGTTCATTACAGATAAAAATCGGGTTTGTCAGATCGCGTCAATTGAGTATACTTAATTCGTGGACGCCATAATTCCCTAGCATGTCTTGATTATTATTTTCAGGTACCAAAAATAATTGGAGAGTATACAAGCTAGTGTACTTTCGTTGTTTACAGCTGACCGAAAAACTAAGAGGGTTTTCACGTTCAGGTCAAACATGATCCAGATTGTTTAAATTAATTCAGCTTAAAAGTAATTCAAAATGGAAGCCAGGAATACAATGATCAGCAAAGCCAGTTTTTATTTTATTATTATACATAGATGTATTATTTTTTTCGGTCACCAACCAATTATCGGTGCTTTATTCGTGCTGTTTTCTGACCAAATAACAGGTGTATATATGGTCTGTTTTTCAGACCAAATATTTTCCGTTATTTGGTCTGTTTTCCGATCTTTGGTCTGTTTTGCAGTTGCCACCTATCGGATCGTCAAAAAACTTACTTAAAGATGAAAACGACCATGGTGCAAGGCTTTGAGGTTAGAACGTGGCAACACAGCTTATGACTGAACTTGCTGTCATTTGTTCAGAAAACAACACTCATAAAGCACCTAAAATTGATTGGAGCCCGAAAAAGCATATATTTGAACATGTCCGATCGTGGGAGTCACATACGAGCGTGTATGAACCCCATAATCGAACATGTCCAAATAAATACTATATTTTTTCTTTCAAAGCCTGTCCTGTTTATCCTATATATTTGGAGAATCCTTAAAAATTTTGAAAAATATAGTCCAAATTGGAGCACACTATCAAATTTTTGATACCTGCTTTAAATAGTCATCCCTAATTTTATGTAAAAAAAAAAAATGTTCTAAATTTCCCCAACAAAGCGATAGCCACATAATTTTACCAATATATATATATATGTATGCTGGTCATTATCCGGACATTTCATATATACACTCGGCATTATCCGGACAGTCAGAATAAAACTATGAGTTCTTTCGGATGGGTTATTTTGGATGGGGTGCGAAAATCTAGGAAAAGTATTAATTGATTGGTTATTTAGGAAAAATAAAATAAAATAGATGAGTTATTATGGTTTTTTTTGAATACTTGAGAGAAACACGCGTAATTTGCGCTTAAAGGCAGGAACGTAATTTGCGCTTATTACAGGAACTCCGCATCGCGAGATTTGACTGTAAAGTTAGCTTAGGGCAGTGCGAGATGCAGGACGCGGGATGCAGGAATTATCGCATCCCGCGAGTTTCTGTGATAGCCTTAAAGGTAGATGATTATTACTTTAGAAATTTTTTACGTGGTATACCACAATAGTGCATGTATATGTTACGTGCAAAGTCCGAAATTGTGGAAAGTCCGAAATGCACAGAGATTTTTGTGCAAAGTCCGAAATGCACAGCATTTTTGTGCAAAGTCCGAACTTTCTGTGTATTTCGGACTTTACACAATCAAATATTGTGTATTGTCCGAAATGCACAGAAAATCTGTGCAAAGTAAAAAATTTTTTTCACAAGCACAAAAATATATTATATCGTTTTAAAAAATTATATTTTTATTTTTAAAAAATTATTGTTCAGAGAAGAACATAGTTTTCAAAAGTATATTTTTAGTTTTTTTAATTACAAAAATTAGAATTTATTTATTTATTCGTACAGGGCATAGAATCATGACATCGAAAATTACATAACACATTTTTTTTCTTACAAGCACATGCTCTAGTTAAACATTTAGTTTTACAACCACAACGTACAAAACCTTGTCCTCCTATAATTGAAACATCGGAGTTTGCTGCTCGAAGACTAATTTCTTTATTGGGAACTTGATTAATATTTAAAAAAGAAGTATTAGTACCAGCTAATTGATTACGGCTGTATAAATGTGAAAGAATTCCAGATCGTGTACCAATTTTATACAAATTTTCTGGAATTACTTCAATAACAACTCCAACAATATTTTGAAAATCAACTTTGCTACGATCAACATCAGGTACAGGTACAGTAACGCAAGACCCGATTTCTAATGGTGGAAACTTTGCATTGGATTGTTTTTTCATGCTTTTTGCTTGTTTTTTTAATCCATCAAGAGCTTTATCTTGCTTCCTTTTAATACCTCGATGATTTTCTTGCAGGATGTTGATTGCTTGTTCATTTGAAACTACTAAATTTTCATTTGAGCTTTTGACAGCGGGAGATGATGTTTCATTTGCGCTGTCCGTGTGTTTTTCAACAGAAACATCTCTGGAGCGATACTCCTAAAAGTCTCCATACCTGGAATCTAATTACCTTAACAGTCTACAGTAAAATTCCATTCTCATGGAAAGTTTTTTTTTACTTTGCACAGATTTTCTGTGCATTTCGGACAATACACAATATTTGATTGTGTAAAGTCCGAAATACACAGAAAGTTCGGACTTTGCACAAAAATGCTGTGCATTTTGGACTTTGCACAAAAATCTCTGAGCATTTCGGACTTTACACAATTTCGGACTTTGCACGTAACATATATAAAACTAGGGGAGTACCCCCTAGCCGCTCGTCAACCCCAACTTACGTTTTTAATAAAAAAATTTCTATATGAGGTAACCCGTTCTAGTACGGTATTTTCAATATTTGGAATATATTTTTGTTTATGTGCATAAACAAATTTTAATGAAAGAGTCCATGCCAAGTACAATTTTTGTTTTATTTTTTATTTAATTTAGAATCAAATGGAGTACAAAATAAAAAATCTAAAACCCGAATCTTTTAGAATATAAAATAAAAAATTTTGTATTCATACATACTGTTACAAAAACAAACAGATGGTAAAAAATATTTTAAAAAAAACTGTTAAAACGTTATTTTAGAACTCGTAATTTAAAACCGTCTCAAATCATCAGCACGGTCACCGACTCATCTCTAGTCATCTTAATAACTCGAGTAATAACTATAAAATATTATCTTAAAAAATAACTTTTTATTTGTTTTAGTTTTTGCACACTGAATGAACTCGGTATATGCGCGTTTTAACACTTAACTAAAAAAAAAAAAAAATTACGTACTGCTTTGAACTAGTTATAGTTCACGAACTAGCAACTGCGGACTCTGGAATACAACCCACGACGGTCCGTTGCTTAGCCGTTCGGCTTCTATAATTTACTGCAGTCGGTTTCAGGCCGACGATATTCCTGAAATAGGGAAGAAAGTCCGTTCACGGTAATAAATCTCTACACGATTTATCTCACCTTGGAGGGCGTGACCTCAATTATTTCGGTAGTGGGCGCGGGCGAGAGGATCAAGCGTAGGAACACCGATTACTGAATAAAACTGTCTCAGGTTTTATTTCAATAATTTAATAAAAGAAAACAAAAGAAACTAATACAAAATTAATAAGTAACGCGATGATAAAGATTCAATAAACCCTCGAACGGCTGTGATCCAAAATCAATAACACAACAAACTATTGATTTTCTACAGTTCGAGTTGCGCGCGCACACAAACACTCAACTACTACCGGCAGTTTTCCCGCGAGAAAAACAAAGATTATTACAATAACAGTGTACTAAACACACTCACACGCATTCACACTCACTCGCACATATACAATTAACTTACGGAATCGCTAAGGTGCACCTCATACCAAGCCGTCAGGCTAAACAAAATGCCAGGCTACGATGCCTATCAGCCGCAATAGCTACCACACTCGAGTTGCCATGTAGCCGTTGTAAAGCAGTCCCGGCGTTAACGTGAAATGACAACTTCACAAATAAACACCACACTCTTCCACTACGACTCTACAACAACGCGCGACGCGAATGACAATAATTGCTTCAACTTCCGTAAACGAGTAAGCTTCCTCAAGATCTGCTACAAATCGATTTCCAGATCTTCGCGTGTTTGCCGTCCGGCGTCGGTCTGGTTCTCGGTAGTCCTCGGCTTCCAAAAGCCGGTTGACTCGTTTTGACAAAAAAATGCTTCCCGGGTGATGACAATCGATCCCGCACCTTCTGTCACATACAACACTCTCTTCGGCGTCTTTCGCTACACAAAAACTATGATATTCCGTCGAACCGAGACGAGTTGATTTTCATGTTCGTGTTGACCGACGGACACGAAAATCACGAGTGCCCGATTCCCGCTCTACCGCTTCAGAGGTCCGCTCCCATCTGCGTTCTACAGTCACGTGATTCGCGCCAAATTCTAAATCGCAACCAAATTTAATTACTCACTGGACAGTCACAAACTATAAAGCCTCTCATACTTTTAAACAAAAATGATTTTTTTTTGTATGAATTAAACGAACGGGTATCACTGTTCAAGAATTTTTATTATTACGACGTTTCGCTTTTTTAATATATAAAAGCCTCTTCAAGTAAATCTCAAAGATTAAAGTATCATAGTGTACAGAAAGTAGCTGTCGGTCAACATTGTTAAATAAAAATACTTGATACCCGTTCGTTATATTCATACAAATCTTAATCAAAACACTGTTGTCCGAATCACAAAAATTAAAAATGATTTTTTTTTTTTTCAAACCATACTCTAAAAATAACTTTTACATGAATTCAATATTGTGTAGAAATAAACATTTACAAATAAAAACAATATAATTTTTTTTTCTTTTTACGTAGGATCGATCAATAAAGTTAACTTATCAAAAAAAATTTATTTTCACCGTTTTTAAGTAATTAAGTTAACTCTAAATTCCACAGGACACATGTTTTTGAAAACTTCGAAAAAAAAGAAACACATAATTTGCAGGGCAGCTTTGTCATAAAATGCATTTTACCCATAAAAACTAAGTCTAAAGATTAAAAAACTGTAAAAATTGGTTAAAAAAAAGATAAAAACAATTCATTTATCAAGTGTCGTACGAACAATTTTGTGACGTATTGCCGGAGCATTGTCAATGCAAACTGCTCTTGTGACGTCAGAGTTGAAATACCCTAATAATGTAAAAATTTTGTATTCGTACGTATTGTAACAAAAATAAACAGGTGGTAGACTTCCATTTTGAGGGCCTGAGGCGCAGTCAAAATAGCAATTTGTTATCATACAAAGTTTTTAATAAATTAGAAAAAATTTCAAAAGAAAGTAAAAATTAAATTCATCTCAAATCATTTGAGTCTGTAACCGACTCATGTGTAATCATTTCCAAAACTATCAAATACTTGACTGAGCACCAAAAAAGTTTTTTTATTTTTTTTTATTTATTTATTTATTTATTTATTTTATTTTTTTTTTTTTTTTTTTTTGAGTGTATAGATACTGTACTTGATATGTACTTTATGAAACTTTTGAGAAAAAACTTTTATTGTACTTTATTGAATTATAGAAAGGGTATAGCCCAGTAAGGTAGTCAGATCGACTCCCTCGACAGATCCTACAATATAAGAGGGTAAAAGACAAAAAGTTGGTCGATTTCAGATATGAATTTATGAAAAAAAAAAAATTATTGTTTAAAAAATACTCAACAACATGTTAGTTGGGCGCATACGGATTCGGGTGCAAGTTAGTTCCCGAAATGTCGCTGTATCCATCGACGACCCTTTAAAAGTTATTTTAGGACTAAAAGAAAATTTTTATTAAAAAAAATTTTTCGTTATTTTTTAATCCTTGCCCCCAGACTCAGTAGGTTATTTAAAAATAGTTTTTAAAAAGCAAATAATGATTATCTCAGGACATCGGGAAACTGTCAGCTATTTTTTCACAACCCTCACAAAATGTATATCATTCGATTGGTACACACAAAAGGAAGTTTTTTTGCCAAGTTTAGGTATATAAATCCAATATTGTTAAAAAAAGTATTAAACAATTTTTTTTCCCAGAAATCAATAAATCAGTAGCCTTTAAGTATGTTTCAAAGAAATGCATAATTTTTTTTTCAAAATTCAAAATGGTGGATCCAATATGGCGTCCAACTCTCAAAAGCAGTACTTTTAATGACTTTTTTTCTTTTATTTGTTTTTACAAGTCTTTAAATGTCCTTATTATTCCTCAAAACTATAAATTATAAATAGTCTTCTCCTTTGTAGTGAACCACGCAACATTTTAAATTTAATATGGCGGAAAATCATTCGAAAAACCACTTTTTTTGAATATTTCCTTCATCATAAACATTGCATGTAATAATTTAGGTAAAATTAATGAATTGTTTTGATATTTGTTGTTAAATTTTTCCATGCAATCGAAATTTGACCTTTAATTAAGGTAAATGTGGTAGTAATGGAACGCTTGTTCAGGGCCCTACTGGCGTTTAGGTTAGAAAACAAATAAATTACTAATTACAAGCATAAACATATTACTGAATCACGTTCTCGTATCTCTTAGGAATAAATTGCAATGATTATTTTTGATTATTAAAGCTTAAGCTTTTTTAAAAACAAAAAAATGTAAAGTCTCTGTCATGCATGGGTAAATGGAACGCCCATTCTGACTTGCATGTGTCGTTCCACTGGGGTTGTAGGTATAAATGGAACACTGTTTTTATCGTTATTTCTGTACGAATTTTTGCATTATAATTAATTATTCACCGTCAAAAGTTATAAGAAAAGTTAAATTTTTAATATTTATTGGTTATTTATTTTTATTAAGGTGACAGACTGGTCAGCTGTATTGAATTATAAAACTTAGGTATATGTATGACAAAATTTTATCATAATAAATAATTTTTCAATATTTTCAAAATAGAATAATTAAAAATATTTGTAAAATTTTATATTAAACAATCTAAGTGTAATAACTATCAGTAATTATTAAATTACAATTAATGTCAGTTATAAAAATTCATTTTCATAATCACAAAAATTTACAGAAACTAAAAGAATTGATAACAAAACTCAAAATTATCTTATACTTATTCAGTTTTTAACAAAAACTTTTTTTTAGCAAACATTTGCTTACTTAATAAATAACTCCAAAAATATCAATGATTGCATGTTTTCAAATTTAAAATAATTGTAATAAAATATTTGTTGACTATCTAGTCTGGTTATGTTATAAAACTTCAACGACAGCCTTGTATGTTTAAGTTAGATGCTTGATTATTACTTTTTATCTGTTACAAATTAGGATTGTTATTGTTTATTCAAGTATTTTTTCTATTTTGAAAAGATCAAAGTGTTTCAAGTACTTCTGAAAATAATTATCAGCTATTATTTTGAAGATTTAATTTTTTTGCAATTAAAGAATTTTTCTTTTGTATTACACTACTAAAGAATTTTTTTCTCTCAACTCCTTTTTGTTATTGTACTAGATAATTGCTAAATTATACTTTTTTTCTTTGCTAGCCAACGCTTTTAGCTTTTTTTCACACAGACTTTATCCGGGAACACAAAAATACTTTTCAAGCCCCTTTTAAAAAGTAAACTTAATTCAATAAAAAGAAAACAAAAAATAAGAGGATGATTTTATAATTTTTACAAATAGTTGAGAAGAAGTATTTATGTTCATACATTTTAACACTAATAAGATCTCCATAATTTTCTTTATCACACAAAATATTTTTGCTAGATATATTTGAAGAAACTCCTTTTTTTGGGACTACTAAGAAATGGTGTTTTAAAAATTATAATTATTGATATTTTGTGTGAAGAAGTACTTGAAACTTAATGTTTGGTAAACTTGAACAGAAGCCAGAAGGTAAACAAAATTTTAGGTTATGTTCACCCTGTAAATAAAAAGTTATTAAAATTTAAAACTTAACATATTTTTCCACTCAAATGACAAATGTTAGTTCACTTATAAATTTACATTTTTATTAGCTTCAAACTAATTCGAAATTAATAAAATTCAATTGAAAAGGCGTTCCGTTTATTACTACACATGCATGTGATTGAGGAACAGAAAACTGAAATGTTCCATTTACTAGTGCAGACGGTAATTTTTGTATGTATTGTGGAACATGTACAATATTTAAAAAAGAATTAATACTTTTATTAATAAACTTATTGAACATAAAACTACGATCGATAAGCTTTCTGAAAATATCAATATGCACAGTGTTTATTTAAAATTTTACAGATTTTTCAACGAAAACAAAGTGAGTGTGCGACTACTTATTGAGCATAATCAACGAATGTAAACTCAAGAGTTTGAAGCTCTTTCATTTTTATATTTTTTTTTTAGATTTTCATTAAATTTTCAAAAGTAAAATATACCTCTCATGAAAGAGGAAGATCTCAGCTTTCATATAAAATTTGTTTTTCAGGGGTTTCTTTTCTTTAATCAGAAATTTTTACATGAAATTCAAAAGTGTTCCATCTATACCAGCGCGTTCCAACTACTACCACACTTACTTTAGATCCCTATGGTCATATTAAGGTCAAGTGATTTGTTTTTAAGCGAAACAGTGATTTTGGATTCTGTATTCTAAAGGTATGTGAAATTTAGCGGGATTAGTTTTCATGAAATCGAAGATCTAAGGTCATATCAAGGTCGTATCGAGGTCAAAATGAGAAAAACAGTGCTTAACCCTAGTTAAGGACGCAACTAAATCTCCTGATCATTTAGGTGGAATAAAATGACCTAAAATACATGTAGTGGCAATTTTTTCCCAAGTAATCAAATTTTGACCTTGAATTTTACCACAAGGTCAAATCTGAGTCATATTAAGGTCGCATCGAAGAAAAAAAAACATAAACACTTTATAACCCACTTTTATCGTTACACTAAAAAAAAGTAGAAAATAATAATTACGGTATATTAAAAAAAAATTCCATTATCAGAGTTATTTATTTAAAATTTACAGAAATTATTTTTTTACTAATGAAACATTGAACAACATTAAACAATGAACCGAAGTTCACAGAAAACACAATTATTATCATATGCCAGGTTAAAACAAAATAAGATTTAGATTTTCAAAGTGTAGCCACTAGTTGCCAAAGAGTACTGTTTTACAAATAGTCTATTATCACTTAACGGAGTAAAAGAATGGCTAGTTGATATGTCAGGAATGGTTACAGGATTTTTATATCTTGTTTTTAAGCGGTTATGTACAGTGCCATAGTGTTTTTTATCGTAGCTGTAAAAAGTAATATTTGAGAAATAACTTTTTGCCCACTCATACAGTTGATTCAAATTCAAAAAACTCATATGCGATGGTGCTTGCAAGCTTGCTCTTCTCGCATTGAATTTTAACGAATTGCTAAGTGCATCATGTGGACCCCGACCATGTGCAGTTACATGATAATGCCATTCAGTTTTCAAGCCAAAGTCTTTATTATGATGCATTAAATTACTTATATTAAATCTATTTTTAAAATGCTGTTTGGCTCCATCAGGTCCATAGATAATTTTACATACCTTGTGATTTTTCTTAATATGCTCGATCACCAAACTGTTGCAAATATAAACCTCTGTTGTATCGTGTTTGACTGAATCAGACAGAATAATAATACTATTGTGATGTAATATTAGTGCCTTCACAGTGGCACGGCAACGAACACAATTTTTAAAATTAATTCAAGGCAATCGGCGGGTCAACCATGTTAAAAGTTGAAAAAAGAATAAAAAATAACATCAAAATTATAGAGGGATGAATACAATTGATATAAATATAAAAATACCAAAATGAGTGTGCATAATTTGAAAATGACAAATTTATTCGAACATGGGTAAAATATTCCAGGAAATCTTGAATTATTCAATTAGTAACGTAATGAACCAACCCTTTGAAGAAAAAATCGAACGCGTTATGAAGAGTCATGCAGTTAAAAAAATTTCTAAAATTATTTTTATTAAATTATGCATTTTTCTGCGATGACATATCGTAGTTCAAAATTAATTCTTCGTTACCATCCCAAACAATTGTACAGTTTATTCTATAAGTTGTGCAATAGAAAAAGAACTAATTCTGCACGACGAAGCAACTTAGAAAATTTGCAAAGATTTCTATTATAAGAAATAATAATTCAAAAACAAAAACAACCCGCCACCTATTTACTAAGTAAGCTGCAATATTCAACATTAGAATAAAAAAAAAAAAAAAAAAAACTGGAAAAAAAATTGATTTTGCTCAATCTAACTATACCAAAAAATCATACTTATGTGAATAAGACACTTGCTATGTTTATTTTATTTTATTTCTTGTAAAATATCATTCAACTTAGCTTAACATCACCTCGTACTAAATTAAATTAATTTATTTTGCATTGTTACGCTTAATAAAATAGGAATATATTTATTAGCAGCGCATAAAACTGTTTTGGCGTTGCAATGTATCATTTTCCAAAAGTTCCATTCATTTGATTCTCTTCGCAGTGCAGCGTTTGTTATGCGCTACACCAGCAAGGCCAACCCTTGCACCATTTGGCTTGAATGACATTAATAGTCATGCACTGCCCCGCACTGTATGCCAGGTTTGGGCATGTTCTGCATGGCATTTCATCATTTTGTCATGTAATAGCCTAAACATCGCGATGAAAGTTCACTGGTTCGGGAAGAACCGTAATAATGCACAGTATTACGAATCGGGGTACACTGTTTTGGACTATTTCATCATTTACCGCAGTGCAATGCACAGTATTCAGATTAAGGTGTACTATATTGCACAAATTTGTCGTGCACTTTGGTGTTTTGATTCGCTGTGTATTGCGCGGCAATGCAATGCATTGAGCTGATTAGCCGTGCACTGCACCGCAATGAATTGCACTGCACTAATTCGCTATGCGCTGCACCGCAATGCAATGCACTGAACTGATGAACCGTGCACTGCACCGCAATGGAATGAACTAAACTGACTAGCCGTGCACTGCACTGCACTAATTCACCGTGTACTGTACCGCAATGCACTGCAGTAATTCACCGTGCACTGCACCGCAATGCACTGCACTGCACTGATTCACCGTGCACTGCACCACAATGCACTGCACTGCACTGATTCACCGTGCACTGCACCACAATGCACTGCACTGCACTAATTCGCCGTGCACTGTATTGCAATGCACTGCACCGGAATGCACTGCACTGATTCGCTATGCGCTGCACCGGAATGCACTGCACTGCACTAATTCGCCGTGCACTGCACCACAATGCACTGCACTGCACTAATTCGCCGTGTACTGTACCGCAATGCACTGCACTGCACTGATTCGCCGTACAATGCACCGCAATGTACTGGTTTGACGTGCGCTGCACCAAGACGCATAGGAATGGGATGTTTCAAAATTTTTCAGCTTAACTTAAATGAATTTTATGGAATGTATGCACACATGATACATGCTTTTCTGATAAGTAAAATTGAAATTTCCAATCATTCGGAATTCAATTATTCATTTTTTTAGTATTTTAATTTTTAAAAAAACGTTTTAAATTCTAGATATCTTGCTTTTGTTTATTCAAATCTCCTACGTCGTCTTTGGCTCGAGAAGAATGATCGATCGGTCATTCCAAGTTTATCGAACTCGGTGCCCAGGGTTTGGGGGGTTTAAGGCTTGAGGGGTAACTGACCGATTTTTTATCGAACTCGTGCGAGTCTTGGAGGCTTAGAGCTCGGGGAATGTCCGGTCAATCATTTATCGAACACGGCACCCAGGGCTTTGGGGACTTGAAGCTTGGGGGATAGCTGATAAGTTTTTATGTTGAACTTGACGCTCAGGGTATTTGGGGGCTTACAGCTTGGGGGATAGCTGATCAGTTTATTTATGTAACTCGGCGCCCAGGTTTGGGGGGTTCCAGGCTTGAGGGATAACTGATCAATGGTTGGTTGAACGCGCCCGGGTCTGGATTTCTAGAACCGGAATTTCCCGGGTCTGGATGCATCCAGACCCACTATAAGGGAAATAACGCCCCTGAAGAGACCTGTTGAGAAGGTGTCCAGGTCAAGAACGTCATCTAAAATTTGGTAAAGAATGCCTAACATCATTTTTTTAAATTTGACCCAATTTCTCGAAGACTATCCCCAGGTATCCCTGTCGTCGGCAACTTGGTTGTCCAGGTCGAAAAGATCATCAAAAACCAGTTATTGAAATCTATAAGTTCATCATAAAAAAATGAACTCGATATATCGAAGATGATTCCCAGGTATCCCATCATCGGCGACCTAGTTGTCCGGATCAAAAACTGAACGTAAATTTGTACTGTCATCTAATCCTGAGGTCCTTACAAAATTTTAGACCTCTAGGTCAGATTTGAACCAAAAATGAACGACGAGAGTTAAGGAAAAGTTTGTAAAATTAAAAAATAAAATTGTTTGTGATTATTGATACCTAGAATGTAAACTGCTATGTATGTGGCACGTGAGTGCGTGTGAGGAGTGAGGATATTGAATGTAAAAGTATTGGTATTAACAGGGGTTTATTTCATGCTGTCTCGAATACAACTGTTGGCCGTTCGGCGGGCCTCGAGCGCGATCACAGGCGGCTTACATATTCTGCCGCGCTTGCAATTTCCATACCAACACACATACACTACACTCCTCCCTTGTTTTACATCGGAAGGCTCGCTCTATCGGCCAGACGCTTTCACCGACGTATAGGTAATACAATTTGATTTTTATGGCGCTTAACGAACGCACCCGAGCTGCTTTGTATTTGATACGTTGACGGTGACAGTTGTTTAAGTACTCTGCCCGGAATTCGCTTACCTCCCGAAACTCCGTGGTTGTCAATCATCACCTCATCCCCTGCGTCTAACCGTATTTTCCGCAGATGTTTCCCGCACGCTACTAACTTCTCCTGCTTTTCTTAAACTTTACCGCGAAGATTGGGTCGTAGGGGATCGAACCGCGTTTTTAGCTCGCGGTTGTGCAGTAAACTAGCTGGTGTTTTTCCCGTGGTGCAGTGAGGCGTGCTGCGGTAATCGAACAAGAACTTGTGTATAGCGTTTTCGACACTCTCCCCTCCTTGCACAATTTTTTTTACTTTATCTTTGAAAGTTCCCACAAAATTTTCTGCTGCGCCGTTTGTTGCTGAATGATATGGAGGTGAGTAGCTGTGTTTCACCCCGTGGTGATCTAGGAAATCGTTGAATTCTGAGCTTGCCAGGTTTTTGCCGTTGTCTGTGACCAGGTGGTCTGGTAGGCCGTGTCTTACAAAAAGCTCTTGGAAAGTTTCCACGAGTTTGTTTGCCTTAGTGTTTTGTCTAAAGTTTATCACTTCCGGACATTTTGAGTATGCGTCCACCACTACTAAATACATGTCACCGAATAGTGGTCCTAGGAAATCTGCGTGTACTCTTTCCCATGGTTTTTCCGGTCATGGCCAGGGGGTAGGGATGGCCTGTGGCGGTGCTTTCTGGTTTTCGACGCAGATCTTGCATGACTTCACTAGATTTTCTATGTCTGCGTTTATGCCTGGTCACCATACGTATGAACCTCGGTATGAACGGGCCAGTGCCTTGATTTTTACAATTCCAAGGTGCGATGCGTGGAATTCATTAAATAGTCGACTTTTCATACAGTCCGGTACAACTATTCTTATTCCCCAGAATAAGCATCCTTCTTCGACTGAAAGTTCATTTTTCTTTGAAAAATATTTCTTCTCTTCCGCGCTTAGTTCATTACTTTGTTTTGGCCATCCAAAAATGCAGAATTTTATAATCTTCGACAGTGTTTGATCGCGTTTTGTCTCTTTCTGTACTGTGCGCCAGTTTAGATTATTTTCGTTCTCTGGGATGTAATTTATTAGCGTGAATTCTGCCCCGAACGTGTCCGTGTCGTCTTTGATTGGTAGACGTGAGAGTGCGTCGCAGTTTGCGTTTTGTGACGATTTAACCCACTCTATGTCGTACTGGAAACCTGAGAGGAAATATGCCCATCGTTGAAGTCTGCTTGCTGCTGTCAGTGGGATACCACGTTTCGGTCCAAAGATTGTTTCCAGCAGCTTATGATCTGTGCGTAAAATGATTTTCCGCCCGTAAACGATATCGTAGAATTTCATGAGTCCAAAAATAATTGCACCTGCTTCTTTATCGTTTATTGCTCTATTCAGTTCTTTATCGGGGATACGTTTTGAAGCGTATGCGATAGGCCGCTCTGAGCCGTCTTTGTACCTGTGAGATAATATTGCTGAGAGGCCGTAATATGATGCGTCGCACGCTAAAATTACTTCCTCATTTGGGTCGTAGTGAGCTAAGACTGTTGGTGAGATTAATTCGTTGTTTACCCATGAAAAAGCTTCAACACATGCTTTGTTCCATGCGAACTCTTTATTTTTCGCGCAATCGAATAAAGGTTTCAGTTTTTCCGCTCTGTTCTTCAAAAATCTTTCTTAGAAGTTAATAAGACCAAGAAATGACGTCAGCTGTTTGTTGTCTACGGGCCTCGGTGCTTCGTACGTTGCTTTAACCTTCGATTTTGCTTTGTGTAGCCCGTTTTTGTCAATTACGAAACCCAAAACCTCGATTCTATCTTTCATCAGTTCGCATTTATCTTTGTTTAACCGGAAACCTGCTTTTTCTAGTCTCTCGCAGACTGCGCGTAGATTATTCAAATGTTCTCCGTTCGTTTTACCCGTTACGTATAAGTTATCTAAATACGTGATCGCGAAAGGTATGCCCTGTAAGCATTCGTTCATTATCTGTTGAAATTCGGCCGGAGCGCATGACGTGCCTTCAGTCATTTTAGTGTAACGTAGTAGCCCGACGTGTGTTGTGATTGTCAGCAAATCGCGCGATTCTTCAGCGACCGCTATTTGCATGTATGCATGTGTTAAATCAAGCTCAGAAAAAATTAACCCGTGTTGTAAAACTTCAAAAATATCGTCGATTCTAGGGAATAAAAATTTTGAAATTTGCTAATTCGGATTTAATGTTATTTTGAAATCTCCGCAGATTCTAATTTGGCCGTTGCTTTTCTGTACTCAAACAATCAGTGTTGCCCATTCGCTTGCGTTTACCTTTTCCAAATGACCCAGTTTTAATAATCGCGATATTTCTTCTTCGACCTTGGGCTTTAACGCGTATGGCACGTGCCTCACAGCGAATGCGACCGGCTTAGTATTAGGTTTCAAGTGTAATCTTATCTAATTACAGTTAATTACAACTGTTACTAACGACGGGTTCGTCGCGTCGCTTATTTTAGTGTTACCTGCGCAATTTATGTTGAAAAACTCGGAATGGTGTTGTACTGCTGACGTTGCGTCGTTGATGTGGTCCTCCTCTTCCTCCACGTCGCTGCTACCTTCCTGTAAGAATTTGTTTGTCCGTTTCTTCTTCTTTATGCAGGCCCTTTCTAAGTGACCTTTAATCTTGATGAAGTTGCATACGGCGCTTCGGTATCTGCAAGAGTGCGTTCCATGCCCTTCCAATCCACAGCAGTAACATTTTAAGTTGTTTTTTGGACCTTTTCTTGATGTAGTGGTCTGGGTCCCGTGGTATTGGTTTGAGTGGTTGTTTTGCCGCCAGCCTTGGTTTGTGTGCTCTTTGAATGCAAAATTTACTTGTCTTGGGTTTGAGTTCGTAAAAGAACTGCTGGCTCCAGCTGCGTTTTTCATAGAGCATTCTCTCGCCAATTCTTCCTTGTAAGCTGCGTCGAAAGTTAAATTCGTAAGCTTAAAAAGTTCAACCCTGGTTGTTTCATTTTGTATACCGCAGACAAATTGGTCCCGGAGTGCTTTGTCCATATCTTCGAAATTACAGTGCAAGGATAGGTGTCGTAGCCTTGTTGTGAATTCTGCTACGGTTTCGTGTGCTTCTTGTTTAGCACGGTTGAATTTACACCGCTCCATTACTTCTGATGGGGTTGGCTGTATGTGCTCGCTCATGATCTTTTTTAGTTCGCCGTAGGTTTTTGTTGCTGGTTTTACAGGGGCGCATAAATTACTACATAATTTATACGAGTCGTCGTCGCAATGCGTTAGTAGCATTGCGAGTTTCATTTCGGCATCTTCAATCTTTTTTACAAAAAAATGAAGTTCCAGCTTGTCTATGAACGACTCCCAGTCGTCTGTTCCAAGCTTGAAAAAAATTTTTGTTTCTGACATGGCACTGTCTTCTGAATCTGTGTCACTGACTTCTTCGTTTGAGCTTTCGTTTTGCGAGAAGTGAGCTGCTGACTGTGCGTTGACGTTTCCTTGTGTGCTTTTTGGAATTTTTGTATTTCGTGTGTCAGCGACCTTGTTTAGAGCTGCTTTAGTGTTGTCGATTTGGAATTCGCTTGAATTTTCGCAATTGCTAGAGTCAACGCCTTTGTATTCTCCGGCTTCTGTGAGTCGGTCTGTGGAATCTGCTGATGAGATTGAGATTTTTGGTATGCACTTATTTGAATTATCAATAAGTGTTCATTCAGATCTGACTCTTCTCCGGATTTTTCTTCTTCAGAACTTTCTTCTGTTGCGTCTTTGTTATCTAGATTTTCTTCTGTTACCGAAGAGAGATAAATTTTCGATACTCTTTTACCAGTTTTCCTGAGATCTTCAACGTTTAATAAGTTCAGTAGTTTGTAACTCTTTTCTCTACACTTCTGATAAGTGTAACTCTTATATGGGGCTAAGTTATCTATTAGAGTCTGTTTTTCAGCTTCCTTTAGGTTAATGGATTCTTTAATTTCACTAAATTCTTTTGCTAATTTTACTAGCTGTTCTTTCTGAAGTGTGTTGAGGACTATTTTGATGTCGAAATTTTCCAAATATTCTACCAGCTGTTCTTTGTTTAAGTTAAGTACCCACGTAGCTGTTTTGCCTTTGATTAAATTTTTAATCTTTTCAGTAATTTTAGCACTCATTAATTTTGTACGCTCGTCGTGTTGTTTCACTGTATCACTTTTTTCTTGTATTGTGGATGTGCTTATACCTGCGCTCGTCACGCTTGTACTTTGTTGTAAAATGATTTGTCAGAGTGTTGTATTTGATTTAATGTAAGCTCTTTAGCGCTCGTCACGCCCTTCACTATAAGTTGTCGTAGAGTTTTTATTTGTACTGTTTCCTTTTTAATCCTCGTCACCAATTGCTATGTATGTGGCACGTGAGTGCGAGTGAGGAGTGAGGATATTGAATGTAAAAGTATTAGTATTAACAGGTGTTTATTTCATGCTGTCTCGAATACAACTGGTGGCCGTTCGGCGGGCCTCGAGCGCGATCACCAGCGGCTTACATATTCTGCCGCGCTTGCACATTCCATACTAACACACATACACTACTTAAACGTTTTAAAAAAAAATTAAAATACTAAAAAATTAATAATGGAATTCCGAACGATTGAAAATTTCAATTTTTCTTATCTGAGAAGCATGTATCATGTGTGCATACATTACATAAAATTCGTTTAAGTTAAGCTGAAAAATTTTGAAATATCTCATTCCTATGCGTCTTGGTGCAGCGCACGTCAAATCAGTACATTGCGGTGCATTGCACGGCGAATCAGTACAGAGCAGTGCATTGCGGTGCATTGCACGACGAATCAGTGTAGTGCAGTGCATTACGGTGCAGTGCACGGTGAATCAGTGCAGTGCAGTGCAGTGCATTGCGGTGCAGTACACAGCGAATCAGTGCAGTGCATTGCGGTACAGTGCACGGCGAATTAGTGTAGTGCATTGCGATACAGTGCACGGCGAATTAGTGCAGTGCAGTGCATTGCGGTACAGTACACGGTGAATTAGTGCAGTGCAGTGCACGGCTAGTCAGTTCAGTTCATTCCATTGCGGTGCAGTGCACGGTTTATCAGTTCAGTGCATTGCATTGCGGTGCAGCGCATAGCGAATTAGTGCAGTGCAATTCATTGCGGTGCAGTGCACGGCTAATCAGCTCAATGCATTGCATTGCCACGAAGTACACAGCGAATCAAAACACCAAAGTGCACGACAAATTTGTGCAATATAGTACACCTTAATCTGAATACTGTGCATTGCACTGCGGTAAATGATGAAATAGTCCAAAACAGTGTACCCCGATTCGTAATACTGTGCATTATTACGGTTCTTCCCGAACCAGTGAACTTTCATCGCGATGTTTAGTTTATTATACGACAAAATGATGAAATGCCGTGCAGAACATGACCAAACCTGGCATACAGTGCGGGGCAGTGCATGACTATTAATGTCATTCAAGCCAAATGGTGCAAGGGTTGGCCTTGCTGGTGTAGCGCATGACAAACGCTGCACTGCAAAGAAAATCAAATTAATGGAACTTTTGGAAAATGATACATTGCAACGCCAAAACAGTTTTATGTGCTGCTAATAAATATATTCCTATTTTATTAAGCGTAACAATGCAAAATAGATTAATTTTATTTAGTACGAGGTGATGTTAATCTAAATTGAATGATATTTTACAAAAAATAAAATAAAATAAACATAGCTAGTGTCTTATTTCCAAAAAAAATTTCTAGGTCTAAAAAATGGCCACCGTTTGAAATACTTTAATTTCTGGAAATTGGGTTCCCAACTCTCAGTAACAGGAAACAAATATAGCCCAAGTTTATTCTGATCTTGTTGATCACCTAGCTGTAAAGAAACAAAAAAAATGTCTACAGCACTCAAAAAAACTACTGGAAAGATAAAGTTTAAAAGAAAAGAAAGTCTACAAATTAGAAACTTAGAACAAAGAAAATATCACTCTCTCAAAAACACAACCTTACACTTCGGCTACCGAGAACAGAGTGACGCTCCCCGCGTCTCTCGGACTCAACTTCCTTCCTCACCATCCCTTCCTAACATTCTCAACCAATCAACACTAATTTATTCCATCAAGTTTCATTCACACTTGAGGAACAGTAATGTGTCCACCAATCAAATACATTCACACCACACTATCCAATCACACTCACGTCTACAAAGTTCCGGTGGCGATCGCCACGCCACCAATACCACGCGCGAACATTCAAAAGGAAAGAAAATAAAAATAAAAAAAATAACGCACACGAGGCACTCACAGCTCTAGCTCTATCCCTCGCGCGCATACTCTCTCTCTCGTTCTTCCCTACACGCACACATTGTCCACGCCACGTACAAACTACAAAAAAAAATAAAGCCACACTCACGCCCACGTCTACTAAGTTGAGTGTGCGCGCACGTGCCTGCCAACGCAGTTGCGTCGTCTGCCGACACGCGCCGCGCACCTCCTCCGTCGTCGGAAACTCCCGGACGGAGAATCGGGACCCGTGTGCTTTGTGTGTATGTGTACGCGCGCGCCCTAGGCCGGGATAGCCTTCCCGGATGGTGGTTATGTGTGTGTGTGCGTGTCGTGGGCCCGCGCTGCTGTGGCAGCATTCAGCCGACGGCGGCCGTAGCCACGTGGTCGGCCTCAGCTGCGCGTTAACGCGGCATGGTTATCACCTGGAAAAAGTAAACAAACAAGTTAATCATTTTACTGCTTCCCAGGTGACTCGACACTGCCAGGTAGGAAACAATTTACGAGGGATTCACTCCCTCACAAACTCTTTAACCATCTCAACTATATCGTTTGGTAAAGGATGTCCTGCTCTAGGGGGAGGTCTTGTGAAAGAGCCATGTACTTTTTTAAATCTTTTGCTTTTCGTATGGAATGAGTACTTGTTTCAAACATATCAGCAATTTTTCTTATTGGCCATTTTGATGGAAGAATAGTTAAAATTGTTATTTTATCCGGATCATTTTCTGGGAGAGACAAACTTTTGTTTCAGGCCTTCTAAAATATCTGTCAAATCTTCTGCAGAAGAACTTACAAGGAGAAAAAAAAATATTAAAAATTGTTTTTGAATGGTTTTATCTATGAAAAATTAGGGTTTTTAAAGTCAATTTTTAGTATATTTGGGTAACAATATATATGGATAAAATCATTCAAAAATTTTTTTAAATATTTTTTTTTCAAAAGTACTTAGAAAAACGAAAAAAGGCGAGGTTCCAGATATTTCTAAGTGCAGTACGGTCCAAGCAGAATGAGGCTAAAAACGGCTTTTTATATGAAACATCCTACTTTTTAACACAGGGGTTATATGGGAAGTAGGTGAAAAAAGGCCCATTCTGGAAAAAGAACACTGAAGGGCTTGTTTTTATGATAAATAAAAACGGTGTGCAAAGTTTCATGAAAATCGAGGTCCCAAAGGACAAACCATCTCCTTGTAAGTTCTTCTGAAGAAGATTTGACAGATATTTTAGAAGGCCTGAATCAAAAGTTTAGATCTCTCCCAGAAAATGATCCAGATAAAATAACAATTTTAACTATTGTTCCATCAAAATGGTCGATAAGAAAAATTGCTGATATGTTTGAAACAAGTACTCATTCCGTACGAAAAGCAAAGGATTTAAAAAAAGTACATGGCTCTTTCACAAGACCTCCCCCTAGAGCAGGACATCCTTTACCAAACGATATAGCTGAGATGGTTAAAGAGTTTTATGAAAATGATGAAATTTCTTCTATTTTAAAAGGGATGAATCGTCACAGGTCGGTCGTAGAAAATAATGGTAAGATAAGAGAGAAAAAGAATAAGAAAAACAAGAGAGAATGCTTTTATTTAATATAGAAGATATTCATTCTAAATTTTGCAAACAATTTCCAGACTTAAAGATAAGTGCTTCCAAATTTATTTCTTTGAGACCTAAAAATTGTGTTTTTGCAGAACAATGTGGGGCTCATAATGTGTGCCTTTGCGTTATTCATCAGAACTGTGAACTTATGATAGAAGCTTTAAATTTGAAAGAATTGAGAATAAGTTCTGAATTTCTTTTAAATGACCTACAAGATTGCATTAAACGAGTGGTGTGTCGAAATCCAAAAAATGATTGCTATTTAAATGAATGTGAATCTTATCCTGGGGTTGGTTATCTTATAACTGAGCTTAAGCAGGCTTTACTAGAAGCAGATACGCAAGAAATATTACAGTATTTGGCAATCAACCGATCGAACAACAATGCAAACTAAAACACGAAATGTAGAAGAGTTTTTGGAAGAATTTGGGAAGAAGTTATTAATCACAAGAAAACATGACTTCCTTAATCAACAGCAAATAGCGTTTTTCAAACAACTTAAAAATAATTTAAAAAAAGGAGAGTTCTTTATACTCATTGATTTTTCTGAAAATTATGCTTTTCATGTACAAAACGCCGTCCAATCATTTCACTACAATAACAGTCAAATCTTAGTGTATACTGTTATTTATTACTATAGAGAAGATGACATATTACATCACAATAGTATTATTATTCTGTCTGATTCAGTCAAACACGATACAACAGAGGTTTATATTTGCAACAGTTTGGTGATCGAGCACATTAAGAAAAATCACAAGGTATGTAAAATTATCTATGGATCTGATGGAGCCAAACAGCATTTTAAAAATAGATTTAATATAAGTAATTTAATGCATCATAATAAAGACTTTGGCTTGAAAGCTGAATGGCATTATCATGAAACTGCACATGGTCGGGGTCCACATGATGGACTTGGCAATTCGTTAAAATTCAATGCGAGAAGAGCAAGCTTGCAAGCACCATCGCATAAGAGGATTTTGAACTTGAACCAACTCTATGAGTGAATCAAAAAATATCTTCATCAGTTCGTTAAAGAGACTCAAAGTGAAGATAATGGTTACCCAACTTATTGGGGAAGGTCACCGGCTGATGGAGGGAATGTCACCACTTTAAAGATTCGAGGTACTAACATGCAAGTTGATAATCGTTGGGTTGTACCATATTCTTCTATGCTCTCTCGATGCTTCAATGCTCATATTAATGTTAAGTATTGTCATTCAGTGCACGCAATAAAATATGTCTGCAATTATGTCAGTAAAGGATCTGATAGATGTAGCAGAACCATTTATTGGTATTCTTCACTGGGCACTGCTTTTGCCAGTGTCCAGCCTCGTTACATTTGTGACAAAGATCTGTTCTATTTGTTGACTGCTTGTTATTATTTCCTCTTCTTAAATTTTTATTGTTAACTACTCTTGCAGCCTTCGGTTGTTTTTCAGCAGTCTTAGTCAAGTTTTCTTCTATCTTGATTTCTCTCATTGCACTCTTTATATCTTCGAAATTCAATTCTTTATTTAGATTTTTCATCATTGAATTTTTTTCTTTTATTCTTATATAAAAGGGTATCTGATTAATTGCTTGAAGAAACAAAGATTTTATTTCGGAATCAACAAGTTGATATTCAGAGTCACTCAGTTGAGTTTCTCTAACTATCTTATCATACTTCTCACAGAATGAATCTACTGAGTCACCAGTTTGCATTTTCATTGTGTACAGCTCAGTTTTCAAAGTTGTAGCTGTTACGCCAATGATATTTTTTCTCAATTGCTTGAGTTTCTCTAACATTGCAATGGGATCTTCAATACTCAGTACTTTTCTGTGGAACTCTTCATCCAGCCTAGTAACAATGATGTCTCTTGCATCATTTTGCCTTAATCTTTTTGCATTCGCATCTAAGTTGGCCGGAGTAGGAATATTTGGATTAATTACATCCTCCAACCTGCTGGTTCTTAGTTCAGTGACGAGTTTATCGTACCAAATGTCAAAATTAGATTTAGCGGTTAGGGAATAATTTCGATTTATATTAAGCTTCGAAATAATTCCTTGGTCACCTCGGCTTACGTCATGTGACATTCTAATTGTATTCGTTCTGTAGGAAGTGTTTTCGAGGCTTCTTTGTAGCAAGCTTCTGTCACGCTCAATGGTCTGACGCTGTAATGTAGCGACTCTTTCGGTCAGTTCCCTCATTTGAGCAAAAACTTCTTGCGAGCAACCAATTGCCGTAGGTGGTAGTAGAGTTTGAAGATTTTCATGATTATAAATTGTCCTGGGAGCTGGATTTCGTGGAAGTATTCTTGATGCATTTGCAGCTCTGCCTGCAGATGCATCAGTGTCCATTATTAGATCAAGGGCTGGGACATCATCGTTATTCATAGTTGGTGCTGTGAAATAATTCTTAATGAGTACCTGTTTTTCTCTTAATTTATTTGTCAGGCCTGACAATCTGACTCTAATTTTTCTAAAGTTTATTCTTAGACTCAAAGATATATTTCTCATCAAAACTTTAGAGTTACTATTAATACTTCACAGTTAATAATAAATCTTACTTTGATTATTTAGGTTGGTTGATTCTTCTTCTATATAACGGCTGTTCATGTACGCTTCCCAAAGATTGTTGAAGTTGTTCTCCATATTGTTGTTGTTACTGGAGGGTACCAAATTTCAATCAGGTATTCTGGGTTTTCAAAATAAATATTCTTTAGTTAAAAATAATTTCTCTCTTTTTTTCTTTTCATATATTTTCTCTCTAATGATTCATTTAAAAATTTCTACAACTATTCATAGGTATACCTCTAAGTCCCACTAAAGAATATTTTACTTCATGCTTCTAAATCAAAATAAAAGTACGACTTTTTACTTTGATTTGAAACTAAAAATTATGATCCTCTGCAGTATCACTCGTACATACACACCTCTCTCCAACGGACGACTCCAAGTACCACTGTGAGGCTGGTCGGATTTGGGCTGTACAAGTGCAAGCACGGGACACCAGCAAATTTTCAATAATTTTTCTAGTCAAAAATCAAGCTACACTGCACCGCAGTTTTACTCAATTATTGACCCCAGAACCATATAAACCCTTTATAAATGGAAAATATTTATTCATGCAAAAAAAAAAACGTCAAAAATTCCTCTTAAACTATTATTCCATTATAAAAGAAATATTCATACACTCGTTATATGAATAAAAGGGTTACTATTACGAAGTTACTCTTAATAATTTTTCTTCCATAAAAAAAATTTCTCCCTAATTAATTTTTTTTTGTAATAAATCCATACAATATAAAAAAATTTATCAACCAACACCACTATGTAGTACAAAAAAATTTCTTTAAGGTAGTTCCGAAGCGTTTATATAGCTAACCTAAAATATAGTTATAGACGCTCGTTGCCCCCACTCTGACGCCACGCGCCGCCGTCGCCACCACTGCTCGAAATCATGCTAAAATCATGCGTTTTTCATTCTTTTTGATTGTATATCTCATAAGTTAATATCACTTGCTATGTTTATCTTTGTACGATACGATTTCTAAGATTTTGCCCTACAAGAAAACCTGTTTTTAAAAAATATTTTAAGAAAATTGAGTTTGCAATGAGAGAATAACCTTCAAAATAAATATGAATTCACACGCTCAGCATAGGAATCCCATGTAAAAAATTGAAACTTCTGAGCCCAATATTTCAAAATTAAGTATGGCTTGGGGGTTTAAGAAAAATACCAGCGTGTACAGGACTCAAAAATCTACCTCTGTGCAAAATTCTAGAGATTTTTTAAGAAACTCAATTTTTTGGGGAACTACCTTAAATTATTTTGTGCATCTCTTAAACCATCCATGATTCTCATTTATATTTTATCTTTCGACTCAAAATTATCGTCTTTATTTATTTATTCATTTTTTTTTTATTCAATCCATCTCTTAAGGAATAAATAATTATTTCATCTTTCATTTTGAGTCATTCTAATATAAGGCATAGTTGCCTTATATCACGAGTCTCATTTGTGGCTTTAGCGCTGAGAGATAAACGCATAATGCCGAGGACACATATGTAGAGAACTGCGTTTACTACAAACTAGCCCGGAAGAATTTCTAGAGTCACAAGCTGTGCTTGTGCAGGCGCAGGCCTTCTGCTTGCGACCTGCGAAGGAGTAGCTTATGGTGCTGCTCAACACTGCAGCGAGTAAAGCTACTGCGCGCACGGGTAGAGCAACAGCGCGCTTTGGCGGAGTAAAGCCTGAAACGCGCACAGATCTCAGTGTTGGCGTCAAGTTTTTTTTTGCGCCGAGTAACTATGTTCAGGTCCGATATCGAAGTGTCTGCGGCTTCGTTCAGGCTGCGCCGTGCATGGTTAAAATTCGAATAGGTCCGTTCGACAATCGTGAAGGCGAAATTGTACTTTTAAATTCAGCTAGCACACTTTCTGCATTATTTATTATTATTTATTGTAGTTAATGCATAATGGCACAGGTGGTATATATTTTGTGGAAATATATCAAAATATTAACATATCAAATAAAATTTTTTTTTTTTTTTTTTAAAGTAATCTGAAATTTTTAACAGTGCTCGTCCGGGGAAAAACAACGACGATCCGCGTTGTCGGACCAGCAACTGTACGCGTATAAAACTTCCGAGTACTCGCTCATGAGTACTCCTGCAGCCGTTGCTAGTACCTGTAAATAATTAAACAGACATGCTTGGGGAGACACGTACGCGGGCTAGCTGTCAAATGCCGGCAGTGGGCGGGGCTATTCCCCAAGCTAAAATAAAAATAAAATAAATTTCTCGGAATCAATAAATTCCCTAAATGAGGAAAAGTCGAGCGGAGGAAAAAGATTCGGTCTTTAATAAAAAAAACCCCGGAACAACAATTAATTCTAACTCACAATTATTAACAAAAAGAATAATAAAAATGATAATACAAAAATTCATTGTCGCGATCCTAGAATGTAAAATCTAAAGTTCGGCCGATCGCGCGAGTGGCCGAACAAAGAGAGTCGAATGTAAACAAAACAATCTGCCGGGCGACTACGCGCGCCGGCTCGCAAGTTTCTACGTGTGAGTTCTGACAAGAATTCACGCGTAGAACCTTTCGGAAATAAATCCAGATAAGGAGAGAAAAATCGACAAGTTCTCTCCCTTACCGCGACACACTCCTTCACTCTATCTGCACTCGAACGCGGTTACACAAACCTTTACAGGCGCGGGTGGAGATCTCCAAGCGAAGACGGGTGGTCTACGAAAACAGCACACACTCTTTTACAGCACTCATTCCTCGCGATGTCGTGTTTAACGAAAACCTCAACGCGACTCGCGATTACAGTACTTTTTCTCTCTGACGTTGAAAGAAGATCGAGCGTCCGTGCTAACATTCTACACACGACTGGCGCCCTTCCGTCCCGTTCTACCCGGTCCGACCTCTAACGGTCGGTCCATTCCGGAATGGTCCGCCAGCTGCTGAGCGTCAGCTGCTGGCCCACGTCCACATGGATAATCAATATCGATCGTGTGGACGGATATTTTCCCCGACCGTCACAAATCATAAAAAAAATTGACGATAGCTTATTAAAAATCAAGTATTTGTTTTATTTATTTCTTTCTTTTATTTAATTTTAATTTTTCAAAACCTATAAGAATAAAAAAAATTGCTGCTTTTTGTAAAAAAAAAAAAAAATGTAGCTACCATTTTTTTTCTGCATTATTTTGAATTATTTATTTACCAAACAGTTAATACAAAAGTATTTACGAGTTAAATGATTTATAAAGCATTATATTAAAATATTAATTTATCAAATGAAATTTCTTTTTTTATTCCTCTGAAAATTATAAAAAAGTAATTTTGGATTTCATGAAAAATTTAGGATAAATAATTTAGAATCAGTAATTTTGTTTATGTTTTTATATATTATAATCCCTTTTTTTTTTTGCTCCGCAAAACTGAGTCCGCAAAACTTGGTCATTGTTGTGACGAAAATCTTGAAAACACGGTCAAAAGACAGTTAAATTTTGACTTTTTTTGCTCCGCAAAACTGAGTCCGCAAAACTTGCTCTGCGTCGTGAAAACTGAGTCCCCAAAACTGAGTCCTCCTTTTCGTTGTTTTAAAATATAAAATGTTACCATTAAAATTCTTTATAATTTTTATAACAATAAATTTGTTTAAAAAAAATTATTTAAAAAAATTATATTAATATAAGTTTATGCTTAAATTTACTAAAGTTAATAAATTTGATTGTTACTTTTCAATTAAAAGAAAAAATTATTAAATTCTAAAATGAAATGTATCTCCCTATATTATAATCCCTTTTTTTTTTTTGCTCCGCAAAACTGAGTCCGCAAAACTTGGTCATTGTTGTGACGAAAATCTTGAAAACACGGTCAAAAGACAGTTAAATTTTGACTTTTTTTGCTCCGCAAAACTGAGTCCGCAAAACTTGCTCTGCGTCGTGAAAACTGAGTCCCCAAAACTGAGTCCTCCTTTTCGTTGTTTTAAAATATAAAATGTTACCATTAAAATTCTTTATAATTTTTATAACAATAAATTTGTTTAAAAAAAATTATTTAAAAAAATTATATTAATATAAGTTTATGCTTAAATTTACTAAAGTTAATAAATTTGATTGTTACTTTTCAATTAAAAGAAAAAATTATTAAATTCTAAAATGAAATGTACTTCTGTATAAGAATTATTAAGATTTTTTAAGAGGAATAAAAATCTAATTCTGATTTTATTCCAATTTCCATTATGTAGCAACTTTAATTTTTTTTATATTATAATCTGGTTTTTTTTATGATCCTCAAAGTTGAGTCCTCAAAATTGAAAATCAATAAAAACACGGTCAAAAGACACATAAAAAAGATAATTATGAGTCCTCAAAGTTGAGTCTACGATGGGAAAGTTGAGTCCTCAAAGTTGAGTCCTCCTTTTCTCAAAACGGTGCTTTTTAGATTCTCATGTAATATTTTCTATAGAAGCAGCTTGGTGTATAGAAAGATTTGAATTGTGTAAATGTAGTCATTCAGTACAACGTTTAGAAATTCATACAGAAAATCAACAAAACATAATATAGTTAAAAAATTGGAAAACAACTTTAGCAACTTGGTTTGAATTAAATAAAATTGATCTGTTAGAAATATTAAAAATGCCAATATACCAAATTACTATAGATTTCTAGATGATAAAACTTTTGTTAGATAGAAAAATTAAAAAAAATTTCAAACTATAGGTAGAATAAACGTTGTTTCTTCTAAAAATTCAGAGTTTTCACTTAAAATTAATATCAGATAAAGTAAAAGGTGGTAATTCTCACGAAGAACTCATAATAAAATTATTTATAAACATATAGAGAAGGAGCTATTTAAATGGGTCTAATAGTAAATGATAAAAATGTATATGCCATTTTTGAAGAATCTATAAACTATTTAACTCCGAAAAAATTACAAGAATTTTTCGGATTATTTTTATTGTCTGAAAAAATTCTTGGTAATTTAATTTGGAATAAATATAAATTACATTTTATAAAAGATTTCAAAGATAATGCAGAAGATAGAGATTTGAATGAAATAATCAAATTTCTATCTAGCGAAGATTCTAATTTGAGTTATAAATGTTTTGGTTTACCAGAACCATGCTTAGAAAATATTTCTAATATTTCTGAAAATTATGACTGCAAAATAAACTGAAAAGAAGAGTATGAAAAAATGTTTGAAAAATTTAATAATGATCAAAAAAATATATTTAATACAATAACAAAAAACAAAAATAATATGTACTTAAAAGATGGGCAGGTGGTACAGGTAAAACAGTTTTTCCTTTTGTAGGAAAATTAATAATTTTAGGTGACGATTTTAGACAAATCCTTCCTGTAGTCAAAAGAGGCAATGAAAAAATTATTGTAGAAGATACGATTAAATACAGTAAATTGTGGAAAAATTTCAAAATTCTTAAACTCACTGAAAATATGAGATGTAAAGATAAAAACTTTTCTAAATTATTACTAAAAATAGGAGAAATTGAAAATTTTAAAATACCTATGAAATGGAAAAGTAAAGATGTTGGTTATTAAATTTTTGGAGATATAAATGAAAATAATAATTTAAACAAAGTTATTTTAGAATCGAAAAATGAAAATGTTGCAATGTTTAACAGAAAAGTATTAAACATATTAAATGGACCAAGTAAAACATATTACAGTATAGACAAAGCCATTCATAAGGGAGTAGATCAAACTGATTCAAATATATGTTTAGATTATCCAATTGAATACTTAAATTCAGAAAATGACGGGCTTTCTACCCATGAACTAAAATTAAAAAAAAAATGCAGTGGTATGTTAATTAGAAATCTAAGTAAAAAAGATGGTGTATGCAATGGAACTAGATTGAAAATAACAAATTTATATGAACATAATATTGAAACTACATGTAAAAAAACAAGAAAAATACTACAGGTTGGTAAGGTAGATGAGGTTGGTTAGGCGGAGGTTATAGGGAGGAGCGTGGAAGGGAAGATGAGGTGGGAAGGGTTTGTTATTGCACTTAAAAATGTTAATAGAGCTTTTTCAAAATTTAAAGTACTTCAACAAAACTTTAAAGTTAGTGACTGAGTTGATGAATAAAGTGAATAAGATTTGTTCGTAGATTGGGTGAGATAAGTTTGGGGGATAAAATACGGTATTTGAAGTAAATCAAATTAGTGAGGTCAGTAATGTAGCTAAGATTGTATTAGATCAGGTAGTTGAAGATAAAAAAGTAAGTATAGTTAGTAGGGTTCTTAATATGGGTGAGAATAGTAAATCGGGTTAGAGAAGGCGAGTCTGTGCGGAGGGTAGAGTGTAGGTAAGGTGGTTGTGGGCTGGTAGATCAGATATTAAAATTATAACTTTGGCTCTAATTAGAATTTTCATATAAAATCATATATTATTAAAAAGGTCTTGAGCTCAGCAGCTTTCTAATTATGTCATTTTATGTCATTGAAATTTTTATTAAATCCTTTTTGTTGTCATGAGAGGGTGCTGAACAAAGCCGTTTATCATTTTAAATTCAGCCCTTTCCCCACAAAATCATAAATCGGCTTAAACGCAATTTTGCGAGCTGGTACTATGCAGGAAGTAAGTTCATCTCAAGAAGAATCTGTAAATAGTATTTTGTTCGAGCCTAAAATAACAAAAATAAGAAATTAATAACTGATTATATCATTCATCGATGGATTAAACATTTATCGTTACGTTTACGTTACGCTCGCGATACGAACATTATTTTTTTTTATAGTTTGCGAACGTAACGATTTTAGTGTGTTGAATGATCGCTTGACGAACACTGAGGAAAAATTAAAAAATGTAAAAAATAGTAGTTTTAAAGCTGATTGGGCTGCTCAAAGTGTCGTAGGCGCTGCAGAGCAGCGCCTACAAGACCTTCGAGTGGTCTCATCAGGTTTAAAACTGCTATTTTTTGTATTTTTTAATTTTTTCTAATTGTGCGTAAAGGGATTATTTACGCACTAAAATCAATGCGTAAAAGAAGACTTTACGCATACTATGAAAAAAAAAAATTTTGTATAATCCAGCCGAATAACCCTTCGTGCTTCAAAATTTTAGATAATTTTCCTCCAGTTTTTTTGCACAGCAACGAGGGGGGCAAGTTTGACAGGTTAAAAATCACGAGCGCGAAGCGCGAGTGATTTTTTGTCAAACTTGCCCCGCAAAACACAGTCGGAAAATTATCGACAATTTTGAAGCACTAGGGGTATTACGACTGAGAATCGAGGCTTGCTTATACGAGATTGCAAAATTTGAAAATAATCGTGATTTTTTTATTATTTCGCTAATTACTCGAGTAGTTGCTAATTACTTGATTTTTCATCTTTAACCACCTAACATATTTTAATCTCAGCCACATTACAGACCTTACTAATTTCACTTACTTCAAATACCGCACTTAATCCCCAACTCATCTCTCACTCACTCTACCAACAAACCCTACTCACCTTATTCATTTTGGACCTGACTCATCTTAGATCTCTAGCTTAAACTGCCCACCCTGACAAGTAGGGTTGGTAGGGTTATGAATCTTTTAGTAACATAATTTGGTAAGATTATGATGAGAAAGTAAAGTTCAAACTGAACTCTCGTGTCTAATTTTTATTGGTTTTAAGCACTTAAGTCTTTTTATTATTTTACCGAACATAGAGCTTACGTATTGTTTCGATTAATTTTTATAGTCATCAATTATAATTAGGGGGTTGGCGAGCGGAGCGAGCAGGGGGGTACCCCCCCTAGTGTTTTTATAATCAAAAGCATATTTTGAACAATAAACTTTTGAATAGTTAAAATTATTTATTTCCCAAAATAATATAAATGGTATCCCAGCTGAAAAAATCGATATGGAAATCCGTACAGGGATTCATAAGGGTTCCCGTAAAGGACCCCATACGGGTTTCCGATACTGATATTTGGTCAGGGTCCCCGTACGGGTTTCCATACAGTTTTTTTTTTCTTTTAATTTTATTTTCACACTATTTTTGAATTTATTTAATATTATTATTAAATATTCATATATTATTGTTTATTAAATTTAATTATTAATCATAAAATTATCGAAGAAAAAAATTTTGTTCGACTGAGACTCGAACTTTTTTTTTTTTTTTAAATAGATCTTTATTTGCTCAAAATATATATGACAAGTATGTACGAGCAGAGCCGGCCTTAGAGTCGTTAGCGCCCTTGAGCAAAATGATTTTTGGTGCCCCTAATAAAAATTGAGTTTGCAGTTTCTTGGTAGTTAAAAATTGATTTTGTCAGACTTTAACTAAAAACAAATTTTATTTTATTTAAAATATTTACATTTTTTTTATGTAAAAAAACACAAATTATATTTATTATAATCAATCATTGATCCACAGGTGCAAAAAAACAGATCGGCTATTCCCCAAGCTCTAAACCCCCAAAACCCTGGGTGCCCGAGTTCAACAAAAAAACAGATCGGCTATCCCCCAGGCTCTAAACCCCCAAAACCCTGGGCGCCCGGGTCAATAAATGAACTGATTAGCTATCCCCCAAGCTCTAAACCTCCAAGACCCTGGGCACCCTGGTCAACGAATAAACTGATCAGTTATCCACCAAGCTCTAAACCTCATCAAACTCTGGTTACCGAGTGGAATAATTTTAGAAGTTAAGCGTACTTTATATTTGAATATCAAGTCCATGAAAAATTGTTTTTTATTTTTGTTCCACAAAAAGGTTGTGGTGTACTTTTATTTACAATACTTGAAAATATTACAAAATGAAAAGAAAAAATATATAACATAAAAAAAAAAAATAACCAATAAACAAACGAAAATTTTTACACATTTTCGAAATGTGTCTCATTCTTAGAAGCATTTCATTTGTAGTTAAGAAAAAAAAATTTGTTGATAATGTTGCAAATGAAGAGTTAAACAATAAGTAAAAACTTATAGCTTTTTTCTAATTAACCACGCCATTTTGGAGTTAAAAGTTTCAGATTTACAACTTTATGATATGACTGCACCAGTGCAGCATAATTAGGTATCGTTACAAAATATTTTATTTCGTTAACTAAAATGCACTCATATTTTTGGAACTCGGGCACCCAGGGTTTCGGGGGTTTAGAGCTTGGGGGATAGCTGATCAGTTTTTGCGGTGACCTCGGGCGGCCAGGGTTTTGGAGGTTTAGAGCTTGGGGGATAGCTGATCAGATCATTTATTGACCTCGAGCGCCCAGGGTTTTGGGGGTTTAGAGCTTGGGGAATAGCTGATCAGTTCATTTATTGACCTCGAGCGCCCAGGGTTTTGGAGGTTTAGAGCTTGGGGGATAGCTGATTAGTTTTTGCGGTGACCTCGGGCGGCCAGGGTTTTGGAGGTTTAGAGCTTAGGGGATAGCTGATCAGTTTTTGCGGTGACCTCGGGCGGCCAGGGTTTTGGAGGTTTAGAGCTTGGGGGATAGCTGATCAGATCATTTATTGACCTCGAGCGCCCAGGGTTTTGGAGGTTTAGTGCTTGGGGGATAGCCGATCAGATCATTTATTGAACTCGGCCGCCCAGGGTCTAGGGGGTTAAGAGCTTGGGAGATAACTGATCAGTTTTTTCGTTGACCAGGGCACCCAGGGTTTTGGAGGTTTAGAGCTTGGGGAATAGCTGATCAGTTTTTGCGGTGACCTCGGGCGCCTAGGGTTTTGGGGGTTTAGAGCTTGGGGGATAGCCGATCAGATCATTTATTGACCTTGATCGCCCAGGGTTTTGGGGGTTTAGAGCTTGGAGAATAGCTGATCAGTTCATTTATTGATCTCGAGCGCCTAGGGTTTTGGGGGTTTAGAGCTTGGGGGATAGCCGATCAGATCATTTATTGAACTCGACCGCCCAGAGTTTTGGGGGTTTATAGCTTGGGGGATAGCCGATCAGATCATTTATTGACCTTGATCGCCCATGGTTTTAGGGGTTTATAGCTTGGAGAATAGCTGATCAGTTCATTTATTGATCTCGAGCGCCTAGGGTTTTGGGGGTTTAGAGCTTGGGGGATAACTGATCAGTTTTTTCGTTGACATGGGCACCCAGGGTCTTGGAGGCTTAGAGCTTGGGGGATAGCTGATCAGTTTTTGCGGTGACCTCGGGCGCCCAGGGTTTTGTGGGTTTAGAGCTTGGGGGATAGCCAATCAGATCATTTATTGAACTCGGCCGCCGTGGGGCTAGGGGGTTGAGAGCTTGGGAGATAACTGATCAGTTTTTTCGTTGACCAGGGCACCCAGGGTTTTGGGGGCTTAGAGCTTGGGGAATAGCTGATCAGTTCATTTATTGACCTCAAGCGCCCAGGGTTTTGGAGGCTTAGAGCTTGGGGCATAACTGATCAGTTTTTTCGTTGACCAGGGCACCCAGGGTCTTGGAGGTTTAGTGCTTGGGGGATAGCTGATCGGTTCATTTATTGACCTCAAGCGCCCAGGGTTTTGGGGGTTTAGAGCTTGGAGAATAGCTGATCAGATCATTTATTGAACTCGACCGCCCAGAGTTTTGGGGGTTTATAGCTTGGGGGATAGCCGATCAGATCATTTATTGAACTCGACCGCCCAGAGTTTTGGGGGTTTATAGCTTGGGGGATAGCCGATCAGATCATTTATTGACCTTGATCGCCCATGGTTTTAGGGGTTTATAGCTTGGAGAATAGCTGATCAGTTCATTTATTGATCTCGAGCGCCTAGGGTTTTGGGGGTTTAGAGCTTGGGGGATAACTGATCAGTTTTTTCGTTGACATGGGCACCCAGGGTCTTGGAGGCTTAGAGCTTGGGGGATAGCTGATCAGTTTTTGCGGTGACCTCGGGCGCCCAGGGTTTTGTGGGTTTAGAGCTTGGGGGATAGCCAATCAGATCATTTATTGAACTCGGCCGCCGTGGGGCTAGGGGGTTGAGAGCTTGGGAGATAACTGATCAGTTTTTTCGTTGACCAGGGCACCCAGGGTTTTGGAGGTTTAGAGCTTGGGGAATAGCTGATCAGTTTTTGCGGTGACCTCGGGCGCCTAGGGTTTTGGGGGTTTAGAGCTTGGGGGATAGCCGATCAGATCATTTATTGACCTTGATCGCCCAGGGTTTTAGGGGTTTAGAGCTTGGAGAATAGCTGATCAGTTCATTTATTGATCTCGAGCGCCTAGGGTTTTGGGGGTTTAGAGCTTGGGGGATAGCCGATCAGATCATTTATTGAACTCGACCGCCCAGAGTTTTGGGGGTTTATAGCTTGGGGGATAGCCGATCAGATCATTTATTGACCTTGATCGCCCATGGTTTTAGGGGTTTATAGCTTGGAGAATAGCTGATCAGTTCATTTATTGATCTCGAGCGCCTAGGGTTTTGGGGGTTTAGAGCTTGGGAGATAACTGATCAGTTTTTTCGTTGACCAGGGCACCCAGGGTTTTGGGGGCTTAGAGCTTGGGGAATAGCTGATCAGTTCATTTATTGACCTCAAGCGCCCAGGGTTTTGGAGGCTTAGAGCTTGGGGCATAACTGATCAGTTTTTTCGTTGACCAGGGCACCCAGGGTCTTGGAGGTTTAGTGCTTGGGGGATAGCTGATCGGTTCATTTATTGACCTCAAGCGCCCAGGGTTTTGGGGGTTTAGAGCTTGGAGAATAGCTGATCAGATCATTTATTGAACTCGACCGCCCAGAGTTTTGGGGGTTTATAGCTTGGGGGATAGCCGATCAGATCATTTATTGAACTCGACCGCCCAGAGTTTTGGGGGTTTATAGCTTGGGGGATAGCCGATCAGATCATTTATTGACCTTGATCGCCCATGGTTTTAGGGGTTTATAGCTTGGAGAATAGCTGATCAGTTCATTTATTGATCTCGAGCGCCTAGGGTTTTGGGGGTTTAGAGCTTGGGGGATAACTGATCAGTTTTTTCGTTGACATGGGCACCCAGGGTCTTGGAGGCTTAGAGCTTGGGGGATAGCTGATCAGTTTTTGCGGTGACCTCGGGCGCCCAGGGTTTTGTGGGTTTAGAGCTTGGGGGATAGCCAATCAGATCATTTATTGAACTCGGCCGCCGTGGGGCTAGGGGGTTGAGAGCTTGGGAGATAACTGATCAGTTTTTTCGTTGACCAGGGCACCCAGGGTTTTGGAGGTTTAGAGCTTGGGGAATAGCTGATCAGTTTTTGCGGTGACCTCGGGCGCCTAGGGTTTTGGGGGTTTAGAGCTTGGGGGATAGCCGATCAGATCATTTATTGACCTTGATCGCCCAGGGTTTTAGGGGTTTAGAGCTTGGAGAATAGCTGATCAGTTCATTTATTGATCTCGAGCGCCTAGGGTTTTGGGGGTTTAGAGCTTGGGGGATAGCCGATCAGATCATTTATTGAACTCGACCGCCCAGAGTTTTGGGGGTTTATAGCTTGGGGGATAGCCGATCAGATCATTTATTGACCTTGATCGCCCATGGTTTTAGGGGTTTATAGCTTGGAGAATAGCTGATCAGTTCATTTATTGATCTCGAGCGCCTAGGGTTTTGGGGGTTTAGAGCTTGGGGGATAACTGATCAGTTTTTGCGGTGACCTCGGGCGCCCAGGGTTTTGTGGGTTTAGAGCTTGGGGGATAGCCAATCAGATCATTTATTGAACTCGGCCGCCGTGGGGCTAGGGGGTTGAGAGCTTGGGAGATAACTGATCAGTTTTTTCGTTGACCAGGGCACCCAGGGTTTTGGGGGCTTAGAGCTTGGGGAATAGCTGATCAGTTCATTTATTGACCTCAAGCGCCCAGGGTTTTGGAGGCTTAGAGCTTGGGGCATAACTGATCAGTTTTTTCGTTGACCAGGGCACCCAGGGTCTTGGAGGTTTAGTGCTTGGGGGATAGCTGATCGGTTCATTTATTGACCTCAAGCGCCCAGGGTTTTGGGGGTTTAGAGCTTGGAGAATAGCTGATCAGTTCATTTATTGATCTCGAGCGCCTAGGGTTTTGGGGGTTTAGAGCTTGGGGGATAGCCGATCAGATCATTTATTGAACTCGACCGCCCAGAGTTTTGGGGGTTTATAGCTTGGGGGATAGCCGATCAGATCATTTATTGACCTTGATCGCCCATGGTTTTAGGGGTTTATAGCTTGGAGAATAGCTGATCAGTTCATTTATTGATCTCGAGCGCCTAGGGTTTTGGGGGTTTAGAGCTTGGGGGATAACTGATCAGTTTTTGCGGTGACCTCGGGCGCCCAGGGTTTTGTGGGTTTAGAGCTTGGGGGATAGCCAATCAGATCATTTATTGAACTCGGCCGCCGTGGGGCTAGGGGGTTGAGAGCTTGGGAGATAACTGATCAGTTTTTTCGTTGACCAGGGCACCCAGGGTTTTGGGGGCTTAGAGCTTGGGGAATAGCTGATCAGTTCATTTATTGACCTCAAGCGCCCAGGGTTTTGGAGGCTTAGAGCTTGGGGCATAACTGATCAGTTTTTTCGTTGACCAGGGCACCCAGGGTCTTGGAGGTTTAGTGCTTGGGGGATAGCTGATCGGTTCATTTATTGACCTCAAGCGCCCAGGGTTTTGGGGGTTTAGAGCTTGGAGAATAGCTGATCAGTTCATTTATTGATCTCGAGCGCCTAGGGTTTTGGGGGTTTAGAGCTTGGGGGATAGCCGATCAGATCATTTATTGAACTCGACCGCCCAGAGTTTTGGGGGTTTATAGCTTGGGGGATAGCCGATCAGATCATTTATTGACCTTGATCGCCCATGGTTTTAGGGGTTTATAGCTTGGAGAATAGCTGATCAGTTCATTTATTGATCTCGAGCGCCTAGGGTTTTGGGGGTTTAGAGCTTGGGGGATAACTGATCAGTTTTTTCGTTGACATGGGCACCCAGGGTCTTGGAGGCTTAGAGCTTGGGGGATAGCTGATCAGTTTTTGCGGTGACCTCGGGCGCCCAGGGTTTTGTGGGTTTAGAGCTTGGGGGATAGCCAATCAGATCATTTATTGAACTCGGCCGCCGTGGGGCTAGGGGGTTGAGAGCTTGGGAGATAACTGATCAGTTTTTTCGTTGACCAGGGCACCCAGGGTTTTGGGGGCTTAGAGCTTGGGGAATAGCTGATCAGTTCATTTATTGACCTCAAGCGCCCAGGGTTTTGGAGGCTTAGAGCTTGGGGCATAACTGATCAGTTTTTTCGTTGACCAGGGCACCCAGGGTCTTGGAGGTTTAGTGCTTGGGGGATAGCTGATCGGTTCATTTATTGACCTCAAGCGCCCAGGGTTTTGGGGGTTTAGAGCTTGGGGGATAGCTGATCAGTTCATTTATTGACCTCGAGCGTCTAGGGTTTTGGGGGTTTAGAGCTTGGGGGTTAGCTGATCAGTTTTTGCGGTGACCTCGGGCGCCTAGGGTTTTGGAGGTTTAGAGCTTGGGGGATAGCCGATCAGATCATTCATTGAACTCGGCCGCCCGGGGACTAGGGGGTTGAGAGCTTGGGAGATAACTGATCAGTTTTTTCGTTGACCAGGGCACCCAGGGATTTGGGGGCTTAGAGCTTGGGGAATAGCTGATCAGTTTTTGCGGTGACCTCGGGCGGCCTGGGTTTTGGAGGTTTGGAGCTTGGGGGATAGCTGATCAGATCATTTATTGACCTCGAGCGCCCAGGGTTTTGGGGGTTTAGAGCTTGGGGAATAGCTGATCAGTTCATTTATTGACCTCGAGCGCCCAGGGTTTTGGAGGTTTAGAGCTTGGGGGATAGCTGATCAGTTTTTGCGGTGACCTCGGGCGGCCAGGGTTTTGGAGGTTTAGAGCTTGGGGGATAGCTGATCAGTTTTTGCGGTGACCTCGGGCGGCCAGGGTTTTGGAGGTTTAGAGCTTGGGGGATAGCTGATCAGATCATTTATTGACCTCGAGCGCCCAGGGTTTTGGAGGTTTAGTGCTTGGGGGATAGCCGATCAGATCATTTATTGAACTCGGCCGCCCGGGGTCTAGGGGGTTAAGAGCTTGGGAGATAACTGATCAGTTTTTTCGTTGACCAGGGCACCCAGGGTTTTGGAGGTTTAGAGCTTGGGGAATAGCTGATCAGTTTTTGCGGTGACCTCGGGCGCCTAGGGTTTTGGGGGTTTAGAGCTTGGGGGATAGCCGATCAGATCATTTATTGACCTTGATCGCCCAGGGTTTTAGGGGTTCAGAGCTTGGAGAATAGCTGATCAGTTCATTTATTGATCTCGAGCGCCTAGGGTTTTGGGGGTTTAGAGCTTGGGGGATAGCCGATCAGATCATTTATTGAACTCGACCGCCCAGAGTTTTGGGGGTTTAGAGCTTGGGGGATAGCCGATCAGATCATTTATTGACCTTGATCGCCCATGGTTTTAGGGGTTTAGAGCTTGGGGGATAACTGATAAGTTTTTTTGTTGAACTCGGGGGCCCAGGGTTTTAGGGGGCTTACAGCTTTGGGGATCGCTGATCAGTTTTTTTGTTGAACTCGGGCGCCCAGGGTTTTAGGGGTTTAGAGCTTGGGGGATAGCTGACCGATTATTTATTGAACTCGACGCCCAGGGTTTTGGGGGTTTAGAGCTTGGGGGATAGCCGATCAGATCATTTATTGAACTCGACCGCCCAGAGTTTTGGGGGTTTATAGCTTGGGGGATAGCCGATCAGATCATTTATTGACCTTGATCGCCCATGGTTTTAGGGGTTTATAGCTTGGAGAATAGCTGATCAGTTCATTTATTGATCTCGAGCGCCTAGGGTTTTGGGGGTTTAGAGCTTGGGGGATAACTGATCAGTTTTTTCGTTGACATGGGCACCCAGGGTCTTGGAGGCTTAGAGCTTGGGGGATAGCTGATCAGTTTTTGCGGTGACCTCGGGCGCCCAGGGTTTTGTGGGTTTAGAGCTTGGGGGATAGCCAATCAGATCATTTATTGAACTCGACCGCCCAGAGTTTTGGGGGTTTAGAGCTTGGGGGATAGCCGATCAGATCATTTATTGACCTTGATCGCCCATGGTTTTAGGGGTTTAGAGCTTGGGGGATAACTGATAAGTTTTTTTGTTGAACTCGGGCGCCCAGGGTTTTAGGGGTTTAGAGCTTGGGGGATAGCTGACCGATTATTTATTGAACTCGACGCCCAGGGTTTTGGGGGCTTAGAGCTTGGGGGATAGCTGATAAGTTTTTTTGTTGAACTCGGGTGCCCAGGGTATTTGGGGGCTTACAGCTTGGGGGATAGCTGATCAGTTTTTTGTTGAACTCGGGCGCCCAGGGTTTTGGGGGCTTAGAACTTGGGGGATAACTGATCAGTTTTTTCGTAGACCTCGGGGGCCCAGGGTTTTGGGGGCTTAGAGCTTGGGGGATAGCTGATAAGTTTTTTTGTTGAACTCGGGCGCCTAGGGTTTTAGGGGTTTAGAGCTTGGGGGATAGCTGATCAGTTTTAGCGGTGACCTCGGGCGCCCAGGGTTTTGTGGGTTTAGAGCTTGGGGGATAGCCAATCAGATCATTTATTGAACTCGGCCGCCGTGGGGCTAGGGGGTTGAGAGCTTGGGAGATAACTGATCAGTTTTTTCGTTGACCAGGGCACCCAGGGTTTTGGGGGCTTAGAGCTTGGGGAATAGCTGATCAGTTCATTTATTGACCTCAAGCGCCCAGGGTTTTGGAGGCTTAGAGCTTGGGGCATAACTGATCAGTTTTTTCGTTGACCAGGGCACCCAGGGTCTTGGGGGTTTAGTGCTTGGGGGATAGCGGATCAGTTCATTTATTGACCTCAAGCGCCCAGGGTTTTGGGGTCTTAAAGCTTGGGGGATAGCTGATCAGTTCATTTATTGACCTCGAGCGTCTAGGGTTTTGGGGGTTTAGAGCTTGGGGGTTAGCTGATCAGTTTTTGCGGTGACCTCGGGCGCCTAGGGTTTTGGGGGTTTAGAGCTTGGGGGATAGCCGATCAGATCATTTATTGAACTCGGCCGCCCGGGGTCTAGGGGGTTGAGAGCTTGGGAGATAACTGATCAGTTTTTTCGTTGACCAGGGCACCCAGGGATTTGGGGGCTTAGAGCTTGGGGAATAGCTGATCAGTTTTTGCGGTGACCTCGGCCGCCCAGGGTTTTGTGGGTTTAGAGCTTAGGGGATAGCCGATCAGATCATTTATTGAACTCGGCCGTCCATTGTTTTGGAGGTTTAGAGCTTGGGAGATAGCTGATCAGTTCATTTATTGACCTCAAGCGCCCAGGGTTTTGGGGGTTTAGAGCTTGGGGAATAGCTGATCAGTTCATTTATTGACCTCAAGCGCCCAGGGTTTTGGGGGTTTAGAGCTTGGGGGATAACTGATCAGTTCATTTATTGACCTCGAGCGCCTAGGGTTTTGGGGGTTTAGAGCTTGGGGGATAGCTGATCAGTTTTTGCGGTGACTTCGGGCGGCCAGGGTTTTGGGGGTTTAGAGCTTGGGGGATAGCTGATCAGTTCATTTGTTGACCTCGAGCGCCCAGGGTTTTGGAGGTTTAGAGCTTGGGGGATAGCTGATCAGTTCATTTATTGACCTCAAGCGCCCAGGGTTTTAGGGGTATAGAGCTTGGGGGATAGCCAATCATCATTTATTGACCTCGATCGCCCAGGGTTTTAAGGGTTTAGAGCTTGGGGGATAGCCGATCAGATCATTTATTGAACTCGGCCGCCCATTGTTTTAGAGGTTTAGAGCTTGGGGGATAGCTGATCAGTTCATTTATTGACCTCGAGCGCCCTGGGTTTTGCAGGTTTAGAGCTTGGGGGATAGCTGATCAGTTCATTTATTGACCACAAGCGCCCAGGGTTTTGGGGGTTTAGAGCTTGGGGGATAGCTGATCAGTTCATTTATTGACCTCGAGCGCCTAGGGTTTTGGGGGTTTAGAGCTTGGGGGATAGCTGATCAGTTTTTGCGGTGACTTCGGGCGGCCAGGGTTTTGGGGGTTTAGAGCTTGGGGGATAGCTGATCAGTTCATTTGTTGACCTCGAGCGCCCAGGGTTTTGGAGGTTTAGAGCTTGGGGGATAGTTGATCAGTTCATTTATTGACCTCAAGCGCCCAGGGTTTTGGGGGTTTAGAGCTTGGGGGATAGCTGATCAGTTCATTTATTGACCTCGAGCGCCTAGGGTTTTGGGGGTTTAGAGCTTGGGGGATAGCTGATCAGTTTTTGCGGTGACTTCGGGCGGCCAGGGTTTTGGGGGTTTAGAGCTTGAGGGATAGCTGATCAGTTCATTTACTGACCTCGAGCGCCCAATGTTTTGGGGGTTTAGAGCTTGGGGAATAGCTGATCAGTTCATTTATTGACCTCGAGCGCCAAGGGTTTTGGGGGTTTAGAGCTTGGGGGATAGCCGATCAGTTTTTGCGGTGACCTCGGGCGCCCAGGGTTTTGGGGGTTTAGAGCTTGGGGTATAGCTGATCAGTTCATTCATTGACCTCGAGCGCCCAGGGTTTTGGGGGTTTAGAGCTTGGGGAATAGCTGATCAGTTCATTTATTGACCTCGAGCGCCAAGGGTTTTGGGGGTTTAGAGCTTGGGGGATAGCCGATCTGTTTTTTTTCACCTGTGGATCAACGATTGATTCTAATAAATAGAATTTGTATTTTTTTACGTAGAAAAAATGTAAATATTTGAAATAAAATAAACTTTATAGTGAAATAAAATAAACGCATTTTTCGTTCTTCCATTCTAACAAAGAAAAAAAAACTTTAGCGTCATGCATCTAAGTTTACTCTTGATTCTTTCAAATTTTCTAATCCAGCAATAAATTAGTACTCTATACCTTTATAATTTTAATTCCAATATATATTTTTCATGCATATAATTCCAAAGGAAAAAAAATTTTATTAGTGATTTTCATAAAACTCTTAAGCGTGCACTACACTTCTATCGTTTTGTTTATCACAAATTTTACTATCTTTCTTTTCGTGCACTTTATGAAAATAACTTTCCTTATGTTATCTGTCAATCCAAGAGCTGTTAGTGGTGATTATTTCTGGCTTCTTTTATCTTTATCAGTGCGCAGTGGAAGCGTGCACTGGGCCCATAACCTATCAGACTTTAATTGTCAGGATTTGTTAACCAGGATTAAATAAACATACACAAACAACGCTTTAGTTTAATATGTAAACTTCTTTATTATTCTTAAATTCTTTAGTATACTCGAAAACTCTTAAATGCACTAAAGTGCGTGCGTAGCTTAGCAGGGATGCTGCTTGAATGACGCGCTCGTCACCCAAAAACTACTGCACCCTCCCAGGCCCTCAACTATACCGATAGTGCAGGGCGCTGTCGGCAAAGTCGTTTTTCCAACAGAAAGCATCGGTTTCAAATAAAAATTCATTGAAGTTGGGCCTATTACAATAAAGCTACTGCATTTCATTTTCTCGTATTAGAAAAAAACTCGACAATCATTTATGTTGCACAATGATATCAACGTAGAGTTTTGGGATCTTTGAACACGAATATAGTCTTTTTTTTTTACCAAACGCTTTCTCGTGAAAATTCTAACAATATTGCAACTTTGGATCGCAATTTTTTTTTATAAAAATAAGATCATCAATCATCAAAATAATCGTACTTGTACTATTTTCCATCCTAAATATTTGATAACTTCGCTACAGGTACGGAGAAATGAATCGCAATAGTTCTACCACAGTTGACCCAAATTTAATGAATTTTTATGAAAAAACGGTGGATCCAATTGAAAAAACTGAAAGTATAATTTATTCTTGAAATTTTGCGTAAAAAATAGTGGTTTTTTTTTCAATAACTTTATTTTTACTTTTGGGCCCCCATGGTATTGGGCCTAATACTTGGAATTTCGCTATTTTTATGATAAAAATGTAAACAATGTATTTATTAAGGACTTTTTATGGCTCGGCGATAAGTAGTTTTAGGCGAGACTCATTTTTCGTTGTTGATTTCGCCTTACGCTTCTGTGCAGTTATTTATGACGTAGTTTTTGGGCAACCATTTTGTTTAAAAAAATCGCAGATCAAAAATTCAAAAAGTTTTGAAAACTTCAAACAAAACGTTCACCATTCATCATAATTTCAGGTGGGGAAAAAAAAATTTTCCTCACTGTTTTTCTTGATTTAAAAAAAAAATTGCAGAAAAAATCTTGATTTTTTGTTTTTATTTGTAAATAAACAATTGAAAATCAAATTTTTGAGTCTTTTAAACTATCTCATCTTGTAGGGCATACTTGAAAATAGGGGGTATGGTATTTTCATATAGGTTTTCTAGCGTTTTCTTTAAGATTTTCCAACTCAAACAAAGAAAAAAAATTTCAAATTCCTGGGACTTAATGTGTTAAACTACGGAAACGGTTTCGTATCAATTTTTGGAGGTAACCATTAGAAAGCTATGACTTTCAACTTGGATTTAAGCTACTTAATTTTTTCAATCATTATATTTTTTTTACTGCTACACCATTTTGAAGTCAATGGTCAAAGTAGCCCCAACCCCGGGGTTTTACGATCCAAATTTTAAGTTTTTATACCAGATTGAATTATAGTTAAGAAATTTGAATAGATATTTAAAAAAATTAAATATTTTTATCAAATTTTTAGCTTTTGCAAATTGTGTCCATTGATTTTACATCAAGTTTTACAGCAAAGAAAGAAAAAAAAATCTTTTTTTATATTAAAAATAAGGAGAATTCTGAAATAAGCTAATATAGAAACTTAAGTTAAAACCTTATCTTTATTCAGTTCATGAAATAAACACTTTTAAATTAAATGCTTAATTGTCTAAGTTTTCACTAGATATAGTTTACTTAAATACATTAGGTAAAAAATTGGCCAAAGTAGCCCCATCATAGCTAAACATAACAAGCGAAATACATGAAAATGGCTATAGTAGCCCCATTTTTACGTGAAATCAATTTTTTTTCTTAAAAAAAATATATCATTCACTAGTTTTAAAAAATCAATTCAAAAACTATCAAATTGTATTTTAGAGACCTTGAGGAAGATAAAAAAAATTGATTTATCTTCAAAATATGTATTAGTAACACTATCACTTGGCAAGGAAGAATTTTAACAAAAAAAAAATGTTTACATTGCTACATCGGTAACGAGCAAACAAGCATCAAGACCAGTGGCAATCATGAAAACACAAAGTTTACGCATGCCTCTAGCGGAAAAAACTGTAACCGCAATCATAACTTTCATTTGAATAGTAAGAAATTATCAAGTAAGTGATGGAAAAAATTATTTGAGATTTTTTTTTTATGTATTAGACCATGTAAAATTAAGATGTTTTTCGTCATTTTTTCATTTTAAATATCTCAATTGTTCCTGCATGCATGCAGGAAATAATTATTGGTGACAGCAGTGTGTTGTCAGAATCGGCTAAACACTAAAATTCATCAAAAAAATTAAATAACCAACACCCATTATGTATAGCACAACAAAGTTTTTTCCCACATGTAAATATTCACTGCTTTCATTTTCTTGAAAAAAATAATAAATAAACACAACTTTATATAAGCGTATACACAGTTGTTGAAATTTTTTTCTTAATACTATATTTTAACTGAAATAAATAATCAAACAAGGCTTTCCATGGAGTACAGAACTTTTTAGCTGTCAACATTATCAATCCTTACAGCTGATCGCAACGTCGCACGCCGCCAGGCCAAGTGCACATGATCAATGCACATGCAAATGAGTAAAAACTGATGTAAATCATGAAAATCCTAGCACTCATACAGGAAAAGAGAAAACACTCATAAAATTATCCAAGTAACAATTATAACTAATAATTTTTTGGTTAGGCGCGCCCGTCTCTTTTAGCGACGCACAACACCATGAACGCACATGAATGCACAGCACCATCGTGGCGTCTGCTGTGATAGCCGATGTGGCTAAACGAAAAAAAATACCAAATTACCGTTGTGCATTTTACTCAGTCAATTTTGATCCAATTTTGATACAAATTTTTTTTTTAATGTAGCTTTTTAATGTCGCTATGGTGCTACAGAGCCATTTTTTGGATTAACACTCTCAACTTTTTTTTTAATTTTGATTAAGTACAGTGGGAAACTCGTCTGACTTCCCCTTAAGCATATTTTTCAAATAAAAAAAACGTACCCTACTGTTGTCTGTAAATACCTTAAAATGAGTAAACAGCATTTTCCTTAAGCGACAATATGAGAAAAAAATAAAACAGATTCGTAAAGAAAAATACTTTCGTTAAAAAGAACTTCTTTTAAAAAAAATTTTGCCGTAAACATGTTGTGTTTATCTCAATTCTAATAAAAGTTAGAATTTTTCAAAATAGAACTTAAAGTGACCAAAAATGGGCCTTTTTTCTAACTTTGAATCAATGCTGCATATACTAGAAATGTGATAGAGCCCTCTTTTATTGAGTAGTACCTTAGGTAGAAAATATTTCAAGAAAATCTGTGGACCCTGTGCACATGATTTTTAAAGAAAGTATTATTTTGACCCATATATATGTGTGGTTGTGTATACAGTCATTCCTCTCAATACCGGAACATGATGTCTCACTCACTCTCATTCATTTGTCACGGCTGCAAGTGAGACACCATGTTCCGGTATTGAGAAGAATGACTGTATATACATATATGCATGCATAGTCTTTACTAATAATTTGAATCTTTAAGGTTATATAATGTTATTTCAGCAATGAAGCCACAAGAAAGGTTTGTGATTACTCCTGTGATCCGCCACAAGAGCCAATTGCAGTGACACCAGTTAAAACAATGTCATAATTAAAAATCCCTAAGTACCTAGCATGAATATATACATTAAAAATGATTTTGAGCAGTAAGAATCAAGGGCAAGTACTTGCTCAAGAATCAATCATTAGTTCATTTTTTGAAATTATTTATCAACTCAATTTATTTATAAAATCAAAGTAAAGAGTCAGTACATTTGATAAGCATGATATAATTATTTAATAAAACAGAATTCATGCTTTGATATTATATGATGTTTAATAGAAAACTATTACTTTTTGAATGTAATTATAACTGAAACAAATTTATAATTAATTTTTGGCATAAAAATTTTTTTGAATTTTTACTTACTGTATGATTAACTCCCCACATAAATACACTGAGTAATGGCTCACTAGCTCTGAAGACTTTAACTTTTTGGTGTTTAACTCGAAAATGTTTTTTTTTCAGTTTACTAAGTCCACTTGAATAATGTGGTCCACCAGACATTTTAATTAAATAGTTCTTAAAAAATAATTATAATTCTTAAACCTTTGGTTTGTAGAAATCAATTCTTAATATTCCCATTTTTAAAATTGATCACATTATAACAATCTTTGTACTTGATTAGAAAAGTTCTATAGTTAATAACTTGGAACTTGGATAAATGCTTACAAGGTAACTAATTTATTAGCATACAATGCAAAAACTAAGTTTTATAATTTACAATTTTTTGAAAAAATAAACTACTAAAATTAGTTTTTGTAAAAGTTTATTTAAAATAAGTCACTTTTAATAAAAGTATTTTTTTTTTTTAATACTAGAGTATTAAACGGCTAAATTAAGTTATCAGTCAAAAAGAATTGATTTCATTGTTATACGTCGCAAGCACTAACACAAAATCAATAAATCAATAAATACAACATAAATGTTACTTAAACCAAATCAATTTTTCATATCCTCCTTGTATATATATTTTTTTTTTCACGAACAAAGTTAACCTGTTAAATTATTTTATGCACGTGCGAGTATCATATTCAGTAAAATACATAGTCGAAACAATCAGTAGCCCTATCACTTATCAGATATTGAAAACAGAACCGTATTCATGACGTTATCAGACAGCAGACTTACTATTTCACTTCTAAAGAATACGGAATACTGACCGAATGTCATGAAAGAGTTAAAGGCCGGAACAGAGATCTTTAAGGCCAGGACAGAGATAAAATTATAAGCGCTTGTGCGTCTGTGCGCGGTTACAAGACTCACATGTACACGAGTTATGAGGCAATGGCCTTGTAGGCTCCGCACTGAGAGACTACGTTGGTGTGAGTGAGAAAGAGAGTGATAGAGAGAGAGAGTGAACACGGCGCGCAGCCAGGCCTCTCGAAAGTGGCAGAATTCCAAATGGCGGGAATGGAACAAAAATTTGAAATTTCGGGGCAGTAGTGGCACAGAAAAATTAAATTAAAAAACCCAAAAGCCTAGAACCCCATAACGCTGGGCATAAATATTAATAAAATAGTTTATAAATAAACAAACAAGCCTATAAAACCACATAACCTTAGGCGTGTAAAAATTAAAAAATAAATTTATAAATAAACAAATAAACCAACAAGCCTACAACCCCATAACGCTGGGCGAAAAAATTATTAAATAAATTCATAAATAAACAAATAAACCAACAAGCCTACAACCCCATAACGCTGGGCGAAAAAATTTATAAAAAGATTTATAAATAAACAAATAAACCAACAAGCCTACAACCCCATAACGCTGGGCGAAAAAATTTATAAAAAGATTTATAAATAAACAAATAAACCAACAAGCCTACAACCCCATAACGCTGGGCGAAAAAATTTATAAAAAGATTTATAAATAAACAAATGAACCAAGAAGCCTATAACCCCATAACGCTGGGCGAAAAAATTTATAAATAGATTTATAAATAAACAAATAAACCAAGAAGCCTACAACCCCATAACGCTGGGCGAGAAAATTATTAAATAAATTCATAAATAAACAAATAAACCAACAACCCTACAACCTCATAACGCTGGGCGAAAAAATTTATAAATAGATTTATAAATAAACAAATAAACCAACAAGCCTACAACCCCATAACGCTAAGCGAAAAAATTAATAAATAAATTTATAAATAAACGAATAAACCAATAAGCCAACAATCCCATAACGCTGGGCAAAAAAATTTATAAAAAGATTTATAAATAAACAAATAAACCAACAAGCCTACAACCCCATAACGCTGGGCGAAAAAATTTATAAAAAGATTTATAAATAAACAAATAAACCAACAAGCCTACAACCCCATAACGCTGGGCGAAAAAATTATTAAATAAATTAATAAACCAACAAGCCTACAACCCCATAATGCTGGGCGAAAAAATTAATAAATAAATTTATAAATAAACAAATAAACCAAGAAGCCTACAACCCCATAACGCTGGGCGAAAAAATTAATAAATAAACAAATAAACCAACAAGCCAACAACCCCATAACGCTGGGCAAAAAATTAATAAATAAATTTATAAATAAACAAATAAACCAAGAAGCCTACAACCCCATAACGCTGGGCAAAAAAATTATTAAATAATTTCATAAATAAACAAATAAACCAACAAGCCAACAACCCCATAACGCTGGGCAAAAAATTAATAAATAAATTTATAAATAAACAAATAAACCAAGAAGCCTACAACCCCATAACGCTGGGCAAAAAATTAATAAATAAATTCATAAATAAACTAATAAACCAACAAGCCTACAACCCCATAACGCTGGGCGAAAAAATTATTAAATAAATTCATAAATAAACAAATAAACCAACAAGCCTACAATCCCATAACGCTGGGCGAAAAAATTTATAAAAAGATTTATAAATAAACAAATAAACCAACAAGCCTACAACCCCATAACGCTGGGCGAAAAAATTTATAAAAAGATTTATAAATAAACAAATAAACCAACAAGCCTACAACCCCATAACGCTGGGCGAAAAAATTTATAAAAAGATTTATAAATAAACAAATGAACCAAGAAGCCTATAACCCCATAACGCTGGGCGAAAAAATTTATAAATAGATTTATAAATAAACAAATAAACCAAGAAGCCTACAACCCCATAACGCTGGGCGAAAAAATTATTAAATAAATTAATAAACCAACAAGCCTACAACCCCATAATGCTGGGCGAAAAAATTAATAAATAAATTTATAAATAAACAAATAAACCAAGAAGCCTACAACCCCATAACGCTGGGCGAAAAAATTAATTAATAAACAAATAAACCAACAAGCCAACAACCCCATAACGCTGTGCAAAAAATTAATAAATAAATTCATAAATAAACAAATAAACCAACAAGCCTACAACCCCATAACGCTGGGCGAAAAAATTATTAAATAAATTCATAAATAAACAAATAAACCAACAAGCCTACAACCCCATAACGCTGGGCGAAAAAATTTATAAAAAGATTTATAAATAAACAAATAAACCAACAAGCCTACAACCCCATAACGCTGGGCGAAAAAATTTATAAAAAGATTTATAAATAAACAAATAAACCAAGAAGCCTAGAACCCCATAACGCTGGTCGAATAAATTAATAAATAAATTTATAAACAAACAAATAAACCAACAAGCCTACAACCCCATAACGCTGGGCGAAAAAATTATTAAATAAATTCATAAATAAACAAATAAACCAACAAGCCTACAACCCCATAACGCTGGGCGAAAAAATTTATAAAAAGATTTATAAATAAACAAATAAACCAACAAGCCTACAACCCCATAACGCTGGGCGAAAAAATTTATTAAAAGATTTATAAATAAACAAATAAACCAAGAAGCCTATAACCCCATAACGCTGGTCGAAAAAATTAATAAATAAATTTATAAATAAACAAATAAACCAACAAGCCAACAATCCCATAACGCTAAGCAAAAAAATTAATAAATAAATTTATAAATAAACGAATAAACCAATAAGCCAACAATCCCATAACGCTGGGCGAAAAAATTAATGAATAAATTTATAAATAAACAAATAAACCAACAAGCCAACAAGCCCATAACGCTGCCCAAAAATAAATAAATTTATAAATAAACAAATAAACCAACAAGCCTACAACCCTATAACGCTGGGCGTAAATACTAATAAACTAGTTTTTAACTAAAATAGTTTTTCACTATTCTCCGAGCTGTAGACCCCCAAAAGTCTGGGCGTAGAGTTCAATAAAGAAACTGATGTGCTACCCCCCGAAACCCTAGGCGTCAAGTTCAATAAACTAACTGATCAGCTATCCCCCGAAACCCTGGGTGCCCGAGCTCTACAAAAAAACTGGTTGGCTATCCCCTCAGCTTTCAAACCCCCTGGGTGCCTGAGTTTAACAAAAAACTAAACCCTCAAAACCCTGGGCACCTGAGTTTAACAAAAAAACTGGTCGGTTATCCCCCAAGCCTTGAGCCCCCAAAACCCTGGGTGCCCGAGTTCCACAATAAAACTTGTCGGCTATCCCCAAAGTTCTAAACTCCCAAGACCCTGGGCGTCCGAGTTCAACATAAAAACTGGTCGGCTATTCCCCAAGCCTTGAGCCCCCATTCTATGTTGAACTCGGACGCCCAGGGTCTTGGGGGTTTCGAGCTTTGGGGATAGCCGATAAGTTTTTTTGTGGAACTCGGGTATCCAAGGTTTTGGGGGTTTAGAGCTTGGGGGGTAGCTGGCCAGTTTTTTTGTAGAACTCGGGCACTTAGGGTTTTGGGGGATAGCTGATCAGTTCATTTATTGCACTCGACACCCAGGTTTTTTGGGGGTAGCTTATCAGTTTCTTCATTGAACTCTACGCCCAGACTTTGGGGGGTATAGCGCTTGGAGGATAGTTAAAAACTATTTTAGTTAAAAACTAGTTTATTAGTATTCACGCCCAGCGTTATGGGGTTGTAGGCTTCTTGGTTTATTTGTTTATTTATAAATTTATTTATTAATTTTTACACGCCTAAGGTTATGTGGTTGTCTAGGCTTGTTTGTTTATCTATAAATTATTTTATTAATATTTCTGCCCAGTGTTATGGGGTTGTAGGCTTATTGATTTATTTGTTTATTTATAAATTATTTCATTCATATTTACGCCCAGCGTTATGGGGTTGTAGGCTTGTTGGTTTAATGGTTTATTTATAAATTTATTTATTCATATTCATGCCCAGCGTTATGGGGTTGTAGGCTTGTTGGTTTATTTGTTTATTTATAATTTTATTTATTAATTTTTTCCCCCAGCGTTATGGGGTTGTAGGCTTGTTGGTTTATTTGTTTAATTATAAATTTATTAATTTTTTTTTACACGCCTAAGGTTATGTGGTTGTACAGGCTTGTTTGTTTATTTATGAATAATTTTATTATTTTTTCGCCCAGCGTTATGGGGTTGTAGGCTTGTTGGTTTATTTGTTTATTTATAAATTTATTTATTCATATTTACGCCCAGCGTTATGGGGTTGTAGGCTTGTTGGTTTAATGGTTTATTTATAAATTTATTTATTCATATTTATGCCCAGCGTTATGGGGTTGTAGGCTTGTTGATTTATTTGTTTATTTATAAATTATTTTATTCATATTTACGCCCAGCGTTATGGGGTTGTAGGCTTGTTGGTTTAATGGTTTATTTATAAATTTATTTATTCATATTTACGCCCAGCGTTATGGGGTTGTAGGCTTGTTGGTTTAATGGTTTATTTATAAATTTATTTATTCATATTCATGCCCAGCGTTATGGGGTTGTAGGCTTGTTGGTTTATTTGTTTATTTATAATTTTATTTATTAATTTTTTCCCCCAGCGTTATGGGGTTGTAGGCTTGTTGGTTTATTTGTTTAATTATGAATTTATTAATTTTTTTTTACACGCCTAAGGTTATGTGGTTGTATAGGCTTGTTTGTTTATTTATGAATAATTTTATTATTTTTTTCGCCCAGCGTTATGGGGTTGTAGGCTTGTTGGTTTATTTGTTTATTTATAAATTTATTTATTAATTTTTTTCGCCTAGCGTTATGGGGTTGTAGGCTTGTTGGTTTTATGGTTTATTTATAAATATATTTATTAATTTTTTGGCCCAGCGTTATGGGGTTGTAGGCTGGTTGGTTTATTTGTTTATTTATAAATTTATTTATTAATTTTTTCGCCCAGCGTTATGGGGTTGTAGGCTTGTTGGTTTATTTGTTTATTTGTAAATTTATTTATTAATTTTTTGCCCAGCGTTATGGGATTGTTGGCTTGTTGGTTTATTTGTTTATTTATAAATTATTTTATTCATATTTACGCCCAGCGTTATGGGGTTGTAGGCTTGTTGGTTTAATGGTTTATTTATAAATTTATTTATTCATATTTATGCCCAGCGTTATGGGGTTGTAGGCTTGTTGGTTTATTTGTTTATTTATTAATTTTTTCGCCTAGCGTTATGGGATTGTTGGCTTGTTGGTTTATTTGTTTATTTATGAATTTATTTATCAATTTTTTCGCCTAGGCTTATGGGGTTGTAGGCTTGTTGGTTTATTTGTTTATTTATTAATTTTTTCGCCTAGCGTTATGGGATTGTTGGCTTGTTGGTTTATTTGTTTATTTATGAATTTATTTATCAATTTTTTCGCCTAGGCTTATGGGGTTGTAGGCTTGTTGGTTTATTTGTTTATTTATTAATTTTTTCGCCCAGCGTTATGGGATTGTTGGCTTGTTGGTTTATTTTTTTATTTATGAATTTATTTATCAATTTTTTCGCCTAGGCTTATGGGGTTGTAGGCTTGTTGGTTTATTTGTTTATTTATTAATTTTTTCGCCCAGCGTTATGGGATTGTAGGCTTGTTGGTTTAATGGTTTATTTATAAATATATTTATTAATTTTTTCGCCCAGCGTAATGGGATTGTTGGCTTGTTGGTTTATTTGTTTATTTATGAATTTATTTATCAATTTTTTCGCCTAGGCTTATGGGGTTGTAGGCTTGTTGGTTTATTTGTTTATTTATTAATTTTTTCGCCCAGCGTTATGGGATTGTTGGCTTGTTGGTTTATTTTTTTATTTATAAATTTATTTATTAATTTTTTTCGCCTAGCGTTATGGGGTTGTAGGCTTGATGGTCTTATGGTTTATTTATAAATATATTTATTAATTTTTTGGCCCAGCGTTATGGGGTTGTAGGCTTGTTGGTTTATTTGTTTATTTTTAAATTTATTTATTTATTTTTACACGCCTAAAGTTATGTGGTTGTATAGGCTTGTTTGTTTATTTATAAATTATTTTATTAATATTTATGCCCAGCGTTATGGGGTTGTAGGCTCGTGGGTTTTTTTTAATTTAATTTTTCTGTGCTACTACTGCCCCGAAATTTCAAATTTTTGTTCCATTCCCGCCATTCGGAATTCTGCCACTTTCGAGAGGCCTGCGCGCAGCTCGCTGCGTCGAACAAGGCCTGCCAGCCCGCCAGTGATTGTCTAGCCTCCGTACGGCAGAGATCCACGCTGAACGCTCCTCGAGCTACAGCCTTTGTACTTTAAGCACAATAAATAAATCTAATAATTATTACACGTCTAGTGTTATTACTAATACATCCGACTTGCACCAGGAGATTAGGGACTCCTGCCAAATTAAGTATACTAACACTTCAAACCCTACAGTGGTAACCCCGACGCAGAAGAAGACACCCAGGATTATTTTGTCTCAGCAAGGCAGTGCAAGTTCATTCGAGCTTTTGGCGGTTAACATCTCAAGTCCGTCGGCAGTTTTTTCGCCCAATTGTGTCTCGCGCGTCTAGATCGAGCACACGAGAAAAACCTGAACAAAGAAAAAAAAAAAAAAAAATCAATTTTTTTTACACCCAACCGGTACGGCCGTTCGGTGAAAATTTTTTTCCTTATAACTCAAACTGACACGTGCACCAGGGCACGTTGACTTTGAGGGAGCACCTGGGGAAGGCCGGCGCGAAGCCACTTTCCGAAGAGAGTTTGACTCGACGTGAAGTCGAGAACTCGAAGAGAGGTTGAGCCGCGAAGTCTCCCTCGTGGCTGGAAAATCAGCAGGGGTACACTCAGTGTCGCCATCATCTTCAGGCAGCATCGCTCCACCAGCCCTGCCCAGGACCACCGGTGAACTAGTGAGACACCCCCAACTGCTGTGAACATTGTCTACGTCGCCAGATTTATATCCTTTGTAATTATCGAAACGATTTTCGTGAGGAATTTCGCGGTCGGGAGAGATCAAGTATATTGAGTGAGTGAGTGCGTGTTTACAAACGGCGCGTTCCCTCCCCCCATTTCCGCGAATCGGCGCGCTTATCAGTAAGCTGCCTTGGCTGTCCGTGAATTCCGGCTGCCGGATTTTGTTTTTTTCTTGCGATAAAAAATTAGTTCCTCATGTTTCTTTAGATATTTTACCATAGTTTTCTATTCTCAGAGAGAATTTTGTATAAAGTTAGTGATAGGTTTTATACGTTTTCGCGTGCGTAAATCGTATTTTACCGTTCACGGCTGACTTTAAACATAAAAATTCGAAAGAAAGAAAGAAAGAAAGATTGCTGCTCACTGCGTGAGTTAAGCTCGCGATCGCGGCGGTGCGAGAGAGGACAAAAATTTGTGTAAAAATCTATGTGAGGCGTCTGTGAGCGTAGTTGAGATTCCTTGTGAGCCTCTCGAGCGTATCGACGAACGTAGGTCACGGGGCCGCCTGACCAACTCCCCCAGACCCATTCGCACTAGGTCGCAGGCTCATTCTCCAACTACCCGAGCCATTCGCACTAGGTCGCGGACTCGACATTAAACTCGCGAGTCATTCGTACTAGGATGCGTCCGGGTTCCATCGTTGTCTCTCTTTTCTGGTTTCCAGGATGTCCAATTCCAACGAGACTGTGGACGACCTTGCCGCCAATGGCAAGGGGGATGGAAGTCCGAATGGCCAGGACGAAAATTCCCTGTCCTTACAGGACCTTCAGCGTAAGTTCGAAGCCCTTGATAGCCGCTTGTCCCCGACAAGCCTTGACGACGCTATTGCTAACGTCCTCGCAAAATTTTTTTGCTCACTCAGGGTTCCGGGAATTTTTATAACCCCCCGGGAGACTCTAACATGTTCGAGTTCCAGGCACAAGTGCATAATCTCTTCGAGGAACCACTACCTCCTGGCACGGTAACTCCAAAGTTACCAAACCCCAAAGCTCCGAATTTTGTGTTCCCGGTGATTTCGAGCCAGATCGCAGATTTTTCTTGGAGGAGTTCCGCAATTATATGCGTGAAGTGAAACCCGTTCCCTCTGCTCGAAAGTATAGCCTAAAACCGTTCGTTTTTAAGGACATGGCTACGTGTACTCATGTACACATGCGGTCGAAACCCGTCAAAGGCTCCCTCGAAAGACCTTATCATGGCCCATACAAAATTATCTCTCGATTGTCCAGGTTCGATTTTTTGATAAACGTGGGCGGAACCCATGAGGTTGTGAATGTCGAGCGTCTAAAACCGGCTCATTTCGTCCCAGAGGATTTTGCCGACGAGATTCTCGGACCAGTTCTTGAACCTCCGGACGTCAGCCCTTCGAGTGATACCCACCGAGATTTCGGACAGACCATGGAAATGCCCGGACCGACGGAAACGTCGCCGAGCCTCGAGACACCGAATCCCACCGCTTTGGAGCTTTCTCCACCTCGCGGGCCTTCTCCGGCCGATTTCGGTTTTTCTCCGCTCGCCCCGGTTTGCCAGAACCTCGTCCTCCCTCGCCGGAATCCCAGCATCCTACGCTACCTTCCCACCCGCATCGAGATCCGGTCAAGACATCGCGTTGCGAGGGAAAGCCCAATCGCTCAGCTCAGCTACCCCCGTGCACTTGCAATTCCGAATACCGCGCCCGGCACCTTATACCAATCGGTCCTGCACCGGTACGCCTGACCAGCGAGAAGCCTTATCCATCCCCGAAAGAGAGTGCACTTCGAGCACCCGTACGCGAAACCTCTCGACGCGATCTCGCGCGATTTGAAGAAAAAGCTCGCGTTTTTTCTTGTTTCGGGGGCGAGTACTCTAGGCTCCGCACTGCGAGACTACGTTGGTGTGAGTGAGAGAGCGAGTGCTAGAGAGAGAGAGAGAGAGTGAACACGGCGCGCAGCTCGCTGCGTCGAGCAAGGCCTGCCAGCCCGCCAGTGATTGCCTAGCCTCCGTACGGCAGAGATCCATGCGGAACGCTCCTCGAGCTACAGCCTTTGTACATTAAGCACAATAAATAAATCTAATAATTATTACACGTCTAGTGTTATGACAAATACATCCCAGTTGCACCAGGAGATTAGGGACTCCTGCCAAATTAAGTATACCAACACTTCAAACCCTACAGCCTGTTAGGGGTTGTGTCGTGGTTTGGAGCCTACAGTCTACACTCCAGGTTCATGTACAGGATAACAAGGATCAGGAAGAACTCAGTGCACTTAGATATACACCCTGTATTAATGGTTTATTTTGGCTGTAAGTTACAAGGCGAGGTAGTGTGTAGTTACTCGCCGCAGGCTTGATTCACAACTGGTGCTGCGTTCGGCTCGGCGGTTGTAGTTGGGAGCCGCGCAGTCGCATACTCGAACTCTCGCTCACACTCACGCATTCGCTCTCTCTCTCGCACTCCCGTGGACTCGACGAGGCAGAGCCCACAGGACACCCCTCTGAATTTGGAAAAAGCCCGGCTTTTTCACGACTAGATCCGCCCGAGTCACACTTCCTCACGTAAGTGTGATCTGAGTATCTGACCGTTTACGTGCGTAGACCCTCTCGGCGGTCGGGCGCGGGGGAGGAGGAACTATCGGCACCATGTCGGGGGCCCGATATGGAGTAGTCTGGGGGTGGGATTATATTTCCCCTTTTCGTGATGGACGAAACTTTTTGTCGACGAAAAAAAATTTTCGTCAGCAAAAATTTTTTCTCGTTGACAAAACATTTTTGACGTAAAAAACGTCTACGTGATGTAAAATACCTTCACAAGATAATTTTTAAATTTTGATGACTTGAAAAGCAGATTGAGGATCAATAATAAGTTAAATTAAAATAAATTAATTTACAAATATTATTATTCCACTAAAATTATTTTTTAATATTATTTAAATACCAATCCTTACTTGATAAGCTAAAAAATCAATATTAAATTAATCTTTGTGAAGAAACTTTTTTACTAATTATAATATTATTAATCATTGCAATATAAATATTGATTGCCTGTACCAAGAAAAACCTTAGATCAAAATCTGCCACGAAAAAAATAACGACAGGGCTAGTTTTGACCAATAAAATTTCTCTCAAAGACTAATTTATTTATTATTTTAGCCGAGGAAAAAAATTTTAAAATAATATTTGTTATCAATCTGTTGATATATTAAAAAAATATTTTCCAGCCCGACAGCCGCGAATAAAATAACCTTTCTGATTTTTATAAGCTGAAAACTTAAAAGTCATTTTATTCGTGGCTAATGAATCGCGAAATTTTTTTTTATAATAATGTACCAACGAATTGATAGTAAAAGTGATTTTAAAATTTTTTTCCTCAGTTGAAATATTTATTAAAATCTTTTAGAAACATGTTATTGGTTAAAAACACCTCCATTGTTACTTTCTTCACGGTAGATTTCGGAGTAAGGTTTTTCTTCGCACGGGCAATCGATATTTGAAACTTAAATATAAGAATGAAATATTTTTTTATTTCATTCTTATATTTATTGCCACTGTTTTGACAGTGAATAAAAAAAACTATTTTAAAATAAAATTGTTTGAGTTGTTTTCTCAATTATAGAGTTTGCTTGTTAAATTAATTCCAATGAGGGTAAAGGGAGATTATTAAAATATTTTGTTTTGGGCTGTTGTTTAAATGAAAAACAAAATTTTTTTTTTTTTATTACATAGTTATACAATTTAATCAATTTGCAAGTGAACACTTGACCATGTGAACTATATTGCTTGGACTTAAAGTGCACAAGCAAATTTTTGAAATTGTATAACTATGCTATCACGAAAGAATTCATTTATTTCGAACTAATTTTAACATGTTGAGCAAAAAATTTTAATTATCTTCGGCTATTTACCTGTTGTAAGTAGAAAGCTTTTATCGAATTGTTCCAACAAGTAAATAGCCATAGATAATTAGAATTTTTTGCTTATAGCATCGATTGATATTGTGACGTCCCTGACGTCTATATCTCCTGAGGGTAGCTGGCTTTGGGTCATTTAGGCAAGCTAAACGATACCAAAAGGGATTTGGGTTGTACACTAGGAGAGAAATGTTTAACTCCGTATTGATGATTAACTCGTTCTTTATTCTTCACTGAACTATCTCCCGAGAGAGGAAGTGTGTGGGTGTGGTAGGTTTTACCGTAATTATGCGCTTCCGAGGCCTCGTGTCCATAGTTTTTATATCCGCGGTCACGTGGATTTTCGTCAGCCGGGCCCCCTTGGTAGGGGTTGCCACGTTGCTCTACTCGAATGTTCTAGATGCTTTTCTGCCCCTGTCAGCACACGGTCAAGCCCGCTGATTGGGGTTCGTCCCATCACCTGACATCGAGCGCTCCGGACGTTTCTTATGCACTATACTAGCACGCAATCAAGGCCACCGCTCGAGGCCACCGATCTGCTGACGCGTAGCTTTGCGCTTGTAGCTCGCGTGGCTAAAGCTTCGTTACGGTCCTGAAGACCCATCGTACGCCTGTCCAGGGGACAGTGCGTACGTGACACGTCCAAAGGTCACGGCTCGAGCTCCCGCGAGCGTAAAAAATGCATCCCTTTTTTTCGCGGTCCGCGGAAAAAAATTCCTTTTTCTTTTGATGAATGAAATCGTCCCTTAAGTTTAAGCCGCGTATTTACTTGTTTTAATGTTTGTATTCGGGATTTGGTAATTACCGTTTTTTTTCTTGTCTTTTCTGATAATGTCTGTGAAATCTGAGACGCCGCGTGCGCGATTTAACTCAGTAGTGTTCAGGTGTTTGTGTATATGGTGTTGGCCTACTGTCTTATATAAATCAATGATTTACTCTCTCGGTAAGTATAATATTTCTTATTTTAATACATGCATTTGCTTTTTCTTATTGTTCTTAGTATAGATTTCTATAATTCTTCTAAAACTTGTTATAAAAGTGATTCCCTACACCTTCTTAAGTTTAAAATCGATGATTACATATTTTCCCGCATATATATATTGCCAATTTGTTTTTTCCTAACATTAATATTCTTTGATTCAATTTCTGTATCCTATCAAGTCTACAATTTTTATCTTTAATTTTAAATTTAATTTAAAAGTAAATCCCTACACCTTCTTACAGTTTAAAGTTACAGAGTACACGTTTTTTTGACAATTCATTCTATTTATTTAACATTAATATTTTTTACAATTAATTACCGTATTTTCTTAAGTCTACAATCTTTATTTTTAATTTTTAAACCCAATTATCTTTGTAGATTGAGCAATGTATAGTAACGTAAAAATTTCACTTTAATGAATTTGTTACTTCTTATAGTGATAAATTTTATAGCAAAATAAAGCAAATTTAGTTTAAGAGAAAATCCCTACACCTTCTTAAGTTTAAGACTAAAAATTACGTATTTCTTTTCATTTATTTATTATTATTATCATTTTTTTTTTTTTTTTTTTGTATTTAATATTAAAATTTATCTTGCATACGTCGGGCTATGCCCCATGGTTCCGCATGTAAGCGTTATTATATTTTGCTGGCGTTGTTTTTTCTATTGCAGTACGGATGATACCTGACGCCTCACGAAGCTGTATTTCTTCTCTTCCTGTGGCTCAGTGACCTGCTGTTGCTATTTCGCTGGACCTTAGACCAACTATAGAACTTGATCACCGTTCAGCATCATTGTCGAGCCCATTTGTGTGTTCTGTGGCCATACCATTGGCTGCATGGCTATGGGCTGTTGTATGATCGTATGTTGTGGTGCACCTGTAACTTCTCTATGAATATTAGTATTATGGGACCCCCCTTTATTTCTAATTTTCCAGATAACTAAGCTGACCAACACTATTATTATTATTGTTGAAGACGAAAGAGTCATTGTATTTCTAAGGAACACGTAGTCCTCCTTGAAAGTCGACAATCTACGTAATTCGTGGGCTTTGCTTATTATTTTCTTCAACTCCACGCCCGCCAGTAACTCTTGCGTATGTACCCCGCTATGAGTGTGTGTCGCCGAGCTCCATGCGCCCAATGCCTCATCCATCAAAGGTACTGGGTTAACCACATCGTCTCCCAGTAGTGCTTTCAAATTCAACGCATTCGTCCTATACTGAGGTATTGTAAAGTTAGTTCTTATAGTTCTATTCGCCATAAATTTAACTGAGTTCGTTTGAGCTGTGCACCCTGGTGGTAGTTGGAATAGCCCTACTCCCCTCAAGTTAAAAATTTCATCGTTTATTTCTCTGCATACCGTGGAAACGCGTCTACCTTATCCGCCGAATAAACCCATACATTAGGTTTTGACGTGGCCTCCCAAAAAGTATGCTTCATTTTAATGTTAATCTTACGTCACATGTTAATATATCGTCATATTCGTTATCATCCGTATTTCGCACGGCGCGCTATCCGATATTTTTCGCTGTGGCCAAGGGTTTTTGAAAACCTTTAGCCCTCGAAAGCTTTTGCAATTGTCCCACGCCTTTTCGTGCAATTGCACATAATACTTATTTTCTTTGTCTACCGCGAAATGCCTGGTCGATGGCCATATGTATGCTGCTATGTCGGATATGTTCAGCCCTTCCTGTTTCATTGGGAGTGGTATTGAGTTGAATGCCTCGAATCGCGTCTTACTTATCAAAGGGATGGTGATTACATATATTATATTAAGTTCGTGCTCGATCCCGATATTGATATGTCAGCTAGATTTGCTCATTCCAGCTCTGTCATATTGTTCCCCGGGAATTCCAGCCCTTGCTGCGTTTCGGCAGCCATTTTTTCCGACGACGCGATTATCTTAGCATTCATGAAACGGGGGTGGATCATACCCTTTGCTGCAAACAAGACTGCATTTGTAAGTGCTTGTAAGTCTACTTCGTACTGTAAGGTATTCGCATCCAATTCTTCTAGGCCTGTCAAAAAATCTTCCCTTTTCACAGTTTCGGCATTCTCATTCTTTAATTTTTCTATCGTGCTTTCTAATTTTGCCGCCCCTTCGTGCGCTGCGCCTAACTCCGTATATAAGATTTCTGTCTGATTCGCGAGTAGGTTAGCCAGCTCGCTCGTGCTACTTTTGCCCCTCGCAATCATATCTTTCAATTCATCTTCATTGTCCTCATCAAGAGTTCCGAACAAGAAATGGAGCCCTTTACCTATCACAGAAAACCACGCATGTCTACGTTTACGTGGTTGATTTTCTTTCCCCCCTAATAGTTGAAATATTTTCTCTGCATCCCGGCTGCTACTTTCGATCTTATAATAAAGAGCTTTCAGCTCAGGCCTTTCCGGGCATCCCAGCGTCGTTCTAGCACAGTATGCTTGTAGAATGTACCATGCGTTTAGTAATTCCTGGTTTCTGCTAACCAATGGCTCTATGTCAATGTGTTGTATTATTTGCCAAGATGTGGTCGTCCTAGCCATTGGCCCTATGGGTGCTATAAAAATCCTGAGGTTCTTTTCCAACTCCGTAACGACCATAAATTTTCCATTTGTCAACCCATGTGTTAACCTGCAACAAAATTCTCATTTACAGCTAATTAGATACTACCACCATCTTATATCTTGATATTTTATTTCGTCGTGCTTTCAAGAGAAACTTGACCGCGTCTGGTTCCCCTACTCCTGTGAGGTAGCCGAGCCATTTTTTCCCACTTTTTTGCCCTAATTTTGCTGAGCTTTTTAATTTTTTATTACTTAAGCTCTGTGCTCCGTCTGCTCTCTACTTCAGTTGACAGCTTGTCTTCCCATCAAGTAGTGATAAAACTTTCCAGTTTCTTCGCCGTAAGTACCTTAGTTTACCTAATTTAAAGCAACTGCCATTTATTTCTCTCTTTTTCTTCTTTTCTTTTTCAGATGTATCCTACGTCCTTCAATTTACGAGCCGTTAATAGGGCCGGATTACTCCGTGGCCCCTACCATGGTCGCCCCTACCGTGGCGTCCGACCTTATAGGTCTGGTCCGTGGTACCCCTCCCCCCCCCCATGCTGCTGTTTGGGTGAACGAATCGACGCCAGGTTCTTTAATCTACGAGGGCATTGCTATTTCGGGCAGCCCTTATGACTATCCGCACGTCGCCCGGTCTTGGCCGCGCCTTGTTCGTGTACCGTCGGCTTTCAGGGCTTCTTGTACTCCCCCGAACCCGCATTCGGATAGCCATGGCCACCGGCCAAGAGGACGTAGACAATTTGTCCACCGCTCTAGGACTGTGTCTCCTGCGGCAACACCAGGATGTGCTGAGCCTGCCGTCTATAGCGCCGATTCAGCAGGAGAAGTGGTGTACCATTTGGTAGCGCCCCCGTCGGCCAGGTGTGTACCACCTTTCCGGCGGCCGGAACTTGGTTCACTTCGACGAAGACTGGATGAGCTGCTTCTTAGTAGCCCGCCTCGCCCCCTGGTCATCTATATAGATGACCTCGTAACCAGCGCAATCAGCAGGCCTCCCAGTTTAGAGCACAGTTCTGTGAGTAGTCATTTGCTGTACCATATAGTTTTTCTTTTTCTTTTTTCTCTAAAGTCTTTCCTACTTATCCATCTGTCTTTATCATTATTATTTTTTCTCAGGGCCCGGATTCTCCCACAGTCCCGGATGGCTCGGTACTACGAAGCTCCCCTGGCTGTGGTCGTTCTGACCATTGTCGAGGGTGTATCTACGCCCAAGGAGATCTCCGTCCTTCTGTGTTGCCCGATAATGCTCCATCGGCGCCCGCTGTACACGCAGTCTCATCGACTGCTTGCACCGTGCACAACTCGCCCCAGCGGCCGTGCTCTTCTGTAACACCTCGACAACCTTTTGTCTTCCATGGCTCGCTGCGCGGCCGTGGTCGGGGTAACTTCCCTCGGCGCAATTCAACGCCACCCCCTCCGGCTTCGGGTGGTTCGCTCCGATCCAGCCCTACCTATCAACCTACAACTCCCCGAGGTGATTCATCGGGCGGCTCATCCCCGCGCATCCAGCGCCGTGGCATTCCATCGTGGATTTGTAACTTCAGTCCACAGAGCCCGTCTGAGTCTGGTAACTCGGAGTAATTCTAGGTAAGTTCCTTTCTTTTCCCTACTCTTTTTCTTCCGTTCTTCTACTTCTGCCCTACCGCCTTTCGTCCACTTACTTAATTATAGATTTCAATAACTTAATGTTTTTCTCCCTTCTCTGTTTCAGGATCCAGCTACGTAGGGAGCGTTGCCAGGCCATCTCTCTAAATTGAATAAAATGTAACAAGCGAGGAATTAAGATTGAATAAATCCCGAGTCTTCCATAAACTTTTTTTTTCATTAAAAGATAAATCTTGTTGCCTCTCTCCCTTCCACCTTGCCGTTCTTTCCTTAACATTACTCCATCAAATATATATACTAGCATTTGTTAGTAGCAAGCTCGTTATTTTCCTTTTAAATTATAACTTCTGTTACGGAGTGGACCACTATTCGCTCGTAAATATTTCGGCTCATTCGCTCAACTTTAAATTGATAGACTACATGGCTCCATCTATGAGTCCAGGCGGGGACTTTAGTCCCAATTCTCACTCCCGCGCGCCGTAGTGCTGGGCAGGACCGCTGTCGCCGTTGCTGCTGCCACAGGCCTCGCGTGCTGGCTTCTGGTTTTGGTGCTCAAGTGTGTGTGTGTGCAGCAGAGAGTTCTCCCGGCTTTTTCACGATTCTTCTCATCGCCTTTTTCACCAGGTAGTGCCGGAACCTCCCTTTTCACCGTGCACCAGCTCATCCGGACGATCACAGACAGTAATTCTGTGATCATCAACAACCTCGGAGCCGCGCCAGTACCACGTGTACCAGCTACTCTTCACCGGTGGTCTACGGAGAATTTGTCTGGTTCAAGGACAATCCTCACTCATCGAACATCTCCAGGTATTCAGGTGCAAGGAACAGTCATTTCCTTGCCCCTTCTCACTTTTCATTTTCTCTAGCACAGAATTTACGACTCTGTGCTGATTTCGTCTATCTCAATGTGCACAAGCACGTAGCCATTTCGGCCATTTTCTCTCTCTCTCTCTCTCTCTCTCGCTTTCTCTGGATGGTCGACTCGACTGGATGTACGTACACACGCTCTCGGTTTTTTTTCCTAGTGTTTGAGTCTCGTTCCCGTGTTCACTGAGAGATTTTTTTCTAGTGTAGCGGTTCTCGTGCTACTTTAAGTGGATCGATTGACTTTTGTTTACTGTGGTGTTGCTCATAGTAATTTAACTTTGAAAAAACTTATTAAATTACACCAGTGCAAAGTGAGGTTAGTGCAAAATTTTGGCGGCATCAGTGTTTAGCCGCGCAAAGTGCCTTAAGTTCTATCTACAATAGTGCGCTCATAGCCATAGCAAATCCGCGCGAATTTTTGAATTATAGATAGGCTGCGCAATTGATACCTGGCAACCCGGCATACCTTGGAGCCTGGACGGTGTACTATAACCTTACTTTGGTTGACTGTTTTGGCAACTGTCACCCCTTGTCTGCGGTTTTACGGCCTGACTATTCATAGTCTTCTACTACTTGCTAGCCTCTTTAGGTGGTCTATACCACACAGTGGTCTGACCAATTCTTGGCCTTTTCACTTACCTGTGGCCTGACCACAGGTTGACTAGTACTTCTTGTCCATCATCTCGCTAGCTCTTTGTGCAGTACTGCGTGCTTGAGAGGTTAAGAGTAGCCAGTGATACTTAAAACTTCAGTCATGAACGGGAAAGATACTCCTCTCTGCGGCTCTTGTCACGGGCCCACGCGCACAAATGCGAAACTACACTGTTGCGACAATTGCAGCAAGCTCTACCATTCGCAGTGTGCTAAATTAGCAACTGTTATGCTGCATGGTAAGCAACCGAAAGCCTGCACGTTCTGCATCACCCAGGCCGCGCCTGACAGGACTAGGTTGAACGACGCACCGAACACTCGTCTGCGCACAAACTCAGCCTCATCTGGTCCATCTAATACCTCGAATGCCGTAACTTCGGAGAATGTTGAGCCAGTAGCTAATGAGACACTTTTGAGAAGTATCCTGAATGAGCTTGGAAACCTGAAGACTTCCTTCAAGGAGCGCTTCGATGGAATTGACAACAAACTTGCTGATCTGGATGTCATCCCGAAGTTGGTAGCTCGAGTTGACACTGTTGAGGACCAGCTGGAAGATATAAAAGGTGAACTGGCTGAGCTGAAGGAGAAGTTTGAAAATCCGGAACTGTCTGCCACCCTCCACTGTGATACTGAGCTGTTAAATAAAATTCAACAAATTAAGAAAAAGAATGCCGCTCTCAGCTCTGATCTTGCTCGACTGAACGCGACGACACGTGCTACAAATTCCTCGGAGCTGGTAATTGGAGGTCTTGCTACTCCTCCTGGTGCCAACGTGAAATCACTTGTTCTCTCAGTACTCAAGACTCTGCGTCCGGATACTGAAGCCCGTGATATAGTGGGTGCAAGGATGCTCATCAGCAAGGCCACCACAAGGTCAACAACGTCAACTTCCACTTCAAACGCTGCAACGTCCTCAACTCAACTTCCAACCACAACCTCGCCTACGAATCGTCAGCAAAGTCGCCCACCATCGATTCTGGTTACACTTCACTCCAGAGCACTCATGCTAGAAATTATCCAGAGCAAAATTAAGTTGGGTAAGCTGCACACCTCTGCATTGTCATCGAATTTACCCCCTGAGATTGATCCCAACTCAATCTTGCCTGGACTGCTGAACCTGAACGAATTCCTTCCTAAGGAAGTTTTTGATTTGCATCGTGCTGTACGTGAGAAGGCGAGACAATCTGACTCTGGATTCATCAGTTTCATCCGCAGTGGCCGAATCTACGTTCGCAGGAAGAAGGGAGACACCCCTACACTCATCTCCAGCATTGAAGATTTGAATCGTTTTTTGTAATAACAGGTATGCTGACACATCTTCTCTCTCGCGGTAATATTACATTTTCATATTATCACTTCAGTATTCTTCACAGTATGCATCTTTCATCTCTCACCTCACATGTAACTACTTCTTCCTCTACTACATCCTATTTCAACCCGCTACTCTTTAGTTCTTCTTCATCTCATCCTCAATCATTCTCCCAGCCTCCTACACACTCTTTACACCAGAGGTCCGTGCGTGGCGGGGGCATGATGCTGCGTGTCTGCCATTTCAATGCTAACTCCCTTAAGGGACATATCGAGCAGGTTAGGCTGTTTCTTTTATCACAGCCCATGATACACGTGATCGCTGTTACTGAATCCCATTTGGGTCCTTCGATTGAGGATGCGCTTGTTGCTTTGGAGGGTTATACTCTTCTAAGGCATGACCGTAATAACCAGGGGGGCGGGGTGGCGCTTTATGTTCATCAATCTCTGTCAGTCAAACACCTCTGCTCGTCTTCCACTGAGTGGAACGGTAGGCCTGGTCATCCTGAGTATCTACTAGCTGAGGTCTCTCTTGGAGGCACTGACCCCATATTTGTAGGTGTAGTGTATAGGCCCCCACATGCCCCATTTGTCCTCGGGTCTGACTTTGTGTCCGACCTGCGTGATAGTATGCATGATTACGGCACCAAGGTCATACTCGGGGACTTTAACGCGGACCAGCTTTCAGACTCCCCTGATGCGAATTTTGTGCGTAATTTTATTGAGGAGAACTCTCTCTTCTCGGTTCCATTTGGGCCTACCCATTACACCTCTCACTCGGATACTTGGCTTGACCTGGTTCTCGTTGACGCACTTGACACTGTGACTGACTATTGGAAGACAGAGACCCATTTCATTGCAGGACATGACCTACAGACTGTTACCCTTGATATTCAAACCCCACAACTTTTGGCTAATGATTTTACTTACACGGACTTTAAATCTGTAGATGCTGGGGCTTTGAATAAATTTTTGCTTGACTGTGACTGGTCAGTATTCACGGATGAGTCGTATTCACTTAGTGAGAAGGTTGATTGCTTGTATTTTAATCTTAATGCTGCTCTTGATATCTTCGCTCCCCTAAAAACCCTCAAACAAAAGAAGAATCGCCATCCGTGGTTTACTAAGTACCAGCGGGACCTATTGACTGAAAGAGACAGACTCTACAGACGTTACCGACGCTCAAGACTCGATATTGAACTGTTTTTATACAGACAGGCGCGAGATTTTGCACATGAAAGGATCGAGTCTGCGAGACTTGATTACTATTGGTGTAGGCTCGAAGACATCACTGATCCTCAGCAGCTCTGGAAGGAACTAAGGCGACTTGGTATCTCTTCCGGAGCGGATTCTAATTTGGGCGGGTTTTCAGTGGAAGATCTTAATGCTCACTTTGCCTCTGTTTCTTTTGATAGTATGGCGCCGGATCTCTCTCTCTTTCTGAATGACTTGGGAAGAGAGGAAGATCATGGTGGCTTCGCGTTTGTGGATGTGACGTTGGACGAGATAGCACGTGCTACCAGTCAGTCGACATCCCAGGCAGTGGGCATTGACTCTCTTCCACAGAGCTTTATTCAGTCAGCTTTTCCATCTATTGATCCTTTCATCTGCAAGATCTTTAATGCTTCCCTATCGACTTCAACTTTCCCTGAGCAGTGGAAGAGGTCGAAGGTGATCGCACTGAATAAGACTCCCTCTCCGTCTTGCCTGAATGATTTTCGTCCCATCTCCCTGCTCAGTTTCATGTCGAAGATACTTGAGAGGCTTGTCCATAACCAGATTTCTACTTTTGTTGAATCGCAGGGTTTGATGGACGATAATCAGGCGGGTTTCCGGGCGGGACATAGTACACAGACAGCACTGCTTAAACTCACGGACGACATTCGAATCGGTATGGACAGGAGACAAATGACTGCGCTGCTACTTTTTGATTTTAGTAAAGCCTTCGATTCGGTCTCGCACGTAACATTGCTCAGGAAGCTGCAATCTCTGGGTTTTTCGCATGGGGTTTTGAGGTGGGTTGCCTCTTATCTGACTGGCCGCTCGCAGGCGGTAAGAGCGGAGGACGGCACTTTTACTTCTTTCCGTCCCCTTAATAAGGGTGTGCCTCAGGGCTCGGTGCTGGGTCCTCTGCTCTTCCTTCTGTTCATCGTTGATATTGCCCATGGCCTTGGCCCTGATGTCTGCTATGTGGTTTATGTGAATGATTTGCAGATTTACGTGCGGGGCCGACTTGAGGACATACATGCCACGCTGGGAAGACTGAGCCGGGGTGCTGAGCACGTTGCTGACTGGGCTGCCGCCAATCAGCTGGTACTGAATGCTGGTAAGACCAAGGCAATGGTTTTTGGGACTCCGTCGTATGTCAATAGCTTTAATGAATTGGGAATTCATGACCTGCAGTTTGGCGGCTGCACTGTCCCGTTTGTCCCCTCAGCGCGTAGTCTGGGGGTGGTGCTGGACTCTAAGCTGAGCTGGAAGGACCATGTTCGTTATGTTTCTCGGAGAGCCAATTCTCTTTTGTACCGTCTTAACCACTTCAGACGCAGCACCACCTTTCAACTGCGCAAGCACCTTATACAGACCCTGCTCTTTCCTATAATTGACTATTGTTCGCTTGTCTACTGTAATATCTCGGGTGAGCAGGATCTCGTATTACAGCGCTTGCTCAATCGTGGGATCAGGTACATCTTTGGGATCAGGAAGAGCGATCATGTCACACCTTATAGACGTGAGCTCGGCTGGCTTCGGGTGGCGGGCCGCAGAGTTTATTTTGCTGCCTGCTTGCTCTATAGAATCCTGCACACAGGTACTCCGTCTTATCTGGCGAATTTTTTTGTTGAAAAGCTCAGCTCACGTCCATTAAGGTTGGCTAATCCGCTTGCACTTGATGCCTTGATTGTCCCCTCTTTCCGCACTAGATCTCTGGAGCGATCCTTCCATGTATCAACTACCTACTCCTGGAATACCATACCCCCAAATATTCGCCAATCTACATCCTTCACTTCATTCAAACACCTCATCAAATCGCACATCTTTATTACCGAGGGAGAAGATTAAGTTTTTCTACACTGTTGAACTCGAGATCTGTATGGAATAAATGTTAGTTTGTGATTCTCGGAGTGAATTCTAATACTGTTGAGACTGATAATGTTACCCTTGTTACTTTAATTTATAGATTGTATAGTATACCATTATATTCATTTATTACTTTTATTACTTTCATTGTTTTTCATTTTCATTGTTATTATTATTACTTATATTATTGTTATTTTATTCTATCTTATTTTATTTCATTTTCATTTTCATTTTCATTTTTATTTTATTTTATATTTATATTGAAATTATATCCTAATGTTGAACTTTGCGTATAATCTTATGTATTTTGTACAACATAATGTACATTTAATAAACGCATCAAAATCAAAATCAAATCAAATCTCTCTATCGGGCTATCTCTCTCTATTTTCAAGGCCACTCTCTGCTGCTACTCGACCAACGCTCACACCTTTTAATGTAAATTAGAAAACTCTCATAATTTAAGTTCAAATCAATATCGGTGTTTATATTTACTTATGATTTGACTGTTACGCTCGGGCCTCTCTCTCTCTCTTCAAGACAACGCTCGTGAATAGACGGTTTCACTCGCCATTTTGTGAAACTTCTCGGGTTTCTCTTGGTTCTTTCTCGTGACTCTTTCTCATCTTCCTCAACGTAGTCATCTCATCAGTACAGTCAACTCGACGAATCATCTACTTAGTGTTGGCTCAACTCGGGAGACATTTGACCTTCAATTAACTCAAACGGCTCGGCTCAATTCAATTCTTGGATTAATTGCTCAGCAAGAAGAGCTTTCACGGCATGGCATCTTCAGGTATTTCACTCAGAACCGGTAACAATAATTTACCGGTGCTTTTACATTGCCCTTCTCACAGCCAGAAAATCAATAAAATTACTGTGCATTCTGTTGCTCTCTCTCGCTTTTTTTTTTTTTTTTTTTTTTTTTTTTTTTTCTTTTTTTTTTTGCAGTCTATTATACCCACGCTCTCGGTTTTTTTCCCAATGTTTGAGTCTCGTTCCCGAGTTCACTGAGAGATTTTTTTTTTTCTAGTGTAGCGGTTCTCGTGCTAGTTTAAGTGGAGTGATTGACTTTTGTTTACTGTGGTGTTGCTCATAGTAATTTAACTTTGAAAAAACTAATTAAATTACACCAGTGCAAAGTGAGGTTAGTGCAAAATTTTGGCGGCATCAGTGTTTAGCCGCGCAAAGTGCCTTAAGTTCTATCTACAATAGTGCGCGCATAGCCATAGCAAATCCGCGCGAATTTTTGAATCATAGTTAGGCTGCGCAATTGATACCTGGCAACCCGGCATACCTTGGAGCCTGTACGGTATACTATCACCTTACACTGGTTGACTGTTTTGGCAACTGTCACCCCTTATCTGCGGTTTTACGGCCTGACTATTCATAGTCTTCTACTACCTGCTAGCCTCTTTAGGTGGTCTATACCACACAGTGGTCTGACCATTTCTTGGCCTTTTCACTTACCTGTGGCCTGACCACAGGTTGACTAGTACTTCTTGTCCGTCATCTCGCTAGCTCTTTGTGCAGTACTGTGTGCTTGAGAGGTTAAGAGTAGCCAGTGATACTTAAAACTACAGTCATGAACGGGAAAGATACTCCTCTCTGTGGCTCTTGTCACGGGCCCGCGCGCACAAATGCGAAACTACACTGCTGCGACAATTGCAGCAAGCTCTACCATTCGCAGTGTGCTAAATTAGCAACTGTTATGCTGCATGGTAAGCAAGCGAAAGCCTGCACGTTCTGCATCACCCAGGCCGCGCCTGACAAGACTAGGTTGAACGACGCAGTGAACACTCGTCTGCGCACAAACTCAGCCTCATCTGCTTCATCTAATACCTCGAATGCCGCAACTTCGGAGAATGTTGAGCCAGTAGCCAATGAGGCACTTTTGAGAAGTATCCTGAATGAGCTTGGAAACCTGAAGACTTCCTTCAAGGAGCGCTTCGATGGAATTGACAACAAACTTGCTGATCTGGATGTCATCCCGAAGTTGGTAGTTCGAGTTGACACTGTTGAGGACCAGCTGGAAGATATAAAAGGTGAACTGGCTGAGCTGAAGGAGAAGTTTGAAAATCCGGAACTGTCTGCCACCCTCCACTGTGATACTGAGCTGTTAAATAAAATTCAACAAATTGAGAAAAAGAATGCCGCTCTCAGCTCTGATCTTGCTCGATTGAACGCGACGACACGTGCTACAAATTCCTCGGAGCTGGTAATTGGAGGTCTTGCTACTCCTCCTGGTGCCAACGTGAAATCACTTGTTCTCTCAGTACTCAAGACTCTGCGTCCGGATACTGAAGCCCGAGATATAGTGGGTGCAAGGATGCTCATCAGCAAGGCCACCACAAGGTCAGCAACATCAACTTCCACTTCAAACGCTGCAACGTCCTCAACTCAACCTCCAACCACAACCTCGCCTACGAATCGTCAGCAAAGTCGCCCATTATCGATTCTGGTTACACTTCACTCCAGAGCACTCATGCTAGAAATTATCCAGAGCAAAATTAAGTTGGGTAAGCTGCACACCTCTGCATTGTCATCGAATTTACCCCCTGAGATTGATCCCAACTCAATCTTGCCTGGTCTGCTGAACCTGAACGAATTCCTTCCTAAGGAAGTTTTTGATTTGCATCGTGCTGTACGTGAGAAGGCGAGACAATCTGACTCTGGATTCATCAGCTTCATCCGCAGTGGCCGAATCTACGTTCGCAGGAAGAAGGGAGACACCCCTACACTCATCTCCAGCATTGAAGATTTGAATCGTTTTTTGTAATAACAGGTATGCTGACACATCTTCTCTCTCGCGGTAATATTACATTTTCATATTATCACTTCAGTCTTCTTCACAGTATGCATCTTTCATCTCTCACCTCACATGTAACTACTTCTTCCTCTACTACATCCTATTTCAAACCGCTACTCTTTAGTTCTTCTTCATCTCATTCTCAATCATTCTCCCAGCCTCCTACACACTCTTTACACCAGAGGTCCGTGCGTGGCAAGGGCATGATGCTGCGTGTCTGCCATTTCAATGCTAACTCCCTTAAGGGACATATCGAGCAGGTTAGGCTGTTTCTTTTATCACAGCCCATGATACACGTGATCGCTGTTACTGAATCCCATTTGGGTCCTTCGATTGAGGATGCGCTTGTTGCTTTGGAGGGTTATACTCTTCTAAGGCATGACCGTAATAACCAGGGGGGCGGGGTGGCGTTATATGTTCATCAATCTCTGTCAGTTAAACACCTCTGCTCGTCTTCCACTGAGTGGAACGGTAGGCCTGGTCATCCTGAGTATCTTCTAGCTGAGGTCTCTCTTGGAGGCACTGACCCCATATTTGTAGGTGTGGTGTATAGGCCCCCGCATGCCCCATTTGTCCTCGGGTCTGACTTTGTGTCCGACCTGCGTGATAATATGCATGATTATGGCACTAAGGTCATCCTTGGTGATTTTAATGCAGACCAGCTCTCGGACTCACCTGATGCGATTTTTGTGCGTGATTTTATTGATGAGAATTCTCTGTTTTCGGTCCCATTTGGGTCTACACATCACACCTCCCACTCGGATACTTGGCTTGACCTGGTTCTCGTTGACGCACTGGACACTGTGGCTAGCTACTGGAAGACAGAGACACCTTTTATTGCGGGACATGACCTGATGACAGTCACCCTTGACATTCAAACCCCCCAAGTTTTGACGAATGACTTTACTTTCAGGGACTTTAAATCTGTAGATGCTGGGGCTTTGAATAAATTTTTGCTTGACTGTGACTGGTCAGTATTCACGGATGAGTCGTATTCACTTAGTGAGAAGGTTGATTGCTTGTACTCTAACCTCAACGCTGCTCTTGATATTTTTGCTCCTCTGAAAACCCTCAAACAAAGAAAGAATCGTCATCCGTGGTTTACTGCATACCACCGTGACCTATTGACTGAAAGAGACAGACTCTACAGACGTTACCGACGCTCGAGACTCGATATTGAACTACTTTTATACAGGCAAGCGCGTGATTTTGCACATGAGAGGATTGAGTCTGCGAGACTCGACTTCTATTGGCAAAGGCTTAAGAACATCACTGATCCTCAACAGCTCTGGAAGGAACTAAGGCATCTTGGTATCTCTTCCAAAGCAGACTCCAATCTGGGTAGCTTCTCGGTGGAGGATCTCAATGCTCACTTTGCCTCTGTCTCTTTTGATAATATGGCACCAGATCTCTCTCTTTTTCTGAATAACTTGGAAAAAGAGACAGATCATGGTGGCTTTGCGTTTGTGGATGTGACGGTGGACGAGATAGCACGCGTTATGTGCCAGTCGACATCCCAGGCGGTGGGCATTGACTCCCTACCGCAGAGCTTTATTCAGTCAGCCTTTCCTTCCATTGGTCCTTTCATCTGCAATATTTTTAATACTTCCCTATTCACATCGACCTTTCCTGAGCAGTGGAAGAAGTCAATAGTGATCCCTCTCAATAAGACACCCTCTCCGTCTTGTCTGAATGATTTTCGTCCTATCTCCCTGCTCAGTTTTATGTCGAAGATCCTTGAGAGACTGGTCCATGACCAGATTACTGCCTTTGTTGAATCGCAGGGTTTGATGGACGATTATCAGGCGGGCTTCAGAGCAGGGCATAGCACACAAACAGCACTATTGAAACTCACGGAAGACATTCGGGTGGGTATGGACAGAAGACAAATGACCGCGCTGTTGCTTTTTGATTTTAGTAAAGCCTTCGATTCGGTCTCGCACGTAACGTTGCTCAGGAAGCTACAGTCCTTGGGTTTTTCGCATGGGGTTTTGAGATGGGTTGCCTCTTATCTGGTTGGCCGCTCGCAAGCAGTAAGGGCAGAGGACGGCAGTTTTACTTCTTTCCGCCCCCTTAATAAGGGCGTGCCCCAGGGCTCCGTGTTGGGTCCTCTGCTCTTCCTTCTGTTTGTTGTTGACATAGCTGTAGGCCTTGGCCCTGGTGTCTTTCATGTGATTTATGCGGATGACCTGCAGATTTACGTGCGGGGCCGACTTGAGGACATTAATGCCACTCTTGGAAGACTGAGCCGGGGTGCTGAACACATTGCTGACTGGGCTGCCACTAATCAGCTGGTGTTGAATGCTGGTAAGACCAAGGCAATGATTTTTGGGACCCCGTTCTATGTCAATGCCTTTAACGATTTGGGTATTCGAGACCTGCGGTTTGGTGGCTGCGCAGTCCCGTTTTTCCCCTCTGCGCGTAGTTTGGGGGTGGTGCTGGACTCTAAGCTGAACTGGAAAGACCATCTTCGGTATGTTTGTCGTAGAGCCAACTCTCTTTTGTACCGTCTTAACCATTTCAGACGCAGCACCACCTCTGAACTGCGTAAACACCTCGTGCAGACCTTGCTTTTTCCTATTATTGACTATTGTTCACTGGTGTACTGTAATATCTCGGGTGGGCAGGATCTCATACTACAGCGTTTGCTCAATCGTGGGATCAGGTACATCTTTGGGATTAGAAAGAGTGATCACGTTACACCCTACCGACGTGAGCTTGGCTGGCTTCGAGTAGCGGGCCGCAGGGATTATTTTGCTGCCTGCTTGCTCTATAGAATCCTTCTCACAGGTACTCCCTCCTATTTGGCGAATTTGTTTGTTGAGAAGCTCAGCTCACGTCCCTTGAGAATGGCGAACCCGCATGCACTTGATTCGTTGATTGTCCCCTTTGCTCGTACGGACTGTCTGAAACGATCTTTTCATATACTGGCTACTTACTCATGGAACACACTACCCCCTCATATACGCCAATCATCATCCCTGTCCAGTTTCAAACATCTCGTCAAAACACATATTTTTACTGCTGAGGGAGAAGACTGAGTCTGGTACGCCGTTGTTAAATTGTGTACCTGTTGCACATTCATCTAACTGTTACTAATGCTATTATTATTATTATGATTATTGTTTATTACTGTTATTGTTATTTTATATTATCTATCTATATTTACATACCTTTTATATACCTTTATTTTATTTATTTTATTTTATTTTATTTTATTTTATTAGTAATTTTAATTTTATGTATAACTTTTTCACCTTGTGTATTTTGTACAACATAATGTACAATTAATAAAATCATCAAAATCAAAATCAAATCAAAATCTCTTTTCTTTGTGCTGTCTTACACGCAGCCATTTTCTTTTCTACTCTTTTCAAGGCCATTCTCTGTTGCTTTGTTTACCTCAACTGTACTCGAAGCAAAACTTGTATTTATGGTTTGAATTAATATAATCAAATTTGTCAAGAGTTTTGACTAGGCGATTTCTCAAATTAGTTAAGTTTCTTTACACGGAAATTAATGCTGGCAATTCTCAATTCAACATATTCTCATATCTCAGTTTCTCTCTTTAATCAGTTATTATTCTCTCTCTCAAGCTCATTCTCAGCTCATTTGCATTAATTCATGAAATTCAACTTAACCTTCTGGATAGTTCTCTTAAGTATACTACACTGATATATTTTATCTCATTTTACATTTCAACTGGACCTGGCTCAATAGTGATTTGCCATAATTTATAATTAAATTACTTTATACTTTGATAATTTGTCTTATTCTATTTTATAGTAATGAGCTCATGTTATCAACATCAAACTTATTAATCTGTCAATACACATTAACTACTTAAATTTCATATTTGTTGATTAATTATTAAGAGATTTAATAAAAGTTATTAAACTTGAACCTTTTTTTGTAAATAACAATATATTCTTAGAAAATAGAATTCAAATAAACTTAATTAATGGTCTACTCAATTTATTTGACAACCCTCCCCTACCAGCTTTTAGTCCGGCAAATAAAAATAAAATTAATGAAGCAGTAAATCCGCAACAACTTCATTTGAAATAAAGTACTTGATAATAGAATTAGCTTCTGTTAAAACTGTGCTACTTTTCTTAATATTTTAAGCAGTAATGTATGTTTTGCTAAAAAAATTTTTTTCTATAACTGAGAAGCAAAGCAGATTATTATTAACGTATATTTATTTTTTTTATTATTATTATTTTTTTTTTTTTTTTGACATCACAACTTCTTGTTTAATTTTTTTTCTTTACAAATCACGACTATATCCATCTATACTTAAATACTATTATAATAAAATCAAGAGATAAATCAATAACTTCGGGTTTTAATACTCATGTTTGTTCGTTTGGTTTTTTTCCACATGTATTCGGTGAGAGAGTTACCCGTTTATAGAGTCCCCACTTCATTCACCTGGGAGAGATACTCGTTTATAAAGTCCCCAATCAAAACATAAGGGATAAACTCGTTTATAGAGCTTCCCACTCAATCATACTCATCATAATTTGAAAACAATCATAAATTATAACACCACAAAGTATTAAAATCTTTTTTTTTGACTTAACTTGCTGTTCTTCAAATTAGAACTATAGATGAATACTAGTCACGCTTACTGAAAATTATTAACATAAAAACCTATATCACAGCTGGAACTTTTTTTAAATTCAAGAAGTATAAAATTTGATTTATTTTAACTCACATACGTGTATTAAAACATTATAAAAATAATCTGCCTTGAGTCACTTGAGCTTATAGAATTTTTGATCGGTATTTGAGACTATTGATAGAATTATTTAAAAGTTCCCCATAATTTGAATAAAATCATTGCAAGTAAAATAATATTAGATTGAAATTTTTCTTCTTCTTTAAAATAATTACTTCAATTTAAAGTTACTTGGTTACTTGGCTGACAGAAATATTTAAAAGTTAATATTGTGCAATAGCACGCACTGGCTACCTTGTAAGTCGTGCGTTGTATACTATTATTTATCAATCTTAAAATTATTTATTAAATTTCATGTAATAATAAACTTATTTGTCCCATCGTGGACTTTTATATTATTATTTAAAATTATTATGTTAGTTTTATAAAAGTATTCAAAGCAAATAACGCGAAAAAACCGCGCCCTGGCTATTTTTCCCTTTTCCTGGCGGAGAGAGAGCCGCGATTTATCATCTCAAAATTCAAATTACTAGGCTACAACAATCAGCGTGGCAACGTTGCCCCCCTACTTTTACGTTATTATCATCTCATACTTCTTACAATTCACAGCTGCACATTATGCCTTACTAGCGGAGAGAGCGCGACTATTGCATTGTATGCATGATATAGTACCTGCCGCCACTGCAGCTCTCTTGTTTGAATCGTAGCTGCCTCAACTGCGTGGGTTGCTGGCGTTCGCGCGTCCATGTGCCGGAGTCCGAATGTGAGTGTATTGGTTGCTGGCGTTTTCGCATCCGTGTGCCGGGGTCTGAATGCAAGTGTATTGGTTGCTGGCGTTTTCGCATCTCTTGCGCTTATAGTATATTATTCCCAGAGGGACTAAAGTTTGCAGTGGAGGCCCGCTGTCATTGCAGCCCGAGACGAAGTCGATACGTGGGCCTCCTCAGCAAACTTTAGTCTTGAGGGATATATGATTATTTAAAGTCCGTTGATCACAAAAAATAACTTGATTTCCTCCGATTAAAGCCAAAAGAACGAAATGTTCTCCCGAAGCGCCAGCGGCCGACACGCAGCCGGCCGCCATGTTGCGGCCCAAGCGCTAGCGAGGGCATGCAGTAGGCCGGGTGCGCGTTGGTCGATGGTGCAGGGAATACATTTCGTTCTTTTGGCTTGCGTCGGAGGGACACAAGTTATTACTTGTGATCAACGAGGTTAAAAAGGTGGTTTTCTACCAGAGCTAGTCAAGTTCAAGACTAAAAAAAAATTATTTCACCAAATTAGTAAAAATTGTTTATTATAATTTAATTTTTACCTTTTTATGGCTTCTGAAATTATTTTCTACCAAAAAAACATTGACAATCACAACAAAACATTTTTTTAAACTTTTAACCTCACCTTTAAATACCACAGTTTTGGAGGTTATTCACGTGAAAATTATTTTTGTAAAATGATTGTAAAATTTGTAAAAGGTCAATTTTTTGCAGTTTCAAGAAATGAATTCTTCGATAGTGAAACTATATGTATGTAGTTTTTCCAAAGGATCTCTATTGTAATAAGACAAATATCAATAATTTAGTACACTTTTTCAGCGTAGCGTCCATATGCGTAATGAAAAAAATTCAATCTTTAATTTGCTATAACTTTTAAACTATATGGTCAATTTTGATCAGACTTCGTAGAAATGTTTATTAATATCTAATAAACACCTCCAGAAAATTTGAGCTGTTTCTCTATTGTCATGCATTTGGTAGAAAACCACCTTAATGCATTAGCAGTCACATTTACGTTTGTTCTGATTGCATCCTTCGCGTATATGGCGCGGGTAAGTTTACTTTAATTCCCCTATTCTTCAATATATTTTTTTTCCCGTATAATAAGGCCTCTTTATTTCAGACATCTCATTTTACATATCGCTCATCCTGCACATGTTCCTGGTTCCCGCCAGTACTTTGTAGAGTACTTTGACAATTATGCTGGCGACCTTGGGAAAGCTATACAACATATCCACCACCCTACTGCACTCACCTCGCGCTCCTTCATCAATGTGGTAAGTTATTATAATTTATTAATTAAGTTTTTCTAAATATTATAATAGCAACAACCCCTTAGCGTAGGTAATTAAGCTTCGTTTAACTGTCCTTACCTAACTTATTAAAAATAAAATTATAGTGATGCAATTTAAAATGACAATTTTCTTACTATATCAGATTTTAAATAACAATCAAAGTTTTTCTAAAGTATTTTTTGACTTAAAATTAGATGGATCTTGGAGTTTAAATAATTTACTTTGTTCATTAATTTTAAAGTACTACTTATTTCGATAGTAAGCATTATTTGGTGCAAGCAGTTAATTTAAGTCTCCGGACATAGCTGATTAATAGATAAAGATAAGATTATAATGATTACAATTTAGAATAATAATTTTCTCTATGAAAATAATAATTGACGCTTAATTAAATAATTTTTTTTTTTTTTGACTTAAAATTGAGTAACTCCCTGAATCTAGTTAATATAATTTATTCATTAATTTTAAAGTACTAATTATTTCAATAGTAAAAGAATCATTTCGTGCAAGCAATTAATTTAAATCTTTAGGCATAACTGATTAATAGAACAACTAAGATTATAGTGAATACTACTTAAGGTGATAATTGTTATTATTTTTTTTGAAAATAACAATTAAAGTTTAATTTAGAATATTTCTTTCCTCAAAAATCGTCCATGTACCTCAAAGTAGATCAGTCACCACAAATATCTTAATAACCTAATTTTACCTTCTCTTTAAAGCAATCTCGCCTTCCTCAACACTTAATCCTACTCCCATTATATGATCGATACTAATTAATAACAAGGCTCACGATACTCATAATACAAAACAGACTAATAACTTATTTCCATGCATTATTCTTTATTAATTTTTTTCTCTTCTTTTCCTTTTAGTTTCTGCGAGTCATCGATATTTCTCCCCAGGATCGAGACGCTCAATTTACGGACTTCATTGAGACCCATAGTCAACTTAGGGTTCACGATGTTACTACGGCACCTGACGCGCCACCTGCGCGTCTAGTTCCCCTTAGCTACTCAGTGCTACTTGAAACCCCTTTGATAGAGAAAGGGTTTTACTTTGATTCCGGCTCTGTTGATGTCAACAGCCTTACTATTCCTTTATCACGTCAAACCATCACGGTAATTTATCTTCGCCTTTCTTTATTTATATATTTGTCGTAATTTATAACTTGCTAACTTCCCTCTTTTTCCTGGCATCTGACATCAACACCAACTTCCCCACGCTCGTGTCCGTCGAGCGTTTTCTGGATACTTTCATCCCCGGTCTGGCGGGTGTGGTACTTGGCCCCGCCGTTCCTCACTTGTACGCTCAAAATTTCCAGCATATTCCAGGGTCCTTATTGGCGTCACACCTCGTGCCAGCACCTTATACCATTAGTGTGGGTGAAGGGTACCCCCCCCCCCACTAATAGGTATAAATGTGCCCACTTTTTACTGGGGCACCACAGGTTCTTTCTCCAGCATGCACCGAGAAGATGCGGGACTTGATTCTTGTAGTCTCCTACACTGGGGGACACCTGGCGCCGTAAAGCTCTGGTTGGTAGTGTCCCCCGAGAGCAACGACGACTTTAAGGATCTAGTTCAGAGGTGCGTAGGCGACCTTCTAACTCACAATTCCCAACTGCCCCCCGAAGTTCAGGTTGTTGACCGGAACATCTTACCAAATTTCAAATATGCCCTCCGGCCTTTAGTTGTTACCCGAGATGCCGTGGCCTGCGAAGTCAGAAACTGTGCCAGCGTAGCACCTTCCCAGCTTCATGCCGTTCATCATGCTTTGGCACACCAGCAGGGAGTTGACCCCTTAATCTGTTCTCAGTGCCGCTTTAAGTATTCCAGTGGTCGTGCACTACTTTCACACCAGATGCTTTCCTGCAGGGGGAAGAAAATCGCCTGCTCTACCTGCGGTGCCGTCATGAATCGTTCGTCGCTACCTAGGCACATGAAACGCGCGCATCCATGCAGCTAGCACCGTAACCCGTTAAATCTAAATTGTTACTACCTATGAATAAGTGTACTATAAGCAAATGAATATGAATGTATATGATTGTAAATAAACCATGTTTACCGTAGCTCACGACTTTTCTTTCCTACCTCAATAACTCCTCGTGCTCACTCATTCCTACCAGTGGCCGAATTACTCCTCTCTCTTCCTTGAACCTCATCCTTGCTATTCAACCAAGAATAATTTAAGAATAATTTGTTTTCCCAAGGTTTTCCCATGGACACCCACGTCCAGGGGCCGCGAAAAAATATCTCTTTCGCTTTCTTACTCCTTTCCAACCCTTTCGGATTCTCACGTCCAGGGGCCGCGGAAAAAGATCTTTTTCGCTTTCTTACTCCTTTCCAACCCTTTCGGATTCTCACGTCCAGGGGCCGCGGTGAAAGATTTTCACCGAGCATTTTCCACCCCTTCTATCCTGGGCACAGGTGGCGTAGGCAAATCATGCGCATGTTTCATATGGTCCATGTGTATCACCTTCTCTACGCCGTTAAGCATCACTACCGCCGTGTGTGTATTAACCCTTATCTCCGTGATTTCACAAGGGCCCACATATTGCCTGTCTGTTTTTCCCTTGGAAGGCTTTTTTAAGAGATAAATCATTTGGCCTACTCTAAAATGCTGGGTGTTATGCCTTCTGTCATAAAATATCTTCCACCTATGCTTAGCCTGCGTCAAATTCATGGCTTCTAACGTGCGCAACTGTCCTAGGCTTGCCGTCATGTCCGCTATATAATCGCTGTAGGTAAGTAGATGTTTCCTAGGTGGGAAACTTGAGGGTGTCCGTGCTTTAACGAGAAATAATACTTCGTGCGGTGAATAATTTAACCCTTCGTGTTTGGCTGTGATGTAAGCATGCTGAGCCAATGGGAGAAGTTTATCATAGTTATTTCAGGTATTCTGATATAATTTCAGGTACTCATGAAGCATAAATTTCATTCTTTCCACCCCACCATGTGATTGCGGGTGGTATGCCGTCGTGGCGAACTTATCAATTTTAAAAATCCTAGCAAACTCCTCAAAGAGTTTTGACATAAAATTCGTTCCCTGATCGGATATAATGACCGCCAGTGGGCCTACCACGCAAATCACCTTTTCTGAAAAGGCCCACGCCACTTCTTGGGCCTCTGCATCCTTGGTTGCTGCCAAAAAGCAAAATTTGCTGAAATTGTCCTGTATAGATAGGATCCATCTGTTTCCCGACTCCAATCTCTCTTTTGGACCCACAAAGTCGATCGATATGACTTCGAAAGGTTTTGACGGAGTTGTTGTTATGAGCATCGGGAGTTTTGTTTTCACCCTTGTTAGTTTCCGACACTGACAGTGCGGGCAGCCCCTAACATACTGAATAACATCCGCCTTTATGTTACGCCAATAATAATCTCGGGCCACTCTACTAATAGTAGACTACTATACGTCTTTATTGTGCCCTTATGCCCTGATATTGCTGACTCATGATATTCTTTTATTAGTCTGTAACGGTCCCTTACATTCAGGATGAGCAGTTTATTTTTGAAGAATACTATCGAAATTGTCATACTCTTGAAGTTTCTGTTTATCTGGTCAATTAGGTACCCCCAGTCTAGTTCCGACAGCATTGCGAGGTCCTTAACGATCCCTGCCATTTTGACTTCGTTTTTTGCTAAAAGCGCCTTCAGAGTCTTCAAGCACTGTCTTATGTCCGGCCTTAAGGGCTTACTGTCTACATGTACCTTAATTATTACACTAACTATCGCGATTCCCCTAGTTCTTGCTAACATTACCTCCCCTACCTGCCTTGGCATGCATGTAATTTCCTCCTCTGACATATACTTCCTCTCGATAAGTCCTCTAAGGACCTCAGTCTTACAGTATCCGACTGCTGTGAGCATAACTATCAAATTAATGTTACTTGATAACGGGTGATCGTCTAACATTTGGACCGCCACGAATGGTCCTACCTGCCCCTCCGCTGCCGTCACTCGTGGTGACAGATGGGGTGGCCAGGCGTCCCCTACTAAATACCTGTCCATAGCCTCTATCCGATGTCTTGGCCCCACTCGCCCTTGTTCAGGGTCCTAATCCTGATCTGACCCTTCCCGCATCTCCTGCAGCGTATCCGTTGGCTTATCCAAGACATATGGCAAGTAGTGATTTCCTTCGAGTTTGAAGTTAATGAACTCGGACAGGTCGTCTACCCTGAACCAACCGTACTTTATCCTTCCCTCGTAGTGGAAGTGTATGCATATATTTTGCCTAAATACTTGACATAATAGGAATACACAATCATCAGTGCCCCACTCCATGTTTGACGACAACACTGAATACACCTCGTCCGGTGACATACATAAAAGTCTCTGAGGGCTGTCTCGCAGTTTCCTCCTTAATTCCTGGACCGGAATATCCAAGCCTATTAAAAATATGGAATAAGTAATTACCTGGTGGCACCGTTGGTATATTCACATCAATATATAAAATTTTTTCTGGCTCTGCGCACTCTTCATTTTCTGTGTAATTTGCTGCCTCCTGGGGCCTCCGTAGGGCTTCCAATTCTTCCTCAGACCCGGGTCGATGACTTAGTGTCCTGGACATAAAACTACCATCATTTGCTAACTCCATACGTCCCTCACTGTCCCCTGGAGTACACGTATCCCATAGTCCTTCGTCCTCATTCAAACTCACTGCTATGCCGTCATTCATCTCTATCCTACTGAGTTCCAACATTTGCTGACCTATTTCACAATCCCTAGGCTCCCTGTCCTTTGAAATCTCGTAGCCCTCTCCTTTGCTGCCAAGTACTTTATCCAGCGACTCCCGTAGGACCTCCTCTATGCGTGCCTTTTCCTCACCATCCAACCTATAAGTACCTTCAGTCACCTTCTCTAAAGTTACGCTCGTCAAGAAGCATTGAAAGGGAACATCGCCCAAGTAATCAAGATAGTATAACTCGTCACTCACACCTTCTTTCGTTAGCCATCGTACTCTTACCTTTCTTCCATCATCCTTTGCTTTCCTTGCTAGCTGGCATAACCAAAATCCGTCCTCCTCACTTCTAACTGCAAGGAACTCCCCTTTACTAAATCGCAACTCTTTCGATCCCCCCTCAGGGTTTTTCCCTGGCCGCTCTTGCTCCTGGCTTTGAGCCTCATCATTCGATCCTTGCGTAGGTTCCTTTTCTTTTTCTTCTACGCTTTCCACTTGCGAGAGCCTCCCTGGATCCTGTTCGTCCTCAGACTCGGAAATTGCTCCATAAAATCTTGCCCTCTGGTCTAATATTCTCCTATGGTACCCTTTATGTAATCCCTTCACGTACTCTTGAGACTTCCTAGGTGTGCTAATTGCCCTTACTCCTTGCTGCATGTTCTTCTGCTGCCGCATGCTTGCTAAACCCTTTCCTACCTCTGCTTGACTAATAATTCTCTCACCTGCCTCTTCTACCGGGATTTTTTCACAAATCGGGTATTGTTTTCCTGTCGAGGCCTTTTTTGTATATTTTCTTTTTCTAGTTGTGACAGGGTTCTCCCAATCCGACGCCTCGCTGTCTGCACTCTCGTAATTTAATTCATTCCACCGTTTTTTCCTTTCATGAGCATCGCTTGAGTGTTGTGTTTCTTCCTCGCTTACATCTCCACGAATTCTCTTACATACCGACACCTTTACCGGTGGTGCCTCTTCTACGTAATCGTATTCTATATCTTGCTTCTCGGCCAGCGCGTAAATTTCTGCTTTAGGTCTCTCGGGGTCCTCTTCCCCTGTTTTAAGAATGGGGTTACTTGAAAGGGCGTCCGCTACCACATTTTTTGGTCCTGGACGATAGACTACATCGAACTCGTACCCTACTAACTGTGCTTTAAGTCTATTAAATCTTAAATCCGGTTTCTTAGTCGTATGAAAATGACTTAAAGGCTCGTGGTCACTTACCACTATAAATTTCCGCCCATAGAGGAAACATCTCCACTGATCTTTGGCATATACCACCACTAAAAGTTCTCTGTCGTAAGTTGAATATCTTAATTCTGCCCCCCTTAGAACTCTACAAGCATAAGCGCAAGGCTGATCTTCTCCCAATTTACCCTGACTTAGCACTGCTCCAATGGCGAAATCCGACGCGTCACACGTTATTATGAAGGGTTCTTACATATTTGGTGCCCTTAAAATTGGTTCAGAGCACAGCATCATTTTTAGCCTCTCAAATGCTGTTTGTTGCTCTTCTGTCCATACAAATTTTATCTCCTTTCCCGTGGGATCTGACCTTGTAAAATGTGTTAAAGGGTAGGCTATTTTTTCGTCATCCTTTAGGAATCTGCGGTAGTATCCTGTGAGTCCTAAGAAGGATTTAACCTTTTTCGGAGTTGTAGGGATCCTAAAGTCCCTGACTCCCTCAATGTTATCCGGATCAGTGCGAATAATACCGTTTCCCGCAATGTGCCCTAAGAATTTAGCTTCCCTCTGCAAAAATTGACATTTACTTGGTTCGAGGGTTAAGTTCTCCTCCAGTGTTGACGCAAAAACTATTATATCGTCTGAGTATACATACAACTCTTTCCCTTGCAATCCCTTCAGGACCAAGTCCATGAGGGCTTGAAAGGTTGCTGGGGCGTTCTTCAACCCCATTCCCATACGACAGTACTGATAATTCCAGTACGGGCCCGCAAACGCTGTTTTGTGGGCGTCACCCTCGTCCATGGGTATTTGATAAAATCCTGACTTCAAATCGATTGCCGTGATGTATCTAGCATTTGCCACGGCATCTATAATTGCAGATGTCAAGGGCAAGGGATAGCTATTTCCGACTGAAATTTCGTTCAAGGCCCTAAAATTTGTGACAAGACGCCAGTTCTTCTTATTAGACTGGCCAGATATTTTCAGCACTACCCAGCACATCAATGAGTAAGGGCTTTCTGATGGTTGTATTGTCCCCTGTTCTGAACCTTTATCAATTTGTTTTTGCATCTCCTCCGCGATTGCTGGCGGGTGGCGAAAACGCTTAGTTCGCACCGGCTCGTCTCCCGTCAATGGTTGTCATGTCCAGCGGAGTGGAGATCTCCATTGGATGTTCATTCCAATGGAGATAACATATATATGTATAGCGTGAGCACAGCGGCGTAGCAAGGCACAAAAAAAATAAATTAAAAAAACACTACCTAGAGATGATTTCCCCTCGGAAGCTTTTACGCTGGAGGTGTCAAGACAGAAACCTGGTGCACCTGCTGATACGTACGCCTTGGAGATGATTTCCCCAGGAAGTTTTGACTCCTGAGGGATCAGGGCGGACACCTGGTGCCCCTGGTGATACGTACGCCTTGGAGATGATTTCCCCAGGAAGTTTCGACTCCTGAGGGATCAGGGCGGACACCTGCTGCCCCTGGTGATACGTACGCCTCGGAGATGATTTCCCCACGAAGTTTCGACTCCGGTGGGATCAGGGCGAGCACCTGGTGATACTTACGCCTTAGAGAGGATTTCCCCAGGAAGTTTCGACTCCGGATGGGTCAGGGCGGACACCTGCCGCCCCTGGTGATACGTACGCCTCGGAGATGATTTTCCCAGAAAGTTTCGACTCCGTAGGGATCAGGGCGAGCACCTGGTGCGCCTGGTGATACGTACGCCTCGGAGATGATTTCCCCAGAAAGTTTCGACTCTGGAGGAATCAGGGCGAGCACCTGGTGATACTAGCACCTTAGAGAGGACCTCCCCAGGAAGTTTCGACTCCGGAGGGAATCAGGGCGAGCACATGGTGCACTTGGTGATACTTACGCCTTAGAGAGGATTTCCCCAGGAAGTTTCGACTCTGAATGGGTCAGGGCGAGCACCTGTTGATTCTTAAAAATAAATAATTAGATAATATGTTGGTTGGTCGAACGAACGAAAATATTAATTTATTTATGCCAACGTTTCGTCATCAATTTATAATGACCTCTTCAAGGCTAAAAAATTAACGAAGATCACAAAGTTTAAATTACAAAAAAAATTTTCAAAACATTTAAAAGTAAAATATAAATATTAAATACCAGTAGGTTTATTATTAAACCATGTCAGAAAATAAAACTAACGATGCTCATAGTTCAAATGATAAAGTTTGACTGGGCTTAAAGACTTACTTTGTACAACGCTTTGAAAGTAGCAACGCCTCAATTATTCGCTTATAATCATTTCTCAGAAACTGAGTGTCCAACTGTTTGTTGATATTATTAGGATTATAATGGATATATAACATTTCCAAAAAAGTTCGTTTTTTCAAAACTAACTCCGTGTCTAAAATTTTGACATTATCAAAATCAAAAAAATGATTATTATTATTGCAATGTAATGCAATTACAGATTTGTCCTCCAAAAGTCTGACATAAGACTCATGTTCATTAATACGTTCTCTCAAAAATATCCATTATAATAATAATAATATCAACAAACAGTTGGACACTCAGTTTCTGAGAAATGATTATAAGCGAATAATTGAGGCGTTGCTACTTTCAAAGCGTTGTACAAAGTAAGTCTTTAAGCCCAGTCAAACTTTATCATTTGAACTATGAGCATCGTTAGTTTTATTTTCTGACATGGTTTTAATAATAAACCTACTGGTATTTAATATTTATATTTTACTTTTAAATGTTTTAAAAATTTTTTTTGTAATTTAAACTTTGTGATCTTCGTTAATTTTTTAGCCTTGAAGAGGTCATTATAAATTGATGACGAAACGTTGGCATAAATAAATTAATATTTTCGTTCGTTCGACCAACCAACATATTATCTAATTATTTCTTCATCCCACGAACAACCAACAAACCACTACTATCTTAAAAATAAAGTTTGCAGTTTTTCCCCAAAAACTCTGGGCGCCCGAGTTCAAGAAAAAAAACTTATCGGCTACCCCCCAAGCTCCAAGCCCCCAAAACCCTGGGCGCCCGAGTTCAACCAAATACTGATTGGCTACCCCCCAAGCTCTAAGCCCCCAAAACCCTGGGCGCCCGAGTTCAACAGAATACTGATTGGCTACCCCCAAGCTCTAAGCCCCCGAAACCCTGGGCGCCCAAGTTGAACAAAAAAACCGTTCAACTATCATTTATCCCTTAAGGTTTTAACCCTAAAAACTTTGGGAGGCTGAGTTGAATTATTCCAAAAATATGCGTGCATTTTAGTTAACTTAAGCATGAAATAAATAATTCTGTAAGTATACCTAATGACGCTGCACTGGTGCAAATACATCATGAAATTGTAAGTCTGAGATTTTAAACTCCTAAATGGCATGGTTGTCAAGGAAAACGCTATGAGTTTTTTACTTACTGTTTAACTCTTTTTTTGCAACGTCATCAAAAATTTTTTTTTTTTAAACTATAAATTGAATGTTTTTACGAATAAGACACATTTCGAAAAAAGTGTAATAATTTTTGTTTCTTGATTGTTTATTAATTTTTTTTAATTTATATTATTGTTTTGTTATTTTGTAATTTTTTTAAGTAGTGTAAATAAAAGTTCACCATAACGTTCTTGTGGAATGAAAAAAAAAAATACTTTTTTTATTGATTTGATATACAAATATTGAGTACGCTTAACTTGTAAAATGATTCCACTCTGTAACCAGGGTTTTGGGGGTTTAGAGCTTGGGAGGGAGCCAATCAGTATTTCTTTGAACTTGGGCGCCCAGGGTTTTGGGCGCTTAGAGCTTCGGGGGTAGCTAATCAGTTTTGTTGTTGAACTCGGGCACCCAGGGTTTTGGGGGCTTAGAGCTTGGGGGGTAGGCAATCAGTATTTTGTTGAACTCGGGCGCCCAGGGTTTCGGGAGCTTAGAGCTTGGGGGGTAGCCAATCAGTTTTTTCGTTGAACTCAGGCACCCAGGGTTTTGGGGGTTCAGAACATGGTGGATAGCTGATCAATTTATTTATTGAACTCGATGTCCAGGGTTTTATGGGTTTAGAGCTTGAGAGATAGCTGATCAGTTTTTTCGTTGAACACAGGCCCCCAGGGTTTTGGGGGTCAACTACCAAAAAACTGCAAAATTTATTTTTATTAGTGGCATTAAAAATCATTTTGCCCTGGGGCGTCATTGACCCTAAAGCTGGCTCTGCTCCGGAGTCAATACATCCTGGGGAAATCATCTCCAAACCGTACGAATCACCAGGAGCACCAGGTGCCCACCCTGACCCATCCGGAGTCAAAACTTCCTGGGGAAATCATCTCCAAACCGTACGAATCACCAGGAGCACCAGGTGTCCGCCCTGACCCCTCCGACGTAAAAGCTTCCGGGGGAAATCATCTCTAGGTAGTGTTTTTTTAATTTAATTTTTTTGTGCCCTGCTACGTCGCTATGCTCACGCTATACATATATATGTTATCTCCATTGGAATGAACATCCAATGGAGATCTCAACTCTACTGTACATGACAACCATGCTCCCGTCGTTATAATTCTATGCTTTACTAAGTATGTGGCCTTCAACGGCTCATCTGGTAACCCGAATAGTTGCGGACGTTCGCTGATTAGCTCTTTCACGTGTTTAATTTCTTCCTCGCTTAAATCCTTCAGTGTGTCTGGATATTCTGCCCGAATATTTTATCTGGCCTATTCTCTTCATTAATAACTATTCTTTATATCTGCACCTTTTTTATAGTTTCCCCCGGGTTTTTTCCCTTGCTTCTAGGCGTTATATCGCATGGGAGCAACGTGACATTATGTGGTCTGAACTCAATCGTTTCATCACTATTATTGTGGCACATTGCGTATACTCTCCCTTTCTTCACTTCCTCCAAAAAATTTCCGAAAACAATATCGGGACCCACACTCTGTAATGGGTAATAACCTAAGTTTGCGCTGCGATTTGTCGCTTTAGCGTATATTATTTGTCTAGTTTTCGGTGGAATTATAAAACACTCATCCTTCGTAAAGGGAATTATTGTATCTCCGAACTCTTAACACTTATCTGCGGCATTTATTTTCCTGCCAAAATCCTCAAAAATTTTCCACCCAAGTAGCCCATCTGTATCAATGGGAAAATCATCTGGCACCACATGTACCTCGCAGTTAGACCCCCCTAATTCTATATTCACGCTGCCCAATGAGAGACTTTCGCCCGGTATAACCCCGGTATGGCTACTATATCACGGTTATTCATGGCCTACGGCCCTCCGATACGCAGCTCTTCTTAATTATTGACACGTCCGCCTCTGAATCTGCATAAAACCGGCAAGCTTTTGTTTTTAGATGTAGGCTCTGTAATTTTACTACTGGCGGGCCTATGTCCTACCTTCATTAGTCTTACTTGAACCCTCCTCGGCTCTTCCAGTGTAGGCTCGGTTTTAGCTTCTATCGTTTGTTCAGCTCCCCGTCGTTCGGGTGCCGAGCACCTTATACGTTTAAAGACCCGTCTGTTCGATTATCTACCTGCCCGTATTTGCCGCATTGCGCTCCGGCTGATAGCCCGCCTGATTATTGCCCCCGTTACTATTGTTACTATTGTCGCGATTTTCGCCATTATAGTTATTTCTATTAAAATTCCCTCGATTTCTATCATCATTGTTATAATTGCTATTATTGTTATAATTTCCCCTGTTATTTCCGATTTCCGTAACCATTATTTCGATTATCGTAATTTCCCGCCCCTATTACCTCTGTTATCGTATCTACCATTATTACCGTTGTAACCTTGGGCACGGCCATTCCCATTATAATTATTATTGTTATTATTCCAACCTCCATTGTTGCTTCCATTCCTTCCCCAATTTCCATTATTTCTATTATTATTTTATCTCCCCTGGTTGTTTTGGTTATTGTTGTATCGCGGGGTTATTTCCCTGGCTGACCTGGGCACCTCCCCGGTTATCTGTGGGGTAATTTACAACGGGGACAGGGACTGGTGCGTACATCGGTGCCACTCCTAGTGGTATGCTATCCGGCCTACTCTCCGTTTGAGGCTTAGGCTGTGTTGGGCTAGTTACTATCATCCCATTTTCAAGGGCTCCTTTTAGCCACCAACAGTCCTTTGTAATTTTGCCCCGCTGTTTTACAATACATGCATGTGACCGACGCACCGTGCTCACCTTTCAAATTATTACTTTTATCCCCGGTTTCCTTCTTTAATTGGTGCACGCATTATTGCGGCCTTTTCGTGGGGAAGGGTGAGCTCGTCTCGGTCAGCAGCTTTTCTACCAGTTGCCTCATCGCATCTACTTGCGCCCCCTGCTCCTTGTAATTTCCTAACATACTCTTCCAACGCCCAGATTTTGTTCGAAATGTATCGCGCTTGTGATAGTGGCATCCAGTGTTGCCAGGCTTTTCACTTCTTACCTGGTGTTGGATTCACCGCTCAGCCCTAGCATAAATTGTTCTTAACGCTTCTCTTTCAGCGTCTCTTTATACATTCGCCACATTGGCCAGATAGGGAGGTGACTGCATCATAAATATTCCGAAGTCTATTATATAAAATTTGCACTCCAACCCGAACGCGCCTGCATCCTCTCCCAGTAATTGCGTTATTAATTTAAGTTCAAGTAACATTGCGTAAGCTCCGCCGTTGTGTCCATAATGCAACGTCAAGTCTTCCAGTAACCCGATCCACGGAGTCGTATCGCGGTAAACGCGTAAGCAGCTGCGGCACGTCCGGTGAATTTGGACGCCAACGAGTTTAAAAATCCACGCTTCATATTCTCCCCTAAGGCCTGCAATGCTGTGCGCACATTTTTACAAAATAATGGGAGCATATCCGCGTTTCCATCGAATGTCGGGATTGTATAAATCGCTTGCTAAGCGGAATTTTTGCTGGTGCCATTCGCGTTCTACGTATCGTGCTTGGCTCGAAGGTGCTATTAAAATTAACTTTGGTCTTCTCGTATTTCCGAAGAAATCTTTTATTTCGTCCCAAGGTTGTTCGCGTTCAGGGGCGTGGGCGTTGATGAACGTGGGGCCATTTGTATCGCGTCTCTTAATTCTTCTATCTCAATCTGTTGGAGTTTCCTCTCATGGATTAATTGGTTTACCACTTCTATTAAGAGAATTGGGCCTGGTTGACTGTTGGATATTCGTTTCCACCTGCGGCGCTGATCAATCACATATTTCGGAACTTGAACCCTGGCTCGTAACCCTGCGCGATTTCCTCCTCGTTCAAATTTTCTGGCATGCATTGCGCTTCTTTCGCTTTCTTTTCCTTTCGCGCCTAAACCACCATGCGTTTTCACTTTTAATCGGCTTTAGTATCGTTCCCGTCGAATTTCCTGTTACAGTTACCGCCTTTGAATTTTCGTTTCTCACTATCGTATTTAACAGGGACTCCATGTGTATTCGCATTGTCAACGCCGTTTTTCATTTGGGGATGTTCCCTATTAGTCCGGGTAATTTAGGGCTAAATTTAATAACACATTTATACTGCGTTGTAACGCCATTTGTTCCGTGTACTTAATCGCGTATTCCGCCTAATTCAAACCCAAAGGTTACGTCACTTAAAAATTTCGTTTCCTGATCTATAGCTTTTTGCTGCATTTCAGCATCGACCACGCCAGCCCCCTGCATGTCCTGAAATTTGGTTTACTCCTATCTTTCCGTCTTCTTAACCCATTAAGTCCGAGGATTTTTTAAATTTTTGGTGGTTTTTCGAGCTGGGATATCTTGGGGAAAATTTTGAAAAATTTATATCTAAATACCCTACCCCTCTAGTTTTCAAGTGTGCCCTACACGATGGTATAGTTATAAAAACTCAAAAATTCGATTTTTGCTGTACAAACGATTTTTTTCGTCGCAGTTTTTGGCTGCCATTTTGTTTAGAAAAATCGCAGCTGCAATTTTAAAGAAGATTTGAAACTTTGAAATCCATGATCACCTGTGATCATATTTTTTAAGTGTGTAAAGAAATTTTTTACTACTCAAATTTTTCGATTAAAAAAAAAAAAGCTAAAAAAACATTGTTTTTTTTTTATTTTGTAAATAAACAAATGAAAACCGAATTTTTGAGTTTTTATTAAGCTATACCATCGTGTATGGCACACTTGAAAATAGGGAGTGTAGGGTATTTAGATATAAATTTTTTCAAAATTTTTCCCCAAGATTTCCCACTCGAAAACCACCAAAAATTTAAAAAATCCTCGACTTAATGGGTTAAGTTTTCGTTTGAGTGTCGACCATCTTTCTAATAATCTTTTTCTATCAAGTGAAATTACAAAAAAATCCCAAGTCTATATATTCTCGGATTTCTAACGGTTTCCCCTTTAAATTTGATGAAATAAAATCTACTACGGAAAGAAACGTGCACCCGTAACTTGACCGCGACTGCGTTAAAATGCTTAGAACGACAGAGAAAGAGAGCGCTCCTATAAAAATGTATGTTTTCTTTCTCAAAAAATAAGTCGCGGTATCTATTAAAATAGATTTGGGGATAAAATCTCTCCTCCCCTAATAAAATATTTTACTCACCACACGGCTCCCAGGATGATGTACAGGTTCAGTCCGTGCGTTTGTCCTCCTCGGCTACTGCTGGAACTTGGTTGTATGCCCTCGCAGGTCCTTCGTAGGTTCTGGTCGTGTGATCCTTCAGGAACTCGTTAGCACTGCTCACGTTCGTCCGCGTGCGGGTCCAAAAAAATTCTCCTAGTGATCCGGGTCCCAATCCTTTTCCTTTTCAAGCCAATCCCTCTTCTGAAACCACGATTGCAGGAAAAGCCAGTTGTAAGGGCAAGTTGTAAGGCGTTGGTCCTGTAGGCGGTGGCCCAACATTGTGTGACGTCCTGACGTCTATATCTCCTGATGGTAGGTGGCTTGGGTCGTTTAGGCAAGCTAAACGATACCAAAAGGGATTTGGGTTGTACACTGGGAGGAGAAATTTATAACTCCGTATTGATGATTAACTCGTTCTTTATTCTTCACTGAACTATCTCCCGAGAGAGGAAGTGTGTGGGTGTGGTAGGTTTTACCGTAATTATGCGCTTCCGAGGCCTCTGTGTCCATAGTTTTTATATCCGCGGTCACGTGGATATTCGTCCAGCCGGGCCCCCTTGGTAGGGGTTGCCACGTTGCTCTACTCGAATGTTCTAGATGCTTTTCTGCCCCTGTCAGCACACGGTCAAGCCCGCTGATTGGGGTTCGTCCCATCACCTGACATCGAGCGCTCCGGACGTTTCTTATGCACTATACTAGCACGCAATCAAGGCCACCGCTCGAGGCCACCGATCTGCTGACTGCGTAGCTTTGCGCTTGTAGCTCGCGTGGCTAAAGCTTCGTTACGGTCCTGAAGACCCATCGTACGCCTTCTAGGGGACAGTGCGTACGTAACAATATTTAAATAATATTAAAAAAAAATTTTAGGTGGAATGATAATATTTATAAATTTATTTATTTTAATTTAACTTATTATTGATCCTCAATCTGCTTTTCAAGTCATCAAAATTCAAAAATTATTTTGTGAAGGGTATTTTACAGCACCTATACGTTTTTTTACGTCAAAAATGTTTTGTCAACGAAACAAATTTTTGGTGACGAAAAATTTTTTTCGTCGACAAAAAATTCCGTCCGTCCACGAAAAGAGGAAATATAATCCCACCACCCGGGTGGGACTGAGGAAGAGTTCCCTGAAAAGCGAAAGGCAATCTCCGGCGTGGCGCTCGCTTTGCCGCGTAAAATCCGAGGGAGTGCTTGCCGGTGTGCCAGTTGGGGTGGGTTGAATCAGAGACAGCAGATTGTTTCTTGAAACGGACCACCTTCCTGACAACCGCGGGAGTCCCGGGTGGGTTTGTCCGGAGTCTCGGAATCGGGCCGGAGGAGGCCTACAAGGAGCTGACGTCGCCGAACAGGTTCGCGTTCTCGGGAAAGCACGGGATTCCCTCCGTCCGGTTGCACAAGATCCCGAGGTTGTACCTCGACTCCAGACGATGGCATGACGGGTTCGGGGCTCGGGCTCGGGTTCGGGTCCTAGGATCTGTCAGCAAAAGTCCGCAGCTATGAAGTGTGCCGACTTGAGACGTTCCACGCTAACGACCATTCTCCTGACGCTCGATGTCGATCATGAAGGTCCTGTTCCGTCAGACGGGAGACAACCTTGTAAGGCCTTTGTATGGACGTTTTGAGGAGAGACTTAACGGGTGGACCAAGCAGGTGAACGTGCGTACAGGTCACCAAGTCCTTGAAGACGAAGGGGGTTTTAAACCTGTATTTGCGCACGGAGGGTACTGATTTGACTTCCCTCATGTATTCCCGGAATTCCTCGAGGAAGAGCTGTCGATTCGGCTCGAAGTCCACCAGGGACACAGAATTCGCTGGGAATCCGAAGCGTGGATTCTGAAAAACGAATTCTGCGGGGAGTAGCGTCGAGATCGAGACGGACGCGAGTGCGCAACCCAAGGAGTACGGAGGACAAACTCCTGACCAGGAAGGACTATCACGCGTAACACATTATAGAGGCCTTCATGGTGGAAACGCTCCACGAGACCATCCGAGGATGGGATGATAAGCGGTCGTTCGAATTCGCTTGCAGCCGATCATTTTCAAGAGAGCCGAGAAAAGCTGGGATTCGAACTGCTCGCCCTGGGTCCGTGGTGAGATCTGGGTGCACCCGTACCAAGATACCCAAGTGTCGAAAAATGCCCTGGGCGACGGTCGTTGCCTCCATGTTCGGCAATAGCAACCGCCTCAGGCCACCTAGAATACCGGTCGACCATGGTGAGCACGTAGAGGGTTGCCGTTACTCTCGACCGAGGTTTTGCCGACTGACGTCAAGATGGACGTGTGAGAAGCGATCGTCGGGGGCACAGGGGAATTTCGGCGGGAAGAAATTTATTGTGTCGAGTCACCTTCGATTGTTGGCAAGGTATGCAGAGCCTTAACCCAACGGTGACTTCGAGTCCGGCCAAACATAACTCCAGCGAGTCAGTTCCAGGGTGACCTTAGGACCCAGATGTGAGTTCTTGTGGAACAGTTCGAACACATCCTTGCGAAAGAGAGCAGAATGTAAGGTCGGATAGTGTGGTCGAAAATATTGCAATAGATTGGGGGTGTGGTTTTCACCCAACGTCAATCGAATTAGTTTTAACGGATGGGATTGTTCGAAAGAATTTCCCTGAGTCGTCCGTCAGCTGCCTGCTTGGACGCCAGCTGAGGGAGTGAGAAAAGGGTCGGCAATCTGAACGCGTCGATCTTGGCCAAGATTGCTTCGACCTCTGGGAGCTTGATTACGTCTGAGGAAACTGCACTCCAATCTAGAAGCGAAGGAGATGTGAAAGAGTAAACCTGGCCAGGAATCTCGATGCGAGAGAGGGCATCTACGACCTCGTTCTCTGGACCAGGGATGTACTTGATAGAGGTGGTGTACTCGGAGATATAAGCGAGTTGTCCGCTGTCGACGCGCAGGTGCTGGGACTGGGTCGCTGACGAATGCCTATGTCAAATCTTTGTGGTCGTGAAAATGTCAAAAACGCGGCCTTCGAGGTAGTGATGAAAGTGTTTCATAGCCTCGAAGATACCGGTAAGTTCGCGTCGAAAACCAAGTACCCTGTTGAGCCCTAGAGAGTTTTTGGAGAAAAAACTTATAGACTACCAGGGCGCATCGGGAGATTTACGCTGCTCCACAGCTTGCACCGATCACTCCATCCGAAGCATTAGAAAGGGAGTCGGATTTCCTGATCCTCGTCCGATAGACGAGAAGGGCGCACTCTGCGAGTTCTTGCTTCAGTTCGAGAATGCTCGCTCTGCCTCGGGTGTCCAAGGCAACCGGGCGATGGTCTTTCTTCCGGCCGTCGCGTAAGAGGACATTCAGTGGATGCTGGGTTGAGGAAAGGCCTGTAGGAGTTAATCAGCCCTATGAAACGTACGGAGCTCGTGAAGAGTCCTGGGTTTCGGTTAGTCGAGAATCACTTGTACTTTCTCGGGGTTGGGGGACGGATGCCTTCCGCGCTGATGATGTGCCCTAGGGAAAGGGACTTCGGGCTGGCAAAAAATGGCATTTCTTGAGGTTGATTTGCATGTGGTATTTGTGGAGTCTCTCGAAAGACGATACGCAATTGGATGTCATGTTCCTCGAGAGTATCTGACATAACGACCACATCGTCGTAGTAGTACCTGACGACAAATGCGAGATCAGCGAGGGCTTCGTACAGGTGACACATAAAAGTCGCACCAGCGTTCTTCAAACCCTCGACGCATGACAAGGCTTTCCGAAAGACCTTCAGGGATGTATTGACCCCAGTTTTCTGGACGTCCTTGGGGGCGATCGGTATCTGTCTGGTAAGCACGGTCGATCACTGAAAAGATCTTCCTGCCCTTCATGGAAGCGGTAGCGTCACGCAAATTGGACGAGTTGAATTTATCGGGTGTTGTGACGGAGTTCAACCAGCGATAGTCACTCGCATATACGCCACTGTCACCCTTTAGAACGAAGTGGATTGGGAGAACCCCAGGGGCTGTCCGAAGGACGGCAGATACCAGCATCGCATATTCGCTTAAACTCAGCCTTGATAAACAGTGAGTTTCGCAGGTGTAAGATGCCGTGTGCGCTGTGCCAATGGGGGGTCCTGTGGTCACGATTCTGTGTTGGACACCGCGGTTCTCAAGGGGAGCGGGAGGCTCAAGACCGAGAACGCGTGGGAAAAATCCGCGAGGATGTGAGCATATCTTCCGGTGGTGTCCAGGGGGTGACCAGACCGCTGTGAGACAGAATCGCACTCAGTCGGTAAAAAATCCGCAATAATCGCCAGACTTTTTTTGAAAATCGCAGAAAAAATCGCAAATGAATTTTCGAATTATTACATTGCCATATGATATAAAAATTAATCTTTTGTAAATGAAAATCTACTGATTATAAATATTTATCTATTAAAATAAATAAATAAAATTAAAAAAAAAAAATTATTATTGGAAAAGAACAAATTTTTTCAAATAATGGGCTTCAAATACGTCTTTTTCAAAATTATAATTATGATAATTACATATCTTTTTCAATTCTTTTTTTTTACAAAAAATTTGTAAGGGCGTAGGAAATATAAAATAATATAATCGCTGTTGTAATTTTTTATTTACACATATTCTAAAATTATTTTACTAAATGAATTAATGAATACTTAAAACTAAAAACATAAAATTAAAAAACATTTAGTTTTAGTTTATATTTTTAAATTAATTTCAGGAACTTAAGTTAATGATGTAATTTTTTTCAAATTTCGGAGCGTCAGTGTTTGGGCGATTTTTCAAAAAGTCTTTAAAGGGAAAAATATACAGAGAAAATTCTCTTACCTTTTGCCCAAGTCTCTTTTTTCCCACTCAGACAGAAATTTGAAGATTTGTTGATCTTTTTTTTAACTATATTTTGCTTTGTACCGACATACTTATTTATTCACACGAGGACGCATCTGCTGCTTCAAGATCACACAGACTAATGCGAAAACGAAACTTATGAAAGGTATTTAATTACATAGTGATAACTGCTGGGTTTTGGATGTTTGAAATTTTGTTTGATTACAAGTGGGGCGGAGTTAGAGTACGTTTCGATGAGAGCCTGTCTCGCACTAAATACGTGTATAGTGTACTATTTATGGGCGGTCTTTCCGGGAAATTCAGGTCATGAAATCAAACCAGGCTTATTATGAAAAACTTTGGGGCCGAATATACCTATTTAAAATCAATTTCTTTTTTCTTTTTCAGTACCGATTTTGCACCTGAAACATTATAAATTATAAATTACAAGTTTTATTCGAATATCGCTTACAAAATTCAAAAAAATCGCAAATCGCAAGATTCAAAAAATTTGTTTGCAGATTAAAATCAAGAGCGGTCGTTGGGTCAGTGGTTAGCGTGATCGCTTCTAAAACAACGTCGGTTCGGGGGGTCTTGGATTCGATTCTCGGTGCCACTAACTTAGAATTTTTTCTTCGTTAGCTGCGTCGGTAACATCGATCCTACGTTCACCCCGACTGCTTTGGGAGTCGATTTTACCGGGGGCTTTCATTTCAGCGCAGGTCGGAGATTATCTCGACTGGGGGCAATATTTGGGGGCATAATTTCCCAATGAGCTCAACTCAGTTCAGCGCTGGTCTAATCCAAGACTATCTGATTGGGGGCGATATTTTGGGATAAAAGTCCCCAATGACCTGCCAGTTCAGCGCTGGTCTTTCGATTAACTCGAATGGGGCACATACCCTGGGTTTCCCGTACTCCACATAGTCTATTTGGAGCATGGGCTAATGCGAAGCAGTGTAGGGACCAAAAGTCGTCAATTAGCACATATTGGAGCATAAAAGTCTGGTTGGAAAAGCGCTTGATTGAAGAAACCTAATCTAAATATAATGAGTTAATTCTAAACTAACTTATTAATTACCGCAAAACTAGTAAAAATTGTTTAAAGAAAAAAATTATCGTGAGGAATTGGGGATTTGCAGAACTAAATTCGAGTTAGGTGACTTCGAGGAAAACACGTTCGAATCGTAGAAATGGGGGGGAGGTTATGCGAGGGGACGCGCGCGCGCACACTAACACTCATGACACACTCCCGACCACGAATTTCCTCACGATTGCGAGCGATTTTCTGAAAATACCTGATATGTAGCGAAGCCTGGAGCCGGTGATTGCTAGCTGACCTGGCAGTTGGATCGCTGGATCGTTGCTGGGTGGAGCCTGGGTAGCTGCAAGGTGCGGGCGAGGTGATGTACAGCGGTCGACGAAGGCGCTGGTGTTCCAGCCAGTGAGGGAGACTTCGCGTCTACCACCTCTCTTCAGGTTCCCCGCTTCACGCAGGATGAAACCTTCTTCAAGGGATGTCTTCACAACGACTCCCTTCTGTTGCTCCTTCGATGCCACCCCCCGTGCCCGGTGCACGGGTCTTCGCCAAACGGCTGAACCGGTTGTGCGGTACAATAGTTTTTTGTCAAAAAAATCACCGAGTACTGATTCGGTGGAAAAAAATTTGATTCATGATTTTTTTTTTTTTTATTATTATTCTTTATGCCTTGATTAAGTGCAAAGGTAAAAAGAAATCGTGTTGAGCAGGCGATATTTTGTCGATCGCCGCTTAACGTTAATTTATTGTTAATAATTTTCCCTATTCAATCTGTTTAGATATTTTTTGTGTTATAATTATTGAGGTCGCAGTGAGTGTGTGTATACGCACGTCGATAAATTTGGCAGTATCCTGCGTCTGCGTCTCAGATCAGACGGTCGGAAAAATCCTTACCTTGCTGGGTCAAGAGCCAGAGTTCGGGCACATACCGAGTGGGCCTATAACCACTTTGCTAGGCAAAGGTAATCGATTTTTCACGGCCTTTTAAAAGCTTGCCACGCCTCAGGGGGTCACTTAAATTTCTTCTGTCTGCGAGTACACAATAAATTCTGAAGTATCGTATTCTTTACCGGACATTATTCTTTGAAGGTTTTTTTTTTCTAAATTCACGTGAACTCAAGTGCTGTGCCTCAGGTCAACAAGGCGACCACCGATCGTTCGTAAGCAAATTATCACGCGAAATCGCGGCGCATCATGAAAACAGTTCTCACGTTTTGGTTACCACCAGGCTACCCAGAATCAACGAGACCGTAGCTGTTCCCCGGACCGAGTCACGTACCAGGATAAAAAGATACGTACGTGAGGTTCTGTTTACGATTTGTCAATTTTCTCTTTTTACAGGTTGACAGCTGCAACTCTCTATCACATACGGTGGGCCTAGCCTACGTCAGTTAGATAGAGCGGGGAAATCTTTCAATTTTCCCAGTGGAAAAGAAACCAGTTTTAATTACAAATACCGCAGTAACGTGTCGCATCACTTAAAATATTATTCGGGTTTGAAACTCGAATATCCGCGTTTTTTCGAGCAGTAAACGAACGACCCACGTTGCTGAATAGTATGAAATAATTATTTCGTAACACCACTCACTCACTGCAGCCCTCGACTCGCGAGTTGACTGAGTATTATCATTTTCTTTTTATAAAAAGTAGCGTACCCGGATTTGTTAAGGGGGCACAGCAGTGTAAAAAACTAAAAAAAATATCGATTTTTTTTTTTTTTAAATCCACTCTTAAACATCTTGAAATTGTCCCTAAAAAAATTTTCAAAATGATTTTTTGAACGGTTTTCAAGTTATTTCGAGTTGAGCGACGCAGATTTAATTCAAGCGCTTGAGCAGGGTAAGCAAGAGAAAGCGCACTCGCCTATTTCAGCTGGAGATGCTCAAGGCTGGATCCGTTTCATATAAATCTACTATCTCCACGTTTCTGTACGGAGAGCACCGAAGGTTGAACGATTTTTGGCAATACTGTACAGAATTTAAACCATCTGCTAGTTTAGAAAAAGATAGAAACAGAGCAGCATCGGTACTTACAGCTGTCGTGTCTCCCGCGTCTGGGTAGCGTTACTAGTATTCTTTCAAGGTTCAAGGGAGAGCAGGCTTAGTTTGTGAGTATAAATTATTTTAAATGTCTTAATTTTAATAAGCGGAAAGGTACAAGAAATGAGCGAGTTGATGATTCTCGATCGAAGCATACGTAATTTTCACGGCAAATGGTTACGTGATGACGAAAAAGTTCCGGTGTTAGAAGAATCATCAGAGTTGTTAACTGGCAAACCCTTCGATGATATTCCAATAAAGAGGGGACATCTCATATCGAATAATTAATTTTTTAACTGTGTTCAACGCTCTCACACGATAAACCTTTGGATCCCATTGTAGCTGAAATTATTTTATCTATTCACCAAGAACTCAGCACAGATGATATTATTGAATGCGTCTCGACGGTCCGTACTCAAAACGCGAACGAGAATATTAATGCTGTAATCTGGGAAGTTCGCGCCAAAACACCTACACTCAGGCTGTACGAAACAGTGGAGATTGAGGAGCAAACCTTTCAATACGCTACATACATCAAGAAGCGCCGTGAACAAAAAAAGGTTCATCGACGATCTCAATCCACCCACGACGACGCCACAGTGAACGGATTCCGGAAATCGTTGGAAAGAATCTATTTAAATGAAGGAAAATAAAGCTAGAGAGAAGCGGTCAAACGACAATCAAAAGCTAATTTAATAACAATCATAGGAAAAATATAAAAGTTATAGGTTTTCCATTCCTAACCTGAAAAAAATGCAGAAAAAAAAAATCACTAATGTGTAATTTTCGTCCAAAATCTGAAAGGAACGAATACGATTGTAAAATCAATTTTTTTTTAGTTTTATGGCAAAAATAAATGATTTTATAAACACTTCTTCTACTGATTTTAATTAAACATGTTTAAATCGTAATTATCGATAAAACAAAATATTTTTTAAACATAAAATTCATGTAACTTCATAAAATATACTATGTAATTAAAATATATTACGTAAAAAATGATAAAAAATCATACACCCCATAACTGAATTCGTCAGACTCTACAACCCAATGACCGAAATCATCAGGCTCTTACAACCCTATAACTGAATTCGTCAGACTTCTACAACCCAATAACCGAATTCATCAGGCTCTTCCAACTCCATAACCAAATTCGTCAATTCCTACAACCCTATAACTTAATTCATCAACCTTCTATCCTTTAAACATACAACTCCATAACCAAATTCATCAGATTCTTACAACCCCATAACCGAATTGACCAACTCCTACAATCCATAACTGGAATTCGTCAAATACTTACAATCCTATAACCATATTCTTCAAACTCCTACACTACTCCATAATAGAATTCGTCATACTTCTACAACCCTAACTTTCGAAATCATCAGACTTTTATAACCTATAAAAGAATTCATTAGACTTCTACAACCTCATAACCGAATAAATAAAGCTTCTGAAATCAATAATCAAACTTGTAGACTTCTACACACTCATAACTAAATTCTTTAGACTTCTATTTATTCTTCAAGCCTAAAATTCCTTAACCGAATTCGTCATACTTTTACAACCCATAATTAGATTCATGAGACTTCTGCATATTTCTTAAGCCTAAAACCCTATAACCAGGACTTCTAAATCTCCATATCTTAAATTCGTTAGATTTCTAAGTATTCCTCAAGTCTACAACCCCGTTAACTGAAATCGTTAAAATTCTACAACCATATTCATCAAGCTCCTACAACCCTGCAGACCAAATTTATCAGACTTTTACAACCCTATACTTGTACTTATCGTACTTGTAGAACCTAACAGAATTCCCTTTATTTCAACAACCCCATAACCGAACTCATCTGACCAAAAAAAAATTGATTGAAATCAACAAAATTCGTAAAACAACGATGTCTCATGTCATTTTGATTGTTGTGCACTTTGTATTACTATTGCATTCTTTTTGCACTTTATCGTGGAATTCATTCAACTTTTTTTTTATATTATTTGCTGTGTAACAAGAATTATCAATGATCCACCAAATCATAGATTTTTAGACTTAATGAAAATGTGACAAATATACTTTCTAGGGTTATATAGTTTCTGACGAATTCATTTATGGGATTATAGGGCTTGAGAATTACATATAAAGGACGTATTTGGTTATAAGATTTTGAGCGTTTAAACAAATTCAGTTATGTAGTTGTAGGAATCTGATCAATTAAGTTATGAGGTTGTAAGAGCCTGATCAAAATGGTAATGGGAATTGCAAGTTTGAGGAATAAAAGGCTGATGAATTCGGTTATGGAGTTAAAGGAATTTGGCTAATTCAGTTATGGGGTTGTAGAAGTCTGACGAATTCTTTTAATAGGTTGTAGAAGTTAGATAAGTTTGAGTATAGGGTTGAAGAAGTCAGACAAATTCTATGATGGGGTTGTGTAGGAATCTGATGAATATGATTATAGGGGTTGTGGGTGTTTTGACGATTTCAGTTATTGAGTTATAGGAGCTTGATGAATTTGGATATGTAGTTGTAAAGGTCTAACGAATCTAGTTATGGGGGTTGGCAAAGGCATATAAAGTTAATTATGAGATTGCAGAGCTAGACGGGGTTGTAAGAGTCCTGATTGAATTCGGCTATAGGGTTGTAGGAGTATATCAAGAAATTTCTATAGGGGTTGTAATATTATGACAAATCCATTCAACAGGGTGGTAGGATTGAGGAATACATAGAAGTCTAATCGAATTAAGCTATGGAGTTTTAGAAGTCCTATTTAGACTTCTATTTCTAAAGTCTGCAAACCCATAACCAAATTCGTCAGAATTCTACAACCCTATAACTGAGTCCGTCAATATTCTACAACCCTATAAGGATCGCAAATCCAACAACAATCCATTCTTCAAGCCTACAACCTCATAATTGAATTTTTTATACCCTGCAACTCTATATTACCGAATTGATCAGACTGTCCACAACTTTAATAACTCGACTCAGCAAACTCCAATTACATGCCTGACTTCACCAACCTTCTATTCCTCAAGCTAAAAACTCTATAACCTAATTCGTTTTATTTCTACAATTTTATTTCGATTATATTTTTACAATCATCTTCTTTATCAGATTTAACGCGTCCACAAGTTCAATAATTTCCGAGTATGCCATACTTTTCGTAACAAAAGATGGTCAGGACAAGCTAAATCACTTCGAATTAAAGTGGTTAAAAATTGTCCTTAAGAATTTTTGAATTGTTTCCAAGTATTGAAAACTTCCAACAATCGAAATTTCAATTGCCGAATATATTTTACATAGAGAGAAAATAAATTTTCTTTCGGTAGACAAAAAAAATTCCAATGATAGAAAACTCCATTTATTGCCGATTCTAATTATAAAGTTTACGCAGTAAAAATGTATTTAAAAAGATAATTAGCTATGAACAATTATTTTAGAAAATAATACATGGGAAAACAAAGTTTTGATCCTAGTTGATAATTGTACAATTATTTTAAAGATTGTGAAATTTTTGGAATGATCCGATGAATTTGTGAGTATCACAAAATGATCCTTATAATCATTTTTAAAAGATCCCAAAGATTCATTCACATTTTTTTTTTTATTTTTTTTTTTTTTTTTTTTTTTTTTTTTTACCATAAGTCCAAAAACCAATGATTTGGGATCATTGATAATTCTTTACGAATTTTGTTGATTTTAGATCAATTTTTTTTGTCAGATGAGTTGGGTTATGGGGTTGTAGAAGTAAAGGGGAAATCCGTTAGGGTTTCTACAAATACGACAAGTTCAAGTATGGGGTTGTAGAAGTCTGATAAATTTGGTTGCAAGATTGTAGGGGCTTGAAATGAATATGGTTGTAAAATTAAAACTATTTCAGTTAACGGGTTGTAGACTTGAGAAATACTGAGAAATCTAACGAATTAAGATATGGAGTTTTAGAAGTCCTGGTTATGGGGTTTTAGGCTTAAGGAATATGCAGAAGTCTCATGAATTTAATTATGGGTTGTAAAAGTCTGACGAATTAGGTTAAGGACTTGTAGGCTTGAAGAATAAATAGAAGTCTAAAGAATTTAGTTATGAGTGTGTAGAAGTCTAACAAGTTTGCTTATTGGTTTCAGAAGCTTTATTAATTCGGTTATGGGGTTGTAGAAGTCTAATTAATTCTTTTATAGGTTTTAGAAGTCTGATGATTTTGAAGATAGGGTTGTAGAAGTATGACAAATTCTATTATGGGGTTGTGTAGGAGTTTGACGAACATGGTTATAGGATTGTGGGATTTGACGAATTCAGTTATGGGTTGTAGGAGTCTGATCAATTTGGTTATGGGGTTGTAAGAATCTGATCAATTTGGTTATGAAGTTGTAAGTTTGAAGGATTGAAGGGTTGATGAATTAAGTTATAGGGTTGTAGGAAATTGACGAATTTCGTTATGGAGTTGGAAAGAGCCTGATGAATTCGGTTATTGGGTTTGTAGAAGTCTGACGAATTCAGTTATAGGGTTGTAAGAGCCTGATGAATTCGGTTATTTGGGTTGTAGAAGTCTGACGAATTCAGTTATAGGGTTGTAAGAGCCTGATAATTTCGATTATTGGGTTGTAGAAGTCTGACGAATTCAGGTTATGGGGTTGTATGATTTTTTACATTTTTCACGTAACATATTTTAATTACATAGTATATTTTATGAAGTTACAGAGAATTTTATGTTTAAAAAATAGTTTGTTTTATCGATAATTACGAATTTAAACATGTTTTAATTAAAAACAGTTAGAAGAAATGTTTTATAAAATTCATTTATTTTTGCCATAAACTAAAAAAAAAATTGATTTTACAATCGTAATTCGTTCTTTTCAGATTTTGGACGAAAATTACACATTCGTGATTTTTTTTTTTTCTGCATTTTTTTCAGGTTAGGAATGGAAAACCTATAATTTTTTATATTTTTCCTATGATTGTTATTAAATTAGCTTTTGATTGTCGTTGACCACATCTCTCTAGCTTTATTTTCCTTCATTTAAATTAGATTCTTTCCAACGATTTTCGGATCCGTTCACTGTGCGACGCCCGAAAAGCTCGAAAAGAGGCTCTTTTGGAATCAGACAAAGAAGAACTAAGCCCAGATGACATGATTTATGATGCGGGAGTCGCCGATTAATCGCAGGTATCTAAAAATTACATAAAGACTTTCTCAAAACTGAATTAACAACTTTAATCGCGTTTTTCTCCAAACTGCATTTTTTGAAAATGGCCCACATCATAACTTCCACAAAAATCAACCGAATATCTAAAATTTGGTGGAGACCTTTCTGATAAGATTCAACACCAAGTGAACTAACAAAAGTTGAAAAAAGATTGTTTAAAAACCCATTTTTATAAACAAATTGACGAAAATAAAAGAGTCATTTTTTTTAAATGTCATAATTTCGTCAAAAAAAATTTAGTATAACAAATAAAATTCTCACTGTTTTTTTTTTTTGTTTGTTTCAGATCGACAGAAGCAAACGAGAATGTGGGCAGAAAAAGAGACGTCCCACGCCATTCACTCCACTGCCGCCATTTTGCTTGTAAAAAAATTGTTTTTATAATCTTTAAAACTGTAGTTAACATCTGTAAAATTTCCAAAATGTAAAATAAAAACTAATGCATAAATTAAAATTCTCAAAAATTTTCTGATTTACACCGTTGCCACCACCCCCCCTAAACTTCCCCATTGATTATTTGATATTGCAGAAGACATTGTAAACGTGTAAAACATGTAACCTCGTGGTGACTTATTACCCAGCGATATACGAGCTGTATTGTGTGGTCCTTCTGGATCTGGAAAAACTAACAGCCAGATTTGAAAATGTGTTTGTCTATTTAAAGTCATCTTAATCAACCAAAGTAAAATATTTCGAAGAACTACTAGAGTTCTATCGAGGAGATTCAGTATTTTTCCCTTTAGTGAGCATGATGATGTAATATCTACGATAAAGTGTTACTTAACTCGATTTTTTGTATTCAACGATATTTCTAGCGAAAATAGAAATGGGTAAGCATAAAAAGTTGATTGTTTTTACCCTATGGTCAATATTTGCAAGTATACCTAAGACAATGTTTATTTCTTAGTAATAATTCAACAATATGACAGTAATTTAAAGTTGATGTGTAAAGGTTGCTTTCAGGAGACGCTCTAGAAAATGTCGGCTTTGGCTTATATTTTTTCTTCTAACCTTTTACTTTTTGAAAATTGATAAAAAAAATAACATTACCGGAGAAAAATAGTTGGAAAAATACGAAAATTGAAAACAACAATATTTTTTTTATAAATGGATAGTAATCCATCCATAAAAGATGTTATAAATAATGTAATCAATTTTTATGTAAAAAGTGATTTTGGAGTAAAGTATTTTTTGCTGCTAATTATTATAATATTTTAAGTACAGAAAGTAACAATAAACATTGCAAAAACATATTTTTGGTAGGGTTGTGTATAATATATGAGTCATGCTCGCAACGGGGAGTGAGTAAAAATTATTTTTTACCATTTAGTAACTTTCCGCGCGCCTATTGACAATAGAAAACGTTTGAATAAACAAAAAAATTCACAAATAAGATTTTTGAGTCGCTACTCAGATCCGCTTATCCTAACTAGAGAGTGAGTTTTTTGGAAAAAAAAAATTTTTTAAAGTTAATAAGCTTTCTTATAACTTTTGACGCCTTTTGACAGTAAAAAAGTTTAAAAAAAACTTCAATGAAAATAAATGAACTTTAGCAAGTCAGGTGATTTTATTCAGTTCTTTCGGCTAAAGTTGACTTTGGCCGAAATCGTACATTAGCCGTAACATATAGGATGTACTAAAAGTATGGAATCAAGCAATTATCTCCGAATATACGCAATTTTTGTGTAACACATGTAGTGTAAAAGTTTTCTGAAAAAAAATTACAATTTAGTGGGTCCTATGAAATAGGGCCCGGGCCCTCATTTTGGGCCCTACGACCCTTAACTTCGGTTTTTTTTAAATGGGAACCCTTATTATTGACCCCGGATTCAAAAAAAACAGAAATTTTACGTTTTTAGGTATTTTTTGAAAATTTTTTGGGCCCTTATAAGGGCGTCATAGGGCCCTTTCCCTTTAGCCCTTATTATCTCCAAAAATACGCAATTTTTGTATGGCACATGCAGTGTAAAAATTTTCTAAAATAAAATTTACGATTTCGTGGGCCCTACAAAAAGGGCCCGGGCCAAATGTACTATAAAAAATTTCGTATTTTCAGAGATAATCGGGCTAAAGGGCAAAGGGCCCTGCAGCGTCCTAATAAGGCCCAACAAATTCTCAAAAAATACCTAAAAATCATAAAATTTCCATTCTTTTCGAACCTGGGGTCAAAAATTTTTTTCCTATTTGAAAAAACGAAGTTTTTAGGGCCCACTAAATCGTGAATTTTATTCCAGAAAATTTTAAACTGCATGTGCCATACAAAAATTGCGTATTTTTGGAGATAAAGGGCTAAAGGGAAAGGGCCCTATGCAACCCAATAAGGGCCCAAAAAATTTTCAAAAAATACCTAAAAACGTAAAATTTTCCGTGTTTTTGAATCCAGGGTCAAAAATAAGGGTTCCCATTTCAAAAAACCGAAGTTTGGGTCCGTAGGGCCCAAAATAAGGGCCCTATTTCATAGACCCACTAAATTGTAATTTTTTTTCAGAAAACTTTTACACTACATGTGTTTACACAAAATTGCGTATTTCGGAGATAATTGCTTGATTCCATACTTTTAGTACATCCTATATGTTACGGCTAATGTACGATTTCGGCCAAAGTCAACTTTATGCCGAAAGAACTGAATAAAATCACCTGACTTGCTAAAGTTCATTTATTTTCATTGAAGTTTTTTTTAACTTTTTTACTGTCAAAAGGCGTCAAAAGTTATAAGAAAGCTTATTAACTTAAAAATTTTTTTTTCCAAAAAACCACTCTCTAGTTAGGGATAAGCGGATCTGAGTAGCGACTCAAAAATCTTATTTGTGAATTTTTTTGTTTATTCAAACGTTTTCTATTGTCAATAGGCGCGGAAAGTTACTAAATGGTAAAAAAATAATTTTACTCACTCCCTTGCGAGCATGACTCATATATTATACACAACCTACCAAAAATATGGTTTTTTGCAATGTTTTAATGTTACTTTCTGTACTTAAACTATTATAATAATTAGCAGCAAAAAATACTTTACACCAAACATCACTATTTTACATAAAAATTGATTACATTATTATAACATCTTTTATGGATGGATTACTATCCATTTATAAAAAAAATATTGTTGTTTTCAATTTTCGTATTTTTCCAAATATTTTTCTCCGTAATGTTATTTTTTTATCAATTTTCAAAAGTAAAAGGTTAGAAGAAAAAAATAAGCCAAAGCCGAATTTTCTAGAAGCGTCTCCTGAAAGCAACTTTACACATCAACTTTAAATTACTGTCATATTGTTGAATTATTACTAAGAAATCAACATTGTCTTAGGTATACTTGCAAATATTGACATAGGTAAAAACAATCACTTTATGCTTACCCATTTCTATTTTCGCTAGAAAATTCGTTGAATACAAAAATCGAGTTAAGTAACACTTTATCCGTAGATATTACATCACATGCTCACTAAAGGAAAATACTGAATCTCCTCGATAGAATCTAGTAGTTCTTCGAAATTTTTTACTTTGGTTGATTAAGTGACTTTAAATAGACAAACACATTTTCAAATCTGGCTGTTAGTTTTTTCCAGATCCAGAAGGACCACACAATACAGCTCGTATATCGCTGGGTAATAAGTCACCACGAGGTTACATGTTTTACACGTTTACATGTCTTCTGCAATATCAAAATAATCAATGGGCAAAGTTTTAGGGGTGGGGGGGGGGGCAACGGTGTAAATCAGAAAATTTTTGAGAGATTGTATTTATGCATTAGTTTTTATTTTACGATTTTGGAAATTTTACAGATAGTTAACTACAGTTTTTAAAGATTATAAAAAAATTTTTTTACAAGCAAAATGGCGGCAGTGGAGTGAATGGCGTGGGGACGTCCTCTTTTTCTGCCCACATTCTCGTTCTGCTTCTGTCGATCTGAAACAAAAAAAAAAAAAAAAAACAGTGAGAATTTTATTTGTTATACTAAATTTTTTTGACGAAATTATGACATTTAAAAAAAAATGACTCTTTTTTTCGTCAATTTGTTTATTAAAATGATGGGTATTAAACCAATCTTTTTTCAACTTTTGTTAGTTCACATTGGTGTTGAATCTTATCAGAAAGGTCTCCACCAAATTTTAGATTATTCGGTTGATTTTGAGGAAGTTATGATGTGGGTCCATTTTCAAAAAAGCAGTTTGGAGAAAAACGCGATTAAAGTTGTTAATTCAGTTTTGAGAAAGTTTTTATGGTAATTTTTAGATACCTGCGATTAATCGGCGACTCACGCATCATAAATCATGTCATCTGGGCTTAGTTCTTCTTTGTCTGATTCCAAAAGAGCCTCTTTTCGAGCTTTTCGGGCGTCGCACAGTGAACGGATCCGAAAATCGTTGGAAAGAATCTATTTAAATGAAGGAAAATAAAGCTAGAGAGATGTGGTCAACGACAATCAAAGCTAATTTAATAACAATCATAGGAAAAATATAAAAATTATAGGTTTTCCATTCCTAACCTGAAAAAAAATGCAGAAAAAAAAAAATCACGAATGTGTAATTTTCGTCCAAAATCTGAAAAAGAACGAATACGATTGTAAAATCAATTTTTTTTTTAGTTTATGGCAAAAATAAATGATTTTATAAACATTTCTTCTACTGTTTTTAATTAAACATGTTTAAATCGTAATTATCGATAAAACAAACTATTTTTTTAAACATAAAATTCTCTGGTAACTTCATAAAATATTACTATGTAATTAAAATATGTTACGTGAAAATGTAAAAAATCATACAACCCCATAACTGAATTCGTTCAGACTTCTACAAACCCAATAATCGAAATTATCAGGGCTCTTACAACCCTATAACTGAATTCGTCAGACTTCTACAACCCAATAACCGAATTCATCAGGCTCTACAACCCTATAACTGAATTCGTCAGACTTCTACAACCCAAAAACTCGAATTCATCAGGCTCTTCCAACTCCATAACGAAATTCGTCAATTTCCTACAACCCTATAACTTAATTCATCAACCTTCAATCCTTCAAACATACAACTTCATAACCAAATTGACTCAGATTCTACAACCCCATAACCAAATTGATCAGACTCCTACAACCCATAACTGAATTCGTCAAATACCCACAATCCTACAACCATGTTCGTCAAACTCCTACACAACCCCATAATAGAATTTGTTCATACTTCTACAACCCTATCTTCAAAATCATCAGACTTCTATAACCTATAAAAGAATTAATTAGACTTCTACAACCCCATAACCGAATTAATAAAGCTTCTGAAACCAATAAGCAAACTTGTTAGACTTCTACACACTCATAACTAAATTCTTTAGACTTCTATTTATTCTTCAAGCTACAAGTCCTTAACCTAATTCGATCAGACTTTTACAACCCATATTAAATTCATGAGACTTCTGCATTTCCTTAAGCCTAAACCCCATAACCAGGACTTCTACAAACTTCCATATCTTAATTCGTAGATTCTCAGTATTTCTCAAGTCTACAACCCCGTTAACTGAAATAGTTTAATTTTACAACCATATTCATCAGCCCCTACAATCTTGCAACCAAATTTAGTCAGACTTCTACAACCCCATACCTTGAACTTGTCGTATTTGTAGAACCTAACGGATTTCCCTTTACTTCTACAACCCCATAACCCAACTCATCTGACAAAAAAAATTGATTAAAATCAACAAAATTCGTAAAGAATTATCAATGATCCAAATCATTGGTTTTTGGACTTATGGTAAAAAAAAAAAAAAAAAAAAAAAAAAAAAAAAAAAAAAATGTGAATGAATCTTTGGATCTTTAAAAATGAATATAAGGATCATTTTGTGATACTCACAAATTCATCGGATCATTCCAAAAATTTCACAATCTTTTAAAATAATTCGTACAATTATCAACTAGGATCAAAACTTTGTTTTCCGATGTATTATCTTTCTAAAATAATTGTTCATTGCTATTATCTTTTAAATACATTTTTACTGCGTAAACTTTATAATTAGAATCGGCAATAAATGGAAGTTTTCTATCATTGGAAATTTTTTTTGTCTACCGAAAGAAAATTTATTTTCTCTCTATGTAAAATATATTCGGCAATTGAAATTTCGATTGTTGGAAGTTTTCAATACTTGGAAACAATTCAAAAATTCTTAAGGACAATTTTTAACCACTTTAATTCGAAGTGATTTAGCTTGTCCTGACCATCTTTTGTTACGAAAAGTATGGCATACTCGGAAATTATTGAACTTGTGGACGCGTTAAATCTGATAAAGAAGATGATTGTAAAAATATAATCGAAATAAATTGTAGAAATAAAACGAATTAGGTTATAGAGTTTTTAGCTTGAGGAATAGAAGGTTGGTGAATTCAGGCATGTAATTGGAGTTTGCTGAGTCGAGTTATAAAGTTGTGGAAGTCTGATCAATTCGGTAATATAGAGTTGCAGGAGTATAAAAAATTCAATTATGAGGTTGTAGGCTTGAAGAATGGATTGTTGTTGGATTTGCGATCACTTATAGGGTTGTAGAATATTGACGGACTCAGTTATAGGGTTGTAGAATTCTGACGAAATTGGTTATGGGTTTGCAGACTTTAGAAATAGAATCCTAAATAGGACTTCTAAAACTCCATAGCTTAATTCGTTAGACTTCTATGTATTCCTCATCCTACCACCCTGTTGAATGGGATTTGTCATAATTTACAACCCTATAGAAATTTTTGATATACTCCTACAACCCTATAGCCGAATTCATCAGACTCTTACAACCCGTCTAGCTCCTGCAATCTTCATAATTAACTTTATATCCTTTGCAACCCATAACTAGATTCGTTAGACCTTTACACTACATATCCAAATTCATCAAGCCCTATACTCAATAACTGAAATCGTCAAACACCCACAACCCTATAATCATATTCATCAGATTCCTACACAACCCCATCATAGAATTTGTCTGACTTCTTCAACCCTATACTCAAACTTATCTAACTTCTACAACCTATAAAAGAATTCGTCAGACTTCTACAACCCCATAACTGAATTAGCCAAATTCCTTTAACTCCATAACCGAATTCATCAGCCTTTTATTCCTCAAACTTGCAATCCCATTACCATTTTGATCAGGCTCTTACAACCTCATAACTTAATTGATCAGATTCCTACAACTACATAACTGAATTTGTTAAACGCTCAAAATCTTATAACCAAATACGTCCTTTATATGTAATTCTCAAGCTATAATCCCATAAATGAATTCGTCAGAACTATATAACCCTAGAAGTATATTTGTCACATTTTCATTAAGTCTAAAAATCTATGATTGGTGGATCATTGATAATTCTTGTTACACAGCAAATAATTATAAAAAAAAAGTTGAATGAATTCCACGATAAAGTGCAAAAAGAATGCAATAGTAATACAAAGTGCACAACAATCAAAATGACATGAGACATCGTTGTTTTACGAATTTGTTGATTTCAATCATTTTTTTTTGGTCAGATGAGTTCGGTTATGGGGTTGTTGAAATAAAGGGAATTCTGTTAGGTTCTACAAGTACGATAAGTACAAGTATAGGGGTTGTAAAAGTCTGATAAATTTGGTTGCAGGGTTGTAGGAGCTTGATGAATATGGTTGTAGAATTTTAACGATTTCAGTTAACGGGGTTGTAGACTTGAGGAATACTTAGAAATCTAACGAATTAAGATATGGAGTTTTAGAAGTCCTGGTTTATAGGGTTTTAGGCTTAGAGAAATATGCAGAAGTCTCATGAATCTAATTATGGGTTGTAAAAGTCAGACGAATTCGGTTAAGGGAATTTTAGGGCTTGAAGAATAAATAGAAGTCTAAAGAATTTAGTTATGAGTGTGTAGAAGTCTACAAGTTGATTATTGATTTCAGACAGCTTATTTATTCGGTTAGTGAGGTTGTAGGAAGTCTAATGAATTCTTTTATAGGTTATAAAAGTCTGATGATTCGAAGTTAGGGTTGTAGAAGTATGACGAATTCTATTATGGAGTAGTGTAGGGAGTTTGAAGAATATGGTTTATAGGATTGTAAGTATTTGACGAATTCAGTTTATGGATTGTAGGAGTCTGTGCAATTCGGTTATGGGGTTGTAAGAATCTGATGAATTTGGGTTTATGGAGTTGTATGTTTTAAAGGATAGAAGGTTGATGAATTAAGTTATAGGTTGTAGGAAAATTGACGAATTTGGTATGAGTTGGAAGACCTGATGAATTCGGTTTATTGGGTTGTAGAAGTCTGACGAATTCAGTTATAGGGTTGTAAGAGCCTGATGATTTCGGTCATTGGGTTGTAGAAGTCTACGAATTCAGTTATGGGGTTGTATGTTTTTTATCATTTTTTACGTATATATTTTAATTACATAGTATATTTTATGAAGTTACATGAATTTTATGTTTAAAAAATATTTTGTTTTTATCGATAATTACGATTTAAACATGTTTAATTAAATCAGTAGAAGAAGTGTTTATAAAATCATTTATTTTTGCCATAAACTAAAAAAAATTGATTTTACAATCGTATTCGTTCTTTTCAGATTTTGGACGAAAATTACACATTAGTGATTTTTTTTCTGCATTTTTTTTCAGGTTAGGAATGGAAAACCTATAACTTTTATATTTTCCTATGATTGTTATTAAATTAGCTTTTGATTGTCGTTGACCGCTTCTCTCTAGCTTTATTTTCCTTCATTTTAAATAGATTCTTTCCAACGATTTCCGATCCGTTCACTGTGGCGTCGTGGGTGGATTGAGATCGTCGATGAACCTTTTTTTGTTCACGGCGCTTCTTGATGTATGTAGCGTATTGAAAGGTTTGCTCCTCAATCTCCACTGTTTCGTAGCCTGAGTGTAGGTGTTTGGCGCGAACTTCCAGATTACAGCATTAATATCTCGTTCGCGTTTTGAGTACGACCGTCGAGACAGCATTCCAATAAATCATCTGTGCTGAGTTCTTGTGAATAGATAAAATTATTCAGCTACAATGGGATCCAATGGTTTAATCGTGTGAGAGCGTTGAACACAGTTAAAAAATTAATTATTCGATATGAGATGTCCCTCTTTATTGGAATATCATCGATGGGGTTTGCCAGTTAACAACTCTGATGATTCTTCTAACACCGGAACTTTTTCGTCATCCACGTAACCATTGCCGTGAAAATTACGTTGCTTCGATCGAGAATCATCAACTCGCTCATTTCTTGTACCTTTCCGCTTATTAAAATAAGACATTTAAAATAATTTATACTCACTAAACTAAGCCTGCTCTCCCCTTGAACCTTGAAAGAATACTAGTAACGCTACCAGACGCGGGAGACACGACAGCTGTAAGTACCGATGCTGCTCTGTTTCTATCTTTTTCTAAACTAGCAGATGGTTTAAATTCTGTACAGTATTGCCAAAAATCGTTCAACCTTCGGTGCTCTCCGTACAGAAACGTGGAGATAATAGAGTTTTATATAGAAACGGATCCAGCCTTGAGCATCTCCAGCTGAAATAGGGCGAGTGCGCTTTCTCTTGCTTACCTGCTCAAGCGCTTGAATTAAATCTGCGTCGCTCAACTCGAAATAACTTGAAAACCGTTCAAAAAATCATTTTGAAATTTTTTAGGGACAATTTCAAGATGTTAAGAGTTGGATTTAAAAAAAAAAAAAAAATCGATTTTTTTTTAGTTTTTACACTGCTGTGCCCCCTTAACAAATCCGGGTACGCTACTTTTTATAAAAGAAATGATAATACTCAGTCAACTCGCGAAGTCGAGGGTGCAGGTGAGTGGTGTTTACGAAATAATTATTTCATACTATTCAGCAACGTGGGTCGTTCGTTTACTGCTCGAAAAAACGCGGATATTCGAGTTTCAAACCTAATAGAATAATTTAAGTGATGCGACACCGTTACTGCGGTATTTGTAATTAAAACTGGTTTCTTTCCACTGGGAAAATTGAAAGATTTCCCGCTCTATCTAACTGACGTAGGCTAGGCCCACCGTATGTGATAGAGATTGCAGCTGTCAACCTGTAAAAAGAGAAAATTGACAAATCGTAAACAGAACTCACGACGTATCTTTTTATCCTGGTACGTGACTCGGTCCGGGGAACAGCTACGGTCTCGTTGATTCTGGGTAGCCTGGTGGGTAAACCAAAACGGAGAACTGTTTTCATGATGCGCCGCGATTTCGCGTGATAATTTGCTTACGAACGATCGTGGTCGCCTTGTTGACCTGAGGCACAGCACTTGAAGTTCACGTGAATTTAGAAAAAAAAAACTTCAAAGAATAATGTCCGGTAAAGAATACGATACTTCAGAATTTATTGTGTACTCGCAGACAGAAGAAATTTAAGTGACCCCCTGAGGCGTGGGCAAGCTTTTAAAAGGCCGTGAAAAATCGATTACTTTGCCTAGCAAGTGGTTATAGGCCCACTCGGTATGTGCCGAACTCTGGCTCTTGACCCAGCAAGGTAAGGATTTTTCCGACCGTCTGATCTGAGACGCAGACGCAGGGATCTGCCAAATTTATCGACGTGCGTATACACACACTCACTGCGACTCAAGTAATTATAACAACAAAAAATATCAAACAGATTGAATAGGGAAAATTATTAACAATAAATTAACGTTAAGCGGCGATCGACAAATATCGCCTGCTCAACACGATTTCTTTTACCTTGCACTTAATCAAGGCATAAAGAATAATAATAAAAAAAAAAAAAAATCATGATTCAAATTTTTTACACCGAATCAGTACTCGGTGATTTTTTTGACAAAAAACTATTGTACCGCACAACCGGTTCAGCCGTTTGGGCGAAGACCCGTGCACCCGGGCACGGGGTGGGCATCGAAGGAGCAACAGAAGGGAGTCGTTGTAAGACATCCCTTGAAGAAGGTTTCATCCTGCGTGAAGCGGGGAAACCTGAAGAGAGGGTGGTAGACGCGAAGTCTCCCTCACTGGCTGGCACACCAGCGCCTTCGTCGACCGCTGTACATCACCTCGCCGCACCTTGCAGCTACACCAGGCTCCACCAGCTACGATCCAGCGATCCAACCTGCCAGGTCAGCTAGCAATCACCGGCTCCAGCTTCGCTACATATCAGGGTATATTCAGAAAATCGCTCGCAATCGTGAGGAAATTCGTGGTCGGGAGTGGGTATGATTGTTAGTGTGCGCGCGCGCGTCCTCGCATTACCGTCCCCCCATTTCTACGATTCGAACGTGTTTTCCCTCGAAGTCACCTAACTCGATATTTAGTTCTGCAAATCCCAATTCCTCACGATAATTTTTTTCTTTAACAATTTTTACTAGTTTTGCGGTAATTAATAAGTTAGTTTAGAATTAACTCATTATATTTAGATTAGTTTCTTCAATCAAGCGCTTTTCCAACCAGACTTTTATGCTCCAATATGTGCTAATTGACGACTTTTGGTCCTACACTGCTTCAGCATTAGCCCATGCTCCAAATAGACTATGTGGAGTACGGGAAACCCAGGGTATGGCCCCATTCGAGTTAATCGAAAGACCAGCGCTGAACTGGCAGGCTCATGGGGACTTTTATCCCCAAATATCGCCCCCAATCAGATAGTCTTGGATTAGACCAGCGCTGAACTGAGTTGAGCTCATTGGGAAATTATGCCCCAAATATTGCCCCCAGTCCGAGATAAATCTCCGACCTGGCGCTGAAATGAAAGCCCCCGGTAAAATCGACTCCAAAGCAGTCGGGGTGAACGTAGGGATCGATGTTACCGACGCAGCTAACGAAGAAAAAATTCTAAGTTAGTGGCACCGAGAATCGAATCCAAGACCCCTCTGAACGACGTTGTTTTAGAAGCGATCAGCTAACCATCGACCCAACGACCGCTCTTATTTTAATCTGCAACAAATTTTTTGAAGTCTGCGATTTGCGATTTTTTGAAATTTTGTAAGCGATATTCGAATAAAACTTGTAATTTATAATTTATAATGTTTCAGGTGCAAAATCGGTACTGAAAAAGAAAAAAAGAAATTGATTTTAAATAGGTATATTCGGCCCCAAAGTTTTTCATAATAAGCCTGGTTTGATTTCATGACCTGAATTTCCCGGAAAGACCGCCCCATAAAATAGTACACTATACACGTATTTAGTGCGAGACAGGCTCTCATCGAAACGTACTCTAACTCCGCCCACTTGTAATCAAACAAAATTTCAAACATCCAAAACCTGCAGTTATCACTATGTAATTAAATACTTTCCATAAGTTTCGTTTTCGCATTAGTCTGTGTGATCTGAAGGCAGCAGATGCGTCCTCGTGTGAATAAATAAGTATGTCGGTACAAAGCAAATTTAGTAAAAAAAAGATCAACAAATCTTCAAATTTCTGTCTGAGTGGGAAAAAAGAGACTGGGCAAAAGGTAAGAGAATTTTCTCTGTATATTTTTCCTTTAAAGACTTTTTGAAAAATCGCCCAAACACTGACGCTCGAAATTTGAAAAAATACATCATTAATTAAGTTCCTGAAATTAATTTAAAAAATATAAACTAAAACTAAATGTTTTTTTAATTTTGTTTTTAGTTTTAAGTATTCATTAATTCATTTAGTAAAATATTTTTAGAATATGTGTAAATAAAAAATTACAACAGCGATTATATATTTTATATTTCCTACGCCCTTACAAATTTTTTGTAAAAAAAAAGAATTGAAAAAGATATGTAATTATCATAATTATAATTTTGAAAAAGGACGTATTTGAAGCCATTATTTGAAAAATTTGTTCTTTCCAATAATAATTTTTTTTTTTTAATTTTATTTATTTATTTTAATAGATAAATATTTATAATCAGTAGATTTTCATTTACAAAAGATTAATTTTTATATCATATGGCAATGTAATAATTCGAAAATTCATTTGCGATTTTTTCTGCGATTTTCAAAAAAAGTCTGCGATTATTGCGGATTTTTTACCGACTGAGTGCGATTCTGTCTCACAGCGGTCTGGTCACCCTGGACACCACCGGAAGATATGCTCACATCCTCGCGGATTTTCCACGCGTTCTCGGTCTTGAGCCTCCCGCTCCCCTTGAGAACCGCGGTGTCCAACACAGAATCGTGACCACAGGACCCCCATTGGCACAGCGCACACGGCATCTTACACCTGCGAAACTCAAGTTTATCAAGGGCTGAGTTTAAGCGAATTATGCGATGCTGGTATCTGCCGTCCTTCGGACAGCCCCTGGGCTTTCTCCAATCCACTTCGTTCTAAAGGGTGACAGCTGGCGTATATGCGGTGACTAGTCGCTGTTGAACTCCGTCACAACACCCGATAAATTCAACTCGTCCAATTTGCGTGACGCTACCGCTTCCATGAAGGCAGGAAGATCTTTTCAGTGATCGACCGTGCTTACCAGCAGATACCGATCGCCCCCAAGGACGTCCAGAAAACTGGGGTCATCATCCCTGAAGGTCTTTCGGAAAGCCCTTGTCATGGTCGAGGGGTTTTGAAGAACGCTGGTGCGACTTTATGTGTCACCTGTACGAAGCCCTCGCTGATCTCGCATTTGTCGGTCAGGTACTACTACGACGATGTTGGTCGTTATGTCAGATACTCTCGAGGAACATGACATCCATTTGCGTATCGTCTTCGAGAGACTCCACAAATACCACATGCAAATCAACCTCAAGAAATGCATTTTTTTGCCAGCCCGAAGTCCCTTTCCTAGGGCACATCATCAGCGCGGAAGGCATCCGTCCCAACCCCGAGAAAGTACAAGTGATTCTCGACTAACCGAAACCCAGGACTCTTCACGAGCTCCGTAGTTTCATAGGGCTGATTAACTCCTACAGGCCTTTCCTCAACCCAGCATCCACTGAATGTCCTCTTACGCGACGGCCGGAAGAAAGACCCTCGCCCGGTGCCTTGGACACCCGAGGGCAGAGCGAGCATTCTCGAACTGCAAGCAAGAACTCGCAGAGTGCGCCCTTCTCGTCTATCCGGACGAGGATCAGGAAATCCGACTCCTTTCTAATGCTTCGGATGGAGTGATCGGTGCAGCTGTGTAGCAGCGTAAATCTCCCGATGCGCCCTGGTAGTCTATAAGTTTTTTCTCCAAAAAACTCTCTAGGGCTCAACAGGCGTACTTGGTTTTCGATCGCGAACTTTACCGGTATCTTCGAGGCTATGAAACACTTTCATCACTACCTCGAAGGCCGCGTTTTTGACATTTTCACCGACCACAAAGATTTGACATAGGCATTCGTCAGCGACCCAGTTCCCAGCACCTGCGCGTCGACAGCGACAACTCGCTTATATCTCCGAGTACACCACCTCTATCAAGTACATCCCTGGTCCAGAGAACGAGGTCGTAGATGCCCTCTCTCGCATCGAGATTCCTGGCCAGGTTTACTCTTTCACATCTCCTTCGCTTCTAGATTGGAGTGCAGTTTCTCAGACGTAATCAAGCTCCCAGAGGTCGAAGCAATCTTGGCCAAGATCGACGCGTTCAGATTGCCGACCCTTTCTCACTCCCTCAGCTGGCGTCAAGCAGGCAGCTGACGGACGACTCAGGGAAATTCTTTCGAACAATCCCATCCGTTAAAACTAATTCGATTGACGTTGGGTGAAAACCACACCCCAATCTATTGCAATATTTTCGACCACACTATCCGACCTTACATTCCTGCTCTCTTTCGCAAGGATGTGTTCGAACTGTTCCACAAGAACTCACATCTGGGTCCTAAGGTCACCCTGGAACTGATCCGCTGGAGTTATGTTTGGCCGGACTCGAAGTCACCCGTTGGGTTAAGGCTTGCATACCTTGCCAACAATCGAAGGTGACTCGACACAATAAATTTCTTCCCGCCGAATTCCCTGTGCCCGACGATCGCTTCTCACACGTCCATCTTGACGTCGTCGGCAAACTGGTCGAGAGTAACGGCAACCTCTACGTGCTCACCATGGTCGACCGTATTCTAGGGTGGCCTGAGGCGGTTGCTATGCCGAACATGGAGGCAACGACCGTCGCCAGGGCATTTTTCGACACTTGGGTATCTTGGTACGGTGCACCCCAGATCCTCACCACGGACCAGGGCGAGCAGTTCGAATCCCAGCTTTTCTCGGCTCTCTTGAAAATGATCGGCTGCAAGCGAATTCGAACGACCGCTTATCATCCATCCTCGGATGGTCTCGTGGAGCGTTTCCACCATGAAGGCCTCTATAATGTGTTACGGTGATAGTCCTTCCTGGTCCAGGAGTTTGTCCTCCGTACTCCTTGGGTTGCGCACTCGCGTCCGTCTCGATCTCGACGCTACTCCCGCAGAATTCGTTTTCAGAACCACTCTTCGGATTCCCAGCGAATTCTGTGTCCCTGGTGACTTCGAGCCGAATCGACAGCTCTTCCTCGAGGAATTCCGGGAATACATGAGGGAAGTCAAATCAGTACCCTCCGTGCGCAAAATACAGGTTAAAACCCTTCGTCTTCAAGGACTTGGTGACCTGTACGCACGTTCACCTGCTTGGTCCACCCGTTAAGTCTCTCCTCAAACGTCCATACAAAGGCCCTTACAAGGTTGTCTCCCGTCTGACGGACAGGACCTTCATGATCGACATCGAGCGTCAGGAGAAGGTCGTTAGCGTGGAACGTCTCAAGTCGGCACACTTCATAGCTGAGGACTTTGCTGACCAGATCCTAGGACCCGAACCCGAGCCCGAGCCCGAACCCGTCATGCCATCGTCTGGAGTCGAGGTACAACCTCGGGATCTTGTGCAACCGGACGGGGGGAATCCCGTGCTTTCCCGAGACGCGAACCTGTTTCGGCGACGTCAGCTCCTTGTAGGCCTCCTCCGGCCGATTCCGAGACTCCGGCAAACCCACCCGGGACTCCCGCGGTTGTCAGGAAGGTGGTCCGTTTCAAGAACAATCTGCTGTCTCTGATTCAACCACCCCAAACTGGCACACCCGGCAAGCACTCCCTCGGATTTACGCGGCAAGCGAGCGCCACGCCGGAGATTGCCTTTCGCTTTTCAGGGAACTCTTCCTCAGTCCACCCGGGGTGGGATTATATTTCCTCTTTTCGTGACGGACGGAATTTTTTGTCGACGAAAAAAATTTTTCGTCACCAAAAAATTTGTTTCGTTGACAAAACATTTTTGACGTAAAAAACGTCTAGGTGCTGTAAAATACCTTCACAAAATAATTTTTGAATTTTGATGACTTGAAAAGCAGATTGAGGATCAATAATAAGTTAAATTAAAATAAATAAATTTATAAATATTATCATTCCACTAAAATTTTTTTTTAATATTATTTAAATATTGTTACGTACGCACTGTCCCCTAGACAGGCGTACGATGGGTCTTCAGGACCGTAACGAAGCTTTAGCCACGCGAGCTACAAGCGCAAAGCTACGCGTCAGCAGATCGGTGGCCTCGAGCGGTGGCCTTGATTGCGTGCTAGTATAGTGCATAAGAAACGTCCGGAGCGCTCGATGTCAGGTGATGGGACGAACCCCAATCAGCGGGCTTGACCGTGTGCTGACAGGGGCAGAAAAGCATCTAGAACATTCGAGTAGAGCAACGTGGCAACCCCTACCAAGGGGGGCCCGGCTGACGAAAATCCACGTGACCGCGGATATAAAAACTATGGACACGAGGCCTCGGAAGCGCATAATTACGGTAAAACCTACCACACCCACACACTTCCTCTCTCGGGAGATAGTTCAGTGAAGAATAAAGAACGAGTTAATCATCAATACGGAGTTATAAATTTCTCTCCCAGTGTACAACCCAAATCCCTTTTGGTATCGTTTAGCTTGCCTAAACGACCCAAAGCCACCTACCATCAGGAGATATAGACGTCAGGGACGTCACACAATGTTGGGCCACCGCCTACAGGACCAACGCCTTACAACTTGCCCCTTACAACTGGCTTTTTCCTGCAATCGGAGGTTTCAGAAGAGGGATTGGCTTGAAAAGGAAAAGGATTGGGACCCGGATCACTAGGAGAAATTTTTTTGGACCCGCACCGCGGACGAACGTGAGCAGTGCTAACGAGGTTCCTGAAGGATCACACGACCAGAACCTACGAAGGACCTTGCGAGGGCCTACAACCAAGTTCCAGCAGTAGCCGAGGAGGACAAACGCACGGACTGAACCTGTACATCATCCTGGGAGCCGTGTGGTGAGTAAAATATTTTATTAGGGGAGGAGAGATTTTATCCCCAAATCTATTTTAATAGATACCGCGACTTATTTTTTGAGAAAGAAAACATACATTTTTATAGGAGCGCTCTCTTTCTCTGTCGTTCTAAGCATTTTAACGCCAGTCGCGGTCAAGTTACGGGTGCACGTTTCTTTCCGTAGTAGATTTTATTTCATCAAATTTAAAGGGGAAACCGTTAGAAATCCGAGAATATATAGACTTGGGATTTTTTGTAATTCACTTGATAGAAAAAGATTATTAGAAAGATGGTCGACACTCAAACGAAAACTTAACCCATTAAGTCCGAGGATTTTTTAAATTTTTGGTGGTTTTCGAGCTGGGAAATCTTGGGGAAAATTTTGAAAAATTTATATCTAAATACCCTACCTCCCTATTTTCAAGTGTGCCCTACACGATGGTATAGCTTATAAAACTCAAAAATTCGGTTTTCATTTGTTTATTTACAAAATAAAAAAAAAACAATGTTTTTTTAGCTTTTTTTTTTTAATCGAAAAATTGAGTAGTAAAAAATTTCTTTACACACTTAAAAATATGATCACAGGTGATCATGGATTTCAAAGTTTCCAAATCTTCTTTAAAATTGCAGCTGCGATTTTCTAAACAAAATGGGCAGCCAAAAAACTGCGACGAAAAAAATCGTGTACAGCAAAATCGAATTTTTGAGTTTTATAAACTATACCATCGTGTAGGGCACACTTGAAAATAGAGGGGTAGGGTATTTAGATATAAATTTTTCAAAATTTTCCCCAAGATATCCCAGCTCGAAAACCACCAAAAATTTAAAAAATCCTCGGACTTAATGGGTTAAGAAGACGGAAAGATAGGAGTAAACCAAATTCAGACCATGCAGGGGGCTGGCGTGGTCGATGCTGAAATGCAGCAAAAAGCTATAGATCAGGAAACGAAATTTTTAAGTGACGTAACCTTTGGGTTGAATTAGGCGGAATACGCGATTAAGTACACGGGAACCAAATGGCGTTACAACGCAGTATAAATGTGTTATTAAATTTGAGCCCTAAATTACCCGGACTATAGGGAACATCCCCAAATGAAAATCGGCGTTGACAATGCGAATACACATGGAGTCCCTGTTAATACGATAGTGAGAAACGAAAATTCAAAGGCGGTAACTGTAACAGGAAATTCGACGGGAACGATACTAAAGCCGATAAAAGTGAAAAACGCATGGTGGTTTAGGCGCGAAAGGAAAAGAAAGCGAAAGAAAGCGCAATGCATGCCAGAAAATTTGACGAGGAGGAAATCGCGCAGGGTTACGAGCCAGGGTTCAAGTTCCGAAATATGTGATTGATTCAGCGCCGCAGGTGGAAACGAATATCCACCAGTCAACCAGGCCCAATTCTTTAATAGAAGTGGTAAACCAATTAATCCATGAGAGGAAACTCCAACAGATTGAGATAGAAGAATTAAGAGACGCGATACAAATGGCCCCACGTTCATCAACGCCCACGCCCCTGAACGCGAACAACCTTGGGACGGAAATAAAAGATTTCTTCGGAAATACGAGAAGACCAATAGTTTAATTTTAATAGCACCTTCGAGCCAAGCACGATACGTAGAACGCGAATGGCACCAGCAAAAATTCCGCTTAGCCAAGCGATTTATACAATCCCGACATTCGATGGAAACGCGGATATGCTCCCATTATTTTGTAAAAATGTGCGCACAGCATTGCAGGCCTTAGGGGGAGAATATGAAGGCGTGGATTTTAAACTCGTTGGCGTCCAAATTCACCGGACGTGCCGCAGCTGCTTACGCGTTTACCGCGATACGACTCCGTGGATCGGTTACTGGAAGACTTGACGTTGCATTATGGACACAACGGCGGAGCTTACGCAATGTTACTTGAACTTAAATTAATAACGCAATTACTGGGAGAGGATGCAGGCGCGTTCGGGTTGAGAGTGCAAATTTTATATAATAGACTTCGGAATATTTATGATGCAGTCACCTCCCTATCTGGCCCAATGTGGGCGAATGTATAAAGAGACCGCTGAAAGAGAAGCGTTAGAACAATTTATGCTAGGGCTGAGCGGTGAATCCAACACCAGGTAAGAAGTGAAAAGCGGCAACACTGGATGCCACTATCACAAGCGCGATACATTTCGAACAAAAATCTGGGCGTTGGAAGAGTATGTTAGGAAATTACAAGGAGCAGGGGGCGCAAGTAGATGCGATGAGGCAACTGGTAGAAAAGCTGCTGACCGAGACGAGCTCACCTTCCCCACGAAAGGCCGCAATAATGCGTGCACCAATTAAAGAAGAAACCGGGGATAAAAGTAATAATTTGAAAGGTGAGCACGGTGCGTCGGTCACATGCATGTATTGTAAAACAGCGGGGCAAAATTACAAAGACTGTTGGTGGCTAAAAGGAGCCCTTGAAAATGGGATGATAGTAACTAGCCCAACACAGCCTAAGCCTCAAACGGAGAGTAGGCCGGATAGCATACCACTAGGAGTGGCACCGATGTACGCACCAGTCCCTGTCCCCGTTGTAAATTACCCCACAGATAACCGGGGAGGTGCCCAGGTCAGCCAGGGAAATAACCCGCGATACAACAATAACCAAAACAACCAGGGGGAGATAAAATAATAATAGAAATAATGGAAATTGGGGAAGGAATGGAAGCAACAATGGAGGTTGGAATAATAACAATAATAATTATAATGGGAATGGCCGTGCCCAAGGTTACAACGGTAATAATGGTAGATACGATAACAGAGGTAATAGGGGCGGAAATTACGATAATCGAAATAATGGTTACGGAAATCGGAATAACAGGGGAAATTATAACAATAATAGCAATTATAACAATGATGATAGAAATCGAGGGAATTTTAATAGAAATAACTATAATGGCGAAAATCGCGACAATAGTAACAATAGTAACGGGGGCAATAATCAGGCGGGCTATCAGCCGGAGCGCAATGCGGCAAATACCGGGCAGGTAGATAATCGAACAGACGGGTCTTTAAACGTATAAGGTGCTCGGCACCCGAACGACGGGGAGCTGAACAAACGATAGAGAGCTAAAACCGAGCCTACACTGGAAGAGCCGAGGAGGGTTCAAGTAAGACTAATGAAGGTAGGACATAGGCCGCCAGTAGTAAAATTACAGAGCCTACATCTAAAAACAAAAGCTTGCCGGTTTTATGCAGATTCAGAGGCGGACGTGTCAATAATTAAGAAGAGCTGCGTATCGGAGGGCGTAGCCATGAATAACCGTGATATAGTAGCCATAACCGGGGTTATACCGGGCGAAAGTCTCCTCATTGGGCAGCGTGAATATAGAATTAGGGGGGTCTAACTGCGAGGTACATGTGGTTGCCAGATGATTTTCCCATTGATACAGATGGGCTACTTGGGTGGAAAATTTTTGAGGATTTTGGCAGGAAAATAAATGCGCAGATAAGTGTTAAGAGTTCGGAGATACAATAATTCCCTTTACGAAGGATGAGGTGTTTTATAATTCCACCGAAAAACTTGAGACAAATATATACGCTAAAGCGACAATCGCAGCGCAAACTTAGGTTATTACCCATTACAGAGTGTGGGTCCCGATATTGTTTTCGGAAATTTTTTGGAGGAAGTGAAGAAAGGGAGAGTATACGCAATGTGCCACAATAATAGTGATGAAACGATTGAGTTCAGACCACATAATGTCACGTTGCTCCCATGCGATATAACGCCTAGAAGCAAGGGAAAAAACCCGGGGGAAACTATAAAAAAGGTGCAGATATAAAGAATAGTTATTAATGAAGAGAATAGGCCAGATAAAATATTCGGGCAGAATATCCAGACACACTGAAGGATTTAAGCGAGGAAGAAATTAAACACGTGAAAGAGCTAATCAGCGAACGGTCCGCAACTATTCGGGTTACCAGATGAGCCGTTGAAGGCACATACTTAGTAAAGCATAGAATTATAACGACGGGAGCATGGTTGTCATGTACAGTAGAGTTGAGATCTCCATTGGATGTTCATTCCAATGGAGATAACATAATATAGTATAGCGTGAGCATAGCGACGTAGCAGGGCACAAAAAAATTAAATTAAAAAAACACTACCTAGAGATGATTTCCCCCGGAAGCTTTTACGTCGGAGGGGTCAGGGCGGACACCTGGTGCTCCTGGTGATTCGTACGGTTTGGAGATGATTTCCCCAGGAAGTTTTGACTCCGGATGGGTCAGGGTGGGCACCTGGTGCTCCTGGTGATTCGTACGGTTTGGAGATGATTTCCCCAGGATGTATTGACTCCGGAGCAGAGCCAGCTTTAGGGTCAATGACGCCCCAGGGCAAAATGATTTTTAATGCCACTAATAAAAATAAATTTTGCAGTTTTTTGGTAGTTGACCCCCAAAACCCTGGGGGCCTGTGTTCAACGAAAAAACTGATCAGCTATCTCTCAAGCTCTAAACCCATAAAACCCTGGACATCGAGTTCAATAAATAAATTGATCAGCTATCCACCATGTTCTGAACCCCCAAAACCCTGGGTGCCTGAGTTCAACGAAAAAACTGATTGGCTACCCCCCAAGCTCTAAGCTCCCGAAACCCTGGGCGCCCGAGTTCAACAAAATACTGATTGCTACCCCCCCAAGCTCTAAGCCCCCAAAACCCTGGGTGCCCGAGTTCAACAACAAAACTGATTAGCTACCCCCGAAGCTCTAAGCGCCCAAAACCCTGGGCGCCCAAGTTCAAAGAAATACTGATTGGCTCCCTCCCAAGCTCTAAACCCCCAAAAACCCTGGTTACAGAGTGGAATCATTTTACAAGTTAAGCGTACTCAATATTTGTATATCAAATCAATAAAAAAGTATTTTTTTTTTTCATTCCACAAGAACGTTATGGTGAACTTTTATTTACACCTACTTAAAAAAATTACAAAATAACAAAACAATAATATAAATTAAAAAAAATTAATAAACAATCAAGAAACAAAAATTATTACACTTTTTTCGAAATGTGTCTTATTCGTAAAAACATTCAATTTATAGTTTAAAAAAAAAAAATTTTTGATGACGTTGCAAAAAAAGAGTTAAACAGTAAGTAAAAAACACATAGCGTTTTCCTTGACAACCATGCCATTTAGGAGTTTAAAATCTCAGACTTACAATTTCAAGATGTATTTGCACCAGTGCAGCGTCATTAGGTATGACTTACAGGAATTATTTATTTCATGCTTAAGTTAACTAAAATGCACGCATATTTTTGGAATAATCAACTCAGCCTCCCAAAGTTTTTTAGGGTTAAAACCTTAAGGGATAATGATAGTTGAACGGTTTTTTTGTTCAACTTGGGCGCCCAGGGTTTCGGGGGCTTTAGAGCTTGGGGGTAGCCAATCAGATTCTGTTGAACTCGGGCGCCCAGGGTTTTGGGGGCTTAGAGCTTGGGGGGTAGCCAATCAGTATTTGGTTGAACTCGGGCGCCCAGGGTTTTGGGGGCTTGGAGCTTGGGGGGTAGCCGATAAGTTTTTTTTCTTGAACTCGGGCGCCCAGAGTTTTTGGGGAAAAACTGCAAACTTTATTTTTAAGATAGTAGTGGTTTGTTGGTTGTTCGTGGGATGAAGAAATAATTAGATAATATGTTGGTTGGTCGAACGAACGAAAATATTAATTTATTTATGCCAACGTTTCGTCATCAATTTATAATGACCTCTTCAAGGCTAAAAAATTAACGAAGATCACAAAGTTTAAATTACAAAAAAAATTTTTAAAACATTTAAAAGTAAAATATAAATATTAAATACCAGTAGGTTTATTATTAAACCATGTCAGAAAATAAAACTAACGATGCTCATAGTTCAAATGATAAAGTTTGACTGGGCTTAAAGACTTACTTTGTACAACGCTTTGAAAGTAGCAACGCCTCAATTATTCGCTTATAATCATTTCTCAGAAACTGAGTGTCCAACTGTTTGTTGATATTCTTATTATTATAATGGATATTTTTTGAGCAGAACGTATTAATGAACCATGAGTCTTATGTCAGACCTTTTGGAGGACAAATCTGTAATTGCATTACATTGCAATAATAATAATCATTTTTTGATTTTGATAATGTCAAAATTTTAGACACGGAGTTAGTTTTGAAAAAACGAACTTTTTTGGAAATGTTATATATCCATTATAATCCTAATAATATCAACAAACAGTTTGGACACTCAGTTTCTGAGAAATGATTATAAGCGAATAATTGAGGCGTTGCTACTTTCAAAGCGTTGTACCAAAGTAAGTCTTTAAGCCCAGTCAAACTTTATCATTTGAACTGATGAGCATCGTTAGTTTTATTTTCTGACATGGTTTAATAATAAACCTACTGGTATTTAATATTTATATTTTACTTTTAAATGTTTTGAAAATTTTTTTTGTAATTTAAACTTTGTGATCTTCGTTAATTTTTAGCCTTGAAGAGGTCATTATAAGATGATGACGAAACGTTGGCATAAATAAATTAATATTTTCGTTCGTTCGACCAACCAACATATATCTAATTATTTATTTTTAAGAATCAACAGGTGCTCGCCCTGACCCATTCAGAGTCGAAACTTCCTGGGGAAATCCTCTCTAAGGCGTAAGTATCACCAAGTGCACCATGTGCTCGCCCTGATTCCCTCCGGAGTCGAAACTTCCTGGGGAGGTCCTCTCTAAGGTGCTAGTATCACCAGGTGCTCGCCCTGATTCCTCCAGAGTCGAAACTTTCTGGGGAAATCATCTCCGAGGCGTACGTATCCCAGGCGCACCAGGTGCTCGCCCTGATCCCTACGGAGTCGAAACTTTTCTGGGAAAATCATCTCCGAGGCGTACGTATCACCAGGGGCGGCAGGTGTCCGCCCTGACCCATCCGGAGTCGAAACTTCCTGGGGAAATCCTCTCTAAGGCGTAAGTATCACCAGTGCTCGCCCTGATCCCACCGGAGTCCGAATCTTCGTGGGGAAATCATCTCCGAGGCGTACGTATCACCAGGGGGCAGCAGGTGTCCGCCCTGATCCCTCAGGAGTCGAAACTTCCTGGGGAAATCATCTCCAAGGCGTACGTATCACCAGGGGGCACCAGGTGTCCGCCTGATCCCTCAGGAGTCAAAACTTCCTGGGGAAATCATCTCCAAGGCGTACGTATCAGCAGGTGCACCAGGTTTCTGTCTTGACACCTCCAGCGTAAAAGCTTCCGAGGGGAAATCATCTCTAGGTAGTGTTTTTTTAATTTATTTTTTTTGTGCCTTGCTACGCCGCTGTGCTCACGCTATACATATATATGTTATCTCCATTGGAATGAACATCCAATGGAGATCTCCACTCCGCTGGACATACAACCATTGACGGGAGACGAGCCCGGTGCGAACTAAGCGTTTTCGCCACCCGCCAGCAATCGCGGAGGAGATGCAAAAACAAATTGATAAAGGTTCAGAACAGGGGACAATACAACCATCAGAAAGCCCTTACTCATTGATGTGCTGGGTAGTGCTGAAAATATCTGGCCAGTCTAATAAGAAGAACTGGCGTCTTGTCACAAATTTTAGGGCCTTGAACGAAATTTCAGTCGGAAATAGCTATCCCTTGCCCTTGACATCTGCAATTATAGATGCCGTGGCAAATGCTAGATACATCACGGCAATCGATTTGAAGTCAGGATTTTATCAAATACCCATGGACGAGGGTGACGCCCACAAAACAGCGTTTGCGGGCCCGTACTGGAATTATCAGTACTGTCGTATGGGAATGGGGTTGAAGAACGCCCCAGCAACCTTTCAAGCCCTCATGGACTTGGTCCTGAAGGGATTGCAAGGGAAAGAGTTGTATGTATACTCAGACGATATAATAGTTTTTGCGTCAACACTGGAGGAGAACTTAACCCTCGAACCAAGTAAATGTCAATTTTTGCAGAGGGAAGCTAAATTCTTAGGGCACATTGCGGGAAACGGTATTATTCGCACTGATCCGGATAACATTGAGGGAGTCAGGGACTTTAGGATCCCTACAACTCCGAAAAAGGTTAAATCCTTCTTAGGACTCACAGGATACTACCGCAGATTCCTAAAGGATGACGAAAAAATAGCCTACCCTTTAACACATTTTACAAGGTCAGATCCCACGGGAAAGGAGATAAAATTTGTATGGACAGAAGAGCAACAAACAGCATTTGAGAGGCTAAAAATGATGCTGTGCTCTGAACCAATTTTAAGGGCACCAAATATGTAAGAACCCTTCATAATAACGTGTGACGCGTCGGATTTCGCCATTGGAGCAGTGCTAAGTCAGGGTAAATTGGGAGAAGATCAGCCTTGCGCTTATGCTTGTAGAGTTCTAAGGGGGGCAGAATTAAGATATTCAACTTACGACAGAGAACTTTTAGTGGTGGTATATGCCAAAGATCAGTGGAGATGTTTCCTCTATGGGCGGAAATTTATAGTGGGTAAGTGACCACGAGCCTTTAAGTCATTTTCATACGACTAAGACAACCGGATTAAGATTTAATAGACCTTAAAGCACAGTTAGTATGGTACGAGTTCGATGTAGTCTATCGTCCAGGACCAAAAAATGTGGTAGCGGGACGCCCTTTCCAAGTAACCCCATTCTTAAAACAGGGGAAGAGGACCCCGATAGACCTAAAGCAGAAATTTACGCGCTGGCCGAGAAGCAAGATATAGAATTACGAGTACGTAGAAGAGGCACCACCGGTAAAGGTGTCGGTATGTAAGAGAATTCGTGGAGATGTAAGCGAGGAAGAAACACACACTCAAGCGATGCTCATGAAAGAAAAAACGGTGGAATGAATTAAATTACGAGAGTGCAGACAGCGAGTCGTCGGATTGGGAGAACCCTGTCACAACTAGAAAAAGAAAATATAACAAAAAAGGCCTCGACAGAAAACAATACCCGATTTGTGAAAAAATCCCGGTAGAAGAGGCAGGTGAGAGAATTATTAGTCAAGCAGAGGTAGGAAAGGGTTTAGCAAGCATGCGGCAGCAGAAGAACATGCAGCAAGGAGTAAGGGCAATTAGCACACCTAGGAAGTCTCAAGAGTACGTGAAGGGATTACATAAAGGGTACCATAGGAGAATATTAGACCAGAGGGCAAGATTTTATGGAGCAATTTCCGAGTCTGAGGACGAACAGGATCCAGGGAGGCTCTCGCAAGTGGAAAGCGTAGAAGAAAAAGAAAAGGAACCTACGCAAGGATCGAATGATGAGGCTCAAAGCCAGGAGCAAGAGCGGCCAGGGAAAAACCCTGAGGGGGGATCGAAAGAGTTGCGATTTAGTAAAGGGGAGTTCCTTGCAGTTAGAAGTGAGGAGGACGGATTTTGGTTATGCCAGCTAGCAAGGAAAGCAAAGGATGATGGAAGAAAGGTAAGAGTACGATGGCTAACGAAAGAAGGTGTGAGTGACGAGTTATACTATCTTGATTACTTGGGCGATGTTCCCTTTCAATGCTTCTTGACGAGCGTAACTTTAGAGAAGGTGACTGAAGGTACTTATAGGTTGGATGGTGAGGAAAAGGCACGCATAGAGGAGGTCCTACGGGAGTCGCTGGATAAAGTACTTGGCAGCAAAGGAGAGGGCTACGAGATTTCAAAGGACAGGGAGCCTAGGGATTGTGAAATAGGTCAGCAAATGTTGGAACTCAGTAGGATAGAGATGAATGACGGCATAGCAGTGAGTTTGAATGAGGACGAAGGACTATGGGATACGTGTACTCCAGGGGACAGTGAGGGACGTATGGAGTTAGCAAATGATGGTAGTTTTATGTCCAGGACACTAAGTCATCGACCCGGGTCTGAGGAAGAATTGGAAGCCCTACGGAGGCCCCAGGAGGCAGCAAATTACACAGAAAATGAAGAGTGCGCAGAGCCAGAAAAAATTTTATATATTGATGTGAATATACCAACGGTTGCCTACCAGGTAATTACTTATTCCAGATTTTTAATAGGCTTGGATATTCCGGTCCAGGAATTAATGGAGGAAACTGCGAGACAGCCCTCAGAGACTTTTATGTATGTCCACCGGGACGAGGTGTATTCAGGTGTTGTCGTCAAACATGGAGTGGGGCACTGATGATTGTGTATTCCTATTATGTCAAGTATATAGGCAAAATATATGCATACACTTCCACTACGAGGGAAGGATAAAGTACGGTTGGGTTTCAGGGTAGACGACCTGTCCGAGTTCATTAACTTCAAACTCGAAGGAAATCTACTACTTGCCATAGTGTCTTGGATAAGCCAACGGATACGCTGCATGGAGATGCGGGAAGGTCAGATCAGGATTAGGACCCTGAACAAGGGCGAGTGGGGCCAAGACATCGGTATAGAGGCTATGACAGGTATTTAGTAGGGGACGCCTGGCCACCCCATCTGTCACCACGAGTGACGTGCAGCGGAGGGGCAGGTAGGACCATTCGTGGCGGTCCAAATGTTAGACGATCACCCGTTATCAGTATCATTAATTTGATAGTTTATGCTCACCAGCAGTCGGATCTGTACGACTGAGGTCCTTAGAGGACTTATCGAGAGGGAAGTATATTGTCAGAGGAGGAAATTACATGCATGCCAAGGCAGGTAGGGGAGGTAATGTTTAGCAAGAACTAGGGGATTCGCGATTAGTTTAGTGTAATAATTAAGGTACATGTATGACAGTAACCCTTAAGGCCGGACATAAGACAGTGCTTGAAGACTCTGAAGCGCTTTAGCAAAAAACGAAGTCAAAATGGGCAGGGATCGTTAAGGGACCTCGCAATGCTGTCGGAACTAGACTGGGGGTACCTAATTGACCAGATAAGACAGAAACTTCAAGAGTATGGACAATTTCGATAGTATTCTTCAAAAATAAACTGCTCATCCTGAATGTAAGGGACCGTTACAGACTAATAAAAGAATACATGAGTCAGCAATATCAGGGCATAAGGGCACAATAAAGACGTATAGTAGTCTACTATTAGTAGAGTGGGCCCGAGATTATTATTGGCGTAACATAAAGGCGGATGTTATTCAGTATGTTAGGGGGCTGCCCGCACTGTCAGTGTCGGAAACTAACAAGGGTGAATAACAACAACCCCCGATGCGCCATAACTACAACTCCGTCAAAACCTTTCGAAGTCATATCGACGACTTGTGGGTCCCAAAAGAGAGATTGGAGTCGGGAAACAGATGGATCCTATCTATACAGTGACAATTTCAGCAAATTTTTGCTTTTTGGCAGGCATCCAAGGATGCAGAGGCCCAAGAAGTGGCGTGGGCCTTTTCAGAAAAGGTGATTTGCGTGGTAGGCCCACTGGCGGTCTTATATCCGATCAGGGAACCGAATTTTATGTCAAAACTCTTTGAAGAGTTTGCTAGGATTGTTAAAATTGATAAGTTCGCCACGACGGCATACCACCCGCAATCACATGGTGGGGGTGGAAAGAATGAAATTTATGCTTCATGAGTACCTGAAATTATATCAGAATACCTGAAATAACTATGATAAACTTCTCCCATTGGCTCAGCATGCTTACATCACAGCCAAACACGAAGGGTTAAATTATTCACCGCACGAAGTATTATTTCTCGTTAAAGCACGGACACCCTCAAGTTTCCCACCTAGGAAACATCTACTTACCTACAGCGATTATATAGCGGACATGACGGCAAGCCTAGGACAGTTGCGCACGTTAGAAGCCATGAATTTGACGCAGGCTAAGCATAGGTGGAAGATATTTTATGACAGAAGGCATAACACCCAGCATTTTAGAGTAGGCCAAATGATTTATCTCTTAAAAAAGCCTTCCAAGGGAAAAACAGACAGGCAATATGTGGGCCCTTGTGAAATCACGGAGATAAGGGTTAATACACACACGGCGGTAGTGATGCTTAACGGCGTAGAGAAGGTGATACACATGGACCATATGAAACATGCGCATGATTTGCCTACGCCACCTGTGCCCAGGATAGAAGGGGTGGAAAATGCTCGGTGAAAATCTTTCACCGCGGCCCCTGGACGTGAGAATCCGAAAGGGTTGGAAAGGAGTAAGAAAGCGAAAAAGATCTTTTTCCGCGGCCCCTGGACGTGAGAATCCGAAAGGGTTGGAAAGGAGTAAGAAAGCGAAAGAGATATTTTTTCGCGGCCCCTGGACGTGGGTGTCCATGGGAAAACCTTGGGAAAACAAATTATTCTTAAATTATTCTTGGTTGAATAGCAAGGATGAGGTTCAAGGAAGAGAGAGGAGTAATTCGGCCACTGGTAGGAATGAGTGAGCACGAGGAGTTATTGAGGTAGGAAAGAAAAGTCGTGAGCTACGGTAAACATGGTTTATTTACAATCATATACATTCATATTCATTTGCTTATAGTACACTTATTCATAGGTAGTAACAATTTAGATTTAACGGGTTACGGTGCTAGCTGCATGGATGCGCGCGTTTCATGTGCCTAGGTAGCGACGAACGATTCATGACGGCACCGCAGGTAGAGCAGGCGATTTTCTTCCCCCTGCAGGAAAGCATCTGGTGTGAAAGTAGTGCACGACCACTGGAATACTTAAAGCGGCACTGAGAACAGATTAAGGGGTCAACTCCCTGCTGGTGTGCCAAAGCATGATGAACGGCATGAAGCTGGGAAGGTGCTACGCTGGCACAGTTTCTGACTTCGCAGGCCACGGCATCTCGGGTAACAACTAAAGGCCGGAGGGCATATTTGAAATTTGGTAAGATGTTCCGGTCAACAACCTGAACTTCGGGGGGCAGTTGGGAATTGTGAGTTAGAAGGTCGCCTACGCACCTCTGAACTAGATCCTTAAAGTCGTCGTTGCTCTCGGGGGACACTACCAACCAGAGCTTTACGGCGCCAGGTGTCCCCCAGTGTAGGAGACTACAAGAATCAAGTCCCGCATCTTCTCGGTGCATGCTGGAGAAAGAACCTGTGGTGCCCCAGTAAAAAGTGGGCACATTTATACCTATTAGTGGGGGGGGGGGGGTACCCTTCAACCCACACTAATGTATAGAGGTGCTGGCACGAGTGTGACGCCAATAAGGGACCCTGGAATATGCTGGAAATTTGAGCGTACAAGTGAGGAACGGCGGGGCCAAGTACCACACCGCCGCCAGACCGGGGATGAAAGTATCCAGAAAAACGCTCGGACGGGAGACACGAGCGTGGGGAGAGGTTGGTGTTGATGTCAGATGCCAGGAAAAAGAGGGAAGTTAGCGAAGTTATAAATTACGACAATATATAAAGTAAAGAAAGGCGAAGATAAGATTACCGTGATGGTTTGACGTGATAAAGGATTAGTAAGGCTGTTGACATCAACAGAGCCGGAATCAAAGTAAGAACCCTTTCTCTATCAAAGGGGTTTCAAGTAGCACTGAGTAGCTAAGGGGAACTAGGACGCCGCAGGTGGCGCGTCAGGTGCCGTAGTAAACATCGTGAACCCTAAGTTGACTATGGGTCTCAATGAAGTTCCGTAAATTGAGCGTCTCGAGTCCTGGGGAGAAATAGCGATGACTCGCAGAAACTAAAAGGAAAAGAAGAGAAAAAAATTAATAAAGAATAATGCATGGAAATAAGTTATTAGTCTGTTTTGTATTATGAGTATCGTGAGCCTTGTTATTAATTAGTATCGATCATATAATGGGAGTAGGATTAAGTGTTGAGGAAGCGAGATTGCTTTAAAGAGAAGGTAAAATAGGTTATTAAGATATTTGTGGTGACTGATCTACTTTGAGGTACATGGACGATTTTTGAGGAAAGAAATATTCTAAATTAAACTTTAATTGTTATTTTCAAAAAAAAATAATAACAATTATCACCTTAAGTAGTATTCACTATAATCTTAGTTGTTCTATTAATCAGTTATGCCTAAAGATTTAAATTAATTGCTTGCACGAAATGATTCTTTTACTATTGAAATAATTAGTACTTTAAAATTAATGAATAAATTATATTAACTAGATTCAGGGAGTTACTCAATTTTAAGTCAAAAAAAAAAAAAATTATTTAATTAAGCGTCAATTATTATTTTCATAGAGAAAATTATTATTCTAAATTGTAATCATTATAATCTTATCTTTATCTATTAATCAGCTATGTCCGGAGACTTAAATTAACTGCTTGCACCAAATAATGCTTACTATCGAAATAAGTAGTACTTTAAAATTAATGAACAAAGTAAATTATTTAAACTCCAAGATCCATCTAATTTTAAGTCAAAAAATACTTTAGAAAAACTTTGATTGTTATTTAAAATCTGATATAGTAAGAAAATTGTCATTTTAAATTGCATCACTATAATTTTATTTTTAATAAGTTAGGTAAGGACAGTTAAACGAAGCTTAATTACCTACGCTAAGGGGTTGTTGCTATTATAATATTTAGAAAAACTTAATTAATAAATTATAATAACTTACCACATTGATGAAGGAGCGCGAGGTGAGTGCAGTAGGGTGGTGGATATGTTGTATAGCTTTCCCAAGGTCGCCAGCATAATTGTCAAAGTACTCTACAAAGTACTGGCGGGAACCAGGAACATGTGCAGGATGAGCGATATGTAAAATGAGATGTCTGAAATAAAGAGGCCTTATTATACGGGAAAAAAAATATATTGAAGAATAGGGGAATTAAAGTAAACTTACCCGCGCCATATACGCGAAGGATGCAATCAGAACAAACGTAAATGTGACTGCTAATGCATTAAGGTGGTTTTCTACCAAATGCATGACAATAGAGAAACAGCTCAAATTTTCTGGAGGTGTTTATTAGATATTAATAAACATTTCTACGAAGTCTGATCAAAATTGACCATATAGTTTAAAAGTTATAGCAAATTAAAGATTGAATTTTTTTCATTACGCATATGGACGCTACGCTGAAAAAGTGTACTAAATTATTGATATTTGTCTTATTACAATAGAGATCCTTTGGAAAAACTACATACATATAGTTTCACTATCGAAGAATTCATTTCTTGAAACTGCAAAAAATTGACCTTTTACAAATTTTACAATCATTTTACAAAAATAATTTTCACGTGAATAACCTCCAAAACTGTGGTATTTAAAGGTGAGGTTAAAAGTTTAAAAAAATGTTTTGTTGTGATTGTCAATGTTTTTTTGGTAGAAAATAATTTCAGAAGCCATAAAAAGGTAAAAATTAAATTATAATAAACAATTTTTACTAATTTGGTGAAATAATTTTTTTTTAGTCTTGAACTTGACTAGCTCTGGTAGAAAACCACCTTTTTAACCTCGTTGATCACAAGTAATAACTTGTGTCCCTCCGACGCAAGCCAAAAGAACGAAATGTATTCCCTGCACCATCGACCAACGCGCACCCGGCCTACTGCATGCCCTCGCTAGCGCTTGGGCCGCAACATGGCGGCCGGCTGCGTGTCGGCCGCTGGCGCTTCGGGAGAACATTTCGTTCTTTTGGCTTTAATCGGAGGAAATCAAGTTATTTTTTGTGATCAACGGACTTTAAATAATCATATATCCCTCAAGACTAAAGTTTGCTGAGGAGGCCCACGTATCGACTTCGTCTCGGGCTGCAATGACAGCGGGCCTCCACTGCAAACTTTAGTCCCTCTGGGAATAATATACTATAAGCGCAAGAGATGCGAAAACGCCAGCAACCAATACACTTGCATTCAGACCCCGGCACACGGATGCGAAAACGCCAGCAACCAATACACTCACATTCGGACTCCGGCACATGGACGCGCGAACGCCAGCAACCCACGCAGTTGAGGCAGCTACGATTCAAACAAGAGAGCTGCAGTGGCGGCAGGTACTATATCATGCATACAATGCAATAGTCGCGCTCTCTCCGCTAGTAAGGCATAATGTGCAGCTGTGAATTGTAAGAAGTATGAGATGATAATAACGTAAAAGTAGGGGGGCAACGTTGCCACGCTGATTGTTGTAGCCTAGTAATTTGAATTTTGAGATGATAAATCGCGGCTCTCTCTCCGCCAGGAAAAGGGAAAAATAGCCAGGGCGCGGTTTTTTCGCGTTATTTGCTTTGAATACTTTTATAAAACTAACATAATAATTTTAAATAATAATATAAAAGTCCACGATGGGACAAATAAGTTTATTATTACATGAAATTTAATAAATAATTTTAAGATTGATAAATAATAGTATACAACGCACGACTTACAAGGTAGCCAGTGCGTGCTATTGCACAATATTAACTTTTAAATATTTCTGTCAGCCAAGTAACCAAGTAACTTTAAATTGAAGTAATTATTTTAAAGAAGAAGAAAAATTTCAATCTAATATTATTTTACTTGCAATGATTTTATTCAAATTATGGGGAACTTTTAAATAATTCTATCAATAGTCTCAAATACCGATCAAAAATTCTATAAGCTCAAGTGACTCAAGGCAGATTATTTTTATAATGTTTTAATACACGTATGTGAGTTAAAATAAATCAAATTTTATACTTCTTGAATTTAAAAAAAGTTCCAGCTGTGATATAGGTTTTTATGTTAATAATTTTCAGTAAGCGTGACTAGTATTCATCTATAGTTCTAATTTGAAGAACAGCAAGTTAAGTCAAAAAAAAAGATTTTAATACTTTGTGGTGTTATAATTTATGATTGTTTTCAAATTATGATGAGTATGATTGAGTGGGAAGCTCTATAAACGAGTTTATCCCTTATGTTTTGATTGGGGACTTTATAAACGAGTATCTCTCCCAGGTGAATGAAGTGGGGACTCTATAAACGGGTAACTCTCTCACCGAATACATGTGGAAAAAAACCAAACGAACAAACATGAGTATTAAAACCCGAAGTTATTGATTTATCTCTTGATTTTATTATAATAGTATTTAAGTATAGATGGATATAGTCGTGATTTGTAAAGAAAAAAAATTAAACAAGAAGTTGTGATGTCAAAAAAAAAAAAAAATAATAATAATAAAAAAAATAAATATACGTTAATAATAATCTGCTTTGCTTCTCAGTTATAGAAAAAAATTTTTTTAGCAAAACATACATTACTGCTTAAAATATTAAGAAAAGTAGCACAGTTTTAACAGAAGCTAATTCTATTATCAAGTACTTTATTTCAAATGAAGTTGTTGCGGATTTACTGCTTCATTAATTTTATTTTTATTTGCCGGACTAAAAGCTGGTAGGGGAGGGTTGTCAAATAAATTGAGTAGACCATTAATTAAGTTTATTTGAATTCTATTTTCTAAGAATATATTGTTATTTACAAAAAAAGGTTCAAGTTTAATAACTTTTATTAAATCTCTTAATAATTAATCAACAAATATGAAATTTAAGTAGTTAATGTGTATTGACAGATTAATAAGTTTGATGTTGATAACATGAGCTCATTACTATAAAATAGAATAAGACAAATTATCAAAGTATAAAGTAATTTAATTATAAATTATGGCAAATCACTATTGAGCCAGGTCCAGTTGAAATGTAAAATGAGATAAAATATATCAGTGTAGTATACTTAAGAGAACTATCCAGAAGGTTAAGTTGAATTTCATGAATTAATGCAAATGAGCTGAGAATGAGCTTGAGAGAGAGAATAATAACTGATTAAAGAGAGAAACTGAGATATGAGAATATGTTGAATTGAGAATTGCCAGCATTAATTTCCGTGTAAAGAAACTTAACTAATTTGAGAAATCGCCTAGTCAAAACTCTTGACAAATTTGATTATATTAATTCAAACCATAAATACAAGTTTTGCTTCGAGTACAGTTGAGGTAAACAAAGCAACAGAGAATGGCCTTGAAAAGAGTAGAAAAGAAAATGGCTGCGTGTAAGACAGCACAAAGAAAAGAGATTTTGATTTGATTTTGATTTTGATGATTTTATTAATTGTACATTATGTTGTACAAAATACACAAGGTGAAAAAGTTATACATAAAATTAAAATTACTAATAAAATAAAATAAAATAAAATAAAATAAATAAAATAAAGGTATATAAAAGGTATGTAAATATAGATAGATAATATAAAATAACAATAACAGTAATAAACAATAATCATAATAATAATAATAGCATTAGTAACAGTTAGATGAATGTGCAACAGGTACACAATTTAACAACGGCGTACCAGACTCAGTCTTCTCCCTCAGCAGTAAAAATATGTGTTTTGACGAGATGTTTGAAACTGGACAGGGATGATGATTGGCGTATATGAGGGGGTAGTGTGTTCCATGAGTAAGTAGCCAGTATATGAAAAGATCGTTTCAGACAGTCCGTACGAGCAAAGGGGACAATCAACGAATCAAGTGCATGCGGGTTCGCCATTCTCAAGGGACGTGAGCTGAGCTTCTCAACAAACAAATTCGCCAAATAGGAGGGAGTACCTGTGAGAAGGATTCTATAGAGCAAGCAGGCAGCAAAATAATCCCTGCGGCCCGCTACTCGAAGCCAGCCAAGCTCACGTCGGTAGGGTGTAACGTGATCACTCTTTCTAATCCCAAAGATGTACCTGATCCCACGATTGAGCAAACGCTGTAGTATGAGATCCTGCCCACCCGAGATATTACAGTACACCAGTGAACAATAGTCAATAATAGGAAAAAGCAAGGTCTGCACGAGGTGTTTACGCAGTTCAGAGGTGGTGCTGCGTCTGAAATGGTTAAGACGGTACAAAAGAGAGTTGGCTCTACGACAAACATACCGAAGATGGTCTTTCCAGTTCAGCTTAGAGTCCAGCACCACCCCCAAACTACGCGCAGAGGGGAAAAACGGGACTGCGCAGCCACCAAACCGCAGGTCTCGAATACCCAAATCGTTAAAGGCATTGACATAGAACGGGGTCCCAAAAATCATTGCCTTGGTCTTACCAGCATTCAACACCAGCTGATTAGTGGCAGCCCAGTCAGCAATGTGTTCAGCACCCCGGCTCAGTCTTCCAAGAGTGGCATTAATGTCCTCAAGTCGGCCCCGCACGTAAATCTGCAGGTCATCCGCATAAATCACATGAAAGACACCAGGGCCAAGGCCTACAGCTATGTCAACAACAAACAGAAGGAAGAGCAGAGGACCCAACACGGAGCCCTGGGGCACGCCCTTATTAAGGGGGCGGAAAGAAGTAAAACTGCCGTCCTCTGCCCTTACTGCTTGCGAGCGGCCAACCAGATAAGAGGCAACCCATCTCAAAACCCCATGCGAAAAACCCAAGGACTGTAGCTTCCTGAGCAACGTTACGTGCGAGACCGAATCGAAGGCTTTACTAAAATCAAAAAGCAACAGCGCGGTCATTTGTCTTCTGTCCATACCCACCCGAATGTCTTCCGTGAGTTTCAATAGTGCTGTTTGTGTGCTATGCCCTGCTCTGAAGCCCGCCTGATAATCGTCCATCAAACCCTGCGATTCAACAAAGGCAGTAATCTGGTCATGGACCAGTCTCTCAAGGATCTTCGACATAAAACTGAGCAGGGAGATAGGACGAAAATCATTCAGACAAGACGGAGAGGGTGTCTTATTGAGAGGGATCACTATTGACTTCTTCCACTGCTCAGGAAAGGTCGATGTGAATAGGGAAGTATTAAAAATATTGCAGATGAAAGGACCAATGGAAGGAAAGGCTGACTGAATAAAGCTCTGCGGTAGGGAGTCAATGCCCACCGCCTGGGATGTCGACTGGCACATAACGCGTGCTATCTCGTCCACCGTCACATCCACAAACGCAAAGCCACCATGATCTGTCTCTTTTTCCAAGTTATTCAGAAAAAGAGAGAGATCTGGTGCCATATTATCAAAAGAGACAGAGGCAAAGTGAGCATTGAGATCCTCCACCGAGAAGCTACCCAGATTGGAGTCTGCTTTGGAAGAGATACCAAGATGCCTTAGTTCCTTCCAGAGCTGTTGAGGATCAGTGATGTTCTTAAGCCTTTGCCAATAGAAGTCGAGTCTCGCAGACTCAATCCTCTCATGTGCAAAATCACGCGCTTGCCTGTATAAAAGTAGTTCAATATCGAGTCTCGAGCGTCGGTAACGTCTGTAGAGTCTGTCTCTTTCAGTCAATAGGTCACGGTGGTATGCAGTAAACCACGGATGACGATTCTTTCTTTGTTTGAGGGTTTTCAGAGGAGCAAAAATATCAAGAGCAGCGTTGAGGTTAGAGTACAAGCAATCAACCTTCTCACTAAGTGAATACGACTCATCCGTGAATACTGACCAGTCACAGTCAAGCAAAAATTTATTCAAAGCCCCAGCATCTACAGATTTAAAGTCCCTGAAAGTAAAGTCATTCGTCAAAACTTGGGGGGTTTGAATGTCAAGGGTGACTGTCATCAGGTCATGTCCCGCAATAAAAGGTGTCTCTGTCTTCCAGTAGCTAGCCACAGTGTCCAGTGCGTCAACGAGAACCAGGTCAAGCCAAGTATCCGAGTGGGAGGTGTGATGTGTAGACCCAAATGGGACCGAAAACAGAGAATTCTCATCAATAAAATCACGCACAAAAATCGCATCAGGTGAGTCCGAGAGCTGGTCTGCATTAAAATCACCAAGGATGACCTTAGTGCCATAATCATGCATATTATCACGCAGGTCGGACACAAAGTCAGACCCGAGGACAAATGGGGCATGCGGGGGCCTATACACCACACCTACAAATATGGGGTCAGTGCCTCCAAGAGAGACCTCAGCTAGAAGATACTCAGGATGACCAGGCCTACCGTTCCACTCAGTGGAAGACGAGCAGAGGTGTTTAACTGACAGAGATTGATGAACATATAACGCCACCCGCCCCCCTGGTTATTACGGTCATGCCTTAGAAGAGTATAACCCTCCAAAGCAACAAGCGCATCCTCAATCGAAGGACCCAAATGGGATTCAGTAACAGCGATCACGTGTATCATGGGCTGTGATAAAAGAAACAGCCTAACCTGCTCGATATGTCCCTTAAGGGAGTTAGCATTGAAATGGCAGACACGCAGCATCATGCCCTTGCCACGCACGGACCTCTGGTGTAAAGAGTGTGTAGGAGGCTGGGAGAATGATTGAGAATGAGATGAAGAAGAACTAAAGAGTAGCGGTTTGAAATAGGATGTAGTAGAGGAAGAAGTAGTTACATGTGAGGTGAGAGATGAAAGATGCATACTGTGAAGAAGACTGAAGTGATAATATGAAAATGTAATATTACCGCGAGAGAGAAGATGTGTCAGCATACCTGTTATTACAAAAAACGATTCAAATCTTCAATGCTGGAGATGAGTGTAGGGGTGTCTCCCTTCTTCCTGCGAACGTAGATTCGGCCACTGCGGATGAAGCTGATGAATCCAGAGTCAGATTGTCTCGCCTTCTCACGTACAGCACGATGCAAATCAAAAACTTCCTTAGGAAGGAATTCGTTCAGGTTCAGCAGACCAGGCAAGATTGAGTTGGGATCAATCTCAGGGGGTAAATTCGATGACAATGCAGAGGTGTGCAGCTTACCCAACTTAATTTTGCTCTGGATAATTTCTAGCATGAGTGCTCTGGAGTGAAGTGTAACCAGAATCGATAATGGGCGACTTTGCTGACGATTCGTAGGCGAGGTTGTGGTTGGAGGTTGAGTTGAGGACGTTGCAGCGTTTGAAGTGGAAGTTGATGTTGCTGACCTTGTGGTGGCCTTGCTGATGAGCATCCTTGCACCCACTATATCTCGGGCTTCAGTATCCGGACGCAGAGTCTTGAGTACTGAGAGAACAAGTGATTTCACGTTGGCACCAGGAGGAGTAGCAAGACCTCCAATTACCAGCTCCGAGGAATTTGTAGCACGTGTCGTCGCGTTCAATCGAGCAAGATCAGAGCTGAGAGCGGCATTCTTTTTCTCAATTTGTTTGAATTTTATTTAACAGCTCAGTATCACAGTGGAGGGTGGCAGACAGTTCCGGATTTTCAAACTTCTCCTTCAGCTCAGCCAGTTCACCTTTTATATCTTCCAGCTGGTCCTCAACAGTGTCAACTCGAACTACCAACTTCGGGATGACATCCAGATCAGCAAGTTTGTTGTCAATTCCATCGAAGCGCTCCTTGAAGGAAGTCTTCAGGTTTCCAAGCTCATTCAGGATACTTCTCAAAAGTGCCTCATTGGCTACTGGCTCAACATTCTCCGAAGTTGCGGCATTCGAGGTATTAGATGAAGCAGATGAGGCTGAGTTTGTGCGCAGACGAGTGTTCACTGCGTCGTTCAACCTAGTCTTGTCAGGCGCGGCCTGGGTGATGCAGAACGTGCAGGCTTTCGCTTGCTTACCATGCAGCATAACAGTTGCTAATTTAGCACACTGCGAATGGTAGAGCTTGCTGCAATTGTCGCAGCAGTGTAGTTTCGCATTTGTGCGCGCGGGCCCGTGACAAGAGCCACAGAGAGGAGTATCTTTCCCGTTCATGACTGTAGTTTTAAGTATCACTGGCTACTCTTAACCTCTCAAGCACACAGTACTGCACAAAGAGCTAGCGAGATGACGGACAAGAAGTACTAGTCAACCTGTGGTCAGGCCACAGGTAAGTGAAAAGGCCAAGAAATGGTCAGACCACTGTGTGGTATAGACCACCTAAAGAGGCTAGCAGGTAGTAGAAGACTATGAATAGTCAGGCCGTAAAACCGCAGATAAGGGGTGACAGTTGCCAAAACAGTCAACCAGTGTAAGGTGATAGTATACCGTACAGGCTCCAAGGTATGCCGGGTTGCCAGGTATCAATTGCGCAGCCTAACTATGATTCAAAAATTCGCGCGGATTTGCTATGGCTATGCGCGCACTATTGTAGATAGAACTTAAGGCACTTTGCGCGGCTAAACACTGATGCCGCCAAAATTTTGCACTAACCTCACTTTGCACTGGTGTAATTTAATTAGTTTTTTCAAAGTTAAATTACTATGAGCAACACCACAGTAAACAAAAGTCAATCACTCCACTTAAACTAGCACGAGAACCGCTACACTAGAAAAAAAAAAATCTCTCAGTGAACTCGGGAACGAGACTCAAACATTGGGAAAAAAACCGAGAGCGTGGGTATAATAGACTGCAAAAAAAAAAGAAAAAAAAAAAAAAAAAAAAAAAAAAAAAAAGCGAGAGAGAGCAACAGAATGCACAGTAATTTTATTGATTTTCTGGCTGTGAGAAGGGCAATGTAAAAGCACCGGTAAATTATTGTTACCGGTTCTGAGTGAAATACCTGAAGATGCCATGCCGTGAAAGCTCTTCTTGCTGAGCAATTAATCCAAGAATTGAATTGAGCCGAGCCGTTTGAGTTAATTGAAGGTCAAATGTCTCCCGAGTTGAGCCAACACTAAGTAGATGATTCGTCGAGTTGACTGTACTGATGAGATGACTACGTTGAGGAAGATGAGAAAGAGTCACGAGAAAGAACCAAGAGAAACCCGAGAAGTTTCACAAAATGGCGAGTGAAACCGTCTATTCACGAGCGTTGTCTTGAAGAGAGAGAGAGAGGCCCGAGCGTAACAGTCAAATCATAAGTAAATATAAACACCGATATTGATTTGAACTTAAATTATGAGAGTTTTCTAATTTACATTAAAAGGTGTGAGCGTTGGTCGAGTAGCAGCAGAGAGTGGCCTTGAAAATAGAGAGAGATAGCCCGATAGAGAGATTTGATTTGATTTTGATTTTGATGCGTTTATTAAATGTACATTATGTTGTACAAAATACATAAGATTATACGCAAAGTTCAACATTAGGATATAATTTCAATATAAATATAAAATAAAATAAAATGAAAATGAAAATGAAAATGAAATAAAATAAGATAGAATAAAATAACAATAATATAAGTAATAATAATAACAATGAAAATGAAAAACAATGAAAGTAATAAAAGTAATAAATGAATATAATGGTATACTATACAATCTATAAATTAAAGTAACAAGGGTAACATTATCAGTCTCAACAGTATTAGAATTCACTCCGAGAATCACAAACTAACATTTATTCCATACAGATCTCGAGTTCAACAGTGTAGAAAAACTTAATCTTCTCCCTCGGTAATAAAGATGTGCGATTTGATGAGGTGTTTGAATGAAGTGAAGGATGTAGATTGGCGAATATTTGGGGGTATGGTATTCCAGGAGTAGGTAGTTGATACATGGAAGGATCGCTCCAGAGATCTAGTGCGGAAAGAGGGGACAATCAAGGCATCAAGTGCAAGCGGATTAGCCAACCTTAATGGACGTGAGCTGAGCTTTTCAACAAAAAAATTCGCCAGATAAGACGGAGTACCTGTGTGCAGGATTCTATAGAGCAAGCAGGCAGCAAAATAAACTCTGCGGCCCGCCACCCGAAGCCAGCCGAGCTCACGTCTATAAGGTGTGACATGATCGCTCTTCCTGATCCCAAAGATGTACCTGATCCCACGATTGAGCAAGCGCTGTAATACGAGATCCTGCACCCGAGATATTACAGTAGACAAGCGAACAATAGTCAATTATAGGAAAGAGCAGGGTCTGTATAAGGTGCTTGCGCAGTTGAAAGGTGGTGCTGCGTCTGAAGTGGTTAAGACGGTACAAAAGAGAATTGGCTCTCCGAGAAACATAACGAACATGGTCCTTCCAGCTCAGCTTAGAGTCCAGCACCACCCCCAGACTACGCGCTGAGGGGACAAACGGGACAGTGCAGCCGCCAAACTGCAGGTCATGAATTCCCAATTCATTAAAGCTATTGACATACGACGGAGTCCCAAAAACCATTGCCTTGGTCTTACCAGCATTCAGTACCAGCTGATTGGCGGCAGCCCAGTCAGCAACGTGCTCAGCACCCCGGCTCAGTCTTCCCAGCGTGGCATGTATGTCCTCAAGTCGGCCCCGCACGTAAATCTGCAAATCATTCACATAAACCACATAGCAGACATCAGGGCAAGGCCATGGGCAATATCAACGATGAACAGAAGGAAGAGCAGAGGACAGAGCCCTGAGGCACACCCTTATTAAGGGGACGGAAAGAAGTAAAAGTGCCGTCCTCCGCTCTTACCGCCTGCGAGCGGCCAGTCAGATAAGAGGCAACCCACCTCAAAACCCCATGCGAAAAACCCAGAGATTGCAGCTTCCTGAGCAATGTTACGTGCGAGACCGAATCGAAGGCTTTACTAAAATCAAAAAGTAGCAGCGCAGTCATTTGTCTCCTGTCCATACCGATTCGAATGTCGTCCGTGAGTTTAAGCAGTGCTGTCTGTGTACTATGTCCCGCCCGGAAACCCGCCTGATTATCGTCCATCAAACCCTGCGATTCAACAAAAGTAGAAATCTGGTTATGGACAAGCCTCTCAAGTATCTTCGACATGAAACTGAGCAGGGAGATGGGACGAAAATCATTCAGGCAAGACGGAGAGGGAGTCTTATTCAGTGCGATCACCTTCGACCTCTTCCACTGCTCAGGGAAAGTTGAAGTCGATAGGGAAGCATTAAAGATCTTGCAGATGAAAGGATCAATAGATGGAAAAGCTGACTGAATAAAGCTCTGTGGAAGAGAGTCAATGCCCACTGCCTGGGATGTCGACTGACTGGTAGCACGTGCTATCTCGTCCAACGTCACATCCACAAACGCGAAGCCACCATGATCTTCCTCTCTTCCCAAGTCATTCAGAAAGAGAGAGAGATCCGGCGCCATACTATCAAAAGAAACAGAGGCAAAGTGAGCATTAAGATCTTCCACTGAAAACCCGCCCAAATTAGAATCCGCTCCGGAAGAGATACCAAGTCGCCTTAGTTCCTTCCAGAGCTGCTGAGGATCAGTGATGTCTTCGAGCCTACACCAATAGTAATCAAGTCTCGCAGACTCGATCCTTTCATGTGCAAAATCTCGCGCCTGTCTGTATAAAAACAGTTCAATATCGAGTCTTGAGCGTCGGTAACGTCTGTAGAGTCTGTCTCTTTCAGTCAATAGGTCCCGCTGGTACTTAGTAAACCACGGATGGCGATTCTTCTTTTGTTTGAGGGTTTTTAGGGGAGCGAAGATATCAAGAGCAGCATTAAGATTAAAATACAAGCAATCAACCTTCTCACTAAGTGAATACGACTCATCCGTGAATACTGACCAGTCACAGTCAAGCAAAAATTTATTCAAAGCCCCAGCATCTACAGATTTAAAGTCCGTGTAAGTAAAATCATTAGCCAAAAGTTGTGGGGTTTGAATATCAAGGGTAACAGTCTGTAGGTCATGTCCTGCAATGAAATGGGTCTCTGTCTTCCAATAGTCAGTCACAGTGTCAAGTGCGTCAACGAGAACCAGGTCAAGCCAAGTATCCGAGTGAGAGGTGTAATGGGTAGGCCCAAATGGAACCGAGAAGAGAGAGTTCTCCTCAATAAAATTACGCACAAAATTCGCATCAGGGGAGTCTGAAAGCTGGTCCGCGTTAAAGTCCCCGAGTATGACCTTGGTGCCGTAATCATGCATACTATCACGCAGGTCGGACACAAAGTCAGACCCGAGGACAAATGGGCATGTGGGGGCCTATACACTACACCTACTACAAATATGGGGTCAGTGCCTCCAAGAGAGACCTCAGCTAGTAGATACTCAGGATGACCAGGCCTACCGTTCCACTCAGTGGAAGACGAGCAGAGGTGTTTGACTGACAGAGATTGATGAACATAAAGCGCCACCGCCCCCCTGGTTATTACGGTCATGCCTTAGAAGAGTATAACCCTCCAAAGCAACAAGCGCATCCTCAATCGAAGGACCCAAATGGGATTCAGTAACAGCGATCACGTGTATCATGGGCTGTGATAAAAGAAACAGCCTAACCTGCTCGATATGTCCCTTAAGGGAGTTAGCATTGAAATGGCAGACACGCAGCATCATGCCCCCGCCACGCACGGACCTCTGGTGTAAAGAGTGTGTAGGAGGCTGGGAGAATGATTGAGGATGAGATGAAGAAGAACTAAAGAGTAGCGGGTTGAAATAGGATGTAGTAGAGGAAGAAGTAGTTACATGTGAGGTGAGAGATGAAAGATGCATACTGTGAAGAATACTGAAGTGATAATATGAAAATGTAATATTACCGCGAGAGAGAAGATGTGTCAGCATACCTGTTATTACAAAAAACGATTCAAATCTTCAATGCTGGAGATGAGTGTGGTGTGTCTTTCTTCCTGCGAACGTAGATTCGGCCACTGCGGATGAAACTGATGAATCCAGAGTCAGATTGTCTCGCCTTCTCACGTACAGCACGATGCAAATCAAAAACTTCCTTAGGAAGGAATTCGTTCAGGTTCAGCAGTCCAGGCAAGATTGAGTTGGGATCAATCTCAGGGGGTAAATTCGATGACAATGCAGAGGTGTGCAGCTTACCCAACTTAATTTTGCTCTGGATAATTTCTAGCATGAGTGCTCTGGAGTGAAGTGTAACCAGAATCGATGGTGGGCGACTTTGCTGACGATTCGTAGGCGAGGAGTGTTGAGGTTGGAAGTTGGTTGAGGACGTTGCAGCGTTTGAAGTGGAAGTTGACGTTGTTGACCTTGTGGTGGCCTTGCTGATGAGCATCCTTGCACCCACTATATCACGGGCTTCAGTATCCGGACGCAGAGTCTTGAGTACTGAGAGAACAAGTGATTTCACGTTGGCACCAGGAGGAGTAGCAAGACCTCCAATTACCAGCTCCGAGGAATTTGTAGCACGTGTCGTCGCGTTCAGTCGAGCAAGATCAGAGCTGAGAGCGGCATTCTTTTTCTTAATTTGTTGAATTTTATTTAACAGCTCAGTATCACAGTGGAGGGTGGCAGACAGTTCCGGATTTTCAAACTTCTCCTTCAGCTCAGCCAGTTCACCTTTTATATCTTCCAGCTGGTCCTCAACAGTGTCAACTCGAGCTACCAACTTCGGGATGACATCCAGATCAGCAAGTTTGTTGTCAATTCCATCGAAGCGCTCCTTGAAGGAAGTCTTCAGGTTTCCAAGCTCATTCAGGATACTTCTCAAAAGTGTCTCATTAGCTACTGGCTCAACATTCTCCGAAGTTACGGCATTCGAGGTATTAGATGGACCAGATGAGGCTGAGTTTGTGCGCAGACGAGTGTTCGGTGCGTCGTTCAACCTAGTCCTGTCAGGCGCGGCCTGGGTGATGCAGAACGTGCAGGCTTTCGGTTGCTTACCATGCAGCATAACAGTTGCTAATTTAGCACACTGCGAATGGTAGAGCTTGCTGCAATTGTCGCAACAGTGTAGTTTCGCATTTGTGCGCGTGGGCCCGTGACAAGAGCCGCAGAGAGGAGTATCTTTCCCGTTCATGACTGAAGTTTTTAAGTATCACTGGCTACTCTTAACCTCTCAAGCACGCAGTACTGCACAAAGAGCTAGCGAGATGATGGACAAGAAGTACTAGTCAACCTGTGGTCAGGCCACAGGTAAGTGAAAAGCCAAGAATTGGTCAGACCACTGTGTGGTATAGACCACCTAAAGAGGCTAGCAAGTAGTAGAAGACTATGAATAGTCAGGCCGTAAAACCGCAGACAAGGGGTGGACAGTTGCCAAAACAGT